>JAPDNY010000003.1:48704272-50074272 GCA_029375565.1 Gekko gecko
AATTTTGTAAACCTCTATCATGTCACCCCTCAGTCATCATTTCTCTAAGCTAAAGAGCCCTAATCTCTTTAAACTTTCTTCATAGGGAAAGTGTTCCATCTCCTTAATCATTTTAGTTGCCCTTTTCTGCACTTTTTCCAATGCTATAATATCTCTTTGAGATGTGGTGACCAGAAATGTACACAGTATTCCAAATGAGGCTCTACCATTCATTTATACAGGGCATTATGATACTGGCTGATTTGTTTTCAATTCCCTTCCTAATAATCCCCAACATAGCATTTGCCTTTTTTATTGTCTTCACCTACTGAGTCAACATTTTCAGTGAGTTATCTACCATGACTCCAAGATATCTCTCCTGCTCAGTCTCCACCAGTTTGGACTCCATCAATCTGTATTTATAGTTAGGATTTTTGGTTACAATGTGCATTACTATTCACTTGCCCATGTTGAACCTCATTTGCCACATGGATGCCCACTTGCCCAGCCTTAACAGATTCTCTAGAGTGCTTCACAATCCTCCCGGGTTCTCACTGCCTTGAACAACTTGGTGTCATCTGCAAACTTAGCCACTTTTCTGCTTACTCCTAACTCCAAATCATTAATGAACAAGTTAAAAAGCAATGGACCCAGTACCAAGCCCTGCAGTATCCCACTGTTTATCACCCTCCACTGTGAAAACTGCCCATTTATACTCACTCTCTGTTCCCCATTAATTAACCACTTTTTAATCCACAAGAGGACTTGTCCTTTTATCCCATGACTGCTGAGTTTACTTAGGAGCCTTTGGTGAGGAACTTTATCAAAAGCTGTTTATTCCCTCATTCCAGACATTTTGTCACTGGAGTTGGCACAACTTCAGCAATGGAGCAGGCCTTCTATCTCACAGAGCTGAGTCTGCTTGTAGGAACTCTGGCTGAGTTCAGACTGGCAATTTGCCCCACTACAGCCATGTTCCAGCAATGTTTTAAAAGTGGGTTAAAGGGGGCATTTATATAGGCACATCTGCCTGGCATTCCCCACCCATACGCAACCCGCGCCATTCTGCTTCACTCCTGGGTTTAATAGATACCTCATAAAAGTGGTAGCAAATCCTGGAGAGTGCCTGTAACCCATGTCAGTCCTCTTCCCAGCAGTGTGACCGCTCAGCCGATAAGCCGGGAGCAAGCCGGAACAGCAGCAGCAGTTTGATTGGCCATGCTCCACTGTTCCACCCAATGCGGTGCTGGGATCCTCCTCCAATCAGCGATCTGCGGTGATCTCCCCCAATCCGGGCCAGCGGCCTGAACGCTCCGGTGCACCTCCTCCCAGTATGCTCTCATATCAGATGGCCCCGTGTGACTGGGAAACCCCAGAACAGTTTGTTCCACTGCAAATTGCCAGTCTGTCCTCAGCCTCTAAGTAAATAGCTTGGGCCAAAAATTCCACCCCACACTGGAGCTAACCAATAAAGGAGGATGAGTGAGTCAGCCTCTGGTTGATTAACACTAGGGCTGAGTTCAGATTGGCAGTTTGCCCCGCTATAGCCATGTTTCAGCCACATTTTACAAGTGGATTAAAGGGGGCATTCACACAGGCACATCTACCTGGCATTCCCCACCCATAGTCAACCCATGCTGTTCCACTTCGCTCCCGCGTTTCAAAGATACCTGGTAAAAAGCAGTAGCAAATCCCTGGGAGCCCATTTATCCCACTTCATTCCGCTTCCGGGAAGTGTGAACGCCAACCCAAAAAGCTGGGAGCAACCTGCGTTGTGCATAAGGCAGCAGTGATATGATTGGCTGTGCTCCACTCTACCACCCAATGCGGTGTCAGCACAACGGGATCCTCCCCAAATCGGCCAGATGCGCTTATGCTCACATAGCCGAATTACCAGGGAAAAGCCATTTACAGCTGCGCCTCCGGGCCAGCAGTCTGAACGCTCCCGCATGCCTCCTCCCGGTATGTTCCCGCATCAGTCTGCGCAGTGTGACCGGGAAAACCTGGAGCAGTTTGTTCCGGGGCTTTTTTGCCACGACTGGCTCCCACTTCAAACTGTCAGTCTGAACTCAGTTTAGGACTAGGTCATGCTGAAAGGGAAATGCTCAGACCTCCTTTCCTTCTCAGGCTGCCTTTTACTTCAAATTTTAATTTAATTTCAAATGTTAATTTAACCCTACTAGGCTTGGATTAAAGGGGACTCTAGCTGAATAGCATCAGCAGGAGGTACGTAACTGTTTGTTTTCTTGTAGGAAAAAAACCCCTTCTATAAAGCATGTGAGAATTAGCTTATAATTTTAGATTTAGATTAAAACAAGTGGAGACCCGCAAGAAACTTGCGGGATGGTCATCCCATTCCTCACACCTTTGCTTCCTCCCCTCTACCCTTACCTATCTCACACTCTTTCTCCCTTCTGGGGGTGGAGCCATAGACTCAACCCTCCAAAGCAGCCATTTTATCCAGGGGAACTGATCTCTGTCACCCGGACAACAGTTGTAATTCTGGGTGATCTCCAGCCCTCACCCAGAGGCTGGCAATGGTAGTTCTCATGGAGGAAATGGCTGGTTTGGAGGGTGGAGTCTATGGCATTATACTGGTCTGAAGTTCCTCCCCTCCTCAAACCCCACCATCCCCAGGATCCACCCCTTAAATGTCCAGGAGTTTCCCAATCCAGAGTTGGCAACCCTGTTTCCTTCCCACCCAACAGCCAACTTAACCTTTATCTGCCTTTATCTGTCTTCAGCTTTTTGTCTCCACCCCCCTCCCCCACAGCTTCTACCAAGGAAAATTATAGTCTCTCTCCACAGTGGGGACCAAAGCAGCTTACATTATTCTCACCTCCTTTTTATCTGCACAACAACCCTGTGAGGTTGGTTAGGCTGAAAGTATGTAACTGGTCCAAAATCACCCAGTCAGCTTCCACCGCAATATGGGGATCTGAACCTGGGTCTTGCAGACCTATTCTGAGGCTCTAACTGCTGCATCACTGCTGGCTTTCATCGGGTGGCTGCTGAACAGCAGCAAGCAGCCAGGCCAAGTTGAGTCATGCAAATTAGGTGGTATCAAGTCACCCAGAGGGTGCTGCCTAGGGATGCCAGCCTCCAGGTGGGATCTGGGGATCCCCTGGAATTACTGCTCAGCTCCAGACTACTGAGATAACTTCCCCTGGAGAAAATGGATGCTTTGGAGGGTGGACTCTAGGGCATTGTACCCCACTGAGGTCCCTGTCCTCCCCAGGCTCCATCCCCAGATCTCCAGGAGTTTCCAGACCTGGAGCTGGCAACCCCACTACCCCCATCCCCTGCCAGTGCCCGTGGGGGGACCTGGCAACCCTATACTGCTGCCAGGCCTAGGGTTGGCAACCTCCAAGTGGGGCCTGCTGGAGGGTGAACTCCAGAGATCTGTGAACAACAGAGATCTGTCCCCCTGGAGAAAATGGCTGCTTTGGAGGGTGGATTCTGTGGCATGATGCCCAGCTGAGGCCTCTCCCTTCCCCAAATCCTGCCCTCCTTGCACTCCACCCCAAAACCTCTAGGAATCCCCCAGCCTGGCCCCAAGGCTCCCTCCCCCCTCCCCCCTCCCCCTCCCTCCAAGGCCGAAAGAGGCCTGGAAAGAAAGGGCCCTTCCCCCCCACCCTTTTACTGACAGAGACAGTCAGAAGCCTCTCCCTCCCCCCCCACACGAACATTCTAATCTCTCACCGTTGCTGCCTGGAGTCAGGTCCCTGCAGAGGCCATTTCAAAAGGCTTTTGGGGGGAATTCAACTGTTCCTGAAGGGATTTCCTCACTGTTTGGATTTTTCTACAAACCCAGGAAGTCTACTGACTATGTAGGAAAAGCTGTTGGGGGAGAGTGAGGCCCCTGTTGGAGGGAATAGGTATCCGCACAGAAAAAAAAAAGTCTGGAATTAGAATAAGGATTGGATGCCCATTTGTGTTTTTTTAACCTTAGCTGTATTTAAACACTATCTGCAATTTGTTTTGTTATTTCTTTTCCTTTTTCTGTTACAAACACCTGCCTAAGGTTTAGCCTTATCTGCAAACTCAGTATCCCTGGTCTCTGGTATTATTACCTAAATCTATAAATGTAAGAAGTCTCAATGTGATATTGGAGTTTAAGCTAGCCCTGCGTCCTCAGTGTTAATCCTTGTCCTTTGTTGGACTGTCTGTTTAACCTTTCCCATACTGCAGTAAAACTAACCAAGATCCTCTGAGCCTGTTTAGAATGAAAATTAGCTACACCTGAGTAGTTTCAGTAGCTGCAACCAAACAAAAATTGGAACTAGACCAGAAAATTGGCATGGAACTAAAAATTGAACTAAAATGAGCTATACCTGAGTGGTTTGAGCAGCTTAAACACTGAGGAGTTATATGATGTTGGTACCAAAATGCCCTCTTTACTGTTGCAACAGAACTACACTTATATGTGAGCTGTGGGTGCATGTGTTCATGCATCTGCACTTTTCCACAGCAAACACATGTATAGTGAGATCTTAAGAACACTATCCTTAGAATAGATCCCACTGAATAGACTTGAATAGGATTCTTCTGAGTAGACCTGCTCAATAAAGTATAAGAACATAAGAGAAGCCAATGTTGGATCAGGCCAATGGCCCATCCAGTCCAACACTCTGGCCAAAAATACCAGGTACCATCAGGAGTGGGGCCAGGACACTAGAAGCCCTCCCATTGTTGCTTCCCCCCCCAAGCACCAAGAATACAGAACATCACTTGTCACAGACTGAGAATTCCTATCTATACCTTGAGGCTAATAGCCACTGATGGACCTCTGCTCCATACATTTATCCAATTCCCTCTTGAAGCCATCCATGCTTGTAGCTGCCGCTACCTCCTGTGGCAGTGAATTCCATGTGTTAATCACTCTTTGGGTGAAGAAGTACTTCCTTTTATCTGCTGTGGATTAAAATGTGGGCCTGAAGCAATGAGTCTGGATAAGAAATTGCGTCTGGAAGATCTGCTAGAAAGATCAGACTGAATGCATGTAGTGAGCATAAACTAAGTATTCTCAGAACCGAGCAGTCACAAGTATATCTGGTCCACATAACTTCTTGAGAAACAAAAAAACAATAGCAGCTTCCAAAATAATGACAGATACCAAACCTTCTGTCTTGGATTAATTATTCATTATTTAATCTTTGGGGAGTGAGACACAATTTTGTACCACATCAAAATGTCAACTGACCAAAATGCAACTATATCTTGTTATAATTCAAATAGCAATAAACAAGTGATTTTTTCCCCCCTAATTAATATACAGAAAGTTGACAGTTACAGCAGGGGACTGATGATGCTAATCTGTCAATGTCCTAATAGTTCTCTGCTTGATTGCTTCCAACCAGTGAGATAATCACAAAAAAGACATGAATTGTATCAGTACCAGAATGTTCAATCAGCCATATATAATTGGGATGTTTGCATCTTGCCTGTCCTTTTGTATTATATTTGGATGATATCTCAAAAGGAACACTGCAGACGAAATGAAGAATATGGAAATATGTTCCCCACTCCAAGGAGAACTTGGCATTACGGCTAATCATAAGTGATCAAACAGAGAACACTCAGAACAAAATTTGAGTCAGATCTTCTCAGATATGCTGCTCTTAAATTCATCAGTGGTAGAAGATAAAAAACTGGGAAAGTTCACATGCTTCTCAATAAAGCATAGGTGCTTTGTTATAAAGAAATTATGAGTTTGTCTCTGATTAGTTTGTGAGCTATTCTCTTAAATGTACATGAGACTAGATTTATAGGGAATTGTACCTTCTGCACATAACCGTAAAGAACACAATCCTGGCAGCAGCACAGTCAATATCATTCATTGGGTTTTTCATCCCATAAATGTGAGGGATGTTTGTTTTTTAAAAATTGGAAACTGAATCCATCTGTGGTAAATTTCCCCCTCTCCCTTTCCATAACATGACACACCCTGTTGGCTGCCTTGGACCCAATGGCCATTTGACTCCTCCCTTCTCAAACTGCTTCTGTGAGAACTGCTTCCTGCCAGAGTTTTCTTCTACAGCAGGCATTTCATCTGATCATTACAGAAGTTATATACATTATGAATTTACCTGAATTTGCTTATTTTCCTCATCCTTTCCTGTTCCTTTCCCCTTTTGTGTGCATTGCATTGTAAGCAGTTTTGAATTGTAAATGATTTTTAGTGCAACAAAATAAAGATGGCAGATACATTTGTCAAAATGAGGTAAAACCTGGTGTACTCCTGACATCATCATGTTGCACATATCCCCATCCTCCCTATACATTATTAGATGCTCCTGGTGCAAGTGTATAAATCATACCACTAATCTAATGACCTTGGGTAAACATGGGGATGTTGGTTTTGATGGTAGACTCATATTTCTCATGAGACAGTTCTCCCCTAAATTTGAGGAATGCTAGCAAAAATTCCCTGCAACAAGCTCAGGAACTTATTCCTTCGAGGAGCAGTGTGAAAAAAGCAGAGGCCCCCAGAACAAACTGTCTAAAACAGTTGATGTGGTAATGCTGCGAGACAATTATGTTACTCTGAGCTAAAAATACCGACCAGCGAGCCAATTGCCTTTTCCCAATGCTTTATGGCCGATGAAGCCAAGGCAGCCAAATCAATCACAATGAACAAGATCCAGCAAAATGGAGCATGTTTAAAGCAGGATTCCTATGCACTCTTTCTTGAACCTATTAAACATAATGAGATTTTTGAGTAGACATGCAAATAGGGTTGCCAGTTCTGGCTTGAGAAATACCTGGAGATTTTGGGGGTAGAGCCTGTGGAGGGTAAATTTCAGGGAAGGGAAGGACCTCATCAGAGTATAATCATAGTCCACCCTTTAAAGCAAGCATTTTCTCCAGGACAACTAATCTTGGTTGTCTGGAGATCAAATATAATCATGGGAGATCTTCAGGTGCCACCTGATGGGTTGGCAGCCCTACATACAGAGGACTGGTCTACATGTTCCACTGATTTCAATAATAATGTTACACATACACTACAGTCTCTGTTATTGAAATATTTAACTTTAGCCAGATTTTGTCCGTTTCCATAAACTGATCACACCTGGTTTTATCACATTTCAAGAGCAACATGCCAGACTGTATTTTGATCAATTGATAAGTTTATTTCCAACATTTCTAATCATATGATGGTAAAGCAGGGGAAAATTGCTAAAGCAATAGTGTTGCTTGTAATTCTGAATATAAAATTCTGTGGGATACACAAGTTTGCCATCAAAACTTATTGTGCCCTCTAAAAGTAATCTTTTGCTCAAACAAAATTGCTTAGACAAAATATAGGATATGTATTCATGGTGGTCAACTAAGCCCTGTAATAAGATTGTACCTTACTTCATTTTTATTTTATACAACACACTGAGGATATTCTAACTGTGAATATTTTGTTAATAAATCTATAAGTCCTCCCATATGTCCCTGGGCACCAACTTCAGTCATCAGACAGCCATCTCTTGGCTATCCCACCACTTAGGGTGGCCTGTCTGGCATCGACCACAGCCCAGGTCTTTTGCATCCCAGTTTCAGCTCTGTGGAATGGGCTCCCTGGAGAGGCGATGGGGGAGGGGCTTCTTTGGAGATCTCCATGAGGTGCTGCAAGGCCTGCCTGTTTGCCAGGGCTTTTGAGGGCATCTGAATTGGCAGGCATCTTTTAAGGGGGAGAGATTTGGAATTTATTTTATTTTTGCTTTTGAACTGAAAATTTCCCCACTATTATTGCAAGCTGCCTTGAACCACAAGGAAAGATGGGATATAAATGTTCTAACAAATAAATCGGTGTGATCTTCTTAGAGACAAAGGGGAGAGAGTAGAAATCTACTCATAAATTGATGTACAATCCAGCACACATCTTTGAAACTTTTAAAGAAAATGTCTTTGATAGTGTGTCAAAATGAGAAGATTCCCTGCAATGCAGCCCCAGATACTCTGGTGCAAAGAAATGAGAAATTTCATGCACTGTTGAGCATCGCAAACAGTCACAGCAGATAAGATTAAGATCCAAATTATTTATTTGGTAATTGAGATGCATCAGGAAAGGAATAACAGAGCAAATAGTCCCCACACTCAAATCCCCTTCTCTAAGTCACTTAACAGTTAATATTGGATTCTATAACAGTGAAAGCTCCATAGTAATGCTAAAAACCCATAATGGAATGCTACAAGATAAAATGAAATATGAAGATCCTGGTAAAGGTATCAGGAAGTAGGCATAAGTAGTCAATTACCACTTTCGGAGCAGAGTAAACTATTAAGTGTCCCAAGAGTCTCTGATATTGGGGAAATGTTTGTTGGTAACATTCCATCATGAGTCAAAAATATATCATCTTCTGTGACTATGCAGCCAAATGGAAAATTAAATTTAGTATTGTGATAACTTATGGGTTCAGTCACATGAGGAACATACCAAAGTAACAAAAAAAAATTATTCCAGACAAGCACATCTTCCTCCTAACTGCCTTGAATGCTCTCTCTAATTGCCTGCAGCTCTTCCCATCTATCCAGCAGGAATTCTCAGAAAACTCCCATCTTCCATGTGCTGGCAGAGTGCCTATACAGTAGTCAGTACACTGAACTGATAAAGAGTAACAAAGCTTTATGTGTGGAACTAATAAACTAGACAGGAAAGGGGAAAAAAATAAGGCTAGTTGCTTTCCTAGCTAAGAGGGAGTTCCAGACTGTTTTATAAGAAAAGACAAAGGATAGCATTCTGCAGAGGGGGAGGGAGCCCCTTTAGAAAGAAGGTCCTCTTCAGTCCTCTCTAGCCACAGCTTGCGGTCTCCCACAGGATGTTCTTTCTTCTTTTTATTTGTACCCAGGATACTGCTGTATTCCAACACTATATTCCTTATAATGGTGTGTCTCTAAATTACAAAAATCATAACATCTCTTCCCCTCCCCCCGAACAAAAGGATTTCTGCACCCTGAGCCCCATCAAGCTACAGCCTTCGTCCCATATAAGGCAGGCAGGAGGCACTGCCACTGGCAGGAACCAGCTGCCTGATCTTGGATAGGGCGGGCATGCGAGGCCATTGCCAAAGGAGGTGGGTGCAAGGGGCAATCATCACCATGAATACAGCCACCTTAGCACCAGACAGGATGGACACAAGTGGTCATTGATGCAAGCAGGTGGCCTGAGCCCTGAATGCGGCAAGTACAAGCAGTCGTGACAGCCGTTGGAGAAAACACTCAGGGACAGATGCCCCTGTAGCCCACCAGCTAAGACTGCCCCTGGGCTGGGTACAATCCAAGGTCTTCAGTTGCTTTCATAATTTAAAATTAATGCCTCACTTTAATGAGTGAGCCACTTTATACTGAAAGTAATACATCTTTTATTTGCATTTGCATTTTTTTTTCTTGGTAGTTGAGCTAAATGACCCAGCAGCTACATAGCAAATGCACATGGTGATAGTAACTGGGTAGTCACAGTTATGCTACATCCTTTTGTTACATGCTTGATTAGGGTGGCCCGTTGTCACTCAAGCAGGGGGATTTTGGGGGCATTCTAGGGGTGCCCTCAAGCCTTGTCCCCAAGCCCACCCCCAAGACCAACCACCCGCTCAGCCACCCTCTCCTTCCCCTCCTGCCTGATTTAAAGATCTTCAGCTGATTGGTGAGGACTACGTGGCCTGCCAACCAGCTGGAGGGCCATTTAAATCTAGCAGGAGGGAGGGAGAAGAGCGGTCGTGGGCCACATGCTTGGCTCACCAAAAGGCCCTTTAAAGGGTCTTTTTTGTGAGGAGGGGGGCTGCAGCACACAAGGCTGATTCCCCCCAACCCCATCTGCAGCATCCCCCACCCCGATCACAAAAAGACCCTTTAAAGGGTCTTTTTGTGAGCTGAGCACATGGCCCACAACAGCCCCTCTCCCTCCCTCCTGCTAGATCTAAAGAGCCCTCCAGCTGGTCAGTGGGCCACATGGTCCCCGCCAATCAGCTGAAGCCCTTTAAATTGGGCAGGAGGAGAGGGAGAGGGGTGGCCAGGCAGGTGGTCACTCTTAGGGGTGGGGCTTGAGGGCAGGGCTTCCCCTGCCAGCCAGCTGGCCAAGGGCAGATTGAAGCCCCCAGAAGTGGGTGAACCTCTGCCTAGACCTGGGAGCTGGCAACCCTGTGCTTGATTAGTTGATTCATATTTTTCAAATCCCTGAACTGTGTGGTTGAGGATTGGTCCAGACTCCAGACATTCTAACTCTTTATATTAACTTTTCCCGTCCTTACAGTCTAAACATACTGAACTGGTTTTGAGAATGACTCAGTGTGGCCCAGACCACATTTGAGAGTCTTTACAGAATTATATTGGTTGTATATGGGTTGTCTTGCAATCTAAGCAACTGTTGAATCATTCACAAGTATGTTCTATTCACTCCAGGTTAGCCAGAAATGTCACTAGAATTACAATCCAATTATTGAGGTGTCCATGGAATATTACAAAAAATGTTGAATTGTATTATACCTTTTATTCCTGAATTATTTCTATTGAATGTAAGACCAGAAAGTTGTAAAAAGGATGATTTTCATTGCTGTATACATAACCACCGCAAGAATATTATATGCCAAATATTGGAGAAAAGATGAAATACCTTCAAAAGAGGAAATTATAAGTAAAATTTTGGAAACAGCAGAAATGGACAAATTAACCTTATTTTTGAGAGGACAAGAAGAAAAAATTTACAATACATGGTTGAGATTTTATACTTGGTTGGAAGACTACAACAAATGAACTATATAACTCCATAACATATATTAGAGATATTATAGATATTATCTACAAATATATGCAGACTTTATGGATAAAAGATTTTTAGCTTTATGGTATATATATTTTATAACCCATTGGATACTGTAAGAAGTAATTGAACAGATTATTATTACACAGATTCAGAAGACCCCGCCCCCAATTTGTAAGTAATATACCTTTGTGTGTCTTTGTTAGTTTTGTATGTTGATTTGTGATAAAATAAACTATTATTAAAAAATTACTAAGGTGTCTCCATTTTAGACATATTTGTCTAGTATCATGAAATTAGGCCAAAGCAGCTTGGTCATTACTAAGGTAGTACTTAACAGAATTATTTTGTGGTATCTGAAGGAAGCTTAACAGTCATCTCTCTCTCTCTCTCTCTCTCTCTCTCTCTCTCTCTCTCTCTCTCTCTCTCTCTCTCTCTCTCTCTCTCTCTCTCTCTCTCTCTCTCTCTCTCTCTCTCTCTCTCTGTGGGGGGGGGGCCTCAGTGATATTCAGGCACTATTCAGACTTTCCTTTTATGGCAGGCATTGTTTTAATTGAAAATTGACAACTTCACACCTACACAGTAGGTATCACATTGTTGCATTAAATAAATCTAGGAAAGTCAATTCACACTTTATGACATCACAGTACACTGTGTTTTTTTTAACAGGCCTTGCTGTGGTAAACAGATATGCATGAAGGGGAAACACACAACCACAAATGCTCAGGCTGCTGTTACATTATACACTGGCAAACCCCTTAAACACATGCCCATTTTGCCCCATCTGTCCCCCTGGTAAGAAAGTACATATCATTTGAGCCTAAGCAGTTTTTCAGACCAAACCCAGGAATAGGCACTTAAAATCAGTTTTATTGAGAATAGTAAAGTACAGTCATAACAACTGAAATTACAAGAGAGCTATAAATGAAAAGAAAATCCAGACATATTCATGTTTTTACAATATGTCCAATCGAGTTACAAAGAATTGAGATTAGTGTAAAGCAGTAAGATTTGAGTAAGATTCCACCTTAATTAAAGTGAAAGAAACTTTTTTAATCAACTGGCCAAGTTGCTAAAGGAAAAGAAAATCTTACACAAAGTAGTGTAACTGCCTCTCGAAGAAAAGCCATCCTAGTAAAAATAGGAAATTCCTTGTCTCTGTTCAGATAATGGTGGTGGTGAATTGCATCCTCCCACCAACTTTTTCACTCAGTCTTGGGTTGCAAGACCCCCTGGTGGAGGCAGAAGTCCCCTGCCCCCAGTCGCCCATCAGCTGGTTTGAAGGGGGACATACCTGGTGAAAGAGAAAGGCCCAGGCATTTGGTGTAGTGGTTAAGAACGGCAAAAAAAGACCAGGTTTGATTTCTCATCCTTCCACATGCAGCAAGCTGGATGACCTTGGGTCAGTCACAGTTCTCTCAGAGCTGTTCTCTCAAGAGCAGTTCTCTCAGAGCTCTCTCAGCCCCACCTACTTCACAGCAGGCCCATAGCCAGGATTTCTTTTGTTGGGGAGCATTTAAATTTCTTGGGCCACCTAATTGATTTAATTAAAATAAGTTAAGTGTCATGCTGCTTTTTGCCCAGCTGCACACTAATGGCCTCTCCCCCCCACAGAGGGGGCTTCCCCAGCCTGGATCCCTACCCCCCTGGCCAACTCACTCACTCTGTGTCGGCAGGGCAGGTGGGAAGAGAAGGCAGTGGAGGAGCACGCCTGTGGGCCTGCCTGTTTGGGCCAGCCTGGAAAGGAGCACTGCTGCAGCCGCCTCTTCTCCGCTCTTCTCCAGCCTCTTCCACTCACTCCACCCCTGGCTTAGCTCTGTGGCGGCATCACTGCCATCTCCCTGCTCCCTCCCCAGGCAACAGCAGGGCAGGCCTGGGAGGTGAGCCACAAGCAGGGGGAGGGAGGGGTGCCTCCTTCCCTGGCAGGGACCAGGTTGGGCGCCTGGTAAAATGCTGGTCTCTCTTGGATTCTACTTCATTGTGTGTGCCTTCCATCTTCTTCATGTGACAGGGGGCAAAACAGGTACACAGCTGCACATGTGATTGAGGCAGCACATCTCTCCAGGTGCTGGTCCCCCTGTAGTCCTCCATAAAGGAAAAGTGCATGCCCACAAATCAGGGCTGGGGCGTGTGCAATGGGGAGAGGCCCAGGCACCACTCTGCCTGCTGCTGCTGTGCATGCCTTGTCCTCCCCCAGCCAGCCACCTGCCCACCATGGCTTGCATGGGATCCTCCTCCTTCTCTCCACCAGCAGCTGTTCCTTGGACAATGAGGCCAGTGGGGGAAGGTAAAGAGAGGTCTGTGGGGCTGCTGGCAGGTGGGGATAGGGAAGGGGTGGCTTTGACAAGTCCTCCAGGCAGCCCAGAGAGTTGTGGGCCCTGGGCTGCCTAGGAAGTCATGGGGCCTTGGCAGAAAGTGGGGGGCAGACCCCAGGAGGCCCCACTGTAGCTATGGGCCTGTCTCACAGGTGTCTGTTGTGGGGAGAGGAAGGGAAGGAGATTGTAAGCCACTCTGAGACTCTGAGTGAATGGTGAGATATAAATCCAAATCTTCTTCTTCTTCACCAGCATCACACAAGAAGTGACATCATCACACCAGCAATGTCCAGGTGATGCTCTGGTATTTGGGCAAAAACTCTACAGTAGAAGCCAGTTTTACCATAGAGTTTTTGCCCAAATACCAGAGCATCACCTGGACATCAGCAGTGTGATGGTGTCACTTCCTGTGTGATCCCAGCAATGAAGCCTGGGACTTTCTTTTTCTCCAGGTAAGTCTCCCCCCCCATCCCCTGCCAGTCGCCAACAGGGACTGGGCAAACTTGACTCAACTTCACCCACTCTTTCGGCTTCTGGCAGACCCTGTCCCTGGTTTCTGTGTGTGATTGTCCTACAAGAAGGTTTTGGGTAAACTACCAAGAAGCCAACCCTGCAAGGTACGACACTTTCAAGTTGAGTTCTACAAACTATTAGTTGGGTTGCTGTAGCCAAAATAGGCCAATGTTTTGGGTTTAGATTGAAGCCCCAAAATCCAAATGACACCACAGGAATATAATTAATAGCATTTACTGAAAGAAATGTGGGAAAGTATACAAACATAGAAACAGCACAAAACAGGGAAGAAGATAACAAAGCTAAACAACTATCCTAGAGTACTTATTCAGGTTCTGATCCTGTGACCCAGATGTTACGTGTTCAGACTGAAGGTACAGCTCCAGATAGAACCCCAAAGTCCAAAATGTAAGAAGCACATGTTCCAGCTGCAGAAGGCCCATTCTCCAGTCAAAACAATGGCAAAAAAGGAAAACAGGCCCAAAGGAGGGAGGGATGACTCAAACTGGAATGAATTGTCTTGCTTTATGCCAGATGGCCAGCAGCTGGCCTGATACCATTTGGCCAGTCAGGTGTGTTATTAAGACACTTGCCCATGTAGTTCTTCAGCTAGCACATATTCATAATCAAGTGACTTACCCATTCTTAGGGTTCCTTGCACTAATGAGATGGAATGTGAGTATGAAGCTCTCTCTCGATCTAGCCTTGAAGTTTCCAGGACCATCTCTAAAAACAAAGGAAGAATTAATAAGGCAAGGTGTCGATCTGGATTGGTGGGCAAGGGCTCATTTTAAAGACAAAAAATCTGGTTTTTATCTGGAACAATGTGCATTTGAAAAATTGCTATGTATATCCAGTGATCAGTTGATTAAGAAAATGTATGTATTTTTAATGCAAATGGAAATGGAAGATGAAGTGGTTAAAGACTGTATGGTCAAATGGATGCACAATCAAGGTTATAATATTGATCTTGCACAGTGAAGTAAATGGTGGAAAGTGAATGTGAAAATAACTAAATCAGTTGCATTTAAAGAGAATCTGTATAAGATGTTTTACAGATGGTACTTAACACCAAATAGATTAGCTAAAATGTATAAAAATGTGCCAAATGGTTGCTGAAATGGTTGCAAAAAACATGTGGGTACGTTCTACCATATGTGGTGGACATGTCATATGGTACACAAGTTTTGGGTTATGGTACATACTTTTATACAGACAGTTTTGAAGACTTCAATACCTTTTTGACCAGTATTGTTTTTATTGAATTGTGTACCAAATGACTTTGATAAAAATTAAAGATATTTTATTATTCATCTAGTAACCGCAACTAGGTTTGCATCCTATTGGAAACTTCCAACAATACCTTCTGAACAAGACCTAATAGTGAAGACTGTGGAAAGTGCGGAAATGGACAAATTGATGTCTATGTTAAAAGGGCAAATGGAAGAACATTTTGTCAGACTATGGACTCCCTTTTATGATTGAATAAGAAAGAAATACAAAGAGATGAACTTTTCAGTATTATAATATGAAGAAGCATTTATGAACTTTTAAAATCTCACAGTCTATTTCTTTCTAATGTGAAATAAGTAGAGAAGATTTATATACAGAAGACTTATTTTTGTTTCCTTCCCCTTCCCCTTCACTATTTCTGTATACCCTAAAACATCAATAAAATGTATTTATATAAAAAAAGAAGCTTCCAGGCCCATGATCTCATTTGCCTGGCTTGTGCCGGGCTCCATCTCATTCCTTATCTCTCTTGGCAAGTCAGCATGACATTAATTTTCCCAGGGAGGAGCGCTCAGTAACTTGACTAGGACCAAAAGCCAGAACCAAAATTTATAAGGCCAAGAAACAGCTAAACAAGGCCAGTTTCTTGACAATCCCCAGCATAGCCAAAGAGTCCAAAGTTACTCCGCCCTTTCTTTTTCACCAGCAAAAATGTTGATTGTATCTAAAGTAGGGGTGCGCAAAAAATAATCTGTATTTTTCAGGTTTGGGTGTACTGAACCTGAAAAATATTGATATTTCCCAATATTCCTAAATCCCAATATCGTTATGATATAGGGATTCAGGAAATAATCAGGACTGCCAATTTTTTTTTGTCTCCATTATACCCTGTGGGGACCATCCCCATAGGGTATGACAGAGAAGGGAGTGGGTGAACTCACATCACTTCAAGTTCACTTGCGTGCAGCGCTGCTTGCAAAAGCCATTAAAAGGGAAAGTTCCCTTTAAATTGCTTTGGCAAGCCAAGCTGTGCAAGAGTGAAGTCGAAGCAACAAGAGTTCCTCGCAGGCTCTGCTGGGCCACTGCTGGGTAGCACCATTAGAAAGGAGGGAAGATCTCAGATCTCCCCTCCTTCCATTCTGCTGGCCTTGGGGATGGGCTGCCAGCAGAAAGGAGGGAGAAAAATCTCAGATATCTCCCCATTCCATTCTGTTGGCCTCCAGGAGCTGTTACCGAAAGAAAGGAGAGCAGATCTCAGATATACACACACACACACCCCTTCCATTCTGCTGGCCTGCAGGAGCCATTGCCAACAGAAAGGAGGGCAGATCTCAGAACTCCCCCCCCTTTCCATTCTGTGGGCCTTGGGGAAAGTTCTTCTCCCCACAGAATCAGCTCCTGGAAGGGCTCTGTTGGGCAGTCCAGTTTCAACCAGGCAGCCCAGCAGAGCCCCAGCCAAGCCTGCAGAGTCAGTCCTCCCTGCAGGATTGGCTCCTTTGCAGGCTCTGTTGGACAGACCAGCTTCAACCAGGCAGCCCAGCAGAGCCTGCAGGGAGAGTTCTCCCTGCAGGATCAGCTCCTGGGAGGGCTGACAGGTGGACCCATTGGGCTGTCAGTTTTAAAAGGCTGGCAGCCATTTCACAGCCCCAGACTGACCAACAGAGCTCTCCCAGGGGCCAATCCTGCGGGGAAAACTCTCCCCAAAGCCAGCAGAAAGGAAGGGGTGAGATCTGAGATCTTCCCTCCCTTCTTTCTGCTGGCAGCAGGGAGTGAAACTGGCCTGTGAAATGGCTGCCAGCCATTTAAACCTGACAGTCTGCCCATCAGCTGTTAAGTTTAAATGGCTTCAGCCATTTTAACCTAACAGCTGCTATTCGTTATTACTGATTAGACCCAAATAAAATCTGAATTATTTCAGCTTTTGGGATCACTGTATCAGTAGCCAAATCAGATTCTCAAATCTGATTCGACTTAGGAAGTACCCTAATAAAAGCTGTAAGATATTATTCAGGTATTTATTCAGCTCAGTGTATACTGAATGCACACCCTTAAACTAAACCAATGCGTTTACGCACCAGTCTTTTCCATGACATAGTTGCGGGTAGGGTTGCCAAGTACCTACCGTATTTCGGCGGGGGACACACAGTTCCCGGCCGGAACATTTCTCTGGGCAACACCCATGCCGCACGATGCCATCACCAGGAAGTGATGCCAGGCAATGCTTCCTGGTGACGGCATCGTGTGCTGCGTCTTTCCTTCCCCTGGGGATTAAGGTAAGATCTTGACAAGCCTGGTTGGGGGGGGGGTCATGTTACTCTGCCATTCCACTAACCCACCCACAAAAATCACAACAGGGCCTGGATTTGGATTAACCCTGACATCCTTGCACCAAGCAGCTAAAGTTATCTTGGTGCATCTCAGAGCTTCAGGCTCTGCTTCCGCAAAGAGGCCTTCCCAAATGTCTTTGACTTCCTGAACTTACCAAGGTACCAGCTTCTGCCACAAGTTAATTCAAGACATAGACAATGCCATGTTTGAAGCTGAATCAAGCCAAGACCTGTGAGCATTTGCAGTCACTTCAGGTGCACTCTGATATGCTTCTTAGAGCCTTCCCTGCTACTTCCCCTGTGGCTAAAGTTGCCAACCTCCAGGTGGTGGAAATCCAAACACAACATCCATGACAAAAATAACAAAGAACCAATAGATATATGTTTGCAAAATCATTTACTGTAGTAATTCTGTAGAAAACTCTCTTCTAGTATCGCTCACACGCAGGAGATTTTCTATAGAATTACTACAGTAAATGATTTTGTAAATGTATCTTTACTGACTCTTCATTATTTTTGTCAAGGATGTTGTGTTTGGAGTTCCACTTCCTCCCGTGATCTCTCATTTTTGGCTTCAACCTCCAGGTGGTACCTGGAATTCTTTTGGGATTACAACTGATCTCCAGGCAATACAGGTCAGTTCACCTGGAGAAAATGGCTGCTTTGGAAGGTGAACGCTATGGCATTCTACCCCACTGAAGTCCCTCCCCACTCCAAACCTGCCTCCTCAGGCCCCAACCCCAAATTCTCCAAATATTTCCCAACATGGATCTGGCAACCCTACCCAGTAAATGCATGGAAGAGGGCTGAGGAATGGTAGGGAATGGTTCCCCGGAACAAATAGGGAGCTGAATAGATCCATTTTACATTGGTTCAGAACTCATGATGGAGCTCTACTACTTCTGATCCAAAAGTGGTACTGATTGCTTTCAAAACCCAGAGCCTGAACCTTCCATTTGCAGAATTTGCTTGTTGCTTATGCAAACAGCAGACAGATCACCTTTTAATAATATACAAAAAGATTTCTCATTATTCTACAGAACTGCTTGATCTGGGCAACTTCCTCAGTTAGGCAACTTCCTCAAAATACCATCTGTGTGCTCTCTAACCTCAAAAACCTGCTGATTAGATTCAGGCCTTTTTAAAAACATTTCCAACCAGATCACAGAATTCCTATACAGCCTATCAGTCTAGATTATTCCTAATAACCAATCCTAGCATCAAATGGGAGGGAAATGATGCTACCGAATGCAGCTCCCTGGTGATTGTCCACTGTATGCCATATGCATATTCAGTCTCTGGTCTGCCTATGTTTACCACAGCAGACCTTTCCCAAACAGCCAGTCATCTTAATGGCATACCTGCAAGGCTCCACATCTCCCATAGGTACATCCCTGTATCCTGAGGGCCTTTTTCTATGTTACAAAGTCTGTTTTGCTGATGGATGACAAAAGGAATTTGTATAGCACACAAACAGCTGTGTGCCTGTCAGATCCGGCATGACCAAAGCAGGAAAGAAGAGGCTTTAACCAGCACCCCATGAAATTTTCATATCCTCAAAACTGCCCTGTAGAGCCCCTGTTGGCTCTGATGTACAGATTACATGTAGCCAAGTAATATGATTTAGCGAAAGAGCTGATAGAGGTTGTATGAGGTGGTCTGAAGATGCTAAACTGACATGAGGGAAGGAAGGCTGAAGACTTTTGTGAACAGAAAAGGGCCAGCAGGCCTCTGAGGGGCACAAAACGCATCACACATCTGATTCAAAAGCCTTGTGTTGACCACTAAGAAACACAGGAACATTGTGTGTATGGAGACCCTAGCAAATTAAGTCCAGCTTTATGGTGGTGAAACATGATGCACAGCCTATTCAGTTGTGGCACCTTTAAGGAGAGGGAGAAGGGTGGTAGGCTGCTCCAGAAACTGCTTTCAAAGAGGAGAGAGAGAGACGGAAAAGAGGAAATTAAGATCCAGAGGAGCTGCAATAGAAGGTATTTTCTTCTTAAAATGGAAAAGTGAAAGGCAAACCTGGAGGTAGATTGGGTGGAAATGGAGGGCTGAAGACGGACATCTTAGAATGTGAGTCAGACGTCGCCTTCAGATTGAAGAGCATGGTGCATAAGTATCCAGAAGAACATCAAATTAAAACAAAAACAAAGAACCAAGAAAGTGAGAGGCAAGAGGGGAAACCACAAGCTAGGGCTGCCAACCTCCAGGGGGCACCTGGACATCCCTTGCTATTACAAATGATTTGTAGATTACCAAGATCAGCCGCCCTGGAGGAAATGGCACCTTTGGAAGGTGGACTGCATAGCATCAAATCCCTGCAGATCTCCCTCCTCTCCCCAAACTCCACCCCCAAATCTCCAAAAATTTCCACGGATGGAGTTGGCAAATCTAGGTGAGTCCTGGAAATCTCCCAGAATTACAAATGATCTTCAGATGATAGTGAATCATTCCCCTGGAGACAAAGGCTGCTTTGGAGGGTCAACTCTATGATATTATGCCCTGTTGAAATTCTTCCTCTCCCCACAAACTGCCCTTCCAAGGCTCCATCTCCAAATTTCTAGGACTTTCCCAACCCAGAGTTGGCATTTCACATACCCATTCACCTTTGGCATTTCACACATACATACACCCTTGGCAAATCTCTTCCATTTTTCATCCTTATCAGCCCCATTCAGTTCTTCTTCCCACTTTATTCCTTCCCTCACTGGTCAGCAGTGAGTGACCAGCCTTCCTGGGTAGAAGAGCTCACTGTCCTGTCCTCAGCTCTTGCTGGACATCTGTCCCAACTGCCCCAGCCAACCAGCCTGCAGATTCTTTGCCTCTGCTGCTGCTGTTTCCAAATCTCCTAGTTGACAAAACATAATTGCCAGCTTAGGGAATGGATTTGTGCAATGCTAGGTGGAGCCAAAAGATTCTGAATGGAATTCATGTCACACAACTAGGCTTGCCGAGACCCCCCCTGGCCACTGGTGGGGGTTGGGGGGGTGTAGGATTGTCAGATCCCAGTTGGGAAACTCCTGGAGATTTAGGGATGGAGCCTGGAGAAAACAGGGACCTCATCAGCCCCGTAGCTAGGGATTTTGGGGGGAGGGGGCCTTGAGGGGGCCCACCAGCTAATTAAATCAAAGATTCCAGGGCCGGGGGGGGTTATGTCCAGTAGCTGCAGCTTCCCCCCCCCGCACGCACAAGGGCAGGCCTTCCCTGGAGCATCCAGCTCCCTCCCTCCCTGAGAAGCTCCACTGCCCCTTCCCACAGCGTGGCACCAGGGGCAGCCTGACTTCCACCCTCGGCTCCCTCCCGGGGCTGGGAGAGATGAGGCGTGGGGTGGCTGGCCTGGCCACAGAGGTGCTGTGTGTGGGCTCAGCATGTTGGAGCACAGCTGAGTCAGAGGAGGTGCCTGCCTGCCTCCTTGCCTTGCCTGGGCTTTACCATTTATGCTTGCTGCCTGGGTGGCTCTCTCAGCCTTGCCTTGCCGCCTCTGAAATCACTGCCCTCATCCTCTCCATGGAAAGGCTGACAGGCAATCAGGGGGAGGGGGCCAGGGGAAGGGGGAGCAGAGGCTCGGGGAGTGGGGCCCATAAAAACCACTAGGGGGCTGGGCCCCATGGACCCCACAGTAGCTATGGGCCTGGACCTCACTGGGGTACAATGTCATAGAATCCACCCTCCAAAGCATCCATTTTCTCCAGAGGAACTGACCTCTGTAGTCTGGAGAGGAGCTGTAATTCCAAGGGATCCCTAGGTCCCATCTGGAGGCTGGCATCCCTGCATGGAACTGATCCTTCCAACTTCCTGTTTCAGCCTATGGTGCTACCTGAAATGGTGCTTCTGGAGGTTGAGTACACCCAGGAATAGCGTGGGGTGGGAAATGGGAGGAGGATAGAATCAGCTAGCACAATAATGCCGATACATATAAAGAACAAAGACATTCTTACAAGATGGCAGAACATGTGCAAACGTGAGGATTTGGATCTGATTTGGAAAGATCTGAAGAAGCAAAAAATCTGGGTCCATGAATATCCACCCACCCTTAGATTCACAGAACCTAAGGCCTTCTATGTACAGTTTCTCTCCAGGTTATGCTTAGTAACCTGGTGGGCATTCACCATCTTGCAACACCTTTATAGTGACACTCTTGAAGAATAAAGTGAAGAAGTTCATTTGTCTGATAAAAAATCCCTTTGCTGTGACTTGATATATAATATAGGGATGTCATCTGAATTACCATCCTATGTTGTGATCTGAGATTGATCACAGCATTCCATAAGACTAAGCTAAGTGGAAACACTGAAGGACCAAGGCACTTCTTTGCAAAACGACCAGGGAACTATCTAGCCAACAGTGTTTTGTTTTGTACAATTCATAGGGGCTGTGGGATCGCCTCTGGGGTTTTCATTTTTTTACCTTATAACCTGTTTTGGATTTTTCTCCCCCAAAAAAATTATTTAAAACTGCTGAGGCTGCATATGATCAAGAAACTTGTACAAGAACTTTTCTTCTTTCCCAGAACTTCAAAGCAAGCATGTTTGGGAAAGATCAAAGAAAAGCCAGGAAAATACCAGAAGGTTCAGAAATGCACCACTATGCTATTGGGAACCATGGAGAAAAACAGCACAGAACCTGGGGCAAATAACCTGTGTGCAAATGGCCAATAAAAGTTGCCTCTTTTAAAGTACTAGAATCTGTTATGCATTTGTGGCATTGGTCGAATCTGTATTTGCATTTTTAAATCAGTTTTGTACTGCTGTGATGCTGTCGTTCTCTATGCTTGACGGTGTCACAGCAGCACGAAACTGATTTAAAAATGCAAATGCAGATTCAACCAATATTGTTCCTCAGAAACTGCTAGAACTCTATTCTGACCATTGAGTAAAGAAGCTCAGCTAACCAGAACACATTCTACTCATTTTTAGAGCACAATGCAATCTCATGCATGACTGCTATAGTTGTTACTGTTAGAAGTGGAGGACTTGGCACTGTCTCCTGCCTCAGACTTGCGAAGATGGCACCAAAGAGTTCAGACAGATGGAGAGGTCAGGACACACAAAGCATCCTTTCCTTCCTGCTATCTGATCCTTTCCTTTGAAGTGGAATGCTACTCTTAGGGGCAGTTTCCTCTGCTTCCGCTCCCTCACTCTCTCTCTTCTCTCTCCCAGGCACGAAGAAGGTGCTTGATCTCCATCTTGCACCATGGAGGCTGGACATGCATCCAGCATCCAACCCCATCTAGCTAGTTAGAATAGGCAATCTATATCTATCTCTTACCTGCACTCTCAGCCATGTATTTCCTTTAATAAATGTTACTTATTAGTTTTAGAACTGACTGCTGACTCCGTGTGACTTTGTAAGTCTGTTGCCATATCAAGCCCCAAGCTCTGCTGTGTTTAAGCCTTTGAGCACTCCGCTATTTTTCCATGGTTCCCTGGCAGTACCTAGTCCAGAGAATCCAAGTTAGAACCAGTCAAAGATAGGAAGTTGTTAAAGAGCAACAAACTCAAGATGCCACAAAATGAAGGAAACAGATGTCTTACCAAATTACATAATATATTCCTGCAGGACTGCAGTGTGACATGGTCACATCAGATGGTATGCATTTCTGTCTATCATAGGCCTCACAGTTTCACAGGGTAACAACAGTGCAGGCCTCTGAAACAGTTTGCTAAAGAAGAACACTGTTGGCTTCTTTGCAGAAAACTGTAATCTTGTGGTCATTCTTCTGTCATTCGCTATGAAGTTTCAAATTCAAGGCCTCCTGGATGTTCTTCTATAGTTGCACCTCTATTAATTCCTTTAAGTAAGGGAAACCACCAAGGAATTCCAAGTTGTTAGGCAGAGGCAGGCAATGGCAAACCAATTCTGAATGTCTCTTGCCTCCAAAACCCCATAGTGTCATGATAAATCAGATGTGACTTGATTGGGGGGGAAATTATAGTGAATTGGCATGAATTAGCCAGTTTGGTATAGTGGTTAAGTGTGTGGACTCTAATCTGAGAGAACCGGGTTTGATTTCCCACTCCTCCACTTGCATCTGCTGGATGACCTTGGGTAAGCCATAGTTCTGGCATGGCTGTTCTTGAAAAAGAGCAGTTTCTGTCAGAGATCTCTCAGTCCCACCTATCTCACAGGGTGTCTGTTGTGGGGAGGGGAAGGGAAAGGAGTTTGTAAGCCACTCTGAGACTCCCTTGGGTAGTGAAGGGTGGGGTATAAATCCAATCTCTTCTTCTTCTTCAAATCATTGTTGTTAAATTATAATTATATTATTACAGTTGTTGCTTATATTCATATATTAAATTATTATGATGGTAAACATTTTATGCCCCACATTTTATATTCCACTTCTGGATTGGTTTGAAGTGGCTTATGAACAGCAGCAAGTAGCATGCAATTTCTGTGGCAGTTCATTCAGTGAGTTTATTGTTCCAGTCTCTACCACTGTGCAGCTAAAGGGGGAGGGAAAGGCAGCACCATACAAACATGTGCCCGAAGGTGACAACAGAGCTGCTGAGGCCACAACTGCAGGCACACAGCTACTGAGTGGTGAATGGTACCTGGCAGCAGCTAGTGGCATCAGAATTAATTAATCAGGTGACTAATTAATTGATTGGTAGTATTTAATTTATTAGCTAGTTTATTTTACTTAATTAATTAATTAGGATTATTATTAGCAAGGTGGGAATTTTTACTAGTGGGCTCTGGGAGGAAGGGATTGTTGATAATTGTTTAGGGGGGTTAGTGATAACTGGGGAGGTGGGAGAATGTAAAATAGATTAGAAGATATATTACTTATTTAGTGGATTCTATCAACTGTGATTGACCAATTTATTGGTGTTCGATTAGCATAATTGCTAATGCAAGATGATCTAGAAATTGTACTGTATGGATAAGGGGAATGATAAGATACAGATTTAGGGCTAGACATTTCTTGCATGGGGGAGGCCAACATGAGGCTGGGGAACCCAGTAATTGGGGGATGAGTAAAGTATGGTGGTAGGAGAAAAAATCAGGGCTAAGACTGCAGCTTTAGGAAATTAACCCTTTTAAGACTAACTGGATTTATTATTTTACAATTTTACTGTTCATAACTGGTTCGTATTTGTGCAATAATTTCTTTTAATCACTGTTTTACAATTTTACTGTTCATAACTGGTTCTTATTTATTTGTGCGAAAATTCCTTTTAATCGCAGTCTGACCTATGTATGATTAGAATTATTCTCCTTTTATTATCATAATTCTGTATTGTGATGGCCTTTGGCTATATACACAATAAAATTCTGGTGTTCCAGTAGGAGAAGTTTATAGGGATGGAGACAGAGATACAGGTATTGTCAGACTTGGGCATCTGACATTGGGGTAGGGTGGCTAGCTGAAACGGTTATATTGTCTATACCTGATTTATTCTGCTTGCATTCTGTATCTTTATCACTGCCCTTGCCTGCCATTGCATTCCTAAGGGGGGGAGAGAGTGTGAATTGTGAATTAGGGAGGCTTGCTTGTTAATTTTCCTAAGAGGCCCCAAGACATCTTTCACAAGAGACATGTCCTTGGAGTAAGACTGTGCCTGGCTAGATAGTAGCTGTATATCTTTCAGAGTCACTGTAGTAATGCTGACATTGGTGTGCATGGAATTTTTGGGTTTTACCAATATCTTGACTTTCCTGCCTTGGCAACTCAGTCCTAGCAAAGAGCTTGTACACATAGCATCTCATATCTCTAAATAAAGCATTCACTGCCAAAGTCTGTGTGAAGAGTGATTTGACTGGGAACCTGACAGGGATGTTCAAGGGGAATGATCTCCTTCCAACCTTTGTCCCATCTTGAGATATGCTGGTAGTGGGGATAGGAAAGTAAACCTTTCTCCAGCACTGGTGTTGTGCAATGCCAGGCCTACTAATAATAAGACCACTACATTGCAAAATTATTTTGCAACACAGAAAATGGACCTGGCATGTGTAACAGAGACCCAGACAAGGGAGGGCAAGATGGTTGCCCTGAAAGAACTAGCCCATCCAGGTTTCTCAGTCCTTCATCAGTCCCAGACAAACGGCCGGAGTAGCAGTTCTCATCTGAGAGTCTTTCTCCTTCAGGGCACTCCCCATTCCCAAGATCTCTGGTATCGACTGTGTTGGCCTGGTGTGGGATGCTGAAGAGAGTTTGGCTTCTGGAGGTGGTGGCAGGCTGGGCCTTGGAGTCCCCCAGACTCTTGGTTTTGGGGGATTTCAATATCCATGTTGATGCGGCCACCTCCTTGTGGGCTATGGTCCTGGTGTCTTCCATGGCACATGGGAACTCTCTCAATTTGTATCAGGTCCTATAGATCAAGCAGGCCAGACACTGGATTTGATCTTTGCTATGGGGTTGTTTTGTGAGTCTGACTGATGTCCTGAAGGCCTGTCTGGGCATTCCAACTCTTCTCTGCATAGGCAATGAGCTGTTTTACGCTCACCCACAGACACTAATGGATCCAAGTGGGTTCCAGAAAGCTCTACAGGATTTGATTCCTCCTGGTGACTCATTGGATGAGCTGATAGGTGACTGACACAGCCATATTTCTGAAGTCATTGACAAAATCACCATACCAGAATAGCCCCCTAGTATACTGAAGAGCTACAGAGAAAGAAACAGGAACTTTGATGGCTACAGCAAGCTTGGCGATGGACCCGTGACAAAGCTGCAAGAGCATCTTATACAATGTTTATGAAATCCTATGAGATGGCAGTGAAGGCCACCAAGAAAGATTTTTTATGCAGCCTCCTTTGCATCCGCTAGCTCTTGCTCAGCACAGTTGTTTAGGGTAATTAGGTCATTGAGTTATCTTACAGAGAAACCTCAAAATATTAGTAATTCAGCTATTACCTTTGAGGCTTTTGCTAGCTTTTTTGCAGATAAAGTCTTGTTGCTCTACCAGGACCTGCCTACCAATATTGATATAGTATGGTAACTGGAGGCCCCTTGGCCCTCTTCTGGTCCATTGTTGGACCAATTCAACCAGCTCTCATGGGCTGAGGGCAACAGGATCCTCAGTGCTGTGAAGCTTACATCCCATGCCCATCCCACTTGCATCCCATGCCCATCATGGCTGGTAAAAGCTAGTAATGATGGAATGCAGCCCCCCAGTGGACACTGTAAATATGTCTTCAGTGGTCTTCCCAGTCTTCAGTGGTCTTCATGGGGAGATTAAAAGAGACCGCTCTTAAAGAAGCCATCTTTAGATCTTAGTGATCTATCCAGCTACCAACTGGCATCAGACTTGCTATGCCTGAGTAAGGTAGTTGAGAGAGCGGTAGTGGAGCAGCTTCAGAGTTCCCTGGATGACACTTCAGCCCTTGATTCTTTCCAGTCTGCTTTCTGCCCTGGCTATGGGATGGAGACAGTGCTGTTAGCTTTCACAGATTACCTGCACAGACAGTTAGATGAAGGTGGGTCAGCGCTGATGATATTACTTGATCTGTCAGCAGCATTTGACATGGTTGTCCACAACCTGTTGACTCACTGCCTCACTGATGTGGGGATTCGGGGGACAGCCTTGCAGTGGTTTGTCTCCTTCCTTCAAGATCAGGGACAGAGGCAGGCACTAGGGGAGAGGGTTTCACCATGATACCCTCTGGTAAGTGGTGTCCCTCAAGGGGCAATCCTCTCTCCAATACTATTTAACATCTTGATGTGCTCGCTCACCCAGTTGATGCAGAGTCTGGGGCTTGGGT
The DNA here is from genome assembly GCA_029375565.1 of Gekko gecko. Lineage (NCBI taxonomy): Eukaryota > Metazoa > Chordata > Lepidosauria > Squamata > Gekkonidae > Gekko > Gekko gecko. The sequence continues at coordinate 48,731,101 of JAPDNY010000003.1, forward strand.
GACACCAGTATACTGATGACACTCAGCTATATCTGTTGATGAGCAACTGGCCGAATGCCCCCCAGGGATTTTGGGCAGGGGTCTGGAGGCCATGGTTGGTTGGTTCGTTGGTTGGTTGGTTAAAACAGAACTGGTTGAACTTAAATCCATCGAAGATAGAGGTCCTGTGGCTAGGCCAGGGAGATGAGGGATTGGGATGCCAACTCCCAATTCTTGACGATGTCTCATTAACACCTAGACCAACTGTCAGGAGCCTGGGTGTGATCCTAAATGCCTCCTTATCAATAGAGCCCTAGGTCATGAATGTAGTTAAATTGGAGTTTTACCACCTGCACCATGTTAAACATTTCTGTCTCCCCCTGACCTAGCCACAGTGATCCATGCAACTGTCACCTCCAGATTGGATTATTGTAACTCGCTTTACACAGGGCTACCCTTGAGAATGACCCAAAAATTGCAACTGATCCAGAAAGCAGCTTTGTAGGTTCTTATGGGAATCCCCTTTACAGCACATATTCCACCGGTGCTCTACCAGCTGCACTGGTTCCAGATTGAAGACTGGATCAGGTTCAAGGTTTTGAACCTTCAAAGCCCTAAATAGTCTGGAACCAGCATACCTTCAGGATCGCCTCTCCCAGTATACCCCCAAAGAGTGATATGCTCTAGCTGTCAAAATCTGCTCGTGACCTCTAGCCCAAAGAACGTCCAGCTGCCCTCAACCAGAGCCAGGGCTTTTTCGACTTTGGCTTCAGCCTGGTGGAACACTCTTCCAGGTGAAATCTGGTTCCTGCGGGATTTGTTAGCCACCCTGAGCCCACAGGGAGGGCAGGATATAAATATGAAAAATAAATAAATAAAATTGATGCAGTTCTGCAGGGCCTATAAGACAGAGTTGTTCCACTGGGCTTAAAGTTGATGACAGTGATGGGTTCCATCTTTGATTGGCCTCTTCCTTTCCCCTCTCTCCCTCTCCTTCTCCCTCTCCTTCTCCCTCTCCTGTGGATCAAACAGACTATTCATCACTCCCTCCCTGAGAATTTACATCATCTTTCAATTATGTTGTTGATGATATATTAAGAATTTTATGATATATTATTATGCATTTTTGTATTTATTATATTTGTGCATTGGATATGTTATTGTTTGAATTGTTTTTAAAAAACTATCAATGATGTATCCCACTCTGAGCCTGGCCACAGTGGAGAACCAGATATAAATCCAATAAATCAACTCAAATCACCTCCCCCCATGTTCATGCCAGGTTCCAGTAGCCACTCATTGGCTGTGTGCCTGTGCAGTGTTTCGGCATTGGCCCTAGCACCTCTGTCACTGCCATCCATCTCCAACCTGTAGGGCAGCCACTTTCCCCTCTCCCTTCAGCAGCACATAGTTCAGTGTTAAATAATATCATCCTTTTTCCCCCAATGCCGTTGATCCCCAGGTTATCTGGAATAATTGCTTTCAGAACTATGTGTAAAATAGCTCTAAAGGAACTTCCATAAGTCAAAATTAAATCTAATTGAAAAGTAGAAAGGACACCTGAATGATGTAATGCAGTCTGAAAGTGTGAATTTGTATGTCTACTTTCATTGTGTTACTACAACCCATAATAGCTGTCAGATGTCTGGATGAATACTTTTAAGTGAAATGCTTAACACTGGGCAGGAATGATCGATGGCCACTATCGATCTTTTGCAGCACAGACCCTTTCCTATGAACTTTCAGAATGAAAAAAAGTGGTGTGATCACTCAGCCACAAAAATTAAAAGTTGTATTTGAAGACTTGGTGTCTTTAGCTGAAAATAGGCTGAAACCGAGACACTGATAGCACCTGTGCTAAGTGCGCTTTATTGTGCAATTGGACCATGTTTGGATCATGTGGACCAGATCTCAGAGGCTCACTGGCAAGACCCAGAAACCAAAGTATTAGCTACCATGGAAATGAAGATTTGATGCATTATTTCAAAGATAGCAATAACTGCAATTTGTCAATTAAAGAAACATAGACGTTCACACTGCCCAAATATCACACAATTCTGCAGTAAAAGTCCATTGTTCTCACCCAGTATGCTATAATGGCATGGTAATCCCCTTGTCCATCCACTTGCCCTCCTGAACCTCAAAGTATCTTCAGTCTCAATTACTGGGTTTGGGGGTTTTTTTGTGATTCATAACAACTCAGCTACCGTTTAATGTTTCAGTACTGTTCTGCTGATACAACGGCAGCCAATAAGAATATCTTCTTTGCATTATCATCACCACATCACAAGCTTCCAAAGGTCTCTGTGACATGTTCAGTCCAATGCTTTAGGAGTTTCCAATGCTTGCATTCTAGTCATCTATATATACCTGCTTTATGGCCCTCCACTCCTTATACATTATGAGGCATTCCCACATCCGTTGTTACAGTCAAGCTGCTCCAGAAGCCAGCCATCAATGGCATCAACTTAATTAAGATATCTGCACCAACAGAAACGACTTCCAATATATTCTGGGGACCCATTAAATCAATAAATTAGGAGCAGGCCATCCTAATAGTACTGCAACCTATGCAGGGAATCTCAGCCATGACACTACAATTTTAAAAATGCACTTTTACTAAATCAGGGTGGAATGTCACTTGTGATGGGTGGGGGTGGCTGTCAAAGTTTTTTTTTAAAAAAAATATGCAAACTACAGCTGCACAGTAACATCCAGCAAGCACCTCCCATTTAAATCCTCATGGTTCAGGTTTTGCCACATGCATTTTAGCATTAGTTTGTTGAATAAAAGGGAACAGAAAGGAATGCAGGGAAAGGGGGGAAACCCACTGTTGAAATTGACCCGACTTTTTCTGCAACTTACAAGGAGCTACAAAGCCCTGTTTTCCATACTGCCTAGCACCTGGGGATTCTCTGCTGTGTTATTGGCCACTGTGAAAAATGGGAAAGAGTCACACAATCTCATAATATGGGGGAACATGTTGAGTGTACAGAATGCACGGTAGAACCCACTGACACTGGCATTGCAACCTGTGATCACTGACAACGTGTGTGCGTGCGCGTGCACACCTGTGTGAATTCAGTGGCAACTCCACCACACTTTGCACAGGGCTTCAATTTCTGTGGGGAAGGAGTCCTCTGACAGAAGCTTTTTTTCAACTGAAATTTGATTCCTTTTTATTTTAACATTGTGGCATAAGTTTTTCAATTGTGGTGGTATAGACCCGTCTGTCCGTCTTCTTTTCCTGTCCCATAGTAGCTCTGCTTTGAGAACTCTGCACTGCCTCCCCACCACTCAGTTGAAACTGAGTGGCAGGAGAAGGGCAGCCCAGGCAGGCTTCCTGTGCCAGCGGGGAGCCAATGGCTCCCTGCAGGCACAGCTCTGTGCTGCCTCCTCTTGCTGCCTAGTTTAAACCAGTTGGCAGGAGAGGGCAGCCCAGCCAGGAGTCAGTTCTTTTTTTTACAGCCATCCAAGACTAGTGATAGTCTCGTATCACTAGATTCATGCCATGTTTAAAAAAAAAAATGGAAAACAACAAGGGGCACACTGATGAATGGCAGTAGGTACAGAGTGGGCAGGATGACTGGGATGTGAGCATGGGAGTGGCCTACAAGAGGTGGGAAAAGGGTGGAGGGGAAAAATCTGAGGAAATCTGTATGCTTTTGAATTACCTTCAGCTTGGAAATGAAGCAAGGGAAAAACCAGCACAAAAGCACTCTAAGAAATCCTGGGGAAACACCAAACGGAAAGCAAACTGAGGGGAGAAGGGAGGAAAAACAATGCCGAATGAAAAAGAAAACCCAACAGACATACATGGTGAAAGCAAGGCAAAACACCCATGCATAATAGGCTTAAGATCAAGTGTAGTGGGTCTGTAATATAATGGGCACGCCTGCAATTTTCATGACAGTAATAAAATTCTGAGCCATACCAGCCCCTCCCCAAACCCTTGATAGAGCAGCTGAAATTCCAGAAAACAGTACAATTCCCCAATCTGTAACACCAGATCTAACACCACCTCCAGTGTTTTGTCCTTGAGCTTCTTACATGTTTCATATGAAATGATGCCTACTCTGACATTGATCTTTGCTGTCAGCATATTTGAATTTGTCTATGGCATATCTAGATCAATGTCCCTGGCATGACCCCCAAGAAGTGGGGACCATATTCATTCCTTTGTGTTAATAATTCCTTCCTTTTCTTTCCTTCCATTCACATACACACCACATCAGTTCAGAAATACAGAGAAATACTAGCAGTTCTTTCCCTGTAAGATGTCAATGAATCTACCAACACAGCAGGTTTTTCTTTCCGGAGCAGATGTCAGTGTTTTAAAACAAATAAAACTAGATTATTGCAGAAAAGCTAACAGTGCACAAAAGAAATGTGTGGATTGCTTCATACAGCTTACCTTTATTTGCTAATGTTTCCGGAGCATCACTAGCTCGAAACATTTAAAGTCATTTTGCTTTGACTTTAACACTTAAGATACTGCATGATACTAAATCTAGGTTTCTATATACATATTCCTTATGGCTCTTTTATTATGATTGTAGAACATGCAGGCTTATGTGGAATGCTTTTCCTAATGGCAGTTTACTCTTAATATCCTGTCCTTTCAGTTTACTTTCCTATGTGACCTTCTGGAAGAAAAGCACCCTAGGGATGGGCTCGGGAGCAAATGGGAAAGGCCAGTAATTTGGAGGTCAGCAACTGATATAGGAAAGCAAACCCTGTTCTCCACACTCTACTGCTATAGGCACAGCTACTGAGGAGACAAACAGATAGGGCTGCCAACCTTCCAATGGTGGCTGGAGAATTCCCGGAATGACATCTGGGGAAAACAGCTCTTTGGAAGGTGGACTGTATGGCATCATACTCTGTGGAGGTCCCTCCCCTCCCCAAACCCCACCCTCCCCAAGCTGTACCCCCAAAATCTCCAGGTATGTTCCAAACGAGAGCTGGCAACAGTAGAGGCTGAGGACCAGGACCCTCCTTTGCCCAGCAACTCATGCTGCTGTTGAGTCACAACCAAGGAGAACCTCCACATAGTTGAACCTTCCATATTATTGTATTTACTTATTTATTAAATTCAGTTTGTTGAATGCCCTCCCCTGCAAGACAGGGCTCAGGGCAGTGTACATCAAAAAAAACCTCTTATGTAAATATAATAAAACATGAAAATAATTAAAATAAAATAATCACGAAAATAAACAGAAGACATAGTGCTGGTGGTATTGTTGTCCCTACTTCTGCTCTGCTTGTCCACACTGCTACCAAGCTGTCTATACATCCCTGAAATTAGGTACATGAGAATGACAGGTCTCATACTTCATCTAGGGCCTTGATTTTCATGTGTGTATGAGGCATCTCACACAGTTGGAAATAAGGGTCGAGAAGGATGCCTCAGAACACATGCAGGGTGTGATAATAGTGAGCAGGTATATTTTTTATCTAATTGGGCCACACTTTCTGTTTCTTAGGTCGAATCTGCATTTGCTTTTTTAGTTTTGTGCTGCTGTGCTGCTGTCAAGCATAGAGAAAGACAGTGTCACAGCAGCATGAAACTGATTTAAAAATGCAAATGCAGCACAAAACTGGTTTAAAAATGCAAATGCAGCAGGAAACTGATTTAAAAACGCAAATGCAGATTCGAACTTTGTCATTCTTCCTAAAAACAAAATGGCTGTAGTGAATGGTTCGTTTCCCTGGGCTCTTTGTTTATGGAACTATACATACTACAGTGCCCACGTCTCTCTCTTTGGATTTTTTTATGAATGAAAATACTGGGGGGAAATTGATTCAAAATATTAAACAAAGCCAACATTTTTGAAGACAGCAAAATTTAAAAAGACATTGGTTGTTAAGCCAAATTTCCATGAAAAGGCTTAATCTTTCTCCTAGATAACAATTGCCCCATCCAATCGTGCTGGGCAATTAGGAGTATTAGAACAACAATACAGAAGCTTCACAGATATGCCACTTTTTAAACAGGAGACATAGTACTAGTGGTATACAATCAGTACTTTTTAACATGTCAGGACATGTTGCTGGAGGGGGCAGCAGTAGGAGTGCTTCTAGTGTCCTGGCCCCACTGCTGGACCTTCTGATGGCACCTGGTATATTTTGGCCACTGTGTGAGAGAGTGTTGGACTAGATGGGCCATTGGCCTGATTCAGCATTGGCTTCTCTTATGTTCTTATGTTCTTATGACAGTAAATACAATATAATGCCACAGGACAGTAAATACAACATAGTATACATGGACACATAGGGTTGAGTTCCAGGGAAAACCTGGAAGTGACATCAATCCATTCTAATAATCTAATAATCCACTCCAGTAATCTCCAGAAATGCTATGGTAAAATCACAGAGTTTCTGGCAATCTCAAGCAGAGTGATATCACATCATTGTCCAACATTATGTTTACATTATTTTTTCTCCTGTCAAATGCAAGAGGAGCAGCAGAAAACAGAAGCTGGGGGCAGGTGATCCTTGATCTATCAAATTCAGTATGGTCTACTCAGACTGGCAGCAGTTCTCCAGGGTTTTTCACATCACCTACTACCCAGTACTCTCAGCTGGAGATGCCAGAGAATGAACCTGGGGCCTTCTGTATGCAAAAGTTGGACAATGCAGAAAGCTGACAGGAAGAAAATTGATTCCTTTGAAACGTGGTGTTGGAGGAGAGTTTTACAGATACTGTGGACTACCAAAAAGACAAATAAGTGGGTTCTGGATCAAATCAAACCTGAATTATCCCTAGAAGATAAAATGACTACAGGAGGCTATCATACTCTGGTCACATCATAAGAAGATAAAACTCACGGGAAAAGACAATAATGCTAGGAAAAGTAGAAAGCAACAGGTAAAGAGAAAGACCCAACATGAGATGGATTGATGCAGTCAAGGAAGCCGCAGCCCTAAATTTGCAAGACCCGAGCAAGGTTCTTAACTGTAGGACATTTCAGGAGTTATTCATTCATAGGGTCACCATAAGTCAGAAGCTACTTGATGGCACGTAACACACAAATCATCACAAACTAGTTACTGCTGGCTTTTATATTTTCCAAAGGAGAGCTGCTAATTCATTTTTTTCATAATAGATTTTATTTTGCACCTGCATGATCCAACCTAATTTGTGCAATCCTAAACAGAGTTACACCCTTCTAAATCCATTGGTTTAAGATTGCAGTGTGTCTCTTCTCCATTTTAGAACACTGAAACTCTTCAGACTAGGGTTTTACACTCTTAACAGCATGTAACATTTTTGGGTTGTTTGCCTCCAACCTGGAGAAGAGTTTTGAGGGAACTCAAAAGCCTGAACTCTATTTTGTGACATAGAAATATATCATTCCACTGTTGCTTTTGGATTTTTTTCTTTATTCTTCTTAAATCCAGAGAAACTGTAATACATTAATCAATACTACCTTCCTAATTGAAAATAGCAACTTCTTACATGCCTCATTTACATTGCCACCCCAAGCAGAGTTATGCCATTCTAAGTCCATTGCCTTTAATGAATTTAAAAGGATATAGCTCTGCTTAAGATTGCACTACTAGTAACCATGGCAAATAAATGAGGTATCACTACAAATGATTTTGGGAGGGGCTGTGGCTCACTGGCAGAGCATCTGCTTGGCATGCAGAAGGTCCCAGGTTCAATCCCCAGCATCCCCAGATAAAAGAACCAGATAGGAGGTGATGTGAAATATCTCTGCATGATACCCGGGACAGCTGCTGCAAGTCTGAACAGACAATGCTGACCTGATGGACCAAGGATCTGATTCAGTACAAGGAAGCTTCATGTGTTCATATGATTACATTTTTTAATATTTAAAAATGTTCTGTAAAAGTAGCATATGAAGAACTGCTGTATTTATTTAAAGTACTATCAATTTTGCTATGACAACTGTTAATACAAACATCTGCCTTGAAGTACAAAGAAGATTCTGCACATACATAAGATTTGTCTATTTTCATTCTTCGGTTATATTATGACTACTAGTCACATTTTTAAAGGAACAGTACAGGGACCTTCCCAGCTCAGAGAATTAACAAAGTTCCTCTTTGTTTTCACTCAGATGGGCTGTTATTTGCAATTGTTTGTTGTCACTGTTCACGTTTCTAAACCATTTATTTTGTATTGTGACAGGATGTTCAGGCAAAATTAACAGCAGGCTTCTGAGGTTGGGGTCACACGTACCAGTTGTAAACTGGCAGCAAATTTGAAAAATAGGGGGAAATTTTACATTGCATTAGATTTCTTTGTAACAAATGACATGCATAAGAACATGAGAAGAACCATGCTGGATTATACCAGTGGTCCATCTAGTCCAGCATTCTGTCTCACACGATGGCCAACCAGTTACTCCTGATGTGAGCAGTCCTAAGAAGGAAGAGACTACAGATCCTAACACAAACCTACTCGATGGAGAAACCTACAATATGCCACCAGAAGTGACTAACCAAGAAAGAGAATCCACCAAGGTTGAAGTGAGGTGACCAACATGCTCAGACAAAGGTATTCCAGCCAAACAACCGTCATACCTCACAAGAATGGCAGAAGCACCAGAACGTGCTTCATAGGAAGAAATATCCCAACTACCACCAGAAGAGGCTCAAAAGTGGAACCCATCCATAGGAGAGGAACTTGAGTCCCTGCATAAGTACAGCACATGGACACTTACAGAACTACCTCCAAAGAGGAAAACTATAGGTGGCAAATTGGTTTTCAAACTAAAACACAATGCAGAAGGTGAGATCCAGCACTATAAAGCCAGATTGGAACTAAAGGATACTTGCAGAAATATGATGAGGGCTATGATGAAACTTTTGCACCAGTAGTTAAACATACAACAATAAGAACATTCTCAAACAATGCAGCAACCAAGGGAATGCATGTTGAGCACCCAGACATGAAGGCTGCATTCTTTCATGAACTAGAAGAGGACATTTACATGCAACAACTGCCTTGATTCATACAGAAAGGCAAAGAAGAAAGGCTAGGCTGTTGGAGAAAATGACCTGCTGGCTGGCAATTGCTGTAGCAGCTATCAGCGTCCTGGCTTGGTTGTATGATCTGTTAAGCAAGCTTGCTTCAGTCTTGGAGAAAGAGAGGTCTAACCAATCTGAGAGTGCTTTTTACTGTCCTCAAACTTCCTTGTGCCCCTAGTGGCTGCAGCCAGAACTGCATTTTAAAAATAAAAGGAAAGACATTCGGCTGGACACAACATGATGCTGGCTTCCAGGGACCCCTTCAAGGGCCTTCCTCAAGTCATGTCCAAGGCACACCACAACCCCTGCCCTGCTCTTGATATGCCACTGGGATGGTCCTAATAAACTTTTATTTTATTTTATTTCTCCAGGGGGAGAAAGAGATCTGTTGTCTGGAGTTCAGTTGTGATACCAGGCGATACTACAGCCAGTATGGCTTAGCAGTTAGCACTTCAGAGCAGGATCTGCCAGATCCAGGTTCTTGCTGTGGAAGTTGAGTGGGTGATTTTGGACCACTCACCGACTTTCAGCCTAATCTACCTCACAGGGTTGTTGTGCAGATCAAAAGGGGGAGAGGAGAATGATGTAAGCTGCTTTGGTTCCCATTGTGGAAAAAGACTGTACTTCCTGGGGAACCATTGTTGCCAATCTCCAGGTGAGGGCTGGAGATCACTCAAAATTACAACTGCTGTCTAGAAGGCAGACATCAGTTCCCCTGGAGAAAATGGTGAAATCTTTGTCTTCATACCCTGCTGAGGTGGCCACCCTATGACATCCAGTGTGTTGTAGCAGTTAGAGCTTCAGAGCAGGGTCTGCCAGACTCAGGTTCTTGATGTGGAAGCCGAGTGGGTGATTTTGGACCAGTCACAGACTTTCAGCCTAACCTACCTCACAGAGTTGTTGTGCAGATCAAAAGGGGGAGAAGAGAATGACGTGACCTGCTTTGCTCCCCACTGTGGAGAAAGACTGTACTTTTCCTAAGTAGAGGCTGCAGGGAGGAGGGGAGATGGAAAACTGAAGTCAGAGGGGCAGATAACAGTACATTGATGGTTGGCTGGGAAGGAGATAGGTTTGCCACCTCCAGGTTGGGAAATTCCTGGAGATTTGAGGAGTGGAGCCTGGAGAGGGTGGGGTTTGAGGAGGGTGGGACCTCAGACAGGTACAATGCCATAGACTCCACCCTCCAAACCAGTCATTTCCTCCTGGGGAACCATTGTAACCAATCTTCAGGGGATGGCTGGAGATCACTCAGAATTACAACTGCTCTTCAGATGGCAGAGATCAGTTCCCCTGAAGAAAACGGTGGACTCTGTGTCATTATACCTGCTGAGGTCACCACAGCAAATTGATGCTAAGTGCTCAAGGCCAGGACACCTGCCCAGAGCCTCTTTCTAGATCTCATTGTATTTATCTCCACAACAGGCCTTCTTCCTAGTAGAATTATATTTTCAGGGAAGAAATATAAACTCTGTCCAGTTATACAGGGAATTGGCACTGAGGCAGTCCCTGGTGTGTTGTGAAAGGAAACTGTTATAGTGTACTCAGGGGAAAGAAGAAACATTGTGATTTCAGAAAAGGGGAAAGAATTTGATACACTAAAATTCCTTTCCAGAAAATCTGAACAGTTATTAGGAAGCTGTATGCAGAAACATTGTAACTGAAACCAAAGGACTTAGTCAACCATCTCTCAGTGATAAGAACCAAGAATCTGTGAAAACAAGCTGCTTCAACACCACCTTGTCTGTCGACTGAAATCTATACTGTTTTACCAATGTTTACCTCAGCTTTTCCAATTCCTGACTACCCCATACCATCCCTGCCTATTGACTAAAATCTTTATTATTGTCCACTGTTACACAGTCTCCAATGCCATTTCAAGTGATCTAAAAAGAGGACTCCTGGTTTCTCCTAACAAGTTTCTGGGCTGGGCAAAAGCCAAATTAGATTCTGTCAAAGGGTGGAACATTCAGATTTATAAAGCCCGCAATATTATTATGCTGCTAAGGGGGCTAGCGCAGTACCTGAATGGAACTAAGAATTTGGGCAGGAAAAATCTGCCTCACGGTAAAGAAGACACAGGGGTCAGTCACAACAGTCTACTCCCACATGCACCTGCCCATCCGTTAAGACCTACAAGGCCCTGTTCTGTGTGTTTCCACATTCAGAGGTGATGGGGTGGCCACCAGAGTCAGGGGTTTTTGTCATGGTGGCCACTAGTATTTGAAATTCCTTCCCCAGAGTTGTTCTTCTGACACTTAGCTTGGATAGCTACTGAAAACCTTTATAGTCACTCGAGCATGTGACTTCATTGGGGATGTTTCTTTTACCTTTTGACTGATGCTTGATTTGATGCTATTGTTTTTAACATTTTAACCATTTTGACTGTTGGCTGTATAGAATGTTTTCATGTTTATGGATGCCCACTGTTTAACTACTGTTCTAATTTAGAAGCCATCAACCTTTTATTAATGAGAGGTACTCCCCCCCAGCACGTTACTGGACAGGGTTGCCAGGTCTCTCTGGCCACCAGCAGGGGATGAGGGGTAGGGTTGCCAGATCTAGGTTGGAAAACTTCTGGAGATTGGGGGGGGTGGAGGAGAGGGACCTCAGTGGGGAATAATGGCATAGAGTCTGTCCTCCAAAGCATCCCTTTTCTCCAGAGAAACTGATCTCTGTAGTCTGCAGATGAGCTGTAATTCTGCGGGATCCCAGGTCCAACCTGCAGACTGGCATCCCTAGAAACGGAACATGGACTGAAAAGAGTGCCAGAAGTGAAGATATTTGGTAAGAAGCAGAGACAAAAATCCTATGGGGGGGGCAGAGCCCAGAGCAGGTATTTTGTGTTCTTTTCCTGGGTCTTCTAAGGGTGCACAAACTAATCTACAGCAGCCAGCAAGCTACTAGTAGCTCACAAGCTACCTTTTGGAGGCCCCTGTTTTCATTAATGTTTGTAAGCTATTTGGGTAGCTTCTGAGGTGAGAGCACATAGAATATTAAATAAAATAAATGTGTACTCCAGCTTTTTAGAATTCCTGATTATAAATCACTTTTCTGGCAGTGATGAATCTCTTGGATTCCTGCTTGAGAGCTAAGGCCATCTGATACTACCCACTGGAGTAGCTATTTTAAATTATAGGACCTCTCAGTTCCTGATTAAGACATAGAGGGAGAGGCCTAATATAATTTTGTTCCTTAGAAAATAATTAGTTAAGCAGAACAGCTAGCAGAGTTTGTTAAAAGTGACAAAATAAATCCATTATTTAGGCCTCTGAAGCCTCAGTTTATAACCACCGTCTTTCTGGTTATACATTTTTTATGACCATCCATTTGGCTTTGAAAAGCACTGCTTCAAGGTATGAAACACGCAAGCCTGAGGAGGCTACTCTTAGGTCGGTCGAATCTGCATTTGCATTTTTATTCTTAAGCAGCATTTGCCCCCTCCAATCTATTTCATAACCATACCAAAAGAAACTACTTGGACAAGGAATTCATTTTATTATCTGAAAATTCTCCTGATGTAAAACTTGATTGGACTTATTAGCATTCCACAGGGCCCGTAAGATGGAGCTGTTCCATCAGGCCTTTGGTTGAGTCAGAGGGAGTCCAATGAAGTCAGCTTCCCTCGCTGTAATTTCTCATAATTATTCAGACTCCACCACTCCAGTTGAAATTGTGTTTGTGTTTATACACAGCCTTTTAAAACTGTATTACTGTTGTTTAAAATATTGTTATATTTATTAATGTATAGAAAAGGTAAAGAGTTTCCCTTGCTCAAAAGCCAGTGGAATATAACCCTAGGGGGCAGTGCTCATCTCCATTTCCAAGCCAAAGAGCCAGCACTGTCTGAAGACTTTTCCATGGTCATGTGGCTAGCATGACTAGACGCCAAGGTGCATGGAACTCAGTTACTTTCCCACCAAAGTGGTACCTATTTATCTACTTGCAATTTCTTGCTTTCAAACTGCTAGGTTGGCAGGAGCTGAGACCAGAGATGAGAGCTCACTCTATCATGCAGCACTAGGGTCTTGAACTGCCAAACTACCAACCTTCCAGTACTGAGCCACCATAGTCCCTTATTAGTGTATGGTTTTATCTATTTATGATGTGATCTGCTCTGAGCTCATTTGCAGGGTGTCCCGGCCCAGGCCGGGACGAGCCCCACCCCCCGAGCGGGGACGGCGCTGGTGCAGCCGCCCCCCACGAGCCCCCGAAACACACCTGGAGCCCCGACCTGGGGCGAGGAGGGAGAGGCCGGGAGGCTGGCGGAGAAGGCCCCGGCAGAGACGGGCGCAGCTGTGACGGGAGAAGGAGAGAGACGACCAGGGAGAGCTCGGATGAGCCCGCGCAGCCTGCGAGCAGCGGGGTCGGGGTCCGGAAGCGGGAAGGAGAGCCGGGGGCCGACAGAACAGACGGGCCAAGGCGGGGCCGCAGGAGGACAGGAGGGAGGCACAGGTGCGGTCTCGGCGTCCTGGGTTTTAGGTGGGGGCGGAGCTGGAGGGCAGACGGAGTCCGGAGGTTGGTGGGGGTAATAAAAGGAAGGTGAAAGGCAGCAACCGGGGAGGAGGAGATCTGGCCCACCGGACCCACCATCTGAGGTTGCTTGCGCCCAACCCCTTTAAGGGCCTCACCAACACACGACTCCGTGTACCTCTTCCCCAGGGTGAGAGCAGGCGGACAGGAGCGCCAGTGGCCACGGCCACCGGGGATAAGTCGCTCCCCTGCGCTGCGGGACATGACAACGTGGTGGAGGAGGCGGGCAGAAACGACCCAACAGGCAAACCGCGCCCTTTTTTGCCAACACCCCAGGGGTGGCGGCCGCCGAGCCTCCGGGCCGCAAGGACTGCCGCAGCAGGAGCCCGCGACGGCACGCTGCTGCCGGAGGAACCCACCTCGTCGGAGGAGACGGACTCCGACAGCAGCCAAGACTCGGTGAAACAGGGGCCAGGGAAGGAGAGCACCGACACACCCAAGATGGATTTGGCACAGTTTGGCCAGTGGATGGCCGAACACCAGGCGAAGGTCCTACGGGAGATCACCCAACAGCAACAGCAAGCGCAAGCCGCCCTGATGCAAGACCTACACCAGGCTCTACAATCCGTCGGCCAGGCAGTTGCCGGGGCAGGAACAGGTCAAACCGCCGCCAAGACCCCTTGGCCCCCGCTGACCAAAATGGGGCCAGATGACGATGCCGAGGCCTTTTTGGAAGCCTTTGAGAGGGCTGCTGCAGCAGCCCGCTGGCCAGCTGACCAGTGGGCCTGCATCCTTGGACCTTACTTGACGGGTGAGGCGCAGGCGGCCATGAAGGCCTTACCCAAGGAAGAGGCGACAGATTACCCCAAGTTGAAGGCGGCCATCTTGGACCGGTACGAGATTACGCCAGAATCTTATCGTCAGCGTTTTCGGGCCTATGTGATTCCTCCGTCCAGCCGGCCACGAGCTGTTATCGCCACGTTACAAGAGTGGGCCACGCGGTGGCTTAGCCCCACAACAGTCGATGGGAGACGTGTCGTGGAATTGGTGGTTCTCGAGCAGCTGCTGCAGGTGCTCCCTCCCCGGACGCGGCATTGGGTGGCCTGTTGGCGACCCACCCACCTCTCGGAAGCACAAGCCCTCTGGGAGAATTTCCAGGCAGCGGAATATCGGGATCCACCCTCGCGACCAGAGGTGCCACGCCTGAGTAAAGGCCCGCCGCACATGGGCCGAGGAGTCGGGGCAGCTGACAGCACTAAACCAGGGGACTCCAACCCCCACGGAGGTCGCGCTCGGCCAGGACTAGCACGGGCCGGACCCCCGCCCTTCCTTCCCCGAGGTCCACCAGGGCGTGCTCCCAGCAGCAGTACTGGGGGGACAACCCCGGTGCCACCCCTGCCTAGAGGGTCGGCAAGCCCCGCCCCTACCCCTGCAGGGGTGGGGCCTTGTTTTACGTGCGGCCAGTGGGGCCATCTCAAGCGAGACTGCCCAATGATGGAATGCGACCTGGGGGAGGAATATTCCATGCAGGCTGCGGAAACTCGTGAACGACCCCCAGCCTGGACATTACAGGTCATCATGGGGGGGAAGAGCTTAGACGCCCTGCTGGATAGTGGGAGTTCTATCTCGATGGTCCTCTCCCACCTACTTCCCCCAGGGTTGCCAATACACCGCTGGGCAACCATCATCTGCTTTCATGGTCACGCCGAATGGTGCCCTGTGGTCAGCATCCCGCTGCGGTACCTCGGGCAGGTGGTGGAGGTACCCCTGGCCCGGATGAAAAAGTTGCCCTGCCGCCTTCTGCTCGGACGCAATGCACCCGGCATCCAAGAAGCCATAGAGGCATATCATGCGGGGCAGCGGTCCGCGGAACGACCTGGTGTCGCTGGACCTGAGGTAGTCGCAGCAACGGGGGAGGAGCAGAATGAGACGCAGCCCCCAGAGACAACCAGAGATCCGGGGGAGGGGCCGTCCGCCCCAGCAGGGACAGGGCGGATCCCAGACCACAGTGGACAGGGGAGCAGAAATTCCTAACAGCCCAAAGCCATGACGAGAGCCTGGAGAAGCTGCGCTCACAGGTGGCGGTAAGAGACGGGGAAGTACTAGATCCCAGGCGGGCGGGACGGCTCCCACACATTCAGCAGCGTGAAGCCGTATGGTACAGGGTGGCCAAAGGAAGGTTGGGCCCTATAGATCAGCTGCTGGTCCCGGCGGAGTTCAGGGAAGCCATTATGGGACAAGCGCATGAGCACCCGTGGGCGGGCCATCAGGGTTTTAAGAACACGATGACCCGGTTACTGGCCCACTTCTTTTGGCCCTCAGTAGCCCGGGATGTCAAAGGGT
This sequence comes from Gekko gecko, assembly GCA_029375565.1. Classification (NCBI taxonomy): domain Eukaryota; kingdom Metazoa; phylum Chordata; class Lepidosauria; order Squamata; family Gekkonidae; genus Gekko; species Gekko gecko. The sequence goes on from JAPDNY010000003.1 coordinate 48,746,893, forward strand.
TCTGCAGGGCTTGTGCTGTATGCCAACGGATGAATGTCCAGGCCGCCCCAAGGGCACCCCTGGCCCCTCTAGAGACTATAACGGGTGGCCCGTTCCATAGAATAGCTATGGACTTTGTGGGGCCTCTACCCCGCACCCCCCAGGGAGCACGATACATATTAGTCATCATGGATTATGCCACCCGGTATCCGGAGGCTATACCCCTCCCCAGTTTGAAGAGCGCCGGCGTTGCCCGCGCGCTGATGCACTTTTTCGTGCATGTGGGCCTCCCTGGGGAAATACTAACAGATCGGGGGTCCCCGTTCACAGCACGTTTAATGCGCCAGGTCTGCAACACCCTTCAGATCCGGCAGTTATTTACATCCGTCCATCACCCTCAAACAGACGGTTTGGTGGAATGAATGAATCAAACCTTGAAAGGTATGCTGCGAAAGGTGTCGCGAGATCGACCAACGGCCTGGGACCTCCTCCTGGACCCCATCTTGTTTGCTATAAGGGAAACCCCACAGGCTTCCACGGGATACACCCCCTTTGAATTGCTATATGGGCGGAACCCACGGGGTATCCTGGGAGTGGTGGAGGAACAATGGGCCCGGGCCCCGACTCCAGAAGGGGAGGAGGAAGTGGGAGAATATGTAACCCAGTTGCGGGACCGCCTAGAGTGGGTACGAGCGGAAGCAGGGCGCAATCTACAGAAAGCCCAACAGACCCAGAAGCGACAGTACGACAAGAACACGGTACCTCGGTCGTTTGTTGAGGGAGACACCGTTCTGGTCTCACACCATGCCCTAGCTCGTCCGCAGGGAGACCCCTGGCAAGGTCCCTTTCGAATCTGCAGAGTCCTTGGGCCCCTCTCATATGAGGTGCAGTGCGGCCCTCATGCACGACAAAAGAAGAGATTGCACGTCAATGACCTGAAGGAGTGGAAGACACGAACTCCGCCAGAGCAGGTGTGTTTGGAGGATGATCCGTTCTGCCTGAGAGAGGGACCTTTGCCCTGGACAGCAGAGCCCGAGAATCCTGGACTCCCTCCTTTGGATCCAGACCTGACACCGGTCCAGAAAGCCCAATTGCGGGACATCGTTGAAAGGGTGCCAGGGGTCTTTGCAAACACCCCGGGGTGCACCCACATGGCAGTCCACTACATCCCTACGGCGCCCGGCCAGGTGGCCCGCGCTCGATGGCGGCCTGTACCACAGAAGAGGTGGGAAGTGATCAACCACGAGGTGCGGGATATGTTACAGCTAGGGGTGATAGAACCGTCACAGAGTGCGTGGCGTAGTCCTATAGTGTTGGTGCCAAAACCAGATGGGTCCGTACGCTTCTGTGTCGACTACCGGGAAGTGAACCGGCTCTCGCAGTTTGATGCGTATCCCATGCCACGGGCCGACATCCTAATCGATCAGCTGGGGCAGGCGCGCTATATCTCGGCCATCGATTTGACGAAAGGGTATTGGCAGGTTCCAGTACACCCGCCCGATTGAGAAAAGACGGCATTCGCTACACCCCAGGGGCTGTTCCAGTTCCGACACATGCCTTTTGGCCTACAAGGGGCCGCCGCTACGTTCCAACGGCTAGTGGACACCGCCCTGGCGCAGTGTGAGGGGTTCGCCAGGGCGTACATTGACGACATAGTAATCTACAGCCCTGACTGGCCCACACATCTACAGCATTTGGAGAAGGTCCTGCTAGCACTCAAGGTGGCAGGGCTACATGCTAACCCCACCAAAAGTAAACTGGGGTTTCAGGAAGTGCGGTATCTGGGGTTCGTAGTGGGACGGGGGCAGTTGCGCCCCTCCCGGAGAAAGTGCTCCTGGTGGAACAACACCCACAACCCACGACCAAACGACAGTTACGCCGTTTCCTTGGAGTCGTGGGCTACTATGCCAAATTCATCCCCCACTTTGCGTCACGAGCAAGCCCTCTTACGGATTGCCTTCGGAAAAATGAGCCCAACAGTATACAATGGACCCCGGCCAGAGTCGCGGCCTTCGAGGCCCTACGCCGCAGCTTAGCTCAGTCACCCGTCCTCCAAAACCCGGACTTTACACGGCCCTTCACGGTGCATACCGATGCTTCAGACTCTGGTCCCGGGGCGGTGCTGGCTCAAGGGGAAGCCGGCTACGAACACCCCGTCCTGTTCATCAGCCGGAAGTTACAGCCGGCTGAACGTAATTACTCGACAGTGGAGAAAGAGGCTCTGGCGGTCAAGTGGGCGGTGGGGGCCCTGCAGTTTTACCTAGAAAACAATCCTTTTCATCTTGTGGTTGATCACACCCCCTTGTTATGGCTGGAGCGCATGAAGGATCATAACCCGCGTATCCTACGGTGGTATATGTCTCTTCTTCCCTTCCAGTTCACCGTACAACACCAGGAGGGACGCCGGCATAACGTTGCGGACTACCTCTCCCATCTCCACGAGAACAACCCCGGGCTGCCGGTTAGGGAGGGGGTGTGTCCTGGCCCAGGCCGGGACGAGCCCCACCCCCCGAGCGGGGACGGCGCTGGTGCAGCCGCCCCCCACGAGCCCCCGAAACACACCTGGAGCCCCGACCTGGGGCGAAGAGGGAGAGGCCGGGAGGCTGGCGGAGAAGGCCCCGGCGGAGACGGGCGCAGCTGTGATGGGAGAAGGAGAGAGACGACCAGGGAGAGCTCGGACAAGCCCGCGCAGCCTGCGAGCAGCGGGGTCAGGGTCCGGAAGCGGGAAGGAGAGCCGGGGGCCGACAGAACAGACGGGCCAAGGCGGGGCCGCAGGAGGACGGGAGGGAGGCACAGGTGCGGTCTCGGCGTCCTGGGTTTTAGGTGGGGGTGGAGCTGGAGGGCAGACGGAGTCCGGAGGTTGGTGGGGGTAATAAAAGGAAGGTGAAAGGCAGCAACCGGGGAGGAGGAGATCTGGACTGGCTGGGGAAAGGAGGGAGTGCTGAGAGAGAGAGAGAAACTCCCCTCTGAAGCCCAACAGGTGTGCTGGAGGCCAGGTTCCAGAGTGGGCCGTGGGGAAGTGAGGGAACTTGCCCACCGGACCCACCATCTGAGGTTGCTTGCGCCCAACCCCTTTAAGGGCCTCACCAACACACGACTCCGTGTACCTCTTCCCCAGGGTGAGAGCAGGCGGACAGGAGCGCCAGCGGCCATGGCCACCGGGGATAAGTCGCTCCCCTGCGCTGCGGGACGTGACACAGGGAGAGCGGAATACAAATCCGAATAAATAAATAAATAGCAGAGCCCACAACTCATCCCAGGGGTCTGACCTTGCAAAATAGAGCCAGTGCAGTGTAGTGGTCAGCTCAGCATGTCAGACTAGGATCTGGAAAACCTAGATCTGAATTCCTACTAATGGTCCTCCCACCATGGTAGCTTGCTAGGTGACCTTGGACCAGTCAGACATTCTCAGCCTAACCTACCTCGTGGGGTAGTCATAAAGAAAATGAAACAGCAGAGTCTGGGTCCGCATTGGGGAGAAAAGTGTGGTAATGATGAAGTAAATAAATAAAGATAGCCAGCAAAGCAAATGGATAAGCCAGTACACTGGATCAACACTGGATTATAGCTAGGGCTTGAGTGTGCGTGCGTGTGTGCATATGTGTGTGTTGATACTCACTGAGTATCAGTACCTTTTGGGTGAGGGAGGAACTGATGGAAATTGCTGAGGGAGGACCTGGTGGAAATTAGTACAACTGAACTGGTCATCATTAGGCTGCAGCATCAAATACCATAACAGACAAGCCCTTTGTCCATCCTGAGTGGATTGTTGCAAATCCAGACATATGTTCTCTGTGCTAGGTTAGCCAAGATTGTGTATAATGATGCATTATTCTAGATACTATCATGATAAATCTTGGTTGTGTGAATAAGTTGATTTTCTCTCTCTCTTGGGGAATGGAGATCTCCCTCACAGGTGTAAAATAAAATAAAAGGCAAGTCATTGCACAAGATGGAACATATACAACAGTTTCAGTTTCATTTCTCCTGATTGGCTCATTGTTCCACCCTTTTGACACAATATATTTCCCCCTTCAAAAAGAGATGAAAGGTTAACATTTAAAGTACAAAATCAGAAAAGGTCATTCTCGCAGAATAAATTAGAATGAAATTAGAAGGGGTACTGGAAATGTCAACATAAAAAATCAAAGCAAGACATTTTCAACAACTGAACACAAGAAAGGAAAACATGATTCCTGTAATAACCTGCAGATGGAGATTATTTTTAAAAAATGGAGATGGAGATTTAAAAAATCAGCAATGCCTTTAAAATAGCAAGACTCAGGATTCATATCTTCTTTGACTGTAATTTAAGACTATTGTGTCCTGGAGACTGTCTAATTGTTTAGAAAGATGTAAAGACATTGGCAAAACTGGCCATACAAGATTTGACATATAAAATTCTGATTGTTCTTGTAAGTAACACATTACAGTAACGGGAATCTAAAATGTAGAAGATATAGCAAAGCTGCTAGAGACTCCTCATAAACAAGAGACTCAAATTTTGTTCTAGAAATAACGACATACTCTTTCCCTATAAAAGATTTGTTGAACAGAATTGTTGCCCAATAGTAGTTATATAAAAGCCTTTATTAAGCCAGAATTTGAACTGAAAGAGTCACCAGGGGTGTGTTAATTTGTTTTTGACTGGTGAGATCTCCCAGGTACAAGTCTCAGCCTAATACTGCCTCTGCTTTGGGGATTTGTGATAGGGAAATGTATCCCCCATGCATTTCTATCATAGGAAATATCCCACAAAGGGTAGTATTAGCCTTCCTAATCCTAGTAGGGAAAATCAGTGAGGATGAAATGGAGGTTTATATCTGTTCCAACTTACAAGCAAAAATACGTAATAGTTGGCAGATATAGTTTCATCAATGTTAGTAGTCCGATTGCCCAGGGGGTGCCTTCACTCTAGATTTTTTTTTCTTTGCTATTGACACCATTCATTCACTCATTTGCCATACATGACATTTGTGCCAAAACATTGCATCTCTGTATTTTGCCTGTTGTATCCCCTTTTTTTTAAAAAAAAAAAAAAGATGCTCATGGCTTGTGGCAATTATCTTAGCTCTTCCATTGTAATAGCAGGGTGAACTTTGGGAGATGCCACTTCCGCAGCATGTCCTGGATCTTGCATCTGGTGTCCTTCATCTAGGAGGCACTCCATTCCCCATAGCCACTTAACAGGCTGGTGATGAGGAAATGAAAGGGACTCCTCAGTGTCATGCTTATGTGAGATGTAAATTTCAGTGAAAAACCAGAAGTGATGTCATTGTGCTGGGGCAATGCTCAAGGATTCATCCAAACCTCTCGGCCTTGGGTAAACCCTAGAACCCTAAACCAGTGCAATGGTATCACTTCTGGATTTTTCCATTAAGTGATATCAGGCATCTGCATGACATTAAGATTGCCCTCAGCCCCCAAAATTTCTATCTGGGCTTGATCCAGGTGCCACAAGAGGCAGGTGTTTGTGACAGCTTGTGCCACCTATGAAGTCATCATCCTCTACTTATAATTTCCCAAACCATATAGATAGTTACTGTTGGAAGCAATACTGGACAAGATGCATTTTGATTCACTGCAGCATAGTGTGGTATTATTATTATTATTATTATTATTATTATTATTATTATTATTATTATTATTATTATTATTATTATTATTATTATTTTCGCTTGTTATACAGCACAAGCTTTGTGGATAAAGGGGGTATAAGATTAGAAACAAATCCATTCATAGGAGACAAATTTATAACAAAATAAATACAGACAACAGCAATGAAATATTCTGAATAAAAATATGTTGTTCTCAAAACAGGAGTGTTTTTGTTTTGTTTTTGCAACTCATTCTTATACCACTGCTTTGCTGTGAGAGCTGTGCTTCAAAACACATTCATAATTGCCTTCTGTTTCAGTAACCTGATTTAAAACAGTATTCAGTTTAGATGTTCACAATGGATGGCAAACACAATGAGGGTGTCCCATGATGATGAATCATCATTATGCATGATATGAAAGAAAACCTTACTTGAACGCTTCACAATTTGTCTCCTGTGACAAGGTGGAATGGAAAACTTGTGCCAAAGTCTGTGTTCAAATCACAATGTGGAAAATATGGAAAAATATATATATATTTGTGGGTCCAGACTCTCACCGGGTATTTTAAATTTTGCTTCCTGTCACATATGACGCTCTAGAATATCTAAACACTTTGTCAGTCCATATTACCTCATGGGTCCTTGATTTTGTTCCCCCAGGCCCTCTCCTCTCTAACAATGAAACCACAAAGAAGGAGAAATTGGTGCCCAATGAAGACAACTGTGGGTAGGCCTCACACACTTCAGCCTGCAAAATGTCACTCTCTCGCATTAGAGTGTTGACTGGACTGGCTCCCTGAGGCTAATTGTCACTTTGATTTCTGACTTGGCAGAGTAGCTACATATAAAAGTCTTTTGAAAGACAAAGTAAAAAAAAAAACTTAATTCCTGTTCAGAAAAAAACTATTTCCTGCTCGTGTGTGTGTGTGTGTGTGTGTATTCCAAGTACAACAATGAGAAAGAGCTATGCAGCAAGACACAGTAGAACTGGTAACAATGTTAATATATTGGACAGATACAATCTGTGCAGTACATGAATATAATCATTGCACAATAAACTACAATAATTCTAAATATGAATCTTCTGATACACAATGAAATATTCCAAAAAATTCTCTTTCCAAAATTGTTCTTTCCAATGAAGAATCTGGATATTGAAGACTTCATTTCAATTATCTTCCTCAAGAAAATTATTATTTTAACTATTTCAAAGGCAAGAGGTACCAGAAAACTATATAGCTTCAGACTACTAATGTAGAAGGAACTGCCTATTATAAATATTTCAAAGGCATAAGTTTCCAGGAAATTGTGTAGCTTCAGACTACTAAGGTAGAAGGAACTGCCCTTCCAGGGTATTCAAAGAGGCTTGTAGTAACAAATATATTTATATTGATAGGCCACCTGTAAAACTTTTTAGAAACCACTCTGTATTAATGCTGAGCTGGCCTAGCCTCTAAATTGTGATTCCAAGTACAATCACACCAAATGTGAAGGTCTGTACTTATTATCCAGTAATCCTACAAATAAATGGTAAATAAACTAATACAAACTCTTTGAAAAGCTGAGATGTCTAATTTTATTGCAGAAGGGGGACTCTACTGTGCATATTCATTTGTGACATAAAACCAAGCATTTATGAAGATCTCTCTAAAACCCTCTTCCCCCTCGGAAGAGAAATGGAAGGTTTGCTATATTATGATGAAGATATTAAACCATGTTTTCTCTGGAAGGGTCTTGGTTGCAATAATCAGGATTTCCTGATCAACACTGATCATCCATTCACACAAATATACACAAGACTCGAGATACATTTTTCTTTCCCCCATAGTATGAAGCCCTGACCTGGCTGTCCCAGTTAGTCTGATCCCATCAGATCTCAAAAGCTATGCAGGGTTCTCCAGGATTGGGATTTGGATGGGAGGACCACTAAGGAAGTCCATGGTCACTTTGCAGAGGCAAGCAATAGCGATCTGTAAAGGGTTGCCATAAGTTGGTTATGACTTGATGACATTTTCCACCACCATGTAGCATTAAGTACTGTTCCCTTGCTTGAACCACCACACTATGTATAACCAGTCTATTTCTTCATCTTAGCCATCCTTAACTAGTGGACTTGGGCTCTTGCACTTGTGTTCTGCTGTAAAAAAGCATGAACCATTTTTTATTTTATTCAGATCAGCTTGAAATATTTAGAATGAACATGCCAGACTATAGGATAGTCTATGCCCTGCCAAACTATACTGGATATTTCATAACTATCAACTGCTACAATAGTAATAGGTTGGAAAGGTAAACATTTGCACACTACATGGTACCTGGAACTTTATGATTTCAATTGCCCAGATGTGAGCTGAATTAAATTGTTGTATGTTCTCTGTATGTCCACTACTTGCAAACCATCCCAGGAGCTTGATATCTTGTTACTTCTCTGAATAGGTGAGTTATAAACTCATTTATTTATTTCTTATTTTTAATTTGTATCCCGCATTGCCAGGGAACTGGCTCAAGGTGGGGAACAAGTATTAAAAGCAATAAAACAGTAAATACAATAAAATATAAATAACAACTACCTAACATCATAAAATTCTAACAAGAACAGTGCAAATGATGGCGGCATTCAATATACAGAGGAAGACAATATCCACCGGTGTTCCGTACGGGCCGTAGTGTGTTCCGGTGGCACATTCGTCAGTGGCGGCTCCTAAGTAATGTCCAGTAATGTGCAGAAAATGTACTTCTTGCATAGATTGGTTCATTGTCAGGTTGATGGTGGGTTGAAAGTCGTTGACTGTCTGATGGAATATGTCCAGGGCTTCTTTACCATGTGTCAAGACAATAAAAATGTAATCAGTGTAACACAGGTATAAGAGAGGTATGAGTTGGTGGGAGTTTAGGAAGCATTGTCCAAGTCAGCCATAGAGATGTTAGCATACTGTGAGGCTGCTGAATTACAAGTCATTACGACACTCAGAACAACACCCCCCCCCAGACTTAACAGGGACATTGGTTTCTTATCTCACTACTTTTTAAAATTTATTTAAATGACATCAGTTAACAATGTTAAAAATACAACCCATGATAATAAAAACAGCATTAAACAACTACTGAGCTGCTGAAAAATATTCATAAAACAGTTCTCAGGCAAGCAAGAACTAAAGAGAGCTATCTCACTACTTATGTTAAACTCATTCAGTCCTTACATCTGTATTCTCACCAAGAAGGATCACACATCCCCTTTATTTTAGTGTATATCTTATTTGGAATAATAGTGATTGTAATGCAATGCAATGAATATTAGAATACAATGTCATTTAGAACAGTAGAATGGAATGTATTTCTCTGGTCTGGTAACAGAGGAGACATAACACTGCACAACCCATCACCTCACCTCAAAGAAAAGGATGCTGTTAGTTACCTCTATGCTTGAGAGGAGATGGATGGAGCATAACAACAGGGTCCCACTAGAATACACTCGGCTTTCCACAATTAAGAAGGATATATTTCACCATGTTTCCCCCAGAAATTAAATCCAAACAAACGGTGACCATATCAACTTCGCTTGTTAATCCTGTTTGGGCCTTGCATCTGTTAAAACATCTTCTTTATGTTGTATGCTAATTTGCTGCTTACCCTCTAGCTATACGTATGGACTGGTAACTTCCATTACAATGTATCTGAGGAAGTGTGCATGCACATGAAAGCTCATACCTTGAATAAAACTTTGTTGGTCTTAAAGGTGCCCCTGGACTCAAACTTTGTTCTGTTGCTTCAGACCAACATGGTTACCCACCAATACTCCCTCTAAGCTGTAGAGTCTTGTGAGTAAAAATTCTACTTTGTGAGCTACTGGCATTAAAGTTGTGAGCGAGCGATTTGGCTACAGCATAAATTAGTTTGATCTGGAGCCATCCTTCCTGAGCTAAGACAAAAATGTGAGAGCCGGAGTCTAAAAAAACTGAGCTAGCTCACACCAACTGAGCTTAGAGGGAATACTGCTGCCCACCGGAATCTAGTGTCAAGTAAAATACTTCAACCTACTTCCTATAGATGGTTCTCCTTAATTAGTGAAATAGATTAGGTTAATAAAAGCCCTATCAATGCTATTTTTTATGAATTTATAGCTTTCCAAACCAAATAGCTGTATTTATAGCTTTCCAAACCGCAAGACATGTACTTTCTGATTATTTTTTTGCTTTAGATTTTATTTTGCATTCCGAAAATGGTCATGATGACATCTAAGACAGATTTTTTTTTACAAAAAGTGGTATTGAACTTGTTTTCAGTGTATCTTCTCTGATTAACATCTCTCAGTGTTGAAGTTTGAAATGTTAGGAAGTGAAAAGTTAAATCAAACTACTTATTAAATCTGCAATCTAAATTTCATTGATTTTGGATGAATATTTCCTGTTTCTTCTCCAGCGTCTGTGCTATCACTTTGGCAGAGGAAATAAAATCTTCTATAAAGAAAACACAAGATAGTAACATACATAAATGGTGGCACTCCTCCATATGTTCACAGTCCTTGGATGCTTGCACTGAGATAGAAATAATTCCTGTTGTGAACTGGTTGCATAAAACTAGCTTAAATGCTACTGGTTTTTAGGAAGAAGGCCATGGACAGGCAAAGTGGTGATACAGTTATTCCATCACATGAAGAAAATTGCCCCTGGATTTGTCCAATAACGGCTAGTGCATAGATAATGAGACTTGCTTTGGATTTTTGCAGAGCAGATTTCCACCACCTTCTACCTGTGTATTGCCAATAGTATAGATAAGCCCCCCATTATCTTTATTCAAAAAGGGCTTCCATCTTAGGGCTGCCAGACTCCAAGTAGTGGTTGGAGATCACCTGCTATTACAACTGATCTCCAGGTGATAAAGATCAGCTCACTTGGAGAAACTGGCCACTTTGGAAGGTGGACTGTATGACATGACATCCCATTGAAGTCCCTCCCTTCCCCAAGCCCCACCCTACTCAGGATCCACCCACAAAGCCTCCAGGTCTTTCTCAACCCAGAGCTGGCTGCCCTATTCCAACCATAGTTTTAAAGTGCAGCACAGGAGAAATATTTCTACTAACTGCACAACATTTGGCTAAGCTTCGGCTTCCTTTATTATGGGTATTTAAGCCTCTTTCAACAGGAGGAGGAGAATCTTGGGGTCATCTCTGCCAGCCAACGGGCTCTTGGTCCTTGCCTCTTGGCCCATACCCTGCCACACGTGGCCCTGAATGAGCCAGGCCATCAGATCCAGAATTAGGCTGGGATCCAGTGTATTAGGCTGTGGGGCTCTCCCCCCCCCCATTTGTTTGTTTGAATTGTATTTTGGCATTTTGTGAGCTATTTTGGTGCCAACTGAAGAGAAAAGCATGGTTAAAAAGGCCTAAATAAATAATTACCACAAACACACATGCAAGCCAGCTGATGTCCCGGAGTTTCCACTTGCCATCTGAGGTCCTGAGAACGAGCCTAAAAACCTGAGTCTCACGGCAAAGTCCAAGATATGGCAACCCTAAGGTCAGGGGTGAAAGACCCAAGAGTCCCCCAAATCATCTTCGTATATCCAAATTTCCCTTTCTCTTTCTCCCAGACTTACCTGATGGATGGCAATTACTGAAAGAGAGCACACCATGAGGAATGCTGGGTGCTGGAGCCTCAGCTGTACTGGAAAATACTGCACAACAACTTCCCAGGGACCAGGACTGCTAGGAAATGTCATTGGTTTCATCAGATTTAGTAACTCAGTTGTTGAAGTGCTTTGCCAAGACTATTGAGTCCTTAATAAATATGTTTCCCAGCGGTAACAGCACACCAGGAAGCTGCAAAGCTTGCTTCCAACAGCATCCAAATTGCCAGGACACTTGCAGTTACTTTCTTTGCTCCTTCCAGTATATTGTCTAGTTGGACATGTCTAAGTCCTATGCAAGGCAGGTGCCTTACTTCCAGGGTGTGGACCAGCCAGACTGTGCTCTCAGGTTCAGAGGACCTGCCCAGGCAGAGACAAATTGTGTGTGCTTGGGATGATGTTTGTTAGAGATTGCTTAGGTGTTCAAGGCAAGGTGATGGCTATAAACTACAGTAAAAGCAAACAAAGGTCTTACTACATCTTTCAGCTCTCTGGGGACTCCTACCAGAGGCAAATGGCATGAACATGAGCTGTGGCATTGCCTGTGCAGATCTGAACCCCTCAGCAGATGGACTTTATATGGTAGCTATGCTCATTAACAAGGAGCCAGGCATCTGTCTAGGGAAGATGTCCTGTCCAGGCAGTCTACCTGTTTACCCTACTCCTTATCTGGCCTCAGGTACGCCCTTCAATACTAGGCACAGCTAGCTTGGACTTGTCCTTGGCAGGCCACATTCTGCCACAAAGAGGGTAAATAAAGGGCAAACATGGCATTGGTGAAGATTTCACCATTCCCTCCTTGCCATATCATCGTCTTCCATGTATACATTCAACAGTGCAGAAGATGCTACCCTTGCATTTCCCATAACTTTCAGGATTAACTAAGGATTATTGGCTACTGTTGTTGAACTTTATATTACTCATAACTGGATGAGATCCTAAATATTCAACCCAATGTTTGCCTACTCTTTGGTTTTTAAGGTCTCTCAGAAAAGAAGTACACGTACAGTACAGCTGAAGGGAAAAGAAAAACAAGAATAAATGTGCCATAATGTCAGGCTCGGAATCCTCTTGAGAGAAAAGTTGTTTCCATACCGTTCAAATGTGGCACAATTGTCATCAATCATACAAGGCATTAGAGTAAGGGTAACAGAGGATGGAGGTAATAATCTGCCATTTTCCCATTCATTCCTTGTTAGGCTCTCATCGTTAGACTACTGATTTCTTCCAGGAATGCATTTATTATACTCCCCCCATTGTGGTACAACAGAAACACAGTTTCTGCAGTATGGATGGTGTCTTGCTGTTGTTCCTTCCTATCAGTGACAGAGTTTCACCTCTCTTCATTTTTGCATCATAGCACTCTGGGTCAGATGCTGTACCTAAGCAACTCCTCTTCCTGCACCTACACTAACATGGTATGAGAACATTGGCCCAGCTGTTTTAATGGTTACCATGCCATTAAAGCAACTTTCTGGCAATGTGGCATGGAAAAGGAGATGCTGAACAGAGCATCTTAGGTTTCTTTCCAGTGACTGTTAATTGACCCCACAGGACCAAACAATGGCGCCATCCCATGCAATTGTTGCTTAGTAGTAGACAATTTAGAACTAGTGCAATTGTCTTTGGCTTTCATAGTGCAAATTACCTTTTTCTCCACAGCAGCAGAAAACAATTCATTAGGTCGCTACCTGACAAATCCATGCTAATGAAGAAGGCACCATTTCCAACATAACCTTTTCTTCTGCAGAGAGAGAGATGACTGTGGCCGAATGTAAAGCTGCTACTCTTCTTGCGTGTGCAGGTTTTGAAGTTTTCCCCTCATGCTCTGATAAATGGTGTACTGCAATGATCTGTTCTATACTCCACCCACCCAATACTACATCAGTAAGATCTGACATGAACAGTGAATCATCGGATGACACTCCAGAAAATATCCAGGGATAGGATATGTGCATCAAGCTGAGAAGGATGACTCAGAGATAGCTGGATCTAACGAAGAACTAGTAAGCTCTTTAGTCATCCAAGGCTTCATTTGACCTTTTTTGTTTAGTTTTCCATCTTTAAGTAGAACAGCTAATCTGTGGACTAACCTCATCTGCAAGACCTTTCCATTTATCTTGACAATGATTGCAATTTCCAGTCTCATTTACAGCACCGCAGATTAAGCCCAATCAAAGACCAAAGTGACTCCTCCTCACACAACGTCTAGTTAAACTATTTCATAACCTTTCATTTAATGTGAAAATGTTCCACATACTGCCTTTGTCTTATTAGCCTCCTGTGTAGAAAAGAAGCAAAAGTAGGACACTGCAAGCTGGATAAGGGACTGATGCAAGATTCCTGCCTCAGTATCTGCATCTGCTGCTTCAGGAGCCGTGAACATAAATGGGATGCACACTGAGGTTCTGATGCTGTTAATCAGTACTTCATTACTTTTTAGCTGAATGTGCATCTGAATGTGCATCCCCATGGAAAATATTCTTTTCATTTTGTATTCATTTTTCTTTTCTTTTTTTTGGAAAAAAGTATTTTTCTTTATTGCTCCACATGTTCATTCTCATTTTCATATCCATTATTCAGTCCAATTTGGTTTCAAGGACATTCATTTCCAGCTGTGACTTCTTTTCCCTTTCTGATTGGGATGAAATTCTCAGGGACTGTTATCTCTCACCCAAAGGATCTACCCAGTCAAAGTTCATGTAGATATGAGAAAAGTGCCAAGTATTATTAGACAATTTAAATTTGTACTTGCAGAATAAGCAGAGATCGCAGTAAATGATCTGCTTTGCAAGCAGGAAGACTCAGGTTCAAACCCCAGCATCTGCAATCTAAACAATCTTTGAGAAATCCATGATCTGACTACGTATAATGCAGCTTCATGTGTTAATTTTTTCACCTGGCAATCTGATATGGAGTAATGACACTGTAGTCCTGTAAAAGTGACTCTCTGCCTCCACCTGTGCATTTTCACTATATTTGTAAATAGAGCAAATACTACAAAAACACTACCAATTATAGTGCTCTTTCCTCCAAGGAAACCAACATAGGGAAGTACTAGTTCTTGGAACTTCTGATTTCTCAGGTGTCCATCCAGGGCCAGGGGCATTACCTGGGTGTCTCCACACCTGCTTGGAGAGGGGTGCAGCCAGCCAGCCACTGTGGCAGGAGGAGATGGCAGAGATTGCCCCACCAATGCCTGGGGCCCTAGACTGGGCCAGCTAGGGGCTTACTTTAGCCCACAGGCACAACACTAATAACAAGGGCCCCTCCTGTAATGCTGCTGGGTTGGGCTGGGGACATATCACCCACTGCAGCAGGGGAGCTACTGACGGCAAGCCTGCTGCCCTGCACAGCAACATGGGTGCCTGGAGAGAGCAGCACACCTCCCTCCTGGACCAAGAATGGAGGAGTGGCCAAGACCCAGCTGGTTCTGGCAGCAGCCCATCCACCAAGGCTGGGTGGGCAGAGGCGCACCCACCCATGCCTGCCGCATGCCAGGTCTGCCTCACATTGGGGTGGACCCAGGAGACACTAAAATGGCCAAGGAGGGAACCCAGGGAAGGTGAGTTGAAAAGCCCTTTTAAATGGGGGTAGGCATGGGCCAGGGCCAGTCAGATGAGGAGGGGAGGGGCCAACAGTGGTGGGTAGTTAAAAAGAGAGTCTGACTGATGGGCCAGCAAGGAAGTTTGGCAGCTGATCTCCAGGCTGTGTAAATAGAGCAGCTAGCCAAGGAGGAAGAGGACCAGGGTGGCTCAAACCCCCTCTCCTCCCATTGTGATGTCCGGAGGATTTGCCGTGTAGGGTAACCGATGAAACGGGGAGGGCAGCAGCCCACAGGGGCCCCCATCAGAGCATGACATCAAAGAATTAGGGCATGCATAACAGGGGAAATTACTTGAGAGGGAAAATCTGCAGGGCTACATGTCCATATACCTCTGTATGCTTGTCCTTCAAGGTCCTTTTCCATGAAGGGGATTGTAGGAAGAATCTGGGCTATGTGGTTTCTGCTGGAGTGGGGGATTTTTGGTCTTCAAGTCAAAGAAGTTTTAATAATCAGCTATCTTGCTGGTTACCTTGAGGCTGTAAGGGATTTTACAAATTGTAATTCTAAAGGAGTGGTATATGCTATTAGATGCACATACAATAGGCTATATGCAGGAAAAACCTCAAGGTGCCTAAAAACACATATTTGTGAACATAATGGTATTATCTCTCTTGGAAGGAGCACCTCTGGTTTCACATGTTATTGAATATAATCATATGATCACAGACATTGTCTTTTGCGCTATCCATAAAGTACCTGGCTAGAAAAACAAGCTGTTAATGAGAATGAAGGATAAATGGACACTTAGATTGAGATCCTTGGGCCCCTGTGGGCTAAATTAGAGCCTGCACCTTTTATATTTATCTGGTCATGGTGATTAAGCTTTTTTGAGATCTGCACTCCTTTAAGAGTTCAAGAGTTCCAGATTTATTGCAGCATTCCTGGTTATTACAGTGAGTTCTACCCTACTCATCCAGTTGTTCAAGGTGGGAGCCAAAGAAGTTTTTATTTAAGGTATGTCACAATTTCTACCTTTCTGTTATGGACCTCACACAAAAAATGAGTTCTTTTTCAGTATTAGAAGAATTTTTGTTACAAATTATGTAATTTTTTTATCACCTCGGGGAATATATAAGGTTACCTTATACCATGTTCAGACTGTTTATTAAATCATTTTACAAGTGATTTACATTTTTTTACGAATTTTTTAAAATTAATATTCTGAATGTACATTTTAATTAAAATCAGGATTATATTTTTTTACTTTGCATTAGATCGCCTGATGAAGCATATAGCAAAAAAATAGGGATCAAAAGGATCACATAAAAATGCTCAACCTTGCACCTTGTTCCTTTTTTTCCTCCTAGTATTTGCATGGAAAAACCTCTCGGGAAGTCCAGGGTCATAACACGGAGGCAGGCAATGACAAACCACTTCTGAATGTCTCTGGCCTTGAACACCCTATGGGATCGCCATAAGTCAGCTGTGACTTGCCAGCACTTCCCTCCACATCCACCACCACCACCATGGGTAGCATGCTGTCCCAACAGGTGAGACAGGAGCACCAAAAATGTAACGACTGTCAAAAGGCCTTCTGTGATGTTGCACACAGAGGTATGCCACCCCCCCCCTTATTAGAGAACTTTATTTTTATAATGGAGTCAACACCAGCGTGTCTTCCATTGAAAATGTGAAGGGTTCCAATTAATCAATGGATTTTTCCCCCAAAAATCAAAATCCTATTATATTGTTTGGAAAGAACAGACCTATTCAGAGAACAGAATATAAAGGAAAGATAAACTATGTAAATATCAGTTTCATCCTAAGCTGCAATTAACCTTTTTGGAGTGATGTTGTGATGAAAGTGCTCATCATTTGTATATTCTGCACAATTTTGCTCTTAATAATTGCTTTCTCCCACGTACACACAAACACAGCATTTGTGTAAAATCAAGCTCCCATTAACCTTTTCCTGAGTGATGTTTTGAGTAGGTTGCACTTGGGCTTCTTTGCATTCTGCTTTCTAATTATTTCCCTTTTTTAAAAAAGCCCTGGAACAATTTTCAGTAATACTGCTGTGCACGACTAAAGTCTTTTGAGATAGTGAGAAATTAGCTTGACCTTTGTTACCCCAATTAATCAATATTGTTAACTCTGGAGCTTCATCTTCTAACCTCAGTGATTCTGTGAAGCACTAATATAGACAGATTTACGCTAAATGTTTACAGTGGGAGTAGTCTGTTGAGCCCTTTCCCTCTTTTGCAGACATGACCAATTTTAGAAAGCTATTTTCTTCATCCAGAACTGATCTGATGCTCAAAAATTTGTGCTGATCATAATGTTAAAAACTGAGACACCTGTACCCCATAAGCTCCCTTGTGACTTTCACATGGTATGAGATGAGAACAGTATAAGTGCCCCTTCAGATATCAATCAGGCTGAGACTATCCTAAATGCACTAATATCTCAGGTATGAATCTAAGGATCATATATACCACTACAATAGGTAGGAAGTAATGGGAACCTGAGTGACAGACAGACAACCTTTATTGGCATGTAAGAGATAAGATTACATTAAAAGACACAACAATCTTCCTTTACTGAAAGCTGAACTACATGTTCTATTGGAAATCTGTGATGGGATATTCTGACATTTTTGGCCCGAAAAAGAACCAGTGGAGGGGGGAATCAGAGCATGACTACAAATCCGGGCAAGGAAGGGTTAACTTTTGTGCTGTTTTCCTGATTGGGTGGGAGAAGGTTGCAGTTACACCAGCAGGCAGTGAGCTGTAGACCCTGATATCCTGTGTTTTTGATAATCTTTGGTAATTGACAATCAAAACCGGAGACCCCTAAAGTTATTTATTTACTCAGTGCAAACTTTGTATACTGACCTTTCTGTCCTCAATTATAGTTCATAATAGACATCCTGTTATTTTTTAAATCTTTTTTTAAATAAAACTGGAGAATGTCCCTGAATACTAATTAAAAACTTACATTGCTCCCAGTGCTTCCATCCTGACAGCCCAACCTATGTGATATCTTAATGTTGTTGTTTTTACCTAGAAAATATTGTTAGACTTTTACCTCACTAAACACAAATCTGCTCAATTTCGTTAATCTGACATTTGAAATACCAGCTACGAGTCACTTTAGTAATGCTGAACACGCTCATCAAGGGCTCTGCAATCCATATGGAGTGTCAAATTTCTTCTACCACATTTAAAGCAACCACTCAATCACTTAGCTCATTTCTAATTGGTTTAAATGTTGAAATAAACTTGAATGTAGGAAATTGACTCCTAGTGCTGCATCATGTAATTATTCTGCTTCCTTGAATCAAGGGGACATAACTTAATGAGCTGTTTAAAATCAGACTGTGGCAGAGCTTTATTTTTATGTAACATGAAAGCAACCCAACAGAGCAGACCCTTCAATCCAGTTTTGGGAATGATCCTGCTTTTTGTGCAGAAGCCAGGGCAACATGAACCATCAAAGGCCAAAGAGAAAGCAGGCAGTGCTCATCAAATGAACACAGCTTGAACACATGAACACAAGAAGGTGCCATATACTGAGTCAGACTATAGATCAGTATTGTCTGCTCTGACTGGCAGAGGTGCTCCAGGGTCTCAGGCAGGGGTATTTCACATCTCCTACAACATGATCCTTTTAACTGGAAATGCTAGGGGTTGGATCTTCTGCATGCCAAACAGATTCTCTTCCACAGAGCCAGGGCCCTACCCTATTGTCCATGATCTGGCACATGGTGTACATGAACATGTATAGAACCTCCACACTTTGCCATTTTGGATGCATGGAGCAGGATTGTGTCTTTTCTGAAGTATAAACATGCAATAACAGTCTATGTACATATGTGTGGGCATTTATTTATTTTAATAAAACATTTATACTAACCTTTTCAACTGTCTCTCCCCACATGTCCCCATTTGCCAACTACAGTTTGCTGGTTGCCACCTTCTAGCTGTTTCCCAACTTAAAGTAGCCAATTTGACATCTACTAAAGCCTATTTCTTTTCTAAAGTGGTTTCCACTTGGACGAATGTGTCCCTGAAGAGGTGAGGGGGCACCATCTTTAGGGGTTTTTAGGGAGCCCTGTAAGACCATTTTAGCTGTGAGGACTATTGATGTGGTTTAAGTGGCAAGAATTTCTTGGGGAGGGGAGTTAATGGGGTACTCTGTTTTGGATGTCTTAATCTTGGGATTGTAAACTGCCTTGAGCCATGAAGGAATGGTGCTGTATAAATTAATCAATAGAATCTCATGACAGCTTACATCAAAATCATATTTTGCACATTAAAATAGAAATGATAAAAAGAGCAAATCCACCCAATGTAAAAGCCATAAGGCCCCATAAAACACTACCATCTAGCCACAAATACTTAAACCCATATGCCATGGTAGGTAACTGTGCTGGATGGGAGGCTAGCCTAACCATGAAAGGAAAAACATCCACTCAGCTGTTTCATCTCTGAGCCTATGGGAGTGCAGTTCCAGCATCCTTTACGTTAACAATAGAACAATGGGTTTGAACAACGAAAGGTATCAGTAGATAGACTGGAGATTACCAGAGATGATGGAATATTATGAAGAACGGGTGAAGCAGTGTGGTAAAGGCAGAAAGAAAATGAACTCAGGAGAACAAGAACCAACACAGTGACTAATAGCTACTACCTTTTAGTTAGTCTTGCACACCACGTGCTGGTATTCCTAATCTTGCTGAGCCTGTATGTGTTTTTGGAGGCAGTTGCTTTTGAATGATTATTCCCTACAGACAAAAAAGTGATGCCTCCCAGATATTTCTGATACAACTCCTGCTCCAATGAGGTAGAGGGAAGCCAAGACTGGCTATTTGCTTTGGCAAAGAGATGCTTGGGGAAATAAGCAGATGGGTGTCAGGGAACCCATTGGCAAGCATGATGGTGTCGACAAGTACCGCACTGAGCATCCTTGCCCTGATATGTTTTATTGTGGATGAACACTAATGTCAGGCATCTACAGTCTTCAAAACCATGCAAAAACTTCAAACTTCCCCTTATTATATCGGACAATATTTAAACTAGTATGTTTTGTATCACACACTACATTCTTGAGATGGAAAATAGTATTAGAGTTTACACTACCAAATGTAGCCCAATTCTGTCCTCAGAAGTAAATCTCAAAGTGTTCAGTGGGGCTTGTTCCCAGCTGTACATTCCTATTGCCCCTGTTTTCTGGTCGCTGTCACTATGCTGTCTATTCATCATTTTTAGTTCACTTTTCCTCCAAGAAGCTCAAAACAGCATACAGGGTATCTGATGCACGAGCAGAAAGGAAAACTTACTTAGTCCATTTGTTGACTTCAGTTGTAGCTTGTGTCTTTAGTTGCTGGATCTGGTCACATTGTCTTACATAAAAATACACATGACATCATCATGACTTGCCATGGGAACATCACTCAGTAACGGCATTCCATCACAAGACCTTTTTGCTATACACATATTATGCTGAAAACATAGTTTTCTTTTCTGTTCTTTTCTCTTTTTTTGCCATCAAGTCATAGCCGACTTATGGCAACGCTGTAAGGCAGGGGTGTCAAACATTCAGCCCACAGACTGGAATCGGCCCATCTCTCTTCTTCTGCAGCTTCCATCTGAAGCCCCTCCAAATGCTGTTCCCAGGGTCAGAGGACCCGCCTGAGCCATGCTGGGCAGAATGTGGACATCTGCAGATGGAGGTAGAATCAACAAAATTCTTCTCCTCACCCCATCCCCAGTGGAAATGCCATTCCATCAGTGGAAAATATGTGGATCCAAGCCTGTGTCTAACCCAGAAATAAACTCTAGTTATGGTGTAGATATGAAGAAATGAAAAGGCCTCAAATATGCAACCACAAAGAAAAATACAAAAAAGTGAATCATCTACAGGCTACCAGCTCAGTATAAATTGAAATTCACAAATGAAACAATGTGCAGCTTGTTCATCTTAGAAGCAATCAAAAATCATCCATAATATTACCACAGCAAGCTCTTGCATGATATTTTAGCCATGAGGAAATGGCCTTTGAAGTAATCCCTGGTTAGGTCTTTTCGCTAGTTCTCAAGAGAATCCAGATGCATTCCAGAAAAGAATTTTAAACCCACTGTCTGAAATTACCCCTTTCTTTCCAGTCATTACAGTGCATTACAATGACATGGCGGTTGGAATGTTAAAAGGAAAATGTCTGCTTCACTGCAGCCTTAGATTAAACATTCTTCCTACCAAATTTGAATCCCCACTTCAACAACTATAACCATTTCAAAATATGGTCACTATTCTTTTTATTGGTTGGCTAAATACTATTGTCAAATATTCGGCATCTCATTAAAAAAATTACCATTCCACAGACTTAGACCAAAGTACAAAGTTGCCAAGATAATTTTTATTGGCCCATATGATGCACACACCCCAAAAAAAAAAAATCTTGAAAATACTCCAAAGTTTGGGGAGACGGAGTATTGTAAAGTCATGAATACTATCAATGAAAAGAAAATACCTTTCCTTCCTGTTTAGCTCATGCTCTAAGCCAGTGTATTCCTAAAACCACCACATAATGTAGATTATTCTACAACATAAGAAGAGCCCTGCTGGATCAGACCAATGGTCCATCTAGTCCAGCATCCTGTCTCACACAGTGGCCAACCTGTTCCTCTAGAGGGCCAAAAACAGGGCATAGAGGCTGAGTTCTTCCCCTGATGTTGCCTCCTGGCTCTGGGATTCAGAGGTTTAGTGTCACCATGTCACCTCAGTCACCATGGCTAGCAGCCATTGATAGACTTATCCTCCATGAATCTATCTATTCCCATTTTAAAGCTGTTTATTCCCATGGCCATCACTACATTCTCTGGCAGCGAATTCCCCAGACACTTCAGGCTTTACTCATAGGGAAGGTGCTCCAACCCCCTAATCATTTTGGTTGCCTTCCTCTGTGCTTTTTCCAGCTCTGCAATATCCTTTTTGAGATACAGTGATCAGAACTGTGTGCAGTGTTCCAGATGAGGCAGTGCCATAGATCTAGATAGAGGCATTACAATATTGGCTGTTTTATTCTCAATCCTTTTCCTGATAATCCCTAACACAGAGTTTGCCTTTTTCACCAGCACACTGGGTTGACACTTTCATTGAGGTATCCACTGTGACCCCAAAACCTTTTCCCTCTCAGTCTCAACAAGTTCAGACCTCATTAGCCTGTACTTGAAGTTGGAATTTTTTTTCTCCCAGTGTGCATCACCTACCATTTAGCAACATTGAACCATTTGCCACATTCTCACCTACTCACCCAGTTTGTGGAGACTGACCAAGGAAGAGATCTGGGAGTCGTAGTAGATAACTCAATGAAAATGTCTAGACAGTGTGTAACTGCAATAAAGAAGGCCAACGCTATGCTGGAGATTATTAGGAAGGGACATGAAAACAAACCAGCCAGTATCATCATTCCCCTGTATAAATCATTGGCGCGAACTCATTTGGAATACTGTGTACAGTTCTGGTCGCCACACCTCAAAAAGGATATTATAGCATTGGAAAAAGTGCAGAGAAGGGCAACTAGAAAGATAAAAGGGTTGGAACACTTTCCCTATGAAGAAAGGTTAAAAAGTTTGGGTCTTTAGCTTGGAGAAATGATGGCTGAAGGGTGACATGATCGAGGTTTATAAGATTATGCATGGAATTGAGCAGATTGAGAAAGAAGTACTTTTCTCCCTTTCTCATAATACAAGAACTCGTGGGCACTCCATGAAATTGCTGAGCAGTCGGGTTAGAACAGATAAAAGGAAGTAGTTCTTCACCCAAAGAGTGATTAACATATGGAATTCACTGCCACAGGAAGTGGTGGCAGTTACACGCATGGACAGTTTCAAGAGGGTATTAGATAAACATATGGAGCAGAAGTCCATCAGTGGCTATTACCCACAAGGTATAAATAGAAACTCTCAGTCTGGGGCAGGTGATGCACTCTATTCTTGGTGCTGGAGGGGGCAGCAGTGGGAGGGCTTCTAGTGTCCTGGCTCCACTGCTGGACCTCCTGATGGCACCTGGTATATTTTGGCCGCTGTGTGACAGAGTGTTGGACTAGATGGGCCATTGGCCTGATTCAACATTGGCTTCTCTTATGTTCTTATGTTCTTATGTCCTGTTGGAGATCTTCACAGTCAGCCTTGTTTTCCACCATCCTGAATAATTTTGTGTCATCTGCAAATTTGGCTAGTACACTATTCACCCAGGCCCGTAGCTATGGTGGGGCATTTCAGGGCCCCACCCCTTCATTAAAAGCCACACTCCTCAAAATAGCCATACTAAAACCTTTTTAAAAATATATATTCAAATATTTTAAGTCATGCAGACTGGCTGGCAAGCAGCCGGTTCTCCACCTGCCAGTCAGGTGCCAGGGCAACAGGAGGGCAAGAGCTGCTGCTGCTGTTACTGCCTCCACCTGGGGTTGCCGTTTCTCCATGAAGCCTACAGGCAGGGCCTCCTCCTCATCATCATCAGCCAGAAAGGGAGAGAGCCAAGGGGGTCCTCAAGAGACATCACCATCCCAGGAAACAAGTTGGGAAGCTGTTAGGCTGACTGGCCTGTAATCTCCTGGTCCCCTCTGGATCCCATTTTAAAAACTGGTATAACATTTGCTATTCCCCAGTCTTCTGGTACAGCAGCTGAATTTAGTGATAGGTTAGATATATGGGTTAGTAGATCAACTATCTCACATCTGAATTCCTTAAAAACTCCCAGGTATATGCCATCAGGACCTGTAGTCTTATCGGCTTTTCCTTTCCCCAGTAGGTCTAGAACTTCCTCTCTGGTTGCCTCAATTTGGCTCAGTTCTTCAGACTCCCTTCCTGAAAATATAGGCTGTGGCATGGGTTCATGCCCCACACTTTCCAGAGTGAACACAGTTGCAAAAAAACCATTGAGCTTATCTGCCATCTCCCCATCTTTCTTTAGCAAGCCCTTTATTCCTTTGTCATCCAAAGGCCCCACTGCTTCAGTTTCCCACTCTGGGGAGAGAGGGAGAGAGAGAGAGCATCAAGAAAACGGAGAAATCAGAAACTACAGAAGAGGATGACCAAGGAGCAACAGGGACAACTAGGAAAACTTCAACAACCAAAAAAGCAGTTACAAGACTTCAAAATAAGAGTAAAGATGATACTAAAACTATCATGTAGGTTAGCCCTTGAACTCTCCCACATGCCACATTCCTGCCACTACCACGTCCAGGAACACTTTAAATATTAATAGTACTAATTAAGGTACCCAGTCCTTGTATGGGGGGGGGGAGAATAGGGCAGGGTGTCAAACTGCTCCCACTCCCAAGGCTCTTTGGCTGAGAGCTGGAACCACCACGGCCAGGAAGACCCATCGGAGCTGGAGCTGGCCAGTGGGCCATATGTTTGACACCCCTGATCCACACAGTCAGAAGCCAAGGGGCAACCTTCTAACCTTACTGGGAATTAATTAAGAAAGCCAGCCCTGCAAGTGCAGAATGAGCTTCCACTAATAATTAACCAGTAGGTGGATGCTTTCAGTCTAAGGTAGTGGCATTAGACTGAAGTGTCTGAAGCACAGAACAACCAGATATATTAAAAGTATCTACTTATTAAAGAGTGCAAGAATATTTCCCAAAGAACAAAGCGATGAGCAGGAAAAAAAGAAATCAACATCATAAGTTCTAGCTACAAAATATGCCCTAAATTATATTGATTAAAGATTACTCTTCTTAGGTGAAGTTAAGCATCTTTTCAAGTCTCTTTGTGTATCAGGCCCATATCTAACCCATGACAGTGTTAGCCCATTGCCTCCAGGAGAGCTGAAGCTGACTTGTTCCAACTAACAACAACGGGAAAGCTAAACTTCTAAAGTCTAGGATTTGGACAGACTGGGGCCCTTTTAGCCAATCCAACACTCAGATTACCAAAGTTATCTTGACATAGATCTGTGACAACAGATGGTTCAGCAGAGAAGCAGTTTATAACAGGAAGCTTCCTTCTGAAGTGTAAAACAAGCATCAACAGAAAGAGTGAGGTGTGTGTTCAGTGACAAATGGTGTGCCTCCATTGGGTCTCTGTTATTCAAAGGCACCAAGTCAGACTTGTTAACTTTCTCATGACAAACCCCAGATGTAAGTAAACAGTACCACCAATTAAATGGTTCTAGATAAAATTATATGCCAGCTCTAATTGTACCATTATTTGTTTTAAAATCAGTGTAAAAGCCAGGACTGTTCCATGGACATGAAATAAACCTGTTCTACAGCTTCATATCAGTATCTGAACAGATGAGCAGGAAGTCGTTTCAGCCAGTTTTTTATACACCAGGCATTTGAAAGCTCAATCACTTGAACAACTACGGATCAACGTATTGGGGGGGTTGTTATGTCTTAGTCTAATGAAAATGAAGCAACAAAATGTACAGCAAAGAGATAAACTTTCTAACTGGTTACTGTCCTACTTATCCTGGTCCAGGTTATAATTAAGATTTTTCTCCCATTCCATTTAGCTTTTGAAGGAAAATGTGAGAACCCAGAGGCCCAATACTTATAACAAAGACCCGCAATCTTAATGTACCTAAGCAGGGTTTTAGAGGGTATCTTGCTGTCATTTGCAAAGCAGCTTCCTGTTGAGAGTGTAATTACAGTTTTTATTGGCACTTCAGACTGTCTACCTCCCAGAGAGATAACGCCGTTTATTATCAAAAAGCTTTCTGGTTAGATGGTGCTTACCACCACAACATATTATTTCACCAGCTCCTTTCTTCATTGTCATTGGTTGTTCACTTCTCTTTATTGTCTTCCACATGACCAAGAAAGGCTTAATGTATTAACCAGCCAGGGTGATTTTTAAATACCTTTTGTTTCCTGCACCTTAAAAACTGGGGCTCTTCACCAACCATTGTGCTTTGATACACTGATGTTCCAGAGCACAGAATCTCATTTCCTTCACAGAAAACATAAGCCAAATAAACATACTGGCACAAATCAATAGGCTTGATCCCCATCATCTCAAGAGAAGACCCACAAACAGTAATTCAGATTAGACACCATCATTCAAATCCATTAAAATCTTTAAAGCACATCAGGGAAGGAATAAATCTTTTCTATAGATTTACAACATGGATAAGGGAAAGTAATTATAGAGAGATAACAATATACATTCTAACTTTATGATAAAGCCACAAACCATCTTGATTTTTAAAACATGTTGTCTTCTGAAGGAAATGCATGAGAGACACTAGTAATATTTTCCCCCTTCTATGTTAAATTGGAATAGCAAAAGAAACCACCATCAAAAGAACCTCAAAGGCATTTTAACCTATATTATTATGTTCTATGACTGTAGTATTATTAATATAATGTATCTCTTTGGGGTTCCAAGTAATGACCAGTGTTGACCCTTCTGTGTCTTTTTAATAGAGTTTGTTTCAAATATAATGCAAAAGCGTGGTTTAATATTAACTATGGTAAGTTTAGGAAACCAGGATTCAGCTTGCAGATGATCACTCAAATCCTGATTTGTCCCAGCAAATGCTGGTTTCATCATCCAAGGAGACTGCTGTTGAAAGGCAGGTTAAACCATAAAGTTTTGCTGAAGTGCCAGAGTGCAACACACTGACATTTCTAGGCACATTGGTAGTGATGTCAGCATGTCACTAGTGACATCCCCCCAGCTAGGTAAATCTCCAGCTATTTGCCACAGGGGACCTGGCAACCCTGGCACCATGGTGCCCAATTATGGGTTTTCTGAAGCCCATTTGCTTATTCCCCAAAGTGTCTCATTGCCAAAGCAAATAACAACCTTGGTTTTACTACACTTCATTGTTTCAGAAGAACTTAGGAGGCATCTTCTTTGTGTCTGCAGGGAGTAACTTTTCAGAAACAGCTACCTACATTGTAGGAAGATGCTTGGCTTCCAGCCTCCCAACATTTTGTGATTGGACCCAGCATCCCACAGCAGCCATTTGGTGATACCACCTGCTTGTCATTCAGTGTGGTGTAGTGGTTAAGAGCAGCAGACTCTAATCCAGAAAACCTGGTTTGATTCCCCACTCCTCCACATGTAGCCAGCCTGATTACCTTGGGTCAATCACAGTCCTCTCAGAGCTGTTCTCTCAAGAGCAGTTCTCTCAAAGCTCTCTCAGTCCCACCTACCTCGCACAGTGTCTGTCGCATGGAGAGGAAGGGAAGGAGATTGTAAGCCACTTTGAGACTCCTTCAGATAGAGAAAAGTAGAGTATAAAAACCAATTCTTTATTCTCAAAATTCCATAGTTCCCATAAGTTTGACAAGACTGACTAACGACTGCATCCCTAAGGGATACCAGAAATTTGGGTCCACTGCCCATCATTTTAAGGTCACATCTATATCCAAAATAGCATATTCTCATCTTAGTTATAAAAGTTTTTAATAAAATACAGCCATCAAAAATAATGAAACAGGCATTCTTTAGCAGCTGGCAGAAGTATATACAGTAATAACATCCATAACTGTAGGCAGATAGAAAATCATCAGAAACAAAATAGGTACTCGGTGGTCTACTTTGACACCACCAAAATACATCTGTTTTAGAAGTCTATAGAGAATTCTGATGACAATCTGAATTTTTATTCATGAAAAGTTTGTTTTCTAAAAATTATTTTATATTAATTTCAGCTTGTAAGCCTAATTGCAATTCTTACATTACTAGTTAACATCTATGGAGAAAACAAATGTATTCCCTTTCAGCTCTATATTTCAAGGATTCTGTAGGCAAATTCAAATGTTTACTAACTGCTTTTCATTCTTTTTTATTTGTAATATTTGCAGCCAAAAAATACTTAGACTTTAATGTGATCTAGGAACTACAGGGGAGGTAGAACAAAGTTTGAGTTCAGTGGCACCTTTAAGACCAACAAAGTTTTATTCAAATTATAAGCTTTCATGTGCATGCAAACTTCTTCAGATACAATGAAGTGGAAGTTACCAGTCCATACATATAGGCAGAGGGTGAACAGTAAATTAACATACAACATAATGAAGATGTTTAGCAGATTCAAGGACCAAATAGGAATAACAAGTTTAGTTTATATGGTTAACATTTGTTTGGGTTTAATTCTGCGGGGAAACATGAGGAAGGAAATAAATATGTCAAAATTGGAGATTGATGGGCAGATGTATCCTTAATTGTGTAATGCTGACAGTAATTAACTGGGCTCCTGCCATTATGCTCCATTCGTCTCCTCTGAAGCATGGAGGTGACCTTACAGCATCTTCTTCTTTGAAGTGGAGCAATTGGCTGTGCAGAGTATCTCCCCTGTTCCCAGACCACAGAAATACATTCCAAAGTACATTACATTCTACTATTCGTTACGTTACATTACAATCTATTAATCTAATCTACTATTCTAAATAAGAAATAAAATAAAGAGGATGCATGGCCCTTCTGGGGGATTGGTAAGAATACAGATGTAAGGTCTGAATGACGTTAGCATATGTAGTTAGAAAAGAAATGAAAATCACTGTTAAGTCCTGGGGGTTCCATTGCTCTGTTGTAATAACTTGCAACTCAGCAATTTCCGTTTCTAGTCTGTTCCTGAAGTTCCTTTGCAATAAAACAGCTACTTTGAGGTCACCCATTGAATGTCCTGGAAGTTGTATTTTTATTTTATTTTATTTGTTTATTTTATTTAAATATATCCCTTCTTTCTTAACAATGGGGACCTGAAGCTGCTTACGTATTTCCTCTCCTCCACTTTATCCTCCCATCAACTCTGTAAAGTAGGCTAGACGGAGAATGCATGAGTGGCCCATGGTCACCCAGCAAGCTTCCATGGCACAGCAGGAATTCAAACTTGGGTCTCCCAGATCCTAGTCTGCCACTCTGACCACTACCAGCTGTCATATCTCAACAACTTACACCAGGTCACAGCAGGAATTCATTTTTGATTGAGACATTGGTTTGATTCTAATTAGTTTTTCTCATCGGTGCAAAAAGGAAGTGCGCTTTCACCACCAAAAGAGCTATGCTGCGGAGGAACATGGGATCTGCATGGACAGAATCCAAGTGGAATATGAGACTGTCATAAGGACAGAAACTGGGAAAGATTGAGCAGAAAGCTGGCTATATCCAACCCGCGGTATTAATATGAACTGGTGCTACCAATCACTCTAAGAAGGCATAACTGCTTAGAGTATCATACTACAGTTTGGGTAAACCCAGATTCAGTTCTCTACTTTGCCATGAAGTTCAATGGGTGATCTTAGGCTGGTCCCTCTCCTTTAACCTAAGCTATCTCATGGCATTGCTTAATAGAAACTACCAGGAAAAGAAATTTTTAAAAAATGGTTCCAATGTGCAGCATAAAAACAATCTTGAATGGCAATTAAATTTTCCTTCTCTGAACAACACATAGGTAAGTAGGACACAGTGTAAACAGAGAATAAAATAAGTCACAGCTTGGGCTGTCTAAATATCTCTCTACTAATTTGTTTGGAAGAATTTGCAGAGCTTAGATAGCTGGCAAAGAATCTCTCCCATCTCCTAAGTGTTCCATAGGCAAGGCTGCTGCCAGATAGTGAAAGAATAAACTGAATATTGTAATTCGATCTACATTTTTCACTAAATCCCTGGTCCCACTGAAGTCAACAGGAGATTTGAACTAAGTGAAACTATTTCAACTGTTCAGCAAAAATGACAGATCCTCTCAAATGAAATCTTACTATCGTTGCATCATTCCCTTCTTTTGATTCCTTCTGTAGTTATGCAAAGCCTCTTATATATTTTTCCCTCTTCTTTACATTTTTGGTAGATGTGTCAAGATGTGCCCAGACATGTACACACTTGTGCTCTTTAACACCTTTAAAAAAAGCTACTGGCAGGTGTTCATATTATGGCAGTTACGCCTGCAGCAGGTTGTAATAAAATGCATCTGTAACTGGGCCAGAGTGATTTTTTTTTAAAAAAAAATTAAATTGTTGTGAGAAAGACATTCGTTTCCCTGAAGCACTTTTGCTGAAGCAGCAGAAATAAGGGGCATTCTCTTCTCAATGCAATCCTGTGCACCTGCTTCTGGTGCTCAGCAGCCTCAGCATGAGAAGAGCTGAAACAAAACGACATGTGCAATTTCTGTTTAGCTTCTCCTCCTTTTCAGATTGCTGTTTCATTCATACAGAAATGTTCACGCATGTTAACTTACACCTCAAACCTGAGGCACCATCTTTATTATAGCTTCACACAGGGTACATTTCATCTGGCTGGTTGAATTAGGGGGAAGCAGGCCACTGCCTGGCAATCTCAAGAGCTTTGGGAGCAGGACCAAGGGTGGATGTGCTGTCAGCACATCAGCCAACACTCTGGAAATTCTATGGCATTGCCGTAGAGTTTCCAAGGCATTTGCTGATGTACTTGATCAATGCTCCCTCTAAGATGTGGAATCTTATGAGCAAAAATTCTACTTTATGAGCTATTGGCATTAAAGTTGTGAGTGAATGGTTTGGCTGCTGCATAAATTAGTTTGCTCTGGAGCCATCCTTCCTGAGCTAAGCTTAGAGGGAACTCTGGTACTGATGTTATATTTGGGTTTTTACCTGCATGGGACATCAAAGTGTCATGTGATCTTATTTCCACCACCCATTCCACTGTTCTCCCACTGGCTCAGACATGATGGTAGGTGGGAGGGCCCAGCCACTGGGAGATCATCCACTTGAAGAGGAAAAATGCCATGGGCTCAGTAGACTCAGGTGACCTCAAAGACTAACAAAGAGCTAATGTAGAGCCAGAAGCACATGCTACAATCTAGAAATCCCAAATCCTCTTAACCCAATTAAGCTTGTTAGAATGGAGGGTAGCAGAAATCTCTGAAAATAATGAAGGGCAAGGGTCAAGCCATGGGTCCAGGATGTAGGAGACTAACAGTATAGATCTTAGAGGCTTTGCCGGGGATCATGAAGATGCAAGAAGAAGCTGGAAGCATGATGAATGTGGAAGGCCCACAAAGCAGACACAATACAAGGGAAGGAAGAGGACAATATGCTGCGTCAAGCATGAAAGTACAGAAGACTACCCCTTGGTTTATCTTTTTAAGCCAGTGTTCCATAACAGCTTCACATATTCCAAATCTTTTCAAGAAACATACTACCCTAAATTCTTAATAATCTAACCTGACTTTGGCATTTGGGCCCTGCACTTGGAGCCCAGAGTGATACAATATATTGCACCCTACCATAATAAGCAAACAAGACACAGAACCAATGCAAGGCAACATTCATGATGAATAGGCGTCTTTTGCCATCTTCTTTCATAGCAGGGGAACCTGCCCACACCTTAGCTAAAAAGCCTGGAAGTCCATTCAGCACCCAAGAAGCTGCAATCAACATTTTTACCCATATTTGTATACTACAGTTTATCTGTCTATCTATCAACTGTACTACACCATGGTGATGACAGCAGCCAGGAGTCCTATAGAAGCAGATTATCACCCTATATAAGATCATAATAATTGAGCTACGTTTCAACATCACACCAAGTTATAATTAAATTCCAACTTGCTACAATGAGTACAAACACATATTTCTCATTGTGTCTCCACATTCATCGTGGACTGTGTGCCTCCACCCTACCACCTACAGCTCTCTTACAAAGTATTGGGCTGGATCCAGTGACAAATTTTCTGCTAATAGAAGGGGCACAATTTTGCCAAAAACCCTTTCCATGGCAGACCCCCTTTTCCCCTCTTAAGCTGTAGTTTAGACTGTGGAGCACCTTTTGGGTGGAAGTGGAACACGAGAGACAAGGCAGTCCCATTCCATCACTGATGGGAATCACCTCTGAATACAGGCCAATATCCCCAGAGTGTTTATGTTTCATCCATTTGGCATATTCTGCCAGGATGCGACAGTCAGTCAGAGCATCACAGATCTTGGTATCCTCTTGGGCAATCAATTATGCTGATTGTTGGAGAACAAACAATTCAATAGCACCAACAAGCTTACCCTGACGATGGCTTGAAAGATCAACTTTATTATTTTGCCATAAAAGTCAATCCAATCTTTCTATCAGCATCATGTTCAAATGGAAAAGAGGAGAGGAGAAAGAAACAGAAAGTGATAGTCTAAAATCTGTTATGTAGAGGGAAAATAGTTATTGCTCTGTGCCTTTATTTCCCCCGGGAGGCAGTGCTGGAGGTGACACTTACAGGTCTCACTGGAAGTGAGATCCCTGAATGCCAATTGACTTATGGACCTTGCAGATTTCCCTTACATAAGAAAAAGTACAAGTCACTCACACTTATTTCCCTGCTCCCAAGAACCAGTTCTTAGAGTCAAGGGGCAGGATGGGACACATAAATTAATGTTTTAATGGGAGAGCATCAGACAGTGGCTGAGAATTTCCTGTCTGATAGTGGAACTCTCTCCTCTGGAGTCCCCCGCTGGGCATTTTCTACCAAGGAATTAGATGTGAATTGTTTTAACTCTGGACATTTCTTCTGCCTAAAGTACTCAGCTGTATGCAGTAGTAGTTTTTACTTATTTGCATATTTAAAAGATAACTATGTCCAAATGAGATGGTGTTTTGTCTGCGGAGGTGGCAGTCGCATTCCATTCTCACTCACACCCTATGTGGGAGGGCCTTGGCAGGTACGCATATAAAGGAATCACGGCAAAAGAAAGCCTCTCCTAATTCATTGTTACTTACCTTGGATCTTTCCCCAGTTTGGCAGTAATGAAATCTGGTATGATTTGGGCAATAACTGGATGAAATCACTAAATTACTAGAAGAAGCGAAGACCTGGTCCCATTTTGAGAGTGAATACACTTGTCGTCTTGTATTGCTTGAAGAGTAGTAGATTGCCGCCAAGATATGCAGGAAATCATGAACAGAGCGTTCAGCATAATGTATTATAGTTTCTTTAGAGTGTTTTCAATCAGACTGAGCTGATATGCCACAGAGGGTGTCATTTTCAAGCATCACTTCTTGCGCATCCATCAAACCAGCTTCTGCAAGGAAAGGTGAACGAACCAGTCACGTTCAGTGGCTGTTTCCATAGAGACACAGAAATTAAGCAATGGAAAAGACCTTCAGCATCATCAAGCCCTTCTACCTTCCTGCATAGTCTTTTGCGTCATACTGTGCTGACTGTGAAATTTTCTGCCTTTCCCTTGTTACGCTTACAGCTGTCTTTGCATTCGGAGCTGAAGGTCTCCAGCCTTGTCTCCCTCTCATATCACGCATGTTCTGTCATTTGTTTTCATCAAGTGAATCGCAGCTACTGACATTAGCAAGTGGGTGCTCCAATGCAAGAAGACAGCCTTCACTTTGTCTGGTAGCGCTTATAGATCCCTCTCTTGTTTTTGTTGTTGAAAGAAAGATCACAATATACTAATTATAAGGGTATCAATAGACTTCTCTGTTAGCAGAACGCTTACACACAAGTCACAATGATGAGCCTACAAAAAGCATTATAGAGATTTTTGCATTTATGCTGCATTATTTTCAGACACATTCAGAAATCTGAGAGTACCACCTGCTTTAAATTCATACTGCTCCTTTCTAATTGATATAAGGACATCTGTCTTCTGTTAAGAACATAAGAAGGGCCCTGCTGGATCAGACCAATGGTCCATCTAGTCCAGCATCCTGTGTCACACAGTGGCCAACCAGTTCCTCTGGAGGGACAATAACAGGGCATAGAAGCCAACGCCTTTCCCTCATGTTGCCTCCTCCTGGCTATGGGATTCAGAGGATTAGTGCTGTGGAATGTGGAGGTTCCCCTCAGTCACCATGACTTTGATAGCCTTTGATAGACTTATCCTCCATGAATCTATCTAATCCCCTTTTAAAGCTGTTTATTCCTGTGCCCATCACTACATCCTCTGGCAGTGAATTCCACTTTGTATTCACTCTCTGTGTAAAGTAGTATTTCCTTTTGTCTGTCCTGAACCTGCCGCTCATCAGTTTCATTGGATGCCCCCTAGTTCTAGTATTTTGAGAGACGTGGAAAAGTTCTTTTTGTCAACTTTCCACCTTGTGCATAATTTTATAAACCTCTAGTCATCTCTTTTCTAAACTGAAAAGCCCCAGACTCTTCAGCCTTTCCTCATATGGAAGGTGCTCCAATACCCTAATCATCTTGGTTGCCCTCCTCTGCACTTTTTCCAGCTCTGCAATGTCCTTTTTGAGACATGGGGACCAGAACTGTACACAGTATTCCAAATGATTAACCAGGAAGAGAAATGGCTGATTAGTCCACATCCTGAGCCACTGTTGTATTCTAATAGCTGAAGCTTGTTTAATTGTTGGTGATTAGAAGTTTGTCCCATTCAAGATACTGTAGTCTGGGCAGACTAGACCCCTTGATATTGAAAGAAAGAACAGAGTTGGAAGGGGAAAGAAAGATGGATGAAAAAGCAGAGCAGGGGCTGTTAAAAGAACAGGAAAATAAAACAAGTTGACTTATGCCTAGGGATTGGCACAAACCAAGAAAATTTGATTGGTTTTGCTTTGTGGTTCATCGTGTGCCTGGTTCATGAGCCATGAACCATTATGAACTTTGAAGAGCTAAAGAACCAGTTCAGTTTGTGAAATTGGTGATGTGACAGAAGCACACACACCCCGGCACCAAACTCACAGTGGATCTCCAGCTGATTCTCCTCTACCTGCCCTCCACGTTTGGTAAGGGTTGGATTTATGGGGTCCAAATTATGCCCTCCCAAAGTTGTCCTTATCCTCCATTGTTTCCAATTGAGGGGGGAAACACAGCAAAAAAACAAGGGCAATAGACACAGAACAGAATCAAAGTTCCAGAGAATCTCTACAGTAGAATTTGAAGGTTGGGGACATTTTTGCAAGCCTAGCAGAACCAGTGCAATATACCCAGCAGAACCAGTGCTCTTGTGGTAGTGCAAACCCAAAAGGACTAAGGTGAAACTAGAGAATCTCTACAGTAGAAACTGAAGGTGGAGGGCATTTCTGCAAGTCCAGCAGAATTCAGTGCCATTGTGGCAATGCCATTGTCATGTTCAGAGGTCATCAAGTAAAGCTGCCGGTGCCATCTCTGCCCTATAGCCCAGCTTGAAGCCAGACTGAAAATGGTCCAGAGCAGATAAGCAAGAAGATCTGGAGCTGCTCCACTACTGCACTGTCAATCACTTTGCCCAGAAAGGGTACAGCAGAGGCTGGGTGATAATTGGCCACATCATTTTTCTGTAGGGATTTTTTAAAAGTAGTGGACAGATAACCACCTATTTGAGCAGTCAAGGGTAGGTACCTTGAATTAGTGATTGGTTTATGATAGACACCAAGGGCTTGTTGATGTGGTCCTTACATGATTTTTGCAACCAGGATGGACAAGGATCCCAGACACAAGCAGTGACCTTCATAGACCTAAGAACCTTCATAGACCTAAGGTCCTGTCAACATCTATTATGGAAACTGAGTCCATAAAGAAGTCCATAAAGAGACCATAAAGGGCATTTGTTTTGAATTTTGCTAATTGGGAGTCACATTTTTTGCATAGGTTTGTTGATCATAAAGAACCTTCAGGAGCTTGTTGACTGGTACATTTAACTGGAAAAGGTCTATGGCAAAATCCACTAGGAGGCTCAGCTGTATAAGTCCAATTGCAATGAACACCATCACTTTTTGGAGACAACTGGTAGAGCCTGATTGCAGAAGTGTTAAAAGGATATAGCAACTTCACTGCAAAGAAGCATGGGAACATGCTAGTTGGCTGCAGTCCAGAAGGCCAGCAAAACATTGGAATGGATGCAAAAAATTAAATATATGGCATCTGATTAAAGGCCACAGCTGGAGATGGGATGTCAGACAAGCTGGATTTGCACTGAAAGCCACAAAAAATGGTTCTCTTGAGTATGCTCAATGGAAGGTTTTGCTTACATGCTCCGGGTTTAATTGACCAACATACTTGGAATACATGAGAATCTTTCCCTAGGGTCAGATTAGCACAAATGTCTTTAGACTTCCCCATATGTTGTTCTACAGCTCTAGCATTATGTACTCTGTCCTACTGTACTTATAGTGCTATATATAATCTAAATAACATTCATAGCATCTTAGGATGATGGCCGTAGATAATATTTCCTTCATGGAAAATGTTGAAGAGCACCCAGTTAAGTTCCAGCTTCTCTTCTAGCTGAGCTACTTTGTTATATTGCACTGCTGTGAGCCACAACACCCTAGAGACAGATCTATTTTGACTTTGGTATGGCCTGGCCATTGAGAGCAACAGTGGGCAACAATGGATAGTTTAGTCGTTCTTGGGCTAAAGCCACGTTGAAATATACCCTGAATTAAGATGATGTACAATTCTATATATAGAGGACTAATAACAGATCATGCAAAACAATTATTCCAGACACACCATAAAATCAGATTTATTTATTTTTTTAGAAAAAGAAGGCCCATGAACCATATATAGCACCATTTCATTTTGGGTTTGTTGACATAGTCATTTTATAATTTTCTCTGAAGTAGCTCAATTTCATCTGAAATCCAGTTATACTGTTTACAAATCTATAGCCTAATGGCTGTGAAAACATTATCTAGAGAAAGAATACATCGTTACCTATGTTTCTCAGGACATAGGTTACAAACAAGCTTTGTGAGAACCCACACACTGTATTTATTTTTGTCTAGGGTTTGCATGTGTGTGTATATATATATATTTGATTAATATATATATATATATATATTTCTTTTGACAAAAATCTAGGATATTTCACCAGCCTACATTTTAAAGGCTGCATGTATATGTGTGTAAGAATATCTTCAGCTACTGTTAAACTGGTCAAAATACCAGATGGAATGTAAATGCTCCAAGGAATTAAGAATATCATTATGTCTAACAGATGAGTACAGGCTTTGAGCCAATTTGCATCACTAGAAGAAACTCAGATCAGAATGAAAAACCTATTTAGCCAAACAGAACCTAATCTTAAGGTGCGGCCAAAATAAAATTTTACAGATTCTTTGATGGCTACTCTTGATCACTGTGAATGAGTGGTGCAGATTACCACACAGTCAATTACCAAAATTTAAAGGTAGGCTCAACAACATGTTGTCTCAAAATAGTATTGCATCTTTAACAAAGCAGGAGAAAGGATCCACCTAACACTATTAGTCTCTCATTCTTGCACAAGCCATAAACATTGTCTGAATCCACACAAATGGGAGCACAAGTGGGGATACAATCCACAAGTAGCTACCATAGTATTTTTCTTGTGTTTCCATTTGTGCAAGAGCTCTAGAGCAAGCAGAAATTTTGCACTGGGGCCGATCCATTATTTAGACAATAGCTATCCTATCCATATATTGTCACCTTGCTTATTTAATTTATATGCAGAGTACATCATGTGAAATGCTGGCCTGGATAAATCACAAGCTGGAGTTAAGATTGCTGGGGAAAAGATCAATAACCTCAGATATGCAGACGATACCACTCTGATGGCAGAAAGTGAAGAGGACCTCAAGAGCCTCTTGCTCAGGGTGAAAGAGGAGAGCGCAAAAGTGGGCTTGAAGCTCAACATCAAAAAAACTAAGATCATGGCATCCGGCTCCATCACTCCCTGGCAAATAGAAGGGGAAGTCGTAGAAGTAGTGACAGACTTCACGTTCCTGGGATCCCAGATCACTGCAGATGGTGACTGCAGCCATGAAATTAAAAGATGCCTGCTCCTTGGGAGGAAAGCGATGGCAAACCTAAACAGCATGATAAAAAGCAGAGACATCACCCTGCCAACAAAAGTCCGCATGGTCAAAGCAATGGTATTCCCCGTAGTAATGTATGGCTGTGAGAGTTGGACTATAAGGAAGGCTGAGCGCCGAAGAATAGATTCTTTTGAACTATGGTGCTGGAGAAGACTCTTGAGAGTCTCCTGGACTGCAAGGAGATCAAATCATTCAATCCTAAAAGAAATCAACCCTGACTGTTCCCTGGAAGGCCAGATCCTGAAGTTGAAGCTCAAATACTTTGCCCACCAAATGAGAAGGGAGCACTCACTGGAGAAGACCCTGATGCCGGGAAAGATTGAAGGTCAAAGAAGAAGGGGATGGCAAAGGATGAGATGGTTAGACAGTGTCATCGATGCAACAAATATGAAATTGAGCAAACTTCAGAGGACAGCGGAAGACAGCAAAACAACAACAAAATCCTATCCATTACAAGGTGAGGTCTTGCTCTTATGATTATTTTTATGTTACAGAATATCACACTTCTTTTAGTGGATTTGGATATGTAGAATTCTGTGAATTCTGGAGGGGAGGAGATTATGGTTGAACTTGGCTTGGAGTAAAACAAAGCCAGCAGTATTGCCAGCATTTGGGATTCACCTTGGTCTCTTCTGGTGGCTGTATAGTCTAGGAAGCAATAATGGACATAAAACATGTCTGTTACCTTCTCCCACCCCACTGATTCTAGCAGTGCTGCCAGTGCCTAAGTTGCTTGGGTACGACTCTGGCCCTGGGTACCAGGACTACTGGAGATTTCCTACCCCTGGAACAAACCGTCCCTAAATTCCTTCACCTCAGAGACCCTCAAGCACCTGTTGATACATATGATGCCAAGAACATCACTCTCTTCCATTCGGTTCTTAATCTTTTTCTTGACTTCAAGCTTAGCATGTGTCTAGGATACAGAGAGCATGAAAAACATTGCATTTCACACATTTTTTCCCTTTTGTAGTTGTCTACAGCTTTACTATCACTATACATTATCACTATAAACTGGTCAGTGCCTGTATGGATAACAACAGAGAAGATGATGGTTTCTACCTAGGTGAGAGACTTCCCAGGTGTGCAGAAAAATATGACTTCCTAACTTAACTGAGCTGGGAGCAGGTGAAGAGCCTGACTTAAAACAGACCAGGTAAAGTTGAGGGGATTACTCTCATTTTACTCATGTCCTCCTTCTTCACAGTCCATCCCACAAACTCACTTTTCCCTCAGCCATGCTCCAGTATCAGAACTGAACTCATAAGTCAAAAATTCTTTGGCAGAGACACTGGACTTCAAGCTTGTTTGGAGGTTCTAGCAGGGGAGCACAGATATCATATACCCTTGACCAAAGAATGGTACACTCCTTCTATCTGGGATGGTTGTCCACTTCCACCGAGCACGAAATTTAGTGAGGGAGCACATGGAGTGGTGAGGGAGGTAGAAGACACCCTCTAGCTAGCCAGATCAGCCGAATCAAGACTGGCAATCAGTGGGGTGGCAGATATCTCAACTAGTGTTCCCTCTGAGTTAGTGTGAGCTAGCTCACAGTTTTTTAGCATCCAGCTCACACATTTTTGTCTTAGCTCAGGAAGGATGGCTCCAGAACAGACTACTTTATGCAGTAGCCAGATCACTTGCTCACAGCTTTAATGACAGTAGCTCCCAAAGTAGAATTTCTGCTCACAAGACTCCACAGCTTAGAGGGAGCATTGGTCTCAACCAGATCGCCCTCACATCCTCTGGAAAGACATGAGAGGCAGAAGGAGAGTTCCAAACTACTTTCCCAGGTGCCTCTTTTGTGCTTTAATTCTGACCTCCATCACTGGGGCAGACTGAAGTTTAAATACATGGGACCACTGTGTATATATGTAGCTCCAGCCATACTGCCCAACAAACAGTTCTATATAACTTGAACACTTTGGCATCCTATTGCCAACAAAGTTTACCTCAGCGTAAGCCATCACTCCACTTTGTGTGCTTCAGCATGACCACACACCAGGTATTTCCTCTGACAACTTATACAAACAGGGTGCTAGAACACTGCTCAAATTCCCTCTGTGAACATCAAAATCAGTGACAGTTACAAGTAGCCACCACATCTCTTGTGGAGTGTACACCAGAGTATTCCCCAAACTTCAGTAAGAAGACCACAAGGGACAAGTAAGTTCAGGAGGAGGGCTTTTCTATGACAGTGTAAGTCATGAAGCAGATATGCCTTAGACATGTCATAGACATGCTAAAAATAGATGTTTAGTCTGACAAGATTTTTCAAGGGACCATATACATGGTAAATCAAAAGTTATTCCCCAAACAAACAAAATATGGCCCTGATATTTACAGCTGTCCTATACAGTGTCAAGCCATTCGTTCACCTGACCCAAAACTGTCCACTCTGGCAATGTAGTCTCTTGGGCAGATCTTCTTCAGCCCCAATAACTAAGACCCTTTTTTATCCTGTAGATGGCAGTGGCTGAAATTAAGACGAGAATACAAAATATGTGCTCTACTCCTGAACTATATACAGAAAGCTCATGTGGTACAGTGGCTAAAATGCTATATTAGAATCTGGGAGACCTTGGCTGAAATCCCAACTGTGCTATGAAGCTCACTGAGTGATCTTTGTCCAGCCACACACTGACAGAGTATGAAGAAATACATTTTTTCTTTGGAGATTTGAAATGAGCAAAACCTTCACTCTGAGTTGTTGTTGTTTTTTAAAGAAATCCCTCTCTGGGCAGAGAACAGGCAGGAAGGGGGAAAGTCAGTTCAATTGCTTTCCAGACTTAGCCTACCTTCTTACAAATGCTAATAGGTCTAGACAATGGGATGATCAATCCCCCCCCAAGCAGGGAACAGAGATTTGGAGGAATTAGCTACTAGAGAGACTTCAGGAAGGAAAATTCTAGAGATGTCAGGAAAAGCTTTGCTGACCAGGTCAGTGGGTGGGGAAAAGAGGGGTGATAAGACTCAGGGGAGCAAAGAGGAATGGCTCTTTGCTGCAGAGTCCATCGGAGCAGACAGAACTCTTAACTGAGGTCTAGAGGAGGCAGATATTGACCATGTGCTGGCCTGGAAAGCTGGAAAAAGCTTTAAGGTAATGGTACTCTTTAGAGATCTGTAGCTTCTTGAGCAAAGGAACCTGTCCTATATTTTAACATCTGACAGGGCATGTATAAGGTGAGGGACAAAGGAAAAATTTACCAATTTCTTTTGAATCCCTTCCTCAATCTGGTGCTATGCTAAAAGTATGCTTGTGAACATTTTCTTTTTAATAAATACTTTGTAACTTTTGAGGTTAATAGTGATTCTCTGTACTACATAGACTTTCACTGTAGTAAATGGTCCTTGTGGTGACCAGGCACTGGGCACTGAGACACAGAGGCAAGGCCTCAGAACTTGGAAGGGAAGCTAGGATTCTTGACCCTCCCAGCGGGCAACTCCTATGAAGGTCAGGTGGTGATGGCAGATTACCAGAGAGAAAAGGCTCTCCAGGTGTTGGGAAAACCTTGGAGGGTAGGGTGGAACAGGACCCGCAGGCCGGAGCAGGCCCATTCCACCACACCACCACATGATTGCTGTGAGGATAAAATGAGGAATGGGGAACCATGTATGCTCCTTCACCCTGAGCTCTCTAGAGGAAAGGTGTGATAAAAATGGCACTGATAGCTGTCACCACTGCATGCATAAGCAATGTATAGCTGATGGAAACATCAATGGGAGGTCCTTAAGCATAAATGAGTGTTTTAATGTAAGTTAATTTGATCCAAGTCTTTCCCAAAGGCTTGAAGTTGGTAGCAGCAGTTGTCTTCAGAGCAGCATTGTGAAGTGAGGTTATCAAAGCTATCTTGACTTTTTAAAAAGGAGGTCCTTCTCACATAATACCTGTAATCCCAGCTTCATATTGCAGCTTCTTCTCACATTATGCCTGTGATAAGCTATTAGAACATGTGAGAGGAGTCCACATGCTGCACTGTCTTCAGGAACTGGGAATATAACATGGGACAGAGACCCCCAGAGAGCTTCCATATTGCACTCAGTTATTTCATAGACCAGAAGCATGCTTGAATTTGGACCCTCCAAGGTCTAATACCAGGCTGTAATTTAGGAGGTTCCTACATGCTGCTGCTACTGTGGTGGACAAAAAGAACTAAGATGAAAGGAACACCTCCCCCCTTTAGACATGCACAGTCTAAAGATGCATCTCTGTGGGGAAGGACCTTTCATGCTTAAAAGCTAGCTTTAGTAGTTTCCAAATCATTGTTCTACATTGATGCAAAGCCCACCACTGTGGTGCACAGGGACCCAGAAGGAGTAACTTGAGAGCTTCCACATTACACTGAATTGTTTCATAGACCAGAAGTATGCGCTAGTTCAGTATTGTATACACCTGAAATACCTACACACACCAAAAGCAGTGTGTGGGAGTCACATCACCCTCTCAGAAGGAAAGTCAAGTATGTGCCCTAAACATTTTATTTTCCCTGTACTGTGTGCAAATTAATAATCATTAACTTTCACAATATTTTGTTATTAGCTAAGAGTTGGGTTACAGGCAGCAGGGTCCTTGTACAGTTTATGCCATAGGGCTCATTTGTTGCTGGGCAACTAAAAAACACAGTAGTCTCTAAAGGCTTGCTTGATTTTTAATTGCTCTCTTTCCCTTTCTGCAGTAGCCAGTAGATTGCACACAAGAGCACTGCAGCACAGTGTGGTCTGTAGGATGTTGGTGAGGCTCTATGCTTTTCAATGTTCAATTGACTTTTTGTATCCGAAGGGTTGTCTCTGCCGATATGGCAGCTCTGATCATCATCCCAGGCTTTGCTTCTAGTTCCATCCATCAGGGTAGTGAGGACCAGGATGGCCTATAATAGGTGTTTTCACTGGGTGCTCCCATTTCATGGAAAGATCTCCCCAAAGTGGTGCAGAAGGTGACTACCCTCCAGGGGTTCTGGAAATTATGTAAAATTCAAGCTGCTTAAAGGTGTAATAAGTGACATGAGTGTTGTGGGCAGTGGTAGAAAATGAACACTGCCAGGGTACAATGTCCTCCTGCTCTTTCATGGCTTGTTATGCCTCTTCTGAAGAACGGTTGAAACAAGCAGCATCTTCCCTCTTCTAAGAAAAATTCTTCATGGCTTCTGACACTGAACTGGTACTAGCACCCCTTTCTGTGTATGATCCTCTGGTCAGCCTTGGTGCAGCATCAGGTGGTTCCTATCCAACTGTAGCTGATGAGAAAGAGGACTGATATTTGAATCCTAAGCTTTTGCCACACTGGAAAGCTCTATAATGCACAAATCCATGATATCTGCAGTGAAACAACAATGCTATATCCTCAAGGGTTTGCAGATGTGGAGTATATACAACATTTTTAAAGATGTTGAAGAAACATAGGAGATTAGACAAAAAAATTGCAGATGCCCACATTTTAAATGCCAGGAGTCTAAGCAACTACCCCTTCCCCCAATTTCATCTGCTGATATTGGCCTTTCAAATAGGTCCTCAGCCACTGGAGAAGCAGCACCTCTGATGACCACCAGATCATAAGGATACTGTGGTTCATAATACTGAAAGCCACTGAGAAGTCTAAACATATCAATAGTGTTGCACTCTCTCTGTTTCTCTTCTGACAAAGATCATCCATGAGGGTGACCAAAGCAGTGTCAGTTCCTAAACTAGGTTGGCAACCAGATTGAAATGGACTCAGTTTCACCAGGAAACCCTTGATCTATACGGCCACCAATAACTTATATTGCCCATTAATAAAATGATAGTGTCAGGAATACATAATCTTAGCCCTCTGACACAAAATTTACAATGTGAGATTTATAGTTTTGTCTTCCAGATACAGGTTAAATTAAACAAGTTGTTACCTTGTCCATCCCAAATTTAATCCAAATAACTTGTTTTTGTACTAGAAGCTACAATGGAAATCAAGAACCAGAAACACTGAACTAATACACATGTGTATTACTGTAATTGTGAAGCATGACAATTAAATGTGACTGGAATTGTGGGAACTCCCAGCGTTAGCAAATTAATGGCCCCATCCAATGAGCCCATGCATAGACAAATGCATGTTCTGATTATACAGCACAGTTGTACAGCAGCTGTTATTAAAGCCCACAGCAAAATGAGTTCAGAGCAGCGAGATTTTGAATTGGACAGAATGGTATCCATTGGCCTCTCAAGC
The DNA here is from genome assembly GCA_029375565.1 of Gekko gecko. Lineage (NCBI taxonomy): Eukaryota > Metazoa > Chordata > Lepidosauria > Squamata > Gekkonidae > Gekko > Gekko gecko. The sequence continues at coordinate 48,790,572 of JAPDNY010000003.1, forward strand.
CTTCATGTTTAGTGTCTGCCAAAAACAGCATTTGTGTTTAACTCTTCCATTCTCTTCATAATTTGTAAATCTTATGGATCCAGACACTGACCCTGCTGGGAAATGCCAAATATTATGATACCAGATGGAGAAGTTCTATTAATTATTGTGGAGGCAAAGGCTAGACCCACATTTACCATCTTTGGCAGAAGTCACACACTTTGTGTAAAATGGGTCCCCAGTGTGGAGCCCATGGGCACCCTGGCACCTGATGACACCCCTCCTGGAGCTCACCAAGTGTTTTTAGAAAGTGGATGGGGCCAAGTGGGGGTCCTGCCAGCAGAGCTTCCTCTCTTTTTTTGGTATTTTTGTATTTGTGTGTGCATGCGTGTGCCCATGCCTGGAAGTCATGGCGACCTCTGGCAACACCTACTGGGGCACAGAGGACATTCAGAAAGGTGGCTTGATAGTCTGTCTGCCTCTGGCCTCCTGGCCCTGGTATTCTCTGGAGGCCTCCCATCCAAATACTTGCCAGAGTTAGCCCTGCTTAATTTCCGAGATCTGACGAGATCAGGCTTCCTTGGGCTATGCAGGTCAGGGCCTTGCCCAGCAGGGCTTCTGATTGGCCACTGAAAATCTGATTAGCTGTGCCGATTAAAATAATGTTGTTTCAGCAACAACTGCCACCACAGTGTTGGTTTTAGTGTGTGTGTGTGTGTGTGTGTGTGTGTAAAATGATCCCTCTTTCTCCCCTGCATTTGAACTTCCTCTATGAGTGTGGCTCCACCTCCTGTACCCATTTGGTTGTTGGCTTCACCTCTCACAGCAGCCATTTTGTGGTTGAGCCCACAACCCTGTGTCAGAATCCCAAAGGTGTCCACAGGCTCACAAGGGTTGAAGAACTAATTTGGTTTTCAGAGAACACAGACTATCTTGCCACAATATGAATAAAATGCCATCATGTGCTAACAATGAGACAGCGACACACCTGATTAGGATTTCTAACTCCAAAGGTAGTAGAATGTAAGAAAAGACTAAAATTCAAGCAAAGCAAGATGACAGCTTAATACATTGCCAATCAAATTCATTTCAAACTTTTCACTTTCCATGTATTATGTTCATATTCCCAGTCAGCAGCAACTGACATAGGACTGGGACATTCTGGCATTTCTAGACTTGAGCATCTCTGCCACTTGTATTAAATAAAAATAATTAGATAAACATTTACATATGCAAATTAATCTTAATAGTTTTCTGTTTGCCTTTCAACATCAACCATTTTCCCTTTTTTCTGTTACAAAAACAGACAGGAAGAGAAAGAACCAATTCATTTTTAAGCTGGGCTGAGAACCTAAAATGCAATCATATGTATCTGACCACATCATTTGCTGAATGCATTAAAGCGTAGTTTTAGATTTTCCTCTTCAGTACTCCTAATTCCTATGTTTGCATAACCAAAGAACTCTAATTACTGAATAGATCAGTTCACATTTGGGAAATTCACAAAAAGAAGGTCACAAACAGAGTTTAGTTTAACTCAGTGCCCTTTAATGAGGGCTTTTTGTGCACCACAAACATGTATTAGTTTTATGTCCATTGAAGCACCCAGGAAACTGTAGCTTGCTGCGGGGACTAGGGGTCTATCAGAAATCAGTTTTTTCCCCCCCAGTTTGGGTCTGTTGGACCTGAAAAATATTAGTACTCTGAATATTCCCAAATACCAATATTTGTATTGTATTGGGATTCTAGTAAATATTTGGGAAACCCAAATTTATTTGGCTCCATTATACCCTATGGGGATCATTCCTTTTTTTTATATATAAACAGAATTTTTATTGGGATGCGCTCAACATTTTCAACAACGTTACCAATACAGTTTGAAGAAATTTCCATCCCATCCCCCCACCCCCCTAATAGGCTTCCAACACTGCTAATAACAAAGAGGTATATATTAGATGGTAATCAAGTTTAAACTTATATCAATCGACAAACCAGGTAACACATTTCAAATATATAAAAAACCTACCTAATTTCAACATAGTTTCAAATAAAAGTATAATGCACTCCAGAGTTCACTTCACTTCTCATTCAGTATCCATACAAATCTAGATTGTACATTTTCCCTTTCATTCTATATTCAGTTTCCATATACAATTTCAAATCTTCCCAATCTTTTAGATACTGTTCTGCCATTTGTCCATTTAGTTTTTTTGTCATTTTGTCCATTTCCGCTAAAAACAGCAATTTTCTAAACCAGTCATATATATCCGGCACCTTCTCCGCTTTCCATTGCTGAGTGAAGGCCATTCTCGCCGACGTAATCATGTACCATAATAATGTCCTTTTTTCCTGTGGAATTTTTTCCATTGTCAAACCTAAGAGAAGAAGCTCCAGACTTCTCCCAATCGGGATTTTTAATATTTTCTGCATCACACAGTGTATATTAGACCAGTATACCTTTGCTTTATCACATGACCACCACATATGGTAAAAAGAACCCTCTGTTTTTTTACACTTCCAACACTTATTACTCAAGTTCTTATCCATACTAATATTAGCAATCTTTTTTGGTGTCATATACCACCTGTACATCATCTTATAGCAATTTTCTTTTACATTAACACAGGTAGACATTTTAAAAGATCTTTTCCACAAAAACTCCCATGCTTCCATAGAAATTTCTTTGTTCATGTTTATGGCCCATTTTATCATTTGCTCTTTAACAGTTTCATCCAAAGTATATGCAGTCAACAAAGTTTTATACATCTTTGAAATCATTTTTCGCTCTCTTTTCAACCAGATATTTTCAAACTCATCATTCTTAGCTCTAAAACCAACCTCTTTACAATCTTTTTTGTAAATATCCCTTATTTGACAATATTGTAACCATCCATATTCAAATTCTAGTTCATTGTTTGGTTTTAATACATATTTTTTCCCCTCTTTTTGCAACAGTTCTTGGTATTTCAACCAGTCATTACCTTTATGTTCTGAAGAAGGATGTATAACTGCTGCTGGAACAATCCACAAAGGCCTCTCATCGGAAACTGTATCCTTGTATCTGGTCCATGCATCAAACAATGTTCTCCTTACATAATGATGCTTAAACATTGAATCAACTTTATTTTTCCCATACCAAAGATGGGCATGCCAGCCAAATCTGCAATCGTGCCCCTCAAGAGCCAAAAGTTTTCTATTTTCCAAATTAACCCATTCCGATAACCAAGACATACATACAGCTTCATGATACAAACGCAAATTCGGGACTTGGAAGCCACCTCTGTCTTTAGTATCATACATTATTTTCATTTTAATTCTTGGTTTCTTTCCTGCCCAGATAAATTTAAAGATTTCTCTTTGCCATTTCACCAACACTTTCACATCTTTCACAATTGGTATTGTCTGAAACAAAAACATTAACCTGGGCAGTACATTCATTTTAACAACGGCCCCTATGGGGATCATTCCCATAGGATATAATGGAAAATTGATTTAGGTGTATATGGGGCTTGGGGGTTGATTTTTGAGTTAGAGGTACCAAATTTGCAGCATAGCTGCTAGTGCCTCTTCTCCACAACCCTCCCAAGTTTTAAAAAGATTTAACCATAGGGTCCAATTCTATGGGACCCCAAAGAAGGTGCCCCTATCCTCCATTGAAACCAAGTTGCACCACAGCAGTGGTCTGACTCAATGAGAGAACTCAGAAGGGATTTAAATTTTAAATGCCTTCTAGCTGTGCCCAAATAAAAGCCAAATAATATCAGCTTTTATTCAGGCATGGCTATTTTGATAGCTGAATCAGATTATCTAATCGGTATTCAGCTGAATAAATACCTGAAAAATACCAATAACGTGTTTTTCAGGTATTTATTAGGCTCGGTATAAATCAAGTGCACACTCCTAGTGGAGACTGTGAGGTGGCCTTTAGAGATTGCTGGGGAGGGGCTGTGGCTGGGTGGTACAGCATCTGTTTGGCATGCAGAAGGTCCCAGGATCAATCCCTGGCATCTCCAGTTAAATGGTTAGGTAGCAGATGATGTGGAAGACTTTTTCTTGAAACCCTGGAAAACCACTGCCAGTCTGAATACACATTAGTAACTGTGATGGACCAATGGTTTGATTCAGTGTAAGGTAGTTTCATGTGTTCATGTAATCCTAGCACAATTCCCTTCACACAACTACATTTCCTAGGGTTCCCAAAATAGACTATGATCACTAGTGTGGATGTGCCCTGCCAGTCTGATAACTGAGCATAGAGTGCCCCATATCCCATAACTTATATTTCCTCTCCCATAAAACAGCAGCCAATAGTTAGGAATAGGCACAAATTGAGAAAACGTGGTTTGGTTTGTGGTTCATGGCATGTGTGGTTTGCGCACCATGTACTGTCACAAAATTTTTGGTGCTAAATGAATTCATTCAGTTTGTGATGCAGTAGAACCCCCCCCCCCAGCAAGCTAGAGACACTAAACTCTCAGGGAATCTCTGTCTGCCCTCCAAGTTTGGTGAGGATTACATTTATGGGGTCTGAGTTATGGGTCCCCAAAGAAGGTGCCCCCAGGAAAGTGCTTTCTGCAAAAACAAGACACAGGTTCAGGAGGTTCAGGAACGTATCATGTGCAAGATAGAAATGGCAACTTTCCACAGTTCACCAAATGACTCTCCTCTACCTGCCCTCCAAGTTTGGTGAGGATTGGATTTATGGGGTCTGAGTTATGCCCCCCCAAAGAAGTTGCCCCATCCTCCATTGTTTACAATGGACTAAGGTCAAACCAGAGAATTCTCTCAGTAGAAACTGAAGGTGGGGGACATGGAATTCCCTGCCACAAGAGGTGGTGGCGGATACAAGCATGGACGGCTTCAAGAGAGAATTCAATAAACATATGAAGCAGAAGTCCATCAGTGTCTATTAGCCAAAAGGTATAGATAAGAACTCTGGGGCAAGTGATGCTCTGTATTCTTGGTGCTTGGGGGCGGGGGGCAACAGTGGGAGAGCTTCTAGTGTCCAGGCCTCAGTGCTGGACCTCCTGATGGCACCTGGTATTTTTGCCCACTGTATGACAGAGTGTTGGACTGGATGGGCCATTGACCTGATCCAACATTGACTTCTCTTATGTTCTTATGTTCTTAACCTCTCTGCCAAGGCCCTGACCCATGGGAGAACAGCCATGCCCTTGGGGCTGGGCTACAGTGTGTGAAGGCCATCCCTCAAATTAGGGGGATGACCTGTCCCAGGCTGGCCAGACAGGCACAGAATACATCAGTGGTGTCCTAGAAGTGCTTGAGGACATGACCCAATTTGGAGAGGGTCAGTTAGTCATTGGAGCTGCTGCTGAGCTCCTCTTCCCCATGCAGAATGGTCATGGAGGAGATGACATCCTGAACCACACTCTTCTGCTCCACCAAACACACAATCATGGTGTAGGTGGGGTTCCAGCGGGTGGTTAAGTCCAGAATGATCCAGTGTTCAGGTTCCTCCACCTGCCTCTCATGCAGCAGATGAGCAGAGTTGATGCTGCATGAGAAGTGGGCAGCCAGATGCTAGGAGGTCTCCAGCAATGCCCGCATCTCAAGGGTGGCAGCATCCCAGTAGGCCCTGACAGTGCCCCCCAGCCCCAGAGCATCCACCGCTAGCTGAAGCATGTGTGCCAGGCAGACAATGCCCTTGAAGCGTGCAGCCTTCATGACTGCCAGCATGTTGGTGCTGGTGTCGGTGACCATGCAGCCACAGATGATGTTGCCACTGCCTCAGGCTACTCTGTATCATGGCAGCAATATTTTGCACCATGTGGTCTGTATCCATCCCCTACACATGGAGCAGAACCTCGCTGTAGCCTGGTGGCATGACTGTCCCCTCCTGGGGCCTCAGCTGTGCCCTGACAGTCCAGACAGAAGGGTCCTCCGGTTGCCACCAGTTGGCAGTGAGGGACAGGTAGCCATGCTGTTGGCTGCTCCAGAGCTCTGCCTGCTCCAGAGGTTTTGCCTTGCACTCTGGTGACCTCTTGTGACCCTTGACCATCACCAAGTTATTTGTTATTTCAGGTCTTCTGCTGTCTCATTAAGTTTGACCCTTGAAAATTTACATTACTAGACTGCAACCCAACCACACCACATTTATTTACTTTATTTATACTCTGCCTTTCTCCCCATTGGGACCCAAAGAATCTTACATCATTCTTCTCACCTTCATTTTATTTTCACAATAACCCTGTGAGGTAGGTTCGTCTGTCTTGCCCTAATTCCTGACAGTTCTCCTTTGTTCCCTACTTTACAAGTCATATTGTGCTAGGACAATAATATCTACTACTCATAATCCCATACTAGTTCTCCTTATGCCCTCACTATGCAGTGCCTTGCTGTATCTGCACACATGACCTTGCTCTAGTAGCACTTTCCTTTTGACTCCACAACATTTGCTTGACTTCAAATGCACCACATGGACAACCAAATATGGGGAGGGTTTTTTCAAAAGCATCAATCTAGGTACTCCCCTAGTGACACATTGGGTCCTTCCCAGGCGGTAAAATCACAAGCGGCCACAGTACAGAAAGTCCCCCACTGCTCTGTATCGCCCACAGGCAGGGCTGCATGCCATGCCATGTGTTTCTATCTCTGTGCCCTTCAGCCTGAATCTCAAATATTCAGAAAGCTCTTCATCCACCTCCCATTGAGTCCACTGGGCAGAGGCAATGCAATAATAAGCACTGCTAACAAATTTCTGGATGCCTGCAGTTTACGAGCGGCAAGCCAACGGCTTCCAAATGAAAATCATTCATGGATTCTTGTCATCACCTCCTCTTCAGTTCATAAAAGGGAGACAGAAAGTGGATGAATTCAAATCTTTACTTGTCTGCTATAAAATAGCAGCAGCCAGCTGCATGATGACTAAGCCATCCCCCACGCTTCTCAGTATGCTCAGGCTCAGTCCTCCTTTACTGAAAGAACCATCCTACTTTCTCAAAAGATGTTTGTTCACAACATCCAGCATGCTTCATGGCTTTTCCCAGAGAGGGGCTTGGTGGTGTCTTAACCAGTTGCCTCATATGGGGCCAGGCAAGTACAGTCCAATAATCCATTGCACAACCGAGCTCTTCCTATCATTTGTTTATTTATTTAGTGTATACACTGCATTTCTCTCCAATGGAGACTCAAAATTGCTTACATTGTTCTTCTCTCCTCCATTTTATCCTCTCAACAACCCAGTGAGGTAGGTCAGGTTGAGCATGTGTAACTGGCCCAAGGTCACCCAGTGAGTTTACATGGAAGAGAAAGAATTTGAATCTGGGTCCAACATTGTAATCATTCTTGGTTCTGCACCACAGGGACATAAGAGGTATCCTGCTGGATCAGACCAGAGATCTATCAAGACCAGCATCCTCTTTCACATGGTGGCCAACCAACTGCCCTGGAAACCCACCAAATAGGATGTAGAAAAACCAGTCTTCTCCTGATGTTGTCTCCAAACACTGGTATTCAGAGGTTTACTGCCTTCGGACACAGAAGTTCTCTTTGCATATAGCCACTTATGGACCTTCTTTTCACGAATCTGTCCAATACCCCTTTAAAGCCACATATGCTTGTGTCCATGACTACATCCACATCCCACAAACAGAGTGAAGAAGTAATCCCTTTTGTGCACCTTCAGAGGGGAGGATTTTAGCATTTCTGCATTTAATAAACCTCTATCATATCCTTGGTCATCTTTTCTCTAAACTGAAAAGCCTCAGACTCTTCAGGCAGCCCTTACAGAAACTACAGAGCCCTAGCTCCTTAATAATTTCAGCTGCCCTCTTCTACACTTTTCCAGAGTACCTATGTTGCATGGAAGCAAAGCCCAGGCATTTGGCAATACAGAAGGCAATGTATCTCTGCAGGACTCAGTCTAATGGGGCTGAAGTTACAGTAGATTTAGTTGAGCATGATGAGAAACTTAATGACAAGAGCAGTGCCACTTTGGAACACATTACCTAGAAGGGTGATGGGCTCACCCTCACTAGGGGTTTTCAAGCATCTGACAGGAAGGCTTTAGCAAGGATTTTCTACATTAAGGAGGGTGGACTAGTTGGTCTATAAGGCCCTTTCCAACTCTACAGATCCTATGATTTTAGAGCTGCATGGTAGCATGGTCAGCATGCTGGACTAGGGACATATGAATTAAAATTGCTACTAAAGTAAAGAAGTAAAGGGGATGGCCTTCAGCCAATCGTTTCACAGCTTGTTTTGAGGAATGAAGTGAGACCCTTGAAGAAAAGGTAAAGTGATGGATGGATTAATTAATTAATTAATTATGTGACCTAGATTAAGCTGTGCTCTCCTATCCTATCTACTTCAGTTGGAAATGATAGAGTTCAAGAATGAGGATTGTACCACATATGCAAAGCAGGCATGCTACATAGGAATGATGCTTCTTACCTTATGAACCACAGGTGTATGTCAAGCCACTGGAAAAGCTTCCTTGTTCTAAAAGTTTGGAGCATAGGAATGTTCTCCAGGCCATATAAAGAAACACCTTCTTTTATAGATGGCATATAACACCAGAGAATTTAGCAAAATTTTATCCAAGTATGTCAAATGTATGTTGGAAATGTAAGCAAAATATTGGTTCTTTTTTCATATGTGGTGGTCTTGTAACATAATACAGAAGTACTGGATTTGGATACATTAGATATTACAAAGAATGTTAGAAACAATTATACCATTTGTTCCAAAATTATTTTTATTAAACATTATACCAGAGAGTTTTAAAAAACCAGATGCTTATATGATTATACATATAATATGGCTAGGATTTTGTATGCAAAATATTGGAGAAAACAAGAAATTCTATCAAAGAAAGAATTAATTTATAAATTACTTGAAACAGTGGAAACGGACAAATTAACTAATATTGATTAACAGTTTTAATGGAATTTTATTGTATATTTATATATGTTGTTAGCCACCCTGAGCCTGCCAAAAGGCAGGGAGGGCAGGATATAAATGCAAATAAAAAATAAAAAATAACTTTACAATTACAAGATAAAAAAGAAGAAATCTTCGAGAAAACCTGGTCAAGATTATATAAATGGATTGAGAAATACCTTCAAAGCTGTACAGGATAATCAACAAAATACATTTCTTTACATATTGTGATTTGTTAAAATGGTTTAGGTGCACAAAAGAACGATTCTAAATGTGTAAAATTTAAGTAGACATTTTGAGTACCTGCTTCTTGTTGTTCTGTGTTAGTGTCTTTGTACTTGTATTTTTTGTCTTTCTTTTCTCTGTAGAAAACCAATAAGAAACTCTTTAAAAAAAGAAAAGAAACACCTTCTCTAAGACAAGACCCAAAAGTGGATCGCGAAGCCTCTGGAAGGGGGTCATAGACCAACCCCCCTTAATGGGAGCTCCTGCCCTTTCCACTCTTCTCTTTCTTTCCTCCTCACCAACTTCTCACATTCTCATCTCCCTCTCCTTTTTGAGAATAATGGGGGTGGGGGCCCTTGGGCAACCAATAACTTCACTGTAGCAGCTGAAAGGAGAAGAGAAAGCTGTAGAGTAGGTGGAAGCTGTTCAGCATGCCATGGAAAAACCAGAGGAGGACAGAAAGAGGCACGTACATGCATGAGCTCTGTCTTGGTACGGCTCCTTCTGCAGGCCAACTTGCCCAGCATTGCTTCACTTGCCCTCTACTGGCTGTCAAAGATGTACTGCACTGACCTGCTGTCAAAGATGTACTGCACTGATCCCCTTGTCTCCAAACTCTTCACTGCCATCTGCCATCTTCATGTATCTCCTCAACCCAGTGCCCCCACCCACCCCTTGTGCCTCCTCAAATTCTGGCTCTGGCCCAGCTGGCAGAGGAGGAGGAGGAGGCCAGGGTTCATAGTGGGGGCAGCTGCACCCTTTGTGTGATGTTTGTTGGTTTCTCAAAAACATCTGGTGAGGCACTGTAGAAATGGAATGCTGGAATAGATGGATGCCAGGGTTATAGTTTGCCAAGGGTACCAAAAAACTTTGGGCCAGCCCTGGATGGATCACCGTACAAAGTAAACTTGGACGTTTGGGCCACCATCTGAAAAAGTTTGGCAACCACTGCTCTAAGGGACGGCAGAGACTAACTACTTTCCTAGCACTCGGAGAAAAAGAGTACTTGCATCATAAAAGGCTAGAAGATCTTCATTATTTGTATTTGATAATTTGGCAATTAGGTCCTTTGAGTATTAGCTTCCCAAAGGTGGGCCATGGAAAGTAGTGTTCAGGAATTCATGTCATAAAGTATGAAGAGAATATGAGAAGTGATAAGTTTAGAAACCATTTTCAGCGCTGGATCCATGAAGATGTGAAATCAGGATGACCTGAGGGTAAGTTATAAAGCTAAGATAATTTATAAGTTTTAATGCAGAACACTATCAAATTATAATAAAATTGAATCTTTACAGACCCTGCATGCTGAGCTCTCTCCCCATTCATTCAAGCAGGCAAAATCTTAAACTTCAACATTGTAGATGGGAAACTGGCTGGGATGATTATTATTTACAAAAAAAATGGTATTTTAAGTTGCTTTCCCAAAAACATTACTAGGAGATGCATTGACGTTCTCTGCAATTTTGGTGTCAATAAATAACAAAACACAGAACAATCTTCTAGGAAGTGACTGTTTTCATGACTGGAATAAATTGAAGTCCCCATGGAAACTCCCCACAGAATGAGGGTTTTGAACTTTTTTTTGGAAAAATTAACTTTGCATATAACACATATATTATAGTACAGCAATACTTTACACATAAGGATCACATAATGTGTAACAGAAAAACTAAGAACCTCTGTGAAAGTCCATCTCCCCACCACCACCATCAATAACCAACCAAATCCAGAGCCAAAGGAGAGAACCATTTGACAACATAAATTGGTCGGAAACTATTGGCATGGGACAGATTTTGGACATATCCTCAGAGTTGCCGTCTGGCAAAACTAGCTCCTTACCAGACATGACAAAGTAGAAATAATTTTTTTTCAGTGCTCTTGGATTGACATTATTTCACTGAGCAACTTTCCATTCTGGACTGAATTTGTGGGGAAAAGCAAGGTAACAACTTCTTAAACACTATTGTTCTCCTCTTCAGGGTGGCCAACTGATGAGGGAGAGGGAAGGGGTGTGAAACAGGGCTGGATCCAGTGGTCAGTCAGCAGAAAATACTGACAGTCTTATATCTTTCCCATGTTCCCCCTTTGACTTTCTGACCCCATTTTCTTCCAGGGGTGTGTCACTGTACTTGGTGGACTAATAGCCACACAGGTCAAGAAGATGCAGATGGGAGGGGATGGAATGAAATTGCCCTTTCTGCCTCTTCCGTCATCTCAGCTGGAAAAGACTACTGGGAAGAGGGTGGATTTGGGAAAGATTTGCACTCCACAGATCACTGCATCCAGCCCACAGTCTGACCTGCTCCTATAGCTTTAATTTGCCAAAAGATGCCTATGCATAAACCAACACTAAACATACAACTACAGCAGCCAGCTGATCAGTTGGAAACATTCACTCTCCTCTTCCTTCTCTATGTAACAGTCAGGCACACATATGACTTGAGAGGGGAAGGTTTGCTTTCCATTTATGTGGGAGCATTACAAGCTGCCATTGGTTCTGTGGGCCACCAGTGCAAAGCTGATGAGCTTCTTAAAGTCACACATCTACACAGGGATATGCTGCACTTCCATTCCCTGCTGTGCTTCCATTCCCTGTTGCCTTCTCTTCCTTAAAATGTCTAGATAAACATAACCCATAAGGTGAAGCATTGTATGGTGCATGCCTACCTCTGCCAGCCAATGATATAAGCTTGAGAATGATATTACATCACACAGTGTGTTAATCTAGACATTATGAGGTGAGGCAAGAGACACGGAGGGGTGTGCTTCTCATTAACACCTGATTAAGCTTTTAGAAAGTTACACTGAAACATCTTGGCTTCACATAGCTTATAATCGGCTACCTTTCTGTTCACTAGACTGTTGACTGCAAAACCCTATGGAGGAAAATATGCAACAGCCAATTAAAGTTCTTGCATTACAATTCTGTTTGACTTTTTCTTCTTTACATTCCCTAACTTGAAAAATAAATACACCTTCTCCTTTTCTATTAATATATTAAAGCATCTGGAGAGGTAGCTCTGTTAGCTTGTTGCAGCAAAATTAAACAGAAATCCAGTAGCATCATAAAGATTGACAAAATTTATCCCAGTATAAGAGTTAATTAGTCAAAACTTGCTTAATGTATTTATTTTATTTACTTCATTTATACACTACACTAGACCCCAATAGAGACTCAAAGCACCTTACATCAGTCTCATCTCTTCCATTTTATTCTCACAACAACCCTGTGAGTCTTGTTAGGCTAAGAGTGCATGAAAGGCCCAAGATCACCCAGCAAGTTTCTATGGCAGGGTAAGGATCTGATCCGGGGTCTCCCAGATCCTAGTCTGAGGCTGAGTACAGACTGGCAGTTTGCTCCGGTAGGGACCTGGGCCAACGACGATTCAATCCTGGAGTAAATGGGGCGTTCACACAGGGACATCTGCCTGGCGTCCCCCACCCGTAGCCAACCTGTGCTGTTGCGCTTCACACCCGGATTAAAAAGATACCTGATAAAACCTGTAGCAAATCCGAAAGCCCACATGTGTCACGCGTTTCTCCGCTTCCGGGGAGTCTGAACGCGCAGCCGAAAAGCTGGGAGCAACCCGCGTTGGGCAGAAGGCAGCAGCGGTATGATTGGCTGTGCTCCGCTCCACTGCCCAATGCGGTGCCAGCGCTGTGGGGTCCTCCCCGTCAAAATCGCACATACACCCATACACCCACAGTCGAATTAATGGGGAAACGGTGAATATAGCACGCCTCCAGCGTGGCAGTCTGAACGCTCCTGCGTGCCTCCATCCCGTATCTTCTGGCAGCGGCCCCCGCTGTGTGAACGGGAAAACCCAGTATAGTTTATTCCGGGGCTTTTTGCTACGACTGGCTACCGGAGCAAACTGCCAGTCTGTACTCAGCCTGACACTCTAACCACTATACCACACTGGCTGTCAACATGAGATGCATGGAATGTACACTCCAGGAAGAACACTTGGATCTTCGAGGACATACTGTTGCTGTTCTCTCACAAAAGAACTTCAAACTGAGAAAATGACAAACTGCTAGCTTAGAATTCAGCTAGAGATCCAAAACTCTTTCTCCACCATGCTTGGATAGAGACTTGTGTTCCCCTTTTCACTATAGGTATGAAGAGCTCAGCATGACCTATCATTCACTAATGCTGATTAGTTCTGAGTATCATGTCTCACACTGCAGCAGACTGGATTGTATGACCATTATACTCTGCCCTTCTATCTACTGTCAAGAGTAACCCCCACCCATTTTGAATGGATTGAATTCTTTGACTGGCTATTGCCATGCAACTACGTAATATGGCCTGTTGCTCAGTAATGCTATATATTTATAAAAGCTGATGTGTTGTGTTATAATGGGAAGGGAGAAAATAATGTGGAGTTACTTTGCAAGTGGGTCTTGAAAGAACCGAGCAAGTTTAGAAGCAGGTCCCACATTCAGAATTTTAATAACCACTGGTTTAAAAGACCTTATACACAATCCACTGCTGCCATCTGGAGGCAAACCGAAAATCATCACTATTTGATAGTGGGAAAAAGGGCAGTAATTCTAATTCCACATGGAAGCAAGCCTTAACAAAATCCACGAGACTTAACCACGTTTGGGGAAGGGGAACAGGATTCACATTAGTTGCACTCCCCTTCCCCCCATACATCTAGTGGCTCAAACCACTAGAACAGGCCTTCCCAACCTACATGGGACCTACATTAGAGTGCCCAGTGCCTAAAGAAGGCTACATCTTAAAATGTAACAAAACTATTAACCTACCTATTTAGATCATTCAGAGGTCAATGAAGAAATGTTAACTTGAACTCAATCCATTTGGGAACAATATTTTACTGTCAAATCTTTTTATCTAGCTACATATGCTTACCTAGTCAGTGTGATTTTTGTGTCTGTTTACTGTTAGCCAAGGCACTAATGTCCAAGTCAAGGTTTGTGACAGACACCCTTAAAATGTCATGCAAATCTTCATTTCATTTCACAGTTTTCATCTTGGAAGTCTGTTCACAGATGTACATGGTGCCAAAGACCGTGAACATGCCTGCAGCAAATTTCTTTAGGCTGGTAAGTATATCAGGTAGAAATTCTATCAGAATAGAAATTCAACAGGCTATTTTCTTTGTAAATGAGTCTTTTCACACTACCTTTCTAAACCAAATGGTTTCCATTATTGTCTCATCATGGAGTAAATCGGTACAAGGATGGCTGTTCCACACAGCATTTCACTTCCAGTAAGGAGCCATCTCTGAAGTGGTGTGTCATTTTAAATTGTGCTGCTTTCTTTTCCCGCCACTCCCCCCCCCCCCCGGTACGATCTTCCTGAGAGGTTTTTTAAAACGTTCTATTGGGAGCGCTATGGCACTGAAGCAGGACCACAAATCAGTGCCATACTGACCCCATTGAGATGCCTGGATTCCATTTAAATACACTGAAATTCGCTACTGCTGTCACCTGGAAACAAGAGCTCGTTGGATAGAGATTTCAAGTGTGTGTGTGTGTGGGGGGAGGGAACCGGATAGTTTTGAAACCTAGGAAGCTTTCCTTCCTTCCTTAACTCCCGCAAACCACGGAATGTGTGTGTTTGTGTGTACGCACCTGAGTCTACACTTCCTCTAAAGCAGACTTTTAAAAAATTGACCAAACATCTGCCTCACCATTCACTTATTATGCCCCTGATCTCCCGCTTAAACTCGCTGTCCAATCAGCTATTTGTTTCCAGGTGACAGCAGTAGCGACTGTCAGGGTATCTAAATAGAGTCCAGGCATTTCAATGGGGTCGCTATGGCGCTGATTTGTGGTCCTGCTTCAGTGCCATAGCGCTCCCAATAGAACATTAAAAAAAAAGTGGACAATCACGTGTGGGGAGAAAAGGGGCATAAAAAACCCCGTCATTGCAGGACGCACTATAGGGCATTTTACACAGCACCCCATAGCACTTCAGAAGCAGTAGGAAGGACTGAAGTTTGGAAGAAACAACATTTCAGGCACCCTTCCCAAACAGGTCGGAAGCATGTTTGTCTGAACAGGTAATATATTCTGTTAGGAGCCAGTTACTAAAATGGGTCTGTCTGAAATGATGGGGGGGGACATGTTAGTAACCAGTTCCTGAAACGGAATACATAGGCTTGTCTGAAAAGGGTCAATGTCTCTGAGATGATCACTGGCTTGCAAATCAATTAGTTCCATCAGAAAAAAGTTACTTGCATCTTCTGGTGCTACTTCAAATGTATTCTGAGATATTCTTATTTCCTTTCCATGCTTATGGCAATCAATGAATTTGTTCTGGAATTCCACCTGAAATAGGTTCAGTGCTTTGATATGTCTTTCAACGTTGAATTGTAAATTCCTGACCTTCTCATATTCTAGTACATTGCAGCATGAGAGAAAAATGTTTAGTTCTGCTTCAAAAGCTTTCAGTTCAGAATACATGTCACATACAAGCTTTCCTTTTCCCCTGCAACCTGAGATTCAATGTGTTCAGATGCCCTGTGATATCAGTTAAGAAAGCCAAATCAAAAATCCATCCAGGGTCAGAAAATACTTATTAACCTTTCCCTTTCTCTTTGAGAAAGAAATCAACTTCATGATGCAGACTGAAAAAATGTCTGACGACTTTGGCTCTGCTAAGCCACCTGACTTCTGCATGGTACAATACATCTCCATATTCTGCATCTATCTCTGAGAGAAAATTTTGAAACTTACAATGAGTAAGGCCATGATGCCTGATGTAATTAATGCTGGATACAACAATACACATCACACTTTCCCACTGAAGAATCTTACTACACAAGGCTTGCTGATGGATGATGCAGTGAAATTGCATGAGAACTGCACTGTTTAATTTCAATAACTCTTCACTAATTCTTGCAACTACACTAGTTTTACTTCCCACCATATTTCTTGCACCATCAGTTGTGATGCTTTTTAATTTATCTGAACTCAGACCAATATTTTCTACTGATTTACACACCTTCAAGAATGTTTTCTGCACTTATAGTGCCTTGCAAATTCTGCAGTGCACACAACTCTTTTGTAATTCTCAAGTAGGAATCTATCCCCCTGATAAAAAATTAGTAGTTAAGCAGTATCTATAGTGTCATTGCTCTCATCTAATGTCAAAGAAAAAATAAAACTTTTTGCTTTGACAATCAGTGGCATATGCAGCTCTTCTCCTAGTTCTTCAACATGCCTGGTGACTGTAGATGCAGATAAACTGACACAACTAAAACATAATATCTCATCAGGCCACATTTCCTCCATTACTTTACCATGCACTTTTTAACAGATTCACCATCAGTGAATGGTCTACCATTCTCAGCAATACATTTAGCAACATGATAGCTGGCCCTCACAGTAGACAGGTTCTCCTCAATGTGCTTTCTAAAAGTATTTTTTGCTGCAAAAAAAAAAAAGATTTTTAAGAGACTTTATTTTGTTCACTCGCACCTCTCCTTGATATATTAACATTGCACTACTTTAATACTGAGACAGTTTCAAGACATGTCAGGCAAACTGTTTTATCCTCGTTTAAAACAAATACTCAGTAGTCCATTTTTCATTAAAGACATGGTGCTCGTCTGCAATTTTTTGTTTCTTTGAAACAGCACTTTCTTTTGCAGTCATCTTCTTACAGAATTTTTAGCAGAGCAGCAGTTGCAGAGTTTCAATATAATTCTTGAATAAATAAAAATATGAGAAGTATAGTTTTAGGGGCCTAACTCTTTCCCTTCCCATCAAATCCACTCCACTGCCTGCCAGCCAAGCCTCAGTCATGAGAAGCAAAACGGCAGCTGGGGCGGAGGAACTTGGCTAGAGGAAGATGTGAGAAGGGGAATCCCATAAGCTTCTCTGCTCAAAGAGTACTACTCCTTCCCTGTCAACCCAAGGGGCCACTCATTGGCTACTGCAATCACAGCTGCATGAGAAGACTCCTAGCTGGAGTAGATGGGGGAGGAAAGGTAGAAACAAGCAAGGCAAGAAGTCAGAAGAACCAGCTCTTGTTGAGGAAGGAAGAATGTTTTTGCCTGCAGCAGCAGCAGCCGCCTCATCAGTAACTTTGGAAGCCACTTGCAAGAGCCTTGATGGGTGGAACCTTTAGAAATGTTCAGTATGCAAAACACTTTGTATCCCTTTTTTTTTTTTTTTGCAAAAATACCAGCCTTTTACTATCCCTTTTCCACCTTTTTGCAAAAACAGACCAGACATCTGTACCCATCCACAGAGCTGCTTTATTTTCCTTACACATAGACATAGCCTTCAGTATGGTGATGCATGGAAGGGATAGTGAAAAAGCTGAGCGGTATGGGTACCTGAGCTTTGCTTGCTAAAAAAGCACCCATAATGATCAAAATACTAGTATGGAGGATAAGACCAAGAAGGAACCATGGAGACCAGAAGAAACTATGTTGCTGTTGTTTTTTATAAGAAAGAGGCAGGTAGAACAGTGTGGATCTGAGGGAAACAGGCTTGATGTTGATAGCAGCAAACAAGCAGGTTGGAGGGCCACATGGAAACAGCTCGGGGGCCACAGGATGGGGACTCCTGATGGCTGCTACAGCTAAGGAAAAACAGTTTGGGAAGAATGTCCTTTGTAATGGAGAAGCAGCAAGAATTTAGTACAATCTACAATATAATGGTGGTTTTATTTTGTTTCAATGTAAAGATCATATGAATTCATGAGGATTCATGTCTCAGAGCCATGTTTTTGTGCTATTGCAAAGCACTGAATCCTTGTTTTTTATGGTTCAGGCCGTGGTCCTGGTTTTGACATGTGACTTGGTACTGGATTTGGAAAAGTTTTGTTAAAAAACCCTAGAGAATCCATGAGCACCCATGTAGATCCAGCTTTTACTTTCCCCCTCCAATAGTCACATGTTGCTAAAATCCAGTCTGATAGCAACACAGAATTGTTTGGAAATGTCCTCCTCTCTGTCCATGAATTTGCCACTAACATCTAGCCATCTTTTGGCATCAGTCCAACAACAGCGCAACCCTACGGACCCTTTCCCGTTCCCGAGAGCAAGCCCCTTTGAGTAGATTGCAGAAGGATTCTGAGATCTGGTGACAATTGTTCTGCAAGACTTTTTTTCCCCCATCTTACTTTTAATTAATCTACTGCTACTTTACTGCTCTTGAGTTTGATTTGATGCAGCAGCTTGATATTCCAGGCGTGCGATCCTATGCAGATCTGCTTCAGTTTCAGCCCACTGCACAGAATTCACTACTGGCTGCTGCTATATTTTCCTATTATTGCTGGCTTTGAAATGCGTTATGCTTTTTAGAGATGGGTGGATTATTTGGGGCTGTGAGATATGACGCTGATTCTGTGACGCGACTGGAGAGATCTGGTAGAGAAGCAATACAAAAATATTTTAATTATAGGACATGCAGGCATTTCAAACTCCTTTTGGGGACAGCGTCCATGCGCCTAAATTCATCTCAGCTGCCCTAAAGACACCTGAGCAGAAGACGGCCAATGTAAAAAACATACCTCCAATTGCCATACACCTAGTTCCGCTCTCCACATACAATGAATGGAGGCACTTCCATTCATTTGTGTGCAGACCTTCCACCACCACTAGGGAGTAAAAAAACCGAGACTCCAGCTTCGCTTGAAAAGCAGGCAAGTTCATCAACTAAGCCGGGATAGATTGCCTCTTCCGCAGAATCCTAGCTCATCGACGATGAAGTGGCTCGATTAGTTAGTCCTGCCGAAGAGAGCCTCTCGTTTCCCGTCATCCGATTCCATCACAGAGCTAGGACGTCAGCGTCAGGATTGATTGGTTTAGCCTGCTCATGACAGCCGGCGGACGAGGGAGGAAGGAAAATGAGGGAAGTGGTTTCTCTTCCCCGATCGATCCAGGAAGGATAGGTTTGATTGGTTTTCCTGTATTGACGTTTCATGGGAAGGAAGCGAGGGCAGCGCTAGAGAAAGAGGTACGAGCCCGATGGGCGGTTGCTTTTTGTTGTCTCCCTCCCGCCGGTGATTGACAGAGAACGGTCTTGCCTCGCGGCCTCCCCTCTTCATAACCGCCTTCGGTGGTTGCAAACAGGGTGGAGGACCCAGACAGAATTGCCCCCGAAGCTCTTCCCATGTTATTTCTGTGTCAGCCGATAAGAAATGTGCCTTTTAAATGTCAACGGGAGTTTTGTGAGGCTTTAAACGCTTAACCGCATTTTATTCCTACGTAAACTTCCGTGGATTAGAACCGACTTTTTCCGAGGCAGTTCTGATTATGTAGGCGTTTTGTATGGGAGGCGTAGAAAGAAAGAAAAAATAAACGAGGAGTGGCGTCAAGAGGTCAAGATATACAGGATGCATCAAGTGAATTGTCATTATACAGCATTGCATTTCGTGCAGTGACGTTTCATGGTGTGTTTCCCGCATTTCATGGCCCCTTGAACCTACTACATAAAATGAGTAGGGGGTGCCAGCTTCCAGGTGGAACCTGGGGATCCCCTGGAATTACAGCTGATCTCCAGACTATGGACATGAGTTCCCCTGGTGAAAATGGATGCTTGGGATGGTGGACTCCAAAGGTTTGGAGGGTTTTTCAAAGGGGGTTAGGGTAACATGGAGGGCCTGTCATTCCATTTAATTATCAGGAGAGCCTTTAATTCAGTTCAATTTTCAAAATAGCTGGGGTAAGCTAGGCTCTGAGGATTTGTTGTGTGATCATACAGTCAGATTCATGGCTTGTTGGGAATTTGAACCCAGGTCTCCCCAGTTCTTATTTATTTATTTATTTATTTATTGTTTCGATTTCTATACCGCTCAAGCCCCGAAGGGTATACAGGCTATAGTGACTCTCAAAATTTGCATTCATTAAGAATATATCAAGCTTTTCATAAATCTTTTGCTCAGGCTTCAATCCTTGTCTTCTTTGGCCTCAGGAACTGAGGGCTTTGGTTGTATAACTTAATATTAAAGTTTTGGAATGGCTTTCTTCACTCTAAAACAGTGTACATAAATTGCCCTCTGCAACCTAAGTCAATCCTATGATGCATGCGTGGTCAGATATACATTACATGATGTACAATGGGATTTGACTTCAAAGGCAGCATGCATAGGATTGCAGATTTAAGAGGGTTCTTAGAATACAGATCACCTGTGTTTTCGATAACTTTGAAGAAATGGGGGTTTCCATACACACCACTCGTTACATTACTACAAAAAGTACCAGTGCATTCTCTGCTGGTGCTTCCAGTTAAGCTAGAACTTTTCACCATTTATTTGTGTTGGAGTTTTCCCCCATAACCTATACAGATAGGAATTTATTTAACTAAATGCATACTGTTTGAGTTGAAGTTTAGGAAGAAAAGTACAGTGGCCTTGTATGCATACGACTATGAGATTTGGGTTAAGGTCAGGTTCAGTATCTGCATGTTCTACCATGTTTTTCTGGGTGACCTTATATCGTTTCTCTTCTTGCGCAGTATACTCTATATTAAAATTAAGGTAAAGTGGAAATAATTGTTCTGTGTTTTGTCAAACAGGTTCTAGTAATCATGTCAGGCAGAGAAGAGTTGAACATGTTGTGATGCATGCTAACATTATGTGACATTTCAGCATAACTCAGATCCATAACAAGTTGCAACAGAAGTACAAATGTTATGTAACCAGTCATGCTTGTGTGACTGTCTCTGTTTCAGAGAAAGAATCATCCTTGAAACAAAAAGGCCCATGGAAATGGCCAGTGTAAGTAATGCCCATTTTATTATTTTTTAAAACTGACTTTATAATAGCATTGAATTTTAACTTCTGTCCTGTGGATTGAATAACTTAGGGTATGTATGAAAAGTGCTTTCTTCAGTTCATTTTGTGAAAAGCTTGAAAAAACAAATCAGAAACACCAGACTGGAATACTTAATAAGCCATGGTGTACTGTTTAAGTGAACTGAACCAATGAATAGAAAGAGGGAGGTCTGATTCATGAGAACTTATTCTGAAACAAATTTTGTTAGTCTTTAAGGTACCACTAGACTTCTGTTTTATTTTGTATAAAGTGTTGCATATTGTGCTTTGCTTCACTATTGAACTGTCTTTGAGGAAGACATCAGACGGTTGTTTACTAAAACAAAATCATGCTTACTCAGAAGTAACTCCCAACTTAGTGTCTGTAGAATTGCACATTTACAGCCTGCTGTTACGCATGATAACTCAAAAATAACTTTCTCTTTCCTTAGTAGAGACAATGTATGCATAAGGATTAAGTCTGCAGTCATAAATAGTTTCTTTGCCATTGTTTTCAGTGGGATTTTTGTAACTGTGCCAAGGAGTGACATATATCTAATCGTGATGAATATACCTAATTCTCAGTATGGCCCCACCTGTGGATACTTAAATTGGGTGACTGGGGCCATGACAAACAAGACAGCTATTTTGACAAACCTGAGAAAAGCCCCAGGTTTGCAAAACAGTGAAATGTTAAAAAAATTAAATAATCTCTCCAAAATGATAAAGCAGTACCTGTAGCTTTAAGAAATAAGTGCCTTCAGTGGCCAGTGTAGACAACCACAACTGTATTGCCAGACTTCAAGCTTAGTTTCTGACAGTGAAAGACAGGAGGAGGGGCTGGGCCCTTCTGGCCTTTGAGGGAGGACTTATCAAGGCTGGTCCCAGCAGTAACCACCCAGTGACTTGCTGCCATGTAATCTGTATATCTCACCCAGGCCAAGCTGCTTGCTGCTGTTTACAGCAGCTACCCTATGATAGTCAGTGTGATGCAGTGCTGGTGTAGTGGTTAGAATTTCAGATTAGGATCTGAGAAACTCAGGTTTGAATTGTCACTCTGCCATGGAAGCTTATAGCTTGACCTTGCATCAGTTACACATTCTCAGCCCAACATATTTCTCTGGGGTTGCTGTGAGGGAAAAATGAAGGAGAGAGGAATTATATAAACTCCTTTGGGTCCCTTTGTCTTTCTGGGAAAAGATGGGGTATAAATGAAGTAAATATATAATAAAGATGGGCAAAGACGGGGCAGATAAAAGGTAGGTTGGTTGCTGGATTGGAAGGAGAGAAGCAACCAGGGAAAGATGAAGATTGGGGGCTGCAAGGAGAGGGCAAAAAGAATTATTGTGGAGAGGGGAATACAGGGGAAAGTGAGGTACCCCCCACAAGTCTTCTAGGTTCTTCACCATGCAGCTATGCAAAGCCTGGCCCAACAGCTGGCACTACACAACTCAACCAGTGTTTCCCTAGGGAAAGGCTGCTGGGGAAGGAAGGGTGGAAAGGTGGGCAGATAAAGGTTGATTGGTGGGTATGAAGGAGAGAAAGAAGCAGGAAAAGGGGAGAGGCAATGGGAGCTTACAGGAAGGAGAAAGAAGAAATAGTGAGGAGGGGAAAATGAGCCCCCCCACAAGTCGTTGTGGGTCCTATGACTATAATCCCTGGGTATGGAGGTCCCACATCTGCAACAGACTTCAGAAGTCTTTTTCTCGTTGTGATTTTCCCCTCCCCTGAACCAATCCCTTCTGGAACTTAGGGGACTCTAAGGGATGATCTCTAATACAACATGAGGAGTTGTGATTGAGAAGGAAATCAGGGCCGGACTAGATGTTACATGTTTTTAAAGGAGTACCCGGACTTGACTGTTTCCCTGCAACCACATAGAAGCTGCAGGGACTATCTGTTTAAAAGTAAATGAGAGCCCAATTTAAGCTGGGGGAATGGGGGGAATCTTGTCTTCCCCTCTGTGCCTTTTCCTGACCAGGAACAGCACTGGGGGGAGGTATTGCTCTCTTTGGGGCTGTTGGTAAAAGGCCCAGAGAAGAAGGCAAGAGCCCCTCCTTCCCTTACATCACAGTTCCCAGCAAAATCAGCTTTCCTTTATATTTAAAGAAAGAGGCCCAGCAGCTGCTGTGGGGCTACAGAGAAAGTGTCGGACTCAGCTTTTTTAAAAAAAAAATCTATTTCAGCCCTCAGTGTCCAGGAAAACAGCAGTTCATACCTGTTATTTATTTTTAAAATAAGTGTACCTATTTTATTTTCGGATTATACTTCTTCTTGTTGCCTCCGCATGTAACCAGAATCACTTTCATCAAATCAGCACTGCAGCTTGTTGCACTCTGCCGAAAAAAGTGGTTCATGGTTTTCAGTGATAGATGCAGAGTAAAACACATCAGTGTCCTGCTACCTACTTGTTGATAAATATCTAAAAGTGATATTAAAGTGAGCAGATATTATTAAATGGGAGTTTATATTCGTTTTAATGAAGAAATTTTTATAACTAGGGTAAAGAATTTGTTTTTCTTCCAGAATCAGATTCTTAAAACTTAGTCTGCTTCAAAGGTAGTCTTTTTATTTTAAAAAAATCATCTTTTGAAACTAATGCCTTCTCTTTCTCTCTCTGGCAACCTTGAGTTTTTATTCCGCTTCGAGTTGCAGTGTTTTTATAACAATAAATTGTTTTAGTCATGTGTGTGTTTGAATAATATCTGTGTTGGCTACAACTGCATTTACAAATGAAGGCTGCACCAAATGAGCCTAAAAGAGATCTTCAGCTGAAGACGGTAGAATTGTGAGTGCATAACTATTTTGCAGTAGTTTTTAAGAGAAGCTAAAGGTTTTGTAATCCTGGGAGTCTGAGACTGTAAAATTAACTCTTGAACACAGTGTCAGTGGCAGTGCAATAGTTAATAACACTGGCATTTGTGGTCATTAGACTTCAGAATAAAGCCACATGACGATAGTGCCACACATCTGAGCCCCTATTGATTCAGGTGGTTTACAGATTCAGGAAGAAAAACTGAATCAATTTTATGCTCGTTTGTCTGGGTTAAGACTTTATGGGTTTGTTGTTCGTTTTTAAGCTTAGGCATAAGCACAGTTCCGTTGCGTGAGGCTGAGGTCGAATTCTCTGCCACTAGGAGTAATGGTCAAGCTTTGCAGTCAGCTGTCCCTAATGGGAGTGCCAGCTTTGCTGTGGGACATGAGACCTCTCAAAATAAACTAGTGGAACTAACTGAAATAACTGACACACATCTACTTGCTCTTTTAGTGCATTTCACTTATTAGAGTGTAAACCTATCTTCTGGCTTTTTTCTGTATGACAAATGTTGTTTGGACACTTCACTATAGAGAAAACCATGTGCAAGAATCTTCTGACTGAAATGTTAAAGTTTAGTGGCATTCAAAGAAAATAATTTAACTAGTAATACAGAAAACTATGTTACACGTTGCAAAAACTGGGTCACTTTTCTCTCTTCACAGAATGAGGCTCTGTGTACTATATCATCATTGTAATTTGCAACCTGCGCTACATTCAGTTCTCTTTGTGTCCCCTTTAGGTGCTTTGTAACAGAGCTAGACTGGTGACGTACCTGCCAGGATTTTATTCTTTGGTTAGAAGGGTTGTAACTCCCAAGGCTTTTTCCACAGCAGGATCATCTGGCTCAGATGAGCCTTCTGTTGCTGCCGCACCTCCTGATATATGTAAGGACAATTCCAAGAATTTCTTGCACATTAGTTAACATCTAAAATCAACCATCTGGGGTTTAAAAAAATCAAATACCTGTTTCAATAGATCAATAACCTTGTGAAGCTTATTGCCTAATTCTAAGCATACCTTCAGGAGTGAGCTACACTGAATTCAGTGAGACTGACTTCCTAATCAGTATGCTTAGAATTACAGCCTTGGGTTACTTGAACCTTACTGTCCTTTTCTTCTTGCAGCAGTATGTACAGAAATGTTCATTGTTTTGCTTCTGAAAATAATGAGTGGGTTATTAAATGAGATATTCATATAAACATAACTTTTTTGACAGGTCCAAGAACTGTGTGGCCAGATGAAGTAATGGGACCTTTTGGTCCGCAGGACCAGAGATTCCAGCTACCGGGTAACATGGGCTTTGACTGCCATCTAAATGGCACAGCATCTCAGAAGACAACGCAAGTCCACAAGAGTTTGCCTGACATCTTATTGGAGCCTTTGGCAAGTGAAAGGCATGAATTTGTGATGGCTCAGTACATCAATGAGTTTCAGGTAATGATCCAGAGAGAGTCGCATGGGGGCCTGGATGGCCATACAAGACCTGGAAAATGCATTGTCCAGCTCCAAAGCCAGTGCGTAAATGACCAGAACCAGATGTGGATCTTGAAATTCTTCTGGAGGCAGAAATATTTCATCTATATCCTAGGAAAAAGCACAAGGCTACAGAGTATTTATACCTGATCAGGCCAGGCCTCATACTGCGTCCTGTGTTGCACATTCCAGTTCCTTCTGTTGGAAGCAGTTGCTGAGAACTGAGCTGACCACGTCTAGGTAGATCACTAGGTAAGGTCTTGGACTACAGATACAAGGCTCCAGATTGAAGCCCTGAAATGCCTGACAGCAAGGTGGTTTTTTTAAAACCAGCAAGATCGTTTCAGGTGGGTATCCATGTTGGTCTGCAGTAGAAGTGTGTCTAGTAGCACCTTAAAGACCAATAAGATTTCCAGAGTATAAGCTTTTGAGAGGCAAGGGAGGTTGGACTCTTAAAAGCTTACACCCTGGAAATATTATCTCAGTACTTACACTGAACGTGAGGACAGAAACACAAGAATAACATAGAATAACCTCAGTGAATAATCCAGTACTCAGTAGACAGGGTCATGCTTTTAGAACATCTTGCCTTACAGCGTTCAAGAGAGCTTTAAAATTGGTAGGGTGACAATTGCCTTATCCGATTTTTACCTTGGGGAGGATTAGATATATATTGCCAAGTTCTATCTGAATACATGTCAGTTACCAAGTACTCCATCTCCTTCCTGTCTTCTCATAGCTTGAGGCTTATTGGATGCCTTAAGCCTTCCTGTTGAGTCTTTCATGGCTTCTGTAAGGTTTTTATAACTAGTCCATGCAAAAAGTCTGTCCAAGTACATTTCAAAAGTAAAGGGATTTGTGCCACATCTTGCAAGTCTTGCCCACTCAGCACAGCACATTACTAAGGCTGGCTACTAAAAGTGTGTGATGGACACTTTCAGTAGCCAGTGTGTGATGTTGTGTGATGCACTATTATCACAAAGTAATGCATGCAGGCATGCCGTTTAAGAAGAACAGGAGACAGTACCATAGCGCCTCCCCCCTCCCTGCTTCAGTCCTGGCTGATTATTTATTATCAGGGCTTGTCTGGAGCCAGTTTTCTAGTTCTGTATAGTAGCAATTGTTGTCAACCAGTTGTTTTCACACTGTCTACCCTGAAGAACCCATTCCCCTCTAATTATTCATCTGATGAGGAATCTCTGTACTGTGTGGAGGACTGTCCAAACTTTCTGGAGTGTCCAGACTAATCAAGTGGGACATTAGGCAGGTTTGTTGGCCTTCACATAATTGAGAAATGTGTTCTGGTGGACACTTGACTGCTCATTTGTATCTGCCTGTTGCAAGAGAAGATCAGCAGGAAGAGAGCATGAAAACCAGTGCCCATTTGTCCTACATTGATAGCATTGTTGTGGTTATTGTGAGATGTAAAACAAAAATCACAACAAATGCTTTTGAATGCATCCACAAGCAGGCCTTTGAACCTCTGTCTCCTCAATCCCTCCCTGCCCCCCACACCCTCAATTTTGAAATGGCATCCTGTGCTTATACAGATAGGGTGATCACACTGTCTCCTATGTAGTGTCCTGCACTTTGTCAGGAATAGAATTGCATATCAGCTGTCCAGAAGCTGCCCATTGTTTTGGTGAACCTTAAAATTGCAGATCCTGGGGGAAAACTCTCTACTAAATATTCCATCACTATTCCTGTTGTATTTTGCATGGGTCTGGAAATTATCTGTTTTTCTTTCTTCAGAGTAATGATGTTCTTCATAAACAAGAAGTGAATAATGCAAAAGCATATTTTGAAGCTGCCAAGGTAGAATGTGCAATACAAACATGCCCAGAACTATTGCGCAAAGGTATGGATTGTGTCGCTACGTTTGTAGCCTTTTAATTATTCATAGTAGACTTTCAGTGCAATCCTGCATAGGTGTACTGAGAAGCAAGCCCCATTGTTTTCATTGGGACTTACTCTTCAGTAAATATGAATAGGTTTGTAACTAACATTGCATGCAAAAAGTAAGTAGTAGGGCCCTTTTGTTAATAGTATTTGAATTAATTTCCTTGAATTTTTCATTGAGAAAAAGGTAATTTTCTACTTGAGCAATACATTTAGCACAGAAATCTCAGAGTCCACTCAGAAATAGATGTATGTCTTCATTCTGATTGGTAACTATTGGAAAAATAATTGTACTTAAAATAAGGATGGGAGAGAGGAGCATAACAATGTCTGAAGCTACTCACTTTGTTTCTTTGATTTCCTCCTTTGTAGATTTTGAGTCCATGTTTCCAGAAGTGACTTCCAGTAATCTAACCATACTAACAGTAACTCAGAAAACTGCAAATGATATGACTTCCTGGAATGAAGAAGTTGAAAGTGAGCAAGAGTCTCTAATAGAAAATGTAAGTCATCCCTTAATTGCCCTTGGAGGCAGGATTTTGTACATGTCTATGTATGGTATCATGTTAGTTCTGACACTTCATAGAAGACAAGATGTATGCACATTGTTGGCTCTGACACTCACTGGTGTGGAGTCCAGAGTCTGACCTAAGATACTGTATTAGCCAACCTCTTTTACAAATAGAGCATATGTGGAGAACACTGGGAGCATTTGGTGTGGTTAGCATTCCAACACCTGTCATGACCATGCAAGGCAAAATAATCACTATAAATATCTAGTGCCTCTTGGTGCTACATGACTTTTTCCATTTTTTTCTGCTTTGGTTTGAATATGTGAATTGTTTTACTTAAAGCTTACTAAATGAATTCTTTTCTGCTCAATTTGCTAAACTAAAATCTTACCTCTCACTTTGACCAAGTGATTGTTTGCAGAATCGCCACTAGAGGTCACCCTTTCTTATGTCACTGTTTTTTAAAAGTCTTAATAGTTATATCCTGACAAATGTTACTGCTGCTAGGTGTTCTGCATACAGCAGTTTTTGTTATTTCCAAAACTGTAACATTGTTACCTTTTTAAAAAATGTCTTCGTCTAGATCTGCTATGTTTCTTTTCAGCATAATGAATTTTTAAAAAATATGTCTAATGCAGTTTATAGGTCCTCCAGCTTTAGGACGGTTCCAATCCTTTTGTAAGTTTTCCCAGTTGCAGTAGCTTTGATGTGGCTTTTTAAGGTTATCTGATTTGGGGGAGACTAGTATTTCAGCATCACCGTGAACACTGCATAGAGAGGAAATCTCCATCTGAGTGTGTCTCTGTCTCTGTGTTAGTCATGGTCTGTTGGTCTTGGCCATTGTAATCTGGTCTAATTACATCCTATTTGTCCTCTGTCTTCCTTGTCCACCTTCCTGTCAATTCGAATATAATTACTGTAAGGGTGCTGGGATGGAAGATGTAACCTTCTGGCCTAAAGGTTCCTAACAGCACATTCACAATAGAATGGTCTATTTGTTTGCATTGTGACTGTTTGGAAATAAGCTCAGGAGAACTAGCTTAACATGAGAGACTTTGGCTGAAATAATAACAGCTAGCTGCAGGCAAAGGGTAGGTGTTGCAGCACTGAAGCCTCAAGCTGTTTTAATTGACATCAGCGTGAGTGACTGTTGCAAGACGATAACAAACCAGGATCAAAAGAGTTGAGACAATCAACAAAGTTGTCTAAATTATTGAGGGACACCAGTGATTTAATATACAATTGAAATCAACAGATAATTACAACTTGCAGTTTTACAACAGAATGCTTGTAAAGATGGTTCCACAGTGTGTGTAAGTTTGTTGTCTTTTAGGTTATTCATACTCTGAGCTAGTCTTTACGTGAAACTATGTCTGGGTTATATGCTTCAAGGAGAAATGTCAGGGTTTTTTCCCTCCAAATCAATAGAAGGACATAACTATACCATGCAACTTAATGGTTAAAATACATAAATTAATAGATTAGAAGCTTGATGGGAATTCATGTTTACATTAGATTAGATTGAGGCAGTTGGTAGAAAATGAAAATTGTAACCTTGTAATGTGTGTGTTGGTTTGAAGACTTCAAATTGCATAATTTCTTTGGCTCAGTTCAGAAAACATACAAAACCATGGTTTAATTAAACTATGGTTACTGTGATAGTCTGAATGCAGGCTACTCCACTAACTATGGGTAGTTAGGGTCTGTCAAACCAGGATCTGCATTGGTTTGTTAACTGCAGTTTAAAAATAATTTTGTGTGATATATGAATGCAGCCATCCAGGCTTAATCCGGACTTCTTCCCCCAGCAAGGCCTTCCAGGCTACCAAAGGAATATAGTGAAACTAATATTTGTTGGGGCAAACCAAAATATAACTGATTATGTGTGGGCTGAATCCTGGTTACTGCAAATTTAGTAGAAATAAATCATGGTTTTGTGTGATGTCTGAACTGACCCTTTGAGTTGCTACATTAAGGCAGAAATGTGAGTTTATCTCTGGATATAGTTTGATTAATCGCCCAATCTGTACAGGAGACTTTTATTTATTTTTATTTATTTATTTTGGGATTTTTACCCTGCAAGTGCTTCTTAAATATATATGTTCACTTTTACAGTATTTTGATGCAGGGAAAATGAATATGCACTAGGCTTAGAAGTATATTGAGCATAACTTATACTGAATAAATTTGGTTTTATTTGAAACAGGTACAATATAATGAACAGATGATTTCAGGTTGGCATAAATTAGTGTTCCAGTTACCTTTCTCCAACAGGGTCAATGTCAGAGTCAACATTTCCAAAAGTTTATATTCTTTTAAGTAAGAATTTTCTTGAAATGGAATTTCTTTGGCTACAGTCCAAAGCATTTATGCAAAGGCTTTCTTTGCTGTTATCTTTTGGCAACTTCTTTCAATTGAAGAGATGAACCTCTTCTAAGTTTAAAAAATGCAGCTTGCACCTTTAACAATTGAAGCTGTTCTTTAATTTTAAACAATGTTTAAACTCTGTACGGTTGTCTCCTGCACTTAAGTGTCTCCTTTTAGACTCTGGCACCTTGTAGAGTAGCATCATATATTTAGAGGTGGTTATAATCTGTTGTGCCTCCGTTTTGCAAATAATTTACTTAGCAAGAAAATTTCGGAAGAAGTTGAACTACAATTGTAAACTGTGATAACTGAGCTTAATTTCTGCTTTGCTGCCAAAATATTGGGCACTTGCAACTGGAAGACTAATGTTTGAACTGGGCAATTCTAAAAAGGCAAAAAAGGCTCATATTTATTTTCTTAAATATTACACTCTGATTCACGTGAGCAATCAAAGCAATTACATTCTCCTAGTTGTACAAAATTATATTAATCCCTTTCTGACTAAAACAAAGAATTTTTCCTAAAACTCCTGTGGCTGGAGTATCTCGATATAGATTATTAAATTTAATACTCTTAGTACTGTCATTCAGTTTTTTCAACCACAACTCTATTCAGTTTTACAGTAATTTGGTGCAGAGAAAATGAATATGCCATCAGTTTAAAATGATATTCAGCATATGCAAATCTAATCTTTAACATTTGTTTCCTCTCTACTTAGTTTATCAATGGTGCCAAGGAAATTTGCTATGCATTGTCTGCTGAAGGCTATTGGGCAGATTTCATTGACCCAACTTCAGGATTGGCAGTAAGTAATTCCATTAAAGTATGATAAGAAAGGACTGCTGAACACCATCAACTGGCAATGGACTGAAATGAAAGCAAAAGGATTTACAGTTTATCTAAACTCGTTTCTGGTATGCTTTCCATTTCACTGTGGCTCTGAGAAGCTGTCCTGATAGTTGAAACCTTAGGAGCAGCCAGACAAAAGCAGACAACAGTAGTTTTTGCCTATTATCTGGATAGCCCAGGCAAGCCTGATCTCGTCAGATCTCAAAAGCTAAGCAGGATCAACTCTGGCAAGCACTTGGATGGGAGACCTCCTTGAAATACCAGAGGCAGAAGGTGGGGGCAGGCTTTATTCAGCCACCTCTCTGAATTTCCTTCAGGCCCCCAGTAGGGGTCAGTCACCAGAGGTCGCCATGATTTCCAGGTGCACATACAGTCAGTCACCAGAGGTTGCCAGTCATCTGCACACACACACGCACATATTAAAAAAAAGTAGTTTTTGCAACACCTTAGACCAGTCACATACATTTAGCCTAACTTATTTCACAGAGCTATGGTGGGGATAAAATGGAGTGAAAGAGAATGTATGTGACCATGAGGCAGGGTAATACTTGCCTGGCTAATCTCATTAAAAACATTTCTTGATGTATGAGTATACAAGGAATGTAAAAATTTGTTATTGATGGTGCATAATAAGGGATGGGTGCATGGGCATCAGAAGATTGTGCAGAGACTATTATTTACCATTAGAGGAGACACTGTTCAGTGACACCTTCATAGAAGTGTTAGTACCAAAGCAGCAATGAGAATAGAAAAAGTAATGTAGAATATTAAAAAGATGCACAATGCAATAAAGATATGCTCTTCTAAATCCACTAACTTCATAGGCTTAGAAGGATGTTCCTGTGTTTAGAGTTGTACTGTTAATCTTAGATTTTAAGCCAAATATATCTAATATATTGAAATCCTAATACATTCAGAAATGTAATTAACAATGATGACCCATACTCTGTTTCTTCTTTTTGCTTTCAGTTTTTTGGCCCTTATACAAACAACACCCTTTTTGAAACCGATGAACGTTATTGTCATTTAGGATTTTCCATTGATGACCTTGGCTGCTGCAAAGTTATTCGTCATAATCTCTGGGGAACACATGTGGTGGTAGGAAGCATTTTCACCAACGCTGCACCTGACAGCCCTATCATGAAGAAACTGAGTGGAAATTAATTGGATGGCACTGTGCAGTTGTCTTACTCAAGCACTGGTCAATAAACACTGTTGAGAAAGATCAAGTGTAAAATTACACAGATTTGAAGCTTTTAAAAAATCTATTTATTTTAAGCAGTGGGTTGTGTGTAGTCTCTACACAATCTGTAATGGTAGTTCACCTTTTTAAGAGGTGTATATATGTAATTATAAGGTATTCTTCTCCTGTTATAAATGAAACCAATACTTTGGAACTCGAATCCTTGACATTCTAATGCCATTGCCATTGGTATGGCCCTGACCAAACCTGTAATTTAGGTAAATTTGCAAAATATTTTATAAATTGCAGTTACAGCAGTTTTAGTAAAGATTTCAGTTAATTGGGAGTTTCTTTAATTTTGAACAAAACCAGTTTTGAGAGAAGAATATTCACAGTTGTACAATTGGCTATCATTAAAGAAAATTAATCACAAACCTTGAGTTGTACCAAGTGCCATTTTGTTTTGTTTCTGTTCTCTGTATTTTTTTGTATATAATTTATTCCAAGTTGGCATGTACCACATACATTTGAATGCAGGGTCCTATTTTATGATGATTAAAAAGCACAACATATATAATATGTAAGTTAAGTTTTACCCATTTTATAGGCTTTGATAAGCTTTGCATTCTCTTAGTATGGTGAAGCAGTGGGTTGGATCCATTAGTAGAAGCAAATAATGGATTTTTGTCATGTTATCAAAATGTTAATTTTTGTTAAGTTGATTCCCATAGTGATAGGATGCATGTGGATTAACAGTGATGAAGGTGGAGGGGCTGCAGTAAAGAGGGGATAAGTCCACACGGGCCCCACAACCCTGGGAGTTAACTTTCTCAGAGTTGGAAGAGAGACTGCTAGGAGGAGGAAAAATGTGACAAGCAGCTATGCTGTTTCTCCTAATGACTCCAATATATCCAGCTCACTAGCTTGAAATATGTCTCTAACAAACCTACTAGGTTTAACCATAGAAATCCTTACATAACTGCAGCATCCATTAACACACATATGAGATGAATTTTAGAAATCATTGTCAGGAGATTTATACAAGTATAAAATTCTAAAATCCTTTTTTGGAGGGTGAGGTGGACTGAAAACTCTTTAAAATCTCATTGCTACTCTTGGTAAGCCATAGAACAATGTGACATTTTCCTAATACTTACAAGCAAGATACCTGAGATTCTCTTATCTAATTGGCACCAATTTGCCCAAATGATTGAATACAGGTATACATTGAATTCTGTCAATGAATGTCTTATTTTGTCTGAATGACTTTAGCTGTTGTGGAATTGGGGTGGGTCATGTGCATTTTATCTTGGTTCTCTGTGGAGTACTAAGAGAAGAATAACTTAAGGCCAGTGCTGATGTTAAATATCCCTAATTTCATGGATTTTTCTGGTTATCAGTCATTATCTGGCTTCCTTCTGTTGTGCCAAAGTTGTCAATTAAAGAGGTAAGCTGATATCCGGTGGATTTCTATGCTAATAATGCTTACCATGGAGGTCTGCCTGTGTGTATTTTTCTAGTGGGTTGCTAATGTATTATTTTTCCCAGTGTAATCTTGTTTACAGAGGTTAAAGGTGCTACATGATGTGCTCTTATTAGCTGCAGCCTGCTTTAAGCATGGAGCAGAATGAAGTGTTAGAAATGATATACTTTTGCAGGTGGGAGGACTGCAGTTTTTAATGATTCTCTGTGTAAAAAAAAATCTGTAATTAGAGAACAAGTGTAGCAATGAGCAGGCTGTGCCAGACTCTTTCTTTCTGGCGCACAAGTTTTTTTACTAGTGTGGCATTTGTTTTCCTATGGGGAGCATTTAAAAAAAAAAAAATTACTCTCCTCCTCCCCCAGAAGTGGTCTGCCCTATCATCTTATTCTGCCGTACATATAGACCAGCTTCAAGCTTCTTCCATGTAAAACCCTCTCCATGGAACATGGCCCTTTTTAAAATGCCTCCCTAATTCCTAAATGGACATTTTACTTGCTGTGGAATGAGAAGCTTGCACCCACATATCCACAGAAGCAGCGTTGTACCACTAACACAGTTGCTGTGCCCGGTTGGTGCCAGGGGGGTGGGGCTGCTCGGCTGAGACTCTGGTTCCCTCTTTCAACCACCCCAAGCATCTTTTTGTGACCAATCTGTAATGCGTGTTGGAACATTCTGAGTGCTCGAGAAGCCACACCAACAACAGCTGCTGTCCAAGCTTCCAGTTAGCATAGAATCTGAACTACAGTACAAGATAAATCCCGTACTCCACTGCCCTGTGGGCTTGGGGACAGTTTATTTTGAGAAAGTTCAAAGTGGAATGTTCCTATTATGAGCAGCATACTAAAGACTGTGCTTTTATTTTTCTACAGATATCATAAGTGTACCATAGTGACATTATTGCTTTACAAGAAGATGGGATTTGGGCCTCAGGCAGATAGTTTTAGACACAGTAGTTTTAGACACTTTTTACAATATGCTTACAATACACTTACTGTTACACTAACCAAATGTTTCAAAGAGTATTGTGTGTCATTGCTTATTACAAGTGTTAACATTCTGTGTGCAAGTTGTGTGGTTGTAATACTGGGAATGATGATACTTGAAATCTAGAAGAGAACAGCCTGTTAGTTTATACCTCCCAAGAGCCACAGATTCAAAACCACACCAACATAGAAGTGATGTAGCTACATTTAACGGTATCCTTTTTGTATTAAGGGTAAACTCTTTATATTGTCAGCTTTGTAATGAACACAAGGGGTATGATTTAAAACTAAATTATTTGTTACATTTCTTTCCTGAGTAGGTACATGGTTATTTCCTAGCAATTTGTCAATAAATCACCATTTTTTTGCCCAAAAGTGTTATTTTATGATTTTGGAACCAAACTGGGGGATCTTCTTGATGAATTATTTGTTTCAAACACTGTAACGTAAGACACCATGTCATAGTTCTAAATGTTTGACGTGATGTTTGACGTTTAGTGTTGTGTTGCTGAGAAGCTTTGCTGTTCCATCTGGATGCAAAACTAGAACACATGAGCAAGTGCATGTCTAAACATGAATGTGATGTGGCAAAGGTAAGAGTGGCTAATAAACACAACAAAAAGAGGGGTGGAGCTGGAATGTTGTTGGGTACGATGGCAAGCCCAAGTCTTCAGACTAACAGTCTTAAAATGGAGCATAGGTTGTGTGCTGGGTGAAAGGAAGATCTTGGGTTGTACTAAAAGCCACTTGGGCAGAAGATGCAGTGGTGGGTCTCCCATTGAAAATATAAATAGCAGCAGTAATAGAGTTGTCATTGTAATATTGTTGTAGCTGCCCTTGGGACAACCTTAGATCCTTTTTTCCCCATTGAGAGTCCTTCTATCTAATCCTGCACGGCACCTGTTGTTCTGCTCTTTAAGCTAACTATTAATCTCTATCATGTCCAACAACTTTACTGTCTCCTTTTTTTTGTTCTGCTTGACAGCCTTCCTGAAGACGAGTTCTAGTGAGCTTCAGAGATTGTTCACTGCAGTGTAGCCTCCCATCAAGGTTGCAGAGATGCACTTGATAGCTTTTCTGTCCCTCATTCAAGCAGTTTGCTTTCAACTGCCATGTCTTTTCCTCTCAATCACAGCTTCCCAACTGTCATTGTATTTCACTGTCACACATATATCTTTCCAGCAATCAACAAATTCTCGGTAACCTGCTTTGTTCGCATCTGGCCATTCTCTATATAAGGCTTCCTAATCCAACCACAATTATTCCCAGCATTTGGGAGTAAGCGGCAATCTGCTGATCTGGCAGTTGTTCTGGTGCCTCAGTGTCTGGCTTCAATCTCCCAGGCAGCAGAAGGGCCTGGTGCATCAGTGAATTATTCAGCATCACCAGATATGTGCATGACAGGAACACCAACAGAAGAGTTCCTGTTGATCAGGATTATCCTCTGTGGGGCAAAGAGCAAAAGGTTTCACTGGTACAAGCTGTGCAAAATTGCAGAGATGGAAGAACAGAGGCAGATGCTCAAGATTTGTCCTGCCCCCTCCCCTGGCCATCAGCACCTTAGCTGTTCTGCAGATATGTGTGAGCCCCACACAGGCAACATAAAGCTGCCTTATCAAACCATTGGTCCATCAAGGTGAGTATTGCCTATTCAGGTGGCTCTCCAGCGTTTCAGGTGGAGGTCTTTCACGTCACGTACTGCCTGGTTCTTTTAAGTTGGAGATGCCAGGGACTGAACCTGGGACCTTCTGCATGCCAAGCATCTTGCCTTTCCTTTTTGCAAATCCTGGCAGGCAGGCATGTTGGTTGAGATAGAAGGGAATAGAGGCACAGTATCCATGACTTCCGCTTTACCCAAGATAGTTAGTCCATGTTCCCTTTTAAGCCAGAGGAAAGCATTTTCCTGACATACTCAGAAGGGCTGTGGAGATGGAGAACAGAGAAAGACACAGTGGTGGGGGTAGGGGAGAGAGATGTACTACATCTCACTTATGTGTAAAGAAAGTGGGGTCATTTTAAAATCAAACTACATCAGGCAGGGAAGCTAAAGGCTACCCCCCATCTTAATCCAATCTTTGAATCATATTTTTTCCCAGCCAGCTTCTCATGCTAGAAGAAGTCACCTCGACTGGCAGAAAGAAACAGAGCAGAGTGAGGAGAAATTGGATATCATTTAAATTCCCATGCATGTGTGCTTTTTTTTTTTTGAAAAGTAGAGTTGAATACTCCCATATGCATCTTGAAAAGGAGGAGAGAACAGCTCAATTTCAATGCTAATTTATGCCTCCCTGTGCCTGCTCCAAAAGTGAAAATGTAAATTACCCAGAAACAGGGAAGTTTACTCCTGCTTGCCCAGAAAGTTGTGAGGCGGGTGAGGCCCTTCAGTGAGAGTTGTGGTTCTTATTTTTATTTTATTTATTTATTCAATTTATACCCCACCCTCCCCGCCGAGGCGGGTTCAATGCAGCTTACATAAAATGCATACAGTTAAAACATACATAAACAATTATTCTTGAGAATTTCATCTCAGTGTGGTGGTAGTAGTGGTGGTGGGGTTTTACACCTAGATGTGTTTCCCAGTGGAAACAGGTATCAAATTGATTCCCTGATATGAGTAGCTTTATGTTCCTATGTGTCTACAAATCACCCTCATAGCTCCATAACAAATTGAGCATAAACTGAGGGAATCATTTTAACGATTTCTAGCTTTCTTGTCTTATAAATTCTTCAGAGCTAAAATCAGACAGCTCCTGCTAGGTGAAACAAAATTAACACTGAAGTAAAGCTTTTGAAGTGGGGTACTTGATATTTCCTGTGTTCTCGTGCTTAAAGCTGTTTTTTATTAAAAGCCACCATTGCACGCAGCAGATTTACGCAGACTGTGCAAGGTTGTCAGTCAAGCTAATGCTTTCCTTCTGTGTGATTCAAGTGAGCACGAAAAATGATCAAAATAGTTGAATAGGTCTTACTCAAATGAGCATAAAGTGTCCTAACAGAAAATTTTATTGTTTGTTTACCATCCTGTCCTATTAAATAAAAGGGTAGTGGTCTGGCAAGATTCTGTGCTTGGAAAAATCAATTCGCTCCCTGGTATGTCGCTCAGAATCTGTCCCTATCCACTAGCTGCGTTGCCTGAGTTCTCTCCCACCCACTGCAGCCTAGGCCACTCTTCTCTGATTGGGCCAGCATTTCAAGCTCATTTTCATACGGAAGCTGATTGGACTTCACTCCATTTCGCACCTCAAACTCCCCCCCCCGCAAGACAGTTGGAATTGTCAGTTGTTTATGCAACCTGTTGTATTCTGAGGTGAAATATGTCCTCACTCACAATACTTCCCCTTCAAAAGAAACAAACCCAATAACACAACCATGCCACACCACAAAAAAGACAAGTCACACGACAAGCAGAATAACACAAGGCAAAAAAAGCTCTGGTACTAATTCTGGCAGGGTACACTGTGAGTGTAGAAAATGATTTGTCGACACAGTGGAAAATCTTTAGGAATTGTTTGGTGCATTTACCATGGGGCACCCACCCAGAGCCTCTGGCATTTTCTCACTCTGCTGGCATGAAAACCAACTGAAGGCAAAATAGAGATATGGAGACTTTTCCATCCTGTTTTGCATCAATTTGTCTTTGTTGGCAATGGCAACCCTAGGCCTGGCTGCTTGCTCCTGTTCAGCAGGAGCATCCCTATGGAAACTGCCTGGGTGATTTTGGACCAGCCGGAGACTTTCTGCCTAACCTGCCTTACAGGGTTGCTGTACAGATCACAAAGCCAAAAAGTATGAAGTAAACTGCTTTGCTCTCCGCTAATGAGAAAGACAGAATTTTGCCTAGGAAGAGGCTGCTGAGAGGGGATGAGATAAAGTTGCCAACTATAGGTATGGAAATTCCTGGAGATGTGAGGGGTGGAGCCCAGAGAGGGTGAGGTTTGAGGAGGGGTGGGACCTCAGACAGGTATAGTGCCATAGACTCCACCCTCCAAACCAGCCATTTTCTCCTGGGGAACTATTGTTGCCAATCTTGGCCCAGTGGCCATCAAACCATTCTCTTCCACCCCCTGCTGTGCAGCTGTCTTTCCCCTAGGTTTGCCAATCTCCAGGTGGGACCTGGAGATCTGCTGTTACAATTGATCTCCAGATGACCGAGATCAGTTCCCCTGGAGAAAATAGCTGCTTTGGAGTGTAAACCCTATGGCATTATACCCTGCTGAGTCCTTCTGCCCCCCCCATACTGCCCACCACAGGTTCCACCCCCCAAATCTCCAGGTATTTCCCTACTTAGAGCTAGCAACCCTACTTTCCCCTCAGTGCCTGTTGGTAGGCAACCAAGCTTGGTCCTATCACCTGTTTTGGCCTTTGAGAGAAAACTCATTGGGGCCAGTCCTGATAGGGTTGCCAACTCCAGATGGGAAATTTCTGCAGATTTGAGTGATGGAGCCTGAAGCGGGTGAGGTTTCAGGAGGGGTGGGACCTCAGACAGGTACAATGCCATAGACTCCACCCATCAAACTAGCCATTCCATCATGGGGAACCATTGTTGCCAATCTCCAGGTAGGGGCTGGAGATCAATCAGAATTACAACTGCTCTCCAGGAGGGAGGGGGAGGAGATGGAAAGCTGAAGTCAGGGGGCAGGTAATGGTAGGTTGACAATTGGCTGGGAGGGAGATAGACTCCACCCTCCAAACCAGCCAGTCCCTCATGGGGAACCATTGTGGCCAATCTCCAGGTGAGGGTTGGAGACCACTCAGAATTACAACTGCTCTGCAGGAGAGAGGGCAGAAGTCAGCTGAAGTCAGAGGGGAAGATAACAGTAGGTTGATGGTTAGCTGGGAAGGAGATAGGGTTGCCAACTCCAGGTTGGCAAATTCCTGGGGATTTGAGGGGTGGAACCTGGAGAGGGTGGGGTTTGAGGAGGGGTTGGACCTCAGGCAGGTAGAATGCCATAGACTCCACCCTCCAAACCAGCCATTTCCTCCTGAGTAACAATTGTTGCCAGTCTCCAGGTGAGGGCTGGAGAAAACTCAAAACTACAACTGCTGTTCAGGTAGCAGAGATCAGTTCCTCTGAAGAAAATGGTGGTCTCTGTCATTACACCCTGCTGAGGTCACCACAGCAAATTCACACTGTGTGCCCAAAGCTAGGACACTCTCCCAGAGCCTCTTTCTAGAGCCCATTGTATTTATTTCCACAACGGGCCTTACTCCTAGTAATTGTAATAAATGAAATAGCCTCAAGACACCTGACAAGGTCATAGAGACATTCCAGGGGAGACAGGCTCTCATCTCCCCCCCTTGCAGGCTAGAGATGCCAAACTCATAGTGAGTCTCCAGGTGACTCTCCTCTACCTGCCCTCCAAGTTTGGTGAGGATTGGATTTAGGGAGGCCAAGTTACAGCCCTCCAAAGCAGGTGCACCCAGGAAATCACTCTCTGGGGAAATCACAGTCGCAGGTTCAAACTGTGTCAAACAGCCCTCCTGCAAGCTAGAGTCATCCAACTTGCAGCAGACTTCCACGGGATGCCGCTTCTACCTACCCCACTATTTGTATGCAGATTGGATTGGGGAGGAGACCCTAGGGTTTAAAGTGCAAAAGAGGCTGTGTGTTGAATGGCCCCCCTGCAAGCTAGAGACATCCAAGTCACAGCAGACCTCCCTGAGATGCCCCTCTACCTGCTCTCCCAAGTTGTGTGTGCAGATTGGCTTTGGGGGGCCCATGTCTTCTTCCCCTAGTTGTAGAACTCTGATCTGGGACTGCTGACTGTCACAGATGTGCAACAAAATGTCCTATTTATTTTCTGCTCATTATATACTCAGTTCATTGGGTTGTATCACATCCATGAATTGTCCTATGACTTTCTTCCATGAAGTCTTCCCTTCTATAGGGAGACTTCTTGCAGTAGGAAATGCCTTTTTCTGATGGAGAAAAACTTTCTCTAAGAAAAGTTTAATTGTTGAATCAAGCCTTTCTTTGTTGGTAGAAAATCTGGTAGAAGGGAGTCACAGGATCCAACCCATACTGTCAAAACTTAAAATCTCTCTCAAGCCACTCATAGCTTGAAGGTGGCACTAGACAAGATAGTGACATCCATGTTTGGCAACCTGTGTCTCCTACTAAAGCTATTAGGAGTTTGGGTGATGGTATCTCTTAATGATATGATATTGATGGGGAAGTTACCTGCCAAAACCTCAAACCACATTGGACCTCCCTTTGGCTGCTTTTAAAGGCAAGACATCTGAAGAGCTGATCTCAAGCATCTGCTCTAGTTGAGTCCTAAGTCTGCCCTAAGCCTTAGAGACTATATGACCAGTGCTATATCCATCCTCCTCTAATATTCCCACTGCTAACTGTGCAAAATGCTTCAGCTATTTCCAGTTTTGCCAGTTTTTTAGAACGCTTATATGGGAATCCCAGTGCCTTCACATCCTGACATTGATCATACCAATGGGTACTTAGTTTCATCATTGTTATGTGATCATAGCATTATATTTTTTTTAAATTACAAGGTGTGGCTCAGTTTCTCCATTGCCTCAGGTGAATCCTCCATTTTGTTGTAAATACTGTATCATACCAACTTGTCTGTGAATGAATGGCATTTATTGATTTACTTCATTTATAGCCCACCTTTCTCACTGACACTCAGGCAGGCCATCTGCAAGGTAGGAGTCACAACAGAGAACATGCACATACATAGCTGATCTTACCCATCTACAGAGTGACACCCTCAAAAGGTTTTGCTCCGGTGAGCGTCATCTATTACACATTTCATCAACATGCCATATGGCCATTCTCTCTCCCAAGCTAGTCTCCACCCCCTCCTGAAAGGGTGATCTAATGTCGATGGTGTGTTATTTTTCTACATTAGTGAACAGCTACTATAGTTTCTGAACCGTGAGAAATTGGCACCTCGGGGATTTATCCACCTTGTTTCATGTTCTTTTCAACATTCACTTCAACGATTGCTCATTCTTGTGTAACATTCAATTGTAACGCTTGGCTATAGCTAATGAAAGTGGGCCTTGATTATATTAGTCTTTTGTTAGATGCTTATGAAATGCTGTTCTCTCACTATAAAAAAAATGGGACATCACTGTAGGGAAAGGAGAGAGAACAACATGATTAGAGATGAATATGGCCTCTTAGGTAATAAGCAGCTCACACTGGTAGGTAAAACAAAATGTTTTGCTCAGTTTGTTTTGAAAAGATCTCAAGAGGGGAAATAGTGGCATGACTCCAATAATTTACTAGGCATTTCCAGTAGTGCATCTAGATATGATTCTTTTTCCCCGTTGACCCCAAGTTCCTTGAGGCTACTGGCACAAGCACAACTTGGAATAACTGGGTTCTGCATGAGTTCAATGGTGGTATAATTTAGTAGATTGTGCTGTGAGTTGCAGATAATTTGATGATCATACTGATCTTTTCATACTTTTTTTCTGTGCTAAATATGTAGTTCTGTATAACAGCCAAAATGTTTTGTTGTTGTTGTCTTCTAGAGCAGGAAGAACGTGATGTACAAGTAAGGAGTAACTTGGGGTGTTGGTTTTTTTGTTTTGTTTTTTTCTTGTACTATTCAACCCTTTAATTAATAGTTTACTCTTGGTGAGCTCCCTCCTCTTCCGATACTAGGGTGGTTTTCCCGTCAGGCATAGCCTGTGGTGTCAACAAGATATATAGGAGTGTCAAAATGACTGTAATCAGAACTTGACATTTACTACGAAACAAAATTCCTAAGATTTGCTGGCCAGTAACATTATTTAAACAGGCGTTTCTGGAAGTTAATTTTTTATAGGATCAGAATTATTGGTATTTGTGTTGATTAAAAAATTGGATACAATTTGTAATAAACCATCATCTAAATAGTGTGAAAGAGAAAGCATGGGACTGTTAGGAAGGAATTTTCTAGAGGGCAAAAGGGACTCCCTAGAGAGCACCAACTTCTGCAAGGAAATATGGCCCTGTCTCTTATCCATAATGTATGCAGAACAAGAGAAATGTGAGTATCTCTGGGCAACACAGTAGCATGCAGAGGTATATAGAGCAGCCGTTGTTACTGTTGTCTTGGCAGAAATGCTATCTGGTCTTTTGAGGTGATGGGGACAATTTTGACATACAGCTGGAGACATGCGCAGTTTGTGGGGTTATTGCCCCTCAGATTGCAAGATGCTTTAAAGGAGAAAGCCAGCTGGTTTTATAGGATGCTCTGAAGTAAGTGTTGGAAAGTTTAGGGTGGGTGTCCTACCCATACTATATTTCAGCAAGCCTTGTGGTGTTTACGGATGCTAAAGGCCCTGTATTACCTTGTCAGATCCCTTGTGCACAAAGAATCAAGGCCCCTCTTGTATCAATATATCTAATTCTCAAAATGGCTAGACCTGTGGATACTTAATTCTAGAGACTGGAGCCTTTTGTTTCATTTAGTAGCTTCATTGACTGGAGGTCTTAAGCCAAACATACAAACAGCTACTATAAACAGACAAAACAGATCTTTCTACAAAGCTGAAAAATACCCCATGTTTGCATAAAAATCTGAAATCTTTTTTTTAACTGAGGGGGATTAATCCCCCCATTATAAAAGATATGCCTGTAGCTTTAAGTAACAAATGCCCTCCATTGCCATTGCTAGGCAACCACAAAAATAATGCCAGCATTCAAGCCTTGGTTTCTCTCAGTAAAAGGCAGACTACAGAGAACAGTTGCCTTGGAGGAAATAGATGTTTTGAAGGATGGAGTCTATGGCATTATATTCCACTGTCCTCCCCAGGCTCCATCCCCAAATTTCCAGGAGTTTCCCAACCTGAATCTGAGAACCCTACACCCCCCCCTGCATTTTCCGCTGGTGGCTAGGGGGGTCCTGACATTTCTATACTCAAGTCAAGCTGCTTACTACTGTTCAACAGCTGCCACCACGCAAAAGACAGTCTTGTGTAGTGGTTAGATTTTCATTAGGCTCTGGGAGACCCAAATTAGAATCACCGTTCTGCCATGTAAGCTCACTGGGTAACCTTGGGCCAGTCACACAGCCTCACCCATATTTCCTTCACGGGGTTGTTGTGAGGATAAAATGGAGAAGAGAAGGACAATGTAAGTTGCTTTGGGTCTCCACTGGGGAGAAAAGTGGGGCATAAATGAAGTGAATGAAAAATAAATGTAGCTTAAAATGGGGACAGATAAAAGGTATGTTGATGCGTGGGTGAGAAGGAGATAGGGAAAGGGGAAAAGATATGGGGGTTGCCAAGTGGAGAGAAAGAAGGGGATACAGGGGAAAGTGAGGTGTCCCCCCACAAGTTCTTGCAGGTTCCTTACTATGCGAGTTCCCTACTATGCAATACTTGGCAGCCAGCACCTACAGGCTGCTGAGGTAGGGGAGAGAAAGCTGAAGGGGGGGCAGATGAAGATAGGTTGGATGCTGGGTGGGAAGGAGAGAAGTAAGAAAGAAAAGGGGAGAGCCTATGGGAGTTTTCAAGAAATGGAAAGAGAAAAACTAGGGAAGAGGAAAATAGATACCCCTGCAAGTTCTTCAGGGCCCCCTGCTTGTATCACACTATTTCTAATTCACATGTTTGTTAAGGATAGCACGAAATGTATGAGCAACCCTTTGTCTTATTCTGAAAACCATTGTTGTGTGATGGTTCAGAGTATCAGCCTAGGATCTGGGAGACGCAGGTTCAACTCACCGTTCTACCCTGAGCACTTGCTGGATGAACTTGGGCCAGTAATGCATACTCAGCCTACCCAACCTCACAGGCTTCAAATATAGAAAAGTACAATGTGATCCACTTTGGGTCGCCATTGGGGAGAAAGGTGGGGTATAAACAGAGTAAATAAATTCTAAAATTACTTAAATAGGAAAAACACTTATTCAGGCCCTATGAATATTTATGTCCCACTTTCTAAGCATTACATAAAATCCTCATGGTTTTCAGTTTCTTGGGGAAGTTACAGCAATCCTATTAGCTTCTTAGCTGATGGAAAGTTCAGCAAGACGACAAAGCAAGGTGTGCTTCATCTGATACAATCTTGTTCTTGCATTAAGTATGAATGAGACCTGAATTAACTACAATTGGTGCCAAACACCGTAGTTTCCACACACATTTTTCTCTTCTTTGAGCTGGTTGCTCTCCAAGTATTTTGCCATTTCACCAGATATGGGTGAGTGCTCCTCTGTTCAACTCACAACTGGATCACGAATTGCAAG
This sequence comes from Gekko gecko, assembly GCA_029375565.1. Classification (NCBI taxonomy): domain Eukaryota; kingdom Metazoa; phylum Chordata; class Lepidosauria; order Squamata; family Gekkonidae; genus Gekko; species Gekko gecko. The sequence continues at coordinate 48,835,192 of JAPDNY010000003.1, forward strand.
CAACACCTTGAAAAATTATCAGTGAGTGGGGGTGCTCTAAATTGTTTTAAATTGTTTTGCATAAACACATTCTCATACTTTCTCACAGCTGTCCCTTTCTCATCTGTCATCTGCCCAGCCTGCACAAAAGGAAAAAAATACCAGCTTAAGGAAAGATTCTTTCTTTGGTAATCGTCAGCCTCCTAGAATGGAGTGGGGAGTGCTGCATAGATTATATACTGTTGTTGCTTTTTCAGTATTGTCTGCGTTACAACACTGAGCAGGTTTGTATTAACTGAGTGCTCTGAATAGGGTTGCCAGGTCCCTCCTGTCACTCAACAGGGAATGGGGGGATTTAACAAGAGAAAGAGGAAAGCCCTGGCCATGTCGCTAGCATCACACAGGAAGTGACATCATCATGCTGCGATATTGCTGTGACACTCTGGTATTTGGCAAAAACTCTATCATAAAAACAGCTTCTACCATAGAGTTTTTGCCCAAATACCAGAACATCACCCAAACATCACTGGCATGCTTATGTCACTTCCTGTGCAATGCCAGAAACATGGCCTGGGCTTTCCTCTTTCTCCTGGTAAGTCTCCCTGCCAGCCAGCTGATCAGAGGCTGGGGGTCAGGGCCTGGCGGCAGGGGACTCCCACCACCACCAGGGGTCTGGAACCCAAGTTCTGAACTGGATCACAAATATTTTGCATTGCCACTGGTAACTGTAGTTCAGTAACTAAGATCACAGGGAGAAGCCCTCATGATTGTCCCATTGGCCAGTTTGTCTGGTGGGTACACGAGAGAGGGCATTTTCATTGACAGCATCACAACTATGGAACAACCTTCTCAGGGAGGTGCATTGGCCCCCTCGCTCTTGGTCTTTAGGAGGCAGCTGAAGACAGTTTTATGCATGACAGCATTTGATTTGTTTTAGCTCTTCTGTCTACTGGCAGTTTAAATTATGGATTTTAATTGGGGGAGGGTTATATGTTTTATGCTTTTTATTGTGGTTCTTTTGTTTTGTCTTCCTGTTGGCATTCTGAGCTGTCTTGAATATCCAGTAAGGTAGAAAGGCAGCTAATAGATAAATTAAATTTAAGACCATGTGCAGCATGAAAACTGATTAATGTGATCCACTGCACAAGCAAAAAAAAGTATCACAGCCCATAATGTTCCTCAGCCATAGGCAAGCCTGGTAACCCAGTAAATTGCCAGCATATGTCCATCAGGCTACCTTGCCAGCTGCCAAGCAGAATGCTGCCACTGCAAAGACATATATTTACTCCAAGTAACATTAATTTCAAACAGCCATATGAAGAGGCTCATCTCAAGAGAAAAGTGAGGATTACCAACAAGGTAAATTCAGTTTTCAAACACATCATTTACACAAATTGAATCATACTGGCATGCCACCTGAAGAAATGCCACTGTTACTATTCCAATGTAAATTAGTCAGGTGCTACTGAAGACCGAGTGTTCTCACAGACTTTACCTTTGCTTAAAAAGCCAATCCTAAGCCGATCTACTTGGAATCCTACTCAGGTCTACTCAGTGGGGCTTTCTCCAAGGAAGTGGTTTTAGGATTGCACTGTAAGAATACTACCTAAGAAAGTTATTAAAAGAAACACAAGAAAACACTAGGTAATCTCATTAGCAATCTGAAGTTGACATAAGTAATCTAAATACAACTGCAAGCAACATGATTTTCTGTATTACTCTTGTTAGTTTGTTTTATTGTTTATTGGTAGGTGGTTATATTACATTATAATGGAGACAGAAAAGGGGCACAACCAACCAACCTTAAAGACTTTTCAGCTCCATTGAGTTCAGTTGGGGAGTTCTACTCCCAGCGGGATATAAAAGTGCTTCACTTTGACCAAACTGAGCTCAAGCAAATTTGATTGTCCAGGACAAAGTATCTTCAAGAAAATTCAGTCTCCAGAGAGAATAACAACATTTGAGTCCTGTGGCACCTTTAAGACCAACAAAGTTTTATTCAAGGAATAAGCTTCAAGATATAAACTTTGTTCTGCTGCTTCAGCCCAACACAGTTACCCACCTGAATCTGTCTTCAAAGAGAATAGTCAGATGCATGAATGCCCAAGACTAAGAATTTGGCTTCTCATAAAGAAAATACAAAACAGAAATGCAAATAATGATAAACAGAAACAATAAAATAAGTCAGTGAGGATACAATAAATGTGAGGATAGAATAAACATGAGTCTCCAGTCCAAGCAAATTAAGAGGAGGCAAGGGAAATCCAACCCTAAAAATGAGTTCAGAAACTAATAACTGAGATAACAAAACCAAGCACTTCACATTCTCACAGTGTAATGTGGGGGGGGGCACATAGGTAATGATATGAAAGCCGGTTTTGGTGTTATCCAAACAATAAGGCCATATAGTAGTTGATCCTTCAGTCTATATTATTTGCAAAGTAAATTTATTGCATAATTTGCATACAGTGAAAGAGCAAGCTTTGTATCAGATAGTTAATAGCCATTTAATTCATTTTTTAAAAAAATTGTACCCTACTTTTCTCCCCAATGGGAACACAAAGTGATTTAGGGTGATTTCCCACTAAAGCTGACTCGGGGTAGCGCTGCCATTTGGCCCGATACTATTAGTCAATTTCACACGTAATCCTCAAAAAACAGGATTACGAAACTGCGGGGGAAATCGGGCGAAGCCGTGGGTCAAAATGCAGCCCCGCGGCTTCGGGTGTGAAATTGACTAATAGTATCGGGCCAAATGGCGGTGCTACCCCGAGTCAGCTTTAGTGGGAAATCACCCTCACATTATTCTCCCCTCCTCCATTTTATCCTCAACAATCCTTTTTTTTTTTTTTTGTAAATACAGTTTATTATTGGATATATTTTCATGTTCATACAATTTAAACAAGCCAATACATATCCATTTTCTTTCGCCCTCTCCCCCCCAAACAAGGCTTCCCGCAATGCTCCAACCCCATTGATATCTCTCTTATTCCGTTACATTTACTACTAAGCTTATTTTCTCTTATTAATGGTAACAATTCAAAAGTCTAAATCTCTTTCAATTTCTCCTTAATAGCTATCAAAACAAATCAAACCACGTTTAACATCCCAATTTTTCAACAAGTATTCTTGAAAGTCTTTCCAATCTTCGAAAAAAGTTTCATCTTCTTCGTTGTTTAATTTTCTTGTTAATTTGTCCATTTCTGCCATAAACAACATCTTCTTAATCCATTCCCATGTTTCAGGTATTTTGTCTTGCTTCCAACATTGAGCAAAAGTCAGTCTGGCTGCTGTAACCAAGTACCATAATAATGTTCTCTTGGTTACATTTATTTCTTCCATTTTAAGACCTAGCAATAACATCTGTGGGTCTTTTTTAAAAGTACATTTCAAAATTTTTTGTATCTCATTGTGGATCTCAGTCCAGTAACTTACTGCTTTATCACAAGTCCACCACATATGGTAAAAAGACCCTTCATTTTTCTTACATTTCCAACATTTGTTAGACATGCTTTCATTTATAATAGCAATTTTTTTAGGAGTCATATACCATCTGTACATCATTTTATAGCAATTCTCTTTGACATTTACACAAGTTGAAATTTTCATTGACTTTTTCCACAAATATTCCCAAGATGACATAAATATTTCATTATTAATATTTACTGCCCACTTTATCATTTGCTCTTTTACTATTTCATCCTCAGTATACCATTTCAATAAAACCTTATACAGTTTTGAAATCATTTTTTTACCCTTTTCAACCCATACAGTTTCAATTTCAGTATTATTTTCTCTAAAACCATGTTCTCTTTTATCGGTCTTAAATAAGTCATAAATCTGTCTATACTTCAACCAATCATATTCAAATTCAACATCAGTTCTATCTTTTAATACAAAATTTTTCCCTTCTGATTTTAAAAGACTTTTGTAAGGTAACCAATCTAAACCCTGATTTCTTGAATATAGATTAATCACTTCTGCTGGTACTATCCAAAGTGGTCTTTCTTCCGAGAAGAATTTTCTATATCTCGTCCAAGTCTCAAACAGTGATCGTCTTATGAAGTGGTGTTTAAAAAACTTGTCTATTTTTACTTTTCCATACCATAAATATGCATGCCATCCAAACTTATTGTCATGACCTTCTAAAGCCAACAACTTTTTATTCTCAAGATTAATCCACTGCTCCAGCCATGTTAAGCAGACGGCATCATAATACAGTCTTAGATTTGGTAGTTGTAGTCCTCCTCTTTCCTTTGCATCACATAAAATTTTCATTTTAATCCTTGGCTTTCTTCCTGCCCATACAAACTTCGATAGTTCTTTCTGCCACGTATCCAGTATTTTCCTTTGCTTTAATATTGGAATAGTCTGAAATAAAACATCAAATGAGGCAAAACATTCATTTTTACAGTTGCAATTCTTCCCAATAACGATAGATTCAAGGTATCCCATTTCTTCATGTCTTACTGGATCCTATGCCAAACCTTTTCATAGTTATTTTTAAACAGATCAATATTTTTCATAGTCAATTCAATTCCTAAATATTTAGTCTTTGTAACTACTTCACATTGAATTTTCTCTTGAAGTTCAATTTGTCTCTGTTTCGTCATATTTTTGCACATCACTTTCGTTTTGTTTTTATTAACATAGAATCCCGCAACTGTTCCAAATTCTTCAATTTTCCATCAATTGTGGTATGTTCTCAATTGGATCTTGAATCATAAACATTACGTCATCTGCAAATGCTCTGTATTTATACATAAAGCCTTTCACTGTAAGTCCTTCAATGTTATTGTCTTTTCTTATCTCTGTCAATAATATTTCCAATATCCAGATAAACAATAACGGAGATAACGGGCAGCCTTGTCGTGTTCCCTTTTGAACTTGGAAAAAATCTGATCTTTCTTTATTTATATTCAAAGCTGCTTTCTGTTCTGAATATATTGCCACAATCATGTTTAAAAAAGACTGTCCTATATCCATTTTTTCAATTACTTGCAGCATAAACTCCCAATTTAAATTGTCAAAAGCTTTTTCCGCATCTAGAAAGAGGAATCCAACTTCTTTTTCTGGATGTTTGTCATAATATTCAATAGCATCAATCACCACTCTCAAATTGTCTCTGATTTGTCTATTTGGTAAAAAACCAGCTTGTTCTTCCGCTATAGCAGCTTTCAAATATTTTTTCAACCTTTCCGAAATTATTTTTGCGAATAATTTGTAGTCATTATTTAATAGCGATATTGGTCTATAATTCTTTACATTAGTTAAGTCCAAACCTTCTTTAGGTATAAGTGAAATATTTGCTTCCTTCCATGAGTCTGGGATCCATTTGGTCATTCTTATCTCGTTTGACAGAAGTACTAAAATAGGGGTTAGCTCCTTCTTAAATTTCTTATAGAATTTTGCTGTAAAGCCATCTGGACCTGGAGTTTTGCCCAACTTTGCATCTTCTATCGCCATTGTTACCTCTTCCTTTGTTACTTATCCATTTAATAGTTCTTTAATTTGTTGTCCCAGCTCTGGTACTTCAATATTCTCCAAATATTTCTTAATTTTCTGTTGGTCAATTCCTTTCTTTTTAAACAGTATCCTCAACAATCCTGTGAGGTAGGTTAGGCTGAGAGGATGTCACTGGCCTAAGGTCACCCACTTCCATGGCCCAAGTGCAGATTTGAACCCAGGGGCTGCAGTGGCTCAAGTGGTTAAGACGCTGAACTGCACACTGGAAGGTCGGTAGATCAGCAGTTCGAGACCCAAGCGCTGCATGACAAAGTGAGCTCCCATCTCTGATCCCAGCTCCTACCAACCTAGCAGTTCGAAAGCAAGAATTGCAAGTAGATAAATAGGTACTGCTTCGGTGGGAAGGTGACAGCGTTCCGTGTGCCTCGGTGTCTAGTCATGACAGCCACATGACCACGGAAATGACTTTAGACAGCGTTGGCTCTTCGGCTTGGAAACGGAGATGAGCATCGCATCCCTAGAGTCGGATTCAACTGGCTTTCAAGCAAGGGAAACCTTTATCTTTTATCTAATCTTGATTCATGTCTGAGACTTCTAACCGCTATGCCACACTGGCTCTAATGTAAAGAGTGGTATAACAGATAGAAACAGGCTGCATTCAAGGCTGAATGTTTGACCCTAAGGCATCTGTTGTGGACACTGATGCCTTGATAATGTAATACTGCCACTTACTTTAGTTTCATTGCTTATGTGTTAGGAATATAATTGGTTGGATCCCAGCAGCTTTTTCTCAGGCACTAGGGAAAGGAGAAACCATCTCATTGCTGTGCCCTGTCCTTGGCCTTGTAAATTTCAAAGTTTTTGTCAACGATTTGGATGGTGAGGTGGAAAGAATCCACCACATCATCCCCAAATATGCAAATGATTTAAAAAAAACTCCTGCAGGATTGCTACTAAAACTTTAGAGGAGAGGGAGAAAAATCAGAGTGACCTTGATGGATTGGAAAGCTGAGCCGAAATTAACAACCTGAACTTCAACGGAGACAAGAAGTATGGTTACCTAGAGAATATAAAGCTGGTCAGTAATACATGTAAAAGGGATCTCAGGAGGGTGAGCGGTGTGATGTGGTTGCCAACGCTAATGTAATTTTAGGATGCATTAATAAAAGCACTAAGATGTAATCTTTTCACTCCATCTTGTGCTTGACAGACCTCATCTGGAGTCCTGTGTCCAGTTCTGAGTGCTGCACTCAGGCAAATTTATCCCCACAGCACCATTGTTTTGTTTCTTCATTCCTTGGCTTCATTAGTACAGCCCTTCCTCCTCCTGCTGACTTTCAGAAAGATGCAGATATTGGAATGGATTCAGAGGAGGGCAACAAAGATGGTCAGGAGTCTGGAACACAAGTCCTAGGAGAAAAGGCTGAAGGAACTAGGCTTGCATAGGATTGGCTTGCCAATGGATGTGTCCTGTACCCTCCTCCCTCCAGCAGTCCTTTCTGGTACTGGGGAAGTGTATTCCTTTGGTTGCTTGACCTAAATGGAGTAATACCCATATAGATCAGGAGCCTGCAGTGAAGCGAGGGAAGGAGATGAATCCACCCTTTCTGCTTCTTCCACTGACATAGCTTTATAGCCCTACAACTCTGGGAATAAACTTTCCTAAGAATGGAAATGGCTGCTGGGCCGGGACCCATAGCCTAGAGAATACTGGAAACCCCAGTCTCAAGCAGAATGCTGGACTAGATGGCCTGCTGGTGTGATCCAGGAGGGCTCCTCTTTAAGTCAGGGGTATCAAACTCATTTGTTACGAGGGCTGGATCTGACATAATTGGGATTTTGTCAAGCCAAGCCATGTGTGTCATAAAATGTAAAGAGCCAGGAACCAGAGATGTAAACATTATAAAGCACACAGACAAAACACATTTAAAGGTTTTTAAAAAAATTGAAATACAAAAATGCTTAAAACACCAACACTCTTGCAATATCTTGTTTATTTAACAGTCTTTGATAACTGACACCTCTCGCTCTGAATTATTACATCAAAATCTGGAGGCAATGTCTGTGCTGTAGCAGTCTTGAGTATGCTGTTCAGGTGTATATCGGTAAGCTGCAAAAGTACTTTTGATTTATTGACATTCATTACAGAAAAGAGCTGTTTGCAGACATACGTCCCAAATATGGATAGAATTATAGAAGCAAAAGACTTAAGTTAAGGGTAACTAGGACCCAGGAACTGGTAAAAATTGCTAATGCCAACTTCAGAAAGCTTATCTTTCAGTACAGCAGCACACTGCAGATCAATTATTTCCATCTGGAGCTCCTCTGGAACCTCATGAATATCCACACAAAAGGGATTATGGAAAATTCCAAAAGCTCTGTTTAGGTTTCGGAAGTCAGAAATCTGTCTTGGAATTCATTTTCTGAGTTCAGAGATTTTTCTCCTGTACTTCTCTGTGGGTATATGATCACTCGACAGAAATTTCATGTCGGGAAAGTGCGCCAATTTATTTTCTTGAAGTTGCTTTTCCCCATTTGTCTCTGCGCCTGCTCATTCCCCCCCCCCAGCAGCTTTCATCACCCTTCATTGACTGGACTAGCTGACTTTTATATTACCTGCTTGCTCTTAATGAGCAATGTGTTTGATTTTTAATTCTGTTCTTTATTGATTAATAACACAACACACAAGGGAGGCAGCTCGTGGATTGGATTAAAGCCCTGGGTGGGCCAGTTCCAGCCCATGGGCCTTATGTTTGACACCCGTGGTCTAAGTGCCCTGAAGAAAGTAATGGTTAATTCCCCCCATATTTTTGCATTCCTTCTTTTGCAGTGTTCCTGGGTTTCACTGCTACAAAATTCTTTGCCCTGCATTATGCTAAGAGAAAAAATGCCCTCAATTCCTAAAGTATAACATGCTCCAATCCTGCTACCATGCATCACCATCCAGATGTACAAAGTAGCTATTGTCAAGTATTCATCTGTACATATTTTTTGTCAACAATCTGGCTTCTGTATCTCAATATTTAAACACCCACATGTCATACTTAGTGAGCATCTTCTCTTCTTTTCTTTTTTTCCTTGTCATGAAAATGTCATCACCAAGTACTAACTTGGTCCGGTTTGGTTTTATTCTTTCATGCCGTCTGTCAGGACTCTACATGGAGGTGGTATGGCTTGAGGCTGTATTAAAGCAGAACAGGCAAAACAGATGCTTTAGCTGTTAAACACACCCGAGGAGGTCTGCAGCCGAGTGGGAAGAAAGTGTTCACTGACTTCAATAAGGCCCAAGGGCAAGATTTCTACAAATCAGGAATGCTGTGGATCGTGACTTGTTTATCTTGAATATATTCCTTTGGTGCACATATGATACGGATTTTGCATGCTGTTTTCCATTGAATAAATACATGATGAATGTATTTAGACAAGGAAGCCCATATGCTACAATAGGAAGCCAGAGTTTGGGATGAAGGCTTTTAGCTCCCTTTCCCTTAAGACTGGTATTGGTGTTGGAGCTACAGAGAAGTACCATCAAAACAGGAGTGGGAAGACCCAGATGATGATTCAGGAGATTACTAGAACATCACAGTGACATATGGCATAATTTCCAGGTATGTGACTGGAAATGATGTTGTGGTGTTGCACCATGCCTAGCCCTGCTCCCAAAACCTCCTAGTAGTACAAGAGATTAGGGGGTGGATCCAGCAGCAATTTACATTCACTAAGGGGTTTTCCATCAACAAAACAGGAGTTGCTCACCTCCTTCCCTTTCCCAGTGCACCTCAAAATGCCCCTTATAATGCCACACCTGAGGAATGGCACCCTAGGAACAGCCTGAGGTGGCCTGCAGTGGAAGGGAGAATCAGTGAAAATCTGCCCTCATTTCCAGTGGCATCATAGGGTTCCCACCTGGCAGCTGGCATCCAGCAGGGGACTGAAGGGTCAGTTATAGGAGGATGGCATCACATTGATGGCATGATATTTCCAGGCCAAATCCAGATGTGACGTCACACTGCTCCAGGATTCAGCAAAACCTCTAGGGTTTCATGATAGAGTTTCTGTCGAATCTTAGGGCAGTGTGACATCACTTCCAGCTTTGGCCCAGAAATGTTATTGCCACAACAGCATTTTTCTCCCCCCCCCCCACCAAGCAGCACAGGTCAGGAGGTTACCAGCAGAAGGCAACACTAAATAGCAGAAATCTACCATGGCCTTCAACCAGTTGGTCTCTTTCACCCTAACCTATTCCTAGGGTTGTCATGAAAAACTCTTCCCTTCTTGCTTGTTAGGGTAGGCCAATGACCTCCCCCCAGGCAATCTACAAATCTCACCGGACATTCAGAACTTGGGGGGGGGGGTGCAAACGGATGTTCAGTATTTTAGCCTGCCCTTCTCCCTTTTTTGCAAGAGCTTCTGAGAAAGCAAAGGATAGTTTGTTACATACTGCTCAACCTGCACAGGAGATAAACTCCCAGATCCTAGCTCCCCCTCCCACTGCCAGGCCCTTTAAAAAGATCACACAGCAAATAGGCTTCAGAGCTAAAATTAAGGTATTGGCCGGTGACTCCGAGGTTGTTATCACAAAAGGCCTGTCTCGATACTGGGGGGAAATAGCTGTGAGACAGAGGAGGCCAGAAGGGTACAAGGATCACACACCTTTATATACCAAGGTCCAGTTCAGTATGAAGACTCCAGATTTCAAGACTAATAGGCTGATTAGAGAATACCCCTGTCTACAATCATGCTAAGCAATCAAAATGTACACACAATCCAGAACTAAGATATAAAGAAGTGATGAAAGAGACATTAAGGAGTCATTATAGGGATTATATTATCTTTCCAGATGTGCAGACGTCCATGAAGAAGAAAGCACAAATGGCCAGCATTTCATGCTAAGGCAGGAGACCCAAAGTAGAGGCTTTGGGGTGTACCCTATAGTAGGCACCCTCAGAGTGCACACTGAGGCAGGGCTTACCTTCTATTTTTATAGGAATTTGAGGGGCAGTCTCCCGGGCCAGGACTTGATGGGTTTAATGATCGCTAATGGTCTTACTGGGGTAGGTTGAAAGGGTTCCCAGGCTTAGACAAAAGGGGGAACTGGATCTCTGATAGATGTCAGAAATAATAATTAATGATTTAATATTCGAAAAATTTGTCTCAGCATCCTGAGGGAGGGGTCAGGAAGGGTAAGTCTGAGACAAAAGATTTCCACATTGGCACAAGTATCACACAGAGACAGAGAAGGTTCACCAGACATCTCCTGAATGGCTCTGAGAATGCAGATACTTTACCTGCAGGAACTTGTTGTCATTCCATATGTATACCTTTGTTGAGTAGAGGGGGTTTTGGAGATTGCCCTTGAGGGCACCTTGTGCAACCTTAGACTGAAACCCTTTGTGGAGCTTTGGCTGGCCAAGAGTGTTCGGCCTGGTTCTGTGGGTCTTTGGTTCAGCTCAGAAGTGGCATACCCCATTGCTGAGGTTACCCCGCGAGTAAGGCAGCACCTCTGAGCTACAAGGTGGAAAGATCGCATTGAACATATGCTTGAGATCTATGAATCATAAAAAAGCTGTCTTCTCTAGGGTGCTGTTTTTAGGAGCTGGTTTTTAAATGGTTTACTCGTTACAAACTGCCTCGGCACCTCCCGGGGCCATTTGGCCTCAGCACAGTCCTGCTCTTTTTCATATGCCCCCTCCAAAAAGGCTCTTGAGCTGCTGCTGATCCATTATTTAAAAAAAATAATCTAAGGCTGTTCTTTTGGGGGAGGTGGGTATGTTGCAGTTAATTGCATAAGGGAGTTGTATAGCAGTGTTTTTCTTACCTGCTTTTTAAATTTCATCTGTTACCTTGTGGGTCAAGTTTTCTTTTTCTGTAAGCTGCCTTGAGCCACAATAGGTGATGGGGAAGACATCATAAAATATTCTAATAAATATATAAACACCTGAATGAATGGGGAGCACTTGATAATAATGTTATATGTTGTGGGAGCAGTGGTGGATTAAATAACCATTGGAATAGACAATACCGAGCAAAATGAAATAATCCGATTTGTTTTAAAATACTTCTACGATTTCAGGGTGGAACTTTACACGGAAGTAAGCATCGCTGCTAAATTTGGCACAAATTCTTTTTCATCAGTGTGTGTTTTATGTATAGCTTGATTAAACCAAGGAATAAAACATACCCTCACCCTTCTCTTGTATATGTGCACACACATACCTTTCTGCTGCCCCGATCAATTATATGCTTCCTCACTCGTGATAACTGCCAGTTTGGGAAAGTAGTGGATTAAACCCCTATTATTTCCAGGGTGTGTGTTTTGGTTCCCTGGAGATCTTCCCTTGGAGCCCTTTAAACCAGGCCATGCTTCGTTTCTTCCCCACTGAGCTGCTTGGCACCGTGCCTGAGATAACAAGGAACTATACCGGCCGAGTCAGTTTTGTTTTCCCTTCACTGTACTTGCAGAGTTTCTGTCAGCCTGCCCTTTATTAGAGGAGGCCTGCTCGGACACGGTTTGAGACTTCCTCCACTAATGCCGCATGTGTCCCATAGCAGAGTCAACATGTCATAAATGGGCCTAAATGTATTTCAAGTGAGCTTATTATGGAACAGAGTGAATAGGGGGTATTCACTCAGCAAACACGCTTCAGCTGAATTTAAATAAGTTGTTTGATTAGTCTTTAGTTATAGGATCCTAAAATATATTAGAATTCTTAGAACGGACTAGTATTGAAAGTGGGTTTCATGAGTTTAGAGTAATTTAGCTTAATCACTTTCATATATATATATTCATATTCATCTAATGGTCCTAGTAGTTTGGGGCCTTCCTGAAATCTGATTATATAGGCTGGTCAATGGGGGCAAAGGGTTTTTTAAAAACACTTTACAGTTCAACATGGCCAAGGCTCCTTATGTGAATCTTGTTGAAATATGCACTACACCTGTGGTGGGATGAGATTAAGACTTAACGAAACAGATTTATACCTGGGTGACTTTTCCAGCCTAGCCATAACATTCTTATTGCGCTTGCCATTTAAACAAAACCACAATTATAACAGACTGATCCTGGTAGAAATTCAAGACCCTGATATAAAAACGAGAAAGGCGGGGAAGAAGGTTGAATGAAAAGCTCACACCGAGGCACTGCCAGAAACAACAAGGGAAAGAATAAGGAGCTCTGTGTTCAGCTGATATAGTCATTTTGAGATTAGCCCAGCTTGGCTATTTAATCAGATTGTTTCCAAAGTTATTAGGCTCTTTTTACACAAGTTGCACATGATCCAATGCAGTGACTAGATGATAAAATTAACTAACTCTCCAATGTGGTAATTGCACATAGAGGTTTTAGATTCTGTCAGAGATCATAGGCTTTCATGCTGCCACTCCTGTTTTCCAGTGAAAGACCTCAAACGTGCTGTCATTCCCCACATCTTTGAACTGAGTGTGAAATAATAAATTAATTTCATCCCATTCACAGTGTACATTGTCTTATACAGGGTTTTTTTCTGGGGGAATGCAGTGGCATAGAGTTCCAGAACCTCTTTGTGGAAACAAAATTCTCAAAAATATGTTTAAAAGTTCATGAGGGGCACCGGGGGAGCATGACATCACTTGTGTCATCACAAAAATATTAAAATTTTAAAAATAAGATTTAAATGAGGGTATGCCCAGTAGTGGCTGCAGGCAAGTGGGGAAGCAGCCAAACAGCGCAGGGGACTTGTTGCTCTTGCCAAGGGCGAGGCATGGGCTGCAAGCCTGAGGGCACTCTGGGGTGGGTTTGACCAGGAGAGAGAAAATCAACTGCAGCCTACCCAATGAAGGCTTTTCTCCGCTGGCAGCAGCTCACCCTGGCTGCTACTCCACATGCTGACTCCCAGGTGAGCACAGCTTGGATCACATGGTAATGTAAAAGACATTTCTGGCATCGAAAGATTTAAGAGTTTTTTGGACAAGTTGTATGTTATGTATCCTTCATCTCCAAAAAATGCACTGCAGCTCAAGTCATGTGCCATTGTGTTGGAGATGGAGATTTTAAAAATTGGAAGGATTCTATCTACAAGATGGGTTGCATCTAGCTGCAGAACTGTTTTGGCTGTTAGGCAAGATTATGAAGCCCTAGTGCTTCATTTTGAAAAAGGTAAATCAGCAAATGGTTGAGACAGAAAGGAAAAATGCACATATGAAGGTCTTCATAAAAGATTACATCATAGAAAGGTTACATCTTTATTTTGGATCTTGGATTAATTTGTGATGCTTTGCAAAAACTGTCAGAACTGAGAAGAGAAGAACTCTTCCAGGTCCTTATTATAAGAAAGCACTTGAGGCAACAGAAAATCTGCAATTTAAGGGTATCCCTTAGAACTGATGACCCACCAATCTCCACAGCTGCATTCTATGATCAATTTAAAAATTATCTTCAGAAAAGACTGCTTTCAAAAGAAGACACAGAACTATCAAGGTGTGGAAGAGTTCTGGATTTTAAGAACTGGCCAGCAAACTCAAAGGACAACATTCTCTGTGGAGAGGAAGACATATGCACATTAGCAAGAAGATTTCAGCTTAGTGAAAGAGAAGCCATTTGAGCCTTCAGAGTACATCTAACATTCAGAGAAGAAATGCCCAAGGAACTGTCTTGGATTCGGTGCACTCTCAATACAATAGCTATTTCCTCCAGTGAGCTTGAAAGGGGATTTTCCCAGATGAACATGATTGTCACTCCAGAAAGGTCCTCCTTGTCAGTCAGAAAAACTATAACATCTTTATTGTTTATAAAAATTGTTGGACCTCCCTTAACAGTCTTTGATCCAACAAAGGTCATCATTCAGTATTAGGCACCAAAAGCAAGACCCGAAAAAGATCTGAGGAAGTTGGTGACATGCTTTAAAGTAGAGGTATGCCTGTACTGCATAAAAATAATATTGTTTCAAAGAATCCCACGTTTTTCTCCTTCATTTCCCTCTTGAGACTTCCGGCACCTCTTATTCCAGAAAAAAGCCATGGTCTTATACCTTTGCCTTTCCCCCTATTGGTCATCAACTGTCCCCATTTCTTGTTACATACAACTACTCATTAATGCATTCAATATTGCCTTAAAAGTGAGGGTCCTGGAAGTTTGCAGAAATTGCTGTGCTTTTCACTGCAGGACTCTGAAAATGTCTGGACCATTGGAAGGATGTACTCTGCATGTAAAGGAAGGGAGGGATTCCCCCTTTCCCAGGACTTCATGCTTCAAGTCATTTCTATTTACACCAAGTCACGTAAATCATGTGGTATCTATTTCAGATAATTTACCAGGAATAATCTATAGTTGCTGGTCATTACAAAAGGTTATTTAAATCAGAAATTGAATGCAGAGATAATTACATTTGGAGTTGGTATCATGTGACAGGGACAAGGGAACACACAGGTTGTCTTCTCAGTTTTTCTACAGGTGCTCAGCCATAGCTTTCCTTCATCATGTTTTCTAGGCCAATATTAATATAAAGAAATACAATATATTTTTTTAAAAAATATCATCCCCTGTAAGAAATTGCCTCTCCTTTTGAGTTCGAGGAAGATCTAAAATTCTACCCTTGAAGGGATTTGCACATATAAAGGCTCCAAGCAGTGTGAATACTTAGAGAGAGATGCTTAAAAGAGGATTAAAAGAGTGAAATTTCAGGTGCCTTGTATAAAAGGTAATCTGCAAACTGCAGAACTCGGTCAAACCTCCCCCCCCACCCCCGCAAAGCAACATTTTTATTACTTCACTGTGTGCTTTGGGTAGATTGTTTAATGCAATGTCACAATGTTGAAAGGAAAGGCACAGAAAATGGCAAGATAGGGAACTGTGCGTGTTTCACAAAACATACAAAATATCACAAGTATATTACATTCAATGCACGAATGTATTAGCAAAGTGTAACATATGCATCATGATCTCAACCTACAATCTGTTGCAGCAGAAAATAATATCTAGTCATCATTGCAATGACTTCTGCAAGACTGCCAAACCGTAGCATTACAGGGCAATCCCACAGAACCATTCCTTCTGCTGGGTATCCCTGCAGCAATTGTACTCAGGAACCACTGGTCATGCCCTTCTACAGATAGGTCAGAACATCCACAGCCCATTTTCAGGCATTCCACATAATTGCCTCCCTACTTTAGAATAGCTTAATTGAACATGCTAGGAAGGCACTCCTATGGTTAAATTATATATTGCTCAGAACCCAAAGTTAAAAATAAGCACTCTCTGTAACCTTTGACCTACTTTTATCCACTAAAAATAAACCACCCAGAATGTTTCAGTTACCAAAAGTGTTTAAATGTGTGTCATTAAAAGCTAGTCATTGGTACAGGCATCCATCTGATTTAAACTGTACTTCAGTAGAAGAGGACCTGACCTGACTAGCATAGCCCAGACTAGCCCAATTTCATCAGATCTCAGACGCTAAGCAAGGTTGGCCCTGGTTAGTAGTTGGAAGGCAGACCAAAGAATTCAAGGGTTTCCATGCAGAGGCAAACAATAGCAAACTACTTACATTCACCTCTTGACTTGAAAACCCTATGGCGTTGCCATAAATCTGCTGCAACTTGACAGGAAAAAAGAAGAGGAGGAAGACCAAGTACTTCAACTGAGCATATCTATGGTTCAGTCAGTGTATTCACAATTACTGGGGGCGGGGGGGGGGAGTTGAGGACCTGGCATTACATTTTAAACATTATTGTATTTGTGCTTCATCCGACATGATTGTTATTTCTAGGGGATGGAATTTGTTTTGTTTCCTCTTAGCATCCCGAAGCAAGAGGAGTCTTCTGGAATGGATAAATTGCTCTTATCAGATCTGTCTCATTGATTTACATGTTGGGCTGGAACATTTGACCCAAATCCAGTCAACAAAGAAAATGAAAAGATTTCTCATGAAATTTGGCAGGTCTGATGTACAGACCTCTACTGTCATTTCAGGGTGGTTTCTTCCCTATCAAAGAGGAAGGAAGGAAGGCTTTGCAGGGTACTGGGCCTCTGAAATCTCTGCTGAAGCAAATGGGAGTTGAGTGGGGACTGAATTTTGTGGTGTGGTATTTTTGAGAACTGGAAACTGTGTGTCTAATTTCTGCCTGATAGCTCATGAATGGGCTGTGAGTTCTCTGAACAGAGTTCCCAGCATTTCTTTTTCTCTGAAGGGATGGTTCCAGGTGTTTGTTTGTTTGTTTGTTTGTTTTGGGGGGGGGCTGGGTGAAGAGTGCTTGAGGGGTACCCAATGCCCACTACTAGCTCTCACCTGTGTGCCCTACCTGCCTGTGTGGATATCCTCTGCCCATTCTCAGGCTGTCACACAATCTTCAGTCAAAGCTGCCTATGCTGCTTTCATGCCCTTTCCCTGAGGGTGCTGTGGGGAATGTAGCTAGGAATGCCAGTGCTATGGCAATCAGGAATGCTGACGCTTTGTGCACCACTGACATGCCCTTCTCCAGCAGCACTAGGCAACACATGCAGTTGAGAACACAGATGACAAAGCACTCACAAGCAGGCAGTGGAAAGGTGTGAGTAGAGACTAGGGAGTCATCAGCAGTGGGCCCTGCCAGAAGTCATGGGCCCTGGCAGCTGCCCACCTCAGGGTATGCTGATGCCAGTCCTGGGTAAGTAGGAGGCCAGTCTGAATCAGGACAGGGGTAGGTGAGGATGGATTATACATGATCTAAAAGCTACCACTATTTGGGGACCTGCTATTTGCCCCATTGGGGTAAACATACTGATATCTGTATCGAAACACTAGGCATAATTGTATAGAAAATGAGGCCATGCTTTGGAGGGATTAACTGGCTTCCTTAATTACAGACAGCAAGTCATGCTTATATCCCATTAAAATATTTTTATACCTTACAATTGGTAATGTTAAGAAGTCATTGTAATGAGACAAGTCTGCTCCTGCGACTATAGGTCCATTGAGGATCTGGGTCTTGTGATTCTAAGGCGAACAAGGTTCACAGTAGATTGTTAAAGATATCTTGGGAATGTTTTATCATGATGCTCAGGGAGGTCGGACCAGAACAAACTGGTGGTACTGCTTTCAGATAGAGATAAATGGGTAACATTACAACTGGCAGAGTTTGTGGCCCTGTTTAAAAACATACCGTAAAACAGTTTGATGCAAATTTGGTAGATGACTAGTTCACTAAATTTACGCTGAATCCTTCTTTATTATTATAAAGTAAGTTATTGTTAATTCAGCTTCTTTTAGCTATCAAAGTTATGTTTTAAGTGCTTATCATGTATTATAATATTCTAATAGATATTTTATGTATTTTACTTGATATTGTGATTGTCTTGTTTTGTCAATTTATTTGGGGCTTTTTTTGGGGGGGTTGCTATTCTTTTGAGCTTACACAATAAAATGAATTGATGGTGATTGTGATGGTGATGAAAGAAACATGTCAGACTTTAGTTTGGAATTATGAACTATAGTCCTCACCTAAGAGTCTTGTATGCATCAGCAAGGGAGGTGTGTGTTGCTGTGATCAGACTGTCTCCATCAGTGTTGACAGGAGGGAGATTTGTTGCCCAAGACATCTTCATAGTCAATAAGTCCAGGTTGCATGGAACAGAGCCAGCAAAGCTAAGATTAGAGGTTCCAGAGAAACAAAACATGCTCATTATTACAAATGAGATCTGTCTCTCTCCTAAGGCACCAGAGCTGAGTGATTCTCACTGATAGTCCTCCCCGCTCCCACTGCGGACTCCCTATCATGGTTTAGTAGCCCATGTCATTCTCTTTTGCTCATACAGGGTTTCTCAAAGATTCAAGGAATGAAAAAAGTTATACATTTTTCTGAACTGAAACTGGGGCCACATACTTCTTCTAAAGGTTTACTTTTAAACAGTAACATACATAGCATTGCTAAGAATTACATACATTTCATTATTTAATTTTTAAAAGCATAAATTGATATATTTCCAATATTTCCACAGATTCAAAAGACAATCCCAAACCCTGAGGTGAAAGCTACAATCCACAAAGTATCCTACAAAGATACCTCTTCAAAATATAGTACTCAACTGGTTATGTACACAGATACGGCCTGACCAGTTATTTTCAATGTAATATTCATATACAAATGCACCATAGATTGAATATACCATGTCCAACCAATAGAAAAATCTAACTATAACTAATCTTTAAAGTAGTGATTCACATATCTGACTGTTTGGTCTGTTGAATGACTGCTTTGAAGTCTGGTTATATCTGGAATGATTGTATTGATGGGGCAAATTTCATTTCATTTCAATTGTATGTTTGCATATGGATATATTAAAGATTACTGAAAAGATTACTGTAGCTGGGTATATTGCTAAATCAGCACAGAAGCAAGGGCAATACAAACTTCTCAAACTACATCTTCCATAATATACCACACCCAATGCAGAAACACACACACCTTTACCACAGATGTTAATATTTTAGTAATTTGTGTTGTATTAAGAAGTTAACACTTAAGATACAGGAGTTTTACAGAAAAAGAACATTTAACTTCTAAGCAGACTTTTCCCTGGCTAGAGCCTGCTAGTTAAGTGTCTTGTTTTCACAGGCTTTTATTACAGCTACTGCTTCAAATCAAATTAACACTGAAAGAACCCAGAGTAACACCTACTAATAGTCCATTTCTAAGCAGACATATTTCAATTCCCCACTGCTGTACTGGAGTAACTTTATATTATTACCTCTGGTATCCCTTTTTACCTCTTCAGAGACTATCAAAAGAAAAGTTCCTTTCACACACTCACATATACCCCAATTTGCAGTGAAATATCCTATGAAGTTTATTTTCTAGATTACTTGCTCCCTTCTACTAAATATATATATCTACATACTCACACAGAATTGCCCAGGGCAGCAACAAGACATGCTGAAGCAGAGGTTTCCAGCTGCTTTTGTGTGCTTATCATATAGAGGAGTTTCTGGGACTTGGAGGCTAAACATTTGCAGTATTTTGGATAAGCATAATGTTGCCTGGACATTGTTGTTAAAGGTGAAACTGGGCGGGGGGAGCTGAGTGCCCTTAGGTGCCCTTGAAACAGGTGGATTGTGTAGGTAAGTTCCATTGATTTCTGTGAGATGTAAGATCAGTGAATTCTTCACAGACAACAAAATCAGGGTTGCCACTGAACATATACAGTCAGCTTCAAATATTTTGGGTCCAAAGTATCAGTTGGACCTTCCCCATCCACATGAATTTGCCAAGAATTTTAGATGGTGTCCTGTTATGTCAATATGCTCAGGGGCTGGAGGTAGGAATGCCAGACTTCAGGTAGGGCCTGGAGATCTCCTGAAATTACAGCTCATCTCCAGACTACAGAAATCAGTTCCCTGGCAGAAAATGGATGCTTTGGAGGGTAGACCTACTCTATGACACCATATCCCATGGAGGTCCCTGTTGTTCCCAGGCGCCACTCCCAAATCTCAAGGAATTTCCCAACCTGGAGCTGGCAACCAGTGGTGGCCAGGATGAAGAAGAAGCAGTGACTCATGAAAGCTCATACACTACCACACATTTTGTTAGTCTTTAAGGTGCTACTGGACTCTTACTATTTTCATCTGTTCTGGAGATCTTGAAACCAACTAATGTTGTCTCAGCTAAGACTTTTCTAGTTTGCTATGGTGTTTGCTTCCAGACAAGTGTTATGCTTCTATTTAATCTTTTGCCACTTTCATTATTTCAGGCCATTGCTGTTGTGCTTTTGCTTGGTTTCACATACCTGGACAGATTTTAGTATGGACTTTTTTATTGCTATTGTTTTGTACTTGTAATTTCTTGATATAAGCTTGAAGGCTCAGAGATACCTTGCAAGGAAAGTGACGTAGCTTGCAAAACACCTCACATATATAAATGTAGCTGGGAAAGCTTTTTCCATCATAACATCTCTGAAGAGCCTGGAAAAGTTTCACCTGTTTTCTTCATTCTGCACAGGAGACCACCCAGGAAAAAACAGAAATGGGAGCCTGAAGCATGAAACAGGTGAAACTGAAAGGGAGAAAAGTCTGTGAACAGACAAGTATGCCCTTAGACAGGGTAATACTTCTCGCTTAGTCATTTGCATCAGCCTAGAAATAACGTAACATGTGCTTATTTTATGTATTGCTAATATTGCAGAAACACAAGAAACTTCAAAAGCAAAACATTCCCCTAGGTGTATAATTAGGGCAGACATTTAAGAAGAAAAAAAAGCTAGAGTAATTTTTGCCCTTAGTGACCACTGGCACAACAGCCTCCGCTTAGTGTTCCTACAAAAGCTCCCACCTAATACTTCCAAGAAAAATTGGTAATATCAAAGATAGGCACACTTGATTGAGGTAGACTTTACACTTGCAATGCAAAGAACCACAAGCATAGCTGCCTCCTTCCTAGAATGCCTTACTTTGAACAAATACTACAGGCTGAGTGGTTGTGGGAGGTTAGGGGAATAAGAAATTACAGTCAACAGAAATCCTCCTCCTCAAATGTGTTAAAGAAACCTTGTGCCCTTACAAAGGGGTGAGAAAAGCTGAAACCAACCTTGGAGCATTCTGGGCAGGGAAAAGCTATGAAGAACCCTGCTTGCAAAGATTATCTCATGAAGTCATCACTGTGAGGTGTTGTTGAAATGTCCCCTCTAAGCTCCACAGTGTTGTGAGCACTGAACAAAAAAAGTTAGTAGCGTTAAAGTTGTGAGCAAGTCTACATTTGACTGTTGCATGAATTATTTTTAGATTATTTCCATAACCTTGTAAAACTCTCAGAATGAATTTTTACACTATATTTATAAACTATATTTAAACCATATTTTATGAATAATTTAGACATAAAAGAAAACAGAATCAAGTCAAATTTCACTACACAAAATGTTGTCCTCTACAGGGGTAGACCAGGCCTTCAGAGACCAGATCCACCTGCCCTCTTTCCACTATGTTGGTAGGCCTGGCCTCTGGAGAACAGGTCTACCCACCCTTTGCCACTATATTGGCAGACCTGGCCTCTACAGATCTACCTGCCCCAGTTCACTATATTGGTAGACCTGGCCTTGGACTGTCACCCTGCACTGACCCTTAAAAAAATACCAGCACTTGGGGTACTTTGGGGGGAAACAGTCTACTTTGGTTTTTTTAAGTGAAATATGACAACCAGCATTACAGGTCAAGTATAACTGAGGAGGAACAATCACTGTCAGAACCCTGCCTAACCTGACAAACAGGAAGTTGCTTAAATGTTATCAACCTGCCCAAACTACTTATTCAGATACTTATATCCCACTTTTCCCTGTGACTCAAGGCAGCTTACAAATCACACTGAAAAACATAATAGGAATGTGTAAAAAAAATTCATTTTTTTTTCCTGGCTCAATTATAGCCTATGGGGACCATTATAGTCAATGGGCCCCATAGGCTATAATTGAGAATCAATCCAGGGGTCTTGGAGGGGCCTGTTTTTTGAGGTAGAGGCACCAAATTTGCAGAATAGCTGCTAGTGCCTCTCCTCAAAAAAAAACCCCAAGTTTCAAAAAGATTGGATCAAGGGATCCAATTCTATAGGCCCCAGAAGGAGGTGCCCCTCTCCTCCATTGTTTCCTATGGAAGCTTGTTTGTGAGCTGAAGAGAAATCCTCTGAGCTGGCCTCTGAAATGTTGTGCACCAGCACCTCCTAGCACAGTTTATTATTTATTGATTTAATTTTTATCCTGCCCTCCCGGCCAAGGCCGGCTCAGGGCGGCTTACAGAGAACCATGGTTATAGCAGCCTTCTTTCTTTTCACAACTTCCATTTGCCTTGCAGAAAACATGGGATAATATATTGGATAGGCCATTAGACTAGAATCTGGGATCAAATTAGTAGTCTGTCATGAAAGCTTGCCTGGTAACTTTTGGCCAGGCCAGTCACACTCTCAGCCTAATCCACCTCACAAGATTGTTGTTGTGTGAAAATGGAGGAGAAAACAATAGTGTAAACTGTTTGGGTCCCTACTGGGGAGAAAAGTGGTATAATTGTCCTGTTGAAGACAGCACCATCTTATCCCCATATTATTCAATCTCTATGTAAATCATTTAGAAGAAATCATTTGCAGCTTTGGAATTGGATGCTGATGATATCCAGCTCAATCTATCTCCATCCAAATCTGGCAATACAGTTGAAGTCTTGAGTCATTGCCTGACTGCTGTGGTTAAATTGGTAAAAGTGAACAAATTGACAAGACAGAGTTAATGGTGGCTGGGAAATCAGAGGCCTTGAACATTGTGCTTCCCACTTTTGATGGGACTCATCAAAAACTAGACTACTGTAAGGCACCTCAAAATCAACTCAGACTCTCAAGCTGGTGAAGAATGCTGCAGTTTGGTTATTATTGAGAGCCAGGCAGTGTGTGTATTCTGCAGCCACTGCCTGCCTAGCAGTTACCAAGTTCAGATCAAAGTACTGGCTAGCACATACAAAGCCTTTCATAGCCTTGGACCCTCATATCTGCAAGACTGCCTCTCCACCTTTGTCCCGCCGTGCTCACCTGCGCAGGGCTTTCTACAGGTATCACCCTGCAAACAGACAAAATCAACTCCCCATACACATGCCTTCTCCTATGCTCCTGGCATTTTGCAACCTATGCGAAACAGAACTTTGGGGGGCATTTTTATAAACAAAATGGGGCTACATCATAACAGATTGGTCCAGGAAAATGCATCGTTTCTGTTGACATACTATCATGTTCTTTAGTGTTTAGCACACCACGTTAAATACTTATGCTTTATTCTGACAACAGCTTTGTTTCAAATTTCTGCAATCCTAGTCCTATTCATTGCTTATTAGGTGTCTCATCCTATTCCTGATCACATTACTTTACCTTTATCTCTTCTGCCTTGAGTCCCAGTGAAAAACGCAGGCTATAAATAATGTCAATGAAATGGATGAATAGATAAGCAGGTACAGTGGTGCCCAGGGAATAAAGGTGATCAGTTTCACATTGGCCTGCTTTTTGGCATTTTAAGTTTTCTTCATGCTGAGCACACACTCTGCAAGAAGAAGAAGAAGAAGAAGAAGAAGAAGAAGAAGAAGAAGAAGAAGAAGAAGAAGAAGAAGAAGAAGAAGAAGAAGAAGAAGAAGAAGAAGAAGAAGAAGAGGGAGGAGGAGGAGGAGGAGGAGAGAGGAGGAGATTGGATTTATACCCTGCCCTTCACTTTTGAGTCTCAGAGCGGTTTACAAACTCCTTTCCCTTCCCCTCCCCACAACAGACACCCTGTGAGGTAGGTGGGGCTGAGAGAACTCTAACACAAACTGCTCTTTCAGGAACAGCTGTGCCAGAGCTTGTGACTGACCCAAGGTCACATCAGCAGGTGCAAGTGAAGGAGTGGGGAATCAAAGCCGGTTCTCCCAGATAAGAGTCCGCGCACATAACCACTACACCAAACTGGCAAGTTTCTTGGGCACTGAATATTCTGCTTGACCTGGTGCTCTAATTTATCAACAGGCAATGTTTGGAAACCGTCCAAATCTACTAGTAGTGTCTTGCAGCATCTCACAAGAAATTGTCAGTATGTTCTGGATGACTTCCAAAAACAAACTCACCTACAAGCAGAGACTCAGCCCCCCCCTTCTTTGGACAGCCACATTCATATCAAAGAAGGAGGTTTCAGCCCAGCCCCAAAATGTCTTTTGACCCAAATGAAAAGTCATAATCACAAACATTGCAGATATTACTAAACAGTAAATTTGTTCTGTACTACCTAGTTTGCAATCGGTCAGGTCAACTGACATTTTGGGGCTAGATTGAAATCTTTTTTAAAAAATCTATCAACAGTTACCTACTACCAACAAATTGCTGAGCACTCTACCGTAAGCAACTTTAGTAGTTTTTACTGACAGGAAAGGGATATAAATGGAAAACATTCAAACAGGAGGAGTGCACTCGAATTGAAAGAGGCTTCATTGTGTGCAATCTTTCATTTTGTTCTTTCAAAGTAGAAAGATCTTTCATTTTGTTCTTTCAAAGTAGAAAGTACTCATTTAACTAAACAAGACTCCTTATATTATAGTTTTATCTTTACAGTGAATTCTCAGTTCAGTAAAGCGCCAAGAGTACTACGGAGCCTGCAGAGTTACCGGCATAGGATGCTTGCTTGCTATTTTCAGTTTCCAGGGCATCTCATGGTGATGGAGGTACAAGTGACTGCCTGCTTTTGAAAAATTGCAAAAAAACAAAACAAAACCCACAAGAGCATGTTCTCTCCAATACTGAGAACTTCCTGTACATTTAAGTAATTTTTTATCCCCATTGAAATTAATTAATCTCTTCTGAGAACAAAGAACAATGAACATTACTTACCAAAACATCCCTTTGAGCAGGAGCATTTCCAGACTTAGAAAATTATTTATCCATCGCTTGCAACATGAGAAGCTGGCAAAGTTAAGCTGGCACAAAAACATTCAAGGCGCAATCCCTCAGGACCTTTTTCTCACCACTGAGATGAATGAACGCCAGCAAGATGCCAGCATTGTTCCCATTCACTTATGTAAGGCATATACAGAGGTGTTCCCCCCTTTTCACCCCAGATGAGAAATACTCAGCGGGTTCCAAATTTTATCTTTATCTTGATGCCAACTTCAAAATTCAGCATAAAATGTAAAGTCGTTTATTCTTAAAAATTTATTTGGGCTACCCAGGAATACCTGTTTGGTCAATACAAATCCACAGTTTCAACATGGCTGCTTATGGAGGGAAAAGATAAATGGGAAGGAATAAGCTTGGAAATGCATCACTCCTTGGCATTAAGCCATTCAGCACTAAAGTTGCAGCCTTGTCCACTGTGTACCATTAAAAACTTAAGATGGGAGAAGCTGAGGAGGAGCAAATGGGAAAGTACATTCTTAGCTAGATGACTAAGAGCCAAACTACAAGTGATATTTTTAATGAGAATTCTGCAGCTCCCAAACTGGACAAATGACTTGCTCCTGGGGCCATGTTGGCACAGGACACATGGTACAAGGGGGAAGGTAAGAGCCACTCCTTCCCCTGAGCATTCCTGAGCCAAATTGGGTTCCTGCGGTTCTTTAAGCTGGTTTCCCACAACTACTGTGCTACTGCACTGAAATACAGTTAAGTCTGGCGAACCCAGACCCGGCTTGTTAAAAAAAACGTTAACGTGAAGTTTAGCCCTAACAATGCATTCCTAAACAGAGTTACAGCCTTCTAAATCCACTGAAGTAAATGGGCTTAAAAAGGAGGAACTCTGCTTAGAACTGCATGGTAAGGGGTTTAATCAGAGCAAAAGATTATAAAGGAAACTGCTTAACTGGCTATCTACAGTGTGTTGTAATGGGTGGGGCGGTGATAGATTCTCAGGTTCAATCCCCGACACCTCCAGCTGAAAGGATCAGATCATAGGAGATGTGAAAGACCTTTGCCTGAGATACTGGAGACCCACTGTCAGAGTAGATCATACTGATCCTGATAGACTAAGGGCTTGATTCAGCAGCTCACTGTACATGATCTCTCCACACAGTGACAATGTACACACAGGAGCAGTGGGCACAAGCTTGCCAGCCCCACCATCCACCTCCACGCAATCTTATCTGCCATGGAGCAGCCATGTAGAGCAAGCTGTTTTCCCTACATTGCCAATCACAAGGACAGAACATCCATGCAGTCACTTCCTCCACATGTAGGCACTGTGTTCACAAACCAGCAATCACACAGGGGTGGGGGCCAGTGCACGTGCGCCCACTGTCCTCCCTGCCCATTCAGTCATTGTATAAAGGACAAGTATAAGACACCTTTGTGTCTGACAAATGATGAAGCCTTGTTACCTGCCACTTGCAGAGCGGAGGGCTCAGCAATGACGACCATTAATCTACCTAAGCGTCCTATCATTTCTTCTGACAGCTACTTACCAAGGTCTCAAGCAGAGAAAGGTATTTTCCCCAGTACCTATAACTTGAGTTGCCAGAGATTGAATCAAGGGCATTCTACATGCAATCCAGAATCTCTACCACTGATCCACAGCTCCTGCCCAAATGCTGGACAAGAAGAAGGCCTAAGGTTGCAGATGGTATCAATCCAATGGATGGTGCCCAGGAAAAGGGTAGATGAAGTAGTGGGCCAACAAATGACATGGGGAGCAAGGGTGGAGGAAGAAAGGTAAACAGGGGGTAAGAGATGGGGGAGGAAGGACTTAGAGAAGAGAAACTGAAGCAGAAGAAAATGGGATGAAAAATTGCAGAGACCGTATTCCAGAGGATTGAAGAGAGACAGATCAGAAGTAACACAGAAAACAAGAAAAGGGAGAAGACAA
Source organism: Gekko gecko (assembly GCA_029375565.1). NCBI lineage: Eukaryota > Metazoa > Chordata > Lepidosauria > Squamata > Gekkonidae > Gekko > Gekko gecko. Next base: position 48,861,920 of record JAPDNY010000003.1, read on the forward strand.
CAAATACAAGTGTGTAAAAGAAAGAGCCCTAAAAAAATGGGGGAGACAGCCAGATGGAATTAAGATGGTTAAGGTGGGGAAGAGAAGGAAACGAAGAGGCAGAGTGGGCAGAAAAGGGATCTCCCAAAATACTGATTCCTGCACAAGTGTGTCACAGACCCTGGTGGATCACAGTTGTACTTTGTCCTGTTTTCTGGAGCCATTGTTCATCCTAGCCCCAGTAAATGAAAGTATTTAAGCATATAATGTTTAAAACATTGTTTATTTATACAATATACAAAATATACAAGATTAACAATTGGGAGCACTATTTACACAGGAATACAACTGACAGGATACAAAGCATTAGAAGAATAACACGACAGAAAATTCCATACGTTTGGTCTTGGGTAACCCTTTATTGCATATCCACTTAAGGAATGAAATGGGGAGCAAAATCATTTTCAAATTAAGGTTTGCTTTTAGAAACCTGTTACAGTTCAACTCTTACAAAGCATCACACCACTTTCCGGGCTGATATGTTGCATTCATGGCCACAAGGAGAACGAGTCAAGCTGTCTTGCTTGTAAAGAAGCACATTAAATGAAGCTGGCATATGAGGGAGTTCAGGGATGTTAAATATAACCAGATCATGCAAACGACAACAAACCCAGCAGCATTACGGAGAATTCACAACGCAACATGCATCTCCTTGTAAAGAACAGACACATTTTCTTAGGGCTGGTCTACACATTAACAACCATCGCATGGGGATCAGCATCCCCGAGATGACTTTGTCATGACACCACTGTAACGTTACCACAGATAATCACATTTCACTCTATTCTCAGGACAGCACCAGTTGACCAACAGTTGATGATAGTGAAATATGAACTCCAGGACCCATCACAGTCACAGCGTAGAGATGCTAGGTTGGTGGTTTTCCCCCATTTCCCCTCCTCCTCCTGCAGACCTTGCCCTGCTCCCCCACATTGTTCCTGGGTCCCTTGTCCCACAGGAGCAGAATTTCAGGGGGCTCAGTAAGCTGTAGCAGGAGGCAGGGGGGAAGGGAAATCCTGTTCCACAAGTTTCATTCTATTGGCAGTACTTTGACTCCAACCCATCGTTTTTAGACATTTATATGTGGAGAATGAAGTGGGTTGATGGTTAAGTTGCCAGATAACATGTGCCCTTTCTCCCAGTCTCCCAGGAGGAAGAGGAAAGGAAGGGCTCTATTCAAGATACTGATGTATCCCATGTATTGGACGTACAGCATTAAACTGTGGAAACTGAACCCATGATTCTTAATTTATGCACTTTTGTTTCCTCACACCAACTCCCCCCCCAAAAAAAAAGTGTATGCATTTTTTGACATGATCAGGTCAAAACTATGTGTATAAATCATATAACACATATTCAGTACAAACAAATCTACAAAACCAACACTGAAAAGCAGGGAACTGAAATCTCAATGCAAATAGAAACACTGAGTATTTGCTCACTCACAGACAGAACTACACAAAGCTTTTACTTCCAGCATGTTAATTAGTGGGACTGCCCATGATGGTTGGATTGATCTAAAAGTTTTAGGATATCATCGTGTGCAGCAAGAGGATGGAAGATTCATTTAAGACAGAGACTTGGCATCAGCAACAGCGTCTTCATTATTAGAATACTTTTCATCACATAAGTTCTTGTCTTCCTTTCTCTTTGACTCACACACATGCATGAATCTGTGTTGTAACTTGATAAAGTGCCAAGTTCCTCACTGACTGAGGGTAGTCCAGAACACTGATAAAAATCATTATGATGTTGGCCAAAAACAACTCATAAAATCATTATAAAGTATGATTACATGCCTGTACATCATATAAAGTTCCACCAAGCTTTTCATGTGGCAATCAGCCAATGACACATATCTGCGTTTACCTTAATCTTACCAATGAATTTATTCTATTTTATTTTGCACCACTGTTAAAAAACAAAAATATTGAAGGTCATTTATCACAAAATAAATTTTACCTGTCACAGGACTAAAGCAACTACAGGTGATGGCTACTATTAAGAAAGGAACATTTTACAATCCATTATCCATCTTATCATACAAAAATAAATATTGTGATCTATAAGTAAAATAGGCCTTATTGTGTGACAAAGTATCACCAGAGCCAGTAAAAGAAAATTTATAATTTTGGCATTTCCTTATTAAGAGTGAGAAGTTTGTTTTCTGTCACAATAATTGATTAAAAATAAATTGTATTTGTTTCAGAGTAATCCTTGTGAAACTCATGGTAGTCAAATACCCCAACAGAGAAAGTGCGGCATGGCCAGTGGGGATGGGCATACATGGCTACTCTAAACATTAAATTATGGGGGAAGCCTCTGTTAGCCCTACAGAAATAGGGCTGAAACATGTGGAGGACAATCTTAAATAGGGATGTAAAGGCCCCCAAAAAGGGGGGCATGGTTGGAGCACACACTTACCTTGCTAGCTGTTGTTTCCATTGTTCCATGAGAAAAATTAGAAATTTGGGGGCACATTGTAAAAAAGGCTCCTATGAAAAAATTTAATCTGGAAGAACTGAAATACTTTTTAAAACAAATTTTTCTCACTTGAAATGAGCAGCAGAAAATGTTTCATCTACAGTCTAAGAGCATGCTAATTCCTATAAATACATCCAGCATATTTTCCAAGGATGTTTAATGTTTAAATGCAATAAATTTTGACAGTGTGTTTGATTGTAACAAATTACTGGTTCAGTGTTTTCCATCTTATACATTTAATTCTATATCCAAATATATGTTTGTAACCCTGCAACTGCTTCCAAACAGCAGTGATTTCCCTGCTTCTTCTGTTTCTGCTGCAAACGCACAACAGCAGCGTATTGTCCACACCATGGCTGCCCCTGTACTCTCCTTTCACCACCAACCCGCAGCCATCATTTCCCCACCACCACAGCTTTTGGGGATTATTTAAACCAGTAATTGACACATCACTATAGTTTAAAATTGGTAATGGACATAACTCTGTAGCTTAATGCAACAGTGATTAGTCAATTACAATAGTGATAAGCCAATTTTTTTAAAGCCTGGAAAGGGGTGTGTGTGTGTGGAGTTTTTTGAAATAGTGGTCACGAGGGCCCGGTGAAAAGAAGAGCCCACTGATGTGCGTGAAACCTACAAAAATGCACACTTTCTCATCCACACAATGTGCAGAGACACTCTGACCGTGATCTTTGCAAAAAGACTGTACCAAAGATGGTTTGAAAAAAGATCACAGCAAAGCAGGGGAAAACATAGGAAGCAGACAACATCTTGTGGATACTCCCCCAACAAGCCTGTTCCAGGCTGGACACAAAAGCAAAGCAAAACTGCCATATGGAAGCTGCACATTTATATCCAATTGATATACTTTCTTGCATTTACTACAAAATGTTTCCTATTTTCACCTTTCATTTTTTCAAACTAAGATGTATGTGATAAGACAGAAGAGGGTGCAACACTTTGCTGTTCTGTCTCAACTACTGGATATATTTGCAATTTTTGCTTGTACAAAAGTAAAGCATTGCTATATTAAACCCCATAAATATATCAAATAGTAAAATGTTAAATGTAAACTGAGTGATTAAATGATGCATTTTATCTCGTTAAAGCAGTTAAATAACTTTGATAAGGAATCACTGCCTATTTTCCCATCTCTTCTGCCCTTCCCTCCCCCCAAAAAACAGTACAAATTTTTCAGATGGCTTCACAATTTCCAAATATTATTTTAAAAAACATTTTTAATCCTAGCATGTTTTCTCAGACAGAAACTTTCACTCAACTCAGCAGGACTAAGCATGCACAGAACATCAGCCTTGGTTGACTAATGGGCCAGAGTCATCTGTCAATCCATTAAAATTCATTTTAAAAGCACCTCTATTTATCAAACAGCAAATTTTTGGAAAATTATATTTTAGTACAAATGCTTACAAAAACTACCCATGATGGACTCCATCTAGAGCTATATTAAAATACCTCCTTTGGATAGAATATCAGAGAGACCACATCATGTAGTCTCTCTGATATTAAATATATATTTGAGGACCAGAACAAGTTTTGCCTTCAAAGAACTGACAGACAACAAACTTCCCCCACTTTCAAAACAGACAAGTCAGAAAGTATGGCTTTTGAACCGTTCAGGGCTAAAACAAATTCGAGAAGTAAATTTAGAAATGCAAGTTTAAAAAAGTAAGATTTGAAACATATATTAAATTAAGATCAAATATTTATGCATAAATATTTTCATCCTTGATGCATGACCAGCAACTTAATCCTAGGACACCCACGCAGCAAAGACTAACAGGAGAAACGACATCACCACCGATGCATTTTCCCAATGTCTTTGGGTGTGGTTTATGGGGGTTGTCGTGGCAAATATTGCATCACTTGCATTTCTAGGCAATGGCAAGTTGCAGATGTTTCCTTCACAGCAAGAAGTGCAGATCTGAAAGAAAACAGGACATCTTTAGAGAAGTGCTCTCAGCAAACAGCAATGTCACTGTATAAGCTGTATATTTCCACAAAGAGGTAACTCAGAGCAGAAAACCTGCATGGTAGGGGAGGGGTGCTTAACCCTTTACCTACTTGCCTTTGTTACACTCTGAATTTACTCCTTGGGCAATTATTTCATCTTTGGGTTCTAAAAGCACCTTTGAAAGGATTTGGAGATGTCATGAGTATGGAAAGGGTAAATTGTCCCGGCTCTGTTGTTTCCTTGATTTAAATTGCCCCTCCCAAAGAGCCTTTTTCATTTTAAAAAAAGACATCACCACTGACCTACCTGCAGTTGTATACACATCTTTACTTGGGCACTGGAGCTTTTTATTCACCTGACATGAGACATGGCAACGCTTCTGTTATTGTTTATTGTGCCGTTTGTTGTTTATTGGCTTTATCGTTTTTACTGTTTTTATGAATCTTGTGTAGTAAGCTGCCCTGAGCCCACTTGTGGGATAGAGCGGGATATAAATTAAATAAATAAATAAATCCGAAATGCAATCCGAACTATGGTTAGTTATGGTTCTTTGCGGTAAATCATAGGCTAAAGGGTTAACCTCCTTATTTAACATTCTCAACATATTAGTTACAAATATATTACAAATACATAAAAACTCTGCTTATAATTATTGTAAGAGTGCTCTGCTTTTTCCATCAAACAACTTTTAAATCCTCCCCCAAAGCAACAAGTACATCCCATAAAAATGTCCAGCCACATTGACAGCTAGACAAGATGAAAGACAAACAACCAGGGAGGTTCTCCCTTGTACTTGTTTCCCGTCGTATTTTTATGTTCCTAACCTAATTATTACAGCAATTTCTGAAGTTTTTATATAGGGGAGGGGCAATCGTGTTTGAATTTAATGGAGAAACTCACTACTGAAGTTAAAAATACTAATGTCTGCTTTAGACTTTGCATGATTTTATAAAAAAACAAGTGGAACTCTGTTTCCCACTGATGGCAAGGGCAAAACCATAGACCAGCCACTGCTCCCTGGGCATTCTCAGCTCTTATAAAGAGCCAGGGACTCATCCCTCTCTTTTCAGTGGTATAGCCCAAGTGGTGCCTCTTTTACTGCTTGCAGAAGCCTACTCAAATGGGACGCCTTCAGACAGGTGAAAATGATTCTGTACTCTTCTGCTCTGCCTTCCACTGCTTCTGCCTTCATGTAATGCTCCATGAAGCATTAATTACTTGGAGTCACATGTTCTTTGCCTTATGTTCCCCCTTCATTTAATGCTCAACATTTTGAATCGGTTATAATATTAAAAAGTAACAAAAATAAATCCTGGTGACCAGTGTTCCCTCTAAGGTGTGCTGTCCCATGAGCAAAATTTTTACCCTGTGAGCCAAAAATGGTACTAGCTTTAAAATTGTGAGCAGGCCAACTTTTTTTTTTTTTTATACAAAGAATTACTTACAAGTATAATCTCTCTTTCCTTCATTACCAGAAAGACGGGGGGAGAGAGAGAGAGAGAGAAAGACAGAGAGACAGAAAAAGAGAAAGACGGAAAGATGGAAAGAGACAGAAAAAGACAGAGAGAGAGCAAGAGAGAAAGTGGCCCCTTACAGCCTCCCCCCCCGAGCTGACTGCAGGAGAAAGCAAGCCCAGAATCTTCTCTGCTGCTGGAGCAATGTGTTCCGTGCGGCACAGGAGCTCCTGGAGCTCGCTTTCTCCTGCACTCCAGTTTAAACTGGGCTTGCCGACAGTGCTGGTGGCAGGAGGCCACAGAGGAGTGCTGGGCCACATTGCCAGCCCACGACTCCCCTCCTCTTACCTTCCCCCCCCCTTCCATTCTAGCCTGGCTCCCCTCCCCGATCTCCATCCTCCGAACTAACTAGCAGCCAGGCACATTCCAAGCCTGGCTTGGCTGCTCCACTACCTGGACCTGCAGGATGGCTGGGAGCAGTGGCATCAGTGGGAAGGTGGCTCAGGCTTAGTTAGTGGTGGTGGCAGCAGCTCCCAGATCACTCCATTCTGCCAGAAGGAGAGCTGCTGGAAGTGGCCACCCTGTATAGTTAGTGCAGGCAGGGGCTAAGTGGGAGGGTGGCCACCCACTACCCCTGCATTGAGAGGAAAATCAGTGCACTGGGGAACGGAAATCAGTGTGCCCAGCACACATAACTCAGCTTACAGGGAACACTGCTTGTGACTAACTGGCAGCATCATAACTCTGTGTAATAGTTATACGTGTGCTGTGTGAGAAGGGGCTATCATATTAAGCAGTCTGCACAGCAACAAAAGTTTGGATCCTTACCTTCAGCCCATCTGGGAAAATTAGGCATCCAGTAGACAAACAATGCTCCAGACGTGCACAGCGCTTTGTAACAGATATGCTTTGTCCACTGGCTTCCAGCATGTGTTCTGTATAACAATATCGTGTGTCTAAAGAGAAAGAAAATCCAATTCGTGAGGACTAATTATCCAGTTATACTTCACCTGATGGAACAACATGAGAGATGGCCTAAAAATCAGGGATCTGCACCTTATTGTGACCATCTGGTAACTTTTGGTTCTTTGGGTACTGTGACTGCACTACGCACACCAGAAGTCCTCTTCTTTCTAAAAGCTATTTGTCATCAACATATTTTACAGCAGCAGAATGAGTAAATTACATATTGTGGAAAGGAGGTGAAGGAGGAAGAAGAGGAAGAAGAGTTGGTTTTTATACCCGGCTTTCCTCTGCCCTAAGGAGTCTCACCCCAAGACAGCCACCTTGTGAGGTAGGTGGGGCTGAGAGAGTCCTGAGAGAATTGTGAATGGCACAAGGTCACCCAATAGGCTTCATGCAGAGAAGAGGGGAATCAAACCTGGTTCTCCAGATTGGAGTCCGCCACTGTTAACCACTACACCACACTGGCTGTTACCAACTAATGCACTTGGCTGATTCCAAGTCCTAGTATTGTATAAGAGAACCTTTGTCTCTAGTCAGTCTCTCAAAAGCTTCCATTGCCTCACAGAAAGTCAGCATGATGTAGCAGTTAAAGTTTCAGGCTAGGATTTGGGACACTTAGGTTTGAATTCCCACTTAGGCCCAGAAGCTCACTGGGTGACCTTGAGCCAGACACTCTCACCATAACCTACCTCACATGGTTGTTGTGAGAGGATAAAACATAGGAGACAATGACGTTGTGAGCTGCTTTGAATCCCCACTGCGGAGGAAAGCAGGGTATAAGTAACAGCAGAGTTTTTGTTGTTGTTGTTCAGCCACACAGTCAAGTCCGACTCTTCATGACTCCATGGGCAATTTGATAGTTTTATGTCTAAATAAGCTGAGCTTAGGCAATAGCACTGCATCTGAGCACATTTTGAAGCCTCTGCTGAAAAGGTAAGTGACGGATTAGATTTTCCAGCCTTCAAATCCCAGATTTCGTAAATACACAGAGATCCCACTGTGGTCAAATATAAGAGACTCCTAGCGCCTTTCAAGTAGATAAAACAAAAAGAGTTTTAATAGAAGCCTGATGATGGCAAATGTATCTCAGCTCGAGCATCAAAAGCAGACAGCTAGAAACTGCACTAATGAATCAAGGGGAGTAATGGACACAGGAATTCAAAATGCAGGAAGTTTTGCAGCCTAATTAGACACACTCCTTTTAACGTCCAAATTCATGGCCTCTTTGAAGCAGGGAATTATTTGCACAAGTCAATGCCAATGTTCACCTGGGTATGTTGTTCTGAATTCTCGCTTTCAGCAAAAGCGAAGTCTACCACTAATCATTATTTCTCACCAGAGTAGAACTAATCTATATTATTGTTCCTAGGCAAAGGCCCATGAAGGAGGAGCACTGGCCACTGGTGGGGAAAGAGGAAAGGGTCTCTAGCTTTGCTCTCTACCTGTCTCCAGCTTATGCCTATTCCCCTTTTATTTCTTTCTCTCACCCCTGCATTTTAGCATCTGCTTTCTTTATCACTGCCAATCACCTGTTTGCTCTGCCCCACTGGGAGGAGCTGAATGATTAGAACAGCCACACTGATTTCTGTTTGGCCGCCCTATCTGGAAGCTGCCTGGCAGGGCATGTGGTTGCCCTCTGAAGCAAGACAGGCTACCTGCCCTTGATGCTAAGTTGGCTCCCTATTGTCCCCTTCCTCCAAACTGGTTCCCCATATTCAGAATAGGAATGGTGGGAATGTCTACATGACGTGTGCACAAAGCTGTCTTGGGGACTGTCATTGGTTTGTGTTTGTCTGGTGTCACAAGGGTCTTAATATTTGAGAGATTGGAGTGCACCTCAAGTGTTCACACTGAAATGCTTTCAGGGGGTAATTTTTCACTACAATCTCATCAGAGTCAATACAACTATATTGAGGTTTGAGGCCACCGATTACATCATGATATAACTGCCCAATCTCTTAATATAAATTTTATATTGATCCAGAGCATAATGTATGTTGACCTACAGTTATCAAAGTTCAGAGCTGGAAATAGATTCTGAGGCAGGCAGAGCATGTTACAGATTGCCAAGAAACTTTCTAGACTCTGTCACAGGTTCTCCCCTATATTAATTCCACATAGGTAACAGTGTAAGGCTGCAGTCACACTGAAGGCTTGGCACGATCTGGTGGCACCTTTATTTGTAATGGTTTAAATTATTGCAGGAAGGGGTGACCAGACAGCACACCCTGAAGCAGCTCCTCCACACGCTGATCCCACATTGAAGCAGCCACCTTACCAGCACCTCAACCACGGAGCATGGCCCTTGCTGGCAATGTGGGTCACTTATTCTCATATGCACTTATGCGCACATCCCTACCGGGTGGAAAAAAACCCACAACTGAAATGGAAGTGACCATTCCCACTTCCCATCCAACATCCATTTACGACAGGGAGTTCAGGCATCAGGAAAAGCAGAGTGAAAGCACTGGGATACATAAAGACTAGACTTTCCCCAGTGTTGGCAGACTCTGCTTCCGGAATGGGCTGGACCCAGGTGCTGATGGGCTGTTCCCAGGCGCTGATGACTGGGGCACGGAAGGCAGATGTTGTTGTCTGATCATGCTCTTTATATCCACAAATGTAAGGCAACTATATCAACATGAATGGCTCATGTGACTGCAGCCTAAGTTGGCTGTAGCAAAGTTAAAAAGGAGTCCAGCGGCATCTTGAAGGCTAACACAATTATTTCCTGCATAAGCATTTGTGAGTCAGAGCTCACTTTAGATGCATTGATTCATGATAGCAGGTTCTCCCAGTGTTATAAAGGCTGTTTCTCTCACCAACATCCTCTGCTCTTGCTAGACTTCTGTATAGGTTGCATCCTACATGGTATGAATAAAGCCTCTTTGCCACTCATATCATGGCCAAGGGGTGGTAAGGAAAAACCACGCAGGCTGTAATCTGCACAATAGCTTTGAATGTTCCTGAAGGGTCAATGATAAAATGTGTCTATGGAAACAACATGCTACCTCCCCAGGCCCAAATGCACTCTGCGCAAGCTCTGCAGCACAGGAATCTCAGTACAGAATCCCTCCTGCAGTTCTCTGCAGAAGCCACATGAGCGGATGCTTAAAGTAACATCATGAGGGAGAAGCGCAGCCTGGAGTGAGCTGAACTATGCTATGGCAAGCTAAGCTGGCTATGCCATCTGTCCCCTCCAACTGGGAAGTACCAATATGGCCAATTTGGAGGACTCTCTAAGACTTATCCTCTAACCATCCTGATAGAAACCCACCCACCAGATGTCCTGATTCTAAAGCAGATCCTCCCCTCTCTTTTTACACTACGCAGATACATACAATAACTAGCTGTAGCTCATGGCCTCACATAAAAAAAATTATCCATCTCATGCTGAATCCAGACCACTGTTGTACATGGGGGAGGGGACTGACACCGGGACAAAGCTTGTATAGACCTGGGTCAGACTCCAGTTTTGCTCAAAAATTCAAAAGGAAAAAAAATAAGATTTTTAAATTGTTAAAACTTTAAAAATGCTTACTTTCTTGGGGGGAAACTGAGATGTCACCATGATACGTCACAAGATCTCAACCTCCTTTTTTAGGGTTGTTTCGTCACCCTACAAACAATCAAAACCAGCCAGAGCTGCCAGGCAGCACAGGCGATCAAGAGGGTAGAAAAGCTGCTGCCAGAGGAACCAGGCGGGAGGCGGCAGAAGCAGCAGCACTGCAGGCAGGAGAGCAAAGAAATGGGGCGCATACATGTGGCAGCGACCAGAGAAACAAGAGGGAAAGCATAAGACAGTGGGCAGAGTGAGTGAGAGCTGCCACCGCCAGGTCAGCCCAGGAGAAGGCAGAAGTGGCATGAAGGAAAAGCAAAAGAAAGAGGAGTGGGTGAAAAAGGAGGGAAAGGACTGGCAGGGGAAGGCAGGGTCTCATTGGTCCCCACTTATACATCTCTCATTTGAAGCCTGGAAGATTATATCACAAACCTCCTACCATAACTATTGTATAACTGTGTAAGTTATTAAACAGGCATGGAATTATTGAACAGGCATAAAATACATTCTTTTAAAGTGATCTGCTAATTTTTCTCCTCTCTGAACTTTCTTCCCAAAAGCTCCTATGTTAAATGCAAATTAGAGTCATTTACTATTGGCGACTTTCTTCTCCAGCATACTCTGGTTGCCCTGGGCTGCAATGGAATCCTCTAGGACCAGGAAATGGAGTCAAGTAGGAGTTTGGGTATGGAAGGGGCTTTCTTCAATCTTCTGCACATACTGATTTATTGACATAGTGCCAAGTAATCCATGCAACAGTCACCTCCAGATTGGACTACTGTAACTCACTCTTTGTGGGCCTACTCTCAAGACTGACCTGGAAACTTCAGCTGGTTCAGACTGCAGCAGCTTGGGCTCTTATAGGGACCCCGCAAACCGTACATATTCAACCGGTGCTGTGTGAGCTGCACTAGTTACTGGTTGAGAACCAGATCATGTTCAAGGTTTTGGTGCTTACCTTTAAGGCCCTTAATGGTCTTGGACCCACGTATCTTTGGAACTGCCTTTCCCGGTATACCCCCCCCCGCGCCCAGAGCATTATGCTGAGCTGATAAGAATCTGCTTGTGATCCCTGGCTCGAGAGATATCTGGCTGTCCTTGATCAGACCCAAGTGCCCTGGCCCCAACCTGGTGGGACTCTCTGCCAAGTAACATCTGTGCCCTGCGGGGCCTGATGCAATTCTGCAGGGCCTGTAAGGCAGAGATGTTCCACCAGGCATTTAGTTGGGGACAGTGACAGTGTCCTTCTGGCTGGCACTCCCACTCCCACCCCGGTAAGGCGATAGCACTCTTGGAAATTTTGTCCTCCATCTATCTAAACTGAATTATTATTTGAATTTTATCATAACTTTTAATGTTTTTGACTCATATGCAATGTTCCCTCTAAGCCGAGTTAGTGTGAGCTTGCTCACAGTTTTCTAGCCTCTGGCTCAAATATTTTTGTCTTAGCTCAGGAAGGATGGCTCCAGAGCAAACTAATTTATGCAGTAGCCAAATCGCTCACTCACAACTTTAATGCCAGTAGCTCACAAAGTAGAAATTTTGCTCACAAGACTCCACAGGTTAGATGGTGCATTGCTCAAATTATATATATATTTTTAATATGTTGTTGTACGCCACCCTGAGCCCTGTTGCAGGGAATGGGCAGCATAAAAATTGAATATAATGATAAAATCCACATTAAAAAAAATTCCCTTCAGATTATTCTGGTAAACTGTTAAAAATTATACCTTTATTTTTAGGTGGCTGAAATTGAAAAAAGCGGAAGGCAGAAGGGGGGAGGGAAAACAGGACTGAAGGGGTTTTCCCCATGGAGAGATTGTGAGTTCATACCTTATAGCTGAAAATCCTGCCCAAGTCCCTGCCCACAGGAAACAAGTACCTGAATAATTAAGTCTGTAAGGAGACGGGAAACAGCAGTAATTCAGTGGTCAGGACTTACTCCTAGAAAAGAAAGTTCTAAGCTAAACCCCGATGAGGTCTTGTCACAAATTACATACCTTGCATGGGGTGATAAAACACTTAACTGGGCCCGTGGCCCGCATATCACCAATTAGGCCTTATCCCACAAAGGACTCCTTGGGGTAGGGAGTGGTAAAGGAACAGCTCTCGAGAAGAATTACTGCAGTGGGGTTCTGTCAGCCCTAGAGTGGCTGGGGACATCCTGAAAATGACTTAGTTAGCAACAAGTCATTTACCTTTGGGGCAATAGATATCTGGAGCCCACTGGTTGCATTCATAGTTGTCTATGGCTTTTTCACAAGTGAAACATTTGAATCCACCAGGATATGGAGTGGCTGGGGAGAAAAAGACATAAAACCAAAGTGCAATTAGCTTATCATGTCGTTTTGGACCGTTTATTTTAATAAAGACCAATATATGCTCATAGATATAAGCGTTGCCTTGGAAAGGCCTTGTCTATAGTGATAGCTCTCTGCATTAATTTCACTAGTTATGACAAGCACAATTCTAGCTTCCACTCATCTAATGACACCTCACTAAAAGCTTTGTTAACCACCATTCATGGGTAACTGTGGCTGCCAATTAACCAAATACGTCAGTTAACAAAGCTTTTACCTGGTACCTACACAAGATGTTCAGTCAACATGCTGGTCAACCAAACTGTTTGGTTAACAAAGATTTTACTACAAATCACATTCAAATGACAAAGCAACATTTCATATTTTCAGCAGGGAACAGAGATCTGAGGACTGGCATGTATTAAAGAAATTCTCACTCAGATCTGAACTATGTTTTCAGAGGGGAACATAAGCAAATTTTGCAAATTAGCATCTCAGTCAATGTCATCCTTAATACTAACAGCTGCTTTCCAGGAACACTGTGGATTATGTAACTACTAGGCAGCATACACCTTTTTTGGAAAGCCCTTAAAACATGACTGTGGCTACCAATATACCCTAGAAGCTGTCACAAGAGTGCTTAGTGTCTTCATCTAGGGAAAGATGAAAAGCTGTTATAGTGATTGTACATTGGCAAGCAGCCTACATCGGCTTTATATATCATACAAAACTCTCTTCTTCTCCCCATCCCTTGATACATTCTTACATTTGGTACATTCTTACCGTTCAGATCTACGCTACGAAATTGAGAACTGTGTCTTCCAAAAGCAAAATGCAACAATGTCTTTTTGTCTCCCATCAAGGTGTGTGTGGGGGGAATAATCCCTGATGCCCAGATTCTCAGTCACTTACAAATATGATGTGAATGCCTGGAATATGATTCTAATACCAAGTTGTTTGGAGCTCATTTTTCTAACCCTCCTCTTTCCTAAAGCAGCTCTATAAAATTAAGTTCTCTCAATCACCCTTGTATCAGACTTCCATCTGATGAATGTGTTAGAAATATGTGAGTTGCAAGGTCTAAGATTCAGTCATTATAGGGTTAATCTGTTTACTTTGTGGGCTATTGTTTAGCCTGACCTGGAAGGAAACCTGGCAAAAGGCCAATGGAAAGCTAGCCCGGGAAACTGAAGTCTGTTTAGTACCATTGATTGGTTAACGTAATCAGGTGATTTCCTTCTAGGAGCCAAGAAGAAAGCAAATCTCCATTACTGTTGTTGTTGAGAGACCGTGTGGTCGGTCTGTTTGTACCTCTGAAAATGTAGGTTTTCTGTGAACCCTTCCCTTTAGAAATAAAGATTTTTACACAGAAAGAAATGCCTCCTCTCCAGTGAACCAAACATCCATTGCAAACTCTGAATATCTAAGTATTTTTGCCTATTTTTCCAACAGAAGGCAGCTTTGACTCTCAAAAAGCTCATACGCTGGAAATCTTGTTGGTCTTTAAGTTGCTACTGGACTCAAACCTTACTCTTAATCCCGTTTTCCTTCTGCACAAAGATACAAGATAGTTTGGATATGGTGAATTTTGCACTGGCACATAGGGACAAAAGACAGACTCCTGCTCCACACGTATGCTGAACTGTGGCAGAGCAGACTGTTTTTCATAGCACACAGGGATGGTTCTCCCAAAACCCTGAGATGCTGACAGTACCTCTGGGACCCAGCTTGTTCCTAGTGTGTCTGCCCCAATACAATTCTTGCCTCTCTTCCCTTTGCCTGGGCCTTCAGTCCAGCTATGCATTAGCAGAAAGAAAAATGTGTTCAGCGCAGCTCTGCTTGCACAGGCAATAGCAAAAAGGGCTACAGCAAAATGCAGCACTTCAATATAATTTTAAATGAAATAACAGTGTGCCTGTGCAGCAATGGAATGTATGGTTCACATGATTTTATTTAGTATGTTTTTGAAATTGTATCAGAAGTCATAGACTGGGCTATACCTTGAGCATGTGATATATGAGGGTCAAGCTAACAAAATAAGTTATTATAAAAATACAAATATTTATTATGGTGTACACATTAGTAAAAGATAAAATAGGTTAAAAGAAATTATTCAAATATCAGACTCTTAAAACTTTTTACACACAGAGCTGAAAGTTATACATATACAGTTGATGGGTATATCTTATAACCAGTAGAGTCTCCAGGGCTCTTTTTATAGCAGGAACTCCTTTGCATATTAGGTGACACACCCCTAATGTAGCCAATCCTCCAAGAGCTTACAGAGCTCTTCTTACAGGGGCTACTGTAAGAGTAGACCATAAGCATTTCAGCCTCTTAGGGCCTTCCTCAGAGGTCAGTATTACTATTGTAAAACTATACTATATCTCGAGCACACAGAAAAGACAGTAGGGGTGCAATGGAATAATTTTAGTGCTTCCATTAAGACTGTTTATTTTGTTTATTTCATTTATACCCCACTTTTCTCCCCAATGGGGGCTCAACGGAGCATACATCATTCTCCTCACCCCATCTTAACCTCACAACGACCTCGCTATGCAGATTGGTGATTCAAACCTGGGCCTCCCAGATCCTAGTCTGGCACTCTAACCACTACACCATCATGATTCTGCACTGCACACGTGGGAATCTTCCCTAGGATCCAAGCCTACATCTTCATAAGTAGGCATTGAGAGTTTTTTGGTACTTGTTCCCTATCCCTATCCCTACCCTAGTTTTATGTTTTTGCGATCAACTATGCCAGAGATGAGCAACAGTGATTTTGAGCCACTGCTTCTGTCCAAGATGGAATGCCAAGAATCTTGTAACCGCAGAAACACAATATGTTGCAAACAAGCAGCACAAAAGTCTGGTTCTCAAATTCATATGTCATGATTTTTTTGCAGGCCAACCTTAAATTTTGGTTTCTGAAATAGAGTTAAAAGCAGACTGTCAAGCAGTTGCATACAAATATTTTGTCACCTCACAAAATCATGGCCTGCAACTAGAGAATCGGCACAGTATGGCACAGCATAAATGGGTCAAATTCAGCAAATTATTAGAAAATGCATTTTTCATTGATGACCTAGCATCCATGAAATAATCAATCCAGTTCAGACCAGGACCATAGTATGAAGGTGTTCAACAATTTCCCCACATTTATCAAGGGAAAATGGCTTGGAGATTAGGATCATGGAACTTCCAGTGTCTCATCTGGTTTGGCCCTAAGAGTATGAGTTGAAAACTCCTGGTTTAAATTGATGGGGAAGATGGCAATGGAGTAACAGCACCGGTCAGAGCCTCTCACACAATTTTTAGTTTTCTCCTTTGTCTAATTATTCAGAATACCCAGAACTTGCCAAGCCTTCACAAACAGTTGTTCAGTGATTCCAGCTAGCTGTGGGATGTTTATTCAGCCTTGAAGTAAGGTACTATACTGAAAATACAGATACGACTTGGCAGGCTTTGAGAATCTTGGCATCTCAGCATTTTAGCATTCCCAGGCCTGGTGTGAGGCACTGGCTATTAGATGGTGAGAGTCTCTCAATTATTTTCCCTCATTACTTTATTGCTTACTATGGTATGCAAAAAGCAGAGCCACACAAGCTTTGGGTCACCTCCTCCAATAAAATCTGTCAAACAATTAAAGTTTGATGAAATTTATTCCTTGAGGGAGGATCTGAGAGATTTTGTTGTGGTCCCTTTAAGCAATAGATACACTGCGCTTGAAACAGAAGAATCTCTTCGGTCTCCAGATAGCCCTATACCAGTGGGAGAAACTTCCCTGTTTGACCAGGAGTCCCTGCAGGACAGTTTGGAAAGAAATGTTACAGCAGGATGGCAAGGAAACACAGCAACCTGCTGCTACGGAATTTGTGCCTAAGCAATGCCTGCTGACATCCAAAACAGTAATTGGTATCTCTGAACAACTCGTCTCTGTGCCCAGCAAAGTTATATATCTGTGAATTTCTTTTGAATCTTTTACTGGAAAATGTCTGGAGAGACTTGCTTCTACAACCCACCGCTTGGCCTCTAATGCCAAAGCATCACATCATGAAAAAGACACTAATCTAGTTAATTTACAAAAACATTCAAATGCACCCTTAAAACATTGTCAAGCTGCTGCTGAGGCCGATGATTTTGTTTCTCAGAGTTGTAACTGGACATTGCAGTTAAGCCATGTCACACTTTGTATTGGCCTGAATGCTGGAATTCATGCAGAAATGTTATCAACTCCATGAGTAAACTTTTACAAATAGATCCTCAACTAGTTGATGTAACTGCCATTAATTGGCTGCCAACAATGCCAGCAGTCAAGAAGGTGTTTTTGACTTTTAAACAACCTACTCTCCCCTTAATGTTGTTAAAAATGAAAACCTTTCTACTGTTGCACCAAATTATTCCTGTTCAGGCATTTTGTGGTATGACTGCTCAGCCACTTATTGCTAAAAGAAGCGTAAATCAGCCCCTTGTGATAGGTAATAGAAGCAAATGGCCTATAACGAAGCCAATTTCTACTTCTGTAAAGAAGCCAACTTGTTCCACTAGTTATCAAAACTTCTAACTCGATGCTAAACATAAGTCCTCTTCACCCCCCGCTTGGGATCTCGTCCAGTAATGATTCAGATGAAATTATTTGCAAGATGGATGAATTTGGGAATATGTTAACCTGCCTACCTACTTCAGTTAAATCACTTATATTACATCCTTAGTAACAAACAATCCTCAGAAGGGAAATGGAGAAGAAAGGGCTCTAATCCAAGGATTAACCGAGCCTCCAGTTATTCCTGTCAAGAACTGTGAACCCATGTTATACAACGATCTTCTAAACTGTGATACCGAGCTGGACTGCTTACTCAGTGATGATACTATAAGCCCTCCAGTCACACACAGGAAGAACCTGAACAATTGAATATACCGTCCCATCCAGTGACAGACCATGCCTCACTGCTGTTCAGCACAGGAAAACGTGATCTCATGGGTGAAACATCTAGACCAGTCAAATTAAATTCTATTAATTGACTATACAAAGGCTCTGGAAGTACCAGTTATTTCCTGGAATATAACTGGGTGGCATTCTAAATTTGTAGATAACAGCTTTGAGCAATATTTAAGAAAATTTGACATCACCTTCCTCCAGAAAACATGGTGTCTAGGCCCTTTATCACCTTCTTTACAGGGCTTTCGCTCCTTTGCTTTACCAGCTATTAAATCTGGCCCATTTGGGATGGCCAATGATAGTTTGGTGACTTTTATATCTGCTGACATAGAGCAACCCAGCCATTGTACCTCCAGGTCATCCACATTTTTAGTAAACAACTGGAACATATCCTTTGCATCAATGTTTAAATACCTCCATGTAAGAACTCTAGCTTATGGAACCAAGTCTGGTCCTCTCTACAGTGGACATTGGAGAAAACAGAAAAACTACCCCCTAGTGTTGATATTCTGCTAGTGGGAGACTTTAATGCCAGTGTTGGCCAGGATATGAATAGCTTTATCAGAAAGGAACAAATCAACCTGAAGGACTAATGGTATCCCTCGTGGTCTTCCTTGGATGAGGTTTTGAATAAGAGTGGTGTTTACCTCCTGAACCAAGCTTTCAGATTTGGTTTATGTATAGCCTTCATGGCACTGAAAATGATAATTCTAACAGGTTTTATACCATTTTAAGTTCTAATAGCACTAGTGCTATTGATTATACCTTGGTTTCTTCATCTCTTTTACCTAGGATTCAGCATTTTGCCATATACAATAGACCAGAGAGTGATCATTTGCCTCAACACTCATTAAACTTTCACCTATGCTATGCTATAATAATGCAGGTCCTAATCTAGACAAATAACATCTTATATGGAGTATTAGTCTAGACCAGGGGTGTCAAACATGCAGCCCGGGGGCTGGATGAGGCCCCTGGAGGGCTTCTGTCAGGCCCGCAGCAGAACTGGCTGTCTTCTGCTTCTATTTCAGTTCTGCTGCTGCTGCATCATCGTAGATTTGCAGCTTACAGATACAAACCTGAAGAGTATGCTCAAGATTGCAACAGCACAGACATTTTGATGTAATAATTCAGAGCAAGAGGTGTCAGTTATCAGACACTGTTAAATAAACAAAATATTGCAAGAGTGCTAACGTTTTAAGCATGTTTTTATTTTAAGTAACAAAACCCCTTTGTGTTTGTGTCCTTTATAAAGTTTATATCTCCGCTACATGGCATTATATTTTATGATACACATGGCCCGGCCCAACAACGTCTCATTTATGTCAGGTCTAGCCCTCATAACAAATGAGTTTGACACCGCTGGTCTAGACAATAAAAATAAAACTCAACTCTCAGAAATTAATGGAATTGAGAAACCACATGAATTAACCTAACCTTGATGTTTTTGATAACTTTGAAAGTATTATTTCCTTCTGGTATTCTTATCTAGCCACAGTTAGACAAACTAACCAGGGCTATATAAGAAAGACTTGGTTCAACTAGGAATGTAGACTTATGAGGCAATCCTTCTGTACAGTCCGAAACAGAGTCAGAATAGCCAGGTCTGATAATTTAGTTCAACTACTGTCTTCGTTCTGTTCTCAATAAAAGCAGCTCCTGAAGAGTGGGAAGAGCTAGGTCTCTCCATCTATAACAAAAGTGACAAGAGGTTTTGGGAACTGATAGCTTTAGGCACCTAAGTTAGTAATTTTAACACTGATGTACTTATTCCAGCAGAAATGTGGTTTCGTCAGGTTTTTTTACTCTCCATAGTAACACCCAAACTGAGTCACTTTCGGAGTATCCAGTTAAGGACTTGGAATCTCTTCCAACCTGGGATCCAGTTTCAGCCTCAGAATGTAGTCAGCTGATTGACACCTTGTCTTTAGGTAAAGCTCCTGGGGAAGATTTGTTGCCACCTGAGGTATTTAAACTGAATGGTCATTGGTGATGCCCAATTTTAGTTAGACTTTTCTCAGAAATTGATTATACCTGTATTATTCCCTTCAACTGGAAACAAAGTATTTTAAATCTGAAGGGTTCAAATACCCTGAATCCAAAAAATACCCAAAAACTTTTCTTGCACATCCCTTGTTGTAACCAGTGTTCCCTCTAAACTGAGTAAGTGTGAGCTAGTTCACAGTTTTTTAGCCTCCGGCTCACACATTTTTGTCTTATGAAAAGTATTCATAAAGTATTCATTAAAGAGTATTCATTAAAAAGACAACAGGCAAGACCCTGCTAATTATCGCCCTATTAGTCTTTTGAATATTTCTTCTAAATTACATACATGCCGTCTTTTATTCATATTGAAAAATTGGATAGAATAATCAAACCTTCTCAATCCTGAATAAGCAGGCTTCTGTAAGGGCCATAGCACAATAAATCACCATTTGACCTTGAAGGCCCTATTCAGAAAGACATCAAAAATGATAGAAGATGCCTATACGTTGCTTTTTTTGGTATGTATCTTGTGTGTGTGCTTGTGAGTCTGGAAGTCACGTGACTTCTGGCAACCCTAGTGGGGCTAAGATGTTTCAGAGAGGTGGCTTGATATTATCTGCCTCTGCGTCCCAATCCTGGTATTCCTTGGAGGTCACCCTTCAAAGTACTTGCCAGGGTTGGCCTTGCTTAGCTTCCGAGAACTGGCGAGATCAGGCTTGCCTGGGCTATCCAGGTCAGGGCTGCCTCTACGTTGCTTTTGTTGATCTCATTTCTGCCTTTAACTCTATTGAGATAAAGACTATGCAGGAAACTTGATAAAACAAACATTTACAGAAGGCTTTTTAGGATATTGAGGGAACTACATTCCAACTTCACAGCCAGGGTAAGAGTGGGTTCACATGGCTCTCTTACGGAACCTATCCCATTAAGGAAGGGTGTAAAACAAGGTTGTTTGTTGGCCTCTTCTCTGTTACATTGTTATATCAATGATTTTGTCCACGCCCTGGAAACCCAGAACTTATTTTCCCCTTCACTGGCTGGTCAGAAAATTTCAGTCCTGCTGTATGCAGATGATATGGCAATCATGTCCTTTACTAAAACCAGGCTCAGAAGGATGCTAGTTAGGCTAGCTGACTACTGTGATAAAGAGGAATTAAGAATTAGTTATAATCAAACAAAAATCATAGTTTTTGGGTAATAATAGATCCAAGCATAGATACACTATTAATGCTCATGAAATAGAATAATGCCCTTTCTTTAAATATCTAGGCATAGTATTTCATGGGTCCCTGTCTTGGCAGGCACATCTTAATGCCAATTTATCAACTGTCTGCTGTACATTGGGAGCTATCATAAAAATTTTCTTTTCTTAGGGTGGCCAGCTAATAGCCATGGCCCTTAAAGTATTCCAGGGCAAAGTTATCATGCAGCTTTTGTATGGGGCTTTAATATGGGGGTGGAATGAGAAAATACTTGATCAGCTTGAATTCATTCAGAACAACTTTTTAAGGAAAAACTTGAGTCTCCCTCAGAGGACTCCCACTGCACATGTAAGGTTAGAAGCTGGACTACCCTCTTTTACAACATGAGTCTACCTGAAACTATTAAAATATTATAAGAAACTTGACAGTATTTCCAAAGACCATTTGGTAAAATATTGTTTTTGGCACTACACGGAAGGGAATCAGCGGTCTGATTTGCTGTCCCGTATTCTGCAGTTATATTCCTTGCCCTCTTTAGAGGCTATAAAGCTTTGGGACTCAAGCAAAATTCATAATTGGCTTTTTAAAAAAGATGCCCTTCGTGATATTGGTATGGCCCAACAATCTAAATTTTCTTGGTGGTATCCTCGGATTAAGAAAAACAAATTAAACACAAGCTAAACATGAGCTAGCAGTGCAATGTGACTGTGAAGAAAGCTAATGCAATTTTAGGATGCATTAACAGACACATTGTGTCCAGATCACAGGAGGTAGTAGTCCTGCTCTATTCTGCTATGATCAGGCCTCACCTGGAGTACTGTGTCCAGTTTTGGGCACCACATTTTAGGAAGGATGTTGACAAGCTCAAGCGTGTCCAGAGGAGGGCAACCAGAATGGTGAGAAGGTTGGAATTCGTCTTACAAGGAAAGGCTGAAAGAGTTGGGTATGTTTAGCCTGGGAAAGAGAAGGCTTAGATGGGACATGACTGCAGTCTTCAAATATCTGAAGGGCTGTCATGTAGAAGATGGAGCAGATCTATTCTCTCCTGCTCTGGATTGCAAGAGAGTAGGTGGAAATTACAAGGGAGTCATTACCGGCTAAATATTAGGAGAAACTTCCTAACTGTAAGAGTGGTTGAGCAGTGGAACAGACTGCCTCGGGAGGTGGTGGATGCTCCTTCACTTGACGTTTTCAAGCAGAGGCTGGATGACCATCTTTCAGGTATGTTGTAGGGCTATCTTTTGGCTATGCTCCTGCAGGGGGTCGGACTAGATGACCTGCAAGGTCTCTTCCAACTCTAACATTCTATGATTCTATGATTCTAAATTCCTATCTCATTACTTAGCTCACCTTTCTAATATCTATTAATGCATTTACTAGTGCACATTTTCAAACTATGCCATCTGAGTATTTACAGGGCAGATTTCAAAAAATACCAGTGGAACAACGCCTCTGCCTTTGTGGTCTTAATCAGGTGGAAGATATTGTACACTACATTCTGCACTGCTCCTTCTATGGGTCCATTTGAAACAAACTGCTGAATCAAGTTTTTGTAATTTTTTTCTGGCTCAGATGAGGGATGTATCAGTTTTTATTGGTTGATGCTATCCCCTTTGTTACCCTCAAAGCGGCTACTTTTATCTTTTTATCAATAAATATAAGGAAGCTGCGGTGGCTCAAGTGGTTAAGACGCTGAACTGCAGGCTGTGGAAGGTCAGTAGTTCAGCAGTTCAAGACCCGTGAGTGCCGCATGATGGGGTGAGCTCCCGTCTCTAGTTCCAGCTCCTGCCAACCTAGCAGTTCGAAAGCAAGAAATTGCAAGTAGATAAATAGGTACCACTTCAGTGGGAAGGTAACAGCGTTCCGTGCGCCTTGGTGTTTAGTCATGATGGCCACATGACCACGGAAACGTCTTCGGACAGCGCTGGCTCTTCGGCTTTGAAACGGAGATGAGCACCGCAACCCTAGAGTCGGATTCGACTGGCTTTCGAGCAAGGGAACCTTTACCTTTACCTTTATAAGGAAGAAATTAGAACCTGCTGATTCCGCAAGAATTCTAGCTAAATTGTAATTCTATGTTATCTTATGGGGTGTGGGTTGTTGCACCTATTTCGTACCATCTTAGTTTTAAATTTTTAAAGTTTTTATCCTATGTAAAATGTTTTAATCCTTCTGTTGCGGCACACTGTTATATGCTGGTATATATGCTGCGATGTTGTAGCCTATGGCTACAACAATAACAATAAACTAAACTGCTAGATGATTTCAAGCAACACATTAAGCTTCAACACCTCTAATACTAAGCAAGAGTGGCCTATATTACAGAAATGATGAAGTAATAGGTCTGCTCTCCAGAAAAGCACTATATTATTTAAGATAGTTGTGGCACCCTCAGCTCATAACATATTTCTAAGTGATGAGTATAAAACAAGTTACTGTCTTGATAACTATTCACAAGATCTACACTCAGCCATACAAAGTCTTCAATATGGAGCTTGTTCCAGTTCATCCTATAAAGTCCTCAAGAAAGCACGCTGCATAAAACTTTGTCAGTGATAGAAGAAAGAGAAGAAGAAAAAAGAGAAGAATGGAGAAGAGAGGAAAAGGAGAGGAGAGTTGCTTTTATACCCTGCCCTTCACTACTCAAGAGAGCTCTGAGAGAACTGCTCTTGAGAGAACAGCTCTGTGAGAACTCTGACTGACCCAAAACCTAAGAACATAAGAACATAAGAGAAGCCAATGTTGAATCAGGCCAATGGCCCAACTAGTCCAACACTGTCACACAGTGGTCAAAAATACCAGGTGCTATGAGGAGGTCCAGCAGTGGGGCCAGGACACTAGAAGCCCTCCCACTGCTGCCCCCCCAGCACCAAGAATGGAGTGCATCACCTGCCCCAGACTGAGAGTTCCTATCTATCTATACCTTGTGGCTAATAGCCACTGATGGACTTCTGCTTCATAGGTTTATCTAATTCCCTCTTGAAACTGTCCATGCTTGTAGCTGCCACCACCTCCTGTGGCAGTGAATCCCATGTGTTAATCACTCTTTGGGCGAAGAAGAACTTCCTTTTATCTGTTCTAACCTGACTGCTCAGCAATTTCATGGAGTGCCCACAAGTTCTTGTACTGTGAGAAAAGGAGAAGGAATGGGGAATCAAACCCAGTAATGGCTGCACGTGAAGGAGTGGGGAATCAAACCCAGTACTCCAGAGTAGAGTCCTGCCACTCTTAACCACTACACCAAAGTGGCTCTCGTGGACAGATTAAATGGATGACCATATTTATCCAGAAGGAAGATGACCTTTAATACAAGTCAACCCCCCCCCCAAAAGGTTACACACAAAAGCTTCATTACTGTATATAACTGTTATGTGTGCATGAATTAAGGTGAACCCCTTTCTTGATGGCACAAATGGAAAGAAAACTCTAGTGTTATGTTTAAACAGATATATATTTACACAGACACAAGTCCTTCAGAGAAAACACATCTTCCACTCTTCACAACCTATCCATACATGTTATGATAACTATACATTAGACCAGGGTGTCTGTGGGTGTCTGCGGTGTCTGTGGGTACCACAGTGCCCGTTGACACATTCCCTGGACCCTGCCAAATGTCTTTAGAAAGGGGCAGGGCCAGGTCAGGCTTTTGGTCAGCAAGGCTTCTGATTGCCCACTGGAGATTTGATTGGCTACACAAATCTTGAAAAACATTGCTTTGACAACAGCTGCCACCACAGCACAAGCATCTTCACTGTGTGACAGAGGACAAGCTGCAACAGTCATTTTGTGGCTGGCTCCACCTCCCGTGGCAGCCATTTTGTGGCTGCGTCCACCATGACATGTCAGAACTCCAAAGGTGGCCATGGACTTAAAAAGGTTGGGAACTCCTGTATTAGACTGAGCAAAATTTATCTCCATATATAGCCAAAAGCCTACAGGGGGTGCTGCACACTGGAGCCAGAAGCTTGTTCCCGCCCGAGGACCACGTGTTCCTGCACAGCAGCCCCCCACCCTCAGTGCCTCTATCGCCGCCAAAGCAAGAGCATGCAGCAGAGCAGATGGGAGGGTATGTGTGCTTCCACAGAAGATACTTGATGAACAATAGTTACAGGTAAGCGCAACTTTGTTTTCATCATTGATCTTCTGTGCAGTCCCACATAGGAATTCTAGCAAGCTACTCACCAGGAGGTGGGGCATGCTCTTCTCACTTGAACAGTGAATGAAGAACTGGCTTGTCCACTTCAGCCTCTTGTCTCACCTGCAGATCCAAAGTGTAAAAATGCATGAATGTGTCTGCCAACAACCAGGTGGCAGCTCTGCAAACCTCCATCAAGGGCACTCCATTCAGGAAAGCTGCTGAAGAAGCCATTGCCCTAGGGGAGTGGGCATGAATGTTTAAAAGGCATGGCAACCTGGCCTGATCATAACACTCCCTAATGGCCCTGACAATCCATCGGGACAGGGTCTGAGATGCTGCTGTCCTATCTCTCTTAAGGCCATTAAAGCAAACAAACAGGGCTCTGTCCCTGCAGAACTCCAGGATTCTCTTGAGGTAAAATAACAACACCCTTCTAACATCTAAAGAATGCAACGAGTGCTCGTTTTCAGAGCTCAGTGAAAGAAAGAACAGAAGGAAAATGATATCTTGGGATAAATGGAATCTGGAAACTACCTTAGGGAGAAACCTAATACTAGGGTCAAGGATTACCCTCTCAGGAAAAGCCTTCAAAAACGGAGGGTCTATCTGAAGAGCTGCTAGCTCACTCAGCCTCCTGGCTGAAGTAACAGCCGCTAAGAAACACAACTTCATAGAAAGCTCTGCCAAAGAACATGTAGCAAGGGGTTCAAAAGGCTCGAGCATTAACTGTGCCAACACAATCGCTAGAGACCACTGCGGCACTAAAGGATCTCAAGGCAAGCAAAGATTATCTAGCCCTTTAAGAAACCTCTTGGATAAATGACAGGAAAAAATGATCCTCCTTCAATTCCTTTGTGTTATCAAGAGATAGCAGCAAGGTGAAGCTTCAAAGAGGAAAAAGCCAGGCCCTTAGATTTCAGTTCCAATCAAATATGGCCTGCAACAGGGCACTACCCAACAGCTCATCCTTCTTGCTACAGCAGAGGGAAAATTGTCTCCACTTATACATGTAGGATTTCCTAGTGTTAGGCTTGCATGATTGCAGGAGAACATCGTTAACCTCCTGCAAAAATAATCAGTCTCTTTCTGAAGCCTCTGAGCCATCAGGCTGAGGTGGTTCAGATCGTGATGAAATACCTGGTTAATGCTGATTAAATCTGGTTGATTTGGCAGGGGAAGAAATTGGCCCTGGGAGATCTCCATAAGGACTGGAAACTGTATTTGGTGAGGCCAAAAAGGTGCTGCCAGGCTCATTTTCAAACTCTCCTTCCTGGCTTTTTCTATAACCCCGATAAGGAGCGGGAACAGAGGGAACAGGTAAAAAGGGTCTCACTGCCAACACAGCTGAAATGCATACCCTAGGGAACCAATGCTGCTCGGAGTAGGACATCTTGTTTTCTCACATCATAAAAAGATTGATTTCTGGAACCCCCCAGAGGGTAAAAATCAGTTCCGGGTAAGTGGCCTTTATAGACCATTTGTGAGGGAGTGCGCCAACCCTGCTCAACCTGTCAGCTTCCATATTTAAACTCCCAGGGGTGTGGATGGCTTGAATCCAAGCATTGTGCTTCAGTGCCATGCCCCATGCTAGGGAAGCCTCCTGACATTAGACCTCTGGATCCTGTGTCCCCTTGCTTGTTTAAATAAAAAAATCATAACTGTATTGTCCATTTGGACAAGGATGCATTGGTTCTAAAGGATAACTGAGAAACAACTAAGGGCATAATGAACTACTTGCAATTCTAATATATTGATGTGCTTCTCATCCTCTAACTAAGTCCCCCGAACCAACAGTCCTTCACAGTGGGTGCCCAATCCAAGAGTGAAATATCCATAGTAAGGACGACCTCATGTTCAGGAACCTCAAAGAAAATCCCCCAGGATAAACTATCCAGAGAACATCACCACAACAAAGAACAAACCTGGGAACAGAAAATCTATGCCAGAGGGCATGAACACCAGCTCTATAAAAAGGAACAAGAGCTGCAGGGGTCATA
Organism: Gekko gecko; assembly: GCA_029375565.1. Classification (NCBI taxonomy): domain Eukaryota; kingdom Metazoa; phylum Chordata; class Lepidosauria; order Squamata; family Gekkonidae; genus Gekko; species Gekko gecko. The sequence continues at coordinate 48,888,959 of JAPDNY010000003.1, forward strand.
TCTGTAGCCTAGCCAAAGGCAGAACGGCCATAGTAGAGGTCATATATTCCAAAAGATGTGGAATTTTCTGAACCGATTGGAATCAGTGAGATCTGAACTGTCTTAGCAAAGTAAAGATGTAGCAGTAGAAAGTAGAAAAATCTTTTCCCATTGGGGAATCCAGCACGGCTCCGATAAATTGTACCCTCTGGGATGGGACTAATCATGACTTACCCCAGTTCACAAGGAGCCCTAACTTTTGACAAGTCTCCAGGACAAGAGTACAATGACTCAACAATCAGTCCTTGGAATCCACCACCAGTAATCAATTGTATAAGTAAAGGAATATTTGACAATGATCCTAGTCAAAAGGATGATTTTGGGGATGAGGTCACCTCTATGGAAGAGGGTGCTTGTTGGTTCAACTTAGATTGGTTGGAACCCTTATGCCTATGATATCCCTGTTGTGGCATAAATGGCTTAGGGGGTAGGATACCGAGATCCTGAGGAGCCAAAAAACCATAGTCCCTTTGATATGGATGTCAGAACTGTCTCACAAAAGGCCTTTGCTTAAATTGGGACACGGATGACTGTGACACTCCCAGGGACTGAGATGTCTGTTGGTTTTTCTTTATCAGGGAAAGTGCCTTGTCCGTCTTGGCAGAGAAGAGAGTGGAAACTTTGGAACATAAATCCTCAACTTTAAGCCTAGTCTCCATAGGTAACACCACTGAACTTAACCACATGTGACATCTGAGCATGATGGAGCTCACCATGGCCCATACACTCAATCCACGGAATGCCATCCCACATTAATCTACTGCTTCACCAGTTTAATGGCCTCAGTATGCAGAACCTTAGTGAAGGGACACTTATCTTCAGATGGGAGTTTCAGGAAAGGAAGACTCTTTTCTCATAAGAAGAGCTGAGTACCAGCCATAATGGTTCCATAGTTAGAGATTTTGCAGTTTAACACTTAGGAATATAGTTTCTGATCAGGACATCCAGCTTTTCCCCTCTCTATCTGTGGGGGTGGAGTGGTAGGCCTAGAGGCCCATTGGCTGCATCGCCTCCATCACTATGGAAGATGGTGGAGGGTGAGTCATCAGGTAGTTATAGGGCTCTTTTGATCTTATAAAAACCTTCTGCTCTTCTTGAAGTAGGCTGTAGAAGCACAGGCTTTGCCACAGTTCCTGCATGAGGTCCTCAAGGTCCCCCAACACTGGGAATGCAATAATCCTGGAAGACTCTGTAGAGGTGACTTGGTATCTTATCTTTCAGTTTGTGCTCCAAGGTAATGACTTCTGTCTCAAGAGACTGAGACAGACAAGTAATTTGTTCTCCAAACATTCAGAAATCCTCTGAGGGAGATGCTGGAAACAGCTCACCAACCCTCTTGTCTGGGCTTGGATCCAATGTTGTGTCATACCCGTCAGATTTAATTGCTGCCTCTTCTCCCTTCACTGCAGGTACAGGAGAACGCGTCCTGTGTGCAACAGTTGCTGAAGGCAGATATGATGACACCCAATGAGATTAATGACACAAACTCATGTTCCTGGGGCTTGCAAAGTTGTCACTGCATTCTTCTCTATATCCTGGAGATATCATGTACGGGTGTGAAGGCTATCACATAGGTGGTTGGGATTGAGTCCACAGAAACATGGCCATTTGCTCCAGTTCAGACTCACGTGGAACCTTACCCTATGGTAAACCCACATCCACATCTGAGATGGAAACAGGTGGGGACCTCAGAGATGGAGTCCTGGGTTTCTTCTGCAAGGTTGGCGTAGGCTTGGGAGTAAGGATGGGAGCAATTTGCTGAGAGTCCGATTTGCGTTTCTCCTGGTCCTTGGGCTTGCCTTTAGCCTTTTTGGCTGGCAGTCCAGAGGAGGCAGGATGAAGCAAAGGGAAGCACAATCAAGATTGGATCCTCTGAGACACGGATCTGGGAAGTGAAGCTGAATGTGTTGATTCCAAAGATGTGGAATTGGAGCTTTCTCCTGGGATGGATGAGGGTTCCGAGACTTTAAGAGTTGTCTTCCACAGTGCTGCCTTAAATTCTGATGCCCTATCCCCCCGAGCTTGAGGGGTGAAACGTTGGCAGGCCTTGCATGTAGAGAAACTGTGCCTCTCATCTACACAGGACAGACAGAGGTCATGTTTGTTAGTTTGGGTCATCTTTGCCCCACAGCAGAAGCTTTTCTTGAAAAGTGCCTTCTGAGCTATGGAACGAACTCAAATGTTGCTCCAACAAAACTGGAACAATTCCTCTCACACACGACTATAACTGGGGACACCAAAAATCATGACCTTTTCCTTTGGTGGCAAAAGAGGAACTGAGGTTAGGGGTGCTGCTGTGCAGGATCACATGGTCCCTGGGCAGGAATAAGCTTCTGGCTCCAGTACACAGCACCCCCTGGAGGCTTTTAGCTATAAAGACCTATCCAATGGCAGGCCTACTCATGCGCAGTTCTCATGTGTGACTGCACAGAAGACAGATGATGAAAATTACAGTCTTTCTCCACAGTAGGACCAAAGCATTTTACATTTTTTTCTCCTCCCTTTTATCTGCACAACAGCCCTGTGAGAGAGGTTATGCTGAAAGTGCATGACTGGTTCAAAATCACCCAGTCAGCTTCTACAGCAAGATGGGGATCTGAACCTGGGTCTCACAGGCCCTACTCCAAAGCTCTAATGGCAAAACCACACTGGCTTTCATAGGGTGGCTGCTGTTGAACAATAGCAGGCAGCCAGACCTAGTTGAGGCATGCCAGCTGGGTCACATCAAGTCACACAGAGGCTGCTGTCAATCCCAGGGTTGCCAGACTCCAGGTGGGACCTGGAGATCCCCCAGATTTACAACTCAACAGAGATATGTCCCCCCAGAGGAAATGGCTACTTTGGAGGGTGGGCTCTGTGGCATTATCCCATGGAGAGGCCTCTCCCCTACGCAAACCCTGCCCTCCTCACACTTCACCACAAAATTTCCAGGAATTTCCCAACCTGGATCTGGCAAACCTAATTAGGCTTGGCCCCAATAAATCCTCCCTCAAAGGCCAAAATAGGTCTGGAAAAGGCTCGGTCCCCTTCCCCTGCCTTTTTACTTACAAAAAACCAGCTGGGAACAATGCTCCTTCTAAGCCGTGGAGTCTTGTGAGCAAAAATTCTACTTTGTGAGCTACTGGCATTAAAGTTGCGAGTGAGCAATTTGGCTACTGCATAAATTAGTTTGCTCTGAAGCCATCCTTCCTGAGCCAAGACAAAAATGTGTGAGCCGGAAGCTAAAAAACTGTGAGCCAGCTCACACTAACTCAGCTTATAGGGAACACTGGCTGGGAATACTGTAGTTACCTAGCAAGAGCCACTAAGGGAATCCATTTCTGAAGCTACATGGGCTCCTTTACCATTTTCAGATTTCATTTATTTATTTATTTTGTTCAGTTTATATCCTGCCCTTCCCACAAGTGGGCTCAAGGGGGGTAAAGCCTCAGTAGAAAATATCCAGACAGTTTTTAAAAATCATATAAACAATAATAGTTAAAACAGTTAAAAGAAAGTTAATCTAAGTGGCAATAATTTCCAAGTCCTGCGGCATTAAAACAGCAACAAAGAGAGGGCTCACCAGACAAAAGTGCAATAACAAGTCAGTAACATGGGCAGGTTTCAAGGGGCGATTTTCAGCAGGGGAGGCCAAAATACTTGGGCGTCCGCCGTCTCAGCCAAAGGCCTAGCGGAATAGCTCTGTTTCACAATTTTTTTAAAACTCCCCAATGTATGTTTTTTAGGTTTCACATTTTTCTGCAAACCTGGGCCCTTTTTCAGGTCTGTATTATGCCCATATTAGAATATAAGATTCTGCATCTGCATTCTTTGGGAACACTGACTTGTCCTTGGAAGTGGGGGTAAGGAAAAGGTAAGTTATTTCTCCTTCTTTTTTAGGGGGAGCGGTACTAAGAATATTGCAAGAAACGCCATAAATGTGCCTTTGTGCAACTCAATTGTGCCTTCTTTTAAAATATGGATTTCTTGAATTGTGTAACCTGTAGTTAGGTAAAGCATAGTCAAGGAAGAAGAAGAAAAAGTAAGTCAGAAGGATTCAGCAACCTTCATCCACAGGCAAAAGACAGATATGCAGATTTCCAGTCATATCTTTTTTGCAGAAGGATCATTGATATGATGGGAAAATGGGCTTTGGCCTGAACCAGCATTGTTTTGTTTTCATAATATATTAAATTGCCACTATTAGCATTCAGTGCCATCTTTCCAGAAGTGCTTTGGGGTTGTTATGGTCTACTTTATTTGGAGGGGGCAAGAAAGTCACATTCAGCAGTTAAAACCCCCAGCACTACTTTTATGACCCATTTAATTGCCAACATTTGCCTTGTTTCCAGCAGCATTTTAAAGTAAGAGGTTTTTATTTATCCATCTGTCTAATAGGGATTGTAGCCGACAAGCAGCACTCCCATGCTGGTGGTGAATAAAACAGAGGTATGCTATCTCTGAAGGTTCCACTGATCTATCTATTATGCTTGACACTGAAAAGTTCTTTGGCGGTTTATGAGCGATGCTGAGGGAAGAGCTATGCACGTTTGCAGGCTTGGAAGGCACTGGCTGTCCCCACTGGTCTGAAACAGCACAAATCTTCCAATTAAACAGCCCTCCCCATTTTAGAAAGCCATTCAATTTGCTACAAAATCTAGTCTGTTTGCTCCACCCCCTGCTTCTGGCTTTTTGAATGTTATCTTGCCTCCCCTGCTCATAGCCTTTGCACAGGGACGCGACATATTAAGCAGTTCCATGAGACTTACTTGATGGGTGAAGGTAGACAATATCTTTTACTGTAAAGTCTCGGGCATGAATTACTTTCAGGTGGCTGGCAAGCAGACTAAGGAGGAAGACCCAGGCCAGCAAAGGCCAGGATTCCATGGCAGAGGGGGAACCTCAAACATACGGATTTCTTGGGAGTAGGTTCTCCTTGTTTCCAGAAGAAAAATGCACCTAGAATGCAGATATTTGGAAAAAAAGAGAAAAAACAAGTGAGTTAAATCTAATAGCCAGATGTCATATCTGTATACACTTCAAATGTCTGAGCGGTAGAGCATCTGCTTGGCATGCAGAAGGTCCCAGGTTCAATTCCCAGCATCTCCAGTTAAAAGGATCTGGCAGTAGGTGATGTGAAAGACTGCCTGAGACCCTGGACAGCCACTGCCAATCTGAGTAGACAATACTGTGTAGGGAGAGGGGAAGCCCAATTGTAGTTTCCTGATGAAGAACAGCAACTATGCCGCTGCCCAAGGCATTGGCATCTCTGCCGTACCTGCCTCTTCCAAACTTGATTGCCAAGTCAAAGGGATCACTGTGAAGATACACAAATGTCTTCAAGACAGAGAAGGAACATCATGGCATACAGTAGCGTAAGCCAACACTTTTAATGTATCATATCCCAAAATTCAATCCCTAGGTTCTCTCAAGTTAAAGAAACTGTAGTAGCAAAGCTAGAAAAAAGTTCTTTAGAAAAGAACAAGAGACAAAGTTCTTTTTACCTACATATGTTCTCTGAAAAGAGTGACTGTATAATACAGCATGTGCATTATCAAGGTATCTAATTCTCAGCATGGCCAGATCTGTGGATACTTAAATCCAGAGACCAGACCCATGAACAGACAAGATCTTTCTGTGGTAGAAAGTACTGCCAAGTCACAGCTGACTTGTGGCGACCCCACAGGGTTTCAAGGCAAAAGACATTCAGAGGTGGTTTGCCACTGCCTGCCTCTTCAGAGTGAGCCTGGGTTTCCTCAGTGTTCTCCCATCCAAATACTAGCCAGGGCCAACCCTGCTTAGCTTCCAAAATTTGTCAAGATTGGGCTGTCCCGAACCATCCAGGCCAGGGCAAGATCTTTCAACAAACCTGAAAAAAACCACCTTCCAGGTTTGCAGAAGAATCTGAAACCATGAAAAAATACACCAAAATGACAGAAGCAATGCCTATAGTTTAAGTAATGAATGCCCTCAGTGGACATTGCAGGATTTCTGTCAGTCAAAGGCAAGGGCTTTCTAGGGCTGTGTTGGCCAGGCTGGGCAGCAACCGCTAAGCAACTTAACCCTATAAGACTTGCATGGTCACTCAGGAGCAACCACCTCACAAAAGCCAGTGTGGTACAGGGGTTTAAGAGAGTCAGAGTAAGATCTAGGAGATGCAGACCCAAATCACCACTTTGTTGTGGAAACTCCCTGGGTAACTGTGGGCCACTGACACATTTTCAGCCTAACTTACCTCAAAGGGTTGTTGTGAGGCTATAACAGAGGAGAGGAGAATGATTCAAGCTGCTTTGGAGCCCTGTTGTGAAGAAAGGCAGGGTATAAATGAAATAAATAAATAATATAATATAGCTGAAGATGGGTAGCAGATGAAAGGTATGCTGGTGAATGGGTGGGAAACACTGACGGAAGGAATAAACGTGAGGAGATGGGAGTTGCCAGGAAGAAGAAAATAAGATAGAGATACAGGGGGAAATAAAGTGCCCCCCGCCAGTTTTGCTCTGATTTCCAACCCCCATCCCCAATGAAATCACTGCTTACTTTTCTTGCTTAATCACTTGGGTGACCACAGTCAGTTAAGAATAATAAGATGAAGGGTTGCTGTCACACATATAATAGGTTTGCTTATGTAGTGCCATGAGGAAGCCAACTGAATTTACAGACAATACTTTCTGTGTCAGTCACACAGGTGATCCAGATTGATCACCAACTTGTTACTCTGCATTGGTGCACATTTTTGCCTTATTTTGCTCAATGGCCAGGGAAAATGAAATCAGCAGCAGAGCAAAAGACAACAGCTTCTTCTAAAGCTGCTAAAACCATTCGCAAAAGGGACATATCCTCATTTGGATCAAGCCTAGAGAGGAAGAGTTGAAAAAGCCTAGCCTGTTAAAAACTTGACAGATAGAAATAATTGGATTGGCAGATCTTTTCATGTGTCCATACGGGGTCTGAATTCATGCAGTTTCTTCCACACAATTCTGTACTTGTATGTATTTAGCTGCTGACTCATCACATATACAGTCCTGTCCATACGAAACTTTCTCTTGCAATCATGTATTTACACACTCATGATCACATGAGGAATTTAGAAGGACAAAGAAGCCCTTCAGATTCAGACAATAAAGTGCTCCTCTCTTCTCATGAACAATTAGCAGTACTTAAACAAGAGGGACCCACTGTTTGAAGGTGAATGACAAGCAATAACCAATGCCTGGTCCATTTGTTGAAAAAGCTAGATTAAAAAAACAACAACAACACATCCAACAAGGATTGTCTGCAGACATAATGGGACAGATATTGTGCTGTGAAGTGATCAGCATTTAAAACTGCCTGCTCCCAAGTGTCTAACGGACTCTGCAGTGTCTTGCTATCGTCATTCATTCTCCTAAAAGGATGCAAAGGTGACCCTCCAGTCACCCTTAGCAAGTGGCACATTGAAAGCAAGAGGACACAAAGAAGAAGGAACATTCAGAAGTAATCTAGAGTTGCATTTAAAACCCTAAACCACATCAAATACTGGTGCAGGCATGATTCAGCACCACATTGTAGAATTTTAACAGAAAATATGGTCAAAATGTAAGAACACAAATAAGCAACACATCTGGACTGTTACATAGCACATTGCAAGAGTTCTTTCTTGTTAATAAGAAATGCATTAATGTACCACATACTCTTCAAAAGAAACAAAACAGCAGAAGAGCCCTTCATATGCCACAGCCCTGGATAAATTTTACATTGGCCATCTCCCCTGTCTCAGGTCGACGAAGTGACTCTGCTAGCTACATTAGATGTTGTCTCCCTATAAACAAATATTCCACAAGAGGGGGAGGTATATATAATAGAAAATACACTTTACGAGAGACATGATGAATGTCCCACCACCTCTTTTTTGGTAGCACTCTCTGCAAATGCCATTGGCAAATAAAAGGGATAGCCATGGGATCTTTCATGGCACCTGAGACATCAAATTTATATATGGGTTGGTTTGAAGAACAATTTATACACACATCGAATAACCCTCATAATAATTACATCAAAATGTGGTAGCGTTATATAGATGACATCTTTCAACTGCAGGCAATCTGTGAATGGCTTAATGTACAAGATAAAAATTTACAGTTTGAACTGCACACAAACAAAAAAGAAGTATCATGGATATCATGGTTGTTAAGGAAGACAGCACATTGTCAACTGTACTTTACAAGAACCAACTAATAAGAACTCTTTCCTACGTTTCAAAAGTAATTGTCTTGACTTCACAATTTGCCATTCAGTCAGTTCCTGAGAATTAGGAGGAACTGCACTAACATTCAGGATTTCCAGAGTGAAGGTCTCACTTTGAGGCATAATCTGGCAATGAAAGGGTATCCTAAGGGGACACTGCAATATGCATATCTCAAGACCAAATCATGCAACAGGGAGGAATTGCTTAGGGGGGGGGAGAAAGAACACAGGGAGGGTTATATGCTGCCTCACATAATCACATCAATGTTGGATTGGGGAAAAAAGCATTATAGAACTGGAATGTGTTATATGACATAACCTGTGTGACAAAAAAAATCATTGCTTTTATGAGAACTTCTAATCTGAAGGACAAATTAGTTCATAGCAATATATTTCATCCTATTAAACCCACAGAAAATCTTACCAGGGTCTAGTTTATCAAGTGGTCATTTCCCCTGTAAAAACTGTACCTTCTGTAGATTCACAAGGTCCATGAATGATTTTTATCCACCCAAATGACAAAAAAGGTACACCCTAAAGCATTTTACAACCTGCAGCTCTGATTGGATGGCTTTATGTTATCAGATGTCTGTGTAACAAATTACATGCGGGCAAAACAAAGGGAAACTTCAGGTGCATTTTGGGGAACACAGAATATTGTACATTAAAAAAATGGGAGCGCCATTGGTACAACATTCTGTAGAACATAACCATGCCCCAAATGATTTCTCCTTTGGAACTACAGACAGATCTACTAGCCAGAACAATAAGATTCTTCCTAAAAGAGAAGCAGAGTGGATTCTAAAGTTGACAACCTTGGTACCACATGGGTCAAATGAAAACATCTTGGCCTTGTCCTACCACTTACTGCTACTGCTTACCAGAGAACAGGATCAGATTATCAAGTTTCCCTCACTTCAGTGAGACTAAGGGCTTCCTCAAATATAATTGCATCCTCTATATAAATGCTACAGGAATGCCAAAAGCTTAGAATAGACTCTAATCTGGAGAACCAGGTTTGAGTCCACATTCCTCCACATGAAGCCAGCTGGGTGACTTTGGACCAGTCACAGTTCTCCCAGAAATCTCTCAGCCCCACCTACCTCACAGCATGTTTGTTGTGGGGAGAGGGAGGGAAGGCAATTGTAACCAAGACTCCTTTGGTTAGTGAAGAGTGAGTTATAAAACCAACTCCTACTCCTCCTCTTTTTTTCCTGGAATAATCACATGATCAGGCCCCACCAAGAAATTAAAAGATTGTCTTACAAGATGTTCCAAGAACAGAAAAAGACTCCAGGCAGTGTGTTGCATATATGCCACTCTAAGACACCATAAGCACAGATGCTAAGCAATATGAATCAACCATAAGCACAGATGCTAACCAATACATCAGTGTCACAACTGGCCACTTTATCCAAGGAGAATGTCCATTGCTATTATAAGATTTCACGACAAAACTAGATGTGATATCTGATACAAGGCTGCCACTGAAGACTGAAGACCCATGTTCTTCCTGCCTCCAACAGTTGGGCAGAATTATCCATACCATATTATCATGTTTTACTGCTCCCATTAGCAACATGTAACAATATTCAATGGGGACAGAAAAAATCATGTATGCCAGTGCATGTCATATGGCAGTCTGCCTAAATATTATGGGAAGACTGGAGGCAAGGAAGTTGATAAAGGACTCCTTTTCATATCATCCATATAACTAATTCTCAACATGGCCAAAACTGGATACTTGAATCCGAAGACTGGAGCCACAAACAGACAAGGCAAACCCAGAAACAACCCACAAACCTGGAAAAGGTCCAAGTTTTGCAGAAAAATCTGAAATCTTAAAAAAAAAATACAGTGGGGGGTTAAAACCACCGAAACAATAGTTTTAATAATAGCTTTAACAACAACAACAACAACAACAGTTTTAACAATAGCTTTAAGAAACAAATGCCCTCAGTGACCACTGCTAGGCAACTACAACAGTACTGCCAGTCTTCATGTCTTGGTTTCTGTCAGTAAAAGGCAGGGCTCTTTCCAAGAGTGTTTTGGCCTTTGAGGGAGGACTCACTGGGGTCAGGCCCAACTGCAACCACTGGGCAACTTGCTACCATGCATCTTGCATTACTTTCTCAGGCCTGGCTGTTTGCTACCATTCAACAGCAGCCACCTCATGACAGTCAGTGTGGTATAGTGCTTAGAATTTCAAACTAGGATCTAGGAGACCCGGTTTCAAATCCCCACTCTGTCATGGAAGCTCACTGGGTAACCTTGGGCCAGTCACACATACACAGCATAACTTACCTCAAAGGGTTGTTGGAAGGATAAAACGGTGGAGGGGAGAATGACGTAAGGTACTTTTAGTCCCTGTTGTGAAGAAAGGTGGGATATAAATTAAGTAAATAAATATAGCTGAAGATGTAGACAAACATTTAGTAAGTGGATGCGTGGGTAGGAGAAAAGTAAGGGAAAGGTGAGGATACAGCGCTGTTGAGAGGAGGAAGAAAAGAAATAGTGCGGGGAAGGGGATACAAGGGAAAGTGAGTACTGCCCTCAGGTTAGGGTTGCCAGACCCCCAATCAGAGCAGGGTTTTCCCCAACTTTGGGGGTCCAATCTGCCATTGGCCAGCTGGGGGAAGCCCCATCCCCCAACAGCCCCCTCTTGCATTGACACAATAACATCACATGGAACCACAGAGTTTTGACCAAAATACTAGAGTGTCACTACATGACATGCCTGGTGTGATGACATCACACTGACAATGTCGCATGCAGCAACATCACCCCACCCTCCCCACTCCCAGAAGGCTCCCTCTCACCTCCCACTGGCCATGTAAGTAGATCTGGCAACCCTACCTCAAGTCTTTAAATGTTCCCCATGACTGGACCCAGCCCAACCTGGTGGCCAGAGTAGCACAGAGATTTTCCAGGGAGAAGGCTACATGACTACAGCATGAGAAATAATCATCCTTACCTACCCATTGGTCTATTTTAAAGTTATTTATAAGCCAAACTCACCTTTGAAAAATGTTGAAGGTGGTACACAAGAATTCAGAACACCAATCCATGCCACGTACATAAAATCAACAAAAACAAATGGTAAAAAAAAAGTTAGGACTCTAAGTTTCTCAATAGAAATTCCTAACTATTTTTAATTAAAAGAATATTATTACAAAAACAAGCACAGATGAATCAAAAAATATATAGCTGATTACTGCATCTGCCTGAAATTTGAAAAGCATGTGGGAATAATTTCAAACATATTCCTCTTAAATCAAATGTTGCATGGGGCAAGAAATATTAACCAAATACACAGAAACACTTAAAGAAGTGTATTATGTGTACTTTGCCCTCGGCTCTGGGATGCCCAGGTTCAAACTCCTTCTCAACTGTAAGCCAATAGATGGCCCTCCCATAAAACAGGGAGAAGTACCTCAAAAAGAATGTAATAAAATGCTCTGTCCTCTATTAGGTAATTTAGAAATGATTACAAAAACGCACCATAATTAGCACAAAGTGTTCAGGCAGTATGCCAAATGGCTTAAATTTCTGTTCTTCAACTTACCCTGTGTTGACAGTAAGTGCTATTGTATTAGCTGCTTCATCAGCAGTATTAACTACTGCAAAGCAGTACAAGTGAATAGGTAAAACCTGTACCCAGACACAAACTGGCAAAGTCAACAATCACTAAAAAGTTTTCTCCTTGGCTTGCTTGGTGAAATATATATAAGTGAAGGCCACGAGCCAAGATTCTAATTAGTCTGAGGCAGTTTGGTTGTCTGCTGTACACATAAGGCAGGCTTGCCTCTGGAAGCCATGCCTGCCCAACACTAAGATTCCCAGCTGTGTCTGTAACCATCTATACTAGAGGAGCTTGGTTCTTCCAGTGAGCCACTTTCCAGCTGCTTCCGTTCTACTGAGGGCAATTACGCTCTTTCCCTCCCTTCTCAGAAACAGTAAGTTGCTTTCGCTTATCCTTAACAGCCCCCCCTTCTGTGCCACTTTCCTTTTTCCTCTAAGGCTAAACTGACCTCCATGGAGTTAGGGTTGCCAATTCCAGGTTGGGGAATACTTGGAGATTTCAAGGTTGGAGCCTGAGGACAGCAGGGTTTGGGTAGGGGAGGGACTTCAGTGGGGTATAATGCCATAGAGTCCACCTTCCAAAGCAGACCATTTATAAGCCCAGATTTCCAGATACCACCTGGAGGTTGGCTGTAATGTATGCCGTGAAAGTGTAATGCACCCACTGAAAACCTATGTTAAGCTTCATTCCTAGACAAGGATTGAAATCCTGCACTTCTGACTGGTTGTCTAGGAATCACTGTCCAATCCGGATGAACCACAAACTCTTGGGGGGGAACGAACCTTATTGGTTGTTATCAGAGTAATTGCATTGGTTAATTTCTGTAAATAGGCGTGGCTCCATTAGCCTGGGAATGTTTAAAAGGAGCGAAGCTCCACTGTTTGTTTGTCATCTGTTAGATCTGTTGTTTGCTGTTCTGGTTGACTTTGAGCTGTTGCTGAATAAAGCTGAATCACTATCTGAAATCACGTTAAGTGTCATACTTAACATTGGCAATGCTATCCATGGTGCCTCCCAGACCCTCTCTGTTGGCTGCATCCTCACATAGTAATACCAGTAAGCGGTAGCACAGACATTAGGTTAGAAGAGATGCTAAGGCAATCTTTCTCAGTATTTGGAATGGGACAGCCAATATTGCTTGTTTCTCTCCGCAGGCATGTTGGGGATGGGGGAATGGTGCAGAGGAACTGGAAGGAGTTGTAATGGTAGCGTGATTTATACAACTGCCACATTAATGAGTTTAGTACTGAAATCCTGAGGAGGCAGTAGTGTCAAATTTAGATATTTATTTTATTTATTATTTTATTTTTTGAACTTATATTCTGCCTTCCCCACGAGTGGGCTCTAGGCGGATCACAAAGCCATTCGACATCATAATAAAAATACATTAATAGACAGTTTGAAAACAGTTAAGAACAACAATTTATGAACCACAATTTAAAAACAGATTGCACTATTTGTTTATACACACAATTTCCAGAGCTTGTACCACTAGGTCTCTAAGATCTACTGCTCTGGGCCACATTGAGCTGGTGAACCTCAGCAGGGGAGGTCAACTTTTTCGCTGGATGCCCGCCACCTCAGCCAAAGGTGTGGTGGAACAGATCCATTTTACAGGAAAGGAGGTTACCTGTACACTGTAGGGGAACCACAAAGCTGCTAGCTCCCTGGATGCATGTTGCTGTTTTCCCAACATTAAGAATCAGGCTTAAGATTAGTGTTTGACTACACACTGTTAAAAACCTAGATTACTGCTGCAGGTTACCCATGGGGCATGGCTTACTGAGCCATTCAAGAGCTGTTCGTGCAGCATCAAGCCTAAGCTTTTGATTACAGAAAATGCAAACTCTCAGTTCAAAGCAGTATATTTAGAGTGATGTATAATTAGATGGAGATAGGTTTATGATAACCAGGGAAAGAATAATGATTGTTAAGAACATTCTCTTCCAGTCCATAGTATGCATACAGTCTGTTTCAGTGGCACAAGCTAAAATATGAAACCCTCAGTGTTCAAGACAAACCACCCATGCCACAGTATTTAGGCACTGATTAGCATCACAGCTAGAAGGCAACTTAAAACTGGATTTGTCTTGTTTGATGGAACCGCACTACAGAATACAGGAGTGGTTAGCACCAGAAAATTATGGTTTTGTCTGATCTCTGCAAGTGATTCTTGATAGTCTGTGCTTTCCAAAATGAGCACCAGTGAAATTCTTGTTTTAAGCAGCCTTAATTAGATGTAGTAGTAGCTTCAGGGACACAGTATTAAAAAGAGACGACACCAGTTGTTCCGGGCTGGCAGTTGGCTACCCAAAATGAAATAGACAGAGAGCAGAGAGTGGGCACACTGTTGTGGTTATAGTGTCAGATTAAGCGCTGGGACATGGGAGATCCCAGTCTGAGTCCTCTCTCTGCCATGGAAGCTTGCTGGGTGAACCTCCGGCTGGTCCCACACTCTCAGCCCAATCTAACTTCTTGGGAGGCTAAAACAGAAGAGAATGATGTAAGCTGTTTGGTGGTCCCAGTTGGGGTGACAGGCAGGGTATCAGTGAAATGAATAATAAATAAATTCTTTACAGGAAGAGAAACTGATGCACACTGAGAGAAACACCAAGCTGTTTCAGCAAGCAGATGAGAAGAACAAGAGCTACTAGTTTGGTGTAGTGGTTAAGTATGCAGACTCTACTCTGGGAGAACCGGGTTTGATTCCCCATTCCTCCACTTGCACCTGCTGGATGACCTTGGGAAACCATAGTTCTGGCACAGCTGTTCTTGAAAAAGAGCAGTTTCTGTCAGAACTCTCTCAGCCCCACCTACCTCACAGGATGTCTGTTGTGGGGAAGGGAAGGGAAAGGAGATTGTAAGCCGCTCTGAGACTCCTTTGGGTAGTGAAGGGCGGGGTATAAATCCAATCTCCTCCTCCTCCTATGGAAGTCACTGCAAAAGTTCTAATGGCATTACTCCAGGTCATAAATGATGTAGCTCAAGCTATTGAACACCTATTCTGGCCTTTATCTGGGGCAGAGGATGGCAACAATTCTTCTAACCCAGCAGTCTTCAACTGGTGAGCTGACACGCCCAAGCAGCTCACGAGTTGCAAAGCCCCTCTTGAGCCAGCAATTTTTTTCTGCTGCTTCCTTTGGACAGAGCAGCTGCCATAGCATGCACGCTCAGAGAGCAGGGGTGCCACACCTCCCACCAATCTTTGCATGCTTGTCCATTGCCACTGCATACCTCCTGGAGTTCAGCTTCTGGTTCCTGTCCCCAGCTTTCTTCGCCAGCTGTCCACTGTCCTGGCCAGACTGTCAGTGAGATCCTAACCCTGTTTCCCCCTCTTCCTGCCACAGGACTATGAATTCACATGCTTGCAGTTTAATGGGTCCCTTGCTCTCCTCTAGGACTTAGGGGGGGGGTCTGGAACTGAAGGCATCGCTGTTAACTCAGACTAAAACAAGAGCATCGAAATCCCTAGCAGCACGGTCACCAGTCCTTCTTGACAGCTGTGCTGCAGAACACTCCCAAACACATAAATACAGAAAAGGCTGCTTGAACAAAAATGAACAAGCTGCCAAATCTCAAGAGAGAGCAGAGACGATAAGACCAGCGCCCTCAGGCAGAGCTATTCTAACATGCTGTGTGCATATTTACCACTAACTCCCACAGCCTCAGCAGACGAGTCATCTGGGTCTTAGTCACAGCTGCTCTCCTAGTGAAAATTCATTTACATGCCTAACTATGGTATTTGCAATTCATATTTGTAATAATTGTTTTCATAAGTAAACTAACACAAAGCAAAGACTGGGCAGAGAAGGGTTTTTGGTTGTTGTTTTTTTAAAATTAAGCATGAGTTATGTTTCTCCATTCCATAGGGTTCACATATTCTAATGCTGTAAAGGGCTTTTCAGAAAACACATATTCTTCGGTGTGTTGCCAGAATAACAAAAAGCAGAACAAGGAAGGATACATAAACCAGTTTTTGGATAATGGTGTTCTATGAAGCAATGCTGTAACAAAAGAAGAGGGCAGAGGAGACAGGAACAGAGGTGTTGTTCCTATCCTGTCTCAGTAAGCTACCATCTACACAGTCCATTATGACTTCATGTCACCCATTAAAAATGGATTTTAATCCCAGATTGGGGGTGGGGGGTGTCAGCCTAGCTCAGACAAGAGAGAGTTCTCATCACAACAGCAGAGGTGTGGATCTTTCAGAATTCTTTGTCAGTTTGTGTTTCTCTGTTTGTTAACCAATAAACCTAGTCTATTCCATGCAGTTCCTGAGCCCTTTCCCAAAGATTCTCCCTTTGCAGTCCTTCCACCATATTTTTCTCAGACAAAGAACAAGAGGCATTGCAACCTCCATTGCAATCCCCCCCGATTACCTTTGGGTTGTCTTCTCCCAGATATTTCCATTACCTATAGACTTGCTACCTCAAGAATGAGAGAGAAAAATAGAATAACAATAGTAGAATTATGGAGACGTGATGAAACTGAACCACGTGTGCATGAAATATGGTAGTTCTGCTTTTCTTTAACAACAAGCTGCTGTGTCTAAGCATCACATATTTTCAATAAATAAGGGGCATGTCTATATCTGAAAGCTTGTGGGAAACATGTTTAGTTGACTTGTTAAGTCTTTAAATGGCTTCTCTGTTTGCCTGGGTTCGTCCCCCTGCGAAATTTCAAAACTTCCTTTGGATCTAGGTACTTTCTGCCCCTCCTTTGTCTCCTTTATCAAGACCCACCGAAACAGCAAAAGACAGTGCTTCCGGATTCTCCAGAACTCTTCATTAAGACACAAAGAGGAAAACTCAAAAGCTTGACCACTACCATGTTGTTATATTTAGTTTTTAATTTAGTTTAAAATGATAGTTAATGGTTTCCGGTTTTGGGTTCAGCATATATACCTGGTCAACTTGCTATCAAACCCTTTGCTACATGGATATCAATCAAACCTCTCTTCTTTGCACGCACCAATCTCTTTGTCATTCTTTTATCAACTGACCTCCAATTCCATTAAAACATTTTTTTCACAATAACCAGCTCTCCCTCCTTTGACTACACTGTTAATCTGCAGGCCCTGTCTGTTTTGCTTTTAATTTTCACACAGCAGCTAGGAAGTTTTAGGCATTTTAAAAATTAAAACAACTACAAGAAGCACCTTCAACAACAGTAATCCGTCCAGGCTCCTGGGTGTGAATAGACTATATCCCTGTTTATATGTTACAGTGAATCCATGTGCATCTTGCATAAGCATGCATATATGTTTGTAAGAAACAGCCAACATACACTTTCACTTTACAAATGAAACCAGGGACCAGTAGCTGGATGATATGGGGTTGAAGCCATATGCTGAGCTGTAGATGCATTGAACACATGAGAATTATTCAATGTATGTATAAAGATTATGTGGGCACTGTACACAGATTGTTTATGTGTTCACTAGAACCTGTGAATAGGGCTCATATGTTAAAAACATCTAACTCCCATCCCTTCAGATGGTAGCAAGTGCATGCCAACAACCCAGGGAGGAGACACAGGACCTCATCTTTTGTTGTAACATGTGCAGTAGTTAGGGTTGCCAGCTCTGGGTTGGGGAATTTCTGGAGATTTAGGAGACAGAGCTGGGGATGCTGGGGTGTGGGGAGGGGAGGGATCTCAGTTGGCTCTGACGCCATACAGTCCAGTCTCCAAAACAGCTATTCTCTCCAGGGGAACTGATCTCTGTAGTCTGCAGGTCAATTGTAATTCCAGGAGATCCCCAAGTCCCCACCTTCAGGCTGACAAAATTAGCAGTAGCCCTTGGATTTTATTAGAACTCTGGCATTATTGTTGCTGTATTGCCATGTTGTGAGCCACCCCAAGCCCCATTCTGGGAGAGAGGCAGGACAAAAAAATCTAATAAAATAATAACCAAACACACTATACTTTCCACTGAAAGGATCACGGCCAACTATCACCTTACAAATATATCTACTGAACGTCTAAGGATACTATTTAATTTGAAGGCACAAAAAATTCAGTTAGCATCTTATGTTGAGATGAAACTCTTATAAACATCTTATATTGGGACTAAATTCTTATAAACTCCAACCGATTGATCCATATCACAATGATTACCCTATAGTTCAATGAAAGCAGGACTATACACAAAGTATGCCAAATCAGAAATAGCTTAAATGCAAAAAGAACACCCCACCCTATTTAACTGTGAGCAAATTTAAATGGCTTCCACTCATGAGCTACAGTACACATGGATGGAAAGTGTCAATAGCATGGTGATTTTAAAGACAATGACAAAAAAGCTGTACAGAATTTAGACTGTACAGCCTATATGCATAATCTATTCCTGACACTCAGGCATGAACCCCAGGCTAGCTGGAAATACTCTCAGCCTTACCCACTTCTTGGCAAGCAGGGACACATCCTCACTAATGTTCAGAAAGGTTGCTCCTCCCTGCCCTTTTGCTCCAAAAACAGGGCTACTGAAGTCGTCTTGCAAATTCACCAAGAAACGATACAATTGTTCATTTGTCAGATCAGATTAAGAGGGTGACATGTTGTCTTTGCCATCACCAGCCCAGCAGACAATAGAAGGCTGAGGGGCAATCAAACAGTAGCAGAGATATTTCCATGCGCAGGAGCAATAATGAGACGCTTAATCCTCTTGAATGTTGGGTGGGTTTGACAGAGGCAAGCGTCTCACAACATCCTGTTGGTTCTATCCCAGTTAGTTAGCTTTGTATACTATCCAAACCATACTAGGACACATTTTATTTGATGGGTTTACCATTTCCAGCCAGTCAGTTTTCAGCAGCAGGTGTCATTGGCTTGAACACATCTGAATCTGTTGTCCTTTGTCAAACCCATTTTCATCTCACTACACAGAAACATTACCAATGAATTCCCTGTATCTTTTTCTCACCACAGGAACGTTGTCAAATGTGAAACGAAGTAATTTTCCCCATCAATAAGGCTTCCTACATTTTAGGTTTGAAACCAATAATTAAAGCATTTAATATGTAGGTTTTTAATCTATTTGTGTTTGAAAGTATTTTTCATTCCTATGAAGCCTGCAGACTATCTGAACTAAAGGGTATGTTCCATATGATTTTATATATGCAAAAATTATTATATCTAAAACTAGAATCAGTATCAAGATAACATTTCACTATTTTGACTAGTTTAATAATAGCACATAGTAAGAATGTTTTGACAAATCTGTATCATTCCTATGTAGTTTTAGTTAGACTGTTTTATTAAACACATTTCTAAAGGGTTTCAACGTGATCCAAGCAACCAAAAAAGACAAAGTTAAACTCACAGCAGACGTGACTTGATTTGAGTTCTTGTTTGCAAATACGCACTTGGAATATCACCTGAATTGGAGCAGCATGGGATTAGAGAAAAGGTTTAAATACTCCCCTCATATACTTCTCCAAATATATACTCCTCTTTCCTGAAGCGGTTTTTGATTTTTTAAAAACTATGGCAGGGCTCCAAGCATGTACATGTGACAAATCAGCCAGTTCATTCATTTTCAGACAGGAGGAAAGGCCTTGTATAAAACTACCTCCATATGATACACCACCAGGTGTATTGAAACTAAAGTCATACACTGGAAGAAATTCTGACAGTTCAAAAAAATAAAACATTCTTCCACATAACTTTCAGATGGTCTTGAATGTAGGCGGATATTCGCTTGGGTAGAGAAGAAGGAAACTGAGGACTGATTCATACATCCGTTTCCAATGATATAAGGGTTGCATTTTGCTTCAGTATTTTCTTGATCAAATGGTCTTGTAATATTACCTAAGGTAAGAAGTTGCAAGTTTCAAGTTGATCATGTCCCAAAGGACTGAAAGGGACAAACCATTTGAATGACTTGCCTAAGCTCACATACAAAATTTTCCCTAGATGCATTTAACTAGGGGAGGTGGACCTGCCAGTTTGGTATAGTGGTTATGTGTGCAGACTCTAATCTGGAAGAACCAGGTTTGATTCCCCACTCCTCCACTTGCATTCCCCTCTAATTCCAGCTCAGTTCCACAGGGCCTGGAAAATGGAGCTCTTCCGCCAGGCTTTTGAGTAGGAGCCGCCGCCACCACTATTCCATCATTGCTAGCCATGCATCATCGCACCGTTGCCATCATTGTGTGGTTCCATCGGGGTGCAGGGTGACCCTGGAAGGAGAAGGGATGACAGGCCACTGCCATGATTAAGATCTACCCCATCTTGTGTTAAACGTTCTGTTGTGGTATTATATGGTTTTATTCTGTTTTAGACTGTTTTAATCTGTTTTAACCTTGGCTTTGTGCCTCGTTGTTAGCCACCCTGCGCCTTCGGGGAGGGTTAGGGTTAAATCTAAATAATAAAATAAATAAATAATAAAAATTGCAGCTGCTGGTGTGACCTTGGGCAAGCCATAGTTCTGTCACAGCTGTTCTTGAAAAAGAGCAGTTTCTGTCAGGGATCTCTCAGCCCCACCTACCTCACAGGGTGTCTGTTGTGGGGAGGGGAAGGGAAAGGAGTTTGTAAGCCGCTCTGAGACTCCCTTGGGTAGTGAAGGGTGGGGTATAAATCCAATCTCTGTTTCTTCTTCTTCTCCTTCTTAGTAGGGTTGCCAAATCTGATTTGTAAAATTTCTGGAGATTTGGGGGTGGAGCCTGGGGAAGACAGGAGATGGGGAGAGACCTAATGCCATAGAATCCACTCTCCAAAGCAGCCATTTTCCTCAGGAGAACTGATCTCTGTAATCTGGAGATAAATTGTAATCCCAGGAGATCTCTTGGCCAGTTTGGTGTAGTGGTTAAGAGTGCGGACTCTAATCTGGAAGAACTGGGTTTGATTCTCCACTCCTCCACATGCAGCTGCTGGTGTGATCTTGGGACAGTTAAATTCTTTCACAGCTGTTCTCTCATGAGCAGTCCTGGAAAGAGCTCTCTCAGCCCCACCTACCTCACAGGGTATCTGTTGTTGAGAGAGGAAGGGAAGAAGATTGTAAAGTGCTCTAAGACTCCTTCAGGTAGTTAAAAGCGGGATATAAAACCCTCCTCCTCATCCTCCTCCACCTGGAGATTGGCAATGGTACCCATTAAGGTGAATGGAGCCCTGTCCCACAAGGCTCAGCTGCCCCCAGCCTCCTCCTGCCTGGCTGGAGATGGCAGCCTGTCAGCATCCTCCTACATACAGATGCAGGAGAAGCGAAAGCTTTTCATGGGCAGACATAAGCTTGAAGAAGATTCCCTCAAGAGGAGTCCTTTGGGGAGGGTGGGGGGAAGGTAAAGAAAGAGTGACAAACGTCACCAACTTTGTCCTGCAGGTTGCCCACTCCTGAGTCCAGCTGCAGAGCCTCACCCATTACTTTGAGATGGTATAAAGATCTCTGACCTGGGACTGGAAAAGGAAAAGCTGCTGCCCACTTGGGCTGCTGATTGCCAGCTCATAAGAACATAAGAGAAGTCAATGTTGGATCAGGCCAATGGCCCATCCAGTCCAACACTCTGTCACACACTGGCCAAAAATACCAGGTGCCATCAGGAGGTCCAGCAGTGGGACACTAGAAGCCCTCCCACTGCTGACACCCCCCCAAGCACCAAAAATACAGAGCATCACTTGCCCTGGAGTCCCTATCTATACCTTGTGGCTAATAGCCACTGATGGACCTCTGCTCCATATGCTTATCGAATTCTCTCTAATTCCAGCTCATCGAACTGTAGTCTCAGCAACTGGTTTTTGTGCTGCAGTGTCTTATCGGAAGAGTAATTGCTGCAGTAGAGTTTTTTTGCAAATACTGAAATCTGAGTGATCACAGGGAAGGACTAGTCTGAGGTGTGTAGTAACAGATGTCTTGATGCATTTGGATTTTAAGTGAGGCTCCTTTTGGTTTGGAGTGCCTATGACTTTGTAATTTGTAAGGTGCTTTGAGTCCCGAGTGCCTGGAGAAAAACAGCATATTCCAGACAAACAAATAATAAAGAAATAAATGGATTCTTATTGTTGGAAGTGGAGGAGTATACGCTGTCCTCTGCCTCAGCCTTCAGAGACAGCACCATAGATTTACAGACAGAGAGAGAGGTCAGGACACACACAGGTCATCCTTTCCTTCCTACTATCTAATACTATCCTTTGAAGTAGAATGCTGTTCTTAGGGTTAAGACTTCCTTCCTTCTGGCTTGACACTTTCTCTCTCACACACACAAAGAAGGAGCACCCACTCTCCATCTTTGCCACCACGGATGCAGGACAGGCATTCTCCATCCGCATCCATCTAGCTGGTTTAGATTAGATTCTATCCCTCTCTCCCAACCTGCACTATCTAGAATATAGTTCCTTGAATGAAGGATTCTTATTAGTTTGAAACTGACAAGTGGCTCCATGCAAACATTTTCTGGCAAGCAATCAACACTCACAGACCCTACCAGCCAATCAGGCAGGCAACCAAGGCCTTCACACTGGCCTGATGTGCTAGTATGCTCATTGGATGGGCATGCTTTGGCCTAGGCCGGCCCCTGGTTTATGCTCTGGCATTTATTTATTTAAGAAATGTTTTGTGCCAGCCCTCTAGGAATGTGCCCAAAGAAGCTTAGGACATCTGGAGGGAAAAACCATTTAAAGTTTTTATTTAAAATCCAGCATTGGCTTCTCACATGAAGAGCTGCTCCTTTCTGCTTGGCCAAGAGTTCTTCTGCTGAAGCTACTCCCTGTAGTCTGGGCTGTGACTGATGTCTGGTGGAACTGGTGCTGCTTCTGGCTGCTGCTTCTGTTCAACCAACGTATGTCGCAACTTATGCTGGTTTGTTAAGGTCTGATCAGTCAGTGCATTAACTGCATATTTACAGAATACAAACAGCGTGTAGAAGCACAGTCTGAGAATCTGTAGTTTCTTTTGCTTATTATCTATTTTGCAGATCAGTAGTATGGGATCTTGCCACCTGACCAGCAAGCACCACTGCCTTTAGCCCTAAGTCAACCGTAATTATGCAGCTTTATTTCCTAATGAAGAGTCGGATGACCAACCTCCCCTCCTAATTGCTATTAATGCATTCATTTTATTCACTTACTGGTATATTATCTTACAGCCCAGGAGCATACTGCAAAATGTTATGGGGGTTTTGTTGCTGGTTTCCTTCCAAGTTTCATCTCCTCTTAGAATTTATAAGGGATTCCTCTGAAGCCCGATTCATCTGCAACACCAGCAACAGCAGCCACTTAAAATGAACTGTGTCCAGCAGTATTTATCATCCACTATGAATCTTCTTTTCAATAATTATATGGTAACTTGGAGGCGGGGGGGTGGGGGCCACTCAATAAGCTGTTGTCACACAGCTTGCAGCATGTGCTGAGTCTACTTCCGTTCAAACTTCAGGAGGCAACCACAATTGGGGGCAGATGAAGGAAGCTCAAGCCCTACCTTGTTCAGTTTAGGAATCAGACAGTAAATGCTGCCCCATACAAAATTTAGGGGTAGAGCCTCCATGAATTATTGAAATACAAATGTACTCGTGAAGGATGCACACAATCACTCTTTCCTTTTGTGGAAGGCAATCGATCTCCGAAGAACTCATAATCCATGCAGGCCCTAGTCATTTTCTTTACCCTGTAATTCCTCTACACCTCGCCTCTCATTATACTCTGTTATATAAGCAATACCTAAGAGGAAAAACACCAGGAGATAAAGCTCCAAAGCAATCGTCACACAGTGCTGTTTCACAGTACTGAGGCTTTCCCAAACGTAACACTAACAGGAAGAGTTTCATTGTGTTTCCACTACAGTAAGAACAAGAACAGAAAAATGGGTGGGGGGAAACCTGGGCAGAAATAAACAGGATGATAAGGTAAAAGGCAAAGGCAGAGCCGTAACAGCTAAGACCCATCTGCCAGGTAAGGGGTGAGGAAAAGGATGCAGAAGGTACAGCCGATACTAAGTTGAGTAAGCAGCCTTTCCAGATGTTTAAACAACAGTCCAATTTTATTCTTAGAACAATATTCATGGCTAGCCTCAATCTAGCAGCACCACTCAGATAATCCAACCCTATCCATTAGATAGTCCACTAGAGAAATCTCTGCTCTATTATTGATCTTTCCCCCCCAGTTCTCTGTTGGTCTTTATTCTTTTCTCCATCCAGGGCTGGCAATTTGACATTTTTAACAACAGCTTACATTTATTTTATGGTTCAAGGCTGCTGCCCCTCCTCCATGCCTCCATGCATCTTTTCAAAATCTTTCCAAACCCTCCCCCACCCCTTCCCAGGCTTGGGAAAGGTCAAATTTATTATAGCAGTTTTGACGTCTCTGCAGACTTCATTATATCACATTGTCATTAGTTAAGACCCAGAGTAGACCCGGTGAAAGAGTTCACCGTCCCACCTCAATTACAGTAAGCAAGCATGGTCAAACAGTCAAACGCAATTAGTGTACTAATTACACTCTGAAAAGTGTACCATCTAGTCCTCTTGCTGCTAATTACAAGTAGAGTTCATTGATCTAAAACCCCAGAACGTTTTTAAGTGTCACGTGAATATGCTCTCTCTAACTGCTTTCTAATCAAACCAAATCTTTAAAAAGAACAAGAAGTGCAATTCTGTGTGTAACAAGCTACTTACTAATACCTTCCACAATATATATTTTATTTAAAATTTTCAGTGCACTGCTAACTATACAGGGATTCCTGAGTGGTTTTAAAAGCTTTTTTTTTGTAATCCAGATATATAAAAGTAAAGTTCAATTTTATGTATTAATTACAAGCCGTGTTTCAAACATATATAACCCAAGCCTTGAAGCTGTCATCCCTAGTACTGGCTTCTAGGGAGCCGCTCCCTCTCAAGGTCTGATTCCCCAATTAAATACTGCTAAAAGAACTTACAAAATATCTCCCCCCCCCAATTTGCACATAGAAATAAATTGGGCATTTGGGAGCTGTTTAAACTGGCACATGCAGATAAGTCTATAGGGTCCATGTAATGGATGCACTTGATTCTAGCAACAGTGATTTAGGCACAGATATTGGTTTCTGCTAGGAGGAGGAGGAAGAGGAGGAGATTGGAAGACTGGATTTATACCCCGCCCTTCACTGCCTGAAGGAGTCTCAAGAGCGGCTTACCATCTCCTTTTGTTTCCCCTCCCCCCAACAGACACCTTGTGAGGTAGGTGGGGCTGAGAGAGCTCCAAGAGAATTTCTCATGAGAGAACAGCTCCGAAACAACTTGTAACTGACCCAAGGTCACACCAGCAGCTGCATGTGAAGGCATGGCGAATCAAACTTGGTTCTCCCAGATTAGAGTCCACGCTCCTAACCACTACACCAAACTGGCTCTATTCTAGTGGCAGGATGGCTCATGCAAAAAAAACCAACATCACACCACAATTGCTGAATCTCCCTTGTACAACCTGCTTATGAATTTGTTGGCACATCTGGGGTTGAACCACATCTCAGAGCCTCACTCAGGAATTTCACATTACCGAGATTCTGCTGGATTGAAGCCGTTTCTGATTTGTCTTGAAGTAAACCGGTACAGGGCTGCCATTTCACACATGGCTTTCCCTGACCGGAAAAGAGCCGAATCAGAAGCGGTTTGGCAATTCAGACCGTTATAGCGCTCTAAAGCGAACCTTTTTTTAAAAAAAAGCCGGAGATCGCCCGCATGGGCGAAAAAAGGCGGGGAAAAGCGTATCAGATCCGGGAGAAGAAACTGACGACTACTTGGAAGCGGTTGACAGGTAAAACGCTTCAGCCCCGTTTCCTGAACGGGACAGAAGCGATTCTGTGTGAAATTACAAATATATTCCGGTAGGGAACCGGTTCTAAAATGGTTCTGTCTGAAATGCCAGACCAGAAACCGTTTGGGAACCGTTCCTCTTCCAGATTATATCATCTGTCTGAAATATAGATACCTAAGGGTATCAGATTAGGATTCTGGAGATCCAGGTCTGAATCCTCACTCATGCTATATAGCCTTGGGCCAGTCACACTCTTTAAGCCTAACCAATCTTAAAGGGTGGTGGTTGTAAAGATAAAATAGGGGGAAGGAGAATGATGTTGTAAGCCACTTTGGATTTCCACTGGGGCAAAAAGCAGTTTACAAATACTTAAATAAATAAACATATCAAATGAAACCTTTTACAGTACTGACCCAGTATAATAAAGACCAAGATACAGGACAGGGGTGCCTGGAGTTCCCACTGTGCCCCTTCCCTTGCTTGCCACTTAAAATGTGCTTTGTATTATGAATATCAGACATCTGGAATATCACATACAAAGAGAAAAGCTTACACCCAAGCTGACTTTAAGGGCTGATCTGAAGCAGATTGGGGCTGCAAGAGAGCTTTAGTGGTGGCTGGTAACTAGAAGAGCCATTGAGAGAAGTACTTCAGACTGCAAATGGTTCCATTGGGAGGAAAGATACACAACCATCTTTCCTCACTTGGGAAGACGACTTCCAGTTAAAAATGCCAGTTTAAGATCACCATTTTAAGAGCTGCCTGGCAGCCAGAAATTCAAGAAGTAAAATTTTCCCAGCATGCAGATACCAACAAGGCAGAAATCAAAACTATTGAATTTTGGCAGAAAAAAGCTTCAGTGACTAAGGGCACAGAAAACAGATCTTTGTCAGCAGCTTTAAGATGTACACTTGGCCTCAGAGATCATACAAATATCAGTTCTTACATTTTCGTTAAAAAAGAAAACTGAGTAAAAAAGAGATTAGATCGTGCCTGCATTTTCTCTCCCCTTGCTGAATCAAGCTCTCCAACTAAGCTCAGTTTCTAGTCCACCAGTTAATTTGCAAGCTTCATTCCCCAAAAGCACATGAATATTTTATATTTGTTAACACAGCCCTGGGAGAAAAGGGGGGGGGACCATCCCCGCTGTTTAAGAAAGCTTTGAAACTAACATCCCCGTGCAGCATGGCAGCTTGGATTGAACCAATCTTCTAGCGCTGTGTCTGGAAGGATGGAAGAATGAGTGTAAGCCAACATTCCTTCAAGCTAGATCAAGGCACTGAAATATTAAACATGATAGCGCCTCTTTGGGAATAGTCACAAGTAACTTGAAAGCAGGCTAGTTTCTAAACAACGGCTCATCCTTTTTCTGCCACACTAGACAGATAAACAGCCCGGTTGGTACAGAAGAGTGTATTGGGAATATACAGAATGGGTTCGAGAACCACATCTGATCTGCATATTTAATGTGACCATCAGTTTCATACACTTGGCAAATCATTTTCTTGAACATGTCAAATCTAGAGTACAGCAGGCAAGCATACTATTTGTTTAGCAATTTTTTCTTGAAATGTGAAAACTTCAGACTGGTGGAAAATAGATAAACTCTGAAATTGTCAGAAGCTAAAAGTCCCTCTGACCCAGCTGCTTTTCCATAGAAGAGAAAAAGAATCAGTCATGGAAATGGAAGATTTTAGTCACTTACCATGAAGCTTCCTTCTCGGTGGTTCAGGAGTAGGGCAGTCCTTGACTCCTTACGCCTGGGACTTGCCCCTCCCCCCTTCCAACACAGGGCCGGCAGACTTTTGATCCTGGAGGGGAGGGGCTTGTCCTGTGGATCGTCAGTCGTAATCCAAGCCAAACTCCTCTCCCAATCGATACTGCACCTAACTCATGCATGAAATAAAAGGCAAAGAAACCCCACCCTTCCCACCAGAACACATGGGAACAGTCACAGGTAATGTCCAACCAACAAGAACTTTATTCACGTAACAAACAGAAAAAAAAAAAAGTTCCATCATTTCAGGTTGAGCCCTTTCTCAAGGCATAAAACCCCCAACACTCAGTCCAGGCACAGAACTCAACAGCCCTTAAGAGCCACCAGAACTCGTTCCTCCAAACGGGTGGGGAGGACTGCCCCACTCCCGAAGCACCGAGAAGGAAGCTTCACAGTAAGTGAATAAAATCTTCCATTCTCCGGTGGTTCGTGGAGTGGGGCAGTCCTTACTCCTGGGACGTAAATTAGCAGTATCTCCCGAGGGTGGGCCCAACAATTTCCAGTGTTCACAAGACCTGTTGCAGCACTCTCCTACCAAAGGCTGCCTCAGCCGAGGCCCACCTGTCAACTTTATAATGTCTTGTAAATGAGTGCACCGAGCTCCAGGTGGCCGCTCTGCAAATCACCTTGAGGGATGGAAAAGCCTGATATCCTACTGACATGGCTGCCCCCCTTAATGAATGTGCAGTGACCCCCTCAGGCGGTTCTAACCCTTGAGCTTTGTAAGCCTCAGTAATACATCCCCTTACCCACCTACTTATGGTGGATACTGAAACGAGTGTGCCCAGGCTCGTTTTCCTGAAGGACACAAACAGACACTCAGACTTTCTGTGAACCTTGGTCCTATCCAAGTAAAAAAATGCCCTGTGGACATCCAACCAATGCCAACGCCTCTCCTTCTTGTGTGTGGGATTCTGGCAAAAAAAGGGGAGGATGATCTCCTCAGCTTCATGAAACACCTTCGGTATGAAGGCCAGATCTGGTCTGAGGACCACCTTTTCTGCATGGAAAATACACAGCTCTTTATTCAAGGACAATGCCCGCAGTTCAGATACTCTGCGGGCTGAGGTAATCCCCACTAGAAAAACTGTCTTGAAGGTTAGCTCCTTTAATGGGCAGGTTGCCATAGGCTCAAAAGGGGCTTTACTGAGTGCATTTAACACCATGTTTAGGTCCCAGGTGGGAAACCTACGTACCTAAGGATTAAGGAGGGTCATCCTTTTAAGAAACCGCTTGACGTGTGGATGTTGTCCCCAGGAAACACCCACTTTTGCTCCTCTTACCATGGACAGAGCTGCCACCTGTCTCCTTAAGGTACTAGTACTTAAACCTTCCTCTTGGCCATTTTGAAGAAAGGTCAGGATATCCCCTACTTGGGCCCGAAACAGATTCACCCCTTTCTCCCCGCACAACATCTGGAAAACCTGCCATGTCCGGTTATGCACTTTGTAAGTAGACTGTCTCCTAGATGCCAACAAAGTGTCAACTACTCCCTTCTCATATCCCAGATTTTTTAACAGCTGCCCTTCAATCTCCAGGCTGCCCTTCAATCTCTGGTCTGGGATGCCTCGACTCTCCCTGTAATAGAAGGTCCCCTCACAGAGGTAGATGCCAAGGCTCTTCCACTGAGAATCTCAGCAGGTCCTGGAACCACACCCTTCTCGGCCAAAAGGGCACGACCAGAATCAGTTTTGCCCTCTGGGTTACCAACACCTGAATCACATGAGGAATAAGGGGGAAAGGAGGGAACACATACAACAACCCCTCCGGCCACGGGCAGCTTAGAGCATCCATACCCCAGGCCTCTGGTTCCCATGACCTTGACAGAAACCATTCTACTTGTCTGTTCTGTTCCGTCGCAAACAAGTCCATGAGTGATTGTCCGAACCTTCTGCTTATCTCTTGAAACACATCTCTGTGTAGCATCCACTCGGCCTGGTCCACCATCTGCCGACTTAGCCAGTCCGCGATCATGTTTTCTTTTCCCAGCATGTGGATTGCCTTTAGAGACTGTATATGAGACTCTGCCCACAACATCACCTGAGCCGCCTCCTTGTTCAGTTTCCGAAATCTCATTCCACCCTGTTTGTTGATGAAGGCTTTCACCGTCACATTGTCTGCTTGCACAAGGACGTGTTTGTCTAACAGATGGCTTTGAAACCTGATGAGGGCCAACTTGATCGCTCTCAGCTCGAGGAAGTTGATGCTTCTGGTCAGCTCCTTCCCCGACCAGGTCCCCTGCGTCATATGGCCTGAAGTGTGAGCTCCCCAGCCGAACAGGCTGGCATCCGTCGTCACTATAATTCTCTTGGTTCCCTCAGAGGTACACCCAACTCCAGCTAAGATGGCTCCAGCCACCATCACAGTTCCTGTCTCACTGACGAGGGCACCAGCACCTTCCTGATTCTCTTGTGTGCAATGTCCTTCTGAAAATGTCTCAGGAAACTCTGCAACGGTCAAGTATGGAACCTGGCCCATGGTACCAGATCCTGACAGGAAACCAAGAGTCCCAGTAAACATGCTAATGTCATCACCTCCATTGTCGCCTCTGACACTACCTGGTTCACCATAAGGCACAGTTTGTCTTTCCTCTCCTTGGTCAGAAACACTGTCCTGTGTTGAATGAATCAACACTCCCAAGTATGTTACTACCTGAGACGGCTCCAACACACTCTTTTCCAGGTTGATGACAAACCCATGGTCCTGCAGTACCTGTATAGTTAACTTCAGATGGGCTCTCACTTGTTGAGACATCCCTGCCTGAATCAAAATGTCATCATGGTAAGGAAATAAGGACACTCCTTTCCGTCTCAACACTGCTACTAGTGTCACCAGCACTTTGGTGAACACCCTCAGAGATGATTTTAGACCGAATGGGAGTGCCCAGTATTGGAAATGCTTCCTGTGGTAGGCAAACCTCAGATACTGATGGTATGCATCCCGGATTAGGATGTGTAAGTAAGCCTCTGAAAGGTCTATCGAGGCCATGAAGTCTCCTGTTTGAATTGACATGAGGATTGACCTCAATGTTTCCATCTTGAACCTTCACGTTCTTATGAACTGGTTCAACCATTTTAAGTCCAAGATGACTCTGACGTCCCCATTCTTTTTGGGGACCATAAAGAAGATTGAATAAACACCTTTCGATTTTTCCCCGTCCGGAACTTTCTCTATAGCTCCGATGTCTAGCAAATGTTGAAGGGCTTCCTTGAGAAGGTTGTGTTTGGTTGTAGAAGTTTTTCTTTGTAACTCCAGAAAATGACTCGGAGGGGACCTCTTGAATTCCAGGGAATAACTGAGAGTGACTGTCGCCAGCACCCACCTGTCCGTGACTGACTGTTGCCACTGGGTAGCAAAGTGCTGGAGACGTCCCCCTATCCCTGTTGTCTTCTGTTTCTCAGCATAGTCACGCTGAGGTCCCCTTCTTGGTACTCTTGGGGCTTTGACCCGACTTTCCAGAGAAGGGTTGAGATTGTTTAGGTTGCCACTTGCCTCTGAAAGACCTACTGAAGGACTGCTTGTCACTACGCCTGAAGTCATGAAAAGGCTGAAAACGTTTTCTCAGTTTATCATCTTTCTTCTTAGAAGGTAAAACTCTCTTCTTATCTTTTCCTTCAATCAAATATCTCTCTAAAGCTGCTCCAAAAGATTTTCCCCTTTAAAGGGCACAGCAGCTACCTTTGCTCTGGTTGAAAGTCCTCTTCTAACTCACTAAGCAATTGGTTATGTTCTTCCTCTCTGCATAGAGATTTACTATCCTTCTTCCTAGGGGTGGGACAATCCAGAGAATCCGTCCTCCTATGTCTCTTGCCTCCAGGAGCAGAAGAAAAAGAAGAAGAAGCCTCCCTGTTCCTTGGTGCCTGACTCCAAAGGTCTCTAAATTATTTTCTCATCTCTTCCTTTAACCAAGAAAGTAAAAGGGTGTGTGCATCTTCCCTAGGCAAATCTGACACATGTGTATCATTTTTGGAAATCTGAGGCGCCTCCAATGATTCCTGAGAAAAGGAATTTGAAGCAGCAGCTGTGTCCTTCATTTTGGCCCAGCCCTGGAAAGTGAAAGTAGACACCTTCACTACCCAGCTCGCAAAATGGTCGCCCTTCCCATTCCTTCTTTGCAACCATAGGAATAAACTGGAGATTTCTGCCCAATGTTGCCCTAAATACCCAGGAAAAAACACTGGGACCAGCAAGAAAAAACCTCTTCCCCAATCCCAATCACAGAAAGGGAGAAAAGGTGGAGGAGGGGGGTTAATTTTCTCAGGGGCTGAATAGAGGCTGCAAATGGGCACTTTCCACAGTGTTCCACAGCCCAAGCCACCTGATTTCACACCCCTCCCCTGTCTAAAGGATAGTTGTCTCCTACCATGACTCAGCAGGCAGGAACAGAAGGAGACTCCGTGTTTTTCCCACAGTGCAACCCTGCAGGCAACAACACATGGCTCCACTTGCAAAACCAGGATCACGCCAGTTGAAACCGCGCCACCTGGTCGCTTCCTCTACCCTCACCACTCTCTCCCAGTCTCCTCAGCATACCGAAGCAAGAGAGTTCTCCTGCAGCGATTAAAACGCCGTGCACAGCGGGTGAGGGTAGGACCTGGCTGTCGTGACCATCTGGGGGCCTCCCAGAACCGCCGGCAGCCGCTCTCCGCTTCCTTTATGGAGGACTCAGAAAGGGGAAAAAAGGAAGATTCCCCCCATTTACTTCCATCACTCACATCTCTTCTCCAAACTCTTTCTCCTTTCCAGCCAGGATCTTCGTGCTTTCCCAAGCACAGCCGAACGTCCTGCAAGAAAGGCAGGGCCAGTAAGACTGGTGATCCACAGGACAAGCCCTTCCCCTCCAGGATCAAAAGTCTGCCAGCCCTGCATTGGAAGGGGGGAGGGGCAAGTCCCAGGAGTAAGGAGTCAAGTCCCAGGAGTAAGGAGTCAAGTCCCAGGAGTAAGGAGTCAAGGACTGCCCCACTCCACGAACCACCGGAGAATAGCTAACCATCCTTCTCCTCCATTACCTGGAAATTTTGGCTTCCCCCCAACAACCACCTCCTTGCAGCAGTTTCATAGAACTTGGTCTGCACGATCTGTTTCTCCATCATGCACTAAACTGAGACTGACTGTATGAGACTCCTTCATCCATTGTAATCCTCAACATTAATGTTGATTCTGCTGTGGAATTCACTTTCAGAAGGTGACCATCATTCTTAAAAACTGCACAATCCATATTGTGTTGGCAGACAGATCAATGCTATAGTCCACCATGGAAAGATCTACATATATCTGCAGAGAAAATGAAAACTAGATGGTCACCTGTCCCAATAGGTTAACATTCATAGATTGTCAGTTTCCATTTTGCTAGCCAACTCAACTCAAGGTTCAAATTTCAAAGTATGACTCTAGCACATTAGGATAAAATCATTACTGTTTTTTTCTTCCAAATTTCTAACCCTTTTCATACTGCTGTTTTTGGCTATTCCCCTGCAGAGCAATGGCCAAAAAGCTGTAACAAAATCCCATTCACCAGCCAGTCAGTCCTGTTTGCAGGCAAGAGTGATAGCCTACCCAATGATGACAATACCATTCTGTACTTGTTTTATCAGAAGAAGCAGGTTTGAGCTCACATATACTGTTATGTCTGGACATGTGCAATCTTCTACACAGACTTAACTGCTGTGGGTGCTAGTAGCCAGCATAAGAAGGCATGTCTGGGCTTGTCTGGGCAGGCCACCTGGTTGGAGCTTGAAGACCCAGAACAAAGGCAGGCAGGATCCTGAAACCTGCCTGAGGATTGGCCCCTGAGGGCAGCCAGCCAATCTGGAGCCTGGAGCCCTTTTGAACTCACCAATTGCATGGGGGCTGGGAGTGGCTTAGGTCTATATAGTTAGGGCAGTTGCCCCATGTAAAGCAATCCTGTTGAGATGCAATAAACTGCTGCTTGTTGAAATCACTCTGCCTTCGCCTCTGCCATGTTAAACCCACTATTTAATATATACACTAGCCATGCTTGCCCTGGAAGAACCAGATTTCCCAATGCCTGCATACTGACCACCATCACTCCTAGCTGCAATCATGGGCTACAGCCCCATGGGTATAGGAACGGTTTTTCACCTCCCACTACCCCACAATGGTGGTCATCGACATATGCACAGTGCAGAAGGGCCAGATGATTTGGACTGATGGACCATGAGATCTTAAAAAGAGTGCTAAATCCGATGCCAAAATAAACAGTATCAAGTTCCTTTGACACTTAATTTAAATTACACAATTAAGGCCAGAAAAGATATTTCTAAAAGCCCAAAATGAGACATGCAACTTCAGGTTTTAAGTTCTCACTCATTTTTTTTAGTGAATATACAACCACAATGCTCCATGCTTGAGGAGACTCTAGCTCTGACTAAGATAGCCACATAGGTGCTTTTTGGACCAAAACTGGAAGATGTTCTAAATCAGCAGCTGTGCATTTGGCACCAGGCACATGACTTTCATCTTTAGAGGCCTGTGAATCCTTAGCCAAAGCTTCTTAAACATTGTATGTGCTGTATCTTTTGTTTGGGAGTTAGTCACTCAAGTACTGTTTCGTTTTGTGAAAAGAGTTAGGGCCAGGGCTTTTTTCCTGGGGGAATGCACCGGAACAGAGTTCCAGAAACCTCTTCAACAAAATTCTTTTTTAAATTTTATTCTTTTAACATTTTAAAAGTTCATGAGTTTCAGTGATTGAAAACTTCATTTCCCTCTCGAGAGTTCCGGCTCCTCTTTAAAAAAAAAAAAAGCCCTGGTTAGGGGGTGATTGGAAACTGTCTTACTTGACATTTTTCTGTGGACATACATGTTTAAAGTTGATCTCAGCTAAAAGTTCAAGCCATATTATCAGACAAAAAAAAAGTGTAAGAAAGGAAAGCTTCCAAAGTTTTCCTTTATTGAGATGGTCCTATGCTGGATGTTTGTGAGCCAGCCTGGTGTAGTGGTTAAGCGCGGCAGACTCTAATCTGGAGAACTGGGTGTGATTCCCCTCTCCTCTACATGAAGCCTGCTGGTGACCTTCCGTCAGTCACAGTTCTTTCAGAACTCTCTCAGTCCCACCTACCTCAAAAGGTGTTTGTTGTGGAGAAAGGAAAGAAAGATAATTGTAGATCTCTTTTGAAAGTAGAGAAGCAGGTTATAAAAAGCCACTATTCTTCTTTATGCATGGATTACAAACACAGAGACAGAGAGGCTTGGATCCAGACTAGCCTTTTCATGGGCACATGACTTCCCAGGCTCCAGCAACAGCCCTTAAATGACCCCTGAAATCCTGTTCCTGGGGGAAAGGGAGAATTGAGGAACAGAATTTCAGGGTGCATTTACAGCTACCGCATGTGTGGAAAAAGTGGAGAAATCATGCTCCACAGGCAGAAGTCCTTGTGCTCATGGAGAAGCAAGCTTGGATCTAACCCTATGCCTTTTCATTTAAGACTCACAATAACATTAAGAACACAATTACACTAAGCACTTTAAGCATAAAATGAAGCCATGACAAAAACAGAACTCTTCACAGAGACATGAGAGCAAGAATTCTCCCACTGTCACCATAACTGCAAAACACTAGTATGAATAAGTGAATCCTGTATTTTCTTCCAAACAATAAAGGAGAAGAACTTTCCCCTCGAGCCACAGTTTCTGTATAATGTTTATTCAGTAGTCTGTTTCACACTTTAGCACCATAACGTACCCCTACTTATGATATAAGAAAAGCTCTACTGGATCAGACCAGTGGTCCATCTAGTTAAGTAACCTGCTTCAAACAGCAGCTAACCAGTTACCCCAGAGAGCCTACAAACAAGCCCCAGAGGCCAAGGCCTTCTCCTGATGCATGACATGTTTGTGGTCTCATGTTCCCCTCAGTCAGCTTTTCTAAAAGGAGAGGTCCCAGATTCTTCAGCCTTTCCTCATAGGAAAGGTGCTCCAACCCCTTGATCTTCTTGGCTGCCCTCTGTCAGATCGCTGCCATGTATCGTGGAGGGCGATGGATCAGGCTGAGGGGGAAAGGGGAATGAATTCCTTGGAATGTTGCTTTCGCTTTCCCGCTGTCTATGCCCAGGCTCTTATCTGTAGTTTCTGTGCCTGACCTTGGTAACATCTTCTCTGGTAACACTGAAACCGTCATGATTCTGGCGGGCACTGCTAGCTACCTTCATTGGCTCCCTCCCACTCCCTGACCTGCTTTGAATCCAGTATATCTTTCCCATCCTGCACTTTTCCCATCAGTTTCAGCACAGAACCTGAAGTACAGATGTCCTACCAATACTGATCAATAAACTTCCTTTATAAAGAAGCGAGTTGTTGGTTCTGATTGCTGTGGGAGTCTGACACCCACTTCTGTATGTTTTTTCCAGCTCCGCAATATCCTTTTCGAGATGTGTGTATGGTAAACAGAACTGCACACAGTATTCCAAATGACGTCTAACCATAAATCTATAAGGGGCCATTACAATGTTGGCCATTTTATTTATGCTTCTGAATTTTCAAGGAAACTCAACAGGGAAAGTGTAAAAAGATGCACATTTCACCATGGTGATGGTGAGCATTCTGTGCTTCTGTCAACAGAACATTCACCATTGAGACTGCAGTAGAAGCATGGGCCACACCACCACCAAGCCTTGGACAGAGACAGAAAGTGCAAATCATCCATAACTCCTCTTTCACCAGTCTGCCTTGGCCGTCATTACTCAGTCAGTCTTTGGTCAGTCTTTTTCAGATGAGAGATGAATGGCAATATTTTTATTTATTTATTTATTTATATACTAGCCTATTTTTTATTTTCTTTACAAATCTTCACACCACAAAGGTTAATTTTTTTCAAGACAAAGTGTGTCACCTATATTTTGCACTGAGGTCTTCTGACCAATATTACTTAACTTGGGAACACAGAAAGCAAGCTTAACAAGAATTTGAGTGCTAGATCCAGGCCAAACTCACTACTGGACAAGAATTTGGCAGACCCAATTCAAAGCCCCATGTTACCATGAAACCTGGGCCAGCCAGTCTCCAGACTAATCTAACTCATAGGGTTGGTAGCAAGGATAAAATGAGGAAAAGAGAGCCATAGAATAATAGAATCATAGAGTTGGAAGGGGCCTCCAGAGTCATCTAGTCCAACCCCCTGCACAATGCAGGAAATTCACGAATTCCTCCCCCCACATCCCTAGTGACCACTGTTTCATGTACAGCAGCCTAAGCTCCTTAAAGGAAAGCAGGATAAAAATGTTCTTGACAGATAGCACTGGGAGAAGTAAGATGAGTGCCAATGTTATTTCACATCTGTTCTTATCCAAAGAAAAGCACCGTAAACCCTCCAAATTACTTTCTTTGAAGATTATAAATGACTACTGGGTTGAACCAAACTATACTTACTGGGCTAAACAAAAGGTGACTGTACACTGTTCTTTGTGGGGTTTGGCTGTGGAAGTTTATTACTAATAAATAAAACGTACTTTAAATGTTTTTTAATCTCCCATTTTCCAACATAAGCATTCTTTACAATACCCCCAAGAAAAGTGACGAAATTCTAGTTAAAAGTCCAGATGGAGAACCTCATACTCTCAGAGAGGAATAGGGGCTCATGGGACTTTTTGTCTGTCAACAGAACCCACAATCTGATTACCCCTTTGTCAATAAGCATTTTTGCAATACTTATTACAACCCAGCACGTTTAAGACACTTTGCTGGCAAATGCAGTGGGAACAATAATTGAATTTAAGTCTGCCCTGAAGTGCAATTCAGTTCAACACAGAAAGCTGGAAACAATTAGAGGAGGTTAAATAACAATGGCACCTTGCCGTAAAGGAACATTAAAGTACTACAAATCATCATCTACTGAAACTATGTCAGGGTCCTTAATAGATTACCATCAAACTGGAAACATCATTTCACTATACAGATACATTTCCAGAATATTTACTTGGGCTAGCAGAAGACAGATTTGCCACTAGGCACAGCATTTTAATACAGACAATTTTATATTACCTAGGCCACACATTGTCCAGCAATACATTTACTTTCGAAGTCAGCCAGTCTCCATTATGATTTTGCACTGGTTTCTGTGCCTTTGAAAAGACATTAGGTACCACACAGGAAAACATACACCCAGGCATATGCCACTGCAGAAGCTATTTATAGATTCCACTCTCAGAGACCTCAGATGAAATACAGATGTTCTGTAGGGTACATGAAGGTCTGCACCCCACTGCAGAGAAAGCCTCCCTGCTGAAGAACACTAACAATTCCCCTATCTTCCTCCAAGGAGAACTATAATTTCTTACTTTCCTGATGCCATCAGGAACCTCCTCAAAAGCAAAGGGCACTAGAACAGGGGTGAATGGGATTGGTGAAAGGGAACAGAGTACTTCCCGTCCACCAACACAAAAGAGCAATTGGGTTGAATGACATTGGGGGAGGGGCAACCCAACACACACCCTCTGGCCACTAGAGGGGAAAAATATTTTCCAGAAGATAAAGCTCTGGGAGTCGGATGCTTATACTGAATCATAAGTTTTGAACCTATGAAGCTTCCTTACTTATATTGACACAACCATTGGTCCACCAAAGGCAGTGTTGTCTTCTCAGACTGGCAGTAACTCCAGGGACTCAGGTGACAGTCTTTCACATCACCAACTACTTGTGCCTGTTAACTAGGACCCCAGCAATTGAACCTGGGACCTTCTTTATGCAAAGCAAATGTTCTACCATTGAGCCGCAGCCCCTCCCCAAAGCCAGGGATGGCCAACTTCTGTATTGTAAAAGACCACTCCATTCTGTACACAGTGGTCCTGTAATCTGCCACACAAACCAACATCTCCACAATGGTTAGGTTTCATACTTCATTACACTTTACTGATGCCTACCAGTAAGAACTTGACAATAATGGAACACATGCATTAAAACAAAGCTGGGTAATTACATGCACTGCAATAAAGAGACATAATATTAAAGCACTCTGGAATCTGTTGCTTGCATATTAATCGTATTTCTTCTCTGTATGGGAGACACTATTGGCAAACTGTTTACCACATTTCAATTACAGTGTGACAGAACCACCAGGGCCCAAAATGCTATGGAAGCCAGATTTAGCTCACGGGCCAACTGCTGGTCATCCCTATGTTTACAGAATCATGTGTGATAAGATTTGTTCCCTGCCTTTCTATTGGAGTTTCACATATATGTGTCTTGATGACAGAAAATGTTTACCATGTTAACCAGATGCGGAACTATTTGCAAACAACATTTTGGGATCTCTTGTTTGCATTCTGTCACCATCTTCCCTGTCACCATGTTCTCCCACTCCAAATAAAGGGAACTAATATCAAACAACTGTACAACTCCACCCAGACCAATGCTTCTGAATTTAGATACATACAGGATGTAAACCAATGCCAAGATCTATGACTAATCCTCAAAAGCAAACAACTATTTAGGACAGCATTTACTGAGCCAGAGATAACACCAAAGATGCACATGGCATATCACACTGTAGGCAAATATACTGAGGCAAGTATTCAGAACTAAAGTGCCAAACGGAGTTCTTCTCCACAAGGTAACAAGATTAAATTTAATCTGAGTACGATATAATTTGTCTTCAATTTTCTCTCTAATAGTGATAAAAAGTACCCACACCTTTTTCTTATATATTCCTGTCACCAAAGGATGCCATTCTTCAAACAATTAATGGCTATTAAGAAAGCACACGTTCAGTACACATATTTGTGGATTGCTCAGACAGCAGAAAAGGAGAACAGACAGTGCTGCTTTTGAAATTCGGCAATGAATCAGATGCCAAGCAAAGAGCCAGTCAGAACCAAAGGGTCTGCATAATACAGAGCACGGCAACAATGGTGCAGAACCCCTTATTTCAAACCACTCATCTTGAGTCAGAGAGTTCAGGGATTCACCTAACTTAAACATAAATATGCAGCTTTGGGTCAGTAAAGCCAAACAACATCTCTGTGTTGTCATTGGCTTAAATACTTTCATTTCAGTACAGTGTAAGGTGACTGTGAACAAAGCTATCAAAACAGTACTGAAAAGCTTGTTTGTTTTGGTGGAAGCCCTGCTGTTTGGAGAGAGTAACACGGTGCCCAACTGAAGACACTTCATCTATGCAACTCCGGCTGCCGTAATAAAGTTAATGGAGAGCCCCATTCCCACACATAGTGGAATCACTATTAATAGTAACAAAACTTGCATTCACTACATCTATGCTTTAAAGTCTGGAAGCAATGCTTTAGCAATAATATTTGCCTACAATGCATGAAATACTGTAATAGCTGACATTTCAAAAAAATCTGTAATGACTTACAGAGGGGGTCTTGCTTTTTGAATCGTTTGAGTAACTAAACAGATTCGCATGGTCAAATTGGGAAGGATGTTTCAGATAATTAACAATACTATTTTAATCAGTTAGAACTCAAAGCTACATTTGGAGAATACCACAGAAAGGAGCATGCTCTTACAGTGTAAAGAGGTACAAACTTTAGCAATTTGAACTTTTTTTTTTTTGGTAAATACGATTTATTATTGGATATATCACATGTTCATGCAATTTAAACATACCAATACATATCCATTTTTCTTTTTTCCCTCTCCCCCCCAAACAAGGCTTCCCGCACTGCTCCAACCCCATTAATGTCTCTCTTATTCTATTACAATTACTTCTAAACTTATTTTCTCTTACTAACGGTAACAATTCAAAAGTCTAATTCTCTTTCATTTTCTTCTTAATAGCTATCAAAACAAATCAAACCACGTTTAATATCCCAATTTTTCAACAAGTATTTTTGAAAGTCTTTCCAGTCTTCAAAAAAAGTTTCATCTTCTTCGTTGTTTAACTTTCTTGTTAATTTGTCCATTTCTGCCATAAACAACGTCTTTTTGATCCATTCCCATGTTTCAGGTACTTTATCTTGTTTCCAACATTGAGCAAAAGTCAGTCTAGCTGCTGTGATCAAGTACCATAGTAGTGTTCTCTTGGCTACATTTATTTCTTCCATTTTAAGACCTAACAATAACATCTGTGGGTCTTTCTTAAAAGTACATTTCAAAATTTTTTGTATCTCATTGTGGATCTCAGTCCAATACTTTACTGCTTTATCACATGTCCACCACATATGGTAAAAAGACCCTTCATGTTTCTTGCATTTCCAACATTTGTTAGACATACTTTCATTTATAATAGCAATTTTTTTAGGCGTCATATACCATCTGTACATCATTTTATAACAATTCTCTTTAACATTTACACAAGTTGAAATTTTCATTGACTTTTTCCACAAATATTCCCAAGATGTCATTAATATCTCATTATTAACATTTACAGCCCATTTTATCATTTGCTCTTTTACAGTTTCATCCTCAGTGTAGCAATTTGAACTTTTGAGAGGAAGCTGATATACAAATACTTACTTTCCTATCAAACCAGAACTTATTTTACAGATTTAACAAAAAAGGCATCATTTGTAACTTAGCATATACAATGTTACTGCTTGAAATATTTATGGAATTTAAAAGTATAAATGTCATAGTAACAAATTTTGTAGCAAAAAGAAGAAAATGTATTATCTGCATAGAAAGTTTCATACATTTATAATCAGGATATCAGGATATTGAGTTAACCTTTATAACACTGAAAACAGTAAATGCTTTAATAATGTATTATCAAATACATTACAATATATTAATAGGTACCAGAATTATTCATATTTAAACAATAAATATTTTATATAATATACATATATTTTATAAGCCTACTGTATACATAAGAATTATAATCTAACTAGGGAGCAAAGCCCATTGTGGTGGAAGACAACGAAAGGATAGGAGGGAGGGAGGGAGGGAGGGAGGGAGGGAGGGAGGGAGGGAGGAAGGAAGGAAGGAAGGAAGGAAGGCGGGGAAGAGGGGGAAAAGTGAAAGAAAGGAAAGAGGAAGAAAGGAAAGGGCGGGTGGGAAGGGAAGAGGGGCAGAATGGGCTTTTCTAGGCCTACTGGGCCCATAGAAGGGCCAGAGGATGGGGGGGGGCAGAACAGGCTTCTCTGAGCCTACTGGGCCCATAGAAGGCCCAGGGGATGGTGTGTGTAGGGGCGGAATGGGCTTCTCTGGGAATACTGGGCCCTGAGAAGGCCCATAGGATGGTTTGGGGGGAGGGGTGGAACGGACTTCTCTGGGCCTACTACACCCATAGAAGGCCCAGGGGATGGTGGGGGGGCAGAATGGGCTTCTTTGGGCCTACTGCCCCCATAGAAGTCCCAGAGGATGGTGGGGGGCGGAATGGGCTTCTCTGGGCCTGCTGCACCCAAAGAAGGCCCAGGGGATGGGGGGGGCAGAACGGGCTTCTCTGGGCCTACTGCACCCATAGAAGGCGTAGGGGATGGTGTGGGGGGGCAGAAAAGGGCTTCTCTGGGCCTACCGCACCCATAGAAGGCCCAGGGGATGGTGGGGGGTGGAAAAGGGCTACTCTGGGCCTACTGCCCCCATAGAAGGCGCAGAGGATGGTGTGGGAGAGCGGA
This sequence comes from Gekko gecko, assembly GCA_029375565.1. Classification (NCBI taxonomy): domain Eukaryota; kingdom Metazoa; phylum Chordata; class Lepidosauria; order Squamata; family Gekkonidae; genus Gekko; species Gekko gecko. Next base: position 48,930,807 of record JAPDNY010000003.1, read on the forward strand.
AAAGGGCTTCTCTGGGCCTACTGCCCCCATAGAAGGCCCAGGGGATGGTGGGGGGCGGAAAAGGGCTTCTCTGGGCCTACTGCCCCCTTAGAAGCGCCAGGGGATGGTGTGGGGTGGCGGAAGAAGGCTTCTTTGTTCCTACTGCCCCCACAGAAGGCCCAGGGGATGGGGGGGGGCAGAAAAGGGCTTCTCTAGGCCTACTGCTCCCATAGAAGGCCCAGGGGATGGTGTGGGAGGTGGAGAAGGGCTTCTCTGGGCCTACTGCCCCCATAGAAGGCCCAGGGGATGGTGCGGGGGGGGCGGGAAAGGGCTTCTCTGGGCCTACTGCCCCCATAGAAGGCCCAGGGGATGATGTGAGGGGGCAGAAGAGGGCTTCTGTGGGCCTACTGCCCCCATAGAAGGCCCAGGGGATGGGGGGCGTAAAAGGGCTTCTCTGGGCCTACTGCTCCCATAGAAGGCCCAGGGGATGGTGTGTGGGGGTTGGAAAAGGGCTTCTCTGAGCCTACTGCCCCCATAGAAGACCCAGGGGATGGGGGGGGCGGAAAAGGGCTTCTCTGGGCCTACTGCTCCCATAGAAGGCCCAGGGGATGGTGTGTGGGGGTTGGAAAAGGGCTTCTCTGGGCCTACTGCCCCCATAGAAGGCCCAGGGGATGGTGTGGGAGGTGGAGAAGGGCTTCTCTGGGCCTACTGCCCCCATAGAAGGCCCAGGGGATGGTGGGGGGTGGAAAAGGGCTTCTCTAGGCCTACTGCCCATATAGAAGGCCCAGGGGATGGTGTGGGGGGGGCAGAAGAGGGCTTCTCTGTTCCTACTGCCCCCATAGAACACCCAGAGGGTGTTGTGGGGGGTGGAAAAGGGCTTCTCTCACCTGCCTCGGCCTTGAGGGCCTGTCTCTGCACTCACTGTGCAGACGGTCCTCTCCTGTCGGAGGACCGGAGCAGACTGAGCTGAAGACACTGACTGGGGCTGACGTGGGCGGGACTTCGCCAAGCAGCCAGTCAGCCCTGTCCAGCATCTTCTGACTGCCAGTTCTTGATCCCAATCAATTATGGCGACAATAGAATGTTGTGGAACCAAAATTCAAATATTAATAAGGACTGGATGCTGTAGATTGTTTAACACATGAATTTTCATGCTATACATTTTAAATGAGTAAAACCTTGTCTTAAATAAAATTTGATGCATTTAAAAAGAGAAAGAAATCCAAAGGAGTTCTCTTGAATGCTCCCCAGAATTTCTCAAATTCCCATTGTAGAAATTAAGGGGAAAGTCTTTGAAAGAAATTGGGGTGATTTCCCCAGGTCTTTACATCTCTAGTGAGAACACATGGTGTAGGGGACTGCAAACAAAAAGGGGGAAATCTTTGTTCATATGATCATGTGGGGAATTTTCAGCTAATTCTTGCTTCTTGCCATAGCCTCCCCATGCTGCATGTCCTATCATTCTGGGGAGTCATCTGTGGGGAGGGGATAATTTCCCCCAGTCCTGAACCAGGGAGAGAAGCTCCAAACTGGGGATCCTCCACCCCCAACTGGAAACCCTATACAATATGCATTGTATGAATATAATGAAAAACAACTGTACAGCATGAGATAAATCCAGTGTATCCTATAGTCAAAACAACATGGTTCCAAATGTAAGTTTATGTCACATTTAAATAATTATTTCCATAAATCATATGCCATAATGTGTATGATATAGCACTACTGAAAAGTTCCATGTCATAAAGTCTGACTTGATATTCAAATATGCTTCTAGTTCTACTGTGATTACATGGAATTTTTTGGTATAAATATTACACTATTTTTTCCAACTTCTGAGATGTCAAAAACCAAGTTGTGTACATAAAGGTAACATAGTGTACCAGCAGTTTTCAGCTGTTTCTTTCTGTAGCATAGGGTAGATTCATAATTTTTCATGCATAAAAGTATTTTTAAATTCCATATACGTCAAACAGTACAATTTCATATGCCAAGTTACATATTATATATTTTATGTTATTAAAACAATACAAGTTTATGTTTGATAAATATTGTGCATATATTTAAATTCCCCCCAAAAAACTACCACACTTCCTAAAAAATTGAGAAAACATTTTCTGAAGATTTATATATATGTTCTCTCTGTACATCCTTGTATGGAAGCCCTCGTCCTGTCCAATTAAAATGAAACAACCCTGATATTTTTGAGAGATGCTTCTGTCTAGCTATTGACTAGGGATGGGCACAACCTGAACCACAAAGCAAAATTGGTCAGGAATTTTGCCCTGTTCATGATTCGCGAACAGAAGTTCATAACAGGTCTACCATCATAAACTTCCACAAATTTTTAATACAGTTTGTGGCAGTTCGAGGATGGAGCAGAAAGTGGGGGGGGTGTGTGTTAAGGGAATCCCAGTCCCTTTAAATCCTGCTTTCTGTTCCCCACAAAAGCCACAAACACAGCTGAGTGGCAGGGAGATGCTCCTTACCACTCAGCTGTTTCAGGCTATCTTGTGCAGTCCCTTTAAAGTTTAAAGGGACTGCAGAAGACATCTCAAAACAGCTGTCTTGTGCAGCCCCTTTAACAGCACAGCTGTTTTTTGGCCTGTCTTGTGCTATACAGCCCAAAACAGGTGAGCAGCAGGCAGCAAGTTGTTCTCCATTGCTCAGCAGTTTTTCAGACTTTCTGCAAACCCCATTTAAAAGGACTGAAGTCCCTTTCAAAAGGATTTGTGGGGCAATGAACCACAAACTGGTTTCAAAGGGATTTGTGGGGCCACAAACTGGTTCAGATCATGAGCACACCTCCTAGTTTGGTTCGATTCATGGTTCCATTTGTGGTTCAGCCACAAATCAAACTTTCCCAGGTTGTGACCATCCCTACTACTGACCAGTTCCCTTTTGCTATGTAACTATCTGGTTTTCCCTCAATTGGTGGCCCTCTAAATGACCATATCCTGGACTTGTTTCCCACTCAAATCACACAGCTCACTCACTGATCTTCCAGAGTCAACCTACTACTCAGGTCAACAGAGACAGAAAGAGCAAGGTGAAGGGAAGAAGCAAACAAGCAGCAAAGAGAAGTGAAAGAGGCCCCAGCAACGGCAATAACTGACTCTGTTTAATTTGACTTTGTTCTGTAGCCAACCCATTAATTTGTAAACCAGTCTAAAGAGATAATTTATAGGTTCAGCTACTACAACTGTATATCTTCACCCAGACAGACATAACCCCATTAGCCAGAAGGAGACTAGTACGCGGCAAAACTAGTACCTTTCCAGGGGAAAAGAAAAGACAAGCTGACAGACACCAGTTTCTCAGATCTAATTCTGATGATTATTAGTGGCCTAATGAAGAAAAAAAATACGTCACTGTCTTTTCTTCAGAATCCCAGGTATTATGTGGCCATCATAAATACTTAGCTGTTCCCCAGGGAATCTGTGATTATTCATTTGCATTCATACAGACCTTTGAAGATTAATTACTATGTAATAATTAGCCAATGAGAAAGATCACAAGGTTTGGATGTATTTATTTTTTTGCCCGTCATGAGATCTGAACAGATATTGTGAAGATCTCTTGAGACAATTATGCTCCATGAGTGTTAGGAAAACCCTCATAGTTGGTTATGCCATCAGCACTCCTAGTTATGTTTGCGACACCACAGACCTTCTGAGCAATGTACAATCTTTGAGTAACCATCCAGGGAATACTATTTTAGCTACCATGGATGTGGAATCTCTGTATACTAACATCCCTCACAAAGATGGATTACAAGCCATAAGGAATATGATTCCTAACTACAACACAGCTGACTTTGCCACCAAACTGTGCCATTTTGTTTCCACCTACAACCACTTCAGATTTGGTGACAACCTGTTTCTCCAGATTAATGGTACAGCCAAGGGCATCTACATGGCCCCACAATATGCTAACATCTTTATGGCTGACTTGAAGCAACGTTCCTAAACTCCCACCCACTCATACCTCTCTTATACTTATGTTACATTAATGATATTTTTATTGTCTGGACACATGGTACAGAAGCCCTGGACATATTCCACCAGACATTCAACAACTTTCAACCCATCATCAACAAGACAATGAGCCTTACCAATCTATGCAAGAAATACATTTTCTGGACACTACTGTAAAAATACACAATTTCGTTCCTAGACACCATCTTACACAGGAAACCCACTGACTGACAAACATACCTACATGCCTCCAGCTATCATCCTAAACATACCAAAGGAAGCATTGTATACAGCAGGTTCTACGCTACAGCTGCATCTGCTCCAGTCTTACAGACAGAGATTCTCATTTGAGGGATCTACAACAACAAACCTTTTTGGAACTAAAGTATCCACCTGATAAAGTCAGGAAACAGATTAATAAAGCCAAAATGGTACCCAGAGAAATCCAGTTGCAAGACAGACAATAACAGAACAACACTAGTGGTCACATACAACTCTCAACTCAAAACAGTTCAACACATCATCAGCGACTTACAACCTCTACTGGATAATGACAGTTCTCTTTCACAAGCACGGGGAGGCAAACCTTTTCTTTCACACAAACAACCCCCTCAGTCTCAAACAACTCCTCACCCACAATAATGCAACATCTAATTTGAACATGGACACCGGTACCAGAGCTTGCAATAAACCCAGAAGCCAACTTTGCTGCCACATACACTCAGATAACACAATCACCAGACCTAACACCATCATCTACACCATCTCAGGCTTATTCACATGCTCATCTTCTAACACTGTATATGCCATTAAGTGCCAACAATGCCCTTCAGTTCTCTACATAGGGTAAACAGGTCAAACCCTATGCCAAAGGATAAATGGACACAAATCTGACATTGAGGATCACAAGACTGAGAAACCTGTAGGAAAACACTTCAACCTTCCAAGACATTCAGTGAGTGACCTCAAAGTAACAGTTGTTTTATTGCAAACGAACTTCAGGAACAGACTACAAAGGGAAATTGCTGAATTACAAGTTATTATATCACTAAGAACAACGCCCACAGGACTTAACAGGGATATTGGTTTCTTATGCTAAACTCCTTCAGTCCTTATATATGTATTCTCACCAAGAAGGGCTATACATCCTCTTCATTTTAGTGTATTTCTTATTTGGAATAGTAGATTAGAATAGAGACTGTAATGTAATGCAATGAATAGTGGAATGTATTTCTCTGGTCAAGAGACAGAGGAGACGTAACACTGAACAACCACTCACCCACCTCAAAGAAAAGGATGCTGTTAGTTACCTCCGTGCTTGAGAGGAGACAAATGGAGTATAACAACAGGAGTATAACAACAGGATCTCAGGTAATTACTCTTAGCATTCCACTATTAAGGAGGATACATTTCCACATTAGTCTCCTGTTTTGACGTATTTATTTGCTTCACTCTGTTTCCCTCTGTAATTAAATCCAAAAAATGATGATCATATAAACAAGCTTGTTATTCCTGTTTGGTATTTATGTCTGCTAAAACATCTTCATTATGTTGTATGCTAATTTGCTGTTCACCCTCTGCCTATATGTATGGACCATTAACTGCCATTTCAATGCACATGAGGAAGTCTGCGTGCACATGAAAGCTCACACCTTGAATAAAACTTTGTTGGTCTTAAAGGTGCCCCACTGGACTCAAACCTTGTTCAAGTGCTTCAGACCAACATGGCTGCCCACCTGGATCTATGGTTAACTATGTAAAACAGGCCCTCTCATCTTATCCAAACACCATCTAGCAGGTTTGTAGCAGAGGTGAGATTTTGAACCTGGGGATTTCCTGCTTTTACAGCTCACATTCTAGGGGTATATCCACATTAAAGATTTGGGGGATTTTAATTTGGCAAGAGTGCTGTAAATTCCCTATCTCCACAAACTACAGTTTCCATGGAAGAGAGAGTGGTGCATTAAGTCAATTAATCACCCAAAGAGTGATTAACATAAGGAATTCACTGCCACAGGAGGTGGTGGCAGCTACAAGCATGGACAGTTTCAAGAGGGAATTAGATAAACATATGGAGCAGAAGTCCATCAGTGGCTATTAGCCACAAGGTAAGATGGGAACTCTCAGTCTGAGGCAGGTGATGCACTCTATTCTTCGTGCTGGGGGGCAGCAGTGGGAGGGCTTCTAGTGTCCTGACCCCATTGCTGGACCTCCGATGGCACCTGGTATTTTTGGCCGCTGTGTGACAGAGTGTTGGACTAGATGGGCCACTGGCCTGATTCAGCATTGGCTTCTCTTATGTTCTTATGTAAGTCTGTAGGAAAGATGTAGTCAGAGTCACTCCTGGAGACCAGAAGGAGAATCCCTGGCCAAACGCCCAGTGTGTCTGCTGTCCGTAAAAGGGCTGCCAGTCTTAGTTTGGAAAGAGCATCAAAGAAGTTAAGAGCTGGTTCCCTTTCATACAGGCTCTTTAATTTGTATTAGCTTCTGAAGGCAAACTGAATTTTTTTTAAGGTTTTGCACAACTTATGGATAAAATGCAGTCCTCCCACAGTCAATGAAGCCTTATTCTCGAGGTTCAAAAATCTGTTTTAATCCTTTTTGTTGCTATTGCACAGTATCCTTTAGGTGTGTGAAACGATTTTAAAAAATAAGTTTGCCTTCAGAAGCCAAAGCACATGATCAGGAGCCCATATGAACGGGACCATGGTGAGAGACCTCTCAGTTTGTACGTCCCTGCTTCTATCAAGGCAGTCAGACACATTAAGAGAGCGTGGACTCTAATCTGGGAGAACCGGGTTTGATTCCCCACTCCTCCACATGCAGCTGTTGGTGTGGCCTTGGGTCAGTCATAAATTCTTTCAGAGCTGTTCTCTCAATGGCGGTTCTCGAAAAAGCTCTCTCAGCCCCACCTACCTCACAAGGTGTCTGTTGTGGGGAAGGGAAGGGAAAGGAGATTGTAAACCACTCTAAGACTCTGAGTGAAGGGCGAGGTGTAAATCCAATCTCTTCTTCTTCCGCTTGAGAGCCTGAAACTCCGGAGATCTACACCAGATCATCAGCCTCTATGCAATGTGAGCCTAGCCCCAGATGTATGCAGGACTGATTTTGGTTACTTGGTTGTGGAAAAACATGTGCTCATCACAAGCTTCTTTATCTCATAATATTCCAGACTATCATGTGAGACCCAATGGAATTGTAGGAACTGCTAATGATTGTATCTCAGTACTACCCAATTCCTATGTGTGTTTTCCCAGCACTGCAGAACTGTAGGCTGCAAGTACAGAAATCTGACTCAATGAACCAGCTCTTCTCACCACCACCATTACTACATCCAACAACGAGGCTTTTTTGGGGGGGGGAAACTGAATGGCATATTTTCCAAGTGTCCTAAAGCAATTGGGATCTGATTTAGCATGTTTGACTTCCATTTAGCACACCAAACATATGTGCCATGCTAACTTTATGCGATGTGAATTCAAAAGTTTACTACACTTTCCTTGGAGTGAGCCCCATGGAATAGACCTGAAGAGCATTCCAAGAAGGCCTGCTTTGGATTGTTCCTTTAATGTGGTGTTCCACGTGGAAATAAATTCCACACTAAGGTATGTACATGGAATGCTTTTAAATATTTCAAAATATGACAATCTAATAATGTATGTTCTTTTGTTACTTTCAATGCTTTAATTATCTTTTTAGGTAGCAGACTAATTTTAATGTGCCTAAAGCATATTGCTGTTTGCTAATTAATTTTATGTGAACTTAAGTTTCTTAACGTGCAGAAAAGATAATACACCGTAACTGCACAAAGCAAGCTTAATACACTATGAGGATTGTGTAAGTACTGTTGGTGTTCTGACACTGTTTTCTTACAGTGTCAGAAACTGTTCCTTGTTTTGTGCTCTTCAGGCGGCAATCCTAGTGGAGGCCACAAAAAGATGCAGCACAGATGCAGACAGGCATTGTTTCGTGGCTGGGGCCTCTCCATCCCGCTTCCCCAAATCACTGCTTGACCATTCTCTGACTATGTCAAACCAGCTCTGTCCATTTATTTTCAGCCCGAGGAGGAAAAAATATTGGTCTCCGAAAACAACAGCCACCTCTTCTAGGCTGCCCATCGTTGCTTAACATTTATATTTACAGAAAATTTTCTGTCCTCTTTCCATTTACCATCACAATTGTATTTGGGAAAGGTTACAGCCCATCAATAAAGCATTTCTGAGTTGCATGAGAAAGTCTTAGGTTCAATAGTTGGCATCGCTGGTACAAGGGCTCATATGTCTAATATACGGTCTGGTCTATTTATGGACCATTTTGACTCATTTTCTGTGATGGATGTTGATAGGATCCTGAGATCTGTGAAAATCACTGACTGTTCTCTGGATCCTTGCCCATCCTGGCTGCTAAAATCATGCAAGGATCACATTGATGTCTGTCATAAATCGATCACTAGCTCAAAGCACCTTCCCTTGGCAATTCAAATAAGCAGTTATCTATCCATTAATCAAGAAAACATCCCTACAGAAAAATTATGTGACCAAGTATTGTCCAACCTCTCTTCTGCCCTTTCTGGGCAAAGTGACAGAATTAGATGATACAGCTCTTTATTTTTTAATTTAATTTTATTTGTCTCATTTAGACCCCGCCCTCCCCGCAAAGCAGGCTCAGGGCGGCTTCCATTCAACATAAATACAGTTAAAACATCATACAATCATATAAAAAACCCAACAGTTAAAACAGATACTCTTCTTGGATAACTCATCTGCTCTGGACCCTTTCCAGTCTGGCTTCAGGCTGGGCTACAGGATAGAGACAGTCCTGGCTGCTTAGTTGATAACCTCTATCTGAATGTAGATAAAGGCCATCTCCCTCTGTTGCTCCTACTGGATTTATCTGCAGCCTTCGGAACAGTGGACCATGACCCTGTGAAAGTGTTTGGAAGCAGGAGGACATATCAGGAGATGTGTATTGGACTGGTTCAAATAATTTCTCACAGACAAGACTCAAAGAGTTGCCATCACAGAACAGCTGTCATTAGCATAAGACTCCATGGGGTGCAACCTGATCCCTTGCACTATTAAACCTCTATGTAAAGCCCTTAGGACAAACCATTCATAGTCTGGGCCTTGGCTCTCACCAATATATTGACAACACTCTGGTCTATATAGCCTTATCCAGATCTCCTGGTGATATGGTAGAGGTCCTGAATTGCCACCTGTCTGTTATGGTTAATCGGCTAACAGTGAACAAACTGAAATGAACTCCTAACAAAACAGAGATTGTGCTAGTTGGGAAGGTAGAGATCTTGAAGGACACTGTACATCCCATCTCCTATGGGATTCATGTTAACCTTGCTGATTAAGAGCCTATGGATACACTGGGTCTAACATTACTGCTGGAGAAGCAAGTTAATATTGCTGCAAAAAAAAATCTTCTTCCAACTCAGTTGAGCTAGACGGATCATGCATATTACTCCCATTCTGCAGTCATTTCAGTGGCTGGTTTTCCCATCAGTTACCAAGCTTTATTCAAGGTACTAGCTATCGCATACAAACCCCTTCATGGCCTTGAACTCTCACATCTACAGGACCCTCATACCCTCACCTTGCCCCCTATGCTCCATCATGACAGCTTCACTCACTTAAGCAGGACTTTCTACAGGTGCCCCCTACAAATAGGCAAGATCAACAGCTGCCCATTCACTTGCATTCTGCGTTGTGGCCCCCCACCGTATGGAATGGCCTGCCTGAGGAGGTCAGGAAGGCTCCCACTCTCCTAGCATTCTGCAAACTATGTAAAACTGAAATATTCACGAGGACATTTCTACACAAGTTACAGGAGTACACTATGATGCACGGGTCCACTATGTGGTGTCCATGAACACCATGGTGTCTACTGACACTTCTCCTGGTGCCCACCAAGTGTTTTTAGAAAGTAGGTGGGGCCAGGCGGGCTTTTGCCCTATGGGGCTTCTGGCTGGTCATGCCCGTTTTTTAAAAGTTGCTTTGGCAGCAGCTACCACCACAAGGATTTTCACCGCATGACTGAAGTATGTACAGTAGCCATTTTGTAGTTGCACCCACTGCCCCATATCGGAATTCCAAAGGTACTTCCAGGCTCAAAATGGTTGGGGACCCCTGCTATAACAGAATGGTTTAGAAAGATGCTTTAATGAAGGGGAGGGAACTGTGAACTATATTACTGCGTATGCTACATACTATCTGCAGCTGTATATATTATCCTACTATATAATTTCTGGGTCATGATTTAACATGTCATGTCAATACTTAGACATGTTTCAGATTTCTGCAATCATAATCCTATTACCTTGTTTTTTGATGTGCCATCCTGTTGACTGTGAGAAAGGAGAACTATAAATTTTAAAAATCAATCAATAAAAATGAAAGGCCTCAGACTGAAAGATCTGGACAGCCACTGCAAGACAGAATATGCAACACAGACCTTGATAGACCAGTGATTTTACTCTATATCAAAGGTAGTTTAATGGGATCAATGTAGGGATGCCAGCCTCCAGGTGGGACCTGGGGTTCCCCCAGAATTACATCTCATTTTCAAACTAAAGAGATCAGATCCCCTGGAGAAAATGGTTGCTTTGCAGGGTGGATGTATGGCATTGTACCCCACTGAGGTCCCTGTCTCCCCCAGGCTCCACCCCCAAATCTCAAGGTGTTTCCCAACCTGGATCTAACAACCCTACTCCCTCATCCCCCGCTGGTGGCCAGGGGGGACCCAGCAACCCTAGTCTGTTGGCATTTACATCTATTCTGACCCAACACAATTACTTCAAAACCAGAAGCGTGGTTTGTATCCAAAACAGCATTTCTACAGACAGAAGGATTTCCACCTCTGGAGTGGGACTCCATAAAAGCTGATTGCCAGGATCCAAATGGATTGGTTCATTTTGCTGTCAATCCTACACAACTTTGCATAGGCAGAATACAATTTTGTCTTCACCACTATCTTCAGTACTAACAAGCATATTAATGTAACACCCTAAGAAAGGAAGGAAAATGTACTTGCAGTGAACAGATAAATCAATGGTGTTCCAAATCCAAAAGAAATACTAAATAAGAGAAGATCAGAAAGAAATACGAGAAACCTAACATCACGCAAAACAAAAGAACAAAGGTTCTTTGGGGAAGGGGATAGCTCTCTAAGTAACAAGCTTATTCTGCAAGACTGTAGGCTCTTGCGAGCCACATTTTACATAAGTCTTTAAAGTTCAGAATGAAAACATTAAAGATGTATGACTCTTCATGCATTAAGAAGATTTTACACTCAATTCATGCTCTGGAGTTCCCTTCGGTTTATGCAAAAGCAACATACAAGCTTCAAAAGGTGTTGTCTGGAGACTGTGAACCTTATCCCTTTGAATTTATTACCAAGTTAGACCACAGTGTCAGAAATCTCAAGAAATAATTAGAAGGCAGGTTTCAATGCAATTGTTCCAACAGTGAATTATGCCCACAGTTTCCGCTACAGTGTTGTTTGCTATGAACCAAAGGCTGGAAAAACCTAACTGGGCTTAAAATTACTACATAGAACAGATCTTTTCCAATGCTTTGAATTAACTTTTTCTGGGACTGCAAATGAAAATGAAATATCAAGCACACTTAGAAGGCTGAGAATAAGAAAGAATTCAACTAATACAATCTGAATCAAAGCTTATATGTGACAAGATATTTTAAAATGATTATTTATTTACTTATTATTTGATTTATATACCGCCCTCCCCATAAACAGGGTGAGCAGGTTTCCCCCACGGCTCAGCTGTTTCCCATCTAAACAGCTAAGCCATGGGAACAGCCTGCTTGGTGCAGCTCAGCTGTTTAAAGGGGCATTCTTGTAGCTCAGCTGTTTACATGGGAAACAACTTTCTGCTCCCCAAGGTTTTTCATGGGGAGCAGAAAGCAGTGGTTTAAATGGCTCCCAGCCATTTAAACGAAACAGGTTTAAAATCCTGCTTTCTGCTCTTCACGAACTGCCACCAACTGCATCAAATTTCATAACATTCATGGCGGTTCTTCAGTTTGCAAACCTTGCTTCCCAAATCATAAACCAGTCAAAATTCATGACAAACTTTTAAGTCTGTCAGCTGCTTCATGCCCATCCCTAAACAGTATTATCCTAAAGAGGATGTTTACTCAGTTCCATTGAATGCGTCAGTATTTGTAATTAAGACTGCAGCTTCAGAAAGGGGAAAAAAGGCTACAGCAATAAGCTGTGGTATTCTTTTTGTATTTTTAAGTAGTACTGAAGAACAGAAACCTGAAAAACCAGGCACAAATTATGCATTAATTCAGGGTTTGAACTTAGCTAACTTTTATTTTTTTAGAAGACTATTATTGAAGTATTTTCTCAAAGACGAGGGAGAAGAGCCTTATCCTCTGCCTAGACCTATAATTTTTTTCCTTAGGACGAAGGAGGACAAATTTTATGTCGACAAGGAAGTGGTCGTAACTCATACTGAGGGTCTGATTCATGTACCATTGAGGTTTATCACAGATTTAAATCCATGGCAAAGCTCTGGTGTATCGTAATGCCTCTGAATTACATACCAGAGGTGCCATCTAGAACCCCACTGGCTTGGAATAAAAAGAGTCATTAAAATATGTATCAGTGATCTGAAGAACAATGGTTAAAAATATGGGCAACTACACCATACACCACAATGTCTTTAAATCTTAGGTTCCAAAACTATAAACTATCTTCTAGGTGGTACCTAACCCCACAGAGACTACATTATAGTCATTCCACAAAATCCCCTAAGTGCTGGAAAGGGTGTGATTCTATTGGCTCATTCATACATTGTTGGTGGTCATGTCCTTTGGTGCAGACTTTTTGGAATTCTATCCTACCAATATTAAAGAACATAATAGGACACGAGATCCCTAATGCACCAGAATCTATTTTATTGAACCATTGGGAAAACACAGCATTAACCAGAATGATGAAGGAAATGACACCTTTGCTTCTTATAGCAGCAAAAACAGTTCTGGATCAGCTTTGGAAATCTACAAAAATTCCTACAGTGAAGCAATGGTTCCAAAAAGTCTGGGATGTGATAGTTCAGGATAAAATTGCTAACCAATTGTTACAAGCAGAAAACCCATTAAGGGAATCAAACTTTGTTGAAAAATGGTTTGCGTTCTTCCATTATATTGAAACTGGAAAAAACACAATAAGTAAATTGCCAGCCAAATATATGGACTTTGTCTTTTATTAAACTTAACATTGGTTATTAGATGGAAAAACAAAATGTAACTGTTATGTACTTTTCTATGCTTGTGTTTTTGTTTTGTTTGAATTATTTAAAATTTGTTTAAGTGTTTTAGAAAATGGAAAAAATCAAAAATAAGGAGTTACAAAAGATATATATCAGTGAAGCCAGCTTTTGCATAAATAGACTGAAGTACCATGTCCAAAAATTCCTTGCATGCCCGTAAGGGCATTGGGTTAAAACCAGATATATAGCACTGATTGCAATAAGCCTCACAACTGTAACATTACCATCACCAATCAGCAAAGGGGTAAGATTTCCAGAAATTTTAAGCCATGGGGGAAAAAATTTTCCCTGGAAAAAAAAAATTGGGAGGGAACTGAAATATATGCAATACTTACATTTCTCTCAAACCAAAATTTCTTTTACTGAATTAACAACATGAAATGTTGGTCTCTGAGGTGCCAGTGGACTCAAACCTAACTGTTCTACTGCAGACCAACATGACTACCCCTTGAACATGAAATGCATTATTTACAACTTAACTAGCACAATAAAATCTTTGGCATATTTATGGAATTGAACCGTATAAGCAACTTCCTTTTCTATAAGAAAAACTGCAACTATACCTGATACTTGAGAAAGAGAGACTTCTTCAGGCTATACTTTTGGACTGAGTGCAATGCTTTCTAAGGTTCTTCTTATTCAAAAAGAGAAAATTTCATAGGAAACTTTTTATAGTGCTGACCCTCATTGTTAAATTTTTCATTGGAAAAATCCTCAGAATTTTTCATGCTATACATTTTGAATGTGAAAATCCTTGCCTTAAGAACCATTTTACTCATGCTAAAACAGAAAAGATTTCATATGAGTTTCTTTTCAACCCCCCTCCCCCAATTTCCAAATTTTCCATTGGGAAAAAAATGAATTAAAAGCCTCATATATGTAGGCTTTTCTTTCCATCAAGAAGTGTGTATATAGGGTTTTCAGGGTTTAAATCATTTCACATAAATTGACACAGTAATCTTCACAACAGCTTTGTAAGGCAGACCACCACCATCACATTTCAGACAAGAGAATAAGAAACCAAAGGTTTTAGCCTAAGGCTACCTAGCAAATTTGTGGCAAGAACAAAGCTTTGGCTGGTGATCAGATGACTACACTTGAAAAAACTTAGAGAAAATCACAAACTCCAAAATGGTACCTATGCTACAGATTTTTTCTTGGTACCTTCTCGCTTCTTGATTGTTGCAGTTAAAGGCCAAAGAGTCTTGAATGGAAGGGGGGGTCTCTGCAGCACTCTCCACCAGTGGTTTGACGAGTAAAGCACTGAGCTCATTATGCACAGGCCTATCACAGTCACATATCCTGAATCCAGGCCCGTAGCCACAGGGGGCTCACAAAGGCAAGGGCCCCTCCCAAATGTGCCTGGTACCTTCATCAAACAGCCATGCTGCCCCCCCTCTGCAAATTGCCTGCTTGACTTGCCTGGGGAGGGAAAGTGTGTCTCAGTCCGTGCTTGGCTTGCTACCAATTGGCCAGAGCCCTGGAGAGCACAGGCACCCTGGAAAAGAAGTCAAAAACCTGAAGGTGATATCACATTTCTGTTATTTAAGGAGCCTGACCTTCCTCTGTCTCTTCATCGTAAGAAATTAAATCCAAGGTGTTTCCGATGTGGAGCATTAAGTATGGAGAGGACTGGGCACACGTGCAATTGCAACACACAAGTGCTGCCCCGGACTCCCATCATGCCTTTGGGCTTGGCCCTGCCACCAGAAGCTGGAGAGGGGCCATCACAGGAGGTGGGCTGGGCTTTGCTAAATGCGGGGCAGAACGAAAGAGGCACTGGGCTGCTTCAGGAGGTGCAAGACGGAGCTGGGGACCTTGGCTCATTATAGCAAGCAGAACTCAGCACAAAGGAAGGCCTCCTCCCCCAGAGGGCTCTTGTGGCTGACTGCAATCCTTCGGCAGAAATAAAGAGGAGTTTGTAGGGATGCCAGCCTCCAGGTAGGACCTGGAGATCTCCTGGAATTACAGCTGATCTCTGTAGTCTGGAGATAAGATTCCCTGGAGAAAATGGATGCTTTGGAAGATGGGTTTGTATGGCCTCATACCCAACTAAGGTCCTTGTTCGCTACAGATGCCACTCCAAATCTCCAGGAGTTTCCCAATACAGATCTGGCAATCCCCTCCCCTCCCAGTGGCCTGGGGGGACCTGACAACCCTAAGCCTGGAAACATGGCAGTGCTTCTCTTTAGGTGTGCCATAGAGTCCTGTGTCAACTTGGGTGTATTTGTGCTGTAGTGAACACAGGGTTCCCAATGTCCAGGTTGTGCCTGGAGTTCTCCCAGAATTACAAACTCAGTTTCCTAACCTGGAGCTGGCAACCTTGCCCTCCCATCCCCTGCTGGTAGCTAAGTGGGACCTGGCAACCAGATCTAACAGATGTTTTCTAGGTAGGGATGCTGACTTCCAGGTGGGGTCTGGAGAGCTCCTGGAGTGACAGCTGATCTCCAGCCTGGAGATCCATTCCCCTGAAGGAAGTGGCTGCTTTGGAGAGTGGACTCTATAGCATTATACCCAGCCGAGGTTCCTCCCCTCCTCAAACCCCACCTTCCCTAGGTTGCACCTCCAGAATTTGCCCACCCAGAGTTGGCAACCCGACTTCTAGGGAGACGTATGAAGTTATTTTATTCAGTTATTCTCCTTTGCAGGGGGAGCCAAAGCAGCTTGCAATATCATTCTCTCCTCATCTGTATTTCCCTAACAGCACCAATCCTATGATGTAGTCAGCTCCACTGTACTAAACTGCCCCCTTGCTGCCCCGCCAACAAATATTTTCTGGCGACGGGCCTGCCTGAATCTGACAAAAACAGATTTGCTTACATCTCTGGCCTTGGCAGCCTCTCTCAGCAGCCTGACAGGGAGAAAACCCTCCACTTTCTGTTAAACTGAAGTCACAGCATGGCTATGACGCCCCCCATGTCTGACTGCCATTTTGGGCAAGCACCCTCCTCTTTTCCTTCGTAATTCCAAGCACAACAGAGTCAGGAATCCCTGTTCCAACCCAGTATGCTAAAAGACAGTGTTCTATGCTGCAGGACCAGCTGATTTTAAAAGGTTCAGGACCTCCAGAATTACTTCGAAATGTGGCCATTTTATTCCACTTTCGAAAAAGAGTCCAAAAATTCTTCTCAGTGCACCCAGCGCCAGCTCTCTGACATCTGGTCGATGCACATTTTACTTATCAAGCCTGCACATAGTCTGACCCAGCACTCTGAATGCGGCTCACCAGTCATGAGGTACAAACTGCTCAATGCTGGACAGCCCCTTTGTTTTTCCAGTCTCAGGCAAACTGCAAACATAAGAAGTTTGCTGAGCCCCTGGTGGGCCACTATACATGCCTGGAAGGCTTTGGCTGGCTTAATGGGTCACTAGATGAACAGGTCAGACTTAGACTGTAATAAACCTGAATGTTACCATGTTAAAAGAGTGGAAAATCCAATATAGAAAAAAACTGAAAATACGGTGGAGAAGGGAGGTGGAATGTGCACTCTCTCAGAGGAAACAGAAATTTCTCTAATACAGAGCAGAAGCCAGCTCTATTTTTATCTGCCCTCATGTTCTCCCATGCGCAATTAGCCAGCCTAGATTGTAGTTTAAATTGAATCCCATTTAGAAATATGTTCCTTTCATTTTCACATCTGAAACATCGAGATAACAGTATTTCCTAGCTACACTAATAAGGTGCTTGGATGGTACAGCCGAGGACTATAAAGAAAGGAAATCAGTAAAAATGGCTGCTGCTCTTATAAGAACCTAAGAGCAGCAGGGCTGAATCACCCAGCTAGACCATCATCCTGTTTTGCACCGCCAGCAAGACAGATGAACAAGGCCTCTCACTGGCAGGAGAACAGACACCAATGCCTCCTCCTGTTGTTGCCCCTTTTCAACCTCTGGTATTCAGAGGCATATTGCCTCTGACCATGGAGGTTCACTTAGCCATCATGCCGACAAACGGACATTATTAGATCTATCCAGGGCTATTTTGGGGCAGGAACGCACAGGAATGGAGTTCCGGCTGGCTCCCAAGCTGGCCACACCCAGCAGGAATTCATTAGCATAACAGGCCACACCCAACAGCAGCAACTCATTAGGATTGGCTACATTAGGGGTGTGTGGCCTAACGTGCAAAGGAGTTTCTGCTACAAAAAAAGCCCTGGGTTTTGACAACAAACAAGGTAAACAGAATAAGAAGCAAAAGGTGGGTGTGGCTGGATGACCACACTTCTGGTAACAAGGGGGTGTAACCTAATATGCTAATGAGTTCCTGCTGGTGGGTGTGGCCTATTATGCTAATGGGTCCCTGCTGGGCTTTTTCTACAAAAAAAACCCCTGAATCTATCCAACTATTTATTTTCAAAGGTAATCACAACTTCTAACATTTTGGGGGGGGGGGAGCCATCATTACCAGTCACTGTCTCCTCATCAGGCACAATTTTACAAATGTTGCACATATCTCCTCTTTAGTTAATTTTTTTCTAAACAACAAAGCCACTAAAATATATTCCATTTACACATGTATAGACCCACTACTTTTAAATCACACTATTTCAAGAATAAATTGAATATATGGAAAACTTGATGCCCAGAGAGAAGTCTTGTTTGACAAATGAAAAATATGACTCTTAAAATTGGGACATAAAGAGGGCCACCTACTAACCATTGCTAATAAAGGTTAATATGAACCCATTGTCCAATTTCAAAAGGACTCATTTATATTCATTATCTGTAAATGAGGCTTGTTTCCATAAAGCTTGGAGTTGCTACCATGCCAGTTTTATGATGTCATATGACTTCTATGCCAAGTTCAGCAGCATCATAAACTCAAGTCATAATAAGCGTCCTGCTTCAAGTAGAAGATTTCATCCAAAGCATTGCCTCAATTGCTACCATATAATTTCCAACTCCATCTGTGAAGCGTACACGTAGCCTTCATTACTTGAAACTGTCTTACATCATGGCAAGGTCAGTATTGTCTACCCTGAATGGCACTGGCTCTCCAGGATCTCATTATTACAATATTATTTTTAGTGGAGAAGCTAGGGGTTGAACTTGGGACCTTCAGCATGCAAAGCAAATGCTCTGCTACTGAACTACAACTCCTCTTCCTTCTTTTGTTGCATTTTTTATTTTAAGTTTTCAAACATTAAAAAACCACAGCGAATTTGAAATTATTATCCATATATCAGTAATTTTCTCCAGTGTAATAACAGAAACAGTACACGGAATTGACCCGGGAATATAATGAAAACATAATGGGACGCTAGAAATCTTTCTTTCAAGACAGCCACTTAAGGAAATATGTCAAAAGTGCACCACATACAGTTACAAGTTGCCTTTTAAACAATCAGAAACCATGCAGCTAGAAATTGCCAAACCTTTAAAGAAAGTCCCAGGTAGAAATCCAGACCATATTTTTGGCATAACACTTGGATCAGATGCCATCTGCCTTTGCGCCTAACCTGAATTCAGCTTTAAGTCATTACCAGCTCAAATATCCATTCCTTGCAGCTTGAAAACCTGTACCTTCATAGCTTGCAAGGTCCTGATCTGCCATCTGGATCTTACTGGTGTAGGGGAAAACTTCTCCAAACTATAAACCTTATTGTCTTAAGTACGGTCTAGATAACCATGGAGTAATAAACTCCTGACACTGTGAGATACTAAATATGGCACATGAACAAGCAATACAACATTCAACCAAAAGGGCCTGCTGATGTTTCTGCCCAACTGAAGCATCCTAATTAGTTTTGACTTTCTGTCACTCTTTGCACCAGCTCAGTGGCTTTCTGATTCCATACAAGCAAAGATGCTTTTTGCGTGACGGGTTTCATTATCTGGGGCTATACCTGTAAGGCAGTGACAAAGAATTACTTGTACCCACTGGCAGACAGGCAGGGATGGGAGGGGATGAAGGTAGAGACACAGACTTCCCCACCCACCTACCACTGACAACTGGCAACACCAGCAAGGGACAACAACAAGAAATTCTTTGCATGTATTACTGGGAGTCAGGAGAATGGCAGGAGACAGAGATTGAGTTCTCCACCAGCAAAAATAAAATCACTCACCAACAGTGTTGTTATTGAGAGGGGATTTATTCCCCAAAATTCACTTTTTTAGACATAGCCACTGATCCCTCTTATTCTCTATCTTTTAAAAGAAGGATCTTTCATTTCTTTTTTTTGAAGAAAATTAATTTGATCAAAATAGAAAAAAAAATAGAAACTGACTCAAAACACCTAAAAAGAAGAAAAGAAATGGATTGTTGAAGTTCAGGAAGATATTAGGTAAAGAAGAATTAAGAAAACTTCTCTTAGACTTATTCACCCATGACAAGGTTCTATCACAGTACCTCACTCAATTTAATTTCATGCAAAAGTATAAACAGTCATGTCCCTCTCCACAACTGTTATTAGATCTTGTAAGGGGAAAAATATGCTCAGGGAGGCCTATTTTAAACAAAACCAGATCCTGTGGGTGAGGAAAGCTAAACCTTGCTCCTTGGTGTGTTTCAGGGCCTAAATATATGACATATTGCTCCCAGGTCTGCCTCAGGGACTGCCAAGCAGATGAACTCTGGGAGGTCCTGGGTGAAACTTGATTCTCAGGCACCTGCAGCCTCAGCCTAAACAGGAGCCCATGTACCTGGGAATCAAGTTTCACCTGTGAGTTCCCAAAGCATGTCTGCTTGACTGTCCCCAAGGCAGACCCAGGAAGAATATATATTCTGTAATTAAGCCCCTACTCCAGCACCTGAAGAATTTTTCTCCAGGTCAGATCCAAAACCAGTAATCAACCAGGATGGGAGAAGAATGCTGAAGTCTGAGCATCACAGAATAAGGGGTGTGGGGGAAGGTTTAGTGCCCCTTGCCTACACATTCAACTTTGATTAAAAAGGGACTACTGTACGCCCTTTGCTTTAGGAGCTCAGGAAAGGAGGGGGGAAACCTCACACACCACTTCATGTTTTTCTGTGCCCACTATACTAACACAAAATTTTAACGAACTAATTTTCAGTTAACAGGGAGCCTTCCTGAAGTTTGGAATAGAATCTCTTTAGTTATCTCTCCTGATAACTTCATTCAAAATGTGCTTAAGCAAAAACAGAAAAGTTAGAAGTGCACTTTTCAATAGAAACCAATGGAAATAACAAAACACAGACTCTTAAGAAGGCAAATCATTATACAGAAATCATTTCTTTTAAAAAGTTAACTACATTTCTGTGCTCATCCCTACAAATTAATTTTTTTAAGTCATTATTAGCCACTTACTTAGTCACACACCATTCAAGAAAAAGACCTGGAATGAGCAGTACTGTAATGCTATCAGGCACAAATATATACCTATTTCACAAGACAGATAAAAGGTTTAGAAGTCATGATGAAAGGTTTAGAAGTCTTGTTTAAAGAATGTGACGTATCTGAGCAGCCCTTATCAAGGTATCCATACGATAAAATGTATCTCCTAATTAGAGAGATTTTCTAGTGATTCAATATCTCCCATCTTTCTGCTGGAATGAGCTTCTGCACTGTTTTAAGACTTAAGCAATATAGCCATTTAAATATTCAGCTAATTAACTGTGCAGCTAGCAATTAATGTTATGTACTTGATAATGCTTGTTTTTAGATAATTGGAGTGTTTCAGAAAAGCCACAGTGGTGCATGTGAGGCTAAATGGAGACCTTGGAAGCCTCACCAAAATACAATGAGAATCGTTTTTTACGGCTATGACATGAAGGAGAGAGAAAGAAGCAACAGGACACCATTATTAGACTGGGAAATATTTGTGACAAGTATTCACAAGAAAGCTACTTTTTAAGACATTGGGTTGTTGTGCAATTAATTAATTCGTCATGTAATCTTAATGAGTTTTAAACAACTCATATACAAATATTTAAAATTATACTATTAAATATTTGCTTTTAGGTGATGCCTGGTACAATACAACGACATCTTAGATGCGTACTCCTTCACACACACCCAACCTCATCTCCAAAGATGGTGCCTGCTGCCATCCAGTTTGTATTATTTTTAAAAAAAATTGCCAAAAGGCCTGCTAAAACAGGAGCACCACCTAATCACTCAGAATGTATATATATATTTTTATAAATCAACATTACAGCCACATTAAGTAGTAGTAACAAATTCTTCAAACTGTGAGAAAAACTGAATACCTTTTCTTGAATACTGGGTAGGTTGTCACTGATCTCCTTTGCTCACTTTACAGATAACGCTGGAATGAACTGGACTTTGAAGATGAAAGCTGCCCATGGTATTAAGCAACAAATTTTAAAGCCCAACACAGGGGTGGTCCAGGCCTATTCGCTGGCATCTGTAAACAGCTTCTTGAGGAGAAAACTAGATTGGTTGCACAATCAATTGCCAACAGGCAGCTACACTTGCTTCTTATTTTTTCCCCTCCAAGCAATACAGGCCAGGCCACCCACGTCCATCCTCATACCTAGTTGCTTAGGGTTCCCATAGTGTCTACAGAATAGCTATTGTTGTCCTAAAACAGCCTTGAATGGATATATGTAGGCTTAAGACTGGACTGCACAGTGCAATATCCAAGTCTCCTAGAAGTAACTTTAAATTATTTGGGCTAAGCAAAATGTTCTGGTGGAGTAGAATACTAAGTTAGTGAAAATTAATGGCCAACATTCTGGTAGCTCTGAAACATCAGCAACATGATTATTCAACTGATTCTAAGTGCCTTACCACATGAAAAGGAATTACATACATAAACCTGTCAAATACAATCAAAGCTTTATTCTACACACACCAAGGGTTTTAACAATAGCACTAATAATGCTTTCTGCACATAACATTTGTGGTTCACATCTATGTAATACTGATCCCAGTGAGGTCTTACCCACTGCCATACTTAAGGTGACACTCTGGTTTTGGGGCAAAACTCTGGTTAGAAGCTAATTCTAACACAGAGTTTTGCCCAAAAACCAGAGCATTGCCCCTGATGTCCATGATGTGCCTATGTCACTTCTGGGTGACATAGGCACATCACATTTATTTCTAGCTTCTTCCCTCCCCGTTCCCGGAAAGTGCACCCCCATCCCTCACCTGCAGGTCCAATGGACCTGGCAACCTTACTCTGGAATTGTGTCCCACATGGCACAAAAAAACAACAACTGTAAGATCACATGAAGAATGCAGCTGAATCATACCAAAAGGTCTATCTGTTATTTCATACTGTTTCTCTCAGAGGCCAACTAGATACCCCTAGGAGGCCTACAAGCAGGGCATAGAGGCCAAAGTTACCTACTGCAGTTCTATACCAGCTGCTTATTCAGAGATTCTCACGAATCTGCCTTATATTGCATAAGATCTTTAGTCCATCAAGATCAGTATTATCTATTCAGACTGGCAGTGGCTCTTCAGGCTGTCGGGCAGAGGTCTTTCACGCCCTTTTAACTAGTCCTTTTAACTCGAGATGCCAGGGATTGAACCCAGGATCTTCTGCGTGCCAAGCACAGACCCTGTCACTGAGCCACAGCCCCGCCCCCAAACATGAAGGTCCCATTTAACCATCAGAGCCAATAGCCATTTATGGATTTATGAATTTCTCTAGTCATTTTTAAAGTCTTCTAAAGTAGTGGCCATCACGAGATTTCATGGCAGTAAGTTACATAAGTTAATTAAGCGGTGTATGAAGATATGCTTCCTTGAGGGCCCTCAACTTCATTGAAAATCACCAAATTCCAGTATTTCTGGAGGAGAAAAAGTTCCCTATTCATTTCCTCAACACCATGCATAATTCTACATACTTTCATCATGCTGCTTCCCTTAGTCCTCTTTTTGTGGGCGGGGGTAGGGGGGTGAAAAGCCTCAGTCTCCTTCCTCCAGCCCCAGGAAGTTTTGCTTTAATTTTAGCCTACCACACCCAAACGTACTAACCAGCAACTGCAGTACATTCACTGGTGCTGCCATACATACTCCTGGTGACTTTTGGGGATGTGCTCAGGTACCTCAGTCATGCCACAGTAGTTTAATATAACTAGATGGGCTAAGTGATCCTTCATTATACTCTTTACTGAGTAGTTTTATTTTAGTTCAAGAAACCTGGGCCCTTAAAGATATCTCATTAAAAGTTTACTCTTCTTATTCAACAGTTGCCAAGAAAACAGGACCTAAAGGTAGGCCCAGTGTGGGGCTAACTCATCTGTTGAAAACACTCAGCTGAAGGTTCGCCCGCTGTTCACAAATGCTACAGTGGCTCAAGCAAGTTTACTTTCAATAAATTCATTAAAATTAATAGTTGTAAATGTCTATTTACCTCCCCAGCCCTCTAATCTAGAAACCAGAGCACAATGGCAGAAATTGACTGAGATGTGTTTACTAATACATCTTAAAGCTAAAGTAAAACTTCACTATTGTTAGGCACACATTTAAATTACACTCAAAACCTATCAAGAGTCTATTCAGCGCTATATACAAACCCATTACAATCTCGTAGTTTAAAAAGCATTACTGCAGAGTTCATTTTGTAAAGTAAATGTCAATAAAAAGGGAAAATGTGGACATTTCCCAATCGATTATTGCACAGAACTATTAATGATACATAAATCTTAATCTCAAAATGCTTAATCTCTGGTAAAAGGCAAGAGAAGTTTCATTTTATCCAGATGCTGCTCTGTATAAAAGATAAGCAGGACTCCGTGCCTGAATGGAGTGGACGCCAGCAGCCCCTGCATGTCCTCTTGCATCCGTAACTGATGCCAGCAGCCATTCCAGGTCCAAGCACAGTGACAGCAGAGGCCAATAGCCCCTGTGGGTCCAGCCACGGAGGCGGACACTGGCAGTCACAGCAGGCCCAGGCACAGCTGGAGGAGGATTCCAGTAGCTGAGGTCCATGGTTAGTGGTTGTGCCTGGAGCCTTGCCAGGCTCAGGATTTGGGGGGGGTATGGGATTCCCCCTCTGCATGAGTCTCGGCCCCTCCACCGATCCCAAAGGAGGAAATCAGCAGTAATGGGGGGGGGAGATTCCCTCCCTCAGTGAGTATTGCAGGTTCCTTCTTTTCATATCTTTGAAACAGAAAGTACACTTCATTCTTCTAAACATACAGAACTCCTATGAAAATTCAGAACTGACTTGACCCCCAAAACACAGATTTTACTCCAGTAAAAAATGTTTAAATGTTCCCAGATTAGAACCAAAATTGTATTTATCACTTCTCAGAAGTCCTTGATTTTCTACTTCAAAATTTAAAAGACAGCATATTTCTTCTACAAGTATTTTCCTTGAACAGGAAGCAGGTCTGATAATATCATTAGATCCACTCAGGGAAGAGTGAAAGCACAAGCTGATATTCCGTCAGGCATATAACATACATGAAGCACAAAAAACTTATTCAGATCTGCAAAAATCATGGTTTGCAGTCTCACCTACGGGAGTTCATTTTCACATGAAGGATTGCACTTGTTGGTGTGGGGAGCACGCCTGAACCGTTTTTACAAAAGGAAAGAAATCCCCACACAATACAGATTTTATTTTTTAGCTTTGTGGTTGCAAATCTTTTATTAATTGACTAAGGTCTCACAAGACGTGTAGAAAATGCATAATTTCCACATAGGAAATACACATTATTGGCACCTGACTTAAAAAAAAAAACACCTCAAACCTCTAAAATCCTAAAGCCTGCATGAGTGCCACCCACCCCCCACTTCTGAAAGCAAAATGTATTTGATGGGCCATTAAGCATATCATTGTAGATCTATTAATGAAAAAGTGTACTGGGTCCAATAACTGTATCTTAGTTATATTTGCACTCATCCGTCACATGCACTTGGTAGCTATTCCCCCCTTTCAGTTACCCAGTTTAAACACCTAATTACTGAAAACACTTAGCTAAACTAATTGTGCAGCTGCACACGTGTGTGTACACTCTTGTGTATGTCACCCATTGTCCACTGGTTCCAGAAGAATCCTTCAGCACTGACATCAGTGTTTGGCATGTGTTTTGAAGTGGGACCCGCTTCTAAGCTTGCTGCTCTTTTCAGGACCGAGCTGCAAAGCAACTCTGTGCAATTCTCTCCCTCCTTCCTGACATAAAGCGCAGGAATCTTCCATCTACTGACACTAAAGAAGTCGCTGTTTTATTTTTCATGTTTATTGTTTATAAATCTATAGCACTTCTGAGCCACAGGTTGCATATATCAAAGCCATTTCAAACAGTAATAATAACTGCTTGCCATCAAATAACTGCTTGCCCCCAAGTCACAACCGACTCATGGTGATCCCCAGGTTTCATGGCAAGAGACAAGCAGAGGTAGTTTGCCATTGCCTTCCTCTGTGTAGCAAGCCTAGACTAACTTGGTGGTCTCCCATCCAAGTACTAACCATGCATGACCCTGCTTGGCTTCCAAGCTCTAGTGAGTCAGGGCTGACAGGCTGTTTATTTCACAAATTACCCAAAGAAAAAACAGAGCTTCTCCTCCCAGCTCAGCCTGTTCCTTCTCCCACTCCCTCCTAGCATTGTGACCCACTTGCAATAGAGTCAAAACCTGGCCCACAGCTCGAGAACCACTGATTTACTGTAGACTACATACAGACTACAACACAGTCCCACCTTTTTTTGAAGTTATTACGTAAATTCTAATTTATTCAAATTGTGTGCTGCGCAAATAGAACCCAGGGTATATCCAGATTTATAGAAACATTGTGCATCTTGTAAATATGGACTTGATCATAAACACATCAAATGTATTTGATGAATGAGCTGCGATGCAAAGGCCTAGAACTACAAATTATAAAGGTGTGTGTGGGGGGGTTAACCATACTGTTGTCTCTGAGGCTGTGAAGAAATGCATTTTTCTTGAGACGTTTGAAATGAGCAAAACCTCCACTTTGTGTTTTTAATGTTTTTTCCCCTCTGGGCAGAGAACAGGCAGGAGAGAGGTAGACTGTGAAAATTGCCTTCCAGACAAACCTCAGCCCACCTTCATACAAATACTAATAGCTCTATCAGGTGAAATAATGGATGGGTCAAGCCCTTCCCCTTCTCCAAGCAGGGAAAAGAGATTTGGAGAACTCAAGACTAGAACGGATCCAGGAATAATCTCCAGGAAGAAGCCCACGAATCACTTCTCTGACCTGGCCTGACTTGGACAGGGGGTGGGTAAAAGAGAGGTGATTAAAAACTTCTTGCAGTAGGAAGGAGGTCTCTTTTCTCCTTGGGTGCTGAGTCCATGAAAGCTCACAGATCTCTCCACTGGGAAGGCAGCCATCACATTAACCATGTGCTCACCTAAAAAGCTGGAAGAAAGCTCCAAAGTAAGGACAACTTTTCAGAGATCCAGAACTCCTAAGCTACCAAGCCCATCTTATATTTTAACGATAGAGCATATATAGAGGATTTGCGTTTTACCCATTTCTTTTGTATCCATTGCTCAATCTAGTGCTGTGCTAAATATATGCTTGTGAACATTTTCTTTTTAATAAATACTTTATAACTTTTGATGCTGGCAGTGGTTCTCTATACCACAGAGACCTCCACCATCTTGGACACACTATTTTAAAAGGAGCACCAGGGGGAAGGCAGGCAGTTGGTAAGTGGCTATTCCTCCAGGGGCATGCAAGGCAGCAAGGAGTGACCAGACACTGAGCAGCAGGAGATACAGAGGCAAGCCCTTAAAACTTAAAAGGGAAGCTGAGAATCCTGACCTTCCCAGTGGGCAATTCCTTATGAAGGTCAGGTAGTGGGCTACCAAACAGTGGAAGAAAAGCCTCTCCGGATGTTGGGGATAACCGAGGAGGGAAGGGCAGAATAGGGCCACAGAGGCATATTCTCAAGGACTGACCAGTTCTATCAGAAATAACAGTTACAACAATGAATTTGTATGGAGCTTTCCAAGCACTGCACATTCATTACTTTGCCATAATTCGTGCAACAACCAAGTACGGCAGATCAGTATTCCTATCCAAATACTGCAGTTAGGGAATTGAGAAAACATCCAAACATCATTAGATGTGGTACTGATGTTGCACTACAGTCATAAGTCATCTCCTGGACGGTCTTGTCCAAACAGAAAAATACAGTGGTGAATGACTGCTAAAGTACAACGATAGTGCACTACCCGATTTATGTGTGCATGCAGGCTTGTGGGGGAAGGAGGGTGGCCAAGGTCACAAAGTGGGTTGATGACAGAGGCTGGATTCAAACCAGGGACTTCCCAGTTGGTAACTCATTCAGTTTATCACTATAGTTTATCACCATATTCTCCAACAACATAAATGCTAAATGCTGCCAGGAAGACTACAAAGTCAATCATCATCCTCATACCCAATTTTACAACAGAATCTGCTTCCAGTCTCATGCACATGAACATTAATCCAACATTTCAAGGAAGTTGTTCTCCACCTGTCAGCAAATCCACCATCCACTGGCAGGAGGTCTTTTTTAACACCAGGACCTGAAGAATCTGCTTCAAATCTGTTTTCCCCCCTCTTTTTCCTTTTGTAACATCTCACTTGGTAAAGACTTCTGAGGAACTTCAAAACTTGTACTGTTATGTGTCATTCAGTAGGCCCTAATAAAGATAATACAGGGAATGTACTCTTGGCTTTCTAAAAAAACCCCAAAAATAAACTCACTCACTGGAAATGAGGCTATGAATTCCCCCACCCCAACACTTGTGAGGAGCATATATACAAAATATACAAAGCTAACTGTCATGGGTCCAATCCTGTTGATTTTCAGAAATTTTAAACTTCACTGATTTCAGAAAAGGAGACTAAAGTACATAGTTCATTCGGTCACTGAAATCAATGGGACTTAAAACCTCTTATCTGTGGCAGGGTAATTCCCCCAGTGAGCTCTGATGAGATAGCATAAATTGTTATCACTTTAAAGAAGCCATTAACGCTTCACAAATATTTATCCTTCTATAAATTCTCATTACTAATAAAACCACACATAGGTGCACTGCCTTGCCAAGTTATTAATCATAAGCAAACTTAGCGCTGGTACTACGCACCACGAGTTTTAGACCAGAAGGTACTATTTAAAGAGATGCAGGAAATGCATAGTACTCTTTGAAGTTTTATAGATTCAACAATGCTAGTCAGTGAACATGCACCACAGACGCCTCTTGAGACAAGACAGAATGTGCATCACATAAGAAATAATTTGTGAATCAGACACTACTTGTCTTACTGATACAGACTACTACAGGATTTATTTACAATTCTCATTGGACATGTTTTGCGGAACAATCAGCCTTCCATCACTCGTACCCTTACAAGTATCTTATCAATTTTGAATGTAGGTTTGTTCTTCAAGGGAGAACAGCAACACAGCCCACCTTCAAAGAGGATTTACATCAAACTGTGGGAAGTAACGCGCAGAATTCACAAGGAAAAGATCTATCAGAAATTCAAAGCAAGTTAATGAACTTAACATTGTGGGCGAATTACTGAAAACCTAGCCCCAAAGGCAAGCTGGCAAGGCAACAATAGGGGAAAAGCTGATATGGTTGTTTATCCTCAGTGATAGCTAAAGACAGAGCAATGCTACCTCCTTCTAAAGTTTGAGAGACTAAACTGACTTCAATCCAAGTATTTCTGCAGAACCACTAAAATTAAGGGTTTCTTCACTTTCGGGTTTCCTGGTATGGGGTGACCTAAAGTCAAGATGTAGTTTTACTAAAACAAAGCACTTGGACATCACATAATATAAAAAGATCCACCGTCATCTTTTCAAAGAAGGCTTCTGAATTGACTAGATTGTCCACCAGGCTCAGAAACATGCTGTGTTCACGCGATACAGGGATTGTTTTTTAAGCCCACTTGATATAAACGCTACGGGGGGGGGGGGGGCTCTGTCTTCCGTGGAACTATGCGGCTCTCCCCACACGCATCAGTCTGTCTACAAACTTCCCCAGAGGAGCGAGTATTATTTCCTGCCCTTAAGCTCTCACCGGTTTCTGGTCAGCACCTCTGGTCATTAACCGACAATGACACCATTGCAGCGAGCCCCAGACTGAGGCGAGGGAACCGCGCGAGCACTTGGGAGCGCCAATCAACTAGGCAAACATTTCATCTGTTGCTGCTGCAGACCCCGACGCCTGGAACGCAGCCTGCAACAAAGCCGCGTCGGGGGCTCGTCCGTCCGGCGGCGCTGCGCCTCGCCCTGTCTGCACTTGACCCGCCTTCCCCCTTTTGTGCTCGCCCCGCAACCAGGACGGGAGCCTTTTAACTCACCAGTTCGACGGCCGGTCCCCCGCCTCCAGCCAGCTGCCCCATCCCACGAGCGCACAATGCAGCCAGGCTGGCGGCGTGCACTGCAGTCCTGCTACGGAACGCTCAGCCTCCCAGACACTCCAGCCAGCCAATCGGGACGCCGAAGGCCACGCTAAATTCTCAGCCTGCTTTGCCATTGGCTAGCCACTTAGCCCGGCTTGGCTGATCAGAGCGCCGAGACCAGCGGCAGGGCTTGTCGCCCGAGTTTGAAGGGGAGAGACGGCAGAGCGCGCCGGAGAGGGAGGACAAGTCCTTGCATGGAGCCGCTCCTAGGCAGACGTGCGTAATGTTCAGATCCACCTCCAGCGCTGGCTTCTCTGTAGTCAACGCACGGCATTTTCAGCCCACTTGGGCTCGCCTGCCGTGCGTAGAATCCCGGTGACTCTTCCCAGTTACGAACATATTCGAACTCTCTTGGGATTTCTGTGTCACCATAACTGTGGCTGTCATCACACAACCTGTGGCTCCCCCTCCCCACCTGTTACAGGTGTTAACCAACCAGCACAGGCCTCTGGGGGATTTTTTTTCCTGATGGGATCTGAATTTTAAATAAATAATTTTTGCCCTGTGCTTGCATTTCATGCCAGTGTGGTCTTTTCAGACTGGCAGTGGCTCTCCCGGGTCTCACGCTGAGGTCTGCTGCTTTTCACGCTACCTGCATGAAATGATTACATCGTGAGTATCCACTGGCAGCACCTGAAGAAGCGGCCTCTGAAACTGAAAGGCGATGCTGGAATAAAATGCTGTTAGACTGTAAGACGTTACAAGACTCCTGTTTATTTTTGCTGCGGCAGACTATCAGCTACCCGTCTAGAATAAAAATCCTCTGTCCTTCCAACAGTTTCCCCCGTCTCCTCCTCCCACTCCACAGACTTTTCCAGGGACCAAGGCATTCTTTCATTTAACCCCTCTGCTGTGTATTTTCTTAACACCACAACCACCATGAGGAAGAGATGTACCTAGGTTGATCCCCTTCTCCAGGCAATCAGAATCCTTCTTTAAGCTTAAAATACGCCAGAAGAAACGGCAAACAAATAAATAAGCAATCAGTTCCCACAGACCCATTTTCCAGGGAGCAAATAATGCCCCCCAGCCCCTCTATGATAATACAGTTTTATTAATTGACTAGGAATAAGGCCCGTTGTGGAAATAGATACAACAGGCTCTAGAAAGAGGCTCTGGGAGAGTGCCCCGGGCTTTGGGCACTCAGTGACAATTTGCTGTGGCAATCTCAGCAGGATATAATGACAGAGTCCACCATTTTCTCCAGAGGAACTGATCTTTGCTACCTGAAGAGCAGTAGTAATTTTGAGTGATCTCCAGCCCACCCCCAAGACTGGTAACAGTGGTTCCCCAGGAGGGAGTGGCTGGTTTGGAGGGTGGAGTCTATGGCATTGTACCTGTCTGAGGTCCCATCCCTCCTCAACACTCACCTTCTCCAGGTTTGACCCCTCAAATCTCCAGGAATTTCCCAACCTGGAGTTGACAACCCTATCTCCCTCCCAGCCAACCATCAACCTACCTTTAGTTTTCCATCTCCTCCCCCATCCCTCCTACAGAGCAGTTGTAATTTTGAGTGATCTCCAGCCACCACCTGGAGATTGGCAACAATGGTTCCCCATCAGGGAATGGCTGGATTGGAGGGTGGAGTCTATGGCATCGTACCTGTCTGAGGTGCAACCCCTTCTCAAACCTCACCCTCTCCAGGCTCCATCCCTCAAATCTCCAGGAATTGCCCACCTGGAGTTGGCAACCTGATCAGGACTGGGCCCAATGAGTTTTCTCCCTAAGGCCAACATTGGTGTGGAAAGGGCCTTTTACTGACAGAGGAGAAAGTACAGGTGCCAACTCTGATTAGGGAAATACCTGGAGATTTGGGGGGGTGTATCCTGTGGAGGGCAGCATTTGGGGGGTGTGTGGAAGGACTCAGCAGGGTATAATGCCATAGAGTCTACCCTCCAAAGCAACCATTTTCTCCCGGGGAACTGATCTCTGTCATCTGGAGGTCAATTGTGACAGTGGGAGATCTCCAGGTCCCACCTAGAGATTGGCAGCCCTAGGGGAAAGTCAGCCGCACAGCGGGGAGTTGAAGAAAATGGTCTGATGGTCACTGACCCACCTCCTTAGCCAGCCAGCCATGCTGAAGCTAAGCAGGAGAAAGAGCCTTTTCCCATTTATTCTGACAGGAAAGTGGCCATTGGGGAGGGGGTTATGGGCGGGGGAGGGGGTTATGCTGAAAGTCCTTTGTTTTTTTACTCACAGAACCAAGCTTGGCTGCCTACCAACAACCACTGAGGGGACAGTCCCTCACAGGAGTCAAGAGAACTGTCTTCCTCAGGAGACAGAGCTGTCTGCCAGGGGGAGTGGGTGGGGAAGAGGAGCAGACCCAGCACCTGGCCAATGGCACATGAGTACTCTTGAGTGGCGGCTGATGGGCCAATGGCTGAGGGAGGGCATTTTACAGCCAATGGGAGCGCATGGAATCTTGCGAAACCAAAACATAAATATTTATAAGGAGAGATTGTAGTCTTCTAAGTTCCTCTTTGCCCTCTTTTACAGTTGCCAGCTCTGGGTTGGAAAATACCTGGAGCCCTGGAGGTGGAGCCTGAGGAGGGTGGGGTTTGGGAAGGGGAGGGACTTCAATGGGGTATATGCCATAAAGTCTAGCTTCCAAAGCAGCCATTTTGTCCAGGGGAACTGTACTGTACTGCCTGGAGATCAGTTGTAATCCCAGAAGACCTCCAGCCCCCACCTGGATCCTGGCAACCCTACCCTCTTTGCGTATGAAGTGGGCTTTGCTCTGTGAAAGCAGAGAAAGCTAGAATAAATTTGTATCAGTCTTTAAAGTGCCACAAAACTCCTGTTTATCCTTTTCCTCATCAACCGTATATCACATTCGGGCTCTTACAATGTTCTCATGGGCTTTGTCCTCTCCAGTTGCAGGTTATTACATGTTTACAGTTCTGATGAACCAGTAAATATAGAACCATGTCCCTAACTTCACTTAGGTAGGTCTAACCACATTTCTAGGTGGGGCAAACCAGTGTTCTAGGTGGGACCCAGAAGCCCCACCCTGACTGTGACCCTGCAGTAGCATTAACCACAAATACTGCCTAAATTATTCAAAAGGAATAATCTGATTGGTTAACTTATGCCACATTCTAGCATGTAGCCTTTATTATTCAAGATTCCTTGTTACCAAGAGATAATTTTGGACTTTTTAAAGTTTGACAACTTAAAGAGTAATGTGTTGCTGAGGGCATCACTGAGACTGTGGATCAAGTATTTCCATCTCCTCTGACCTGGCGGTTGGGTTACTGGCGACATCCATTCCGCGCAATATGCAAACTAAATAGTTGCACTGCTCCATCCAACAGCCTATACTCCCAAAGCTCTACACTGCACTTCATGTATAATGTCTGTGATTGACTCTCACAACATGTACCCTTTCTTCAGTTTGTGGCATGCCATTCCTAAACCACGAACCATCATGAACTTTTAGCCCCCAAACAAACGGGTTTGGTTTGTGAGGTTCATTACATGATGCCAATGTGGCAATGCCAGAATCCTAGCAAGATGGGCATTTTGCAAGCCCAGCAGAACCAGTACAATGTACAGAGGGCCCAACAGTACCAGTGCAATCACAGAGTGCCCAGCAAAACCCAGTGCTGCTGATATTGCAAACTTCAAAGCTTAAAAGGACTGCTCTCAAAGCACACTCACAAATCCAAGTTGGGGGGGGGGGTTTGCAAGCTCTGTGCAAGAAAATGGGAAGGGAACACAAAGGAATCCTGGTAAAGGGAGGGAACATTTTGAAACTGACAAGAAGTTTGGTGAACATCTTGATTGAGCAAAGATTGTCTTGAAATGTATCCATTCACAAACTGCACAAACTGCCCATGAACTTCTTGAAAGTTTGTAGAAAGTTCATGCTGGTTGACCTGCCATGAACTTCAGTTTGCGAACTACAAACCAGCCAAAATTTGTCATGAACTTTTGTTCATGAATGGGTTCATGCCCATCCCTATTAGGAACACTACATCAATCAGTGATGCATTCTGTAGATGAATGACTATAGAACACTGGATATGTTATCTGTATGAAAATTCAAGTTGCTTTAAAAAAACTGACAAGCAGCCCCATGTCCCAAAATCATATTCTTATCTTTCCTGTTGCCACAGTGTAGACTCTTTGAAAGCAAACTTAATCAATGGTGATTCAGAATTGTCTCTAAATTTATAGTGTAGTCTTCATAATCAAAGATATGCTGCCTTGAAAGCTTTGGGTGTGTACAGACAATAGTATGCCACGTAGTAATTTACTGCAGTGTGGTAAATACAACTATGTGGGAAGCTGGTCATCAGTACTACCTGTCCTTGTCCTAAGGAGAATTTTACCAAACACCTTCTATTGAATCTTTACTTGAAAAATAAAAATAGAGTAGTATGTGGTAAAATTCTCCTCACAAAATGGGTGGATCCTACAAAAGAACAGCTGCCCATGTGGTTACATACATGCCATCAAGTCATATCCAACTTATGGTGACCCCAGCAAGGGTTTTTCAAAGCACATGAGGCGCAGAGGTGGTTTGTCATTTTCTTCCACTGCAGAGTATTACTTGGTGGTCTACAATGGTCTGAGTCTTGTGAGCAAAAATTCTACTTTGTGAGCTACTGGCATTAAGATTGTGAGTGAGTGATTTGGCTACTGCATAAATTAGTTTGCTCTGGAGCCATCCTTCCTGAGCTAAGACAAAAAATGTGTGAGCCAGAGGCTAAAAATCTGTGAGCTAGCTCACACTAACTCAGCTTCGAGGGAACACTGGTGGTCTCCCATCCAAGTACCAACCCTGCTTAGCTCCTGAGATCTGATGGAATCAAGTTATACCATGCCATTGTTAACTGATGTCATTTATTAAAAAAAATTAAAAAGTTATACCATGCCACCTTCCCTTCCGCCTATGACTGCATGTGCACAATTTCTTTTGTAACTGTTTTGATTGTTGATAAACAGTGGTCTGTAAATTGCCTTTGAAAAACAGACCTGATCAAGCAAACCACTCTCCCTTTCTACAACACTCTGGCCTCTGAGATATTCAAGAGTGCCCACTACAGTTAAGGCCAGGTTGGTCCACTGAGATCTACCAACAGAGCCTTTTCTCTGTGCTGGCTCCAGTCAGCTATAATGCTGTGAACTCCAGGCTTCTGCTTCCCTGCTTACTTCAACAGAAAGGAAAGTTTTGCACATATCATATCATTTTGCATTCATATAGCAGTCCTCTCAGTTTACATTTCAGAGAAAACTCTTACAAGCAAGCAGAAAGATACATATTTTAGCTCCAGCTCCTGAAAAGAATCAGCAAATTGGAGTAAAAACATGCTAGAGATGATAAACAGTGATTTTTCTTCTTGTAGCTGTTTTGGTAGGGGTGGTTGTTTTAATCTCTCATTTTCTGGGAATGTTACAGACCAGATTTCTATATCGCAAACAGACATGCTGTCTGGCCAGTCAGTACCATACATCCCCAGCACCTTGCAAAACCTGGCCTTGGCTCTTCTCTCTGTAACTTTAACCTGTTTGTGGGCTGGAGTCTCATGTGGGAATATGAGCACCCAGCAGGAGTCTCCCTCTGATCTCAGAACTAATATGCACAGTCACTTTTTAGTATAGACAAGATCCTATCAAGTGTATGTCCTACATATTCATGTTAAACACTATTCTTAATTGCATTTATTGGCGAAGTTTTGTGCCACTTGATCCTATGCCTTTTACTCACCTGTAAGCCCAATATTTAGCTGACATCAGTGTTAGTGTGCATCCTTAGGGGAACCCTCTCTTATTGCCATTCTGCCCTGATCACTAATTTCAATATAGGAAAGGTATTCCAATTGTCAGGGTCAGTGGGGACCAAGTCCAATTTGACCAGCTTGGCCAGAGGCAGGTAGCAAGGTCATGGGCAAATGATAGAGCTAGTAGTCAAAATGATGAAGAACGCCCATCACAAAGTTAAGCTTTTTCATGCTGGACAGGTTGCTAGGACATAGAAGCACAGCTTATATAGCCTTATGCCCAGGGGTCATTTTGTAGAAAAAGAGGTGCAGGAACTCATTAGCATACCTGCTATTAGCATAATAATTAGCATATGCCATGTCCCCTGACATCACTGGAAGTGTGTCAGAAGGGGAAGCAAAAGGGGGGAGGCATCTTCAAAAGCCTCCCCTTCCCTTCCCCAGCCGGCCTGCCAGGGCAGGGTGGGGGGGAAGCGAAGCAAGAAGTGGTTTAAAGTTTAAACCCCTTCCCTCTAGAGTCGTGCCACAGGGGTGGCAGGATCTTTACATTGTATTCTATGGCCCCATAGAATACAATGGAAAGATTGTGCCGCTGCTGGCAGGAAATGACCCCTGCTTACGCCTAACCCAGACTGGCTCCCACCAAGTGCTCTCCCTAATTTTTCTTTCCTTTTCTTTTGTTTTAAACCTATACTAGGTTGGGAGGATATCAGTGGAGAGAGTTCTATAACATTAGTAGTTGTACAGATTTGAGTCCAGTAGCCCGTTTAAGACCAATAAGGTATGCAGGGTATAAGCTTTTGAGAGTTAAAGCTGTATTCATCACATATCTGATGAAAGGGAGCTTTGACTCTTGAAAGTTCATACCCTGAAAATCTGACTGGTCTCAAAAGTGCTACTGGACTCAAATCTCGCTGTTCTACCGCAGACCAACACGGCTGCCCTCTAAAATAAATAGTCAGAGTCTGGCCAGACACTATTGAAAATCTGCTTAATAAGTATCTTACCTGGTACATTTCTTATTTTCTTGTTATATACTTAGGCCAGTTTCAAATGGTACAAACTCCCTATATGGAAATCACTTCTATACATAATAATTCCACATGTATAAACTGCCTTATGTATGGGGGCATTGGCTTTCCAGTACATGTGTGTACAACAATGCACCTATGTTCAAATTCTTTGCTCATTACTTGAATGCTTACCTGCATTGGAAGTGCCTTCTGTGTCAGAATTTCACAATATCTGAAGCAATACTAAGCATGCAATTTCACAAGGAAAGTGAGGCTCTTCTGACCTTCATCTTCTACCAGCCAATAAAAAAGGACCTTGTAAAAAACACTTAACTCATCACTGGATTTCAAAGGCCGTCATGCTAGAACAGGTCCACATTACATGCCACTATTATCCTTTCTTCTGTGTGTGCCAAATGTAAGCTGCTTTATTGCATTCACATTTTTACAGCATTTTCAAATTTTCTCAACTACAGGGTTGGATTAATTTCATCTGAAAGTGGGACACGGCCTCACTGCATGCCAACAGAGGAAAGAAAAATCCTATAGACTTTTTTCTATTAAGTAAGAACTGTGACACACACACCATTCATTCTGCTTGAAATTTTAATGAAATGCCCTTTGTAAAATCCTCAAGACTGTTGTGCCTAGAAGAAGAATAATTTAAAACATCTCACACAGCAGCTGGAAAAGAAGGATGCCCTAGTAATGACAACAAAGAATTGGGGGGTTGAGGTGGACCCTCCCAAATTAGTTCCCCTTTGTGCTGTGTGAGGGAAATACCAGTTTCCGTTAAATTCTCAATGGCTCGTTTTCTACTTGACCATATGCACTATGGTTCACCATTCAAAAGTTCTCTTGAACTTTTTTTCAGCCTTCACCTTTCATGCTTTGTCCATTTCATTGGTAACTAACTCATCTTCCTCTTACTTCCTCTTCCTTCATGAATATTCACTTTTGTAATTAGAAAATATGCAGAGTACCCATGAAAGCAATTTGGCAGGGCACAGTTCATGCCAACTAGTGTGTGTGTACCCTTTGGCTCGTGACTCGAGGCATTTGATTTCTCACAATCCTATTGAATGCCATCTGTCAATGGGAATCTTTCAAGTCATTGTGAGCTTTTATGTGAATACCACACTGGGGGGGGGATGCTGAACAATCTCTGGTCAAAGCATCATTAGTTCAAAGATGGATCTTTTCGATGTCTTCTCTCCAAAAGTGTTGTTGTGAAGCTTGTCTGTTCTCAGGGTATGTTTTAACATGCACAATTCAACATTCATTTTCTTAATGTTAATGCCTAGCAGCTTCCATTGGATGATCTCAAATCCCCATCATCAGACAGATGTGGGCAGCTGGCTACTATGTCTTTGCCTATCCAAGCAGACACTGGTGGCTGCTAGGACCAGGACCCACAGATTCCACCATCTAGAACAACAGGTAGAGAAGTGAGCAGTAGCAGATAAACCCAGGTGGGTGAATGAGAAGCAATCACAACTAAGTGCTACAGCTGCCGTCAGTTATCTGTTATCAAGGGAGGGAGCCACATTGATGGCATCTTACTTGCACTTTCTGAACTTAAGAGCTCCAGATAATTTATCCTTTCCTTTTAAGAGAAGAAGCTCCAATCACTCTATCATTTTAGTTTGCTTTTTTGTGTTCCATGATATCTTTAGTTTCAATAGCATGTTATGACCCCTGTCTCTTTCCCAACACCCTGGTAGAATTTTCCCGCCAAAAATATTTTAGTTCCTCTCAGTAACTGAGTCACCCTCCAGTAGCATGTATTACTTCTTTGTCTGATAAGCTTAAATTGTCCCAACCTGTCATAGACATTTGTTTAGGCTTTAGACCCAGTACAGGAACTTAAGGGAAATTCAGGAGCTGTCCAGTTTGATAAACCCTTGTGAAAGGCACTTGTGGCAGATTAACTTTCAAAACTAGAATAAGGATTTTATTAAACAGGCAGGGAGTATCTATATATCTAATTCCCAAGTTGCTCCCTGCGTGCAGATATCTAAATCCGCACATCGGAGGCACCTGTGGGGCAGGGAGATTTTCCTGAGCACATGGGGCAGTTCCCAGGTGTGCAGAAAAATCTGAAAACTTTGAAAAAATACAGGGGGGATATTTAAATCCCCAGAAATCTGAGAAATCTGCAGCAGGCCAGCGGTTGGAAGTCGCTCAGGCCTCGCTGCAGGAGCGGGGGGGGGGAGAGGATTAGCAGCGGCAGTGGAGGAGATTGCCGAAGGGGTGATTGGCGGGCCTGGAGGCTGGAAGCCGCTCGACTCTTGCTGCCAGAGTCGGGAGGAAGAGTTTGGTGAGGCCCGGCAGCTAGCAGCTGCTCGGGCCTCACCACTGGAGGCAGGGGTGGTGGTGGAGAGGTGGTGGAGGAGACTGGGGATGAGGGGGAATCGGCAGACTCGGTGGCTGGCAGCCACTCAGGCCGCGCTGCCGATGTCTGGGGATGGGGGGAGGCTTACCTGCTGCTGCTGCTGCTGCTTCCTCCTCCTGCTGCTCTGCATGGAGCTCTTCTCCCCCCACCCCGTGAATATCGCTGGTCCCCTTTCTTGTATATATGCATATGTGTGTGTGTGTATGAGGATTCAAGGTATAGAGGTGTCTGAGGTAAAACTTTCTAGTATATACAGAATTGAGGCTTTTGAACATACAAGAGAGTCTTGCTGAAGCTTAATTTCTGAGTTTCTAGTCTAAGCTTCACAGACCAGGGTTCTCTTCCCAACCCCTTTCACTGACAGGAAGTTATTTTCCTTGTAGAAAAAAATCTAGGTTCTCCCCCTTGGGCTCCCACCAGCCTAAGAAGCAATAACTCCTTTTACAACCATAGCTATTCTTCCCTCATTTCTGAATTGGTGACTAATCATGGATTGATTACAGTATTAATCAGTAAAGGGTTTTCAGGCTCTAGCTAAGAGCAAGTGAAGCTTCTCTTCCAGTTAACAGCAATGTCACCAGAAGAACAGGAATTAGACAACATAGCATGCCACCTCAGCTGTGGCTGGTATTGCCACAGCTGGTGCTGATGGACAGTTCTGTGAAATGAAAATATTATCAGCCCAGGGCATCCTAGTATCCCAATCCACAGTTACCCAGATAATTGCAGTCATCACATAGATAACCTGGTTGACCATAAGCTCTCCACTGCAAGCTATGTTGTGGTTCTCCACTGTCTATTCCCCAAGTCTGCGGGCTTCTTTCAATACTTCATGAGAGCCACACATATAGAGATGAGCAGCAGCCTTAAGAATTAGTAAAAGAACATAAGATAAGCAGTGAAACAATGAAATCTATACTTTTCTCCATGTTTAACTGGAAGCTCTGTGAAGAGTCTAGGGTTTTTTTTGCTACTTGTTCATAAGAGCATAAGAAGGCTCCTGCTTTAGCCTGTAGTCACAGTGGGGCATCTCGGGGCCATGCCTCCTTAATTACCAGCCATGCCTACAAACCTCTGTCTTTAAAGTTCGAAT
Source organism: Gekko gecko (assembly GCA_029375565.1). Lineage (NCBI taxonomy): Eukaryota > Metazoa > Chordata > Lepidosauria > Squamata > Gekkonidae > Gekko > Gekko gecko. The sequence continues at coordinate 48,970,614 of JAPDNY010000003.1, forward strand.
AAGATTTTAAAGTTTAAATTTAGCTGTCGCGCCGTACTGTGCCCAGTCCTGCCTGCGCTGCCTGGCTGCCAAACTAGAAGCAAGGGCTATAGCCCTGCATACAACAGCCACTGACCTGGTGCCCGGAGCATTTCCTGGACAAGTTGGGCGCAGGAGAGACTTCTACTCCAGTTTGGCTGCCAGAATCCTGGCAGCAGGTTGCTCTGCATTTTCCCTCCCTCCCTGCATCCTGCAATCTGGGCTCTCACCAGCCACTAAGGCAGTGGGTTCTCTCAGCCTCTCTTTTACTCCAGCCATCCAGACCTGCCAAGGCAGGCAGCTGCTGCAACTCAATGAGAGTGCCGGAGCTTTGTGAATGCTTTGCACATAGTGTTTTGCAAGACACCTCCTTTCATCCTCCAGATTAACCAGAGTAATTTGGTGGGGAGGAACCTTTGGTGGTCTTACAACCAAGCAGTGGTATTACTTCTCTGCCCCACAATGAAGACCACCTAAAAATCCCCAGGGACCTGCCGCCACCATGAGAAAGAGACTCCCCCTCTCCAAGCAAGGTATCTGATACCAGGGAAGAAACGTCCATAGCCGAGTTCAGACTCGCGGGAGGAAGGATGCTGGGCTGATCTCAGGCTGGAATAAGACTGCATCTACTTTAGTAGATGAGCAAGGTGAGGCTTTAGGTTGTTAGAAGGAATGCGACCAACTGTATGTGAAAAACGAAGGAAATGGAAAGAAGAGGCAGGTGGGAAAGGGGCCATGGCTCAGTGGTAGAGCTTCCATTTTGCGTACAGAAGGTCTGGCAGCAGGGCAGAAAGTGGCCATGGCTGCCGTGGGATGCTACCCAGGTAATTTAACTAACTTTAATTTAACTGCCCCCTTAAAAATTTAAATGCCCCCCTAAACAAAAAAAATCCTGGCTATGGTCCTGGTCCAGCTGAAGCAGACTGGTGGTTCATCTAATCCAGCATCCTGTCCACACTAAGCCTGGAGAGCCAACAAACAAGTCATAAAGGCTGATGCCTTCCCCTGGTGTTGCCTCCTAACCCTGGTATACAGAGGTTTACTGCCTCTGGATATAGAGGTTACCTTTACTCACCATGGCTAGTAGCCATTGATGGGTCTGTCCTCCATGAATCTGTTTAATCCCCTTTTAAAGCCATCTCTTCTAGTGGTCATCAGTGCATCCACTGTCAGTGAATTCAACAATTTAATTATATTAGTAAAGAAGTTTTAACTGTTGCAGATCAGCAGTTGCCCATCAACTTCATTGGGTGCCTCTGAGTTCTATTGTTTTAAGAGAAGAAGTTCTGTCTATCAAGTGCCACCTTCCCATGCATGATTTATAAATGAGTATGCTGTTCTTGAGTAACACCTACGCTGATCACAGTGTAATGAAATTGCCTGTGCCCAGATTCAGTGGATCTTACTTTTTGACCTTTTTAGTTCTACGCATTAGGATGCAATTATCTACCCATTTATTTTATTTATTTAGGCCATGTGTATATGCTGTCTTTCTCCCATTACAGCCAAGAACCAAGATTAACAAAATACAAAAATATTAATATTAAATTAAAACACACCGTTAAAACAGGTATTTAAAAACAACTAAAACAGGTACTTGAAACAGCTGCACCCATTCAAGCTGCCCATTCAAGCTCTATTACAACTTTGCTGGAAGGCCTGAAGGGTGCATGCCTGCCTCTATCAATGATACCTTTTATCTGTGATAAAAGAAAATTCTGCATGTGATGATACTCCTTTTAAAAGACAAAATAGCTTGCATTAAGAAATAAACTACGGGTGAAAAAAAGTCTCTTTAATGTTTCCACAACTCTGTTCAGTTCCACACAAGTTTGTTTTAAACAGATATTTGCTTATTTTGAGGGTTCTTTTGAAAGTCCACACAGGACTGGTTAGTTGGTTTTGTTTAGGAAATAATGCACTTCATTCTTTCTGTCTTTCCCTATTAGCTATAGTATGCAGAAAGAAAGAAGCTGCTTTGAAAACATGCCAGAAAACACAAAGACAATGTAAAATATTTCTCAGTGAGGATCACTACAGACTTAGGGAGGAAAGCATCTCATAGACTTGGATTCTGTGACTGGTACAAATTAACGAGAAGCTTTGGAAAGGCTGTAAAGTTCTCATTAGGAGATGATGTCAGTCCAGGATTACATCTTTGTTTTCTTCATTTTGCTTTTAAATCAAAAGACAGAAAGGGATGGGCTGGAGTGAATCATATTTTGCACCTGAATAGTTTAGACATCGGTCATTCATTATGCTAATTTAAGTAGGGGGGAAATGGAAAATGCCTTCCATTCTTTATGGAACACCTACAAACACACCAATAAAAGTAGCTTCATCTTTCTGCCACTTAAGCCTCCCTGACTGGTTTGGAACCAACACTTGTGAAAGTAATTGAAAATAACATCAGCTGCAGTACGTTTTGTATATTTCGCATGCGTATGAATTGTTGTCTAACTGTATCTGAGGTTTACAGTACCATCCTAAACAGAGTGAACAGCCTTCTTGCCTAGTGAAGTCAGTGGGCTCAGAAGGATATAACTCTGCTTCAGAAAGCACTGTGGGAAAAGCTGTTATGATACCAAAGTATCCAGCAATGAGCTTTGATGAACAATTGATGACTGTTGGTGGGTGGTTAGTAATTGGTTCACACCGGGCTACATTAAGATTACTGCTCTATTTCTCTAGCATGTGATTGTTCATGCACATTACATGATATTGTTCCTGATCCTCATGTGCATGGCTGAAAATGTTTTGATAAAGAGGACCCAATCAGCCAAGTTACGCACTTGAGATGTTCAGCTTCCTTCAAAAGAAATATGAAGCTTATGCTTATTGTTTTCAGGATGTGACAAGACATTGTACAGCTATGTTCATAATTAAACTAATTATTAATACTGATTTTTTGAAAAAGCGTACGTGCACACAGAAGTTCATACCTTGAATAAAACTTTTGTTGGTCTTAAAGCTGCCACTGGACTCTAACTTTGTTCTATTAATACCAGCAGAATTGGACAATATATATTTGGATCTGGAACAGAATTTCGATGGGCAGAAGGATTTCCACCTGCAGAGCATAACTTTCTCACCTCCCCCCTCCCTGTCTTCCTTCCTCTCACCCATAGCAGCTCAAAATGCCATCACAAATCTGGGTTGTAGGGATCCCCTGTCCCCAAAGAATGGGCGGTGGAGGGATTTAGGGGTGCTGAAGGAAAGGGTAGAATAATGTTGCATGGGCAGAAATTTTTGTGCTGGTGAAAATGCAGCTTTAGATCCAATACTTCTAAAGAGACCCATTCTAGTTTGCAAAATACACTACGTCAAACATTAATTGTATGTCTGCATATAGCATGCAATTAGGCCTTCAGTAGCAGTCATTGATATTGTGAACATGATTCGGCCCTTATGGTAGCTGATAGTCTCAGCTTTCCCCCGAATCACTAAGAATCAGATTCTTTGTTAGCAGTTCCTACTAACTAAAACAACAAGAGTTCTCTGGGGCAAGGAAAAACCAATACTGGAAAAACAGTTTGGATTTATGGGTGGTTGATAGGTTGGGGCCTCTCTGGCATGCCTTGGATGGACTCATACGTTTCCCATGTAATTATCTACCATTGTTTGGATTTCTAATCATCATCCCAGATAATGGGTTTGTGTACATTTTATGAGAACTGACTTTGAAAGATGGGTGGTATTCATGCAGTCATTCAGTAGCTTTAGTCAAGATAAGGCTTGTCAAGCTGTAGTTTTGGAACAAGGACCATCCATAAAAGTATACTCTGTATTCAGACCAGAGGGTGCTCTCACAAAATTTGACCAAGGGAGCAACTGGGTATTACTAAAAATGGAGGAAAGGGTGATGAGTGGAAAAGAGGAATAGAAATGCCTTAAAGGTTTTTGATATATTTTATGTGGAGTATCCAAAGTTCCTGAATAGTCCAGACCTGGATAGCCCAGACTAGCCAGATCTCATCAGATCTTGGAAGCTAAGCACAGTCAGCCTGAGATGGGAGACCACTAAAGAATAGAAGGGACACTCTGCAGAGGCAGGCAATGGCAAGCTACCTCTGAACGTCCCTTGCCCGGAAAACTCTATGGGGTCACCATTAACTGCAAAGGGGGGGGAATCAAAGGACCAAGAGTAGCAATCTGGAGAATGTTCAAGGTCACATGAATATTAGCCACTGCCAGTGAGCCTCCGAAGACCTATCATCATAACTTTTAGGGAGCAATCCTAAGCCGGTCTGCTGGGAAGTAAACTCTGATTCATTAAAGGGGCTTGCTCCCAAAAAGTGTTCTTGACAATGGTGCTCCACATTGAATTATTCCGAAAGATCTGTATAACACAAACCACATTTCCTTCTAAGAGCACAGGGCAATTAACAACCTTATCGTCAGCATGTGTCTCAGCTAAGTCAGTGGCTGGCCCACACCTGTGAAGCAGCCTCCTGGAAGAAATTGGGGGCTCCCACCCTCCTGGCTTTCCTGCAGGGCTGCAGAGCAGAGTTATTCCAGAGAGCTTTCAAGGCAGCTTGTGCCTGGGCAAAGGGGGAAATGCCCTGCTTGGGGGGGGGAATTTGGTGTTTTTAGGTTGTTTTTTAAATCTATTATTTTAACTGTTTTTATATTCTTCCTGAGATGCTTGGGAGAAAAGCAGGCATATAGATACTTTAAATAAATAAAACAATAGTTCAATAAACCAACAGTACAGCCGTATGCAGAGTGACCCCCTCCCAAGCCCATTGAATTCAATGGACTCTGAAGGGTGAGAGATGCTACTGAGGACAACATGGCAAATCTGCTAGTTTGCACACAACTTTTCTCATGATCTACGTTCATATCCTGGAATGAATGATGCTATTATGAGAGTGAAGCATAATTGTGATTAATATGTTTCGGCTTTCAGTAATTCAGGACGGAAATGACACCTATTAGCTTTCTCCTCATCTCATCTCAAAAAACGTTTGGAAAGATTTATGGTTTTAGTGCAAAGAAAAGCACTGGGCTGGATCCAACCAGCTTTTGCACTGGTGAAGATGCAAGGAGAGGGTCCCCGTAGACTACCAAAACATCTAAGTCTGGGGTCATGAGACCTGCCTGACAAAAGTAATGAGTAATGTGGGTTATAATAAGGAGGAGGATTTGATGAGCTTGAATAAAGACATTGGCTTGACCCAGCCCATTCCCTCCTGTTTCCTTTTGGAGCATACTTCTTGTGCATTTTATTTTATTCATTTTAAACGCTGCAACACTTGTGTTTAATTAAATTAAGAATAGAATGTCATCAAACACCACCTGCAAACAACGTCTTCCCCTCTTCAATACAAAGTAGGCAAGAACAGATTGTCCATTTTATTTTTAGCCCCTTTGCTAGGAAAAAATTCAGTGGAATTTTTTTTCCACTCTCAGCACAATGTAATTAAAGACCTGATCCTACATTTAATAGCAAGGTGAATGGATGGCACTTGAGACGAGGCAACTTTATCTCCTGCTCTTGAAAACAAATTAAGCACAATACATTACAACTTTGATGAGTTATACTATGCCTCTGTTTAGTCAACTATCTCACATCCCTTACATGCACAACAATGCAATAGCAGCCTCTCCTATTTCTATGCTGATTCTTTGGTCTATTCATGTGGTTAAATGTAGCCTCATGCATGGGGGGCCGGTTTCTGGACTGGGGCCCAAATCACTTGTCTGGCAGTGGACACAGCCTCATTAACTGCTTTTGTGAGTGGGACACAACAGTTACACGGGGACAATATGGTTCACACATTGAATGCTGGAGGACAGCCATCGGTTTGGGATGTGTCTTTGGAAGGTCAGAAGGTATGGAATATTCACAGCATCAAGAAAGCATTGTGTGAACTCTATTGACTATAAACTTGGAAAATTGGCAGTGGTATGTGAATCTCATTTGATATACTGAGTCATACAATTAAGACTCCTCATTATTTTTTTAATCCATTAATTCCCTTTCACATAACAAGTATGCACAATAGTACTTAGCCTTCCCCTTCTGATTGCAATGACTGCAGGTTACAGAGAGATCGGTAATCTTGCCTGTCTGGAGAGGACAATCTGCAGAGATATTTGCAGTGCCATCCTATACAAAGGTGCTCCAGTTTATCCACATCCTAAGCATGCTTCCTCAGAAGTAATGCTCCTCATGGGATTTACCTAGATCCAACTGGTCTTTTTCTCTCTTTGCCTTCCATGATCCAATTAGAGCAGGCTTCCCCAACATGGCTCCCATGGTCCCCATACCACCTGCCAGTACTTCCTTTGGCACCCACTGAGCTTTTCAGAAAGTGCTTGGTGCATTGTTAAGTCAGGGGCTGTTATTGGCTGCCTTCTTTCAAATTAAAGGTTTTTCTACTGGAGGATCAGGAGGAGTGGTAAGCCCTGAGCTCTCCTTAGTCAGTGTGTGGTTTCATTCCTCCTTCAGGATTTTCTTCTTCCCAGGAGATGTGAGGAGCAGGGGTAGCACCAGAGGGTGGCAGGGGCACAGTGCCAACCTAAACAAAGAGCTCGCCACCCCAGCTGCCTCCCATTGCTTGAAGGAACGTGTAGAAACAACAGAGAGATCACAGGAACGATACAAACAAAGATGAAATCAACTGTGATATAATATTATGTAAATATATTTAGACTGCTGTTTTGCAGTGAGTAGTGTTTCTTCAACAAATAATAAAGACGTATGCATACACACAACGGAATTTGCATATACTCCCATTTCACATGACAGCTTCTTCTCAGTGTGCTGCGTAAGTAACATTAATTCACATGTCACTGAAATGAGAGGAAAAACAATTACAATCAAATGACCATCTTATGTTGTCACTAATACATGCACGCAAACGCCATAATGCCTACCACAAAGTTAAAAATACCTACACAATTCTAATCTGTGAATTAACACTCAACATTCTTCCCACTCCAATGAAACAAATTCTTACCATGCTCATAATATCCTAAGAAACTACTCCCTTTACATAAAAACTCTATCTTAATTACTAACAGGTGGCAAAACAGAGATCACACATTTAAAGAGAAAGTTTATGCTGCCCAGACTTGCCCTAATATAAATCATACAATCATTGTTCACAAATCTTATACATTCCGAGGAGATCATTGTTGATAGATGATGAGTTTCGCTACACAGTTTTGTTTGTAGCCAACAAAAGGGGGGACGCTCACGAGATACTTTTGCAGGAAGAGGCTAAGTGGATATTTCGCTTAAATTCACTCTTTCCTCATGGATTAAACTCTGCATTAGACTTAAGTTGTTTCTTATACAACATTTATTTCCTCTGTGTGTACACAAGTTATTTTTACAGGTAGTAGTCAGGTTGGATATTTCATTTTTACTCACTCTCTCCTCTTGGATTAAAGTTTGAGTTAGATTTCAGTTGTTTTCTATCAACAATTAATTAATTAAGACAGTGTTTTTATGTAAAGGGAGTAGTTTATTAGGATATTATGAGCATGGTAAGAATTTATTTCATTGGAGTGGGAAGAATGTTGAGTGTTAATTCACAGATTAGAATTGTGTAAGTATTTTTAACTTTGTGGTAGGCATTATGGCGTTTGCATGCATGTATTAGTGACAACATAAGATGGCCATTTGATTGTAACAGTTTTTCCTCTCATTTCAGTGACGTGTGAATTACTGTTACTTACGCAGCACATTGAGAAGAAGCTGTCATGTGAAATGGGAGTATATGCAAATTCCGTTGTGTGTATGCATACGTCTTTATTATTTGTTGAAGAAACACTACTCACTGCAAAACAGCAGTCTAAATATATTTACATAATATTATATCACAGTTGTTTTCATCTTTGTTCGCATGACTTGAAGGACTGGCAAGTTTCACATGTGCAGAGCATCCATATGTTATAGATGTAAACTTTTGATGGTTCATCTGCAGCTCTTATGCCAACAAAGGCTTTTTACAGGTAGCAGGGCTTTTTTTTCTGGGGGAACATGCCAGAACGGAGTTCCGGAACCTCTTCAACAAAATTATTTTTAAAATGTTTAAAAGTTCAAGAGTTTTCAGCGTACAGAATGAAAACTTAATTTCCCTATTATTTATTTATTTATTTATGTTATTGCATTTGTATCCTGCCCTATGCCATGATGGACTCAGGGCAGCTAACAACAGAGATAAAACAATAAATAAATAAAAACAGAATGGAGGCAGAAAATAAAAAACAGTCCAGAGCAGCCTATTACACTTCTTATTAGGAGTTAGTATGATAATAGGCATCTGTAAGCCTATTATGGGCAGGGGAGGCCAAGATGGTAAAAAACACCCACCACCTCAACCAAAGGCCTGGCAGAACAGCTCCATTTTACAGGCCCTGCAGAATTTTAGCAAGTCCTTCAGGGCTCTGATCTCAATTGGGAGTGTGTTCCACTAGATGGGGGCCAGGGCAGAAAAGGCCCTGGCCCTCATTGAGACTAAGTGGATGTCCTTTGGGCCAGGGACTACCAGCAGGTGTTGTTCAGTGGAGTGCAAGGCTCTCCAGGGCATATATTGGGGGAGATGGTCCCAAAAGTATGCTGGCCCCAGGCTGCATAGGGCTTTATAGAAACTCTTGAGAGTTCAGGCACCTCTTTTTTTTAAAAAAAAAAAAAAAAAACCCTGGCAAGTAGTATGGACATATGCTTCAAGATGCCTGCAGGCTAGTGGCAGTCTTGGAAAGAGAACTTGCTAAATGTGGGGGTCAAGGCTGCATTAAGGCCAACTGATGCCGCTGTGTCCCTCTAAGAGCAATTATGCTGATCAGAACAACAGCCGCTGGTGGTCCCTGGCCCTAAGGACATTAGTTTGGCCTCGACCAGAGAACTGTAGAACATTTTTTATTTATGTTTCTAATTGCTGTGAGCTGTCCTGAGCCCTGCATGCCGGGAATGGCAGGATAAAAATCAAATAAATAAATAAACAAGCACAGCTCCTCAGCATTAAAATTTACCTCATTTATGTGAAAAATCAGTAAAATAAATAATAAAGAGTTTAATGGTCTGTTACACCAATCAGCTGATGAGTTAAATGCTAGCCCAACCCAGCCAGTTTGTTGACATTTGACGAAATTGAAACTCTCACACCATGAGACAGAAACAAATATGATATCTGATGACACCTTCAAACCACACTTTTAAACTTTAGTCACTCACCGTGTCAAAGAAAACTCTTTTTTTAACAATGAAGATTAAAGTCGAACATGGCAGTTAAGGACAACTACAAAAAAAACTGACTAAAGTCGAGTGTGGTAGTGAAAGAGTTAAGGGCACGATAGCTAGGGCAAATACTCTGTGGTGCCCCCCTTCCCTTGGTGCCCTAAGCACATGCTTATTTTGCTTAATGGCTAACCCAGGGCTGGTGGGGGTAGATTAGAGCCTGTGTTGATCTTTCTGAACCCTCCTTGGTATCAGCCAGGCTAGAATTTGTTGCTTTGTTTGTATCAACAGGACAAAGGTGATTAAGTCCCATCAGGCGAGAGGGTAAAGCTTAGTCCTTTTGCAGTGTATGGACATAATATGCTGCAGTCACTGACCATATGATTTCTAAGTTGCCATGCAAACCTGTGTCCCCTGATCTCTGATGCAAATCGGCCCTTAAGGTTCCTCCTCATGCAATAAACTTTCATTTGCACAGCTTTCCCACTATTTTGTCAAGTACCATCTTTTGACGTTCAAAGGATCCCATGTTATCCAGAGAGAAAGCAGGCTAACTGGCCTGGCTTTAGAGTCAGTTTTAGATTTCACAGAGAGCTGGCATTTTGTTTTTGTCCGCTAGCTGGGACAGACCGCTCATCTCTGCTTCAAGACCACTCATCTCTGTTCTCCATGTTTCTCATATTTGTTTCTAAAGGTAACTTATGCTCCATATTGGAGAAGTTTCTGTTCATTTTCTGCTAGACTGTTGTTTTGATATGTGATTGCTTAGGAATATACTATGTAATTTTGTCTTTGCTTTGGTCTAGTAGTATAATAAGCGTTCCTTTGAACTAATGCCTTCCTCTTTTCTTTTTTTTTCTGTGGTTTACTTAGGAAGTTCTGTGTTGTTTTGAGAATTCTTTTGGAAATTCCCAGAAATGTTCTTTACTCTTTCTGCACTGACCTGCATCAGGTCTGAACCTCTAAACTTCATATTTGCTGGATTGTACATAAGATTTGTTTTTTCTTTTCAGTCCACATTCCTGTATCAGCTGTTACTTAATTCCGGGAGATCCCCCCCCCGAATTAATGTAAAAGTAATGAGAAATATAGAGTATGCTAAAACAGGTGAGAATGGTCTAGGGAAATCCTAAGATTGGATTGTTGGAAACCAGTTCCTTCAATAATAATATTAGCTATTTAATATCTCACCTGCTCTATATATTATCCCAACATATTTTGGCATTGTATTAAAATATAATGGACAGGCAACAGATGGTTATTAGGAGATCTATCTTATAACGTTTTTTGCATTTACTTGGCTGACTCAGTGATATTGATGTTGTTGAAAACTTCTTCAGTCTTCTTTAACTAATGTATGCATTTGTATCCTGTTCTTATGTGCAACCATGTTTCATCAAAATGCAAAGACAAACATGGAACAGAACTGTTGAATTTAAAAGATTATCAGACTCTTGTGGCGTATGTCAGATTGCACCACGTTTAGTTGTTAAATCTACATTTCTTGTAACTTTATTCCTTCTAAATATAATCAGTAATTAATCAAATTCTCAAAGGCCTGTAGAATTCTAAATCAAATAAATTTCAGCTTTGTGTTTTGCTTGACTCTTTTTAGTGAAGTGCTTCTTGAACTTAAAGTGGTATCAGGCTATTTGGAAAAATCAGATTGTGACATAGCTCAAGCTTGTGTTCTAGTTAATTCCTTAATTGATAAATTGCAAGATCTCAGGGATCAGGATGAAAATTTCAGCAAAATTATGGCAAAAGCGGAGATGTTTGCAGAAGAAAATTCAATCAAAATGCAAATCAAAGAAAAGAGAATATCCTGTATCCCCAAAAACAGGCTCCAAAGCTATGTTACTGAATTAAACAAAGCAGAAAGCATCTATTCCCCAAAGGACCATGATTTTAAAATTAAGGTGTTTCTTCCTGTTATTGAGCACACTATAAGTGAACTTAAGAGAAGATTTACAGACAACTGCAAAGTTTTAAATGGGGTTAGTGCTTTCAGTCCCCAAGTGCTGTTACTTTCTTGACCCAGAAAAACTCAGACTATTTGCAAGACATTATAGCAGCAACATAGATGGTTTTGAAGCAGAACTCACTTTTTCCAAAAGTTCTAGAGAGGTATGAACAAGAAAGACAAAAATTGGCACAATAAACGAAATGCTTACTTTTCTTAAAGGACTAAAACTGTTTTTCAGTGAACTCCACAAAGTGTGTGCCACAGCCCTCACAATACCTCCATTAAGTGCTGGATGTGAAAGGATATTTTCATGTCTGCAGCAAATTAAGATCTATTTAAGGAACAGTATGATACATGAACAGCTAAGTAGCACTGCCATACTGGCAACTGGAAAAAATGGCAAAAACCCTGGAACTTGAAATTGTTGTTGATCATTTTGCAGAACTGCATAAAAATCGATGCATCCAGCTCCTTTAGATCTGCATGCCATCCCTTTTTGCAGTACATGACAGTCCAAATAGCCAGGGAAGGCTGTTTGGATACACAAGATAAAAACAACAACATGCATTGGGTTTCATTTGCGTACAGGGACCAGGTGCCTTATTCTGTGAGTACTTTCCTTACAGAGAGTTCTGCCTGCATTGCTTCAAAAAGTAGTCATTTTCTATAGAGTGTTCTGTATGTTTAATGTGTATTCCATGGAAATCTTTATGTAGCAACTTAACATTTGTTTGAAAGCTCTTTTCCTTACTGTAGTTTGAATTTGAATAACACATGCAATCAGGGCCGCATCATGGCTTTTGTGGGCCCTACGCACTTTTGCCTTCGTGGGCCCTTCCCACCATAATAATATCAATATTAAAAATATTTTTGATATAACTTTAAATACTTCAACATTTTATTTTATTTTTCTGTTTTAGGCAGAACACAATAGATTTTTGTGGGCCATACATTCTCATTTTTTTTTCCTGAAGTGAGAAAAAAAAAAAAACATTTTCTTCAACCCTAAAAGTTCATTTTTTTTTCTTCTGATTTTAAAAGAAATCAAAACATTTTCACGGGACCCCAAAAGAATTATGGGCCCTAGGCACTGTGCCTGCTGTGCCTAACGGATGCCGGCCCTGTATGCTATGCAAAAATGAATATTGCCTAACGTGGTTTATTTCAGAGAAAACATATTTAGCATTGCAGGTGTGCCATGAAATGTACTTTATTTTTCTTTCTGAAATCTCTTTACATCTCTGTCAGGCTTGCCCACTCAGAAATATACTTTGGCCCTTCTGTGCCTCCCCAGAATTTTTTTTCTATCCAGGAGGGAGGTATTCTGATTGGCTCCATCTGCTGAGGGAGTCATTTCGGGTTTGCTTGAGCCTCCAGTGACAGCCATTTTGGGGTGGCACTCACCATCCTCTCTCAAAATTCCAAAGGTGTCCATATGCCCAAAACAGGTTGTGTGTGTGTGTGTGTATGTAAAGTGCCCTCAAGCTGTAGCTGACTTATGGCAATCCCATAAGGTTTTCAAGGCAAGAGATCAACAGAGGTGGTTTGCCACTGGAGCCCACCAGCAATCCACAGAGGTCTCCTGCAGGAGGAGGGGGCAACCAGCAAGCCCAGAAATGCTTGACTGGATCCAGCCCGTGGCTCTTCCCCTCAATTCTGACTTCTCAATAACTTTATGAGGCAGGTTAAGTGAGAGAAACTGACTGGCCCATGAGACTGTAAGCCAGTGTTCCTTCTAAGCTGAGTTAGTGTGAGCGGGCTCACAGTTTTTTAGCCTCCGGCTCACACATTTTTGTCCTAGCTCAGGAAGGATGGCTCCAGAGCAAACTAATTTATGCAGCAGCCAAATTGCTCAATCACAACTTTGATGCCAGAAGCTCACAAAGTAGAATTTTTGCTCACAAGACTCCACAGCTTAGAGGGAACATTGCTGTAAGCCTAGCAAGCCTTACAGCTGGGTGGGGATTTGAACCCAGAGACTTCCAGTCCTAGTCAGACACTCTGACCACTACACCAAACTGACTCCCAGGAGAGGCCACCCTTAGAAATGGCCAGTAGTTTCCCCGGGCCCTCATGAGCACCTCTGCTCCAGCTTTTCCTAGGAGTAGCTGTGTGGCAGAAGAAGCAGCCAACTGTCAGATGCTCTTGAAGAAGCAAGGATGGAGTTCTCTCCTCGTAGTGCACCCCGGCTGGGATGCTGCCCATGCCTGGCAACACAGAGACTGCCTGACAGGAGAAAGGAGATCTATATTGCTCCCAGGGGGTTCCTAGGAGGCAGCTGTGCTTGCTGAACTTGGGCTACATCCTGTCCAAATTACTCTTCCCACTTTTATGCTTTCAGGATTTTTTTTAAAAGGCCACTTTTGTGCCTTACTGAACAAAATGGACCTTCAATTTTTTCATTAGAAAGACTAATTTGTAATCTATAATTTAATATACTCCTACGTCTCCATAGTCCATGTAATTTTAGCAAGAAATCAGTCCAAAATGTAGAATTACACTTTTGATTTTCCTGCCAAGGTACAGAGTAATTTCATTCCTCTAGAACTGTCTAAGTTCATCTTCCATTTGCATTATCTCCCCGCATTTACCAGCAATAATGTAACAATGAGAATATTGAAGACATCCAAAGGCAGAACACAGAGCTATTGAGCTGCATGGTGTATCACAGATCGTATCAACATCAATGTCTAATGCAACCTTCTTCTTTACTATCACTTCAAAGGCTACTGGCAGAGCCAAGCAAATTTCACATAATTGCAATGCACTTACAGGTTCCAGAAAGAAGAATCTACATTTCAGTGTACTTATTGTACAAAACATTGAAACAGGCACGCAGTGAACCCTCTATTAGCTGTCCTCTACTTAGATCTCAGCCCATTCATTATTTGGATTCTTGTAAAAATGACCAGAAAAATAAAGGAAGATAAGATACAGTGCATTGACTCTACACATGCTGAAGCTATTAGGCTATCTACATAGTAAAAGCTGTACCACATTGATTACAATTTCAAGGGAAGGAGGGTAATCACATTTGTCTCTAAACAGTTTTTATTCCTGGATTATATTCAATTTATGATTGTAGTTAGAGCATATTAATTTCCCTTTAATAAAAAAGTAATATTTTAGAAATAAAATTAAGAGGAATCATGGGCTAGCAGTGAAACAATAGAATCTGTACTTTTCTCCATATTGTACTGAAAACTCTGTGAGGCATCTTTGTTTTTTATATTTGTTCATAAGAAACTAACAAGAGTCCTGCTGTATCAGATTGTTGATTCATGTAGTTCAGCGTCACAAAGTGGCCAACCAGTGGCCCTGGAAGTTAGGATGTTATATCCCACACTGAACTTTAAAGTTTAAAAGGAATTTTTCTTGTTTGTTTTTCCCTTTCTTGACCATTTACAAGGTTTCACCGCCTGCTGGCAAGAACAAAAGACACTGGGAATTTGCTTAACAGCTGATCCCAAGCTCTGAGTGCAGAACTTTCCCCCCTTATGAACTACTAAACTATGACCCAATGATACCCAATCCTAGAGAAGCTAAATGGAGATATTTTCAATGTGTGGCTTTTTAGAACTGAGCAATAGCTCAAGGAGGAAAAGGCTAATTTTTCATTAAATGCTCCATGGCCCTTGGGGTCTGAAAATGAGATCGTAAGATGGGAGGAAGCAGATGGTAAAGCACAAAATCTGATTATTAGTACCCTGGCTAATTCCCAATTGATGTACATAAAAGGACAAGAAACTGCAAAAGGGATGATTGAAGCCTTAAGAAAGGTCTATGGACAGCAAGACCAAGCTAGCAAGATTTCTTTGTTTAGAAAACTTTTTTCAATTAGGCTACAAGAAAGTGGAAATTCAGAAACCCTTAAAGAAATGTTATTAAATCTAATTGCTAAGCTTGCAACTGCTTGTAAAGTGCTAGATGATTTACAGAATTTACAAAGTGGACTGTTTCTAAATTCCCTACCTGAATCTTATTCTGCATTCACTTCAACATTTAACAAAAAAGACTCTAAGCTGGAAGACATTCTGGGGCTGATAAGAACTGAGTACCGAAAACAAAAGGGCTATCATGAGCAGCAGCACAAAAGCAAGAATGACTCAAGAGCCAGTTTGGTGTAGTGGTTAAGAGTGGTGGACTCTAATCTGGAGAACTGGGTTTGACTACCCCCCCTTCCATATTAAGCCAGATGGGTGACCTCAGGTCTGTCACAGTTCTCTTATAACTCTCTCAACCCCACCTACCTCACAGGATGTCTGTTATGGGAAGAAAAAGGGAAGGTGATTGTAAGCTGCTCTGAGACTCCTTTGGGTAGTGAAGAGCAGGATATAACCCAACTCTTCTTCAAGTTACATGGTCTGAAAGGCCGGTCAAGGGGGGCCGGAACTAAGCCAACTGAACACAGAAAACCCAACCCCAAAGACAAAAGAAATGTCCCTCACTGCTTCAATTGTAATACACCAGGTCATATCCAGAGGGAGTGCTTGCTTGATAGTAATGCAAATGCCAGGACCAGCAAGCAACTTCCCACTCAAACACAGAGACAGAAGGATTTGTCCCAAAGAAAGCAATTGAATTATTGCATACCTCATCTAGCACAAACTGATGAAAATCACAAGCCTTGGCTAATTGATAGTGGTGGTTACATACATATGACATCAAATATCAATTTGTTTGATGAACTGGACATAAGTGCTTCAGGAAAAGTGTGCCTAGCCAATGGAGGTCAAGTAGACATACAAGGAAAAGGAAAATATGAGATTTGCTCATTGTGACCCAGAAACCATCTTGAAAATACAAACAAAGGACTTGGTAACATAAGCAAGTGTACCAAAGATAATTGTGTGTAAGTTGTATAAAGGGAAAGGCAACTTGGTCTTCTAATCCCAAAGTCAGAGATTCTCTAAGCAACTACTTGAGCTAGTTCACACTGACTTATGTAGGCCTATCAAGCCAGCATCAACCCAAAATAACACTTATCTGTTATCTTTTATTGATGATTTTTCAAGATATACAATGTGTTATTTGCTGAAGGAAAAATCACAAACTGAGCAGAAACTGAGAGACTACGTTGCCACGGTTTCTAACTAGTTCAGCTGGAAACCCCAAGCCATCCAGTCTGACCATGGTGTTGAATACACATCTAGATTGCTGCATTCCTAAGGAACATGGAATCCACCATAGACTTACTGTACCCCACACACCAGAAAAGAATGGGGTTGCTGAGTGCAGGAATAGCCTACATAAGAACATAAGAGAAGCCAATGTTGGATCAGGCCAATGGCCCACACAGTGGCCAAAAATATCAAGTGCCATCAGGAGGTCCACCAGTGGGGCCAGGACACTAGAAGCCCTCCCACCGTTGCCCCCCCAAGCACCATCATTACTTGCCCCAGACCAAGAGTTCCTATCTATAACTTGTGGCTAATAGTCACGGATGGACCTCTGTTCCATATGTTTATCGAATCCCCTCTTGAAGCCGTCCATGCTTGTAGCCGCCACCTCCTTCTGTGGCAGTGAATTCCATATGTTAATTACTCTTTGGGTGAAGAAGTACTTCCTTTTATCCATTTTAATCCAACTGCTCAGCAATTTCATTGAGTGCCCACGAGTTCTTGTATTGTGAGAAAGAGAGAAAAGTACTTCTTTCTCTGCCTGCTCTGTCCCATGCATAATCTTGTAAGCCTCTATCATGTCACCCCTCAGCTGTCATTACAAAGATGCCTACAAAGATGCCTTCTTCTGCCAGGGGCTAAACCTTGAATCTTTGCTGCTGAGGTACACTCTTTCTCCACAGAGGAAACAGCTTGACTATGTAGTCAGCAAGGGAAGCTGAGAACTGGAGTTTTTGCCCCTGGCTGACTGGAGGAGATATGGAGAACTGATACTTTACAGGCAAGCATTGTCCCCAAGCTGTGCTTGTCTTTTTGTAGATATGCAGATGTCACAGAACCCATATACTTTCTGTACTGTCACCTCACAACAAAGCTGAGCCTTTGCAAGCTGAGCCTTTGCAAAGCTTGCTACCTGGGCTAGTAGAGAGTGCAAAACAATATGTCAATGGGTACTCCAAACAAGAGTGCGCATGTCATTACTGGGAAGCCTAATCTATTGTACTGCTGCAGTTGGAACAGAGTTCTGTACCTGGCAACCGATATGTTTTTGAATTCACTGGTAAATACACCTGATGAAACAGGTACAAGTTTGTATTGAGATCTTACAGCTCTGAAGGGTCAGAAATTGAAGGGTGGGGAGGAAATGGCATGGCTTTAAACAGATACCCTTGAAATTGCAGGCTATTGGCTCATTTCTGCAACTAATGGTTATATTCATGAGAGGTCTAAGGCCTCTGTTCACAGGCAATCTGTAATTTAACTATTTTTGGTTCCCTTCAAAATTATCCACATGCTATACTCTAACAGAAAAGTATATGCAGGCCCAGAATGGCAGGCAAGGGTCATAGGTCAATTAAGGGAGTGCAGAGATCGGCCTGCCTAAGGCCACGAAAATTCCAAAGATACTTCACTAGACTAGGCATAATGATGGGTCTGAATAAATTGGTGACAGACAGGAACAGAAAGGAACTGAAGTTGCACAGTTAGAGCAATTCCTTTTTAAAAAAAATTGCAGTGGAAATACAAAATCATACTTAAAGCTACAATCCTAAGCATGTTCTTTTGAAGTCCATTGACCTTGAGCTCAAGCTGTAAAATAAATAAAAATCAACTGTGTTATCCAATGCACACTTACTCTGAAGTAAATCCTACTGTGTTAACTGGTGCTTACTCCTAAGTAAGTGCAGACAGGATTGCAGCCTAGAAGCACAATACTATGTAGATTTTCCCTAGTTGGGGCTTAAACTGGAGCAACTCTGCATTGTATTACACAGTAACAACACAATCCTAAAAACACTATTCTGGATGTAATTTCCACTGAATAGAACTGAGTAAGATTCTAAGTAGACCTGCTTAGGATTGCTCTCTTCATTGTTTACAGGATTGCAGAGCAAAATTGCACCAGTCTTTCAGTAAAACATTTGTGATTGGAATTTTTTAAAAAATCTACTTCTGTTTTTTCCCACCTCTGACTACCAAACTCTCATGGGGGGGGGGAGGATTAAAAGTGGTTGGGGAGCTGCTGAAACACAAGCCCACTCCTCACTTGTGCACAAGGAAATAATAGGCCCATTCTTTGGATCCTAGCCTAGATGTCCTATCGGCCTTCCTCCCTTTATACATGTTTTCAGGCACTGTCATTACACTTGACTTCAGATTCTACCGTGAAGTTTCTCATCTTACTTAAAAACAGCTGTCAGATTTCATTTCAAATTGTCTCCTGCCTGCTGCAATTAAAACTACCAGAGACCTGATCCTACGCCGCTCAAATACTGTTAGCCAGGCCCTCATACCTCCAAGACTATAATTATCTTGTCATTGCTGTCAGTTCAACACTTACCTCCGCAAAGTTCTTTTGCTCCCATAATACTTGTTAGTGATTCTGTGTCTGTTTCTTGACCTCTGGTCTCCTAAAGTCTAAGAACAATGATCTAGCCGCTCTTCCTTCTTATGGGCCACCAGGCAGAAAGAATAAATTGGGGAAGGGGGGTGAACTTGTTTTAAACTAGCAGTTAAGGTGGAACGAGTTTACCTTTCCATAGTGTTGGACAACTAAAAATAAGGTTAAAAAACCCACCAGCATCCATTAATCTTAATTCAATTTTGTCTGCACAGTTTGTACTTCTTTGACATGCACTAGTGGGGGCTTTTGGTGTAGTGGGGGGGTTAAACCAAAAAAGTTATGATATAAACACCTTTCATGAAGGGAACCAAAGTGACTTTTTACCATTAGACAATACTAACAAAGAGATGGAAGAGGGCCATGGTGCCACTGGTAAGACTGGTTCAAATATGTATTTTGATCCCTTTAATCCCATTTTTAATCCCCACCCCATGGAAATTTGGTAGCAAGAAAAACTGGGTTTGCACACTAGGATCATGGACCACATTTCCCTCTCTCTAGCAGATTTTGATGCCTCTGGGAAAGAACCCTAAGTTTGCAAGACCCACATGGAGTGCACTGTGGGTTGGAGATTGTGCTGAGAGGACTGAAGAGGCAAGATTGCCTTCTCCTCCCTGTTCCTTCAGCACAGTTTCATCAACTGAAGAGACAGGAATGGCAATTTTGTCCCCTTCCCCCACCTCACACACTGCTGGCCATAGTGCAAGTGGTTATTAGTCCTCAAGAATCAACTGTTCTAAGGCTGCAAAGAACTGCTGCAGGAGAGAGAAATGCTGGAAAGATCTGTGATTGGCAGCTTGTCAATAACCCACTGAAGGATTATTGGATGAAGCCATTACTTGATTTCTCATCTGTTGTCTTCACGTACCTGTTTATCACCCATTGACGGCAACATCAAATAATTATTTATTTACTTACTACCTATAGCACTTGAATGAGTCACCTCAGCAATAAAACTACCGCCTCCAATATTGGATTCTTGTATTACTTCAGTTCCTTTGTTCTTTCCTGCACCACTGAGCAAGGCTAAGTCCCTCAAACTGCATGAAAGGACTATGTGGTGCAGCTTCTTTCCATGTCCATATCAGCCCCATAGCTCAACCCTGGAATGGGGAGGAAGCACCACCATAGGCTCCTCCCAGATGGGCTCAGGCTTCTCACAAAGCCTAGATGTGCCTATGTGCTTTATTCAGTTTACAGTTCAGACACGAGTCATTAAGGGTAGATGTACATGCCATTCTAAACCAGACTGATATTATGTCTTATTATGATTTACCCCAACTGTGTCAGGGCCACATGTCTGTTAGCACATGTGACATGTCCCGGAAAATATCCAAATGGTGACTGGCTAGCCTGGTGGTATGGATCTTGTCTGTGACATCAGCACTCCAGGATGCCTTCCCCACGGAATACAATTCCACAATTGACCCCAGCCATGTGCTTCAGTCAACAAGAGTGCCATCCTGAGCAAAATTATGCCTACTTAATCCCACTGACTTCAGTGGATGTAGAAGGGTATAACTTCTTTTAGGATGACATTGTTTAGGATGTCCCATGGAATCTACTCATGGATAAGAAGTTCCCCTAATGTGCCACTGAATGTGTGAAGTGATGCCACTGAAACACATGATACCGGGAGCCATGAGAAATGTTTGGAATACTCTCTCTCTCTCTAGGAATGGGTAAAATCAGTGGCTTGTGGTACCTAAGCATTCTCTGTGATGGCTCCTCTCTGATGAAGTCAAGAAGGCTTCCACATTGGTATCATTGCACAGAATATGTAAAATACAACTTTTCAGGAGGCATTTCAGGAGGAGATAGATTATAGTTAATGTTTGTCAAAAGTTTACAAGTGTATTTATTGCTAGTTTTTTTCATTTTTATAACACTCCATGTGTGTTTGTGAAGGAATAAATAAAATATAAATCAATATTTATAAACCTGCTTTCTATAAAGAAAATGGGCCATAATATTCTATTGGAAATAGCTGCTTTTTGCACTCTGTCTGCTTAGGCATGCCCAGCAACATGGCGTCAATAGGCAGGAACAGGCAGGAAAAGATTACAGGACTGGTCCTTTTTCAGACATTTTCCTTAAAAAAGGAAAATATTTGAGGCCATTCTGGATTCCACATCCTTTTATAAGGAGAGCTGCAATAAGTAACAGTTTTCTGCTGCACTAAGGATTGTGCAGGCCCATATTTAAAGCCTCAGTAAAGTTTTTAAGTTGTAGGTAAAAACTTTTGCAAACCTAGTTTTTCTAGTTGTGTTATACTTCTCTGTTTTTCTTCTAGTGTTCTCAAATGCTCAGAGTTTACATCTTGTGGGAGTGAGCCAGAATATTCAGCAGCTGTGCTGATTGTAATCAGAGACTGCTGTGTCTTTTTATTATTTTAAAATGGGATTTATTTGTTTTTTAAAAAAGGATATGTTCCTTCATAATAAAAGGAAATGAATCACAAACTTAGAATTTATTGAGGGTCGCCAACTCTATGCTAATTGGTGTTTTAGGAGCAATATATTTTACTGCCGTTGTCTCTAGAAGAGGCTCCCTGCTAGATAAGCCTTGATGTAATGAATAGTGTGTACTTTCTGGTTATATGCAAGACCTAGCTACGGAAATTTCATCTCACTTCAATTCTGTAGTTTTCTGATGAAGAGATTTCAAAACAGGATACAGTACCGGATTGTTGTTACATGTTCACATGTTTTACTCTGTATACTGTTCTGTGTTGTGTGCTCTGTTCTGCCATAGTTTTGTGATGCATGTATATGTGTTACATTTTACAAAATATGTATGTTCCAGTGTTTAAATATATATCATTCACATTTTGTATATTCCATCATTCATAGATATGTAGCTCATTATAATAGTGTATACAGTGTGCTTCCCATCAGCATTTTGGATTTTGTGTTATCACACACAGTATTCCTCCTTATTGTTATCTACATTCTGGATTTGGGGCAGCAAGGAACACATTATTGTGTGTTATTCTGCAGCCTCCTATTTAGAACAGAGTGGAAGGAGCATGACAAATAAGACTCTGTGCAAGTTGTAAAAGCATTAAATAAAGATGTACATTAATAAACCATCATCAGATCTTGGCTTGATGGACTCTAAGGGTCAAACTACTACACAATACTTGTTTGGCAGGCTGAGTCCAGGTTCACCAACTGTGGGGAATGTCACTTTAAAAATCAGGCAGAGCCCAATTTGGCAAAGAACTGCAGCATCGCGGGAGCCTCCATTTCTCATTTTCCCAAGCCCAAATAGACCTGGCAGGGAGCTATGTGCATAGTTTCAACAGGATCATTTCAACTCAGGAAAACAGCCCAAGGGGAGGCAATAGCCCTTCCTCCCTCCCCCCCACAATGCAGTGCCCAGACAAATTGGACTCCAGCTGATTTTTAAAAAGACATACCCACAGCTGCTCTGTGACTCCAGGGAAAGCAAGTCAGGTCCAGGGAACCAGGCCCAACTCGCCCAAAATGTATAGTGTCCTTTTGCCACAATTAACCATATTAGTGGAGTGGCCTGCTTTCAGACAAATACACAGCCATAGTTTAATTAGAATGTGGTTTTGAGTATTGCCTGAATTGTGTAAGACTGAGAGAGAGGGAGGGAAATGGGGTAGAATCTCTGTTAAGATTAAATTTGGTTGCCCAGTTGAATTGTGTATGTAATAGAACAGAGTTCACTACACAATGAGGTCTTTTGAGTTATAAGTCTGAATTCTCTGTACTAGAGCCATGGAATCAGGACAGAGAAAAGTTCTGGTAATATGCATAACAGATTTAAGATACCGTTAAAGTATAATGTTGTTTTGTTTGCCCTGCACATACTGCAAACCATCAAGCTACAGATTTTTATGCCCAATCAGGGGAGGGTAATTTGAGCGATACGATGGAAACACGGCATGAGCCAGATGGCTGGAGATCATTTGCATTTTTACTGATGCACAGACAGCATGCTGTGCATCATACCTGCAAGGAAATATTGGGTACTAGACCAGAGGCTCAAGAGGAGCATTGTGCTATTAACAGTGTGCAACCTGAGGCTTTCTTTCATAAAACATGGGAAACAACCCAGTTTTATTTCTGACATACACAAAAATGACATCACATCGATTTTCAGGACACTACTTGAAATATTCATTCTTTACTTGCTTTTAAATGCCTTGCCTACTGTTTTGGTTGCGGGAAATTATGTGCGCCCTGGAAATGAACTCATACTGGGGAAGATGGTGATTGGCAGACAGAATAAAGAATGAAAGAGAATGCATCTAGATAATGATATGCATCTGGTACTGGATGATACATGAAAGCAGCTCACTTAAATTAAGTATCCACTTTACTGGGACTATAATTCAAGCTAAAAAAGATGTTTCTGCATCCTTTCCCCTCTATCTATTTTCTAAACTTCAATATTCAAGCTATCGATGTGTCAAAATCCTTACAATGGAAGCACTATCCCATAGGAAATGGCATTGGTCCTGCATGCAGTCGCATGTGACGGAAAGCCTTGGTGGTGTAGTGGCTAGAGTGTTGAACTAGGATCTGGGAGACCCAGGTTGGAGTCCTCACTTTGCCATGGACACTTGCTGGCCAATCACACTCTCTCAGCCTAACTTACCTCACAGGGTTCTTATAAGGATAAAATGGAGGAAAGGAGAACAAGTTAAGCCTCTTTGGGTCTGCCCCAGAAAAAAAGGTAGGGTATGAATGAATTAATATATATATTGCATATTTCATGGCAGACATACAGGACTCTACATGCAGTCACTTGGGTGACCTTGGGTCAGTCACAGTTCTCTCAGAGCTCTCTTGGCCCCACCCACCTCACAGGGTGTCTATTGTGGGGAGAGGAAGGGAAGGTGATTGTAAGCTGCTCTGAGACTCCTTCGGGTAGTGAAAAGCAGGGTATAAAAACCAACTCTTCTTCTTCATGTGTTGAAACAGCCTTCTGGACAGGGAACTTGATGAACAACTAGACAACACATGCCATGTTGAAAGCTATAGGTAATCAGATCTTCGCAGCAGGTATGAAATCATGAGGATATTTGCCATAATGTACATAGCACTTCACAGACTAACAACAACAATAAAAAAGTAAGCTCCTCTGGGAAGGGATCTATTTACATTTGCTTGCTAATTTTGTTATCTGTAAAGGAATTTCTTCAGTTCTTAAGCAGCCTGTAGATGAGAAGTCTGCATGACTCTCATCTGTCTGAGATTCCAGTTTGCAACTTTGCATTCAGCAATAAAACATGTTTACGCCAAAGAAAAAAAACACAACCTACTGACAAAAGTACCACTTAGTTTTATCTCAGGCTCAATAAAGATGATCTATTTTACCAAATCCATTGCTCCGTGAGGCTAAATGAAACAGAACCTGATTGCCTGAGGATTCTAGTGAAAGATTGGATTGAAACCAGCAACTCACAGGGTGCTGTGAAACCTCTGACCATCTGTTGCACAATTAAAAAAAACATTTCAAATCACATCTAGATACCCTTACGACATTTCTTCAGTTGTGTTGCTCTGACTTTGATCTGAAACATTTGTGGGGGATCCCCCTGTTTTCCATGAACTGATGTCAATGGAACATTGTCCTTTTCTTTTCAAAAAAGATATAAACAAGAGAACCAAATGCTATAGAACGGGAAGCTGGGCATGTCCACGTCTAACAGCAATGCAATAGGAGAATGGGATTTCAGACTCCTGGAACCAGTGGACCCAAGACCATGAAGGAAGCGAGTAATGATGAATGCTCTAAATGACAGCTACTTAAACGGAGAAGATAGAGGGCTTCCTGGTAACAAGACATCAATAACAGTAATCTCTTTGAGGAGAAGAAATATGCAGTGCCATCCTACTGAATTGGACCCAAGAATGAAAGGGAAACTAATGAAGCTATTTGTGTACAGGACCCAGTGCGAAACAAAGTTGATAGGATTTTCCCCAGATGAAGATATTTCATAGCAATATAACAATTCAACTGCTGATGTTCAACTGCGGATTCTTCACTTCCTGAATTGTACAGTTTGATCTTCTTTTGAAAATGTTGATGCTTGGTAATTTGGGCAATGATCCACAAACTGAGAAAACCATGGTACTTAGATGGGGCTGATTATATCTACTTGAAATTAAACAGTTGCATACGTTTATTAAGATCCTGGTAAGTAGAATGGAACCCTGTGTGGGAATGTAGATGAAGACCCCTGTGTCTTTTTCAGGGCTGATTTAAATGTGACATTGGTGAGGCAAAAGAACTTGCCCATCTGACTTTGCATGTGCCCAGCATCTCATTCAAATGGTGCTGTGCAAAGCAGCTACATTTATTTATTTTACTTCATTTATGGTATGCCTTTCTCACAGAGATTGATTTAGTATGCCGGTGCCACAAAAATGTTTGGCCACCAGATTTCAGAGCATGTTGGGAAAAGCCCCTCTCTGCAGCTGCATTAGTCTTAAAATGGAGTGTGTGTTGTACATTTACAACACATGGATGTGTTATACATTTTATAGGATTTAATGTGTTGCACATTTAATGGGATCACCAGTGTTGGGTACAAATCAGGCTTCAGGATGTACCAGGACAGAGAAGAAAAACTGATCGTACTGTCGAGAACCATCAAGACAGATGAAGAGTTCTGGGGAACTCAAAAGTTTGCACACTGTTTTGTAATATTTTGGTTGCTCCCCAATAGAAATGTGTGTATGTTTCACTGGCTATAGTGGTTATTACATTGGTTGGATGCATTCATTTGCTAGTGCAACTGTTAAGACTAGTCATGCTCAAAAACCTGTAGATTTGGCTCATGTCCTGCTCACTGGGCATAGGCAGAGAGTATCCAAGGGAATTTGGATGTGTCCAATTTGCATGATTACACTTTCTCATACAATCAGGCTGCTTTCTCATAGCAGCTGCCACTTGCCACTGCCTGCCTCCTCCACCTCTGATTTTTAAAAGGCACACAGTAAAAAGAAAATGGATCCATTTGAGATTTTTGAATTGAGACTT
Organism: Gekko gecko; assembly: GCA_029375565.1. Lineage (NCBI taxonomy): Eukaryota > Metazoa > Chordata > Lepidosauria > Squamata > Gekkonidae > Gekko > Gekko gecko. The sequence goes on from JAPDNY010000003.1 coordinate 48,996,335, forward strand.
ACTATTCAGGTATCTCTGCGTGTCTGGTGTCTGCTCATGAATCTGGCCAATCACTTCTTGTGATCACTTGCTAGATGCTGCTGACTCCTCAAGCATGAAATACAATCTGGTCTATCAGATGCCAGACATTTAAGATGCATATGACTGTGTAGGAGAGAAGAAGGGGTGAACTACAAGCTATTCCATGCTTTACAAGGCAAATCAGTCCATTAAATAACCCAACCGTGACCTCAGGGAATACTGCTTCTTCTCTGATAAATGAGGTTATTTAGTTCTTGGACTTTGAACAATAGCTGCAAACTACAGTGACTGTTCCTCTACTAAAAAGAGCTACTGCAACTGTGCAGAGCTGCTCAGTATGTTGCTATCCTCAAGAGGAACCTCACAGGAAATATTAAGGAGAGTTCACCTAGGGTTGCCAGCCCCCAGCTCTGGGTGGGGGTTTCCCCGCTTCTGGGGGCTCCAATCAGCTGCCAGCCAGCTGGCCAATGGAGGAAGCCCCAACCCCAAGCTGCAGCCTCCCCTCCTGCAGAGATTTAAAGGGCTTCAGTTGATTGGCAGGGAACGCGTGGCCTGTTGATCAGCTGGAGGGCCCTTTAAATCTTTCAGCAGGGAGGGAGAGAGGCTGTCGCTCACCCTTTAAAGGGTCTTTTTGAAAGTAGGGTGGGGGATGCAGTGCACAGGTCTGATTTCCCAGCAGCGATTCGCTGCTTGGGATTCAGGCCCGTGTGCCACCCCCCCACACTCGAGAGGAAGGAGAGGGGTTGCCGCAGGTGGCCATGACATGGGGATGGGGCTTAAGGGCATCCCCACCCACACCTGGAACCCCTCCCCCAAAAAAATCTCCCCACCAGAGCAACAAGGGGACCTGGCAACTCTAAGCTCACCTTGTGTGAAATTGAGAGAGTCTGAGCAAAATACATTCACTTGGGAATCATCTTCTTGTCATGGTTCTCAGCAGGCCTAGGACTTGTCCTCCATGTCTACTGCTTAATCTAGCCTCTCACTGGCTGCATCTACACATCATTGGATATTTTGCAGCTATTGTTTCTGATGAGTTTGTTTAGGGATTGCCACAAAATAAATGAGAAAGCTTCACAGCTAAGACTGGCCTTTTCCAGTGACCCTCATCCTGAAAAGACTTGCACACACATTTAATATGCACTGATCCTGTAAACAATATATGCCAGCCTCTGAGAGGAGCTCAGTAGCAATGACTCTTAGCTTTGAGCTGTGTAAAAGTGTAACTCTAGTTTGTAACATCAGGGAAAGAATCTGTTCTGTGTGAAAGATGCAAGAATTAGATAAGTCCAGTTCATGAAACTGTGCTCCAGTTTTAGGGTCTTCTCGCTAGTAGATCATAGAAAGGACCTTTCCCTCCTCTTTGTAACATTTAATTTGGTTTTAACGGCCAGTTCTTGAATTCCAGCATTTGCTGTTTAGAGTGCCATTACACAGATGAAGGCTGGGAAATGCCCCAGCAGTGTCTATTATTTTCTGGTTTGGTGATTATTACTGGCTACATCTTCTCCTCTTTCCCTCTCATTTTCAGTCTAATTTTACCCAAATGGTTTCCAGTTTTTAAATGAATGCTATATGTGTAGTTAATGAAGTTCACAATTTATTTATTTCTCTTTTTTTGTCTGCCTTCTGAAGGATCCCTCATTTTTCTCCTTCTCATCTGATCTCATGGGTTCTAGCAGTACCATATGTAACAGACAAGCCAGGCAGTTTTTCCATTCTCACATTCAGTATGGATGACAATGACGACCCCAGAGGGAAGATATGCCCCAAAAGAGGCCACATGAATTGGCCGAGAGAAGGTTCTTGAACCTTCTTTTATCACAGAACAGGTAGCCGTGCCTGATGAAGTGTGCGTACACACAAAAGCTTATACCTTGAATAAAATTTTGTTGGTCTTAAAGGTGCCACTGGACTTTTTAAATCATGCTAAAGAGTTCTGAAATTTCTGAGAGCTGTTTGGTTAATCACAATTTCCAAAAGAACAAATTCCTCCATACTGTATCTCAACCAAAACGTGTGAGCAATAATATGCAGACCTTCAATGTTAACTCTTTCCATGTATTGACTGAGGTACACATGAATAAACTAGAAATGCAAGTACCAATGGGGTTACTTTGCATATGGAGGAAACAAAGGGATTCATTTGCTTAAAGCTATCTGGACAACACAATACATCAACAATAAATTCTCAAAGAACTTGGTAATGTTTGTAATATAATTGTATGCCTCTAGTTTGGCATGTCTTTCAATAGTTCATGATTCCTGGCTGGGAATCTCTTGCCCTAATATGAAGATGTCTGTGGACATGTCAGATGGTGAAGACAGAAAGCTGGCTCATTCGGTGTGCACGATGAAATCATTTGTCCTGTACAAGACAAAAACTGATGGCCTTCTCGAAGCTCAGACCTGGGCCTCCTACAGACAGGCAGCGTTGAAAGACCGTTAGTGTCATTTCAAGATAGCTCAGGTCTGTTGATGAGCGGGCTGCAACTGCCACAGGGCAGAAGGGAGAAAAGAACCCTGAAGTCTTTAAAAATACACACAGTGATAGGGAAAAACACAGTACATAAATTAAAAAATGCCGTTCAGTTTACATTGCATCCAAAAGGCTGTTTCTCCTCCCCACACACACTATCCAGGTTATTATTTAGTTATACTCTACTCTTCTCCCCAGTGGGGACTACGCAAAGCTGCTTGTAATGTCATTCTCCCCCACCTCCATGCCCCTCCTTCTTTCCATCTGGGAACTGAAGATAATGTACACAGAGGTCTTAGGAGGTCTCCAGTCCAGGCACTAACAGACTCAAACCTGCTTAAGGCCCTTTCCACACCTGTATTTTGCCTCGGTCTCTAAGCGCACCCTATTCTTCCATTCTGCATTCCCTCCCACTGCCCCTTTCACTTTGTTTTGGGGCTTTCTCTTGTTTTTCATCTGTCTACAGGAATTTCCATTCAGACCGCTTCCAACACACTGTTGCCCCACAGCTACCGAAACTCCTTTTGCAGCGATTCTTTGGTCCCATCTCCTTTCAAATCACAAATGCTTTCTAAAGTAGAAATGTTTCTGTGGGTATTTAAGTACTGCCCACTGCCCCTCCCTCATTTCTGCCTCTGTCTCTTTAGGTTGACGCTCCCTCCCTGACGTGTCCTCCCGCCCAGGTGAGAGCATAAGAAGGAATCAGTAAATATAAAGAACTAGGGGATTCCCTTTTCTGGAATGTGTCAGTCTTCCGTTTGTGGGTCTAGATTCCCCCACAGAATCATAGAGGGAGGGGTTGGCAGCCACTTAGCTCAAAAAATGTGGGTTTTGCTTGTAGGTGCAGAATGCATACAGAACACACAAATAAATTAGCTGGGGGGGGGGTGGAGACCAGTGCAGAGGGAATGCGTGCAACTGCAAAGTCAACCACTAAAGGTTGACTCCTAGGATTCGCCGGAGCAAGCTGCCAGTGCAGAAAGGGCCCATGTTTCAATAAGGCTCCTTTATCTTGTTCCCACCAACCATACCCTGGGATGCAACTATGATCTGGAATGTCTCAACCATCAATTGCTCTCAATTTAGCATGTATCAATATCAGCTAACAAGAACGTGGGTCTGACCTGGATAGCCCAGGCTAGCCTGATCTCATCAGTTCTCAGAAGCTAAGAAAGGTAGGCCCTGGTTAATATTTGGATGGGAGACCATCAAGGAATACCAGGGTTGTTATGCAGAGGCAGGCAATGGGAAACGACCACCGAACATTTGTTGCCTTGAAAACCTTGCTGGGTCACCATAGGTCAGCTGTGACTTGACTGTCAAAACAAAGCAGGAACTCAAGGCTTTGCAGTGGTGATTGAAACGAGCACGTTACAACCAGTTTAAATCACAACCAAAGAGCTGTGTGGTCCCTCATAAAAGTTTAGATCAGAACCAAAATAAAATTAATCCCCAGTTTTATCTTTTAACTGGACAGTGATCTGAATGTTGGTAATCCATCATTCTTCACGCACTAGAAACAATTCAGTGGCAGAACACATCTTTTTCGTTGATACCCAGAAGCAAATATCATGCAATGAGTTTCTGGTAAAGGTTGTGCTTGACATTAATGTTGATTTTAAGATCAATGTAATGTTTCTTGTGGACCAAGGATTTTTCCCCTGCTAGTTACTCAAGATAATTAGAAGGTCAAAATCTCAAAGTAGCCTTGTTAAATAACGGTCCTGTCTCCTTCTCTGAACAAAAATGTATACAATTTAAGTGAAGTCAGACCTGAATAGCAGTTTGCATTTATAAAATCCTCCCTTCCATATTTGGAATGTAAAATCCACTCTGCATCCCATGGATGGAATATTATGCCCCTATTAAATCCCTGGCAGATCGTCATGACTGGTAGGTGTTACTCCACCTCACCATCTTGGAAGAGAGAGTTTAAGATAGTCACTAAAGAATCAGATTTGATCTTCTGGGATGTAGAAAATCAACAAGAATACCTCACTCTCCCATCTCATCTGTTCAGACTTCAAAAGTAGGTACAGAAGCACATTTGCAGCACCCCTGCCTTTATTTATAATTGGAAGATGGGATTGGCAAAGTCTAAACGTCATTACAGTTCTTCTGTAGTGAAATACCTTTGAACGTGAGGAACAGTCTTGAATGAACTTAAAGGGTGTTATTTTTTAAAAAAAATAGTACTGTTAATTACTCAGCTTACAATGCAGGATTCGGATCCAGTGCAAGATTCGGCTCCAGTAGTGCCATAGAGACCAACAAGATTCCGGTGGGTGATAGATCCAGAAGAGTTAGCCGTGTTAGTCTATTGCTGCAAAATAGTAAAAAGTCCAGTAGCACCTTTAAGACTAACAAACTTTATTGTAGCATAAACTTTTGAGAAACACAGGTCTCTTTGTCAGATGCACGGAGGGTATGAAGAAACTGACGAGAGATATATAGGTGGTAAGGGGAGGGGAGAGAGGATGCAGAAAGTGCCATGTAAATGGAAAGCAGTGGCAAAAATCATGAAAAAAGTAAAATGCACAAACCGGGGGTGTAACCTTTTGAGAGCCAAAGCTCCTTTTGCTGAGTCCCTTCACTTTGACTCTCAGCAGCTCATACTTCCAAAACCTTGTTGGCCTCTAAGGTGCTAGTGGACTGGAATCTGGCTTTTCTACTGCAGATCAACATGGCTGCCCTCTGAAACTAACACAGCTTACAGGGCTGTCCTAAACAGATTCAATGCAGAATCTTGCTGAAGTCTGTTCAATGGGGCTTAATTCCAGGGAAGTGTTCTGGGGATCACAATGATATTTACCTAACCACTTCTAGTACAGCTGAATGAATTTGATACAGACTTCAATTATACTGTCGTTACTATTCCTGAGTGTCGCACCAGTCTCAGCCTGTACTTTTAAAAAGAGACCCTGTGGGTGCGTTCAGACAGTGTGCTGGAGTGGTTTAAATTGCTCCGGTCCGATGCGGTTTTTTTTTTAACCTGGAGAATTGCTATCACACTGACTGCCTTGTTCCAAGTCCTTCCCCCCACACACACGCAGGTGGATTTCTTCCCCTCAGATTGAGCATGCACACAGGCAGCCATCTCTAGAGCTAAAATTTTCACACGTGCGCAGAACAGCAATTTCCACGTGTCCCTTTAAACTTTAAATGAACACTTCTCTTTAAACTTTTACCCCAAACTGGCCTCCCTGAGATCCCGGACTTGTCTAAATGCTTAAACTAGGCACCATCTAAGCTTTTCTTTTATTAACTTAGGAGCTGAGCTCCACCCAAGCGCACACCGCCAAGGCATTAAAAAAAATGGCGGACGAAAAGCGGAAGCCTGAGGCAGCTTCCCAGAGGGGAGGGGGTTCGAAGCACCCGGAAGTGGCTCGATGGAGCGATCAGACATCAGAAAAGTGCGGCTTGAAACCAGAGAATCAGGAAAACACCACTTGCTAAGTAGTATAAAAATACTCCAGTTTAAAGGGGGTTTGATCCAGAAAACCACAGCTGGGGATGGTGTGCAGATGTTGGGTGTGTGAACGCACACATAAAATCCATTCCTGAGGCGTGCCGAAAGCAGTCCAAATGGTGCGTCTGAACGCACCCCGTATGTACGCATTTGGCAGCTTCTGTATACTTTCTGTGCATTTCTTTCTCGGCATTCAGTTCCGCAGACTTTGGCTGCCCCCTTGAAATGTCAAGCCAGTTCCTTAACACCTGCCTGATCTCTAGCCTCAACTAAAAGAAACTGTGCAAATGCAATTCAGCCGACTCATCTCCCTTGATTTTTTTTAAAAAAGCGAAACTAGCAAAACAAGAGAATAACAGCACAATCCTACACTGAATTACTTCAGCCTAAGCACATGAAGTTCAGTTGACTTAGCTCTTCATTGGGTCACACTGCAAGTGCTAATGAAAATTTTCTTGGTGTTTTAAAATCAGGAAAAAAGGCACCTTACCATCTTTCTGAAGTACAAGAAAGCTCAGAAGAAAGCTGCTGTATGCATTAACATGTTATTCAGACACTGAAAAAGAGAACACTGGTGCTGTCTGCTCTGACTGGCAGCAGCTCTCCAGGGACCCCGGCAAAAGTCTTCTACTACTTCATCCTGGGTTTGTTTGTTTGTTTTGGTATTTTCTCATATGTGCATGTGCACCTGGAAGTCATGGTGACCTCTGGTGACTGACCCCTACCAGGGGCCTGGAAGATATTCAGAGAGGTGGCTGAATAAGGCCTGCCCCTGCCTCCCACCTCTGGTATTTCAAGGAGGTCTCCCACCCAAGTACTTGCCAGAGCCAACCCTGCTTAGGTTCTGAGATCTGATGAGATCGGGCTTGCTTGGGCTTTCCAGGTCAGGGTACCTGGTCCTGTTTTGACTACAGATGCCAGGGACTGAACCTGGGACCTAATGTGTGCAAAGCAGGTGCTCTAGGGCTGAGCCAAGGCCCCGCCCAAGCATCCGGAGGCCTCTTTAATATGTGTGTTTTTGGAAGATTTCTCTTTTTCCCTTGTTCTTTGCCTTCCTTTTTTCAGCAGTAAACCTCTAATCCCCCCCCCCCCAGCCCTGTAGACTGGTTTATTTTTTCCCTCAGTTTTTCCGGATATGATATTGTTGACAAATGGTGTACTTTTACAAGGAGAAAATAGCCTAAACAGTACTAGCTGAAGGACAGGAGTATTCTGGAAAGATGCAAACGTAAGATGGTTGGGTAGGAAAGCAGTTGGTTGGGGCACATTTAAAGTATCAATAAGGAAAGGGAGCAAATAAACTGGGAAAGGGCTATGTCTCAGTAGCAGGGCGTCTGCTTTGCATTCAGGCAGTTCCCAGTTCTTTCTTCAGCTTCTCTACTTTAAAATGGTCAGATAGGAGATGATGTGAAAAACCTCTGACTGAGACCATGACAGCTGCTACCAGTCAGTACTGACCCTGATGCACCAATCATCTGATTTAGTATGAAGCAGCTTCATGTGTACAAATTTCCTTGGGAAGAAAGGTTCACCATAACATTCCCAAATAGCACAGACCGAGAATCAGACTTTATTACTAGCACATGGAAAGGTTCCGTCAATGCAGACTGTTGACAGAGTTTCATGGACTATTTTGTCCACACAATAGAAGCTGTCTCAGGAGAAAATGCTCATTAGTAGAATATGTTTCTGATGAGAATTTTTTTTTTGAACTTGAATTTCTGCCAGTATGAACTCATTAACCAGCTACCAAAAAAAAACACACCACCCCACTTTCTTTTGTCAAATTACAGAAGCACAGCCAAAATTAATTATTAGGGTAAACATTCTGCTTTCAAGCGTTTAGGAATGACCTTTGGTAAACATCTTCCGGGGGGGGGAATCTCCACTCCTAGAGCTGGCTCATGATCAAGAGAGTGCAGGGCAGCCGTCCTGTTTCGGAGCAGTCTGCAGGCATTCCAGAGTGCTAAAAACCACAGAGAGTTTTGAGTCAGTTTTCTCCAGTGCTGAATTTAGCAGTGTATACTTATTTAAAATAAATTGCATATGTATAAACATGCCTCAGTATCATAATTAGTATTCAGGCACTGGGAATATTAATGATTCAATTAAAAAGATAGCCATTTCCACGAATATCATAAAAGATGAGAAGCAAATTAAAGATTCAGAATGTGGATTCAGTTTTAGAATTCCAGGACTAAGAGGTGTGTGCTTGCCCATACGTGGGAGCATTTTAGGACCACCCCTCCATTCCCACTACAGCCCCTGAAGGTCAGCGGAGCACTATTCAGTGTAGCACAAGAGACCGCAGGAGGAAAGAGAAACTGGGCATTCTGTCTCCCCCTCCTGCTGTGTGCCTACAGAATTCAGAAGTGTGCACACAGCTCTGGTGATCCTGACCTACATCATTTGAAAACTTACCAACATCTAGTCCACATGGATATTAATGATGCTAAAATAAGGCTTAACGGATGTTTATTATAGTTGTAAGACACCTCAAGGGAACTTTTACTAATAATATTATTTTAAAATGTCTTGGAATGAATTCTAGAATTGTTAGAACATACCCAGAGACTGCCTTTTCCTGGTATAATCTTCTTACTCATTTGTCCTTCTTATGAAGCAAACTCATTTTGTATGGTATAAAAAAGATACAATTTTTTTCAACCACACTATAAAATTTGGGATACTTTTTTCTATTAACTTTTTCCTGCTGGTTGTATCCATAAGCACAGGGATAATATTTGCTTTCTGGGGACAAGTCAGGCTTTCTCCACCCCACTTTTCTCTTACAGCAGGACCAGTCTTTCTTACCATCTGTGAAACCCAGAAAACTTTCCACTATTATGAGATCTTTTTTGCCCATAGAACACAGCAAGACCAGATGAAAGAATGTGCACATTATTATTATTCACAGCACACCTCATACACCACTCCACTGAGTTTATTTAGTAGTTAAACTATCTGTTCACCTTTCCTTTTGGCTCAAGTTTGCAACTTTCTTCCAAACTGAAGTGATTTCCTCCAAAGTAAGTGGCTCTTCTATGGGAGGAAGAGCCACTTAAGTTGGAGGAAGGCTTTTTGAAGGATGGCTGGAAAGCATATCTACTCCTAAAACTATCAGATTAACCCAACATTATTGCAATTAACCTAACCAGCCATATCTAGAGCTCTAAACTTGGTTGGCCAGGAAATAATAGAATAATAGATCGTTTCAGTTGGCAAATACTCACTACTCCATCAGACTGACAGAGCTGCATCCTGGGTCCAGGATTCCCTATCTTCACCCAAATTCCTGGGCTTTTTATTCGGGAGCAAGGGGAGTTTATAAATGTTTTAAATAAATCAATGCATATATTCTTTGCTGGACCTCCGAGGTGGTACCATTGCATGACTGGTCATTTTGTCAGTGCCGAGTCATCTTTCTAGGTCACATCAGTAATAAGTGATATAACTTGTTTGTTCCTTAACTTTCACTTCATTATCAGTCTTACCTCTGAGCACTAAACAGAAGGAGCTGCACACACACAGCAAGTTGTAATTAAATGAAAGATACATCTTGGCACAATTATAACAACACAGCTCAGCACATTCATTATCACAGGATCTGATGTTTTGCTTTACAAAAACATAATTCCTGTATTTCACGTATAATATAGAGGCAGGCAATGGCAAACCACCTCGGAATGACTCTTGCATTGAAAACTTATGGGGTTGCCAAAAGTTGGCTGCAACCTGATGACATTTTCTACCACCGCCATGTTTAAGAGAATGCAAGAGCATCACTACCCCAGACATAGTATTCCTATCTATACCTTGTGGTTAATAGCCACTGATGGACCTCTGCTCCATATGTTTATTCAATCCCCTCTTGAAGCTGTCTATGCTTGTAGCTGCCACTACTTCCTATGGCAGTGAATCCCATGTGTTAATTACTCTTTGGGTGAAGAAGTACTTCCTTTTAACCCTTTTAACCCCACTGCTCAGCAATTTCATTGAGTGCCCATGAGTTCTTGTATTGTGAGAAAGGGAGAAAAGTAATTTTTTCTCGACCTTCTCTGCCCCATGCATAATTTTACTGTCACCCCTCAATCATCGTTTCTTCAAGCTAAACAGCCCTAACCTCTTTAACCTTTCTTCATAGAGCAGGTGTTCCATCCCCTAATCACTTCAGTTGCACTTCTGCACATTTCCCAATGCTATAATATCTTTTTTGAGGTGTAGTGACCAGAACTTTACACAGTATTCCAAATGAGAACTCACCACAGATTTAATTTATACAGGTGCATTATGATACTGGCTGATTTATTTCCGATCCCCTTCCTGATAACCCCCAGCATAGCATTTGCCCTTTTTTATTGCATTTGCACACTGAGTTGACATCTTCAGTGATCCAAAGGAGTTAACTGTGTTAGTCTGTTGCTGCAAAATAGTAAAAAGCCCAGTAGCACCTTTAAGACTAACAAACTTTATTGTAGCATAAGCTTTCGAGAAACACAGCTCTCTTCATCAATGAGTTATCTACCATGACTCCAAGATCTCTCTCCTGGTCAGTTACCACCAGTTCGGACCCCATCAACATATATTTACAGTTTGGAGTTTTTGCTCCAATGTGCATCACTTTGCACTTGCCCACACTGAGCCTCAACATTGCTATGTTAACCAGTGTTTACTGGTTAACTTATTCTTCTCCTCCAATTTACTCATCCTTCCATGATTCCTGATATTTCAGTTAGCTTGTCCTTCCAGTGATTCACGCACAACTTGATTTATGGGTTTAGAGAATAAACAATGTAAAACTGTGGATTGTTGTGCTTCACCAGCAGTGTAGACTGCTGTTGTTGTTTTTTAAATGCACATAACAATTGAAGATAATCTGGCTTTGTATCAGATTTGTGTCTGCATTCAAAATACTTCCACAACACACCAAAAATTATGTGTCTATATCCCAGTGACCAAATTCACAATCAAAGGGCACGGGAAAAGCTGACAAGAAAAAAAGTTATATTTCTGGCACTTAACTCAATAAAAAATAGTCTGAATGAAATTTATTAGTGGAAGAGTCTAAGTGGATAATGATGATGATAATGATGGACTGGTAGAAATGGCAATGACACCCATTTGCTGCCAAATGAGTCTCATGCATAATTCTTCTTGAACATTTTATAGTATGGGAAATGGCAGCTCACATGGTCAGAATTTACACAGACGCTAATAGAGGTAAAGCAGACAGATGCCTGGAGGGGCAAAACAGACAGCTAAATAATTAATAAATCTTCTATGCAAAGCAGTGTTACATTTGCCTTCTCTTTCATATGCAAATTAAGAGTTGGTTAGTAAGGGGGAGGAGCCGTCACTGAGTGGTAGAGCAGATGCCTTGCACACAGGAGGTTCCAAGTTCCATCCTGGGCTTCACCACCCAAAAGGAACTCCAGGAGCAAGGCTGGAAGAGTGTCCATCTCTGGCTGCACTCTCTGCAAGGCCCCTGCCAGGTACACCAGATTATACCAAACTGGATGGGCCAAGAGTTTGACTTATTTTAGGGCAGCTTCATAGGCATTTTCTTGCAGTGTTACCAAAACATTTTAAATTTTAAATTACTATCATCGAGAAAAGTGGAAGAGACTATTTTTTAATACAAAGGGCTTGATAAGCACAGCACTTCATCCTCCTAATCCACTATCACAGTAAAGGATCCTTCCAAGGATGAAAGAATCCTCTCTAGACTCCTTAACTAAGGGACGTCTACACTGTTAGGGAAAGAAATGTTGACAGAGAGGGTGTTCTTGCAGTGACAATCAGATGGTATCTACAGCACCAATTTTATCCCATTCATTAACAATGATGGCTTAAAAGTTTCAAGTATTAATGTTAAGATCTTAGTGGTTTCTGTCAGTTTGAAATCACATGTGAATTGTAATGCACAGGAAGGTTGGGATATGATAAATGAAACCTTATGGCCGTTAATCAGTTCTCCAACCTGATTCAAATTTAGAATTGGCTTTCTGTTTTTCACACATACATGCTAACTGCAGGAGAGACGTTGAAAACCATTTTATTCAGCTTGTGTGAATTCAGCCATAAGGTGCATTGATGCCTGTCTGTCTATCTAGTTAGATTTTTAAACCACCTTCGCTTTTGGAACAGGGCTCAGGGCAGTGTATATCAGTATAAAATAATGATATAAAACCACATTTTAAAACCAGAATATATTATGCAACAACAATAACCTATGACCTGTCAGATGGCAATGGAATTGCCAGGACATGCCACTGCCTTTGGGGAGGGGAGGCAAGAGAAAGAGGGGTGTCTGCCAGATGGAAAGCCATCGCTGTCCTCAACCAAACACCTGTCGGAACATCTCTGCCTTAAATGCCCCACAGAACAGCATTAAGACTCGCAGGGTACGGATGTTATTCAGCAGAGAGTTCCACCAGATTGGGGCCAGGGCTGAGAACTCCCTGGCCCTAGCCGAGGACAGATGTTAGAGACTTAAGCTGGTTAACTTGGCGTCCTGGTAACTCTGTTTCCAGGGCAAGGGGACAGTTGAGGAATCTCTCCGAGTTCTCAATGCTCGTACAACACTACAGTTCCCAGGATTTGGAGGCAGGGGAGCCATCACAGTTAAACTGACATATAAAACTTACACAATTTGATGGTATAGCTATGTTCTTGAGTGTTTAATAACAAGCAAACAGGCTTTGAGTCCAGTGGCACCTTTAAGACTAACAAAGCTGTGCATGCATGCGCACTTTGTTAGTCTTAAAGGTGCCACTGGACTCAAACTTTGTTCTGCTGCTTCAGACCAACACAGCTACTCACCGGAACCAACCAATTGGCTTAACATTCAGTGCTGATGTCAAGATGGCAGCCATCAACAGTGCAATCCCAACCCATAGGATTTTTTTTTTCTGTAAATAAATTTAAAAAGTGAATTATGACTGAAGGTTGAATAACAATTTCAACTTAGTCTGTGATTAGTTTTGTTTTTTTTAACTCTCAACTACTCTTATAAAATAAAACCTTAGAAGAAATTAAGGTCACATAGTTTAAACATTTCATTCTAGGATCACAGGGAATCTTTCAGGGAATAATAGGGGCAATGCCAACATCAGCATCTCTCTCTGGATTTTTTTATTACATGCAATGACAACACCATGCCATGCAATATAATGGGAACATGTTTTTTAAGTAACTAAAAAATAGAAGTCTAATTCTTTCCCTGCTGGGTCTTCTCCACCTTCAAATTCAGACAGGGACCAAGCTTGGAATTCATTTCTCTCCCTATAAATCATGCACATCTCTGTCTCAGATGTGCATTAAACACTGATGCAATAGCCCATAAATGGCCATTCAGAGAACTCCCACACCGTATGTTGTCATCTCAAATGACCTTTGAAGCAACCTCTAGCTGATAGCAAGCCTGAAGATCAACTTCACTGAAAACATTTGTAAAGCCCAAACACTTGTAAAAGCTAATTGCTTATTCCTTCAGGTGGATAGCCGTGTTGGTCTGAAGCAGCAGAGCTCTCTGCATTCCACAATTAAGACGGGTACATTTAGACAGCAATCTTGATTTTTTATATATTTATTTGCTTCACTGTGTTTTCCCTTAGAATTAAATCCAAACAAATGCTGTCCATATAAACTAAGCTTGTTATTCCTGTTTAGTCCTTGCATCTGTTAAACATCTTCATTATATTGTATGCTAATTTGCTGCTCACCCTCTAGCTATACGTATGGACTGGTAACTTCCATTTCAATGTATATAAAGAAGTGTGCATGCACACAAAAACTTATACCTTGGATAAAACTTCGTTGGTCTTAAGGGTGCCACTGGACTCGAATTTTGCTTATTCCTTCTCAGGGAGAAATTGCCTCCCCCTTTCTTTCAACTGTCCCAGTTTGTTTACATCGTGCCATCCTGTCTCCTTAACCTTCTGTAGACACTCTCTAGCTCTTGGGGATCTTCAGCGACTGCAAACAGAATGGAATAAATCCCAAAACAAAATACTCTTCCATATTCTTCTCTGTGTAACAGAATAAATCGGCAGGGATTATAGCCGAACATAGGTCCGAACATGGGCATGTTTTAATTGATTTTAAAAGCATATTGGATGGTATGAGAAAGAGGGAGTACTGGAGATCAAAAAGAGTTGATGTTCATCGTTTTCAGCCTTCCTAATGAGCAGCGCACTCAATGCTCTTCCAATTTACCTGTGATTCTGTAGCAGACCACTCAAGGTATTACAATAGACAGAGGAACATGGTTTTGCTGAGTTTAGAAGATGAATATACGACTGAAGAAGAGGGAAGTGATTCCTATGGCACTTTAGTAAGATAGGAATCAGGCCCAAAAGATATTTAGACTTGGGTGGCTACAAGGGAATTCTATAATTGCGGGACAGCCCTAAGAACACCTTGGATTTATGCCTTGTTACTTGATTTCACAGAGGTGGTAACATTCCCTCAGGCACTTTAAGCTGGGTGGTAATGCAACAGCCTGATGGAAAAGAATTGTGAACTGCTCCCTCTGTCCCCTGGAGAGCCAGAGGCTTCACAAAAATGGGCAATGGGACAGGAGTATATTTTGCACAGTTTGTACAAAGACAGCCACCTATGTAGGGTTGCCATTCCCCAATTGGGAGTGGGGAATTCCCCTATTTTTGGGCTCATGCCTGCTGCAGGCCAGCTGGCCTGCTGGAAGACATCCCCCCTGCAAACAGCAACATCACTGGACATAAATGTGATGTGTCTGTGTCACCTGGAAGTGACATAGGCATGTCGGTGATGTTGAGAGGTGACGCTCTGGTTTTTGGGCAAAACTCTATGGTATGAGGCTGATTTTACTATAGAGTTTTGTCCAAAAACCAGATTGTCGCTTCTGGCATGCCTACGTCACTTCTGGGTGATGTAGGTATATCATGTGACAATGCTTCCAGCTTCTGTAATGCTCCCCCCCGCCCTGCCAGGATTTCCGATGGACCTGGCAACCCTACACCTGTGGCTTGCTATTTGTATGGAGGCCCTGGATCACAATTCATTTATTTATCTTAGGTTGCACGCAACCAACATTTCAACTAGTGAGAAATGGAGGAGGGAATCGCCTTTCAACACCAAAAAGGCTATGCTGGGAATCATGGGACCTGCATGGGCACAAAAACATGTGGGACAGCAAATGTACTAAGGAAGGGATTTGGGTAAAATTGAGTGAAAAAGCTGACAGGATCCAACTCTAATGGCATCCAGGTCCAATTCTTACTCCAAAGGTTCCTGATGTGGTGTCCTATGTTGGTTAAACACACAGTTTACGAATACTAACATTTAAAATATGAAAGACCATATAAGACAGCATAACCAATTAGACAACATTTAACATAAACAAGTTAAAAGCAATAAAGCAGCAAATAAATAGAAAATAAAGGACATTAAGTCCCAGCCAATGAAAAATGTAATGTAAACTGCAACAATCTTTTTTAAAATCTTTTTTTTTAAGTCACAGGAGACAAAAATAGTGCTAAAATTCAGACCAGAAAATGCTGAAAATCTCCAGCTGAAAGCTTGGACCAAATAACGACAAAAAAAAAATCACAGGGAAGATTGTCTATTTGCTGGGGAGAAGCTTATTCTGCCCTCCCACTATGCTATTGCAGCTGGTTCCCAAGAAGAAGGAGGAGGAAGAAGAGGAGGAGGAGGAGGAGATTGGACTTATACCCCGCCCCTCACTACCCAAAGGTGTCTCAGAGCGGCTTACAAACTCCTTTCCCTTCCCCTCCCCACAACAGACACCCTGTGAGGTAGGAGGGGCTGAGAGAGCTCTTGACAGAAACTGCTCTTTTTCAAGAACAGCTCTTATCAGAATTACGGCTTGCCCAAGGTCATTCAGCCAGGTGCAAGTGGAGGAGTGGGGAATCAAACCCGGTTCTCCCAGATTAGAGTCCACGCGCTTAACCACTACACCAAACTGTATGAAGTGTGTTCTAGATCATCTGAGAAACTCTCTTTTATCCCATCTCTGTGGGATCAAGCAATTACAAGAAGAGCAGGGAGAGCTGTTATTTATTTATTTGTTTATTTATTATTAAAGTTTTATCCCGTCCTCCCGGCCAAGGCCGGCTCAGGGCAGCTTACAAACAATAAAATTCACAAAGAACAATCATAATATGCGTTGCGGCCCTCAGTCCACAAGAACAGCTTTTGCGGTACTGTTGCTCTTTCAGTTTTATTGTTCACTTATTTGTTTGTTACAGTCATGAGATTGTACTGAGAACTGTCCCGCTTTCCACAGCCAACCTGAGCTCTCCCAAAGTGCAGTCATTTTTGAACTGCATCCACATCTTATCTCTTTTTGTTCATAATGGAAACAAAAACGAAGGGCGCGGTGGTAAAACTGAAATATCAACAATAAGCATAATGATGAGCACTGCAGAGAGAAACAAAGGAACCCTGCATTATGACCTTTGAAATCCCGTCCTGTAATAATACAGATTGCATCCTTTACACAAATATATCCCAGCATTCCAAACACTTTTTCCCCTCTTGATAGTATCTGAGGATTGTTAAAAAAAAAAACTTTCTGCTGACTCTTAAGTTTGAAACAACTAAATTTAGTACAGTAACAAGAGCTGACAGACATATTCTATTGGTGGCCTATTGCCAGTTTCTGGTGGACCATATTGTGCTGGGTTTCTTATAAAGGATGTTTGAACTAGATGTGTCTTGATCTGACCGAGTAAGAAAACAGTGGCTTATTTAAGCAAGACGACATGGTTAGGATCACTGCTCATGGATGAGTTAAGCCTGAATTCTACCCTGAATACTTTCACCTATTTTGTAAATAGTGATCCATGGAGATTATAATAAGAATAGAGAAACTCAACAGTAGATAACCAAGGAGGGCTAAGGACAGCCTATCTCTGTTGAACTACTTACATGTGTAGCATTTATATTATTTTTGCTGTTAAACTGACTATCTATAAATCAGAGGAGTAGCTAAATTATGCGGAACAACTTCATGCAGCACATCTTCAAAAACAGACCAAGACATGGGAAAATCCATTCAATAGGGAGCCATTTTGTTCCAAAACAGAGGCCATAACCTATGGCAACCTGGTGATTTTTAGGGTTAGATTAACAATATTACTTAACATATAATGATAATTCTCATCCCCCTGACTGTGATTCCATCAGCAAATTTAGAATTTTACATTTCATCTGAAAAACACATGGGGGGTACTCTCTTCACACACACCTCAAGTTTGCAGCACATAATCATTGCTGAAGATGCTCTTGGCTTAATTCTTAGCACATTATTCCTGCATTTAATTATATAGCTCCATGGCTATCTCACCCTCTTCCCTCCATGACACACAGAATTTTCCCTTTCTTCTTCTTCTTTCTTGCTGAACAGCCCCTATATTTATTTTCTCTTTATTTGTTTGTCTATGGCTGTCCTACCCAGTCTAGGGATGGGGACCAACCTAAAAATTCTGGTTCAGTTCAAGGTTCAGGATGGCCCCTGAACCAAGCCCCAAACCAAGCCAAAAATGCCCCATACCAAACTGGCCAGTTTAGATCCCCCATTCTCCTAGCTGTGGCCAGGAAAAGGGGGGGTATCACCCAGGAAGGGTTAAAAGTCTGGCAGCCATTTAACCCATCTGCTTTGCTTCCCCCCACTTTGAAAGGCGGGGAGCAAAACTAATTGGTTTAATGACTGGCAGCCATTTAAACCTAACAGCTGATGGGCAGACCCCATGGGAAGACCCCATTTAAACCTAACAGGTCAGCTGCAGATCCACACTGCTCAGCTGTTAGGTTTAAATGGCCTGAACAGCCAAAATGAAATGGACAAAAGTCTGGTAAATGTTCAGGGGCTCTGAACTGGGCCAAGTTTGCACCAAATTTTGGCTCATGAACCAGTTCGTGTCCAGTCACTTTACTATATGTATAGATGCTGGCCCAGCCCAGGGAATTAAAGGAAGAAATACAATCACCTTTTAATACTCAGCTTCTGAAATGACACATGAGAGGCTTTGGAAACAAAGTTTGAGTCCAGTAGCACTTTTAAGACCAACAAAGTTTAATTCTCAGTATATGCTTTTGTGTGTATGCACACTTCTGAAATTTCCAAAAAAAATTTATTTAACTTAGAGGAGAAAGGGTCAGGTGGAATCAGGGATATGATGTATGAGGTGAACCAATAATAAAACTGAGGTAATTTTGTAATCACACTAACTCCAGATGTTGCCAACAAGTAAATGTTTTTGCTATTCAAAGTGAGAAGGGCCTGACTTAGCCATGGCCCGACTTTTGCGGCACCAGCAGGGGAGTAGAGACGGCTAGATCTGGGGGGGGGTGGCAGGGGCAAACAGTGGGAAAATGGTGCTTTCTCCTTCTCCCAAAAGGCCAATCACAGAGATCTAATGCTGCTGACACAGGGGTCTCCTGCCTCATCCTTTGTCTGGCCATGGAGTTGTTGCACACCCATCCCACCTAGAGAGTGAGCCTAGCAGTGTGATGAGTATATAGCAGTTTGGGGGACAATGCAATCTGTATGTTGTTCTTAGTTTGGAGTTGTTAGCCACATGAGGTTATTTTAACATGCTCTATTTCTAGTCATAACTTTTTAGTGTTAACAGCATGGGGCTGGATCTGTTTATGGAAATTGGCCTGCATGCCATTTCCTGGATACAGGAACCCCCAAGGGGTCTTGGCGTGAGGGCTTAGGGGAGCAAGCCTGCTCCAGGTCTACCAACATTTGCCCTCACGAGCAGATGACAGGGGAGACCACTGAGAAGCAGTTGCCTATCTGGGCTCCTGCAACCTACCATCCTGCAGTTCTCTACCCAAGCCAGTGGGCTGGATGTGATGGGGTACATCGACTGGTGCAGGCCAGCCGATGCTTTGGATTCAGTGGACCCATGCTGTACCAATGCTTCTTACAGCTGTAACCAATAAAGTTGTGGCCATTTAATTCCACAAATTATCCAAATTTGATGTGTGTCTAGTTCTGTTATACTGGGTAAGGATATATAACAGCAGGGACAGCTCCCTCCCCACCTAAAAGCTTGAGCTGCAAAAGGTCTTTTAAAACTTTGAGGAGACAGGCTTTCTTTTCAGTTTCTGCTTAAACACTCAAGCATAGTTCCTGAGTTTCACTGACTCTTAAAATCTAGAAGGCAAGAACATACAACCAAGTTTCCAAAATCCTTCTATGTATACAGACAAGAGATCACACCTCTTTTAATAACTCCCTTTTCACTGGGCAGGGATTACTTCTCTTAACTAGAAGCAATTTCCCTCTTTGGCTTGAATAGGGATTCTCTCTGATACTCTGACTCCTTTTGCTTCCTTCTCAGTCCACAGTCAGTCCTTTGCTGTCTCTTCTTCACCTGTCAGTTCCCAACAGTTCTTAACTGACTCTTTCCACTGAATTCTGTTTGAACAGCCTGTCAACTCAAAGATTCTCAGACTCTGTTAGGCATTAACCCTTGACTGTCCATCACAACCCCGTTTTAAAAAAAATCTTTCAATTTCATTAGGCTCCCTTTCTACCTTCCTTGAGCAAAAAAATGGGTGGTGTCCCACACAAAAGCCTTAACTAATCTGTCATATCAATCAAACCCCACTTAACTTGGCTTCAGGGTATTAAAACTCCCTCACTAACTCCAATGAGTATCATCCAAATCTTTGTATTGTTAATCTCCTTAAGGGTGCAGTTATGCTGCTCCCCACTACACAGGGGTGACAAAGGCAAGGAGTGGCACAGGTGGGAGCAGAGGAAATTGAGGCCAACTCTTTTAAAAGCCTAATCCTTTCTAAGATGCTGGGGAAGCACAAAGGAAGGCACATGACTGACAAGCACAACGTGTTCCTCAAAAGATTATGCATATAAAATACATGGGTGCACACTATGTTTCATAGCACCATCTTGGCGAATGACAGAGAAGGTCAGTGTAAGTGATTTGGGGCTCTCCCTACTGGGATGTGTAAGTCTGAGGAACCTGAAGGATGAGGGGCAGAGTCAGCTATATGATACAGCTAGCATATTGTCTAGATGCTGTTTGGTTTTCGTTGCTGAAAGTTTTTGTGCAGGTTGGCTGCTTTGCATGTGGAAAAGAGATGCTGCACACTGGGAAGGCTTCTTGTGCATTTACAGAAAGCATGGCCCCAGTCATATTTACTTAAGTTGCATGTACATGAACTACTACGTCACAATGGCCTCTTGTTCTTGTAACAAACATCCACACCTAAGGATGGCAATAAGTTGATCCTAAAATCTTTACAGAATGCCAGAAGCACAGAAAAGATAAAGGCCACCTCAAAAAAACAACAACCCACACATACATTTCTACAAGCTTCCCTTCTCTGGTTCAACTGCTTTCTTGTTGGTTCTTGTGCTTATTCAAAACCTTTAGAATGGAGCCAAACTAATTAAGTGGAGATGCAACATCGAACCAGGTACCTTATACATGCAAAGCATGCACTCTGCCAGTGAGCTACAACCTGAGTCAATATGCTATGGCTGGTTTCTAATAGACTTGCCTGTTTAATATGCATACATGCTCCCCACTGAAAACAGAAAATTCTATCCTTTGCACAAGAATTTGCAGTGTTATCCTAAGCAGAGTTATACCCCTCTGATACTGCTAGTCAATGACCTTAGAAGGGTATGGATCTGTTTAGGATGGCACTGCTAGTTTCAGGGCTTTGATTATTAGGGTCCAGGGTTGCCCACTCTGGGTTGAGAAATTCCTGGATATTGTGGTGGTGGAACATGGGGATGACAGGATTTGGGTAGAGAAGGAAGCTCAGCATGGTGTAATGCCATAGAGTTCACTCTCCAAAGTAGCCATTTTCTTCAGGAGAACTTATTTCTGTTGTGTGGATATCGTAATTCCGGGATGTCTCTGTGCCTCTCCTGAAGGTTGGCAACCCTATTATTATTCCCCCCCTCAAAGAATCTAGAAATTCCGTAATAGTAACCAAAATGTCCCTTTATTCTGCAGTCATAATGTAATTTTCCACATTATTTCTATATCAATAAGACACAGATTTTTAAGCCTTAAATTTGTCAAGTACAACATTTATTAAAGCACAGGCCAGCTATGACTTATCAATTCCATTCGTAACAGGTAGGATTTCAGATTCCACTCCCAATCTTGACACAAACCCACATTTTCATTGAAAGAATAAGAATTGCTAAAAGGGTATTTAGGAGCACAGCTTTGATATGTACTGAACAAACAGAACATAATAGTTGCCGGCTGCCATTACGGTTGGACAACAATGGATAGGCGGAGAACCAACTCTAGATGGACATCAGCCAAATATTTCTAGGGGGGTAAAATAGGGCCATAGGATGTTTCTGACCTGTGGACCTGCTTTTTAAAATTGTAGCTTATCCCATCTCTGGAAGTCTTGCCATAATCCCATACTGTACAGTGATCCCTGTTATAATAACAATCATAAATGTTGCAATATTATTTATAAAATATCCCTTTAACACAAGAAATCATCCTTGTCATTAATTGTGAACTGCTATAAAAATATGATTTTTTTTGTGAAAAAGAATACTCACAAGGTTGATCTTTTCACTCTCACATGCTTTAAATTACAGTTAAATAAAACTTGCCCTTGGGCAGAAGCCAAGGATGGATAATCTTTGTTGAAAAGCAGAATTTTTAAAGACACCCACGACCCTGGCAGAATAATTAACCAAGAAAGAAAAGGAGTTCTGTACTTTTAAATACAGATGTTACCACCCATGAAAGCAACACTACCACTTTAATTTTTTTTTTTAAAAAACCCTAAATATTATGTTGTTTAAACAACAGTTTTCCCTAAACATAATCCTTTTGTTGGAATATTTTGTTATCATTAAAAATACAGTACATTTATGAAGTAGGGGGATGGACCAGCCCTTCCCTTGTGCATGCCCACAAATGAGTGGATAGAAGTAAGTATGGGAATCCCTTTGAATTCTCACAGCTCATCGCACATAAGGAGAATGATCTGGTCAGAAACCAAATCACACCCTAGATGTTTTAGTTTCTAATCCTCACAACAGCCTTGTGAGGTAGATCATTATTAGTCCCATTTTTGAGAGAAAGGAGGTTAAAACTGATTTTTGCTGCAGTTTTATGGCTGAGAGGGATTTGAACCCAGGCTTTCAAAGCCCAAACTTTACCTACTAAACCATTCTGAGCCCCTAGATACTGGATGGACCTTCAGAAAAATAAAAATATACAGGATTTGCCTCCGTCCTACAAAGACGAAACAACTACAACCCCCACCCCCAAAATGAAGTTGTAAAACCTGCACCAGGAACAATTGTGCAGTAATAATGAATGACTCACATGCCCCTGAGTTTCTCTTTTGTTCACACTCTATATTATTCCTAATAATTTACTCCAATACGAGGTCATGGTGAATAAGATCTAGACAAGTTAAACACATGGGAAACAATCGACAAAGAATAGCATAATATACCTTTCCTGAGTTACAGAACCCCCAGTGCATTAAACTGCTTTCATGGATTGCCTGGAAATGTTATGAATGATATACTAAGGCTTGCAAGCCAATGGACCTTGAATGCTTCTGCACACACATAAAGTCTCCCTTGATTACAGCTCCCTGTACTGAGTCAGTGGCTGCTCCCAAAGTATTTAAGGGTGACTTCAGGGGCTGACAATGCAGCACTACAAGCCACTCAGTTCAGACATGGCCAACAGCACCAAAGATTGATGTCAGCCTCACTTGTTGCTTCTTCCTGTGGAAGTCAATGGGTTAGCCAACATTCTGGTGTGACCAAGTGAAAAAGCCGGCTGAATCCATCCCTCAGATAGAATAATATGTAATGCTACTGAGTGAAACAAAATACAGTGCTTATTATACAGGCAATAAATGTGTAAGTCTAGGTTTATGGAATCAAACTATAGAACATTTTTTTTTTTACTTTATCTAATAATGATTACAGCAGTCAAACTCCTTTACTTGTGCCAAGCAGAAATGTTCCCATCAATTTTCATCGAGCTATGTCACATCAATGGTGTGGTAAGAGAAATAATAATGTAATTAACATTCCTATTGATTTGTGGTAATCCCAATAAAGATGGCATGATGCACGCTGTACCATCTCATTTCATCTCTTTTACACTGCTATCATCAGACTGAATGTTTACTTTTAAAACCAAGATTAGGAGGAATCGTAACAGCAGAATGGAAGATAAAGAGAACTTGAATTTTTTCTCTCTGACTCAGAAGAAACAGTAAATGGGAATGTTTAATACTTGAGATGTTTAATACTTGAGAATTTTCTAGCAATTCCTAGCTCCAATACTGTGCAAAATGCACAGACACCTGTCATCATCAAATGGATAATTCTGATAAAGGGTCCCATCAATTTTAAAAAATTGACAATCATGGGGTGCGTTCAGACGCGCCGTTTGAGCCGTTTTCAGCACGGCTCAGAAACGGCTTTTCCCTGCGCGTTCACACGCCCAACATCTGCCCACCGTCCCCAGCCGTCGCTTTCTGGAGCAAACCCCTTTGAAACGGAGTATTTTGGCACCACTTACCCAAGCGGTGTTTTCCATGATTCTCCGTTTCAAGCCGCACTTTTCCCTGTCTGATCACTCCATCCAGCCACTTCCGGGTGCTTCAACCCCCCCCTCTGGGAAGCTGCCTCCAGCTTCCGGTTTTAGTCCTCCATTTTTTTCCCCCCTTACCGGTGTGCGCTTGAGCGGAGCTCCGCACTTAGGTTAAAAAAAGAAAAGGTTTACTGGTGTCTAGTTTAGGCATTTAGAGGAGTCCGGGATCTCGGGGAGGCCATTTTTAAAAGGACTCTTCCTTTAAACTTTAAAGGGACCTGTTGAGCTCGCTCTTCTTCGCACCGGCCAAACTTCCTGTTCGGGAGAGGGCTGCCTGTGCGCATGCTCAAAGGAGAGGGGGAAACCCCTCCCACCTGCAGGAGGACGGCGGGGCGCTCGGAAGGAGGAGGTGAGTCTGAGCGCGATTCTCCAGTTTAAAAAAACGCATCGTGCCGGAGCAGTTTAAACCGCTCCAGCACGCTGTCTAAACGCACCCATGATGTACCTTTTGAATGTTTTCCATAAAACTTAGCAAGCATCTTCAATAAACGGGCAGCAGGCTTCATCAACACATAGCACCATTACACAATTATTTCCCACATACAAATATTGGAAGGAGTCTCTTCTTCTTCACTGTCCGAACCAGTCTTCATACAGCTTCAGGATATTTGCAGCCGACCAGAAAAGTCTTATCACAACAAGTAAACTGTGATGACTGAGACCAGCAACAGCATGCTAACAGCCTTCCTGCTGCTGCTTGATGTCCTCTTTGCATGCACAACTGCAAATATGGCATTTGTGTGGTTCGTTGGCAAGTCTATGTTGCAGATCATCCCTTCACAACAGGAGACACATTCCTGTAGGTTTTAAAAGACCACGTTGTTATATGGAGTTTAGACTGTGGCTCACTTTGAAAAAGCATAGAAACTTAATCAAATTAGTTGCAGTTGGTTTAAATAATTAAACCTGCATAAATTCAGAAGGGAAAAATAACTTTTGCTTCCTTTTTGTGTGGTCACAAACATATCACAGCAGACACAATCTAATGACTGATTCACACAGAGTACATATGTTGGGTCTGGGGTTCCTACCCTGCTGCATAACAGTAAGACATACGTTGCAGATTATGACGGACCCCTGTCACTTCCCCACTATCAAGCAGGTTTTCCAGCCAAAAGTTTTGTTCCCTGCTGGACTAAGCAGCCCCAAGTAGTGTGTTAATATTTGTGTTTTGATTGTCTGTCTGTCCCACCCTGTCACACAGAATATAATTTGGCTTTTAGCCCAGCCCAGGAGCTTAATGAGGAAAACAGGAGCCCTCTTTGAAACGGCACTTCAGACTGAATAACATTCAAGCAGAAATCTTAAGGTTATTTAACAGGCAGGGGATGAATAGGTGAAATCAGGGGTTGGAAAAGCTGAGGTAAAATTTGTTGGTATTTCAAAGTACATTTCTTTAAACAGGCAAAATGGTAATCTTGAAGCTTGTTTGCATATATTCTAGGCTCTTAATAGTGGGAGATGTTTTACTTAGTTCTAGTTACAGCAACAGTGTTTCTTCAGAGAGTTTTCTATGATGGTGCAGTTTTCCTGAAGTGGGTCTCTTTCTTTTGAGCACCTTTCTTTGAGAGCCAGATTGGGGTAGTGGTGAAGAATGGCGGACTCTAATCTGGGAGAACCGAATTTGATTCCCCACTCCTCCACATGCAGCCAGCTGGGTGACCTTGGGTCTGTCGCAGTTGTCTCAGAGCAGTTCTCTCAACAGCAGTTCTCTTAGAGCTCTCTCAGCCCCACCTGCCTCACAGGGTGTGTGTAGTGGGGAGAGGAAGGGAAGGAGATTGTAAGCTGCTCTGAGACTCCGAGTAAAGGGCGGAGTATACATCCAATTCTTCTTCTTCGTCATCTTCCTTGTTCCTTTCTTGAAATGACAATTTATTTCTGTCTGTTGAGTTGTCTAAAACCGTTTTCCCTTCACATCAAACCTGGGGTCCTCCTCAGAGCCAAACCACCAGAGAAACTGGGCAGGAATCAGTCTTCTTCTCCACTCCCTGTTCCTTTTGGCTTGAAAGGAAGTTTCAGCACACTACCCAATCACTCTCGCCAAATCACCATCCCTGTTCCGGCATCTGTGTAAAGTCTACTTCAACTTAGGCTGACACTTAGTTTCAGAATTCTGTTATTGAATTCTTCCTGAGGATAGGAATACTACAGTTAAGGCAAGGAGTCATTTCCCTTCACTCCAAAGGTGAACTTGTCTGACTTTTCCTGTCAGACTCACGGACTCCAAAACCTTGTCAGAAACCAATTGACTGCCTTCAGAGTGGTTCCAACTGACAGCACCCCTGGAATGGAATGAACCAAACTGAACTAAACTCTCTTCAGCACTCGGCTGATCATATAGTTTTTCTCAGCTGACGCTGACCAATCACAGAAAAAGACCAGCCTGTCCCTCAAGTTCTCCATTCCAGTGGAGTGTTAACCCATCACCTCCTATATCTCTGATTCTGCTGCACTAGGAACCTGGTTTTTAAGTGCAGTACATCACACCAGTTCTCCTCAACAATCATGTGCAGGATGTCGGATTCACATCCGGCCACAACAAGCCTGGAGAAGGAGCTTCAGCCTGTGCCCTGGCATTGTTTTTCCAACCTGAAGTGGACCCAGAGGACCCCAATTTGGCCCACGGGTGAAATCCATATGTATTCAAGAGAACATATGGGTTTACCCAAAAGCTGAACAGCACTTCCCGGGACCATTTCAGGTCAGAAAAATGGCATGGAAGGGAGCTTAGTCCTTTCTCCATGCAGGCTGTGGTCCAGATCTGAATCAGACACCCTGCACATGAACACTGACGAGAGTCTGCAACTTACATCTGATTGTTACACAGCAGAGTAGAGGCTGCAGACAGAACCTACATGTTCTCTGTAACATGATGGAGAGACATTTCCTCTTAGTGCAAGAGACAAGAGGGGGTGCCTTTAAAAGAGTGTCTGCAATGCACTAGATATATAAAGATTATTGAGCTAAACATTTGCTTCCCAATACATTTCAGTTTCAAGGACACCCTGGATCAGAAGGTTTTATTGTACCATCCTAAGCTGTGCTACACCCTTCTAAGTGCATTGACTTAGAAGGATGTAACTCTGCTATGGAAAGTACTGCTAATTCATTATATAACTCATTGATCAACTAAATGTAACAACAGCTCCCCTCTGGCAGCAACTCCAATGCTAGTATTAATTACAAAGACAAAATGTTTGCTTACATCCAGGTTTTTCAAATGGAAAATTTTGAACTGTTGTATGATGGTATGTGATTGTAATTTGTATTCAGAAAGCACACTGCCAGAACACACCTGTGCATTTATTCTGTGTACATACAAACGCTTAGAGTCACATTCCATAAGACTTAGAAACCTACAGAGAATGGGAGAAAATCCTATGAACTGGGAATATGACTGCACTAATGCAAACAATAGCTGTTATGAGTTTGCTCCATTTTAGATAGGGAAGGATAAGGCAAGTAGTGAATTTTAAATGTCCCCTCTGGATGGCAGATATAACAACTTCTGTTAGAAAAGTGTGACTTTTCACCTATGGAAAGCATTGTAAATGGGGGAGGAGGGTGGAATGAAAGTGCATTCCTAAACCCATAGATTTCAGTGGATTTAAAATGGTATAATACTATTTAGGACTGCACTGCCATTTGGTAAATTTATCTAGTAATCTGGTAGTAGTCTTTGTCTAGTAGTTCATCGGGAGGGGGGGAGCCAGACTCTTGCCTTTTTATATTTGCAATAGCATGATCCAATACTTGTGAACTATTACAATGCACAGAGATGTAAAAAGTGAATAAATATTTTCCTATCGTTTATATTGTTTATTTTATATTCATTACTATGTAATAAAAAACTTTGTTTATCCTACTACCTCTTTTTAGGATGGGTTATTTGGAATTCGAGGTCATCTACTTTTATAACCCCTTTTTAAAGGGTCATTCTGGATCATCTTCCTGTCAAGTAAATGCATAAGGACTAGAAGCTTCCTTTTTTAAAAAAAAAGGAGAGCTAGGATTCTCTGGACATTTAACTGTGTACCCAAACATTTGCAGGCAATTACACAGCTTGCTTGGCGTTCGGGCTGCATTTGAGACCGTAGCAAATCTAAAGCAAGGTACATCAAATTGTATGTTTGCTCAGTCACTGAGTTGTCTTTAACCTAACATCACATTTGACAGGTGATCCAGCTTATATCCTAAATGTATTGAGAAAATCCCAGTGGAAGGCTGGTTCAATTTACAGTGCTATCCTATGCACGAACTCTAGTAGACTTGGACCGGAGTAACTCTACATATGTATCTTGAAGGTGGTCCTAGTGGCCTGTATCCTGCCCACCCTACTACTTTTCCCTGGGCTAAGGAAGCTTCCAACTTAAGTAGGTCTCTTAGGACACTGGAGTTTAATGCATACACACAAAATGACTACTAGTGAGAAGCTATTAAGAGTAAGGCAGGCAGAGAGAAAAATCTCTGCCAAGTCACTGCTTTTCAGAAAGTTCATTGTTGCCTTTTTAAAGGTACTGCCTCTATCCACTCTTGGAGAAAGACCAAAGGGTTTTCCCATACAGCAAAGAGTCCCACTCACCGTATGACCAGTTTCCCTGTGATGGAGACAACCAACAAAATGGCATTCTTCCCTAGTAGCACATTTTTTGGTGACAGAGACACTCCTTCCATGGCTGTTGAAGTGATGGACAGTCAGACAATACTGTGTGTCTAATGAAGAAACAACGTTAAAATCAAAATCAGGGTTGCTTCTGTGAGTTATCTGGTTTGCACTCTAAAAGCACAGGTAGAACTGGAATAATAATAAAAAATTCATCTACAAGCACAAAAGCCCTCAAGGCCACCCTGAAAAAGTAAAGATGAAGAAACCAGACCTGGTACTATATGTCATCTTTTTATGTGTATGCCAGACTTCTGATTTTTATTTTTATTTCTGCCATGAAGTTGCAGCCAATTGATGATGATTCCATAGGGTTTTCAATGCAAGAGATGATTAGAGGTGGTTTGTCATTGCCTGCCTCTGCTTCATAACCCTGGACTTCCTAGTCTGGGCTATCCAGATCAGTGCGAGGTCTTTGATACTCAGCCAAAAAAGTTACTCTGCTTATTCACAATCAATAACCAGTTTGTAGATACCACACAGAAGACCAAGGATTTAGGAGGCAGCACATCTGTTTCTGCTTCCATTTTCT
Source organism: Gekko gecko (assembly GCA_029375565.1). Lineage (NCBI taxonomy): Eukaryota > Metazoa > Chordata > Lepidosauria > Squamata > Gekkonidae > Gekko > Gekko gecko. Next base: position 49,025,150 of record JAPDNY010000003.1, read on the forward strand.
ACTATCCCCTGTCACCACCCATCAAAATTAAATTTCCACTCACGCCTTGAGCACCTGATCTGCAGTTATACATAAATAATGCACTCTCTTGCCCTGCAGTCATATACAAATGCAGATTTTCAGCTTGGATGAACACGTAAAGCTGCCTTAAACTGAGGTCAGACCTTTGATCTAGCAAGGTCACTACTCAGACTGGCGGTGGCTCTCCAGTATCTCAGGTAGAGGTTTTTCACATTGCCTGCTGTTTGATTCTTTTAACTGGAGATGTAGATAAGTGAACCAGGGATCACCTGCATGCAAATCAGGTGTTTGTCCCTCAGGGACATCTGAAATTGCATTTCTCGTTTTCTGTTCAGTTCCAGGGAGGAAAACTGAGATGTAAATTTCCTTATCCTGTTTTTCCCTACCTGTGGAAGGTCAGCTTATTAATATATTCCTTGATATCCTGTTCAGTGCTGTTTTCCCCAATATGAAAGATAACACTATCTACATCTCAATGAATGTAGTAATCAGGGCACATCTGTGGGTGGGAAGCACAAAAGTCCACAGTGAACATCTTCCTATTACCCACTCAACACTGTTAATTTTATTTATTTCAAAAATTTCAATCTCACTTTTCCTCCAAGGGAGGGAGGGAGGGAGGGAGGGAGGGAGGGAGGGAGGGAGGGAGGGAGGGAGGGAGGGAGGGAGGGAATGCCCTTTGCATGTTATAGTGACAAGATCTGTGGCTTCATATTGCAGTGCTGCCGTATTTAAAGGAGAGCCTTTCCATGCAATCCATGTTATGTTTTTCCATAAGGAGAGCCTTTCCATGCAATCATCGCCCTACTCAGATCCAGAGCACCAGTCAAGTAGGAAAGTCCCAGCCTATTAGCCCAGCCTGTGTGGAGCTGATCCTTCAAATGTGGTAACAGTGACAGGTTTGAAGTCATTGATAAGCACTGCTCTAACATATAAAGGACGCTAGAGTCAGCACTGGAAGTCATTTATGCTCAACATTGCAGTATGTTTAAAAAATACATTCAGGCTGCTTCTTGTACCATTCATCTCACATACAATGCGTTCCCACAAATAATTCCAGGAAAACAGCTGCACATCCTAAAGTTACAAGTACACTGGAATGTTAATCTTATTACGAGATCTACAATATGCTGGAGTTAGTAAGAAAGGCCAAGCCAAATGCCTTGCAGTATCTTCCTGTTCCCCATACACTTACTCCGAGGACACCATTTATCTTCAGCCCATCTGTTACAGCTGTAGTTGTCCACAACATTGTCACAAGTAAAACACTTGAAGCTGCTTGGGAATGGAGAAGCTTTACAATTTAAAAAAGGGGGGGAGGGAGAGAAAAAAGTTAAATTGTTTCAGTCTTTCAAATACCTGTTTATTATGTATCGTGCATCTTGGATTTATATGAATTTTACTGCTATACTGAATTTTTGAATTTTTTATTGTATGTAATATTGTTATTGTTTTTAGTTCTGAAACTCGGCTTGACCGCTTGTTAGCCGCCCTGAGCTACCGGATAGGGTGGGGTATAAATCCCTAAATAAATAAATAAATAAATAAAAATGACATCAGTTTTCCTCCCTCCTCCCCCTCCATTAGGCCCTGTGGTGTAGAAAGAACAGCGGTTGTAAACTTTATTAAGTGTCATGTAATTTTTTTGACCATTAATGATTGGGAAGCTAGCCTAAAATGTTTTGACCTCAGAGAACAGGCAGCCTATCTGATCTAACCAAATGCAAGCATCATTTGAATACGGGGCAGCAAATAAGGGCAGTACTTGTTCAGTCCCTTGTGGGAAATGCATCCACACACTTCTTTTTTTTTCTTTTTTGCATCACAGCAAGATGATGCGGGAAGCTTTCCTCTCATTAACCCAGTACATAACCTTCAAAATGGCAGCACTAAGCTAATGTTACCAGTACAGATTAAGAAGGGCAGCTGCCCATTACAAATATCTCTGATCAACACTAATCCGCATTTCATCTGTGTAGCCATGCCTTGGGTGCAAAGCACATTTACCCCTTGTGCCTCAGGGCACCACGCGCAAACCACAAGGAGACAACTGCAGAAATCACAGCACTCAGTTACTAATGCAAAAATATCCACTTAATGAGTGCACAACAAAACACAAAGGAAGAGCAATAAGATGACATGGTAACCTAATCAGATGAACATGCAAGTACACATTTTACACCATTAATCAAATGTTCTGTCTATTAATTAACCACCCTTGAAGACATTCAAATTAATGGTGGTGGTCACACGTGTGGGTGGGGGAGCGAGACTATTTCCTCGGAAGGAATTTGGCCCGTAGTTGCACAATCACACAGTCCTTTGAAGCTGCGGGGGCAGCCCGCCACTGCGTGATCAGATGCAACCACAGGTGAGTCTTTTTTTTTTTTTTTGCTGTTCGTTCCCGATGCATTAAATGGGGAATCAATTAATCGCATCTCAGCACAAGGGCTCCCTATGGAGTGTGCGCTGATGCACATACTGAGAAGGGGGGAAAACAATGGCACGGAGTCAGGATGGCCTGATCAGACCATCCTGATGCCATGAGAGCACGCTGGAGCTATCAGACACGGGAAAGTCCATCCGTGGACCGTAGCAACCTGTTTGCTACCGGACTTTCCCTGGTGTCTTTTTACTCTGCTTCTGCAGCAGAGCAAAACGGGTTGCCGATGGGTGTGGGGTGCTTCCCAGATGTTTGTGTCTGATCGCAACCTTTAAATCTGCCCAGCATTTGTGCCCATGGTGCGGCTAATTGTGCGTGTGATCACGCCCAATGTTTGGCTATTCAGTTCCTTTTTTAAAAAAGACTTAAAACAGAAAAGTGCGGAATGACTTCAAATTGTATGACTGTACATGAAATTTTTATAGTATGACTTTTTGATATTTATAGCATAATATGGATTTATATAATAGTAGTCGAAGTAGCAGTAGTAGTGAAACTTATTTTACTGATACACATCATAGAATTTTAACAGGTTACTCACGGTCTACTGGAAGTCTCACATTATAGAAGTTGATGTTCTTGGCCAAGATCCAGTGGCCTGAGATGATGAAGATCTGAATCAAAGCTACAGCCAACATGTGACAGAGTAAAGGCATGCTGCTGCTGCACATCAAAGCTTAACACTCTTTCACCTGAAAAGGTAAAAGAACCATAGAGAACTGGGGAAGTGGTTGTGTGTGGCATAAACGTCACAATGCAACACTCATTGCTAGCACTGTTGGTGCCAGTGATAATGGTATGTAAATTAACAAGACGTCGGCTCTACGAAGCTAAGCAGCTACTGCCTTCTACTGGCCTAGTTGTTATGTACAGTATAGCATGGTTAGGTCAGGCCAGAGAGGGCTAAGAGGGAACTTGCACTGGTTGCCCATTGGTTTCTGAATGAAGTTCAAGGTGCTGGTTCTCACCTGTAAAGCCCTAAACAGTCTGGGACCTTCATGCCTATAGGACCACCTCTCCCTAGATTTTCCCCCAAGAACACTTTATTCTTCATCACATGGTCTGCTGGTGGTGCCTGGCTTGATTGTCCTCAATAAGGGCAAGAGCTTTTTTGATTGTGGCACCTGCCTGGTAGAACTCTCTGCGAGATGACATCTGGGCCCTGTGGGATCTTTCTAGATTCCATAGGGCCTGTAAGGCAGGGTTGTTCTGCCAGGCTTTCTGTTGAGGATGGTCAAGGCCAGGTTTCTACCACCTATCAACAGGGCCACCTGTTCTTTGACAGCAGTTTGGGGGATTGGTTGTTGGGAGCCAAATAATGTCATGTTCTATTCTGCCTGAGTCAGAATTGTTAATTTATGTTTTGTTAAGTTTTATCTCTAGTTACAGATTGTTTTATTGAATGTTGTGAGTCACCCTGAGCCCTGTTATACCAGGGAGGGAGGGCAGAGTATAAGTCTATGAACAAACAAACAAACTTGCATGTGGAGCTTCCTAGGTAAAACTAAACCACTGGGGGGAGGAGACAGGAACACAAACTTTGACTTTCTCATCCTCAGTTGGTCGACATCTATATTTAACGATTATCAGTAAAATCCTAAACAGATCAACACCCTTTTAAATCCACTGGATTTATTTACTTACTTACAAAATTTATATCTCATCTTTCTGCCCCATCAAGTCCACTAACACCCTGATATATAAGGATGTAACGATCACACTGTTTTTCTGCAATTCTTGTAAAGTTATCATTCTAGTGGTGTTCTAAAGTGCACATACAAGAGCATCTCCTTTTATCCTGAGTTAATCTACACTGACTGTCATATTCCAGTTTCCTGCTCAGAATCACTAAATTAAATTAAATCACTGCGTCACCCACAGTTTTGATTCATTTTTTAAAAAATTGCCTATCTTCCACTTCACTGACTGTGTATACAAAGGAAAAGTTAATTTGATCTGGCATATGTATCCATAGCAGAGTGCAGATTTATACAATTTGTACATTGGATCCCAAGTGCTTTTTAAATAAAGCTGAACAGTACAAGACTGTATAAGTATGTATAACTGGCAGATTAGTTTAACACTGGCTGCTTGTTGATGAGCAACTGACTATGGATTCCAGGGACCATACAGTCATAGCATTACCCTACACTGGATTATGCAGTGATGTTGAGTTACACCACACAGTTTGTTCTCATATCTACATCTTCCCCACTAGCAATTAAATTTTAAGCTACTGGAAAGCACTGATAGAGAAATATATCAGCATATAGGACATGATGACAGATCCTTTGTGAACCCCCTGTTCTCTTCTCTGTCTGCTTCCCACAGAGCTGTACCTATTTATGGTGGAGATGTGACAGCTTATCACAAAAACAGATAAGTACTTGGAAACTGATTGTCTGCAGTGTCCTGCAAGTTGTAAGATTTGTATCATTTTATGTTCCCTAGATTTCTGATCTGATGCAAATCTGGTTTGGCAAATTTCTCTACACACCTGGGAAGACATTTCAAACAATCAAATTGCTGAGAAGTTATATGTTCACCATAATATATTACCACTTGACACGGCTAACTGAATATCTCTGTTTGCATAATATTAAATGGCAAATTCAGACTTAACTAATTTAGTTGAGGCCTGATTCTCAAAAGCTGAATGAGCTGTTGAGATTTTTGCACAGCCATTCAACTATGTTCAAAATTATATTTTGGGGTAGTGGGATCAGCATACACATGTAGTCCAAGATGTACAAGATATAAACCCAGCCATTTAGAAAAAAAGGTAACCTTCCACTCCAAATGTTTTAGGCACTTCCAGAAAGAAGAGATTAAATTCTGAAACTTTGGGGACAAACACATATGATAATGGCTTAGATCCTCCAGACCATTTCCACAGATAAACAGACCCATACAATGTGTGACTTTCTCACCTCCCACCCACCTTCTGCCGCCCAAAATGTCCCCCAAAATGCTGTCCTGGGAGTCCTCATTACACTCTTTCCATACCATGGAAATGCTCCATTGGATCCTTAGTATAGTTCATTAACCAGTAGGAGACCCTAAGAATCTACAAAAGTTAAGATTCCTGGTCAATCCCATGTCTTTTGCATTCAACAAAATCATAATTTGAATCATCATGTGCATCATCTAAGATAGCTGCTCCAAATGAAAACTTATCTACTCACCTAGTTTGCATTTCTCCACTCAGCCACCACCAATGCAATGAATCCTTCCCTCCGCCTTGGAGATTCTGGAAATCCACATGCAGATCTTCAAGCACTGATGGGAAGAGATAAAAATCATTGAGCATATGTGCTGTTTCCCTCTAAAAGTTTAAGAGCCCCCTCCTTATTCAGGTGACTCAAAGCAACTTCTCCATGAATGTTTTTGCCGAAAGTCACTGACCAAAATGGGGGTGGGATTTAAGAGACAATGATAAAGCCAGATATCCCATAAGTATTGTTACCACTGATTGGAACAGAGGGTGGTAGGGTCGCCCTGGCCCCCAGCACAGGGTAGGGGCATAAGGTTGTCAAATCCAGGTTGGAAAACTCCTGGGGATTTAGTAGTGGAACCTGGGGAGGACAGGGCCCTCAGTGGGGTACAATGCCATAGAATCTACCCTCCAAAGCTTCCATTTTCTCCGAGGAACTGATCTCTGTAGTCTGGAAATATGCTGTCATTCTGGGAGATCCCCAGGCTCCACCTGGAGGCTGGCATCCTGAGAGAGTGTGCTTACTCCAAAGCAATATCCACCCAGGGCTCTGGTGAAAACAAACATCATCAACAAAGCACAGTTCTAACTAGTAATACACCATTCAGATAATTCCTACATAGGCCTGATACTTCAGGTTAGCAGCGCTATAATTTGAAACTGATAAAGTGTACACAAAAAAACACACACACTTTCTCCTGAAGCTATATGCAAGCCACTGCTGGCATTGCTGAATGGTGTGCCAACTGAGCAGATTGTGTAGAACCACTTTTCAGAGTCACCACTAGATGGCATGAGACTAGATAAGCAAGCCTCAAATCAGTTTTTAAATAATTTTTACTCTAGCTAGCTGGGAATCAGCACTTTCTTGCTTAAGATGCATGCAACACCCCCCAACACCCAGTATTTCATAGTATGACAAAACGCAGATGTCCAGAGTGTGAGCACAAGTATAAGAAGAATAAGCAGCCTACATGAGTACAGAAACATTTCCATTTTGATGTAAGAGGCATCCGCTAACTTGTTAAATTTGTCATTCCTTCAGAACAATGCTAGCTACAAACAAACTTCAGTGGAAGAGAATGAGAGAATGGGAGAAGAAGAGGGAATCTGCTCAGCTGCACAATCAGCCTGTCCATGTTGTTGCTCTCTGTCATGTACATCCTCCATCCCATCACTCACAGTGTGGCTCAGCTGCTTACTGGTTACAAAGGAGAGGACTTGAGCTTGGCTATATGATGTACTTGCCATATTCCCAGTGTGTGGGGGGATGTTAACACATATGGATGTATTTGTCCATCCAAGTTAGTATTGTCTACTTGAATGGCCAGTGGCTTTCCAGGGTCTCAGGAAGAGGTCCTTCACATCACCCAGGACCGGATGCTTTTCACTGTAGGTGCCAGGGATTGACCTTGGAACCTTCCATATACCAAGCAGATGCTCTACCACTAAGCAACAGCCACTCCTCTTATAGGATGGGTTGCCAACTGTACTGGTGACAAATGCCCTGCCCCTTTAATATTTTATTTATTTGTTAACAGGATTTGTATCCCACCTTTCTTCCCTTACAAGGGCCACCAGGGCAGCTGACTATTTAAAACACACATTATAAGATTGCATTTAAAAACCATTAAAATCAGTAGTGGCTTAATGTGTGGAAATGGGCAGGTGAAGCTTTTCATGCCATGGAAGCACATAACATCATCGGATAAATTAGCCTCTGCTAAAGAGCAGTTGAGGAGCTGCGGTGGCTCAAGTGGTTAAGACGCTGAACTGCAGGCTGTGGAAGGTCAGTAGTTCAGCAGTTCGAGACCCGGGTGCCGCATGACGGAGTGAGCTCCCGTCTCTGGCCCCAGCTCCTGCCAACCTAGCAGTTCGAAAGCAAGAAATTGCAAGTAGATAAATAGGGACCACTCCGGTGGGAAGGTAACAGCGTTCCGTGCGCCTTGGTGTTTAGTCATGCCGGCCACATGACCACGGAAATGTCTTCGGACAGCGCTGGCTCTTCAGCTTTGAAACGGAGATGAGCACCGCAACCCTAGAGTCGGATTCGACTGGCTTTCGAGCAAGGGAACCTTTACCTTTACCTTAAAGAGCAGTTGGCAGCCCTGCTTATAAGGTAGTGAACCATCTCTCTGTCTACTTTAGAGGGGGCCAAACTCAGCACACACAGGCTTTATTGTTCCCGTGATCCTAAAAAGCAAACCTCTTTTAGCTAGTATGACTGTGAGCAAGGCCATGTTTAGCATGGAATAAGGGGTAATACTGAGGCTGTGGTCACACTGGTGGCCTGGTGTGATATGGTGCCGCCTCTAATTGTATTGGGTTAAAGTATTGCAGGGCATATCTTCCAGACAGCACACCCTGCTGCAGGTTACCCACACAGACATCCTGTGGTCAAGCATCCACATTAATGCAGATCATCAGCTGCAGAGTGTGGTGCCCAGATTTTTTTCAAAATTCATGCGTGCACATAAGTGCATATAGGCAATTTTATTTTTTAAAAAACCCTCCCTAGCAGCAGGAATAGATCTGCAGGTTCAGACCGCCAAATCCGTTCTGTGCACACTTCCCTGCATTCAGACATCCGGCCATGAGCAATGAGTGTGCGGAGAACCAAAAACACCACTTGTGATGTGGTGCCTTTTTAACCTGGCTCCAAGTTGTCCTATGATGAGATGAGTATGCCAGGGGAACACCTGACAGATGTGGCTGTGTGACTGTGCCCATTTGATCTGGAGGGGACAGGTGGCTGTGTCAGGCCAAACTGCTTGTGTGATCACAGCCATAGAGTTGCCAGTTCCAGGTTGGGAAATTCCTGGAGATTTTGGGGGTGGAGCCTGAGGAAAATGGAATTTGTGGAGGGGAGAGACCTCAGCAAGGTATAATGCCATAGAGTCCACCTTCCAAAACAGCCATTTTCTCCAGGGGAGCTGATCTCTATAGCTTGGAGATTCCAGGAGATCTCCAGCTACCACCTGGGGGTTGGCAGCCCTAGTAATACAAGCCTGTTTCTGTTTAAGAAAGCTGTTTGTTATAACAAAGAAAAATCTTCTGAACTTGAAAACAGCTTGCCTTAAGTCCACATTTTGTACACTAATAATTCATAACTATCAAAAGACACAGATAGCAACTTGGACACAGCCACAGAGTTATGGAGGTTTTGGCTGGTTATGAGAAAATTACACATTCCTTTCAAGGTCCACCTGGAAACACGGCAGCCCTAGCTGACAAGAAAGGCTGGCTATGACAGGCCTATCTGTATTCTTCAAGCACTATACAAACTATTTTGAGAAGGAATAGAAAGAATCTGGTCTCTGTGTGAGTTTTTATCAAAGTTGAACTAACAGCTTGCTTTTCTGTTTGCTCTGTGAGGGCGGAGCACTGAAAGCCTTCATCACAGGGCTTATCTGCCCCAGGGAAGTGAGGGCCTTTTCTACAAATAAAGTGTGAAGAGTTTAACTTGCTGTAAAGCCCCTTTCAACCAAGTAACACAGTAAATAAAACACAGAACTGCACCTGCAGTACTATTCACGGTCTTCCCCTCTAAAACTTGTTATTTTAGCAGACTAGGGATGCCAGCCTCCAGGTGGGACCTGTCCAGATACAGAGATCAGTTCCCGTGGAGAAAAGTGATGCTTTGAGGGTGATCTCTGTGGCATTGTACCCCACTGAGGTTCCTGTCTTCCCTAGACACCATTCCCAAATCTCCAGGAGTTTCCCAACCTGAATCTGGCAACCCTACCCCCATCCCCCACCAGTGGCCAGGGGGGACCTGACACTCTGTTTAAGACAAACAGCTTCAAGCAAAGTCAAACTTGTACTGAGCAGGAAAACTAAATGGGATGCTGATCTAAGGTTTCATTGTTTTGTTCAATTCTTTCATTACCCCCATGGTTCAGGAGACATGGTAGTGCATTTTGTCCACATTGTCCAGATAATGCAAGAAGCCCATGGCCGCAAGGCTGTGGGTGGAATATGGGGTTGGGTGTTGTTGTTTTTTGCCTTACTCAATGCAGAAAGAACCAATATGTGGTGCATCACATGAACACATGAATCTGCTTCATACTGAATCAGACCCTTGGTCCATCAAAGTCAGTATTGTCTACTCAGACTACATCAGCAGCTCTCCAGAGTCTCAGGCAGAGGTCTTTCACCTCCTGCCTGGTCCTTTTAACTGGAAATGCCAGAGATTAAACCTGAGACCTTCTACATGCAAAGCAGAGGCTCCTCCACTGAGCTACTAAGATATTTCTACCTATTCCATCTTTCACAGGGGTCAACTATTGTAGAATTTAAAACATCTTTATCTCTCAGGTATTGAGTTCCCAGAGTTTTATCTAAGGCAATAAATCTAACTAACTGGCTGACTTTGATAAGCTGAATGAAAGATTCCCACACTCAAAGCAAACCATTTGACATATGATATCAGTGCCTACTTTTGTACTCTTGGTCACTGACCTCATGTTAATGTTTCTTTTGGCTGGAATCCTCAAACAACACACTCAAAGTTTCCCCACCTTGTTCAAAAAGACCACATGGTTAGACAACTACAGAGCTGGCCCTTGTAGCCCATTAACTAAGGACTTCCACCACACACAGGAGGAAAAGGAGTGGAAGAATTCAAGGCATGTATATTAGCCATTGTCTCATCCTATGATGACATACAGCTGCATGCATGAACTGTCTCTGCAGCAAAGTACTGCATTTGACATTATGTGGAATGTATAGTAATGGTTGCTTTACACATAGAAATGATATAAAAATAATATTTTGATATTATAGTAAACTAGGAGTAAGGCCCGTTGTGGGAAGAAATACCACAGCCTCATGGTAACAGGTATGGTTCCCTCCACTCCTGACTTATGTTGATTTGGGGCTATGCAGTGGCAGCTAAGGTAGAAAAGCACCTCCTCCTGTGCCATGTCTTCTGGGTTCCAAGGGTCTGGAAAGCGGTTCCATAGCCAGTTACAGGGTTGCCAACTCTGGGTTGGGAAATACCTGTAGATTTGAGGTGTAGAGCCAGGGGAGGCAGGATTTGGGATGTGGAGGGATCTCAACAGGGTATAATTACAGAGTCCATTGCCCAAAGCAGCCCTTTTTTCCTGGAGAACTGATCTTGGAGATATCCAAGTGCTGCCTGGAGGCTGGCAACACTAAGGGGAGAGCCAGACCTATAGATTTGAAGGGTAGATTCTGGGGAGGGCAGGGTTTGGGGTGTGGAGGGACCTCAGCAGGGTATAATGCCATAGAGTCCATTATGCAAAGCAGCCATTTTTTCCCGGAGAACTGATCTTGGAGATCTCAGGTGCTGCCTGGAGGCTGGCAATGCTAAGGGGAGGGCCAGACCTGTAGGTTTGAGGGGTAGAGCCTGGGGAGGGCAGGGTTTGGTGGAGTCCACTGCCCAAAGCAGCCATTGTAATAGCTGGGGAATTTTCTGTAGGGGAAATGTTCTGTGGCTGGGGAACACGGTAATTTCTGGGAGATCTCCAGGCCACACAGGGAGATTGGCAACTCCAGTGACCATTTAAAGGAAGATTGGAATATATATTTTGGCAACTTCAGTGACTGTTTAACAGAAGACTGGGATATGAATTTTACCTCAGGACACATTCAGTGACTCCCAAGAGCCAGAACCAAAGTGTTTAGAATGTTAGAGGGAAAGGCCAATCAGGTCGCATATGCAAATGACCTCTGTGTTCTGACTGGCTATTGGGGGGAGAGGAACAGCAAACTGTTTAGAATATTGGAGGCGAGACTCTGGCAACGCAGCCAGTGGATAGGGACAGCTTCTGAGTGACAGTTCACGGAGCGAATCGATTTTGGAGTGAATGGAATCTTGCCACCCCAGATCGGCTTTATTATATAGGAGAGATGAGTGATAAACAAATCTACTGACTGAACTCTTCCTACATCTCAAATAGTTGCTGCATCAGTAAGACACAGCTATGATCTCCTTGCTTTTCTAACAGTTTCTGGGAAGTAAACAGGAATCTTAAGTCACCTTCAGCCCACTTCATTGGATGCATGACCTTCTGACAATATTTGATTTGGTATACAAATGTTTATGCTAGGATAAGAATTTGTTAACCTTTAGGTGTTGCAAGATTCCCATTTATTTGTGTTGCTATAGATGAACTTGGCTATCGCTTTTGGAATGATTCCCAAAGTAATTCACATTGTGCCCCTGACAGGGTTTGAATTCATATGATAAATAACAACAGGGTGCATCCCTCTTCAGAACAACTGTTTTTACCACTCAGCTAAAGGTTACAGCTATCTTGTGAGGCCATGTTTTTGTTATCAGGGCACCAGCATAGAAACCCAACACTAGTCCACATTCACAACATGGAAACATGTATTTATTCTGAATGTTCTACAAAAAAGGCTTGTCAAAATCCCTTAGAGATATTCTTTCAAAAGACAAAGATCTATGGATTGTTTCAATGAAGGTTTTTTTAACAGAATACTACGACTAGTTTGAACACCGCAAAGCTGTATTCTATAGGTTCCTGATCTCCCTGCCCTTTCCATTTTTTATGTAGCTTCCTTGCTTGTGCTTTCTATGACAATCACTTATGCTATTCCATATGCTACTGTGCCCTTTTTATTTTCTGTTCCTTGTAGAATTTAATTTCTCACTCCCTCATTTTTTCCAGTAGTCAAAGAGCTATACTTTGAGTCACTTCAGCATCCCTCAATATATAACTCTGCGTTAATGGATGGATATACATATCATTCAGCATCTATTTATATATAAGTTTTATACCCTGCCCTTCTATTTAAACACATTCATGAAGGCAAGTGTGACATATTCTCCAAAACACACCCAGTCAAACGTATAACCATGAATAAGATCGTTTCCACCAAACACAAATGGTTAACAAAACCAGATTAAGACATGCCAAGGTCATAAACTGTCATATTTTAGAGACCCCACAGCATTACTAATAAACATGAAATTTAATAATTTTTTTGTCTTTAGAAGCCCCTCATAATCTGAGGCCATAAAATGTAGATTACTTAGTTTGTGTGTACATCCAGCTATGATACTTTAATATCCACATAATCTCATAATAATTTTTCAAATGGGTAAACAGTTTTATAAAATCCTTCTCTGAAAGTTTCTTAATACAATGGCTATTGTTTATTAGGTTATTATTGGTCTTTTAAAAACATATTTACAATTAAATTCAAACTAGGATTGCCATATGCACTCCAGTAGCAGGCAAGAGCATTAAAAAAAATCCATCATCAACAATTGTGTGATGTCACTTCTAGGCAAACCCAGAAGAGGTGTTGTGCCTCTCTATGAATAGCCAGAATCTCTGGAATAAAACCACTGTGTTTTCAGTGATTCCTGGAGATGACTGATACCACTTCAGGGGAAAACATCTCTCTAGAAGGATCTCTAGGAAAACCTAGTCCTCTCGAAGAATTGCCAGATTCCTAGAAAGGTGTGATGCCACTTCCAGGTTTGCCCAGCCCTGTCCCAAACTCTTCAGTGTGGGCCTACCCTATTCCAATCACGTCTAAAGCTGTATATATAGGGATGCTAGCCCATGGCAACCAATGGGAGACGAGGGAGGTGGGGACTTATATTGTCAGTGTACAAATGAGACCACTTCATTTGGAAGTGACATCATCGCTCTGTGGAAGGTGGACTCTATGGCATTATACCCCACTCAAGTCCCTCCCAAACCCCAACCCTGCCATCCTCAGGCTCCACCCTTAAGATCTCCAGGTATTTCTCAACCTGGAGTTGGCAACCCTACCCCTGGAGGAAATGGCTGCTTCAGTCCCTGATGAGCTCCTTCCCCAAACTCCACTCCCCCCAGGAACTATCTTGAATCTGGAAACCCTAGGCCAGAAGATGGGGTGCACAGCAACACATTTTGGTTGGCATCTGGAACCTTTCAACTGCAGTGAACCATGCTTAGCCAGAAGATGCAGACTTATTTTAATAAATAAATTTGACTTTTACTCTCCAGCCCTTTCCCCCTCTTATCAGCCACCATTTTCTCTTCCCTTGCCTCCCTACAGACAATCTATTTCTTTCATTCTGCTTTCTGTGTAACTCCCTCTGGGATCTCTAAAAATGCAAGAGAGCCAGTTTTCAGTGGCTATTCTGTCCCATAAAGGAACAGCACTAAAAAAAGGAGAAAAATTCTACCTAGATTTATCTGGAATTGAAATTGAACTGTTTTGAGAATTTGCACTCAGCCCTACCCCACCTTCCAAGGTAGATATAAATTACCTGCCTACCATTTTTCTGCTCACCTTGACACAGAAAGTACTACATCTTTCTGTGTTATACCTCTGAGGATGCCAGTCACAGCTACTGGCGAAACATCAGGTCCTACAATGCCAAGACCATGGCCACACAACCCGGAAAATCTACAGCAACTATTTGAGAATCAGTGCAACTAATCTGGGTTGGAAAATACCTGGAGACTTTGGGGGGTGGATCCAGGAGAGGGTGGGGTTTGGCAAGGGGAGGAATCTCAGCATGCTACAATGCCATAGAGTCCAACCTTCAAAGCAGCCATTTTCTCCAGGGGAGCTAATCTATGTCAGCTGGAGATCAGTTGTAAAACCTCTCCTTCCTCAGGCTCCACCCCAATTCTCTGGAATTTCCCATCCCTGAATTGGCAAGCTTAAATGGCCACTCATTTGCAACCAGAGCCTCTAGTCATGTCCAATACAAAATATTCATATTATGGGTTAGAAAACAACCAAATTCTCTTCAACAAAGATTATTCCCCTGCAAAGAATTCTTCATTTCCCTGTCTCCATACTGGTATACACAATGTGAAAATGTGCCAAATGACATTGTCATATACTGAAACAACAGAAGGGTGAATCAGGTGAGTTATTTTTGTGGCATACACTCATTTCAGTTGGCTGTGCTGACCTGTAACCAATAAACCCACGGTGATGCAGCTGAGCAGCACATGCCATGTATTTAATTTAGCCTATATTGGCATGCAACTGTTAAGGCTCAGAAATCTACATTTCTGGCAGTATGCCAAAATATATCTGAGCTGCATTTAACTTATGGCACCAGCATTTACACAGCTATTTAAGCTCATGCTGATTGAGGAGAATGACTGCCAAAGACTACATGAACCAGGCCCCAGTAATGTTAGGATCCAGGTTTCTATAAATGTGAATAGGGCCAAAATTTTATGCAAGTGAAAGCATTTGAATACAATATTTTCTTTGATTAACCCCAAAACCATGTTGAGAAACTGGACATTTCAAATTATTGCCTTAACTGCAGGCTTTAAAACTGGAATGTTTAAACTAAAACAATGTTATGTCCCAAGGACGGTATTTCAGATTTTTACATTACATGCTTTCTTCTACTTCCATCAATACATTAATAAGATGTCCACACCTATAAAAATCTGTACATACAGACTTCCTAATCTAAAGTCTTCCAGACTACACATTTAAAAACCAGTGCAAAATTCGAGCCCAGTGGCACCTTTAAGACCAACAAAGTTTTATTCAAGGTATAAGCTTTCGTGTGTACACACACTTCCTCAGATACATTAGAATGGAAGTTACCAGTTCATACATATAGGTAGAGGGTGAGCAGAAAATTAGCATAAGCATAATAAATGTTAGTTAACACATGCAAGGACCAAACTGAAATAACAAGCTTAGTTTATATAGCCAGCATTTGTTTGAGTTTAATTCCAGAGGAAAACAGTGAAGACAACAAATATATCAAAATTGCAGAGTGATATGTAAATACACCCTTCTTAATTGTGGAATGCTGAGAGTAATTAACTGAAACCCTGTTGTTATACTCCATCCATCTTCTCTCAAGCATGGATGTAACTAACAGCATCCTTTTCTTTGAGGTGGAGTGATCAGTTGTGCCGTGTTACGTGTCCTCTGTCCCCCAGACCAGAGAAATACATTCCAATCTACCATTCCAAATTACATTGCATTCTACTATTTATTACATTACAATCATTACTATTCCAAGTAAGAAATAAAATAAAGAGGATGTAAGGATGTATTCTTGATGAGAATACAGATGTAAGGACTGAATGAGATGAGCACATGTAGTAAGGTAAGAAAATAATATCCCTGTTAAATCCTGGGGGTTTCATTGTTCCAAGTGTTGTAATAACTTGTAACTCAGCAATTTCCCTTTCCAAGCTGTTCCTGAAGTTCCTTTGCAATAAAAGAATTACTCTGAGGTCACCTACTGAATGTCTTGGAAGGCTGAAGTGTTCTCCTACAGATTCCTCAGTCTTGTGATTCTTGATTTGTGTCCATTTATCCTCTGGCGTAGGGTTTGACTTATTTGGTCTATGTAGAGAAAGGAAGGGCATTGTTGGCATTTAATGGTATATACAATGTTAGAAGATGAGCAAGTGAGCCTGAGATGTCATAGTTGATGTTGTTAGGTCCAGTGATTATGTTGTCTTGGTGTATGTGACAGCAAAGCTGGCATCTGGATTTGTTGCAAGTTCTGGTACCCAGTGTCCATGTTCAAGTTAGATGTTTTATTATTGTGGGGGAGAACATGCATAGTTCCCTCTAAGCTGCACTAAGGGGTGCTAGCGCACAATTTTTTAACAAGCAGTCCAGGGATTTCTGCTTCAGCTCACAAGGCATTTCCCCCCTCCATTGGAAACAATGCAGGTTGGGGGCACCTCCTTCTGGGACCCCCTGGTCCAATCTTTTTGAAACTTGGGGTTGTTTGAGGAAAGGCACCAGCAGCTACGCTGCAAATTTGGTGCCTCTACCTAAAAAAAAGCCCCCCAGAGCCCCAGATACTCCCAGATTCTTTACCATATGTGCAGACAATAAATGTCATCAGTGTAACACAGGTACAGGAGAGGTGTGAGTGGGCAGGAATTTAGGAAGCTTTGCTCCAAGTCAGCTATGAAGATGTTAGCATATTGTGGTTCCACGCAGGTGTCCATAACCGTACAATTAATGTGAAGGTACAGTTGTTACCAAATCTGAAGTAGTTAAGGGTGAAAACAAAATGGCAGAGCCTGGTGGCAAGGTTAGCTGTGGTGTTGTCAGAAATCATGTTTCTTATGGTTTGTAATCCATCTTTGTGTGTATAGAGATTCCACATCCATGGTGGCCAAAACAGTATTCTCTGGAAGGCTATTCAAAGATGGTATTTCCCTCAAGAAATCTGTGGTGTCACACACACATAACTAGGAGCATTAATAGCATAGGGTTGTAGAATAGACTCCATATATCCACTGATACCCATGGTAAGACAATGAGGTCTCCTGGGTTGCCAGGTTTGTGTATTTTTGGTAGAAGGTAAAAGGTACCTGGTCAAGATTCCTGTGGTGTGTCTGAAAGGATTTTTCCCTGTATGCATAGGTGTAATTCCTTCATGATCTTGTTTAGCTATTTTTTGTATTTCTGTGTGGGATCTGAGGATAGCTGTTTGTAAAAAGCAGTATTTGTAAGTTGTCTTTGAGCCTCCTGGATGTAGTTTGATCTATCCATGATGACAGTGGCTCCACCTTTGTCTGCTTCTTTAATTACAATATCTGGATTGTTCCTGAGTTTTCATTAAAAAAACAGTTGAGTTAATAAATCCCCTGGCCAAATAAAAACTAATTTCTCAAAGTTTTACACTGCCAATACTCACAAAAGAACCTGTCCAGGTATTTCTAGCAGTTTTTTGTCCACCATCCATAGCCCCATTAATCAAAGCATTTCCATCTGTTAAATGGTGTGGAACATCCTATGAAATGATCTGCTACTGCAATGCCAACTGAGCAAATGAATGGACAGAATTTTTTACGAGTTCTTCCTGGAAGCCATCATTTCTTATAAATGAAAAATTGTAGCAATCCAGGAAGTTTCAGCAGCTATTTGTAATTAAAATCTAAGTGTAGTCACTGATTATGAAAAGTACAGTTCTGTTTAAGTCTTACAAATGACTGATCATCAACTATGCCAAAAATATACTCCAGAAGCAGCTGGTATTACCATACAGGGATATAACCAACATTTCAAGGTGCTGGGTAAACAATTTGCTTTCAATTTGTTATCCATGATTCCTTTTGTCTTCGTTGGACTATACAAAATACATAATCCAGTAAAAGAAAACACATATCTAGGGTTGCCACCTATAGGTGGGGAAATTCCTGAAGATTTTGGGGTGAAACCTGGGAAGGGCAGAATCTGGGGAGGGGACCTCAGTGGGGTATAACACCATACAGTCTACCCTTCAAAGCAGCCATTTTCTCCAGGGGAAATGATGTCTACTATCTGGAGATAGTTGTAGCTCAGAGAGCTCCAGGTCCCACCTGGAGGATGGCAACCCCACCACAGAAATGAATGTATCATGAAATAAGCCTTCATATGCAATGTGAACCTATATGATCAACTATAGAGGGGAATGAAGTGAGATATACCCTAGAAGCAAGGCTTTTCATTGATCAGTATCATTTTCTGTGCAGTTCCTTCAACAGTTTGCAGATCACTTGTATTTAACTTCTTGACCGAAGAGGCCCAATTACTTTCTATACAAAGGAAGCTTGCCAAAGCCATTATAATATTTATTTAGATATTTATACCCACCAATGGGGACCCAAAGTGACCATAGACTTTTTGCACAAATACCAGAACATTGCCCCAACGTCCCAGAAATAATGACATCACTTCTAGGTCACATAGTCATTGATGTAGGCTGCACATCGAATGGGCCTCCCTACTGCTCCCAGTAAGCCGCCCCCCTCCCCTGCTGGTTGCCAGGAGGAACCTCACACAACCCTACCCAGTAGGGTTGTCAGGTCCTCCATGGCCACTGGTGGAGGATGGGGGGGTTGGCTTGCAGATCCAGGTTAGGAAACTGCTGAAGGTTTGGGGATGGAGCCTGATGAGGACAGAGACATCGGTGGGTTACAATGCCATAGAATTGCCCCCCCAAGCATCCATTTTCTCCAGGGAAACTGGTCTCTGTAGACTGGAGATGAGCTGTAATTCCAGGGGATCTCCAGGTCCCCCTGGAAGCTGGCATCCCTAGTTCCCAGAGAACTAACATGGCAGAGTAGGGATTGGAACCTGGCTTTCCCAGATTCTGATCTGACACTCTGACCACTATATGACACTGGTTCTCAATGAAGGCTAAATCTCAGCTACAGTAAGAGGAATTATTAGCTTGAAGGAATTTTTTAAAATTACAAATATTTTATTTATTTATTTATTCAATTTATACCTCACCCTCCCCACCAAGGCAGGCTCAGTTTTAAATTAGTTTTGTTCAAATCAGATACCACTCTACCATACTAATAGCTAACTTTTACATGTTTTTGTTCAAGTAATAGGGAAACTCCAAGAATCTGATGTTTTAACTGATTCATGATCCTTGCTACTCTGTAGTATCCCATACCCCTATCTCTGTAGTGAGTAGTGATAAAATGCAATAAAAAACCCAATTTTTTAAAAAAAGCTACTACTCTACCGGCTCTCACAATGAGACTCTCTGAAGTCATATTCTGATTTTAAGTAGGCCTTTCTTAGTCAACTCACAACCCCAAATTCATATTCTTCATTAATTACATTGAAAAATTAAATAAAAGCTACCGTTAGTAAGAGAATATAAGTTTAGAAGTAATTGTAATAGAATAAGAGAGACATTAATGGGGTTGGAGCAGTGCGGGAAGCCTTGTTTGGGGGGGAGAGGGAGTAAGAAAAATGGATATATAGTGGTTTGTTTAAATTGTATGAACATGTGATATATCCAATAAAAAACTGAGATACCAAAAAAAAGAAAAATTAAATAAAAGCTTGTGGGATCAATAGGAAAATCTGTTTTCCTACGTATAATAAAAGCACATACTATGTGAACACACAGTGAATCCAAGTTTTCATTTCCTGGATTGCTTTACGGTTTTAGTTGACACACCTGTACTTCAGAAAGATGTCTTTGTTCCATTTCATTCCTTTGGCTTTTCTTCTCACTTCCCCCATCTCCAAGCATTTCACTCGTCAAGCCTGTTTCTTTTTTACCGCCTCCAATGACTCTTCGTATAGTTAGTACCCAAACCTCCTTAGGAAAAGTGATCTAACACTTTGACAATTGTGGTTAGCATATGATATAACTGACATATTAATTTGATTAACACAATCAGTCTGTCTAGTTCTCAACCCTGCTGATATGTTTTGCTCTCTCTAGCAGTCCCAGAGGGAGCAAAACACATGTGGAAAAGGTGGGGGGGAGAGACCCAAAGCAATAGGGACAAATGAGTGACAAAAATGAGAATCTGGAAGAGCCTATGTCTCTTGGCCAGTGGTCATACAGTGGGTTTCATGGCCAAGCAGGGTTCTGAACCTTGTTCTTCACAGTTTTAGTCTAAGAATCTAACCAATATACCACACAGGCTCTCAGTACTGGGTCGTGCAAGCCACTTCCAGAAGCACATATGTATCACACATAGAGGTCAAAACTGTCAGGATTTACAAGCTAGTATCAAACACAGGATATAGGACAAGAACAGGTCTAATTTCAAAAAGGCCATTTTCTTATGGCAAAGCCAAGCCAAATGCATTGGGCGGAACCCAGCCAAAGTTAAAACATTTATTTCATTCAGAGAAATTGAAGTACATCCTTCACCATCTCCAACAATCAGACATACAAGTGGTAAATGGTGTTGAATTCCTCCCCTCCAAATGTTTCCCTTCCAACATCAGTAACCCTGAGAACAATTGTACCAATGTAAGCCCTTGCAGCACTATATCTGTCTGGCTTGCACAAAAGCAGTCTGGTACTTTAAAGGGCTGTTTAATTCTTGGTTATTAGGCATTTATCACTTCCTGCAATTTAGACCGTGGTTCTGATGGTCTCTTTGATGTTCCATAGTTGTAAGGCTGGGAAAAGACCCACCACTAGCAATACCATCTCAGAAAAGTGTGGCTCCTTGTTCTTTCATTTGTACTTGTTTGGTCACAGTACTGATAACAGGAAGAAATCTCTTCCATTTACATTTTGAAATTGCTCTTAACTACAGCAACTAGCAAAGCCTGCCTTAACAAATAGCTGGCCACCCACATAAAGCAAGCTCTTGGCTCCTGCCTACTCCATAAGCAGCCAAATGTTAATGCTAAAAATACCTATTGTACTAAGAAAGTCTCAGATCTTTTCCACACCTCAGTGTTACCACAGTTTCCCCGGTGAGCTGAATCCCCAGCTGATGCTATGACATTGCGGCACCCTTTCCACAAAAGGGCACCGACCCTCCCTTGTGTTCCACACTTCCTTTGAAAAGGGGTTGTGCAGCAGTGTTGTCATGTACTTTTCCAGTGACCAAACCTCCCTTTTTTTTGTGCATGTGCAGTAAAGTTATAACATCATAACATTGTAAAAAAAAAGGCTGGATATTTCGTGGGGAACAGCATGGCTGCCACCATAACTGGCAATTGATGAACTGGATACACCAATTCATAACAAAGTTATTCAATAATTATGAAGCACACTAAATGTGCTGTCGTGTACTTTCTCAGTGATGGAACTTTCTTTTTTTGTGCATGTGCAGTATCCAGTTTGAAGATTGCCAGTTACGGTGGCAACCATGCTGTTCCCCATGATACATCCAGCCTTTTTTTTAACATTGCAAAAAAAAAGGCTGGATGTATCATGGGGAACAGCATGGTTGCCGCCATAACTGGCGATCTTCGAACTGGATACACCAGTTCATAACAGTGTTAATCCATAATTATGAAGCACACTAAATGTGTCATCATGTACTTCCACAGCAACAGAACCACCTCTTTTTCTGTCTACATGTGAAGTAATGTTATAACATCATAACACTGTAAAAAAAAAAAAAGACTGGATGTATTATGGGGAACAGCATAGTTGCCACCATTTCAGTAGGTCCTCTGCTCCTTAGTTGCCAACTAAGAAAATGACTGGCAAAAATTCCCACAAAATCCTAATTAAAATAGAATTCCATTTGCAATTGTCAAACTGGATACACCAATTCATGACAGAGTTATTCAATAATCATGAAGCATGCTAAATGGAAACACTACATATGTTGAGTTTCCATGATTATCAAATCAATTATATAACTCCATTATTTTCAGATGTTTAAAATACTGAATTGTCATCGAAAATACACCTGGAGCTATGGGAGAGAGAGAATGAAGAAACAATACAAGTGCGAGGTGACAAAACCTACTGACAAAAAAATGAAAGGAAAAGAATCTCATGAACGGGTAATTGCATGGAGAAAACTACATTAAATCTCACAGGTCATTTTGTCCCTGCATTATAATGCAGCAATATTAATAAGTTTTTTTTAAAAAATCACTGTCATAACACAATCAAAAATACACTTTAAAAATCAGCTTGTTGTTCAGGGGACTGGGGGGCATGGGCTGGTTGTACACATGATGCTGACACCACAAAGGGGCAGTGGGAAACAAAATTCAATTTTGGGACTTCTACACTTGAAAGTTGCAAGTTAATATCTGAAGGGTGAAAAACTGCTGAAAAAGTGGATCAGGAAAATGAAAGGTAAAGAGGCAGTATATTTGGAGCTACTCCTGGAGCAGCCAAAAATTGTGTGGAAAATTTTACAAACATTGATGATTTAAGAATGCCGATGTGATAGTCTGCAAATGTGCAAAAATGGCTTCCCTGTCCAATATTGTTGCATATAACAGCTGTGCAAAATATATGGTATGTATTCAACATGGTACCTTTGGAAGGACCACTGGCCCAAGTCCAGTCAAAAGTTTCTCATGCTTTAGCCTCAATGAAAACAGTGGGGCATGAGTTAATCACATACCTAACTTGTTCCATTGACTGCAGTTGGATTTAATCATGATTAACTGTAGCTAAGGTTATCTTCCAGGTGCACCGTGGAGTTCTTCTGGAATTAAAACTGATCTCCAGACTACAGAGACCAGTTCCCCTGGAGAAAATGGCTGCTTTGTAGGGTGTACAATATGATATCATATCTCTCCAGGCTCCCCCCTGCCCACAAGTCTTCAAGAATTTTCGAACCCAGAGTTGACAACTGTATCCGGAAAGGATACAGACTATGTTCTGAAATATTTGACTTCTTTCCACCACATTTTTATAGTTAATAGCCAGTCAGGTGAAATGACTGTTGTCACAGTCTAAGGACATGCCACATCCTGAAGTGATTTGAACACAAAATGTCTCCATGCAATACAGTGTTACAAGCACCTGTTTTTGTAAGTCAGTGCAACAGAAACAGAAGCCTCGTGCTTCCAATGTTATGTCCCTGAAAACCTGTAAGATCTCACATCAACACAAACATGAAAACTTTGGTTTTTAAAATAGGATAGGCCAGGCCAGGCCACTGCAGAATAAATGAATGCAGCGCCTTCAGCAACATATGATGGAGGGAGCTGAAGCATCAGTGTTGGGTACAAGAAAAAGAGATGTTGCAGTACAGTTACCAGGCCTCTCAGTATAGCAGGAGACCTCCAACTCTCTCCTCTCATTGCCCACTGCTGCTCAGCTGGGCGACAGGAAGAAATTTCCCAGCAAAACGGGGAGGCAGTTGGCAGCCTCAGCATGATGACATCACTTCCAGCATGATCTGGAAGTGATGTCATCACACCGGATAACACACTAGTATGGCTGAATGTTAGAGAATCACCCCCAGTAATGCTAAAAGTGACACCATTGTCTTGGGAACACCAGTCCCACCCCCCAAAAAAACCCTGTAATTTCCCATCTCCTCCATCTCTTGCCAATCACCAGACATTCCTATGTTACAGGTCTCTTCAAATTTTAGGTAAGAAACACAAAAGATTGGGGGACAGACCGTAGTAGTCAAGTTTTTGACTAGCACATTCACAGGATTGCTGCTATTTATTTATTTGTGCTATTTATATTCTGCCTTTCTCACTGAGACTGCGGGCAGATTAGACAGTGTAAACAAATCCAATCAGTGTAACTCAATACTATCAACATGTTGTTGTTGTTCAGTCGCACAGTCGAGTCCGACTCTTCGCGACCCCATGGACCAGATTACGCCAGGCCCTCCTGTCTTCCGCTGTCCGCTGAAGTTTGCTCAATTTCATGTTCGTTGCATCGATGACACTGTCTAACCATCTCATTCTTTGCCGTCCCCTTCTTCTTTGACCTTCAATCTTTCCCAGCATCAGGGTCTTCTCCAGTGAATGCTCCCTTCTCATTTGGTGGCCAAAGTATTTGAGCTTCAGCTTCAGGATCTGGCCTTCCAGGGAACAGTCAGGGTTGATTTCTTTTAGGATTGACTGATTTGATCTCCTTGCAGTCCAAGGGACTCTCAAGAGTCTTCTCCAGCACCATAGTTCAAAAGAATCTATTCTTCGGCGCTCGGCCTCAACATGATGGGATATCTAATAAACAATTTTTTTGTTTACGTCTTTAAAAAGACCGTGGAGAGGCCTGCTCTCATTTGTTTAACCTTTTTCTTGGGTATTTTTGCATCTCTATGTGTGTGCCCATACCAGGTAGTCCTCTGGCAACTCCTTCTGGGGCACAGAGGATGTTCAGAGAAGTGGCTTGATAGCCTGCGTCTGGCCTCCCAGCCCCTGGTATTCTCTGGAGGTCTCTCATTCAACTACTCTCGAGGGTGGGCCCTGCTTAGCTTCCGAGATCTGAAAAGAACAGGCTTGCCTGCAGGGCCGGCTCCAGGAATTTCTGCACCCTAGGCGGGCGCAGATCCCAACCTCCCGGTTGGGCCTGGAGACCCAGCCATGCTGCCCCCCCTCCTTCCCCCCCAAGTGAGGAGGGGGAGGGCGGGCAAGCTGTGCCCCAGCTGGGCACTTGGCGGCGGCGGGGAGTCCCCGCTGGCTGCTGCCGCCTCCCCCCCCAGGGAGGAGGGGGAGGGCAACTTGCACCCTAGCAGGGCGCTTTTTGGTGGCGGCAGCTGCGGCGGCAGCGGGGAGATTCCGCTGGCCACCGCTGGCCGCCTCCTCCTCCTCCCCCCTGAGGAGGAGGGGGAGGGCGACTTGCGCCCTATCTGGGCGCTTGGCGGCGGCGGCCGCAGCGGGGAGATCCCGCTGGTCGCCGCCTCCTCCTCCTCCTCCTCCCCCCCAGGAAGGAGGGGGAGGGCAACTTGCACCCTACCTGGGCGCTTGGCGGCGGCAGCGAAATCCCACTGGCCACCACCGGCCTCCTCCTCCCCCCCGAGGGAGGAGGGGGAGGGCAACTTGTGCCCTAGCTGGGTGCTTGGCGGTGGTGGCAGCGGGGAGATCCTGCTGGCCACTGCCGGCCACCTCCTCCGCCTTCTCCTCCTCCCCCCCGAGGGAGGAGGGGGAGGGCAACTTGCGCCCTAGCCGGGCACTTTTCAGCAGCGGTGGCGGTGGACGCCTGGTTAGGGTGGTGGTGGGGCGCTTTTGGGGGGGAGCAGAGTGCCATTTGACGCCCCTGAGGCCGGCGCGCCCTAGGCAAGCGCCTAGTTCGCCCAATGGGCGATCCGGCCGTGCTTGCCTGGGTTATCCTAATCCAGGTCAGGGCTATTTAACCTTTTTATGTGGTTTTTATTTGGTTGTTTAGTCCAAATTGACAGCTTTGTTCTACTGTAAAGTAGGAAAGCCACATGTAACATTACATAAATCAAAGTTCTCCAGCATTATATCTTCACCAACCATCTACAAGTATCTTTCTAAGACAGCTATTACTTACAAGACAATATACATTCTGGTTGAGTGGCATAAAACTTACAACCAGGAGACAACGGAATCCTACGTTACTTTATCTACTCACTACATAAACTGTAGAGAAGTTTCTCAGCCCTGAGTGTGGTTATCATAGCACTAGGTCAGAGTTTAAATGCCCTATGCATTATCTGTGTTCAGGTGAAGAACATGGCATTGTTTTACTGTGGTTTGAATAACTTTACTTTGTAGAAAGGGGCTGTAATTCTGCTTATTTAAGAGTCAAGATATTTACTTGCAGCTAAGCAGGTCAGTGGGCCAGAGATAACAAGAGATAACACTAAAACAAGACACTAAACTCCACAGATAAGAGTACCCTTGAAACAATCTAACCAGCTAATAACAGGAGACAGGAAAATTAGTGTCCCTAAATCTGAGTCCAGAAGCACCTTAGAGACCAACAAAATTGGGGGGGGGGCAGCGCGGGATAAGCTTTCGAGAGTCTTTTTGTCAGCTGCCTTCTGAAACTATATTTGGAAAAATTGGTGTGTTGCTGACAATGTAATGTAAGAAGACCAATAATGTATCGTTCTTAGACACCATTTTCCTAACATGAATTTGAAAACAGAGCCAACAGAAAAAGGTAATAAAGCCACCCAGTCAGTGGGCTGCAAATTAAAACAGTATTTTATGCTCCAAAATTTACTGCAACCATAAGGAAACTGAGTAGTGAGGAAGTGTGGAGAATTATCTTTACACACCATGGAAGGATTTGTTTACATCACATGATAAACCATAGTCCGTGGTTAAACACTGAGTATTGATTGAATAGATTACCATAAATTCTTATAAAAGCCTGGGGGCTCTGTCTCCTCTGGTGAATGGTTATAACCAGGAAAAGCACTGCATTTGAAGCCTTTATTGCCAGTAGGTATGTATAAACAGAGAAACTTTCATCATTTTTATAAAGCAAAACGGCAGTGTGATCACGCCCATAGTGCTCAAGTTGCTATATCCAAAATGGCACTCTTTGCTTGTCTGACCACCGCAAAAAATAAGTGCCAAAACTGCACTAGTAGCTGAACTCCTGAACAAGTCCTGATCTTTCTTTGCTACATATATCCTCTTGTGGTATTAATAAATATATCTAATTATTGGTAGGGTTGCCAGACCCCCAGTCCAGGCAGGGGTTCCCCCAATTTTCAGGGCTTCAAACCACTGCCAGCCAGCTGGCTGGAGGGGAAAGCCCCACCCCTGAATAGGTACTTTGTGCATTGACATCCCCAGTGTGATCATGTCACTTCCACGTGTTGTCATCGCACTGGCAATGTAGCCCTGCCTCCCCACTCCCGGAAGGCTCCCTTCCACCCACCCCCACCAGCAGAACAATTGTATTGTGTCATGAGAACTTTGAATAAATAATAATTGTTAGAGAGGCTCCTTGCAGCTACATTCAGATTGGCTGCCTTTGCAGAGCTGACCAATCAGGTAACAGAAGCATAAATGATGCCATGCAAATGAAGGCTCCAAGTAACTCTGTTCCTATTTGTCTATTTGTATTTTGTGTGTGTGTTTTGAGCTGGGGTTTCTGTATATAGTTGTGGCTTGTCCCGTTTGTTGTTGTTGTTGTTGTGTTCCTGAATAAAAGAGCTATGCTGAAATCATGATAGCCTCTTGAACCCACTATCCATATTTATGTGCCCTGTAATCTAAATTTTATATGTTATGGTTTTAATTTAACTTTTGTGTCTTAACATATCTTTTTTAAAAAATATTTATATATATTCCATAAGCCACCCTGAGCCTGCCATGGCAGGGAGGGCAGGATACAAATTAAATAAATAAATAAATAATATTTAACAAATTGGACCTGGCAACCCTGAATTCTCATCCCAGCCAAAACTGAGGTTACTTAAATCCAGAAACTGGAGCTGTGAACAGACAATACGGACCTTTCTACAAGCCTGAAAATTGCCCCAGATTTGCAGGAAAAAAGTTGAAATATATATTAAAAAAACTGTGGTGGAGGGGTTAAAAAACCCAAATGATAAAAGGAGTTCCTGTAGTTTTAAGAACAGGATGCCCTCAGAGGCCATTGCTGGCAACCACAACAATTTTGCATTCCAGGCTTGGTTTTTATCAGTGAAGGGCAGGGGAGGAGCCCTTTCCCAGGCTGTTTTGGTCTCCAAGGGAGGACTCATTGGGGGCCAGGCCTGGCAGCAACCACTAGTTCACTTGCTACCACTCGACTTACATAACTCACCCAAGACCAGCTGCTTGCTAGTGTTCAACAGTGGCCATCCCAAGAAAGCCAGTGCCCTGTAGTGGCTACAGTTTTGGACTAGGATCTAGAAGATCCCGTTTCGAATCCCCACCGTGCTGTGGAAGCTCACTGGGTGACCTTGAGACAGTTACACATTCTCAACTTAACCTACCTCTCAGGGTTATTGTGAGGATAAAATAGACTGGGGATGTATAGTGGATAGGAAGGAAAGAAAGAAGCAGAAAGAGGGGAAGGCCTATGGGAGCTTTCAGGAAAGGGAAAGAGAAAATAGTGGGGGAGAAGAAAATGAGATGCCCTCCCCAAAAGTTCTTGTGGGTCCGTCATTTGTATAGTCTAAGAAATGAGGAAACAGTTGAGCACATGGCATCTTCTGGGCAAGTATTGGGTCCTAGCTGCTGAATATGAACTTTGGTTATGTCATTGCAGAAGAAACAGGATGATACTGCTGTCTATCTTTACTAGCTTGGAGACTAACAGTAATACCAGTATTTGGCATACTGTAACAGTATGCTAGCTGGTTTTTAGGGAAGTTTTTCATAGAAGTGTGCTGGCAGTTATCACCACATCAAAGTCAGACAATAGCTTCTCTCATACTCATAAATATTCAACATGCAAGAAAAATCTGTGGAAACTCAAGTTGCATTCAGATATATTGTTAAGCTACAATTTGCTGCAAAGGTCACTAACACAATGGAGCACAACAGAGTATTTCTGGTTTGAAATAAACTCTGATTCACTATGATGTACAAATATAGGCACCTGGCTGGATTGGAGTTTCTTTGCTTCCCACTAACCAGGACTAAAAGACTCTGACAGAATACAGCCAGTCAGTCTCATAAGAATGCTGAACACCCTGTTTGGAATGAACAATTGCTGGGTCATTCCAAAACTTAACCATTATTCATCCATATTTTATCATGCTTTCGTAATACAGTGGAGCCTTGCCATTCATGGATACACAACTCATAATTCCACTTATTCATTGTCCTTGGGCTAATCATGTGATGCAGCTAGCCTCTAGTGCATGTGAGATAAAGAAAATGGCCATTAGCCTCTGCATAACTGCCAGTTCATCAGCACTCTACTTATGAATGGAAGAAGGGTGCAAGCTGGTGAGCTGCGTGATGGCCAATGCAACTTTGCTCGGCTATTGCCCAGACCCTATCTACAGGCTCCAGTATTTCCCAGCTCAGAGCTGGCAATCCTAGCTGATGTGGCCAACCCAACAGTATGTATGTGTGTATGAATGGGTAACAGAGTAGGGTGCTCAAATTGTTTGTGTAAATCTCCAATAAAACTTTAGCTTGATTTCAAGGAGTACTGCTGGGTGGATGTTCCCTCCTTCCTTACATCTTGGGAAAAGATCTCATGGTAGGGGTGCCAGGGCCTTACCTCCTGCTGGCACATGATGGGAGGGAGCTTTCCAGGAGTGGGGGCAGGGCAATGTCGTCACACATGATGTCACATGGAAGTCAGGTCATCACACCAGGGACACTGCACAGCGATGCCACGTTTTTTGGGCAAACATTATGGTAAAATTGGGCTCAAATTGCCCCAAAACAAAAGCATCACTGCACAATGTCCCCGGCGTGATGTCACTTTCATATGATGTCATCAAGTTGGGGATGTCATGTGGGAGGTCAGGGCTGTTGGGGGCAGGGCTTCCCCCACCACTCAAGAGCCCACGAAATCAAGGGATCACCCGCTCTCACCTGGGGACTGGCAACCTTATCCCATGCTCCTAGGGCTTTATTATCCCTGAGGGTCCCCCGGAGCCAGGCGACCAGGAAGGCACCGGTGGGCTGTTCCCCTGGCCCTCCACCCCGGGGTCTTGGGAGGGCCGACAAAGCAGACTGCTGCTACCACTGCCCAGTTCCGCCAGTGGCTCTGCAGGGCACCTAGCAGCTCTCAGCTCCACTTCTCCTGCCGTAAGTTCTGGTGGGAAGCCAAGTGGGACAGGGGGAGCAGGGGAGAAGGGTCTCTGCCCCATTGGTCTTTCCTCCCACCAAGGCCAGTCGCGTCCACATTACACCCCGTGCAGCACCCACCAATCCCCCTGTGGAGGCTCACTTGCAAACTCATTCCCCACTGCCCTGTGCTTCTGCCTTGGCCGAGCCAGGACCGAAGGAGGCATTGGCACCCCCCCATTCCCAAGTGCCACGGCCCCAGGGGAAGAGCAATGGCTGCCGCGCCTACCAAGGACTTTTAATGGGGCTGCTGGCAGGGAGGTTGAGGAGGAAGGGGAGGAGGCAGGTCAGCCCAGAGGTGGGTGGCAGAACTGGCTGGCAGGCCAGAAAGGCACTGATGGGCTGTTCCACTGGCCCTTGGCCCCAGGGCCTGGGGAGGGGGGCAAAAGCATATTGGCATTGTCTCCTTCTCAGCCCAGAGGCAGCTGTGAAGGCACTGGTAGGACGTTCTGCTGGCCCTTGGCCCTGGGGTCTGGGGAGGGGGGAGAAGGCGGCTTGCTATCATATCCTTCTAGAGCCTGTTGTATTGCTTCTATTTTACTTATATTTTACTTCTGTAATGGCACACAAGAGGCTTTAGAAAGTTCAAAAATAAACAAAATATTTTATTTACGTTGCTGGGGAAAAGGTAGATGGAATCAGGGGTAGATCAGAAGTGGAATCAGGAGTAGTATGTATTAGCTGAACCATAAAAACTGAGATAACTTTGTAATCATACTAAATCCAGCTAATATGTTGCCAATAAGTAAGTGTTTTTGCTTTTCAACAAAGTCCTTTGAAACTTTGAGAGAGGCTTTCTTTTCAGTTTCTGCTTTAACTCGCAAGCAAAGGTTGTTGCGTTTCACTGACACTTCACATTTAGAAGGCAGGAACATACCACAAAGTTCCCAAAATCCTTCTCTCTGCACAGACCAGGGATCACTCTTCTTTCAAGAGCTATCTCCCTTTTAACTGGGCAGGGATTATTTCTCTTAACTAAATGCAATTTCCCTTTTCAGCTTGAATGGGGATCCTCATTGATCCACTCACTACTCCTTCCAGTTTCCCAGTCCACAGTCAGGGCTAAACTGTCTCTTCTTCCCAACTGTCAGTTCCCAATTGTCATTTTTAAACTGACACTCTCCACAGAATTCTGTTTGAACAGCCTGTCACTCAAAGGTTCTTGGACTCTGTGGGGTGTTAACCCTTGATAGTCCGTCACAACTGTGTCTTGCAAAAACAGACTTAACTGGAAGATTGTCCTGTTTTGCATAAATACTGTGCAGTTCTTATGTCCTAGAATGCTGCAAGTCATTCAGAACTAATAAATAACCATGTCTAGAGTGTTCAGATAAATATGCATCAGTTCAGGCTACACATTCACAAATTCTGTATTAATGGACAGGGACTGTTCACAATGAACATTTTCCTTAATTGGCAGTACTCAGTTATTTATTTATAAGTATCCCTTTTAATACCACATCAACAGGCAACAGTTCTACTCAGCATTTATTTCCAATTCCTTGATGAGCTTTATGAATGCCAACATTTCTTGCCTTAACAACTACAGAACCGTGATTCTACACTTCTTTAGTAATACCCCATTAGCAAGAGACTGATCTTGTACAAGTTTGTTGTATGGCCTCAATAATATGTTCACTCCATCTTGCAAGGACTTCATGTCTTCTTGCAGTATTCTTTCTCCCTGTGCTGCCAGAGCTATTTATCCTCCAACAGTTGTTCAAAAATGGAAAACTAGTTTCTTCAACTCATTACAATGAATCTGATAAAAATCATCCATTAATATTCATTTCTTCCTATCAAAAGACCTAGACTTTTGTGAATGATAGCATAACCATATGTTGGCAGCAGAAAAACATCTGCAGTCATGCAGGCTTACTTACTAAATTCCTCTTGGCAACACTGATCAAGAGCTTCAGTCTCAAAATGACCTACATAACATGAACATTTTTGAAAGCACATACCAGTGTTAGTGCATCTTTTCTTTGTAACCAGCAGCTACAGAGGAACATACAGGAACAGCAAACTCCAGGCTACTGTAGAAGTCTGTCACCACCAAGGTGGTGAAACAGACATGCCACAGGACTTCCCTCACAAGTTCTCACTTTGGGGGGGAGGGGGAGAGGCACTGCAACTTACTCAACAAATTGTTCCTGGATTAGGTAGCAAAGATTCCCACTCAACATTTTAAGATTTATCTCTTCCCTTTCCACCCTGTGCCCCCCACCTATGTCTCAAAACAGATAAACATTTATGATCCTTTGAATTTTAATTCTCCCTATCAGCCCCCAGGGTAAAACAGCAAAGGAAAATGAACGGATGAGGAAATGAAGCAACTTCTGAAGATACTCAAGGTACAATTTTAATATCCCCATCTCTTTTTCCAGTGCTTTTGATATTTTTTTATCTCAAACGTTTTATGTTTTCAGCCACTACCCAGCTTCTTGTTTGTACCTTTTATATGATCTCTTGTAGTCTTTGTGTTTTTCCTTCCCTTTGCTAAAGTTGTGTGCGGTTTCTAATGCTGAAGTTTCAACACCTGCATTTGTCAAAACAGCAGTGGAGTCAGTGATTGTGCAGATCCACTGCACACTGCAGATCCAATCATTTCATTGAGAACCAGCATGAAGCCACATTCGCCTACCTGCATGTAAAGTGCCCTGAAGTCAGCAGCTGATTCCCCTTTCCTCCTCCAATCACAAACCAGACAACGACAAAAGAGCTATATCTCTTTTAACAGAATAAACCCTCTTTAACAAGGTTCCTGGGCCCAAGACCAAAGAAAAGCAATGCTTAGTAAGGCTGGTGTTCTTTGCTGCTGACCTTGTCCAGCCCTCCATCCAGTGAAGGAGTCTCTTCCAAATCCATGGCTGCAACCTCTGCCACTGCAAAATTTCTTCTGAGGCAGACTTCAAGGCAGCTACACCCACTGTGACAGCCTGTGATTTTTTCTTCCCAGTGGCTGGAAATATCCTTGATCTTGCTAGGATCTGAGCCCTTGAGACTGGGAGCATTATGATTCTTTGTGGTATCCCTTCTGGTGCTCCTTCTGGAGATCTGGGGTCACTACCTGGAGACGAACTTCTGCTTCTCCTATATTCCATGGAATACCACAGAGTTTGCCCTCTGAAACTGCCATTTTTTCCAGGGGAACTGATCTGTTGTCTGGAGATCAGTTTTAATTCCATGAGAATTCCAGCCTCCACCTAATTCTGGCCTCTTGCCTGTGCCAACAAACTGGCTCCTCCCTCAGCATGGATGCCTTCTCCTGTCTCTCTGCCTTTAAACTTCTTCCTCCCAGACATGCCTGCTTCTTGTCTCTTTTTTCCTACTCCACGAAGGGGTCTTATACCCAAGCAGTCTT
Organism: Gekko gecko; assembly: GCA_029375565.1. NCBI lineage: Eukaryota > Metazoa > Chordata > Lepidosauria > Squamata > Gekkonidae > Gekko > Gekko gecko. The sequence goes on from JAPDNY010000003.1 coordinate 49,058,072, forward strand.
TTCCTCCTGAGTAGGTTAGTCATTGCAAACCAGTTCCCTCCTCCTGCTCCCCAGTGACCACACTGGGTCAGTTTCAACCCATCAGCATCTCTGAAACAGAGCTGCCATTCCTCCCAAGTTGACTTGTTTGCTCCCCTTTCTTTTCCCCAGACCAAGGTACAGCATATGTAACTGTGTGTATGGCATAAATAAGGAGCAAATCAGTTTGTGGACCTGATTTATATATAGCCTAAAAAGATATGTGTAAAATGGGAATCTTGACACTTTTTTTTAGTTACAAACTCTTCAAGCTCGATAAAATCACATCCAGCATGTATGCCTTCTATGTAAAATACAGATTGGTGGCAAAGGAAGGAGGCTTTAAGGTAGGGTTAAGAACATAAGAGAGAACATAAGAGAAGCCAATGTTGAATCAGGCCAATGGCCCATCTAGTCCAACACTCTGTCACACAGTGGTCAAAAATAACAGGTGCCATCAGGAGGTCCAGCAGTGGGGCCAGGACACTAGAAGCCCTCCCACTGCTGCCCCCCCCCAGCACCCCTGCCCCAGATTGAGAGTTCCTATCTATACCTTGTGGCTAATAGCCACTGATGGACTTCTGCTCCACATGTTTATCTAATTCCCTCTTGAAACTGTCCATGCTTGTAGCTGCCACCATCTCCTGTGGCAGTGAATTCCATGTGTCAATCACTCTTTGGGTGAAGAAGTACTTCCTTTTATCTGTTCTAACCCGACTGCTCAGCAATTTCATTGAGTGCCCACAAATTCTTGTATTGTGAGAAAGGGAGAAAAGTACTTCTTTCCCCACCTGCTCAATCCCATGCATAATCTTATAAACCTCAATCATGTCACCCCTCAGCCGTCATTTCTCCAAGCTAAAGAGCCCCAAGCGTTTTGACCTTTCTTCATAGGGAAAGTGTTCCAACCCTTTTATCATTTTATCATTGCCAGTTCTGGGTTGTGAAATACCTGGAGATTTAGGGGGTGTAGCCTGGGGGAGGGTCAGGGTTTGGGGAGGGGAGGGGAGAAACCTCATTGGTGTAAAATGCCACAGAATCCACCCTCCAAAGCACTCATTTTCTCCAGGGGAACTGATCTCCATCATCTGGAGGTCAGTTGTAATTCTGGGAGATCTCCAGGCCTAGGGTTGCCAACTCCCACCTGAGAAATACCTAGGGATTTGGGGAGTGGAGCCTGGGGTGGGTGGGGTTTGGAGAGTGGAAAGACTTTAGCAGGGATGTTATGCCATAGCACCCACACTCCAAAGAAGCTATTTTCTCCAGAGCACCTGATCTATGTCATCTCGAAATCAGTTACAATCCCAGGGGATCTCCAGTGCCTACCTCAAGGTAAGCAAATATTTCCAGACCTCACCTGAGCAGTGGTCTTCAGGTTTGTAGCCTGCTGAGAATGAGATATGCTTCCTACAGCTTCTCTCTCAGCCCTGTAGAACAGTCATTGGGGAGGAAAGAGAGATCCTGGCATTTCATGATTTGGTTTCATCTCCATCGAAACACAATAAGAAAGATCCCTGTGGGTGAGATTATTGAGGTGGGAACTGCTTTTCTTGAGGATCCAACTTTTCTGAAGATCCAAACTTCCCACAGTAAATTAAAACCCTCTTCAGTTCAGGGCTTCAACCATGGTGGCTTTATTATTATTATTATTATTATTTTTTGCAGTTGCATAGGGCAGTCAGTGAAACTCGGTGATTAGACCATTTTGGTCTCACTTTGATTTAACTTTGCACATACTACAGAAAAATAACTGCCTGCCAAGAGCTATCTATGAAAACCAACAAGGCAAAGATAAAATGTGTCAAATCTATACAGCTAGACATTGTTTGATCTGCCACTTATTCAGCCTCTTAGTCTACAGCAGGAATTAGTTCAAACTTCCGCTACCCTGATTAGCAGTAAAAGGAAGTAAAAAATGTTGAGTTGAAGTACAAGATTCATACATGAACTGAACAGGGTGCTCCCATTTATTTATTTAGAATATTCATATACAGAAAAATATAGACTTACATTAAAATGTTTTATTAAAAGATTTGGACAACCATAGCTGTGTGAAAAGAATGTAAACAACTATTCCATTGTCAGTTGGGGACAGTAAGAACCTTCTTGAGGTAGTTATTCTTCTTCTCCTAATTCAAATTACTAATTGCCAGCAACATTGGGTGGAAACAGTTATACTATACGCTAGGGTTGCCAGCCAAAGGTTGGGAACCAAAATGGTGACACGGGGTGGGAGGAGAACAATGCCACAATTTCATTTCCAGTGAATGCCTGGCAGTGATGTCATGTCACTGGCCTGGCATTGATGTGACACTCTAGGATTTGGGCAAAACTGAAAACATACATGACATCAGTTCCGTCTTAGTGGTGTCAACTCTTGCTTGGGAAATTCCTGGAAATTTGGAGGTAGAGTGTTGGGAGGGTAGGATTCAGGGAAGGGAAGGAACTCAGTGAGGTATAATGCCATACAGACCATCCTCCAAAGCAGCCATTTTATATAGAGGAACTGATCTCTGTATTCTGGAGATAAGTTGTTATTCCAGCAGATCTTCAGTCCCCACCTGGAGATTGGCAACCCTATCTGATTATACTGCCAACACGGGCCCACAGTGGACCTGCAGGGCACAAGCAGAGAGAAAAGGAAGTCCCCCTATTATGCACCTCCATTAACATGACCTAAATTTCTGAAATGCAGTGTCTTCTAAAAGTCTTTTATCAAATATTGCTTAGGCTACTAGCCTACGTCAACCGTGGTTTCCCTACAGTTTTTTTCACAATTTTATAAGCTTACACTTACTAAGACTGGACCCCACAATTCCCTTCTGCTAAGTAAGCAAGCACTCAGCTTATGGAATTTTACTGAGGAGTAGGAAAGTAAATCTCTCTCTCTCTCTCTCTCTCTCTCTCTCTCTCTCTCTCTCTCTCTCTCTCTCTCTCTCTCTCACACACACACACACACACACACACACACACACACACACACCACCACCACCACCACCACGAAGCATCAACTGACAGATAACATTTATGACAAGGGAAGTTTTACATAGCAACATAATTCAGATAACTATAAGTACCAGAGATTTGGAAATTATTTACTATATTTCCACATGGTCCCTTCCAACACATTTTTGGAAATTGAATCACTCTGCAAACTTCATCCCTTATCTCTGTTTAATTTGATAAGGGAAAAAGAAACAGAACGCATACATGGAGTGTCCCCTAAGCAACAATAACAGTGATCTGTAAGAGGGAAGGAAGAATGGCATTCTACAGTAAAGTATTTTCTACAGCATGTGCTGATTCACACATTATAGAACAAACAGGCTGAACCTGGGGGCCCCACTCTTTGTCTTGTGTTAACAATCAACATGAGTTATGGGCTTCCCTTAATTTCTGCACACACAGCGCCCAGTTCAGATCATAGATGGAGAACAGCATATATGGAGAACAGGTTATCACCACCGCCCCATTTTCCTGACCTGAAATATTCTGAGGGAATGCTGTTTTGGCCCCCCAGATTTCAGGTCTAGAAAATGGTGCAGAGGGGGATGGCTTTTCTCCAAGCATGCTTCAGCCTCAATCCAAATCAAGCAATGCACAGCAGGAACTGACGAGAACCTGCTACTCATATCTGACTGTTATCTATGACACAGGAGGGAGTTCTTAGACTCAACCCGTATATACTGTGTAGTATGTAAATTGGCTCTATAGATTAATAGCACAGTGGGGATACCACAGACACAGAGCTGGATCAATGCACAAGCTACGTAGGCTACAACTGCAAGCCTCAATTTATAAGGGGTCTCGAAATATAAAAAATTACTAAAAATCACTACATTACCATTGAGGGGGGTAATACCATAGGGTCTCTTAATGCCATAGATTCTCATTATGTCTTAATCAGGCTGTGCACAGAAAATCCACCAGCGGGAACCACCAGATAGTGCCACCACACAACCCCATTAATGCAGTGCTCCATCACAGAGGGCATTTTGAAGCACATGCATTAGAGGAGGCACTGAGGGGAGACACATTAACGAGTCCATGGACACATTTCAAATTACCCAGGGCTGCCCATATTTATGCACAGGAGACTGTTAAGTAGATAGTTAACCAAGCTAATCAATCTGCCTAATGAAAGAAAAAAATAATGACCCTGTTCTTTGCTCATTTCCACTGATATGGGTTGAAACAGAGCCCACCTACAACACAGTATTATCCCCTCAGGCTGAACAGAGAGTCTGAATGAGTCATGCTTGAAGAATCTCTTTCACTTTTTAACTTATCCTCCATCACCAACCTAGAAAGAACATAAAATTTCTCATATATGGGTACCCAATTAATGTTATTCTCACTGTTCAGGATATCAGTTCCTTACCCTGCCTTTGTCTTCCAAAATAAACCCCAACCCTGCGTGAAATGTACATCTGTTACTCTTAAAATAAGGGCAAAATACCATTCCAGCATTCAACAAGTATATCAGCTCTAATGGCTTGGTTTTGAAAGAAAATCACCAACCTTGTAAGCACCATTTCCCTTCTTTTTATTTTATAATAAAAAATAATAATTCCAAATATAACAGTGACTGCATAGGGAAATATAAACATCATGTTTTAATATGTTAAAAATTTTCCCTGTGTTTGCCTCCACTTGTCCACATCCATTAAACATTTGGATTTCAGAAAATACATCAGTCTAACAATGCTTTCGTAATCCTTTAGTTTGTCCAACCATTCTTGTTTATTAGGAAATGAGGACTTCATCCAATCATGTATGAAGACCATGCACACAGCAATAAACGCAAGTAGTATTAAATCTCGTGTTTTGCCCAGAAACTAGTAGTACTCTCTATTTTCCTTCTTAAAATCATGAGCATGAAGTCATTTAACTATAATAGTTTTTCTGGTTACAGAATTTTAAGAGGAAATTTACATCAGAAACTTGCCAATGCACATGCTCCTGTCTTCCTGCCTTGGGTCCTTTCCGCACTTGGATCTCATCCCTGGTTTTATCAGAGTTCAACTCATGACACAATACCTTGCATGTATCCTGGTTGTAACAGCAGCTGTTTATCCCAGGATAAGTGTGGGGAAAAACCGGGGTGACCTCAATGTAATGTGGAAACCAAAAATACCCCGAGATAATTACAGGGGTGAACTCGAGCGTAGTGTAGAACATAAGATCAGGACAGAGTTGAACCAGGATTTAAGATCTATTGCGGAAAGGACCTTGTGGTGTATCAGAGAACCAGGAGGAGGCTGCTGGCTGGAGAGGGAATGCACAGGAGCAGAAGGGAAAGCCAAACCAGCTAAAGAGAGAAGGGTGAAGAAGAAGCAGCCAGAATGAGAGAAGAATTGTCTCAGGGATGTTCCTAGGCAAAAAGGCAGGTTGCCGTATTGTGGCTCTTCTCCTTTGTTATGTATTGTAACCCTGAGATTACCCTGAGGTAAAGATTACCATACCTTCAGGTGCCTGGAGCTGTCAAGTGAAAATAAAAATCATCTGTGCAAGGAAGTGCTTTCAAGACCCCACTGACCCCAAGTATGATGTTCCCTTGCCCCAAGGTCATCACGCTTGGTCATGAGAAAGGTGAGCATATCAATATTTTAAATAATAAACCAATCAGTTCTGTAGATGGGACTCTGCTGCATACTTTTTATGAATGGAGTAAGGATGGGGTGACTACTTTTGCTGGGACTGCTCCTTGTGGGAAGACATTTCAGTTTGTGCTCCCCAGGTAGAGTCTCCAGCTATCACCACTGTACCACAAACCTACAGCAGGATGGTCTGCAAAGGCATGGTAAGGAACGGAGATTCTGAATGGTGACATCCACATGGAACTGTCTCCCAATCCTTTAACAGCTTGTCCTTTGACTCCACTCTCAGTCACTTGTGTTTCATTACTAGAAAATTCTAAGATCAGATCTTCTCTCAGAACTCTGTCTGAGAGAAGAGTACTTAAGACACAATTTCACTCACGCTACAAAATACAGAGAAACTGTAAGTCCACACAATATGCAGAATGATAGGAACTCTCAGTCTGGGGCAAGTGATGCACTATATTCTTGGTGCTTGGGGGGCAACAGTCAGAGGGCTTTTAGTGTCCTGGCCCCACTGCTGGATCTCCTGATGGCACCTGGTATTTTTGGCCACTGTGTGACAGAGTGTTGGACTGGATGGGCCATTGGCCTAATCCAGCATTGGCTTCTCTTATGTTCTTAATGTGCATGGTGTACAGGCTCACATTTTGTGCTCCTTTACAACTTAGGCTTCATACAGCTGCATTCTCCATTGTCCTTAGCCCATATGCTATGTTTTCTGATAAACAAAAATTATTATTTTTCTTGCCTTTCATAGAAGTGAAGCAGTGAATACGACTCCTGTTGAACATAAAAACTAGCTGAAAATTTAGTTTTAACAAGCATTTTAATTTAACGTTTAGCATTTAATTTAACAAGCACTCAATGAGTTAATTTTGCAGGGGTTTTTTTCAATTTATTGCATTGTGCTATCACACCATTGCATCACTGTGTAGTGGAGCAACAACAAAATATCCCCTCACCACCACCATTCTAAAACATACATCAGCTGGAAAACATTTCCCCCTTACAGTTGTCTATTCTTCTCTCTTAGGATAGCCACCATTTTTAAGACATGCTACAAAAATGTGTATTTCATTGAAAAAAATGCATTCATAATTCACCTTTAATTCATTTTTAATGGGAACTTTACGCATCACTGTTAATAAAAAAGAGAATTTTCACCAAACAAGTTAGGGCAAGACCTCTGGGATATCTGTGGGCTTTTGGGATAATATGAACCAGCCAAGAGAAATTGAAGGCATGTTTCTGGTGAACAAAAAAGGTTACAAAGTCATGAAACTTCAGGTTCTAGGCAAATTGTTGAACTCTTATTACTCTGCTACTTTGCAGTAGATTTTTCTTGTTACAGTGCTCTTCTATGGTTGGGGCCACTGGGGAGGGAGGGACTCCTGCTCCCCATATACCATTTTTCCAACCCAAAATGGCACTGGGGAACATTAATTGCCATCATGCCCTCCCAGCACCATTTTGGGTCAGAAAAACAACACAAGGGAAAGGCTGGAGCCCCTCCTTTCCCTATGCTGCAGTCGTCCCAACCAGAATCAGTCCCCACAGTGCTATATAAAGGACATCCCCAGAGCAAATTCCTTCTACAAAATGGCAGTGTGCTTCTGGGACAAACTCATGGATGTCATTTTATCTAATTTGGCCCAAACAATCTGAATTTCTGCCCACAACAGATCTCTTCTGCTCCCCCACTTCCTTCGGCCATTTTTATCCTCCAGCAAGACAGGGCAATAAGCTGCTTGTTTCCCTTGTAGAAGGGTGTCTTTGTCACAGTCCTGAGGAGAGAGGTGAAATGGTTGGCCACAAGAAGTTAGATCAAGGAGACAGTCAGAGTACGTCCAACAAAGTCACCAGAGGAAGACAAGCAGTAATCCACAAGCAAAGAAGACCCCACATAGTGAAGACAGCAGCACCCTATAAATGCAGAAATGTTTCTTAGATTTGAGTTTTATATAGTCTACATTATACACAGAAAGTTTCAACTGGGGACAACACAGCATAAAATAATGATAATTCCGGCATAGTGCATACTATTTTTCCCTACTAGGTGGCCCTTAGAAAATGTATGCCTGAATACATTTGAAAAAAATAAAATATTTCAGCTGAATTTTTTTCAGCATTACCCAATTACCTGACAACTTTCTGATTTTCTGTTGTAAGAACTGAAAGAACTTTGGAAAAAATGAAAACCTTCATATCTGATTTGTATGGTTCTTTGGGGGGGCTTCATATCTCTACCTGGGATACATTTTTACACTGTCAGATCAATCTAGTTTTGTAAACTATAATTTTCAAAAAAAAATTAAACTTAAGTAGACAACAACTATAATCTTCAAAATTTTAAAATTTAAGTAGACAAAAACAAAATTATTAAAGCCAGTGCCAAAGTATGCAAACAAGCATTCTACCAGGCAAAGAGGAATATTTATATAGACACTGTTATATAAGAGATCACCTGTAGGGGTATTTCTGATTTGACAGGAACTACATGCAATTGGAAATTCTTAAATGTTCTGAGTTGCCATGCAGTTTCCAGTACTTGGATTTCAGAGGTGAAGGGGACTCATATGGACTGATGATCCAGTGTGTATGGAGTCAGGAGCAATATATTAAATACAACCCCAGCCTTCATTAAAACTTGTGAACAAGTGATCCCAGGCAGCAAGAAAATAGGCACCACACCCATGTAATAGTTTAATGGTGTATTTGCTTTATGTCGTTTACACCAGTCTTCATTTTCCAGTACAATACCAGTGGTTATATCCACCAAGCCAGTACATATGCAGACAAGAAGGATGTATTCTTACTCATCACCAAAAAGATGCAAAAGTAATCCTAATCACTTTAATAACCTCATGTTTCCAACCTACCTGTAAAGCATAAACTTCTCATAAAATCTTCTTTCAAAGTGTTCTGTAAAGTCTGCTGAACAGGGTAGTTTTGAAAACGAAAAGTCCACATGAATTTTCAGGTTCCACAGATAATAGAACAGCTCAATAGAGTGTATGTTTTAGTCATATCTTTATTTACAAAGGCATGTCTGTTAGCAGGCCTGTCCACTCAAAGCTCAATACTTTGCTTTGAAAAATGCTGAACACAAGTTTGTAGGGCTTTGCTATCTTGACAAATTCCACAGCTGCTAGGAAACAACTCTGCAGCAATGTTGTAAAACTGGGGGCACAATTCCTCATTAGGCTGTCAACAGACCCACCCTTTTTCCTTCTCCAAATAACAGGCTCCAGCACAATTCTTCTTTCATACTTTCAGGAACTTTTTGAAATTCTGCACAATGATAACTCATTCAGTGTTTGGTTAATCCTATACTTTCATACAAACATTAAAAAATCCTAGAGTAAACATTGTATATGCCCTCTCCCCCCCCTTCTCCCTTTGGAGTTTGCCACTGCTTGATTTCTAAGTAACTATGGATCATGACCAGTGTTCCCTTTAAGCTGAGTTAGTGTGAGCTAGCTCACAGTTTTTTAGTCTCACACATTTTTGCCTTAGCTCAGGAAGGATGGCTCCAGAGCAAACTAATTTATGCAGTAACCAAATCACTCACTCACAACTTTAATGCCAGTAGCTGACGAAGTAGAATTTTTGCTCACAAGACTCCACAGCTTAGAGGGAGCATTGCTCATGACTGATTGGGTCAGAGGTCTTCTGACCTAGAAACCCTTTCCAACAGAAATGTAAGAGTTTGCTTTGATGACTGGATATGAGCAATGAAGTCACACACTCTGAAAATACTGAAAAACCATTATTCTTTCAGAAAGTAAAACCTGGAATTGCTAACACTTTAATATTGTTTGATTTTAATATTGTTTTACGCTATTGTATTATTTATTAGGAATCGTATTAATCTAATGAATTGTGTTTTATGGACTATGAGAATTTTATTCTGTTGTGAGCAGCCCTGAGCCAGCCTAGGCCGGAAGGGCGGGATAAAAATCAATAAAATAAATAAATAAAATAAAGTGCCAAAACAAAGGTCTTGAACTAAAAATGGTTCTGAGATTAAGCTCCGACAATAAACTCACTTTTTAAACTCACCTCCATTCTGTTAGTTCCTCCCCATAACATATAGCAGCATGGTTCTACAGGTCCAGTTTTGTGGGTATTTCCCATTTGATTGCTATATTCCCACCTAAGACATTTTCAGATACTACATTCACGCATGCCACTATACCAGCAACTGTATATTTCAGGAGTGTGCACTGCCCACATGTGGTAGTGACGGTGTCTGAATGGGGGAATGCACATATTTTGCATGCAGATATAGCTTCAATATGCATGAACAAGAACCCTGAAAAATCCAGTGGTCAGTTTGAATGTACTAAAGCTGTACATACATCATACAAGAGGAAAAGGCTGTCAACTCCTGCCTGGAAAATACCAGGAGATTTGGGTGTGGAGGCTGGAGACCGAGGGGTTTAGGAAGCAGAGGGACATGAGCAGGGTATAACACCATAGAGGTATAACACCTGAGCAGGGTATAACACCTCCAAGGCAGCCATTTTCTTTAGGGAAATTGATCTCTCTCTTTTTTTTGGCCTGGAGAGCAGCTGCAATTCCAGGAGATCTCCAGTCTCCTCACCTGGAGGTTCACACCCCTATTAAATGCAATGAAAAGGGCTATAGATTTTCATCAGCAAACCTCATAGACATATTGTTATATTCAGCTGCAGATTAAAACAATTTTTTTAAAGACCACGTGGTGGTGCTGAGCAACTACAGCGGACTGGGACAGTGAAAGTGTGGAGAAGCCTGCCCTGTGGAAACCCCATTGCTACTGTGTTGTATACTTGGCTGTAGCAACAATGGGGAAACCACACAAATCTCGCCCCGTATGGAAAACACTTCTATAGAGCTGAGTGCTGCATGAAATTTATTCCCCAGATTGAATAATCAATAGAACTTCTCTGTGGCTTTAGGAGAACAGAAACAGACCTCTTGCACCTTAGAATCATATACACTTCTTACCCTAAAATGCTAAATTAATTGATTTGTGCTGAACAAGGCATGACGGAGGGAGCGGGTAGAACAACAAGCTATTTGCCAAGACATGCTGTAGCAGCTGTCATCACTTAACCTGGAATTCTCTTGACAACACTTTACCATGGTGTGTTTGCATAAAATATATAAAACACTACTGTTACATTATTACAAGGAAAAGTAGGAAAAGGGTCACCTTAATGAGATGGCAGACTTCTGCTTCTGGTTTCTGAAAGTTTGCACAGCCTGACTGAGTTTCTTGCTCAACGCTCCAACAACAAATAGCTCTTTGTACATGCCTGACAGAAAGCGAGACACTTGCATTCTAGTGCTAATAGGCTCGACTGAAATGATAAAGGTATCGGTGCTTGCATTCCCTGAGAAAAAAGTGGGCTTTGTTCATGCACACTGACATCCACCCAGAAGCACCGTGACTATGGAACAGTTCGCTAGTAATTTCTAAGTTATCTCCAAACCATTAAAGAAAACCATTAAAGAAAACTTTACAAGTTAGAAATTTCACTAGACCAGTAACAGGGAGGAAAAGATGATGTTTATTATGCCAGGGCCATTGAGATGTCTTACTGCTATCGAATCAGTCCCCCAAAAGAAGGCATGACCCAGTGGTATATGTTGACATAACTGTGTCTACAAACACTACAGACAGGTACACACTATACTGAAATTATATACAGGTTTTATGCTTATATTTATTACATTCATGCACTGCTTTTTCATTTGAAATTTGGCACAAATTTGCTATATATACAGTGGGCTGGATCCCACAGAGAATGAAAAGGTGTTGATTTCTGCCAGTCCCCCCCCCCCACAGCAGATCTCCAACTCTACCCTCATGTTATTCTTGGAGGTTCCCTGGCTCACCAGAAGCAGCATTTCAGGAGGCATTTGGGGCTGTAGCAGGGAGGTGAGGAAGTCATGGTCCACTGACAGAAATCCCTTTTGTCTGTGGAAATTACTGGGAGATCCATGCTATAGTTTATACCCATTCCCCAGTATTCATTACTGGAAAGAACAATAATTTACAATAAAAGCTTTGTTATCCAGCTCTTGACTATCCAGAATACTCAATTAATAGGGACTGACCAGAAGACAAGTTCTTCCTCTCAGTCAGCATTACCCTTATGTCTTCAGGAGCACATGCACCCCATTCCCGCCTCTTCAGTTGGCCAGAATGATGCCTCTAGCCGTTATTGGGCTGCTGACAGCCAGCACTGCCAGCTCATTGTCAGGCACCTCCTTCCTCCTTAGCCTACTACCTCAAGGTGTTGAGAATCAGTTCTACCAGAGGGCTCTCTGTCAGCTGGCTCACTTGTCTGCCTGCTACCAGTACCATACCAAAGGTGAGGCAGGGGTGCAGTCTACCCTGGGTGCAGCTTCAGGAAGACCCTTAAATGAGGACCCTCGAAGCCAGTGTCCAGCTGAACTCTTTCCTTTTATTTCTGAAAAGTAGTTCTGGCTGCAGCCACTAGGGGTGCAGGGAAGTCTGAGCATAGCAAAAAGCACTGTCGGGTCACCCAGACCGATTCCGCATAAGCAGTTGTTCTTGCCCTCAGTTTCCCGTTTCCCCCAGCCATACTGCTCAATTTCCCACTATTTGCTGAGTGGCCGCATTTTGACCTGCATCTTCCCCCCGATTTTTCCTGGGTCTTCTTGATCATAAAAAAATAAGGCTCAAGAAGATGTGAAAAATAGGGAGGAAATGCAGGTCAAAATGCAGCCGCACGGCAAATAGTGGGAAATTGAGTGGTACGTCTGGGGGAAATGTGAGACTGAGGGCAGAACAACTGCTTTTGCAGAATCGGTACCAGGCTTCCCTTTCTCCAAAACAGATCGTACAACCAAGCCAGTATGCTGACAACTGTTACAGTAATTGCCAGCCTGCAGGGCATTTTTTCCAATAGTTTAATCTTTCTCTCTTCCTTTCCTTGCACCTATCTCAGCCAGATCTTGCAAAGCAATAGTTAGGGGGTCGCAGCAAGACAGAACCACCTTTCCCTCTCTTAATTTCTCTCCCTCTTTTCCACACAATTCTCATTCATTTCTGTCTCCCTTCACCTAATTTTCACTTCTTGGTCTCGAGACCTTCTGATCCCTAACCTGCTTGGTGACAGAATGTATTTAAGAGTGGTATAGTAGCAAACCTTTGTTAATATTATGAACAGAAGGCACTGAGGTTTGCTAGACACTCTACATTGCACTGGTCCTGCTGGGCTTCCAACCCCTTCCCCTGGCTTGACATCAACTGGCATTGCTACAATGGAACTGGGTTTGCTGGGCACTGTACACTGCACTGGTTCTGCTGGAGTGCAAAAATGCCACCCCTTTCAGTTTCTACTGCAGAGATTCTCCGATTTGACTTTAGTCCTTTGGAAACAATGGAGGATGGGGGCACCTTCTTTGGGGGGGTAGTATGTTTCTTAACATCCAGTCTGCTGAAGCTTGTGATCACTATTTTGTGATGCTCTGACTAGTGTTAGTAAAAGTTAGTACGAAGGCAGACTCCTAGCTCTCCAAAATGTCTTGTAGATGTTTGAGATTGGATGGTCAGCTCCTGAGCTTCAAAATGGAGAACAGAAGCCCTCCCAAGTGCCTGCTCAGAACATGAGTGGTCTGATGGAATCCTTTTTTTTGCCATCAAGTCACAGCTGACTTATGGTGACCCTGCAGGGTTTTCAAGGCAAGAGACGTTTGGTGGTGGTTTGCCACTGCCTGCCTCCATGTCAACCCTACTTAGCTTCTGAGATCTGACAAGATCAGGCTGTCTGCGGGCTATCCAGGTCAAGGCTAGGCTGAGAGTGATGTGACTGGCCTAAAGTCACCCACCAGCAAGCTTCTATGGCAGGGGTCCTCAAACTTTTTAAACAGGGGGCCAGTTCACTGTCCCTCAGACCGTTGGAGGGCCGCTGTGTTCGCCCCTCCCCCCACCAGCCTGCTCGCCCCGCCGCCGCGTTCGCCCCCTCCCCCCACGACCAGCCTGCTCGCCCCACCGTCGCGTTCGCCCCCTCCCCCCACCAGCCTGCTCGCCCCGCTGCCGTGTTGGCTCCCTCCCCCCACCAGCCTGCTCGCCCCGCCGCCGCGTTCGCCCCCTCCCCCCACCAGCCTGCTCGCCCCGCTGCCGCGTTCGCCCTCCCCCCACGACCAGCGTGCTCGCCCCGCCCGCCGCGTTCGCCCCCCTCCCCCCACCAGCCTGCTCGCCCCGCCGCCGCGTTGGCTCCCTCCCCCCACCAGCCTGCTCGCCCCGCCGCCGCGTTCGCCCCTCCCCCACCAGCCTGCTCCCCCGCCACCACGCGCCCCCGACCAGCCTGCTCGCCCCTTCCTCCTCCTCAGCTCCTCGGCGCTCTTGCCGCCCAGGGCTGCTGGAGGAAGAAAGAGGCTGTGGGGGCACTGCTGCTGCGCTCCTCGAGGAGGAGGCAGCTCCGGGCGGGGGGGGCAGGCATAAACACTCGGCGGGCCGCATAAATGTCCTCGGCGGGCCGCATGTGGCCCGCAGGCTGTAGTTTGAGGACCCCTGTTCTATGGCATGAATGGGGATTCAAACCTGGATTTCCCAAATCCTAGTCCGAGATTGAAACCACTCAGGCTCTCATGATGGAATAGCATGTTGGAATCTGAATTTATTTTACTGGCATGATTATATATGAAAATAAAAGAAAATTTTCACTGTCTATGTTTCTTTTCTGGCCATTGAAACACAGTTTGTGTCCGGTGGCACCTTTAAGACCAAACTGTTCCGCTGCTTCAGACCAACATGGCTCCCCATCCAAATCTATTTTCTGGGTATAACTTTATCTGTTTTATGGGTATTACTTGTTTTATTTCATGATTGTTACTGAAAATAATTTTGTCGTATAGAGGAGGGGCCCTGACCTGGATAGCCCCCAGCCTAGCCTGATCTCATCAGATCTCAGAAGCTAAGCAGGGCCGACAGAGGCAGGCAATGGCAAACCATCCACAAATGTCTCTTGCCTTGAAAACGCTATGGGGTTACCCTAAATCAGCTATCACTTGATGGCAAAAAAGAGGAGGGGTCCTAAAAAATTATGCACCTTGGGCACCAAATAGGATAGGTATGCCACTGCCTGCTGCATAGGACTGCTTTCTGGCTCAGGGGGAAAAGGAATGGTCCTGTTGGGCACAGGAACTGTTCCTACTGTATTCCTAATGAGTGGGATTTGGTTGCTGCAGATTCTTCTGTGTAGGGTATGGGACACAGCAAAGAACTTGAGTATCAGGTGCATCTGACCAAAAAGAAAACCCCATTCCCCAGAAGTGCTGGCTAACAAAGCTTTTACTTCTGAAGAAGTGAGTGGTGACTCACAAAAGCTCATATCCTGCCACCAATTGTGTTAGTCTTTAAGGTGCTACTGGACTCTTGCTCTTTTCTAACGCTTGTACTGTGCTAACCATTCATTCACAGAACTTGAATAGCATTGGCTGAACCCACTCTACCCTGTCTAATCTGTTGAATGCCACCAGTTTCACTACCACCTACATCTAGGAAAAGCCACTGTCTATTTCTCACTCAGAAAGGAAAGTGAAAAGGGCAAGTTTATGCCACTATATAAATTTAAAATAAACCCCACATCTGTATTTATGACAATCTTTTGGCTGCTCATACTCAGACCCAGTTTGTTTTCTTCACAGCCACACAGCTACTGTGAGGTATGGCTTCTAAAAAGAGGAGTCCAAACAGATTTGGAATGGTGCCACAGGAGGAGGAAAGGCTCCTGCCTCCTTGCCGCCCCCCCCCCGGTTGTTTTTCCATGTGAAAATCACATGGGGGGATTATTTCACTGATTTTGTTTCTCCACAGATACCCCACTTTTTAAATAAGTAATTCCCTGGTGCTGCTCTGTTGCCACTTAGTTTGTTCTTTAGGTGTGAACAAAACAGCATGCCCTTCTGCTAAAATTTTGGTAACTTGACTTAAAATTCAGAAGAGGTTCCCAAATCCAAATTCAGCCTATGGGGCGGAAAGGTGGAGTCTGGTCGCTGGAGCTCAGCAATCAAGGTTATTTGGATTTAAAATCCTTAATCCTATTAAGATACAAATAACTAACAAGTAACAATTGTGAAGAAAGGATAGTCAAGCTACATCAGTGAGCAATAACCAAGAAAATAAATGTACCTCTTTTAACTAAACTAGCTGCTGGAAACAGAGTCTTTCTGTTGTTCTCTTGCACTGTTCAAAACCCCTGACATTGGTCCCTGCTTCAGTATACTAACAGTATCTGGGCTTGCAGGTACAGTTTCAACTGGAAGAACTTACCCAAGGCCTCTTCTCTATTACTTTCAGGGAAACGTACTTAAAGAAGCAAAATATCAAAAATCTACACTTATGGGTATAACAAGCTGAGCACCATCTTACACATTCACCTTGAAGCACAGGCTTCCAAGACCTCTATTTCTTCTCAACACACCAGGATGATTGTGTAACACTTCTGCTGTGCTAGGTATGTAACTTATACGTGGGGGAGTCTGCAGTAGGATGGGGGAAATAGGTACACATAACCCTGTCCCCATTTTCTGCAGGCAGCAGTGTTTCTTGGAAGCAGATAACATATTTAAAATTCAAAGCACGGTTCACAAACTTGGAGGCAAGTTCAACTTTGACAGGGGTGCAACATTGACATCTTAGAACAAAATTTGAGTTCAGTGGCACCTTTAAGACCAACAAAGTTTAATTCTGAGTATAAACTTTCATGTGCATACACATTCCTTAGTAAACTTCTATCTGTGCTTTAACTAAAACTTCAATTTTTTAGCATTGTCTGAAA
This sequence comes from Gekko gecko, assembly GCA_029375565.1. Taxonomy (NCBI): domain Eukaryota; kingdom Metazoa; phylum Chordata; class Lepidosauria; order Squamata; family Gekkonidae; genus Gekko; species Gekko gecko. Next base: position 49,074,495 of record JAPDNY010000003.1, read on the forward strand.
GTAATTTCCTGTTCCAAGTTTGTGTCTTTTTTTTTTTAATCTGATGCCAGAAGTTGTGTGTGCAGGGCAACTGACATCTATTTGGTAGTAATGAAAACATATCTAAAAATAAAGAAAACCATATTAATCAAAGTGGAGGCAAGAAAGGGATTCACCAGAAGAAGAAACACAACTTTGTCATAGTGTGGCTTCACACAGCTTGAAAGTTCACAAAACAAGTCTTACAGCGCAATCCTAAACAGGGTCACATGAGTCCATCCTCCCAAGGCAGTGGGCTTACCCTTGACTGCAACAGGATTGCACTGTTAATAGTTAATATGAGGAATGAAGCTAAAAACAATAAAAAGGACAAAACAGTACAGCTGGTTCCAAAACAAGACTACCTTTTAAAATTCTTAACAATGCTACTATTCATACATAGAACATCTGTTAAGGAGCAGACTTTGCATTTCAATTATGGATGAATTATTCATTAAATAAAGGATTTATTTCCAGAAGGTGAGTGAGATCATTTACAAGCCCATGCACAGGTTTGTGGCAGGTGGTTGGCATTGGGGCCATTTTCACACAAAGCACACTGATGCGTGACCTTGGTGATGGAGCACAGCATGTAGCACAGTCACAAAGGGTGACAGCAATTTAGCAATGGAAAGATCACCTAGCTAGACTGCACCTACAGGAGCAGGCTCTTAAAACAGACAGCTTTCTGTAAAGATTGCCCTACCATATTGCCATTTGTTTAAAGTTGAAATAACACAGGACCTTCTGTTTTTTCACTGAAGATTGATACTCCCTAGTTTTGCCTTTAACATATAAAAAAAAGTTTTAAAAAATTATATGCACAGCCCAGGGGTGGGAATAACCTGATATCACAGTATTGCATTTGGACCACAAGTCCTAGCTCAGCGATGTCTGCCCTGGTAGGCAGTGGTTATCCAAGGTCTCAGTCCAAGAAGGGTCTCGCTATTCAAGTGTGTACTATGCCACCAAGCTTGAGACGTTCACAAACAGCCTGAATCTGTCATTAGCATGGAAACCGAGAACCAATATTGGTAACATCTTCACACCCCGTTTTCTCAACCTTGACTCAGCTTCCTTCAAGACTGGTCCCTCCTGTAGCATTCTGGACCTGTAAGGAGAATCTTTCATCCTCAACCTGTTGCTATAGCAGTGCCAGGGGACCAACCTCTGTTAGGACTCTTTCCCCTCATGTGCCCAGAGGTTCTCCAGGCCTACCCCCATGAATACACTTACCAATTCTCTGGTCCTCCTTTGCTTGTTCTGTCTGAAACATGTTTGTTAATTTCCAGAGGATGCAGAAAAACACTAGCAGCAGAAGATAGAACTGGTTTAAAATCCTTAACATTTCAGCTTCAGGAAGAGAGAGCTAACTACACACTTGTGCCTCAGTGACGGTCACAGGGTATTTGGCAAGTCTCTCTCATCAGAGTTTAAAGCAGGCAGAACAGAGACTCAGAGAGAAGGATTCGGTTACTGAAATCAAGTGACAAAGGGCAGCAACAAAAACAGTATTCATTACGTTTCTTTGGGAGAAAAAGCACTCTAGATTAGTATTTACAGAGCAGCAGGGCCAGGGAGTGGAATGAGCACAGAAATATGTGTGAGGTATAACTTTCACTTGTTAATGATGGAAGCTACAGGCTTGCTCTAAACTGAAACTCTGGGGCTCTCCATGGCAACCCCCCCCTCAGTGGAGCATGTGTATGAAGCCTGGCCTATGAAATTGTCAGCTGATCTTGGACACACTCTAATGACATTTGGATAGTTGGATCTTGCTGATCCCCCCATGGCACCTCATGAGCTGTACTCACCTCTACAGGTTCTCCTTCCCTAGTCCAAACTCTTCCCCCACCTGGCCTCTAGCAGGCTCTCATTTGCCTTCCTTTCACAACCATATATATGTAGTACTTCTTTCTCTTCTTCCACCATGACTTCAAATACTCAAGGACACAAACAACACACACCTATCACTCCCAGAGAACTAATTTTCCTCACATTTCTAGTTTCTCATCACATCCCTGAACTGCTCAGATACCAACATGAATCATAGTTTGGCATTCCTGGTATAACTAGTTGATCATGCTTGAGATTTTCCATCTACACCTGTAGAGCAGCTGGCACATTTGAATCATCTGAGGGTTTTTTCAAAAAAAAATATGATTTGTGTGATCTTTAAATCACCACAAGCCCATTAATTTTTCCAATTCTAGCTTTTAAGGCTTCTGTGACTAAGATGATGGTGATGACAGAGGAATGGGAAGGTAATAACCATCCATCTAACTCTTCTATTGAAGTGAAGGTTATTGCTTCTAGGTGGTGGGCAGAAATCCAAAAACCATGCAGTACAGCTAGGCTTCATCCTTCACCCTGAAGCTCAGTCTCACTAAGGAGTGAGGTTAGACAAAAGACATTCAGTCAAGATATTGCTCCAAAGTTCAAAAGGTTCATTTGTGATAAACAGGTTAGTATGACTGACTTGCAGAATGGTCTGAGTTCCAGTGCTTTGCCAACCACAGTTCTCTTTCACTCTGCATCTTCCATGGAAAAATTACTTAAGAGGTAGACTCTTCAGCTTTCTGTCCTTTTGCAAAGCCCATTTTAAAAGCTGACTAGCAGCTCCCCACCATTTAGGTTAAGAGCACTGATTTGAGATCAACAAAATAATTGTGTTACCTAAAGGATATGGGGTGGTGGTGGATTGGTATAGTATAGTCCAATTTCATCAGATCTTGGGAGCTAAGCAGGGCTGGTACTTGGATGGAGACCACCAAGGAAGACTTTGCAGCCCACCTCTGCTAAATCACTGGCCTCAAAAAGACCTATAGGGTCACTGTAAGTCAGCTGCAACTGGATGACACTTTTCACACACACCACGATATGAGCCAAAATTCAAAAGTGGCATGCATAATCTGGGCTGCATGTGACCTATGGGTTGCAATACATCTACCTCTAATCAGGGTACCATACAATAGGACAAAAATGTGGCACTATTTGGATGCATGCAATCTTGAAATCATCAGTAACTTTGCCACATATCACTTGGGGAGAGGCATATTTACTGCATGTGGTGAAGAGTATTCATATTCTTATAGGAATGGCAACTATTGGGCAGACAACCAGCATAGCACATCACAGTATTTGATGGTGGTGCATTTAAATCTCTTGATTAGAAAGTTCACAGAAGCCCGAATTTCTGATGTGGGCCACTGACTAAATGTTACTAAAACCTTCTTACAGGCTATTAAACATAACATCATAATGTAATCCTGCTGCCAAGTTGAAAGTAACCATGGCTTCATATGTGATCTTTAATGTAACACAGATGGTATCAGCTCCTGTTGATAATGTATACATAACTCTACTGTAAGTTATAACTACTGTAGGGCATAGGAGAACAGTATGTTCATACAATGAAGATCAACTGGCACAATGCCACTTTGGGCATTATTTTCTTTGAAGGAGTTTGTCTACCCACAACCAGTAATAATCAACGGGAATATGATCACTTTAACTACTATGTGTGTGTCAGATGGAGTTATAATTCAGTTGCTTATCTAAAAACACACACTTGAACAATGAAGACGAATGCCATCAAGTGCAGTGCTCTTGAGACCTGTGGCTGTGCATGGAGGACCTTTGTCACCAAAACAACAAGAACAGTAAATACATGCTGCACAAAACTGGCCTGGAGAGATTCTGCCCATCTCAAAAAAGATTTAAAGCCACTTCACATGTTCAGATAAAGAGGGAGCATTAGGGACTTCGACTCTCTCTGCTAGGGTTGCCAACCTCCAGGTGGTAGCTGGAGATATACTGGGATTATAATTGATCTCCAGACAACAGAGATCAATTCACCTAGAGAAGTTGGTGGAAACCATTATTAAGGAGTGAATTAGTAGGCATATTGATGAACAAACTATTGAGGAAGACTCAGCATGGGTCCTGTAAGGGAAGATCTTGTCTCACTGACCTGTTAGTGTTCTTTGAGGGGGTGAACAAACATGTGGACAACGAAAACCCAATTGATGTTGTTTACCTTGACTTCCAGAAAGCTTTTGATAAAGTTCCTCATCAAAGGCTCCTAAGGAAGCTCAATAGTCATGGGATAAAGGACAAGTCCTTTTGTGGATCAAAAACTGGCTAATTAATAGGAAACAGAGAGTGAATATAAATGGGAAATTATCCCAGTAGAGAGTGGAGAGCAGGGCTCAGTACTGGGTCTGATACTTTTTAACTTGTTCATTAATGATTTGGAGTTGGGAGTAAGCAGTGAAGTAGCTAATTTTGCAGATGACACTAAATTGCTCAGGGTGGTGAGAACAGGGAGGATTGTGAGGCACTCCAAAGGGATCTGTCAAGGATGGGTGAGTGGGCGCCAACATGGTAAATGGGGTTCAGTGTGGCCAAGTGCAAAGTGATGCACACTGGGGCCAAAAATCCTAACTATAAATACAAATTGAATGGGGTCCAAATTGGTGGAGACTGACCAAGAGAGAAATCTTGGAGTCATAGTAGAGAACTCCCTGAAAATGTCGAAACAGTGTGCGACTGCAATAAAAAAGGCCAATGCTATGCTGCGGATTATTAGGAAGGGAACTGAGAACAAATCAGCCAGTATTATAATACCCTGCATAAATAGATGGTGCGACCTCATTTGGAATACTGTGTGCAATTCTGGTCACCACACCTCAGAAAGGATATTATAGCATTGGAAAAATTGCAGAAAAGAGCAACTAGAATGATAAAAGGGTTGGAACACTTTCTCTATGAAGAAAAGTTAAAGTGCTTAGGTCTCTTTAGCTTGGAGAAATGACGACTGAGGGATGACATGACAGAGGTTTACAAGATTATGCATGGGATAGATCAGGTTGAGAAAGAAGTACTTTTCTCCCTTTCTCACAATACAAGAACTTGTGGACACTCAATGAAATTGCTGAGCAGTCAGGTCAGAATGGATAAAAGGAAGTACTTCTTCACCCAAAGAATGATTAACACATGCAATTCACTGCCACAGGAGGTGGTGGTGGCTACAAGCATGGACGGCTTCAAGAGGGAATTGGATAAACATATGGAGCAGATGTCCATCAGTGGCTATTAGCCACAAGTTATAGATAGGAACTCTCGGTCTGGGGCAAGTGATGTACTATATTCCTGGTGCTTGGGGGGGGCAATAGAGGGAGGGCTTCTAGTGTCCTGGCCCCACTGGTGGACCTCCTGATGGCACCTAGTATTTTTGGTCACTGTGTGACACAGTGTTGGACTGGATGGGCCATTGGTCTGATCCAACATAAGCTTCTCTTATGTTCATATGAGAAAATGGCCACTTTGGAAAGTGGACTCTATGGCATTATACCCCATTGAAGTCCCTCCACTCCCCAAACCCTGCCTCCTCAGGTGCCACCCCCCCCCCCCAAATTTCCCAGTATTTCCCAACTTGGAGCTGGCAACCCTACTCTCCCCTCATGCTCCTGTTGCTTAAAAAAAAGAAGGGGAGAGGATATACCCAGTGCTGATTCCTGGTTTTGGAGGGCCTGAGGCAGACAGTTCCAAGGGCCCCTTCCCCTCTGCTCAACCCCAGGCTCTGCTCTCATATCCTCCTTCCCCACCCATCCACGCACCTCCCACTTTTCTGTCCACTTGTGAGCCCTCCCACCATCAATGCTTACAGCTGTCAGTGTGGCCTGCAGCCCTTTCCCCAGTGGCCCTTGCAATGTAAGCATCTGGGAGCAGTGGTAAAATGGTAGCGTGTGTGTGTGTGTGTGAGAGAGAGAGAGAGAGAGAGAGGTGGATCCTACCAGAAAGCCCTGAGCCCTGGTCGCTGCCTCACCTCAGTGTACGCTCACACCAGCCCTGGATATAGCTGTGCCCATATTTGTTGATACGAGAAGTGCAAGTCATTCCATTTCCTTGGAACATCCAGGCCAAAGTATCTCTTTGGAGCCTGATCTATCGGTGTGTCAGAGTACATACAGAATGAAGCAGAAGTGAGATGAAAGAAATCCAAGTCCGAACAGGGTGGCGCCACTTCAGAAAAAATGTAGAGCCAAGTGGGCAGCCATGTTGGTCTGAGGCAGTAGAACAAAGTCTGAGTGTATTTCTCATGGGGAACAGTAGATTGGAATAGTGACCATAATGTAATGCAATGAAGATTGAAATGTATTTCTCTGATCTGGTGACAGAGGAGACACAACACTGCACAACCAGTCACCCCATAAAGAAAAGGATGCTGTTAGTTACCTCAATACTTGAGGCGGATGGAGCATAACAGGGTCTCAGTTAATTACTCTTAGTATCCCACAATTAAGAAGGATACTTTTACATATCAGGCTCCTATTTTGACATATTTATTTGCTTCACTGTCCCCCCCATCATTAAATCCAAACAAATGATGACCATATAAACTTAGCTTGGTATTCCTGTTTGGTCTTTGCATCTGTTAAAACGTCTTCATTATGTTGTATGTTAATGTGCTGTTCACCCTCTGCCTGTATGTATGGACTGGTAACTTCCAATTCATTGTATCTGAGGAAGTGTGCGTGCACATGAAAGCTCATACCTTGAATAAAACTTTGTTGGTCTTAAAGGTGCCACTGGACTCAAACTTTGTTCAAAAATGTGTTCTTCATCCTAAAATGTTAGCACAGCAGAGACTTATAACCTTTGTCCCTGAAGGGCAAACCTCATATTTGTAGAGAGGGTTTTTTTGGACATGGAAGAGTATTAAAAATGGCACCAACCGTGTTCAGTCTGAAGTAGTACTGTATATTTTACTCAGGTCAGGATTCTGCTGCCTCATTTGGCTTCATGCGTAGGATAGACCTAAGATGATTCTTTGAAATGCTTATGTATGCTGTACATTTAAGACACAATTTTACCCTCATGACTTCCTATGGAATGCCAGCACTGGCAAATTTGTAAGGGAACTGTACTTCAAAGGTATTTCTATGCTTCTAGGTTTCAGTATGCAGACGGGTTTTATCTAGATCTACAAAGATTAATTTATAGAGATAAGTAGGCTGATATGGATGAATGGATGGGAAGAAAGGTAAAACAGAAACCGGTGAAATAGCATGAAATACTATGAAATGTGATCAAGTGATTCACTTTTGTCTGGATTGCCCCACACTGAGGAGATCAAAACGTAGAGAAACCATGTTAATAGGTGGTACATAGCCCATGCTTCTCAAGCAGCAAGAAAGATTTATTTGCATTGTATGAGTGTTTCGAATACCATTATAACTGCAGTCTCAGGAACTGCCCTTACATGTCAGGAAATGAATACACTGCAGGAAATGAATATGCTGCCAGCACCACTTTGGTTAAAACCTATTTTGCAGGTCCAGGAGATTGCTTAAGCCACTGATCACAGCAGTGTGGCATTTTAGAGTAAGAGCTCCAGGTGATTTGTGGTCTGAGAATTGTACTGGGGATGGGTGAGACAAGCTAATAAAATCAGAAAAGAATGGGTGGTAGTGGTGGAAATGAAGCAAAATTCTAAAATGAAGCCACAAGCCCTGCTCACGTATTAGCATTGTAAATTATAACAGTCTTCCTTTATAGCTGGGCTGATTCTAACAGTACTTTCCTGAAAGATCTATCCAAGTATGCTAATGGAAGTCATTTTACTACAAGAGTATGGATACTCCATGTTTCTGAAAACCTGACTCTTAAATGGCCTCTGTAGGAATAGCTATATTTTGATGTAATAGACACAGGCATATTTGCATAAATAATGTACCTGTTCTGAGAGTAATAAACCCACTAAACATTACTTTTGTTCTATAGGGCTTTTTGACAAGCTGTCATTTTGGGAGGCGCTCCCTGTTTCATCCTTGTATCGTGACCATTGCTCTTGCCTACCACGCCTGTTTTCATGCTAAGAGCACTTTTGTGGGGATTTAGATTGCCAACACCTATTTATAGTAGTTCAAGCTGCGTGCCAAATTTCCTCCCAGTATATCTGAACTGGCATGAAGTCAAAGCTTATGAAACAAAATTAACTCAGTTAACATACCTAACAATGGAACTGTTGGGTAGACAAAAGCCACAAAAATCTTCTAAAAGGGAAACACTGTCAAATTAGCACTTTGTCTCATGGAGTATTCGAGGCAACCTAGTCTATACAAACAACAACCCTATGAAATCACAGTGAACAGCAGCAATGCAATAAAAAAGCAGCACAGAAGCAAAAACAATGGAAATTGAACTAACCAAAGCCAACAGTGCCAGCACACACATGTGCACACACCAAGGGTGTGATCACACTGGCTATTAAATATCTCCTGTATATTAAATATCATGGCATCACAAAAGAGGAATGGAGTTTTTGCAGGATATAATAGAGGTAAATATTAAATAAACAAATAAATAAATAAATAAATAAATAAATAAATAGTTTTTTTCACTTCAGACCATCCCTTCATGTACAGTTTTTGTTTAAGAAGCTTATCTCAGTTTTCAACAGCATAACATAATCAGACACATCTACCCTTGGCTCTCAGCATAGAATTCATATTAAAAGGGGGGCTTCTTAACAGAGGTTCTTATCTCAACAGCAAGAATTAATGCCTTCCCTTCCTCAGTACCAAGGTGTAAATCCAGATCAGCCTACTCCTTGATAGGTGGTATTTCAGGGTCCAATTACATACCTGAAGCTCCAGCCATGGAACTCTAGCACCACATGTGGTTTGGTCCTAAGTCAAGGCATGCAAAGGGGATTTGGCCATTGTCCCAAAGGACCATCTGCTTCTTGTCAGATACATACACGGAACTAAGTAGAACTGCTCCAGTTTTCCTTATTGTAATAGCAAACTGACACAGTGAACATGGAGACCAATTCAGCAAGAGCAGTTCTGCCCTCGTTTGCCGTTTCCCCTGTACTGCTCAGTTTCCCACTATTTGCTGCACTGTCGCATTTTGACCCGCATGTCCCCTCTCCCCCTCTCGGTCTTCTTGATCCTTATTTTTTAGGATCAAGAAGACATGGGGGAAATCGGGGGGAGATGCAGGTAAAAATGCCACTACACAACAAATAGTGGGAAACTGAGCAGTACAACTGGGGGAAACAGGCGACCAAGGGCAGAACAACTGCTTTTGAGGTATCGGTCAGAGTCTATTTGTATATGACAGGATTGGTGAATAGCATCTGCTAAAGATCTCCTCCCATGTATTTGTCAGGATAATACATGCTGTACAGGCATATGAAAAATACAAAGGGAAGAAAAGAGTAGAAGGGAAAGAGTAAGCAATACAAATGAAACACAGAAACTTGATCTAATTATGGGATTCAGATCTTATCCATAAAGTGGTTAACAACATATCAAACTTCAGATATGGCTGCCTAACAGTTAAACTGAATCTTTGTTTCCACACCAGATCTAGAGGAAAAAAACTATGGCTGGGAGTGAAAGAAAGGCTCTGCAAAACCTTGGTGTAGACAGCTAAACCAAGAGAAGATGGTCCAACAAGAAGAGCTGCATTACACCAGCTTTGCCTGTCTCCTTCTCTATCACAAATACCACAATAAGCCAAACATCAAGTAAAGGGTCATCATGTTGTGAGTGGAGAGAGGGCTGCAAGCTCTGGTTTGGAAAACACCTGGAGATTTCAGGGGTGGAGCAGGGTTGTCGGGCCTGGGTTGGAAAAAACCTGGAGACTTTGGGGGTGGATCTAGGAGAGGGCAGGGTTTGGGGAGGGGAGGGACACCAGCATGGTACAATGCCATAGAGTCCACCCTTCAAAACAGCCATTTTCTCCAGGGGAGCTGAACTCTGTCAGCTGGAGATCAGTTGTAAAAATGGGAGATCTGCAGCACCCAACTGGGGGTTGCCAACCCTAGGGTGGAGCCTGGGGAGGCAGTGCTTGGGGAGGGGTGGGACCTCAGCAGGGTATAATGCCATAGAGTGCAGCCATTTTCTCCTGGGGAACTGATCTTGGTTGCCTGGAGATCAGTTGTAATAGTGGGAGCTTGCTAGGTGCTACCTGAAGGTTGGCAACCCTAAATGGAGATGAAGCAGTTCTTGCACATGGTCTATTTGAAATGTAATGAAGCCAGCTGGCTGGACAATGCCTTTATAGTATTTCTTTTAAAACATGCACACAAGAAGCTTGTATTGCTGCAGTCTGTTTTCCACTGTCATGGTAAATCTGTGATATCCACCATTTCCACTAATGGCCTTCCAACATTAGTAACACAGACTATATATTGTCACGAATAAAGAAAAAGTAAGGCCTATCACCAACAGTTTGTTACACAGCCAGGTGGAAGCTGCAAGAGTAGCCTATGTACCTGTATCAGGGAGAGCTTTTACTGGGGCCTGTTAATTATTGTTGCTCATTATCAGGGCTGCCTGAGGATTAGGGAAAAGGAAGTCATTCTACGCAGTCCTTTCTTCCCATTTTTCCATCCAGGCAGTGCTTGTGGCCTCTGCTGCCAACCAGTGTTGGGCTGGTTTGTTAGAAATGGAAATTAAGGAATGGGAGTAAATATTACCATTCCTCAACAAACCACCACTGTTTATTCAGTAAAGGCCCAGACTGAGATCTCTAACATTCCATTAAAAAAAAAATTACAATCAGCACCAGGATAGTAAACTTGCCAAGAGGGAAGTCTGCAATGATTTCCTTCCCAAATTGTGTGAGGCAGTTCATCAAGCTACTTACTCTTAAATCAGAACAGTGAGGAGAGAAGCTCACAAAGTTAACATTAGACATGTGCATTGTTCACAAATAACAAGTACTCTGTCATTAAGAATCTCCTTTTCCTTTCTGCATTTTGGTTCAGCTCCAGCATAAAACATACGTTTGGTTTATGCTGTTTTCTTGCTGAAACATAAGGCACTGACAGAATGTTTCAGCTTGGGAAATCAAAGGGCTTATCAGACCAGGCAAAATTATCCTGTTGCTACCTCATTTTCCCCATACAATTTGTTGTTCAAGAGCACAGGAAGTTCAGCTGTTTCTAAAGGCATGCTCTCTAGCTTCTCTTTCTCCTATTGAAATAGTTGTGAAATAGTTAGAATATCTCACACTTGTTTTCTTCCTTAAAGATGGCATAAAGATGGCTAGGATTTTAAATTCTAAATTGTTGAAACATTTTTGCCCCACCTATTGACCCTAAGGGCTCTCAAGAAGGCAAGGAGGCTTTTGCCTTCAGAACTATTGTTTGCACATTTATTAAAAATGCATTTAATTAAATAATTAATTTAATTCAGATTCATTTAATTGGTGACAGCAGTAATGTAGGTCCATCTAATGCCCTTGTAATGTGTCTTGTGGAAATTTTCCTCTGATTGAAGGCATTTCCATCAGTAACATAGACCTTATTCACTACCACCACCCCACCCACAGTGCAGCAGGGGACCCCCTAGATAACTATGAAGGGGAAGATGGCAGTTTGCTGTGGGGGCCTGCAGAAAATCAACCCATTCTACTAGGGTTCCCAGCTCCAGGTTGGGAAATACCTGGAGATGGGGGAGGGGGTTTAAAGCTTGAAGAAGGACTTCAGTGGGGTATAATACCAGAGTCCACCTTCCCAAATGGACATTTTCTCCAGGTGAATTGATCTCTGTTGCCTGGAGATCTGTTTGAATCTCAGGAGATCTCCAGCCATCACCTGGAGGTTGGCAACCTTATTCTGTTTATGGGAATCTTCAATGCTATTGAACCAGATAAACACAGTGTGATCATATAAACACAGTCTGTTGTACACAGGCCAAGATACTAGTGAGTGGAAGGATGCTTGAATTGTTTTATTTTGTTCCATAGACTAGTTTGTGTGAAATACCTCAGAGATAGCCAGCCTAGTATTTTGTGGCTTATTCTTGCTGGTATCTCAAGCCATCTGGTTTGTCTATGCATGTTAAAATATGAATAAACATGTCAGTCAGTGGGTTCCCCCTCACCTTCCACTAGTTCTTTCTGATTCCACGGTGCCTGTTGTAGCTGGCTTTGTTTGAATTGGCATAAAGAATGCTTTGCTGTCAGGCAGCTGTTTACAAACCAGATCACCAAGGTGTTGCTAGAGTCAATGTTGGACAGGGTTAGCAAGACAGACTCATTAGACAGCACATTCACAAACACTTCTGCTAAGTCTGAAGTGGATACACAGAAACAGCTAACACAGAATTCAGATTCACCTCAAATTTTAAGATTCTTTAAAAATGCAAACCATTCAATACAAAAACACGTCATTGCTTTCAACAGGACAGTTCTGGACTTGGGACCAAACTAGATTTGACTCCAAGAGACACAGGGTTTTATTTATTTTAAACTTTTATATGCTGGTTTTACATCATATATTCAAACTGTCATGCAACAACCAAGAGAAAAAGTGAAACAATAATCAACAAAAGCAATAAAGCCCCTGTATATCAAGCAGTCAAAAGCATCCCTCTAAAGTGAATTTCCAAAGGCAAGACAATAAAAAGGAAGATTGTACTACTTTTCTAAGCCAAGAAAAATCTCCCAATTTCAAAGGAAGCCTTGTGGAACACGCTGAACAGCAAACAATGTTTGCAATGCACAAATATATGATAGATGAAGCAGGCCCATTTTGACAGTTCAAGATGGTGGAGAAACAGTCTCCATTATGAGACTTTTATAGCTATTTCCCCCTCTGATATTTGAATGGAGTGGTTTAATCTTGTTGGGAACAACTCTTATTTGTTTGGTTCTATGATTCATGTTAAATTCTCAATAATGAGATGTAGGTTTGCCTCTGCTAAGTGCTACCCTAAGAGCACTCCGCAGATAAAACACAGATAAGAGGACCACACAGATAAAACAAGAGATATTATAGCTTGTAATACACAAGGGCTCCACACTGTTTAGGACTTTATGTATCACACAACTAGGGCTGACAGCTCTGGGATGGGAAATACCCATCCTGGATGGGGGATACGTTTCTAGGGAGTAGGGTATGTGAAAGAGATCTTGGGATAAGAGGGGACTGTAAACTAAATACGAGCAGTCACTGTGATGTGGTCGTAAAAAAGGCTAATTCAGTCTTGGGTTGTATTAAAAAGGCCATAGCATTGAAATTGCAAGAGGTCATAGCCACTCTGTATACTGCCTTGGTCAGACCGCATCTTGAGCACTATGTACAGTTCTGGAGGCCTCACTTCAAAAAGGATGTCGACAAAATCGAGAGGGTGCAGAAGAGAGTGATGAGGATGATCAGGGGTCTGGAGACTGAGCCCTATGAGGAAAGGCTAAGGGCCTTGGGAATGTTTCGTTTGAAGAAGAGGAGATTGAGGGGGGACATGACTGCTCTCTTTAAATATTTGAAAGGATGTCATTTGGAGAAGGGCAAGGAGCTGTTCCAGCTGGCAGCAGAGGACAGGACCCGAAGCAATGGGTTTAAATTACATGCAGAGAGGTATCAGCTGGATATTAGGAAAAACTTTTTCATGATCAGAGTGGTTCAAAGGTGGAATCAGCTACCTAGGGAGGTGGTAAGCTCCCCTTCACTGGCAGCTTTCAAGAAGAGACTGGATGAATATTTGTCAGAGATGCTTTAGGTTGGTCCTGCATTGAGCAGGGGGTTGGACTGGATGGTTTGTATGGCCCCTTCCAACTCTATGATTCTGTACCTGGAGATGGAGCCAGGGGAGGGCAGAGTTTGGGGAGGGGGGAATCTCAGCAGGGTATAATGCCATTGTGTCCACCATCCAAAGCAGCCATTTTTCCTGGGGAACTGATCTTGGTGATCTGGAGATCAACTGTAATCATGGGAGATCTCCAGGTGCTACCTGAAGGTTGACAGCCCTAATCACACCATAGACTTTTTAAAAGGAAACAAAAATCAAGAGGCAGCTAAATGACTAACAGTTTGTCAGTCTTTAAGATGTCACTTGATTGCTGTTTCACATTTCTGCAACAGACTAACACAGCTACTACTTTGGAATTATTATCTTTCTAAAGTAATCAGTTTCCTGATGACCTTTAAAATACCCCCCTCTCTTTTACTTGAAGCCAAAAATCAATACTTTCAACTGCTCTCTCGTCACAGGAGAAAAGAAATCAGGATCCCTATATATTTTTCATCTTGCAGGTGAGGACAGTCCAAGGGAAAAGGCACACATCAATGCATGCCGCTGTCCCAATTAGATTCACAGCTCCATAGTCATATTTCTGTGAACATAAAAACATAAGAGAAGCCAATGTTGGATCAGGCCAATGGCCCATCCAGTCCAACACTCTGTCACACAGTGGCCAAAAATACCAGGTGCCATCAGGAGGTCCAGCAGTGGGGCCAGGACACTAGAAGCCTTCCCACTGTTGACCCTCTCAAGCACCAAGAATACAGAGCATCCCTTGCCCCAAAGTCCCTATCTATACCTTGTGGCTAATAGCCACTGATGGACCTCTGCATACAAATAAGTAGAAACCATAAATCTGTTCCCACTTCTTTCAGTGTCTTACAGTCTGGTGTAGTGGTTAGGAGCGTGGACTCTAATCTGTGAGAACCGGGTTTGATTCCCCACTCCTCCACATGCAGCTGCTGTCTGCTGATGTGACCTTGGGTCAGTTATAAGTTCTTTCAGAGCTGTTCTCTCACAAGCAGTTCTTGAAAGACCTCTCTCAGCCCCACCTACCTCACAGGGTGTTTGTTGTGGGGAGGGGAATGGAAAGGAGATTGTAAGCTACTCTGAGACTCCTTCTAGTGAAGGGTGAGGTATAAATCCAATCTCCTCCTCCTCCTCCTCCTTCTTCCACCCTTACTGAGTTGGGCCCTGTAGCTGATACTGGATTAGATTAACCCCTGCCTGCCCTATTTGCTGGGGCTGTTCCCAATTTGTGGAGTGGTCTTCCTGAAAAGATCAGGAAGGCATCCACCTTGTTAAACTGCCTAAAGTTACATAAAACTGAATTTTTCAGACCCTGCTGATGGGTCTTTTAATGGCAGTTTTGTGGCTGGGTTATTTGTCTGAATGGCTGCTATAACAGATTTTTGTACTGTGGTATGTCTACCTTCTCAATGGAAGCAGCTGTGAGCCTGTTATAAAAAAAAGGCAGACTATTAAAGAGCCCTGAACAAATAAAATATCCTTTGGTTCCTGCAAAACTATTTGTGCTTTGGAACTTGTAACTATAGTGACAATAAGCTTTGCTTAAAATTACTTATCACCGCAGAAGAATGTATAGGCGAACCTGAAAATAGCCATTATACAAACTGACAAGGTTTGTGAGGAATCTATTGTGTGGCATGATCAAATTTCCTTCCCAACGTGCGCGCAATTTTTGCAAAGTGGTCATATCTTAGTGCCACATACCAAACCTTTCATTTTCTCAATCTAATGAAGTAGAAAACCGGGTTCATTTGACACTCCCCTCCCTCTGGCTACTTGGCTGCATAGTAATTATTAACCACCTAACCTGGGTCTTTCATAGGAAAAAAAAAAGAAAGTTGGTCTCACCTTTGTTTCATCAGTATGGATTTCAAACATTTATGTTGTTACAAATTCAAGCACTTGAAAAGGTGCATGTGGTGAGGGAGGTGATGTATTTAGACGGAAGCATTTTCAATCTATTTTATAAAGAACCATCTTTTAGTGGTACACAGAAGAGGACTGTAAAGCATAAGCAGTTAAGCTAGCAAGAGTAAAGGAAATCTAAGGACTGCTTAGCTTTAAGTGGCCATGGCAATCATACTGTTTGAACTGACATGCAATGGCCATACGTCAATTAGCTGCAGCCAGTTAAGATTCACAAGTCCCTGCTAGGAGTGTACATTTGGAATATACCAAGCTGAATAAATATGCGAAAAATGCCTTATTGGTATTATTCAGGTTCCTGAATACTATTTGGCTTTATTCGGCTCCATTATACCCTATGGGGCCATTCTAGTCAATGGCAAATCTCTGGGGTATATTCAGTGGTCTGGGGGAAGGAGGTTTGAGGTAGAGGCACCAAACTTTCCATGTAGCTGCTGGAGTCTCTCCCCAAAACAGCCCCCAAGTTTCAACAAGATTAGACCAGGGGGTCCAATTCTATGGGGACCCAAAGAAGGTGCCCCCATCATCCATTGTTTCCAATGAGGGGGATAGCAATGTCCCAGAGGATCTCTAAAGTAGAAAGTGAAGGGGGGCATGTTTGCAAGGCCAGCAGCAGAATGAGTGCAATGTGTCCTGCAGAACCAGTGCCACTGTGGCACTGTCAAAACCCAAATAGA
Source organism: Gekko gecko (assembly GCA_029375565.1). Classification (NCBI taxonomy): domain Eukaryota; kingdom Metazoa; phylum Chordata; class Lepidosauria; order Squamata; family Gekkonidae; genus Gekko; species Gekko gecko. The sequence goes on from JAPDNY010000003.1 coordinate 49,090,690, forward strand.
CAAAGGTCAAATCTGAGAAACTCTGAAGTAGAAACTGAGGGGGGCATTTCTGCAAGGACAGCAGAACCAGGGCAATGTACTAGTGCCCAGCAGCAGAACCCATATACTAGTGTCTGGGCGGTGTGGGCCAGCCTGAATCCAGTGTGGCTGCAGAGTCCTCAAAGAAAAAAAAGCGAGGGTTGTTGGTTTCCTGCCTACTACTTCTCCTTAAAATCCATTCCAGCAGGCAAAGATTTCTCTCCCTCTTCTACAACTGTTGGCAGACAACAAAAGTGAAGTCTGATTGTAACTATGTTAATTGATTTTTAGCTTCCAGTAAAGAACTGGTAAGATCAGACTCCTAACTGTAACTTCAATTATAAAGACTTGTAAGATCAGACATTCAAGGATGCAACATCTAATAAACCAGCTCCCCATGCCTCCAACATAGTAATTAACATAAATGCACATACTATAGAACACTTTATGGCTAAATGTTCCTTAATTAAGCATTAGTGGGGGAAAAGCAAAAAAAATCTATGACTCACTTGCTTTTAACAGATCAGCAGTGCAGCTGTAAACAGGTCCACTCAATGGGTCTTACTCTCAGGAAATTGTTCTTAGGATTGTACTGTAAGGCTGCAAACCTATGTACCTTTACCTTAGAGTGAGCCCCACTGACTTATTTCTCAATATATACACATAAGAGTGCACTGCCTAAATCCTACTCTACATGGCTTGCTTTGCTGGCTACATGTTTGCTTTTTTTTACCAGGCAAGCTACTATGAAATAATGATATGCACCTGCAAGTAGGCTAGGCAACTAATTCAAAATCCAAAGGGTTTATTGAGAACAGAAAGTATGTCTCCTTTTTCCTCTCAAAACACCTGGACAACTTGGGTATTTTATCATTCCAGGATAGGGTTGACAGCTCCAGGTTGGGAAATACCTGGAGATTTTGGGGGGGTGGAGCCTGATGAGGGTGGGGCTTGGGGAGGAGTGGGACCTCTGCTGGGTATAATGTCATAGAGTTCTTCCAAAGTGGCCATTCTATCCAGATGAACTAATCTCTGTTGCTTGGAAATCAGTTGTAATCCAAGGAGATCTCCAGCAACCACTTAGAGGTTGGCAGCCCTACTCCAGTATAATCACAAGGTTAGATCAGTGGTGATCCATAACACCAGTAATGAAACTGAAGTTCATGTTCAGCCCAAATTTATTTATTTAAAAATTCACACGCCCACATTTCTCCCAGGCCACCGAGACTTGGGGAGGGGGGTTACTACTACCAAAATCACTACTATTATTTTCATGCAAGCACAAGGCCCTCCACAAACTGCACAAAACTACATAATTTTGCCTCAGTTTGACTTTTTGCCTCATACAACAACTTAAATTTATCTCCTAATTTAATAAGTCTGTCAAGTGTTTTCTGTGCTCTCTCTCAAAAAAGATTTTAATTCCCACTGGTGCAGAGGGATGGCATTCCCTTAGTGAGCCCTTCTTCCTGACCAATGGTTTAATCACTCTTTTAATGTCTTTGTATGTATTTTAACTCTGTTTTTAATTGTTTTAAATGATGTGTGTTGGGAGAAGTTGGTTTTACCATGTATGTTTTAAATTGTTAGCTCCCTTGGTGGCCCTTGTGACAGCAGAAAGGAGGGATATAAATTACATAAATAAATAATTTGTTGTGTTTTCTAAGGATTGTGACAATTTTATTGCTTCTTGCTTAAAGAAGCTGGATGTAACTGGGTATCGGCAACATTCAAAACAACTCTGCTTTTAACATCCGATGCAGACTGGACTAGGACTGAAGAAGAAGAGGTGGATTTATACCCCGTCCTTCACTCGGAGTCTCAGAGTGGCCTACAAACTCCTTCACCTCTTCTCCCCACAACAGGGAGGAGGTGAGGTAGGTGGGGCTGAGTGAGAGAACGGTTCTTGAGAGAACAGGAAAACAAATCCAAGTTCTAGTTATGACTTAAGAGGTAAGTCACGTTCATCCCCCTTTGCCCAAAGTAATCTTGTACAAATGTTATTATTTCTTTCCATCTGAGCAAAGTGATTTTAGCTAGTTTTCTTTAAAAGAAAAGGACCCTTTGTGTTAGAAAACAAGTAAATAATTCAACTTTTTTAAAATTAAAAACTTTGGCACATTAGGACCATTTCTGCAGTAGTGAAATTCCCCACATTGATGGTTTTAAATCTGCAAGTTATATGAAATTTTCTGCAGAAGATTTTTCCTCACCAGGCACAAACCTGAAGTTTTCTCTGTCTTACCCTATGTTTTCAGAATCCCCAGTTTTAGAGAGTTTTTTCCAGCATTGGCAGCAGAACTCTGTTGTCATTCTGAAAGATTATACCTGTGTTCAGACACATGCTTGTTAACAACTATTTGAACTGTGAACTTATTATTTCTGGGTTCCCTTAAGAACTACTTGCCAGTTGGCAGAGGAATGCAGATTACACTGTTTCTCAGGACAGTTGTTCCCTCAGGTGTCAAATTGCTCGGGCTCTTATCATTCATCTTTTTTATGTGTCATGTCAGGCAATTGCTTTGTGGCCCTCACCAGACTTCATCTTGAGACTCATTGCTTGGTTTATACAAGTAAAGCATCAGTATGTACACATTTATGCACTGGGTAAGAATATTACATCTTTTCATTGACTTCGTAACTAATAGCTCACAGAGACAGCATCTATCATACTTTTTCCCTGCTCCTTTCTTTATCTATATCTATATCTATATCTATATCTATATCTATATCTATATCTATATCTATATCTATATCTATATCTATATCTATATCTATATCTATATCTATATCTATCTATCATTGGTTTTATAATACTACAACCTAAAGGGAAGGGAACAGGGGGAATACACTTCCCTGCTCCTTTCAAGGAGCTCAGAGCAGCATGCATGGTTCACTACTCTCTTTTTCTCCATTTTGTTCTCAAGACAGGTTGGAAGGTCCAGGTGAAAGAAAGTGACTGGCCTTATATCACCAAGTGAGTTTCCAGGCAGAGTGGGAACTGAACCTGAGTCTCAGCTGTCCTAGTGCAATGCTCTAAACACTATATCATACTGTCTCACTCCTGCAGTAATCACTATTCTGCAATAGGTACTACTGCAGAAGTTCACGTAACATTAAACAACTTTATTTTTATTTCTTAAATTTATACCCTGCCCTACCCAATGACTAGCTGAAGATGATAAAAGGCCAATCTGGCAACCAAAGTGACCTGGGCCCCCATGGTAAGTAAGGAATCCAGCATAACCCCAAGACTACTTACCTCTGGTGCTGGCACTGGGGTGGGTGTTAGAAGTCAGTGAGCAAATTTTCCCTTTCCTCATGGGTTCCTGCTTGCATTATTTAAAGACATCATAGCAGATATGGAAGCTGGCTATTTATTGTTTCTGTTGCCATTTTCTGCACACACACACACACAACACTCCTCTGTTGGAGCCGCTGCCTCATGGAGACAGCAGTGCTACAATATGAAGGGGAAGGAGGTAGGCACAGTAGTGGGAGGGCAGGTGGATGGGACAGCCCTCTACCGTCTCCACAATGAGGCATCAGCTCCAACAGAGGAGTATTCTACCAGGTTTCAGATTTTTCTGCAAACCTGCAGGGTACTCCAAATTTGCTAGAAAAAAATCCCTTCTGTCTACATGGCCCCAATCCACAGATTTAAGTATCCACAGATGTGGCCATGTCAGCTATTAGATATACTGATGTTAACTTTAGTACATCCACCACAGGAATACAACAGTATTCTGAGAAATAAAGAGACTCCTATTCAGTCATAATAAACTTGATAGCCCAGAAAGATATAATGGATTTTAAAAAACAAAAACAAAACAGAATCATTGGCTCAGGACAGACTGGCAATTTGCCCCGGTAGCCAGTCGCGGCAAAAAAAACCCGGATTAAACAATACCGGGTTTTCCCATCCACACAGTGGGGGCCGCTGCCGGAAGATACGGGACGGAGGTGCGCGGGAGCATTCAGACTGCCGCACCGGAGGCGTGCTATATTCGCCGTTTTCCCATTAATCCGGCTGTGGGTGTATGTGCGCATGAGTGCATTTTGCCGGGTTCTTTTTTGCCCTGCAACGCCGGCACCGCATTGGGCAGTGGAGCAGAGCGCAGCCAATCACACCGCTGCTGCCTCATGCCCAACGCGGGTTGCTCCCGGCTTTTCGGCTGCGCGTTCAGACTCCCCGGAAGCGGAGAAACGCGTGACGAACGCAGGCTTTCAAGATTTGCGAAGGCTTTTATCAGGTGTTTTTTAATCCGGCAGTGAAGCGCAAGAGCACCGGTAGGCTACGGGTGGGGGACGCCAGGCAGATGTGCCTGTGTGAACGTTCCATTTACTCCAGTATTTAATCGTTGTCAGCCCGGGTCCCATCCCGGGGCAAATTGCCAGTCTGTCCTCGGCCATTATATGAGAAGAACTAGGGCTAAGATTTGGCTGTGTTTATACAATACGGTTTCAAAATCAGGAACTTCATGAAGGGTGAAATGGTGAGATAGAGAAGTGAAGCTGAGAGTCTAATATCCAGGTTCCAAGCCCAAATCTTTATTTTATATATATTTATTTTTAACATTTATTTATCAAATATTACAATTCATCCTAACTTTTCCAGATGAAATAACATTGATCCCTATGTGTTAAGCTGCTTTTCTAATCAGAAGAATCAGTTTTATCATCACAATCAATCTATCCACTCCTTTTTAAAAGACACAGAATCTATTTTGCAGAAATAAGCAAATACTAAATGGGCTGCAGTAACTGCATTTATCACAAAATCAGATAGAATTTTAGGGATCTCTGCCACATAATTCAATAGACACATTTTTGCTACACAAAAAATCAAAAATTTATACCAAACAATAATGTTTGGTTTGATAATGTATCACTTTCCAGTATTGAATGGCATGCAGATGTTTCTACCATATGTGGGGAAATGCTGCATTATCTGCATGGCAATGCCAGCACTTCCCACTTATTGCCCTATATAGTTTTGTGAAACCTACTAGGGTAAAGATGCCGTTGGTTAGCAATTTTTAAAATATTTTCATGAATATTAAGACTAATGGAGAAGGTAGAGTTTTTTAAAACAGAAAATTCCACAAAGATGTATTAATTTCATATTCAAGGCATTTTGACTATCGCTCCATATTTTTTTTAAAAAAACAGGCTTACTATATAATTCTACTATCAAACCTTTAGAGAGCTTAAGAGCAAGCACTGTTTATTAAACATTGTTTTAGAAAAGCCTCTCCTATTTCTTGCTAAATGCAAGCATCTAATATAGCTTTCTGCAAAAAGCAGGTTGAAACCATCAAGCCAAAGGTCACAGTAGCAGATGCATTAGAAGAGTAGGATGTCTGGATACGCCTTCCTTCAGAAAGCTAAAACAAATACCCATTGCTACAAAATTGTGTCAGTGATGGAATTACTACTTTACTCTGAAACCTCCATTATTACCTACTATCAAAAGCTACTATCCAAGACCTCTGGTATGATCTGACTGGAGCACAAAATATGGGAAAGGGGTCCAAGGCTGCAAGCAGACAGCAGGTTTGGCACAGTCTGGCCACACCTCTAATTTCTCTATTTGTTCTGAAGGGTGCAAAAAGAGATGCCACCCTAATCCAGCATGACCCCACAGTGAACCAATCAGACTGAACTGCATGGTACTAGAGAGGGTGGCTGGAAGCTTCCGTTTTTAAAAAAAATCTAATGTGCGCATGAGCAGAACCGATTATTTCCCAGGAGCAAATATGCAGTTATGTGCATACCACTAAGTATAAATACAAATGGCAGCCAGGGACCAGAAATGTCTGACCTCACCAAATGGCTTGCGTGTGCAATGGAGAGATCAGATATCTGTAAAAGTGCGGTGAGACCAGTTCTATTATAAACACCAGACTTTATCCAGTGTCTGGAAAGTCAGGGATATGGACAGGAGGCTGACAGGGACTGACGAATGGGGGCCAGGAGACAGATGTTGCTGTCTAAATATGCACTTTAAATCTGGTAGGGAGAAGAAGCAGCGGAGGAGGAGATTGGATTTATACCCCACCCTCCACTATCCAAAGGAGTCTCAGAGCAGCTTACAAATTCCTTTCCCTTCCCATCCCCACAACAGATACCCTGTGAGGTAGGTGGGGCTGAGAGAGCTCTGACAGAAACTGTTCTTTTTCGAGAACAGCTGTGTCAGAACTATGGGTTGCCCAAGGTCATCCAGCAGGTGCAAGTGGAGGAGTGGGGAATCAAACCCAGTTCTCCCAGATTAGAGTCCGCACACTTAACCACTACACCAAACTGGCTCTCGATGACATCTGATCAAGTGGCTCATCTGATTGTGGCCCGAGTGCCACACTTTTCCAGGATAAACTTTAAGTATAATTATACTTATACGCTTCCAAATGTGTCATGAAAGTTACCTGAAGTAAGAGCAGCGCATACAAGCTCCTCTAATTGTTCTTGGCATGACATTACTTGGCATGATATTACTAAGAAATCCAGGCTCTCTTCTGATGTCAATCACCATGAATCCACAACAAAAGAAGTTAACCACTATTCATCCTAATTTACACAGGCATTTTTATTATGTTTTCAGGATAGGCTTATTGCAGTAATTATAGGTAAACCATTACACTCAAACTCTGGACAACAAAATCAAAATGGAGTAAAAGTACAGTCCCCGCAAAGCACGCCAGTGTGAAGTGAACTAACAGTACTGAATGCAAATACTATATATTTGTGTTGTGTGCAGACAAGGAGGCTAAAAGAGAAACATTCTTGCAGCCAATTCCCATGTATGCTTACCTCAAAATGAGGTGCATTCTACCCTTCGTTTCACGTTTGGTTAAACTCAGAGGGAGTTCCAATCCTGACAAGTATAGTTGTTCAATATACGAATTTGAAATATGGCTGTTGCTTTCACATTTTATATTTTTGGGAGCATATATGTTAGTGTGGTGTAGTGATTAGAGTGGCTGAGTTCAGACTGGCAATTTGCCCCGGGAAGGGACCCGGGCCAACGACGATTCAATCCCGGAGTAAATGGGATGTTCACACAGGCACATCTGCCTGGTGTCCCCCACCCGTAGCCAACCGGTGCTGTTGCGCTTCACTGCCGGATTTAAAAAAACACCTGATGAAAGCCGTAGCAAATCCAAAAGTCAGCATGTGTCGCGCGTTTCTCCGCTTCCGGGGAGTCTGAACACGCAGCCAAAAAGCCGGGAGCAACCCGCGTTGGGCACGAGGCAGCAGCGGTGTGATTGGCTGCGCTCCGCTCCACTGCCCAATGCGGTGCTGGCGTTGCAGGGCAAAAAAAAAAAATCGGCAAAATGCGCTTATGCGCATGAGCGCTCATGCGCGCATACACCCACAGCCGAATTAATGGGGAAACGGCGAATATAGCACGCCTCCGGCGCAGCAGTCTGAACACTCCCGCGCGCCTCCGTCCCGTATCTTCCAGCAGCGGCCCCCGCTGTGTGGACAGGAAAAACCGGTATAGTTTAATCCGGGTTTTTTTTGCTACGACTGGCTACCGGGGCAAACTGCCAGTCTGTACTCAGTCAGTGTCAGACTACGATCTTGGAGACCAAGATTCATATCTCCACTCTGCCATAAAGCTAACTTGAGTGACTCTGGGCCGGTCTCTCTCTCTCTCTCTCTCTAACCTACCTCACAGGGTTGTTGTGAAGATAAAATTGAGGAGGTAAAAAACATGTATGCAGCTTAAGCAAGGATAACAATGTGCAAAATAAATTAATGTGAAGGGGTCTTCCATCTTGCTAAGTTTTAAAGGACTTTTGTTACCATTAGCTGCATGTCACTCTTGCGAGATGGCTCCAAGTGGTATAGAACAAGAATGCAAACCAACAGGGATTTTTCAAGCATAAATGATGTGAATCCAATTCCTGTAGCTTTACTTCTATGAAGTAGATATACCACGGTTGTTGTTGTTGTTGTTTTTAATTGCTGAATATAGCATATGGTTAAAACACCCAAAGACTACATTATTGTGCAACAGCAAAATATCTTAAATGCAGATCAAATTATGCTGCAGCATCTGGATCAATAGTACTTTCCTGTCCTTCTGTCTGCTGTTACCTAGCTATATTATATATGGATGACCAGACTTTAAGAGTGACAGCTGAACCAAGCACAGGCCTTTCTTTCCCACAGGCCATTCTTTCCCACAGATGATCCCAAGAAAATTAAAATCACAAGCTAAAATTCCCTCCCCACACCCAATGATGCAACTCTGTTTATTACATGCAAAGGAAACCAATCCAACAAACTACAGTTTACAAGCTGAGTAAGCTGAGAGTTCTAGAGGAGTATCAGTTGGTCTTCTACAATATTAACAAACATGCACCTTGTTAAATAATATTTCACTTTAATAAACAGTTATTTGAAATACATGTGCGCAGGCTTCTGGGAGGGGGGAAGAAGTCCCACACATATACTCTGGAGTGGGGTTCTACCTTCCAGCAGTGCTTCTTTAGAACTACCGCCTTCATTGGTGTATAGGGTGTGCTTACCTATCCTACTTCTGTTCACTTTTTGGTCCTGCTTTGTAGCCAACATGCAAGAGACTCTGATAATTTTGACCAGTCAATTGAGGGGTGTAAGATGGTGACGGACAGACATTGCCCTTCAGTTGCTCCACACTCAGCTTTATCTGTGCTTTTTAATATTCTTCTAGTGATTTAAGATATCTTATCCGGCCCTATTTGGTCTAATTGGATCTGAACCACCAGATTTTGGACTCCTTTGCACTCTCCAATTACCGGCTGGATTGTTTAGTTTCTGGACAAAACAGCAGCTGTGCCTTTGAGAGCTGTTTATCTCCCTCTGAAAGACACACAGAGCCAAAATGGGGAAGAAAAAGTGACCAAGAAGGCATTTGGATTCACACTCACCTCTGAAGTCAGCCAGTTGTGCACTGATGACCTTTTACTGAAGGAGCTAGTAAGTGACATTTCTTTGTATTCATCTCCAAATAATTTCAACATGCTGATTATAGAAAAGGAGCTGTTAATACATCCATTGCCAGATCACCATCCATCTAATGGATATAAATCCCCTAATTCAATGGGGATGACAGCCTCTCAGCCGGCACCCCCTCATAGCGGAGGAAGCCCTTTTGAGGGCAAGGAGCCAGGCATGCAACTTCAAAAAGGCTTCTTGCTGAAGTTCATAGGTGATCACTGCCTATTAACAGGTGAAACCGTAATAGCTATCTTTCAAAAGCTTAATTGTATTTCTAACAAGCTTGACACACTTAACAATGCATCCAATGCTCTTAATGAGAAAATATGCAACCTTTCATGAGGGAGTGAGGCTCCAAATATCTCTAAGATAAGCCCCCAGATCTCCAATTTAAACTTAAGCTCAAAGAAGCTTGCAACCCCAATTATCTTTACCGGGGAAAGTGATACTCAGAAGGGGGCGGGGGGGAAGCTGGCACCACACTCTACCTTCAAACAAATCAAGCTGTATTAAGCATCTAACCATTTAAATCGAGGTCACTGGGCAAATAAGAGAGACATCCTTCACTCCCTGAGCCAGCTCTTATGCACAGAAAAACACTTCATAAAAACGGAGAGAATCCCTAATAACCGCTGTGGGATGAGATTACTTTTAACTTTTGGCTGGTCAACAATTCCTCTGTTGTTACTAAAAATGTAGAGATTCCTCTACTCTTTCAAAATTTCAGCCTGTAGAGTTTTCACAGATGAGATGGTCCACCCCCTCCTTCCAAAGAGCAGTTTCGGAGTCCTCTGACCTGGACTCAGGGGCTTCTGCAGGTGCAAATAATAAAAACGCTGCCAGCTCAAACACTCCCTCGCAACGCTAACTTCTTATGAGAGACATTATCCAGTCCCGACTTCCATCCACCCAATATGGCAAATGGACCAATCTCACAATATTATATTCAGACCACATGGTTATTCTGTCTTATACAGAAGTTGGGCTCCAAAGAGCCCTCCAGGCACTTACAGCTTACTGCAAAGAGGAGCATTTAACTATCAGTCTTTCAAAGACCAAAATTCTTGTTTTCTCTAAAAGGTTTATCACACACAGGTGGCAGATTAACTTCTTCGATCTCATGGCTGTCAAAGTGTTCAAATATTTAGGTGTAGTGTTCCAACCATCTGGCTCATGGACAGCTCAGCAACTCTAAGATTCTTCTTTACAAAAGGGGGTTCTCGTATACCGTATGCATTGAAAGTCTTTCAAGGCAAGGTGGTTCCCCAGCTTATATATGGTTCACAGACATGTCTGTACAATGACCACTGTAAACTAGAAGCAATCCAGCCCAAATTCCTCAGATCCTTATTTGGAGTACCTTGTTGTGTACCCAGTGCCCTGCTTAGGCTAGAAACAGGGTTGGTTCCACTAGAAGTATGTGCCCGGTTCCAACAACATGCCTCTGGCTCGAGATAACACCCCCCCTTAATCCTTTCAGACAATTTTCACTCAAGGTGGGTGAGAGCAACAGAATAGAGGACACATTGCAACTACTTGGTTTTTTTCCTGTTCAGCCTTACTGCATCTTGGGTACCCTGGAACCGGAGCACTAATCAAACAGAGACTATGGGACACCGCCCTTCAAGTCAACAGACCGCAGGTCCACTCTGCTGTGGCAGGGGGGAACTGTAACAAAAAATTTGTTCCATCAAGTTCCCAAACACCACAGAACCTTCACTCTGGCCCAGTTTAATGCCCTCCCATCTGCCCTTCTTGAAGGAAGATATGCACGTATCCCATATGTAAGTCTCCGCCATGTCAGTCTGGAATGGTAGAAACAATTGAACATGTCATGTTACATTGTCAATTTTACCAAATCCTGTCTGCTGACATGTCTATATCCTGTTTGGTACCATTCTAGAGAAGGAGCTTTGTGCTCTGCCCTGCAACTAACTTCTGCCATCATCTGCAACATGTGATAAACACAAAGACAAATATGTGATCACCTGTAACTCCACTAGTTCCTCAGTTTGACCCCATACCTTGTGCAGCCTCTGTTCTGGTTCAAGATTTCCCCATTTACCTTCAGCACTTATTCTCCAATTAACTGTTGCGATCACCATAGTACATGCAAGAGTGATTCTAAATAATGATCCCATAGCCAGAAGGAGCTACTTATTAGTGAGCTGCTCATGTCCAGTACCCAGAGAACAATATTGCCTTCTGTCCATAACTTGCTAACATGAGGACTGAAGGGCCTATCAGTGTGCTGCTATGCCTCTGCAACTGAAACGCTATGGGACTACTACATCTCCCAACAGCCCAACACTGACATAGCAACAGTTGCCTTTTCCTGACAGGAGGAAGGAGAGAGCAGAGAAGAGACAAAGGGTGGGAAAAGTGAAACTAGAGATCTGAAGAAGAATTACAGCCAAGAACAGGCCTGTAAGCACGAGGAGAACTAGGGCTGTCCACTCGGATATATCTGATCCAAAAATATATCTGAAAAAGACCTTATTGGTATTTTTTTTGGTATATCTGGATTCAAATACACATCAGAGATCTCTGCCAAAGCCAGTAAATCTGATCCTGGATATATTCAGGTACATCTGCAGCTGGCAGTTTAAACTTTAACATTCTCCAAGGCAGCTTGTCCCATCCCCCCCTTTGCCAGTTTCCTAGGCAGCAGGAGGATGGGCCAGGAAGCAGTTCTCACAGGCAAATGGGATCACATGTTGGGGGAACCAATGTTAGCATGTATGTTTCTGTCATTGTCTTACAGGTCTGCCTGGCTATCTCCAGTTCTGCTGGGCTTCTATGGATTGCTATTGGTTCTGTTGGCCTTTTGCTGCTACATTAGACCTGGGTTCTGCTGGACTAACATTGGTTTCAGCTGGTGTCATGATCTGTGCAGGATGGAGACAGGGCCTAGAGGCCTAAACTATAGGAGGGGCCTGTCTGACAGTAGAAAGCAGACAGCCTACAATTCCCACAATGCTTGGGGACGGTTTTTAGCCAATGGGAGTGCAGGGATTCTGTGAGGAGACTGTTGCATTCTTGTGGAGGTATGTCTTAAGCTGGTAGCTGTGGGAAACGGTGTCTTTCCTCACACAGGAGTGAACTAAAAGGGACTGTGATAAACTGTGTGTTATGAGGAAACGGATCTTGCTGTCTCTGTGTGGTTTTCCCTCTCACAGAGTCACTAAGGGAGAAAGGCTGATCTGAGAGGAAAAGATCCCTCACTAGTCAGAGTGAGTGTACAGGTAGCGAGGCCTAGTAAGAAGGCTTGAAGGCCTTAAGTAGTAACAGTTAAGGAGTAATAGGTAGCTGCATTAGCTTTGTGTTCTTTTTGCCTTTCAGCACTGTTATATCTTTTTAAAGCACCTTGTCATGTTTTCAATGCCCCATTACTGTATAAATAAACCATTTGTTAAAAAGTCCTCTGCCTGGTCATCACTCCTAAGGTTCTTGGCTTGAAAAGGGGCATTTTGCATTGGCTTGAGAGGGTACCCTGGGCCTTCTCAAGGGACCGAAAGTCCAGGGGGGTGGTGGTGGAAGGCGGCGACCTGCTGGGGTCATGACAGCTGGGCTTGCAAAAGTGTCCCTCCAGCTTAAATTCTGCTGGCATTCTCTGGTTTAACATTGGTTGTTTGCATGGGTGGAATCTGACCAGTGGTTGTTACAGCATGCTCAAGTGTGTTTTGCTATTGGTTTTTGCCCTGGAGAAAGCATGAAATCCCCCCCACATTGGAAACAATGGAGGATGACTGGGGGACCTTGTTCAGGGGCCCACATTATTGGACCTCTTGACCCAATGTACTTGAAAGTTGGGTATTCTTCAAAGGACAGCCACCAATAGCTCCTATGCAATTTTAGTGCTACTGGCTTTAAAAACAGCTCCCCCAGCCCCCTGGAAAATTTCTCCATAGGGAATAATGGAGCCAAGGGAATAACGGACACCCCCCACCACCAACCCAGATCCAAATAACCAGGAATACTGATATTTTTGGCTCCCTGATATCCAGATCTGAAAAATACTTTTTTTTTTTTTTAAGTGCAAGCTCCTAAGGAAGATTGCAGCAGGGGTTTGAAGAAGTTAAAACTACTTGAAGTCCTGTTACCAGACAGAACAGAAAGGTGGAGTCTTTTTTGACTGTGCCAGGACAGGCCTGGGGACAGGAATCCCCCAACCAGAGCATCCCTCCTCCTTATCAGCAGGCACAAAAGGCCTAGTTAAAGCCTTACCCCATGAAACCCAGTTACTACTTCCCACCCTTCTCAGTAGAAACTTCCCTGTTTACCTACCTCATTAAAGTACTTCTTGCCATTATCTACTTGTCACTATAACAGAAATGCCAGCCAGAAAGTGCCTTCAGCACTTGCCTCACAGCATGGCACCAGAGGCATGATACTGATCTGTACTGATACTGGATTCAGGGTCTGTTTCTGTCCCTGCAAGGGAGGGTGGGGTAATGATTTCCATCAATTTTCACCTTTTTCATCATAGCCCCCCCCCCCCAATTAATCCCTTATGCTGTTCATGAGTGTTCCTCAGCATCTTCAGGGAGTTCATTGGGCTGCGGACGGAAGAGAGAGACAAGGAAATTTCAGTTCTGCTGATGGAACTGCCTTCCAATATCACAAAGTGAACTTTGGATCCAGCCTTTTATTTTTCAGACACTCAAAGGTATTGTGAAGGAAAGCTCCATTTCCAAGGAAAACCCTGAGGCTATAAAAAATTTCCTACTGTTTATAAAGAGCCTTGGCCATACAACCTGACCTCTGGCACATGGATCTTCTTGTTGTTTTTATAAATCCTCAAAAGCAACAACAGCGATACAGCTTTACAGCACCTGTGTGCCCCCACCCCCATGCCACATGAGACAAAGCAGATGCATGCCAAAGATCAACAGCATAGGCAGAGCTCATCTGACATAAGCTGATCACTGGATTTGCTTCTCTTCTAGCAGTTAACATGACATGGATGTGTAGCACTACAGAGTAATGATCAGTGATGCAGTTCTAGCAAGGCTGTGCTAATGAAAACCATCTGGGAATCTTCCATCCTTCTCATCCATCACTAAGCTGGTGATTGTGATGTGTGGAAATCCCAGCCTGATTAAAAGAACAGGTAGGCAGTCTTTGTCATTGCAGGTTTTAAGTACTGATTGGATACCTACTTGCTGGGGACACAATAGTTGTAGTTTTTGCATTGGCAGTGGGTTGGATTAGATGACCCTGTTGGTCCCTTCGGTCTCTGAGATTAAATAAATAAATGTGTCCAAGGAAACATGATTCATTAGCCCCTTAACCATGGTCCAGTGTCAGGACTCCTGTTAACCTTTACTATTACATAGTAATTTGATAGCAATTACAGCTAGGAGACCTTCCTGGCAGAAGTGGCCTGTGTCCTTTTCTGATGTAAATGCGAAGGACTGGTGACAGGGTATTTCCATTCATTTAGTCTTTATTTTCAAATGACACAATTAGACATTGGCTTCTACACATCACAGAACACTTTTTTAAAAAATGCCCAACATGACCAAAACCAGTCTGTAACATAATTGAATCAAGCCTGATGCCTGTAAGAGAGCTGCCCTCCACAGGATTGGGCACCTGACTGGTAGAAAAAGATCTGGATAATTGAACAGTCAAATATTGGTTAAGTATTCTAAAGCATTACCTATTTTAGAATTATAAAAGAAAAGCTTTACAGAGCGACTCTATGCAGAATCACATTCTTCTAAGATATCAGTGGCCCCAGAAGGGCCTAACTGTTTAGAACTGCAGTGCTAATCACCAACGGGTCTGAGACATTTGCTAATTACAAAACAAATTATTGCTATGAAAAAAATGTTATGAAAAAAGAATGTAAAGTTGATTTTTTGAAAAAAAAAATAGCAATGTTAGGTAAGTTTTCTATAAATGTGCCCAGTTCACTGTTCTTCTCTTTAGCCTGGAACATCAAAATTAACCTGTAGTTGTGATTTTGAAAAAAGTTTTTTAAATTCGGTGGCTGCTAACTAGTGTCCCCATACTGAAATAAAAAGAACAGCTGCTACCTATACAAGATTCATGTTTTCCTAGGCACAGATCATTTTATATTTTGTTTTTATTTTTAGTTTCTGCTGTGATCCTTGTGCTTTTTCTTAATGTTTTATTTAAAAATTGCATTGCCAAATCCCCCTATCCCCCCACCTTTCCATTTTTGGTAGGCATCTTTTAAGGGCAGGGGGAGAAGTTTGGGAAGTGTCAGTTATCAAAGACGGTTAAATAAACAAAATATGGCAAAAGTGTTAGTGTTTTAAGCATGTTTGCATTTTAAGTTTAAAAAAACCTTTAATAGTGTTAGTCAGTGTCCTTTATAAAGTTAATATCTTCACTACCTGGCATTACATTTTTTATGACACACATGGCCTGGCCCGACAAAGTCCCATGTATGTCAGATCCGGCCCTCGTAACAAAACACCCCTGATCTAATCTGTACCGAGAAAGTTCTTGGCGCAGCTTCATTGGTGTCATTTTGGGGGGAATAAACAAACACTTGCATGTAAAAATCCTAAATATTTTTGGTAATTGTCTGTAGAGATGTGGATATACTCAGGAAAATTTCCGAGGAACACCAAGACAAAGGCTGTGGTCACACATACTAAATAATCCATTTTCAATGCACTTTCCAACTGGAGTTTACTGTGTGAACTGGCAAAATCCAAAAGTGCATTGAAAGTGCATTATTTAGTGTGTGTGACCGCAGCCAAAGACAAACACTGCTTTGGGATAGAATACAGCAGGTTCAGCACACCCTTATCATGGTCCCAGTGCCTGCATGTAGAGGGATCCCTCAAGACATAGTTTACCAGCTTGGGACCAGAGTACTTGAAGGACCACCTCCTCTCCTATAGTCCAGCTTGCCAGTTAACATCTTAAGCCTTGCTCTTTATGTACCCACCAATGAAGAAGAGTCAGAACAAACTAGGAAAAAAACTAGGAAATTTTATCCCACCTTTTAGTTGGGTATGTAGCTTTTGTGACAGTTCTATGCTTCTTTTAGAGAGTAACCGTTTTAGTGATTTTATTAGCTGTTGCTTACAGATTGGGGTGGTTTTACTGCAGTGTGTGTTTCCATATCATGTTTTTTACTGATTATTTTAATTTGCATTTTTAATTTATCTTTTTATTACTAGCCACCTCTAGTAAGTCTCTGGTAGGATTGTCAACCTCCAGGTAAGGCCTGGAGATCTCCTGGAATTACAACTGCTCTCCAGACTGCAAACATCAGTTCCCTCAGAGAAAATGTCTGCTTTGGAGGGTTGGCTCTATTGTGTTACATTCCTGCTGAGGTCCCTTCCCTTCCTCCACCCCAAATCTCCTTGTAGGGATGCCATCTCCAGGTCATCTCCAGACTACAGTAATCAGTTCCCCTGGAGAAAATGGGTGCTTTGGAGGGTAGACTCTATTGTACTCCACTGATGTCCCTGTCCTCCCCAAGCTCCATCCCTGAATCTCTAGGAGTTTCCCAACCTGGATTTGGCAACCCTACCCCCATCCCTGCCAGTGGCCAGTGGGGATTTGGCAACCCTATCCAGGAATTTCCACATCTGGAACTGGCAGTTCCACTCTCTGGAGAGGCAGCATGCAATCCTAAAATGAAAAAAAATCATATTTCCCCCTTCCCCAGCAGTATGTCCATTATAGGCATATGCCAGAGCACTACCAGGAAGAGAAGGACTATATTGAAGATAAGTCATACCATGTACCCACTCCTGATAAAGGCCAGGGTCCAAAGAGCTACCTACCTTAGGCACACCCCAAACCTTACATGTACCTAGAAAAACATTTCACTGTTTCCTCTTGAACAGCTGATTATTTCACTCCACCCACTCTGTGCTATATTACTATTTATTTTTTAAACTCCCTGTAAATTTCCAAAAGGAATTTTCAATACGGTATAAAGCAGGAAAGCCAATCTTTGAAGAGCAGATCCAAAACTATTTGTGCATGTAGAAACATGTAGCGCCATTGTTTGGCTTCCAGCCAAAAACCCCTGTATCTCTTAAACAAGAATAAAAGCATGCCTCTGCATAATAAGATATTTTCAGAACGAATGAATATTTCTCTAGTAAGCAGATGCTTCAAATCCTTCTCCACATGTCCAGACGTTAACTTGATAATTCATCATACTTGATGTACAGTTTGCCCTGAAGACTTTTTCTTCATTTGTTTCAAAAATTTAGTGATTCTGTTCATTACCATGAGTCCCTATCAAATATGGATAGCCATTCCTACCTTCCCAAGGCTGGATTCTGAATGAAAGGCCTTTTAGCATTTTTCACTCTCCCTCTCAAGGGGAATGTTAACATTTCCTTTTCATTGACCCAGAAGATTTACATCTAATCTGTCACTCTGAAGTAACTTCTGTCTCGATTTATGCATAACAGATGCTACTGTGGTACCTATTAAAAATGCTAAAGTGTGGTGGAGTGACTAATGGATAGACATCTGTAAGGGAGATTATTCCAGAAACACAAATGCCTTGAACAGCACTGAAGAAAATGAGGTCACAGGCCAAGTAACTTCAGGAATTCTTGGTGCCACTTCAAATCACTACTAATCTCAATATTTTGCCTTTTGTAATGGTATGAGTTACACCTTGTTAAGGGAAGACATGCTGGGTCAGGCAGGTCCTAGATAAAGATCAGTTTTCTACTACGGCCAATGTTTCCAGTGATTAACCAGAATCTTCTTTATTTACTGTATTTTATGTCACTTTTCTCTTAATGCTTGGGGTGGCAAGCAATTATTATGACATAATATAAGCAGTTAAAACCATGTATTAAGGCTGAGCAGATTCAGACAACTTCATCCAATGCTTCACCGCGAATCTATCTGAACAACAACAAAAAGAGGCTGCATCAGTCTCTGGAAATTCCTCTGGGTCAGGATTGGCCTCTTCAAGGAGGAAAATCCACAGATAAGTCATGATCAGTGAGCCAGTTCAGAGTGGCATCCATTGGAAACAGAATGATGTACAGGTTGGATTTAGGTCTGATCAGCACCTTATGTTCTCACACAGTACAAGACCTACCTTGTATAGAGTATAAGGCCTACCTTGTACCTACAGGTCACAGGTTAGATCTATCTGATGCAGATACCAGATCAAAATGAGAGAAACAAAGTGTGAAGACAGCCAAATATGTTAAAGCAGTTGCTCTTAATCTTTTATTTACTGATGCTCATCACCCATATATTATCATCAAACACCCTCCCCCTAAGCAAATCACCCAGGATGTAAAAACAGCATTAATGACAAGGCAACTTTATTTATCTGGATATATTTATTATCTATGCCTACAATACACAGATCTGAGGCACATATTCAGAGATACCCCCCATGGGCATCAGCCACCCACCCCATGTTTGGTGTGTGTCACTTTTTAAGGTCCCCGGGAAGAAAGCCAAGATTGTTCCCTCCTCAGGGCACAGTCAGTGGTATAAAACAACTCTCCTCTGCTTGCTGTCAGAAACCATTGGAAAGGGTACAATATAGACTTAGATCTTTGGCAAATAACTTGGAAAGCAGCAACGTTTATGAGATCTACTGCATATAAAGAAAATATATATAAAGTTTTTCACAGATGGCAGTGGTCCCCAGATAAAATCGCAAAGTTCTTTCCCAAATACAATAAATGTTGGAAATGTAAGAATAATGTGGGTATTTATTACCATATGTAGTAGAGATGCAGAAAGATATATAAATTTTGGGATAGAGTTTGTAAAATAATATATGAAATAACGGATATAGACTTGGAATTAAAACCTGAAATATATTTGTTGAATATGTTACCAGATAGCTGTACTCAAAGCTAATGTTACCTTATAACTTATATTATAACGTCAGCTATTAGCCAAAAACTGGAAAATTGAGAGAATCCCTGATATGGAAGAGCTGATACACAGACTGCTTGAGATAGCAGAAATTGATAGACTAGATGTCTTACTTCAAGGCAAAGATCATACAATGTTCCAGAGAAGATGGTCGAAAGTTTATTTATGGTTTAAACAACATGGTGGATATGGACTCGAAAATGAATGTATAAATATGTCATTATAACTTTAAAAAATATAAATAAAACAATAATAATAAATAGAAACTATTGGAAAGTGGAGAAGGACTGCCTAAAATCCTGAATGCTCTTTTGCCACCTCAGATTTATAGATCAACCTACCCATCTTCTGTGGGTGATACAGCCCCCGTGAAGAATTGCTGTGCTAACGTAAGGTTTAGTGGTTTGAAGTGAAGGCACATCTTCTAGACTGAAAACAAATACTGCACTCTAAGTACAAATCCAATGACTGTTCCGTACACATGTTGACATAGGAAACATTGGAGGTAGCAGGAAAAGAGGAAGACCCAACATGAGATGGATTGGCTTGATCAAGGAAGCCATGTCCCTCAGTTTGCAAGGCCCAAGCAAGGCTGTTAATGATAGGACATTTTAAAGGACATTAATTCATAGGGTTGCTATGAGTTGGAAGCAACATGACTGCACTCAGCACACACTCATATGTAGACTGAGGGTGGATAAAAAGATCAAAGGGCAATGACTGATGAGAGCCATGACAGCCAGCCCAATCCCCCCCTCATTATGTAGATTCAGGTGGGGCAGCCGTGTTGGTCTGAAGCAGCAGAACAAAGTCTGAGTCCAGGGGCACCTCTAAGACCAACAAAGTTTTATTCAAGGTATAATTTTTCATGTACAAGCACACTTCTTCAGACACAATAAAATGGAATTTCCTCAACCATTACATCGGCAATTATTTCTCTGGTCTGGGGACAGGGGAGATATTCTGCCCAGCCAGTTGCCCCACTTCAAAGAAGAAGATGCAGTAAAGTCGTCTCTGTGCTTGAGAGGAGACGGATGGCAAGGGTCTCAGTTGATTACTCTCAGCATTCCACAATTAAGGATACATCAATCTCCAATTTTAACATATTTGTTTCTTTCACTGTTCCCCCCCCAGAACTGAGCCCAAACAAATGGGAACCCTATAAACTAAGCTTATTATCCCTGTTTGATCTTTGAATCTGTTAAACATCTTCATTATGCTGCATGATAATTGACTGCTCACCCTCTACCTATATGTATGGACAAGTAATTTCCATTTTTGGTTCTGTCTCTGTCTTGACTCTAATTGGCCCTTCCTGGCAACTAACCACCCCCCTTCCTATATGTAATGGTAGAGGAAATTCTGTTTCACTGTACCTGAAGAAGTGTACATGCACACGAAAGCTCATACCTTGAATAAAACTTGCTTGGTCTTACAGGTGCCACGGGACTCCTCCATTCGTCCATTGTAAGTGGAGATGACGTCTGAACAACAGCCCGTCGGAACACGGCCAGCAGTGCGTCTGCCCAAACCACTTTTCGCCCCTGGACTTTTCGCTACAGTTTTAGTCCAGCGAAAGAGACGCCGCCCTCTCCGTCCACCCTCGACTTCCACGAGCCCAGTTTTCTGCACACAAGCGGATCCCCATTTGGGGCAACTGCACCGAACAGCGTACAGAACTGGGATGCTGCGTTACAGGAAGCAACGTCTGTAAACCAGCACGGGACACGGAGCGACTTCAAAGGCCTCCCCCCACCCCCCCCCCGGCTCTCTAAGCCCCAAGTGCCCGTCCAAGGGACCGCGAGGCAGCGCAAACGCCCCGCTTGCACGTCCCCAGCTTCCGACGGCGCCCGCCCCTCCGCCCCGCCACACTCACCCCGCGCCCTGGTGGTGCGCGTCCTGCAGCTGCAATCCCGGCTTTCTGGAGAACTGCCGCGGCGGATGAAGCTTCCGGAGACCCCGCGAAGGAAACGAGTGAGGCCAGGGACTGCACCCACACCGAGCAGGGGAGGGGCTTTACCTGCCTGGGCGGTCCTGGCGACAGCGCCAGGTGGGTGAGTCGCCCCCGAAGGAGGGTCGCTTCGCTGCATAAGAGCCCTTTCGCCTCAGCAGACAGAAAATGGGGGGGGGGGGCGGGGGCGGAGAGCGCTCGCAGTCGCTAATTATCCGAATGGGAGTAAATTCACCCAAAGGGGACGCCCCGCAGGACCCGCGCTCAGTTTCGCTTTCCCCCACACACGGTGGCCGCCTTCCTTGAAAAGTTGCCCGCTTGCCTCTCCCGCGCGACAGCCACGAAAAGACCCGGGGCCGCTGGAAATGGTGGCGTTTAAAGGGGTAAAAATGCCCTGGGGCGAGACAAGAGTACTCGTAAGGCAGGCAAAGGGGCGAAATGGCGGGAAGGCACTCCCCCCCCCCCCGCACACATGCACACACCCAGTTGAGGCGAGTTTTAAATGCCAGTAGGATAGGCGGGGGTGGTCTGTTAGGACGCGCAGACCGAAGGGGAGGAGGAGGGCCTAAAATCCTGAATGCTCTTTTGCCGCCACAGGTTTATAGATCAACCGACCTTTACCGCGGGTGATACGGCCCCCGTGAAGAATCGCTGTGCTAACCTATGGTTTAGTGGTTTTAATTAAAAGGCATATCCTCTAGGCTGAAAACAGATACTTCACTCTGAGTTCAAATCCAAGAACCGTTCCTACACGTGTAGACATAAGGCTAGGAAACATTGGAGGTAGCAGGAAAAGAGGAAGACCCAACATGAGATGGATTCGCTTGATCAAGGAAGCCACAAAGGCCCCCAGTTTGCAAGGCCTGAGCAAGGCTGTTAATGACGGGGCGTTAATCTGTAGGTAGATCCAGGTGGTCTGAAGCAGCAGAACAAATTGTCCCGCGGGCGCGGAACCTTTTAAGACTAACGAAGTTTTATTCAAGGTATGAGTTTTTGTGTGCACCCACACGTTTTCAAATACATTGGAAGGAAGGTAAGGTTACATGTTAATTTGCTGTTCAGCCCCTGTCTTTAAGTTTGAACCTTTGCTTCCTTCCAACATATTTGAAAAAGGGTGCCTGTGTACGAAAGCTCAGACCTTGAATAAAACTTTGTTGGTATTAAAGGTGCCAGAGGACTCACCATAAGTCCATAAAAAGGAGGTTTGTGCATCTGGAAGTCTAATGCTATTAGTCTTTAAGGGGCCCAAGATGTCTTCTTGTGGCTACTAATCCCCCCAGTCGCAAGATTCACTGTTTTAAAGTCTTAAGATGTTGCATGCTCAGAACTCTTGCAGAGGAAGTGAGGGAAGAAAACCGGTACTGAGGCCTACCACACAGTGCAGTCAGAGGCTGAGGCTTAGGAGGAGTTCCAACAAAGGCCTCAGCACTATCCTCTTCTCATGCTAAGCAACAGCACAAGCCCAGGCCTACTCTTCACTTCTACCCTACTTGAAAAGTGTGCCTGGCTTCTCTTATCCCTGTCCATTGATGGGTGTGTGTGTGTTTTGAACTCAGCCCCTCTCCTGTTCCCCGGCAGAATAACCATAACGGAACCATAATAACTTCCATTATGGTTGTTCCACACAACATATCCATGGGACATTTACTTGAAATATATGCACAGGTCTCTCTACCCAATAACAACTGTGCAAAAGTTTTCTCACACATAAGAAAATTACATATATAGAAGTGAATGTTGTACATTAGACAGAGCTTCTATCTAGATATTACCAGTTTGATCCCATCCTTCCTTCCAGGAACTCAGAACAGCTTAGGGCTTGCTCCTTCTCCATTTTATCCTCACAACCACCCTGTGAGGTAGGTTAGGCTGAGTGTGTGAGATTGGACAAAGCTCACCCAGTGAGTTCCGTGGCTGAGTGGGGTTTTGATCCTAAGTTTTTCTAGTCTTAGCTAGACATTCTGAACATTACATCAGTGAAGCTGTTGTTGCTTCCCTTTCTTCTGTATGTGCTTGCAGTAGATGTTGCATGAAAAAGTCTTCAGTGAGAATGAAAAGATGGAAATGGAATACCTCCCTTCCTCCACACTGTGCTCTAAACCATGGAATACAGCAAGAGAGCAAATCTCTAGTCTTTCAGCACTTCCCACCAACTTGGCTGGCCCGTCACACAAGTTCTCACATCTGTGTGAATCCCCACACCTCTAGCAACACCGACTGCCATTCTGATAATATGAAACTTACAGTCTGCTTTTCTGCACATTTACACAGGAATAAAGTCCCATTGTTTTCAGTAGACCTCACTCCCTAATAAGCACATTCAGAATTTTCAATCTTGCATCTTATGTGTAAGGAGAGTTACGCAAGTGATCGAAATGACATATTTTACAGTGCCATCCTAAGCAGAGTTACACCCTTCTAAGTTCATTGAAGACACTGGACTTAGAAGAGTGTAATTCTGCTTAGGATGGCACTGTTAAATGCATAGGATTGGGTAACACTATTCACCTTTACTTACGAGCATATAAGACTGAGCACATAGATGACTGCATTGCACAGGTTTCTTGACATGAAATAACATTTCTATACTGCGTGGCTTAGGTCCATTTTAACCAGATTGAGGACCTTCAGTTTAATAGTGAACTAAAGCCCACCTCATCAGATGTGGGAAGTGGGTTATTATGGCTTATGCATATATGAGATGGGGGGGAAGCAGCATCAAAGGGCCATGAAATGCACAAAGTACAGAGTGCAATGAATTCTGTAACATGCAAAACAATATGGAAACAATAATAGCAGTAATTGGCTATATCTCTAGTTTTGCAAAGCTAATTAACACACTGATAGCAGAGGAGTCCCAGACTTATACAAAGTTATAAAAATGTCTCAGACTACATATACATCAACTGCATCCAGGAAAACAACAAAATTCTGACTATTGTTCTTGTCCTAATTTAATACAACTATGAAAAATGGTTTCCATATTTTAAATAGGAATTGAACAGGTATAAGTTTAAAAAAGGAGGGGCAGCGGTGGCTCAAGTGGTTAAGACACTGAACTGCAGACCGGAAGGTTGGTAGTTCAGCAGTTCGAGATCTGAGTGCCGCATGACGGAGTGAGCTCCCGTCTCTGGTCCCAGCTCCTGTCAACCTAGTAGTTCGAAAGCAAGAAACTGCAAGTAAATAGATAGGTACCGCTTCGGTGGGAAGGTGACAGCGTTCCATGTGCCTCTGCGTCTAGCCATGCTGGCCACATGACCATGGAAACGTCTTCGGACAGCGCTTGCTCTTCAGCTTGGAAACGGAGAGATGAGCATCACACCCTATAGTCGGATTCGACTGGCTTTCGAATAAGAGAAACCTTTAACCTTAAGTTTAAAATGTGTATCTCTCTCTTTCCCCTGTTTTTAATTATTTTCAGGTAATCAAAATTCCTTTTTAAATGAAAGTGATAAAATGCTTGATTATAATCAGAAGAACTTCATTAGAAGGGTTTCTTTTAAAAAACAGCTATGCCTATAGCTTCCCTGACAGTACATTAAGTATATACAGTATGATGAGACTGCCATCTAGTGGAACTTAAATGAAATTTGCTTTAGAACTATTAGACTAGAAAACTTCTAGTCCAAAAATATGGCCCAAGGCCATCAAAGGAAGCAAAGGATCTTTACTGATGCTTTCTGTTTTTGCAACTTGTTTGAGCCAGAATCCTGTAGAACAAATGTATTTTGTAAAACAAACACTGTTGCCCCCTGGTGTCACTGAGGTATTCTTTTAAAGCGGCGGGGCTGGGATGGGCCTCTAAAATCTTGAAAGACTAATGCCAGTCGGTACTAAAGTACCCAGACCTATGGTTCAAGTATAAACGGAGCTTGGGGGGGGGGATTCTGAGTGAACCCGTCAGGCTGCTTGTGGATACTACTTAGCGATGGTTGGTAATATCTCTATAAGCCCTGCTCTCAGTCTTTATGCAAAGTCAGTTAAGTGGATGAGGCTTGGCATTTATCCTGTTCATTTAATCAGAACAATTCTGCTGGAACATTATTGTTAGCTGAGGGAATCATGCTAAGAGCAACAGCAAATGAGGATCAGAAATATCTGAATTTCCAATGTATGTGCTGGATTTGGGCTGCATTTAGTTACTCTTTATGAAAAAGTAAGATACAGCAGGTGGAAGAAAAATCCTACAGTGGAATCTGGCAAGGAGAAACTACATACTGAGTTCCCTCATCCACTTTCATCTTCAGCAGATCTGCAGTGGTAGCAGTTGCTTCTGAATGTAGGGATTATGAACACAGGAATGTCCCAGATATGCTCTCCAGAGGTTTACTGACAACTGTAGATTGGTTGGTTTCCTCAGATATGAAAACTTGGATTGCCAATGATATAAAGTGGTTAGATTAGGGAGATCTGTGTTCAAATTTCCACTCAGCCATGAAGTTCACTGGGTGACCTTGGGCCTGTCCTCTTTTTTTTGTCATAGCCTATTGATGGGGCTGTTATGGTGATACAATGGAGGAGAGGCTGAGCTTCTTGGGAAGAAGATTGGGATAAAATTGTAATAGGTATACCCCCCAAAGCCTGCTAATCTAATACATGCTAAGGGGTTATCTGTTAAGGCCAGCAGCTTGAGCATTGTGTGATGTGGCAAACTGGGAGACTCCAAGGTAATAAAAAAGCATTCAGAATTCAGCTTGCTTCAAGTATTTGTTTTTCCACAGTAACAAGGGGAGATGAATTAAGAAAAGCCATCTGTAACACACAAGACATGCTGAAATCAATACCATTGTGAGCACACACCACAAATGCTACTGACAAGATAAACTTTACTTCAATTTTATTTCCACTTTAACAGTTTTTGGATGATACATCATGCAGTCTGCCAGTGTATCCATACATTTTAGTAGATAGTATTTTAAGAACCAAAATTGAAATACTTATCCATGGGAAAGGAAGGGGAAGTTCAGTTCAGCTGTTACAGAGTTTAATTCATCACAGCCTCTTTGATAACAGTAGCAATTTCCCCCAGATTGTAACCATCAGAAAAAGCACCCACATTTCATTTCCCCCTAAAACAAGCTATTGTACAGATACATAGATCCCAGAGAATACACATTACACACTTTACAAACTAGACATGTATACATCTACAGAATGCCTGAACCCCTATTGTTCTTCCACATCTTCCACTATTAAAGGTTGTTTTAAAAAACCCCACAGACACAGAAGGAATTATGAAAAAGACACAAAAATGGGTTGTGGTAATCCTTCCATACAAGTGTTTAAATAGACATGTGTCCAGAGTGTTATTTTAGCTTAATAAAGGCATTAAATAAAACCACTTATCCAGCTAAAGGAGAAGGAATCACCCTGTAGACATTATTCCACAATATTCATGAGTGAATAGTTCATATTTTTTAAAAAAATGATTTTTGTATTTTTCTGGCCCCAAAGAATAAGATGATTAGAACTCAGAATTTCAGTAGGTTACATACTGCTCTGTGATTGTAATGGTCTCTGTAATTTCAATGGGACTAACTGAGTGTAACACATACAGGGCTCACAGAAATTAATCCAGATTATATGGAATAGCCCATAAATTTGAAGTTTAAATTTAGGGGGAAAGAAGAAAAGAGAGAATCCTGTCTACTGGAAACCAGTTATGAAAGGAATTCTCTCCATTTTCAGGTAGTTCTTCATTTACATATATATCAAAACACAAGCAACTTTAAAATACTAAGGGCAGCTTGAATTAATATGTTCAAGATAATCCATTCTTACCTTTGCTTGGCAGAATACACATTTAACACATACCCATCATGGCATTTCCATTTTTCTCAGTGCCAAAAGGACAACTAAGTAATAGGTGAATTTGAAGATAACCATTTAGGGAGAATGAGAAATTTGACACGGTAGAAAAGAAAATCATGAACACAAGAAATTCCACACTGCAGTGGCCTCCAATAGAATGGTGCATGTGTTAACGTCAAATATTAGATACATGATAGTTCCTGGTCCTTAGAGTTTTTTTACAAGCTGGCAAAAATGCTTTGAACGTTTAGAGAAAAGTATGGGGCCTCTGGAAGAATTTAAAGCAAGCAAATTACTGATGTCTGTATTACAGAGATGAGTGTTCAATTTCACATTCAAAAGGTTCTGCAAGTATAGTGCTGTAATGATGCTTCAAAAATTAGATCCCTAAAGCAAACTTAACAGCAAAAGAAAATCACAGTGACACCATATCAAAATACATGAACACGTAACACAAATTCAGCTTTCAAGGCTGCAATACATTATGCCTTTCCCACATTTCACCTGCCATCTGTGAACCACAAGGGGAAACTCTGATGCCCAAATCAAAGGATTCCAACTAGATGAACTGACTGGCTGATCAGCAACTAGTTGTTTCTGAGAAGCATCAGAATTTTTTTCCTTAGAGGAGCATCAAGGATAATTTTTCCATGAGGTTCAAGATGGACACTCTTATACAAGCTGGCAGAAGTTCTATCACAACATGCAGCCCTAGTGTAACCATATTGACCCTCCATTCATTCCACTGGAGATGCACAAGTATAATGCTCAGTAGATTCCACTGATAATCTTGATGAATGCAGAACTCGGGTAATTTATGCACACAAAAGGAGGGGAAAAATCAAAAAAGCATTCCACAGCATCTCAGCTACATAAAAGCTACTCAGTAAAAAAAAAAAAACACCTTTATGAATGGTGTGCATTTTCCTCTAAGAGCTTGTCTACATATCGATAGCCATTACAAGGCTGCATGAAACATCTTCTGAATGGCTTCCATGTGGTAGCCATAACATTCAAAGCAGCTGCCCATACAGAACATCACTGGCACGCTCTAATGCTGCTGCTACACACTGCATAATGTGGCCACTGCATGTAGGAAATCATACTAAACACATTACGGCCTGCTTCTGGAGGACTTGCCACATGGAAGAAGCCTTCTTGCAGCTACAGTGAGATGCAGAGTGGCAATAAGACAGCCATTTTTGCAACAGAAATAACAGGAGGCTTCTTGGTACTTTTTAAAATACAGATTTTAGCTATATATAAAACTGACAGGCTTGCTACATTATTCCCAGAAATGGGGCTTAGAGATGGCAAACTCACATTTAAAATTTGCTGGCAATGTATCTACATGTGTATTAAGAAGGAGAAAAAAACAAGTATTTTTTTAAAAAACTTAACAAAATAAATTAAACAAATGCAAAATCTGCAGTATTTTATTAAATATGTAACAAAAGTATCCCCTTTCCCTTCCCCTAAATAGTGCAACCCGTAATAAATTAAATAAAACCCAATTTTCTTTTGCAACATCTGAGAACTAAGCAGCGTCAGGAAAAAATGCCTGAAGTCAATTCACAATCTTTAGGAAGGCTCTAGAGCAGATTATCTTTCAATTATCAGCCAAACACATTCCAAAGCTCCAAATTTACTTTTTACTTAAAAAAAAACCAACCACAGCAGCAAATAAGACTAAAGGAGCATATATTCCAAATCAGTCATTTTGGAATGAGACACAATATATATTTTATGTGCACAGTTGCAAATGTATGTATCTAACAAGTGAAAGAAAACACAACAGTCAATGTAACAAATTTACCACCAATCTGCCTACCTATGTCTCCTATGGTTATATTCATCTGACATTCCATGTATATCTCTAAGAGAAGCCAAAATAAATTGAATTAACTCACTATTGGTTGAAGGCGCTAAAACTATACTATCCCTAGGCAGACTTGCATATTGTTCAGTTCCATCATATACTGTTACAAACATAGTCTTAAAACTCATTTTAAACAAATTTATCCTCCAGTAATGTATTTCCTTCTACACAGCACTGGAAGCATGCTCACTTATTCCCTCTCAACACCATGGGGAAAAAATTGATAGTACAACAGACTGCCGTATTTCTGATTTCTTTCAAAACCATGAGGAAACTGAGTTACTGGAGGGAGGGGATGGTTTTAGCTGTTCTTGTAAAAGCTGCTTTTTTCAGATACATTTAATTATAAATCCAAACCATGCTGCCACATGGCTGTCAGAGAATGTTAAAATGTTTCATAGGTAGATCAGATGTAAATTCTGGGATGCTGATGCTGCCTTGTTACTTTTGGACTTCTTGAGCTAAACCAGTCTATCCCTGTATGTCCCTAGAGTATTTTCTTCACCACACGAGCCTTCTAATGATTCTGTTAGATTCCCCTCCCCCTTAAATACCAGTATATTAAAAACAAATCTTTTTGGGGAAACCGTACATTTTGAAAGCATGTTAATTTCCCCCCCCAAAACCATGTAACTGCAAACTGTCATTCTCCAAAAATATAAAATAATACACATATTATACAGGAAATCAGAAAGTCATGATGGGACACAATCAGCCTGCTTTCAACGGCACTTTGTTGTTCAATAGTTAATTCTTGGATGCCAGGAGTCGGGATTTTACTGATGCACCAGAGTACTTAAAATAGACCAAAATAAAAGCAACAGTGGCACCAGCACAGATGTCCCAACATAACTGGCACAACAGGGTCAAATGCAGTCGGTCAGTGACAGAGACTGAGCAGCAGATCTCCTATTGGTAGCTTAGGTGGGTATGTTAGATACACTGTACATGGTCTCAGAAGAAGAACTGGGCTGGACACACTTCTGTACACATGGCGATTCTACAGAGCTGAAAAGAAAATCTGAAACTAGTGCATGGCAGATGGCTCTAGAAAGCGTACAATGGATGGGGGGAGTACAGGTCCAGTCCCAAAAGGGGGGGGAAAAAGTAGTGAACGGATGATGAATTTTCACATGCGAGTGACGTCAGATCTGTAAAAACAACACACAGAAAAGTCAATATTTGTTAGGCTAAACTTCTACAAAACTACGTTCATATACTGCACTATGTAAGGAACATTTCATCCCACCCCAGTGCAATACTGGTTTTACAAGTAAATTTTTCCTACAGTATAATACCATATGAAATACAAAGAAAGGTAGGAGGGGAAGAATTTCACATATTAGTAGTAATTTCATTTTTTAAAAAAACTTGTTATTCTCCTTAACTGACTCTCAGGAAGCCTGACGACCTTATAGGAAACAGCAACTGACATTGTTTGGTCACAGAGTAATAAAAAATTATTAGAATTTCATCACAATTATATTATCAAAGCTGATAAAATAATAAAGTAGATTTAACACAGCAACAAATCTGTTAGATAGTATTCAGTTCAGCAAAGAGTCCAAGAGACCAAATGTGCTTTTATCAAAATGTACGAGCATTCCTAAAGGTTGCTTTGGTTAGACCTCCTTGTAGAGGGCATTCCACAGGTGTGATGTCTATGTGGAGAAAATTCAGCCCTATGTAGCCAAGCTGGCCTCCAGAAGAAATGCTCCAAACATGCCAGATGCTCCCAAAATAGAGTGCCAACAGTTATGATTACCCCATTTGTCTGAATCATCATTCCGTACCATTTTGGTATCCCATCTACTAAATTCCTGGCTTCAGAATAATCATGTATAATTCAGTGTACCCAGGTCTCACTGATTTAAACTAGGATTTAAGCACAGTTACCCTGTGTACTGAGGATTCGGCCTTTGATAAACTGAAGAATGCTGTAGCTATTCAGTCAAAGTAGCTTTGTGTTTTTTCACACTTTATTCTGGGCCTTTTCGTAGGCCACTGAATAGCTTCTGCTCTGTGAACTTCAGTTTACTCTCTCGTTCAAAATAGTTAACAATGGCAGTGTTATTTTTTGCAATGGGATTTCTGTACCTGCTGTGCAGATCTGCTATTGCCAGCCTGTTTCTTTCATGAACACTGTTTTTTTGAGAATGCACAAAATATGCACTAGTTCATTTTCTTTTCCCTTGAAAGCTTCTTTCACGGGATCGTTAAACTGCTCATCTCGTTTTTTAAATATTGATTCTATTGTACACTGCCCCCTTTGTTCCAAAGTGCAGAACATCCTTGTTGGAAAGTTCTGAGAACAAAATGCCTTAAGATCACCTGAAACACTAACAGCAAACTTTCATTCTCTAGAACAGAGAGCTGGCCTTTCATAAGACGCTCAAAATGCAAATAGTCAACATGGGTCAAAGCTAAAAATTGACCTAACAGATGGTTTGTATACAGCTAGGATATGTAACGCGTTCAACAAAAGTGGCATTTTCTCCAAGGATACAGGAAGCTATTTAAAAATGCAACATTAATGGTCTCCAGCTAGCTTTTATAACAATATGATAGCTATGTAGGACAAAAAGTAACAAAATGGCAGGCCAAGCTGAAAAAATTATTTTGTAAAACACAAATCATTTCTGGCTACTAACTCTGTAAACAAGTAACATTTCAAATATCAAAGAAATGCAGCAGGGAGTGTTATTAGGATCATTTAGGCTGCTAAATATTTTGTGCTGAGAGCTTTTGTGTACTTTTATATTCTGGTTTTTAATGGTTTGTTAATTTAAATGACTTTTATTTTATTCTGCGAGCTGCCTTGAGCAGGTCTCTGAAGAGAGAGAGCACATGCACTTTCTAAAGAAATGAATAAAATAAATTACCATATTTACCCAAAAGGAAGACCTACAAAAATATATATTAATGGAAAAAGTACCATACATACCTGTAAAGATAGTCCTCTCTTTTACTTGATTGCACACCTGGGGGAAAAACCCTATACTTCCTTTCAGGTAAATATGGTAAATGCTATTCTGGAACTTAAATGCTAAAGGTTTTGATTTTTAAAAAGATAAATAAGTTAATAGAGTTGTTATATTAACTCTAATAGGAAAATGCCAATTTACTTAAAATGTTCCCATTAGAAATTTAAGATTTGCATTAACAAACAAAACAGTAAAAGTATCAAATCATAAGCAGGGAAAAGGCCACACACATAAACAATGAATTTAAATTAGTATCAGCATGTTGTTTATATGCAAAACCGACCAAGCTTACTCTCCTGCAGCTGTTATAATGCAAATGTCCATGTGAAGAAAAACACAGCCTCTGAGCATGGAAAGAGAAAGTTCCAAGTACATAGGAGCAGTCAACACCCCTTTTACAAGTAAGAACTGAGCAGTGAAAGAGAAAATCCCAGCTACCAAATATCATCTTTTGTTTTTCTTCTGTCCCCCACCCGGATCTTAAATTTATCTGATGGACAAATGCTGAGCATCCTAAATCGGCTTAACTGCTTTAAATAGATCCAACTGAAACATTTCCTAAATATGTAAATGTAACCATAGGATGATTCTTGGATTGGTTCATGGAAGCACTCATAGGAAGACATCAGAACAAGTGCAGTTCATTCCACTTGCTGGTACACAAATCCATGAAATGGAACGATCTGAAACAGCCTTAGATCTAACTGCTTAGGAGAGTGGCCACCTGTTCACAGTACTGCAAAACCTGAAAAGGGAATATAAGTTACTTGATCCAATAGCTTGGATCACAGCATATTTAGCACATGAAAGAGAACGAGACAGGCCCAATGTGCATTGGAGTCCTATAGAGCTATGGATTGTACCCAACAAATATGTTTTATGATGCATTCTTAAATCTGATCCAGATCATCACAAATTACACCTCTACTGGATCTGAAATAATAAGATGTGATGGCATTACTTCCAACTGCTTCTAATGAGTATTTCTAACCAGCTGTTCCAGCTCTCACTTCACGCACCACAATGAACCATTCCCATGACCAAACAAGATTATGACTAGCACTTCCGCTCTTTTCCTAGTAAGGCTGTCTAAAACACGGTGGCCGACATCCAGGAAAAAGGGCATCTTGTGGATCTGTTACTAGACCAGTACCAAATTTACATTCTGCATTCAAAGGCCAGATAATTACTCATAAGTTTGCATTACACGCCTTGTGGCATAGATTTGAAGGCTGCAGTACGGGTGTGTGCTCAGTATAACCCCCCCCCATAAATACTTCAGCTATATTTATCGGATAATTTCTCAGCTGATAACCAACAGGGCTTCTGAGTTGGCTATCTGAAAATGGCTGCCCTGAAAAAACCCGAAAATGATTCAGATTTTTTGGGCCCACAAGATGGCCACAGTTACTGGGCACTTAAAGGGCTCTCAGTCCATTTAAACACCTTTGGAGTGAAGTATCAGGCATTTAAATTGACTGTGGTCCTTTGATATGTCTTTGGAGTTTACTTGCCGCAGTGCAGAGTTGTGCCATGAGTTAGAGAAGGCATTTAAAGGGACAGTATCCCTTTAAATGCTTTCACCCCCCTCCATTGGAATTAATGTTGAATGGGGGCACCTTTTTCTGGGGCCCACAGAATTGGACCCCTTGGTCCAATCTTTTTGAAACGTGGGGAGTTTTTTAAAGAGAGGCACCAGCAGCTATGCTGCAAATTTGGTGCCTCTACTTCAAAAAACAGCCCTCTCCGAGCCCCAGATGCCTCCAGATTGATTCTCCATTATAGCCCATGGGGATCATTGACTATAGGATATAATGGGGCCAAAAATTGGCAATTCCAAATATTTCTCAAATCCCAGTACCATACCAATATTGGAATTTGGGAATATTAGGAAATCCCAATATTTTTGGATTCAGTATCCCCGAACCCAAAAAATACTGATTTGTGTATGTGCGCGCATGCACCTAGACTGCAGTACAACAACTGCAGAGCCCTGGGTTCTGCTTTCTGGTGGCCTGGAACCACAGAGAGCACTTGTAAGGGAAAACAGCTGCTTTTTGTTGGCTTTAACTTACTGAAACTAAAACAATGAAACTGACAGTTTATTGTTGAATTCTGATGAAAGTACCATTTTGTTTTGTGAAAAAGTATTGATATGGCCCTTTTATTGAAGAGCCTTCTGAGTCCATTTGACACCCTGGCCTAACCTTATGCCCCCTTTCCACAAACAATGACAACTGCTAGGCTTTTAAATGCTGGCCAGTGTTCAAGGTAGTAGTAGACAGCCACCACCCACCAAAAAGACATGAAGATTCCACACACACACACCCCAGCAGTAAGAACTCTGACTGGCAGAGCGACCTCCTCAGTAATGTCAACATCCAGAAGCTACAAGCAGGGTGTCATGAATTTACCTGGTGTTTATTTCATGTTCTGGTAGTAACTTGAATTGGACAATCCACCTCCTCGGATGGCATGAATAGCTGTAGGAGAAGATGCTGGATAATGACCAGGGCGGATAGGCTTGGCTGCAAGAGAAAAATCAAAATTGGGAGAATACAGCATGTAGATAAGCAGCATACCATTTTCTTTTCCTACATGTTCAAACGTACTGTAGAATCTAAAGTGTAGTAGAATTAATATCATCTTGTATTGTTAAATGGCACTGTGCAGAACTTGCTAAGACTTTACAATATTTCCTCTGTTTTGTGGATGACAGAAAATGCATAAATTAAAAATTCCAGTACAGTCTGTTCACATAGCTGACACATAATAAGAAAATGGGGTTACTTTTACCTGCAACAGTTGTTCATCGAATGTCTTCTATGCAGGCACACGTTGAGACTGCTTCTGAGCAGGTCTGCTGCGGAAAGGTCTATTTCCAAGATATAAAGTCCTCTAGAGGGTGCTCCTCCTCCCTCACTCCATTGTGAGCTGTCCTTTTCCCGCCCAAAAGATAGTCACATGGTCCAAGGGAGAGGGCACCCACTCCCCTCAGTCCCCTCTAAGCCACCTTGTACTACAAAAGAAAAAGTTCTCTGACTACCCACAGTGGGGGCAGGGGTGTGTGTGTGGGGGGGGAGTATGCCTGTACAGAAGACACTCAATGAACAATGGTTACAGGTAAGAGCAACCCCATTTTCATCTTCAGTCTTCTGTGCAGTTCCCCATTGGCATGTTACCAAGCTATAACCTAGGAGGTGGGGGTTTCTCCTTAAATAGTCGCTGGAACAGAGAGAAGAGGATGGCCTTGCCAACCTCTGACTCCCTTCTTGACTGAAGGTTTGGCATGTACTGCTTTAGAAACATCTCCAAATGGCTGAACTGCAAATCATGAGCAGTTGAACACCTCGTAGCATCACAGCAAAGGACACCTGTGCTTTGGTGGAATGAGCATGGATGTGCAAAGGGGAAGGCAACCATGCTTCTTGTAACATCTCTGGATTGCTAAGACAACCCACCTAGATAATGTCTAGGTCTAGGAGGTAACTGGTTTTCTCTTACTGCACCCAGTACAAGAAATAAAAAAGATTAACACTCTTCCTAAATTGTTTGGTTCACTTGAGATAAAAAGGCAGCACATGTTCAGTGGGAGAGGAAAGTTTAGGGAAGAACTTGGACACTATGTCCTGTAACATATGGAAAATAGAGACCTTGGGCAAAATACCTTGGGCAAAAATTCCAAACTGGGTATGAGAAGCACTCATTCTGCAAAGAATTTCCAAAATGCGGGGTTGATACATAGCGCAGTTAAATTGCCAACTCTTCAGGGTGAAGTTATAGCTACCAGGAAGCAGAACTTAATCGATAAGTCCAGTGGGCAAGTGGGCTAAAGGCTCAAAGGGTTCCAGCATCAACTGCAAAAGCACCAATGAAAGGGACCATAGTGGAACCAACATAGGTTGTCGGTGGTACATGTGCAATGACCCTTTCATAATCTGTTTAGAGAGTCTGTGTGAAAACATAGTCTGGCCCCTTATCAGGGAGTGAAAGGCAGAGGTGGCTGCCAAATTAACCTTCATTGACCAATATGCAGACCCCTTGGCCTTGAGAATAAACAAATATTGTAGCCAGTGTTCCCTCTAAGCTGAGTTAGTGTGAGAGAGCTCACAGCTTTTTAGCCTCCAGCTCACACATTTTTGCCTCAGCTCAGGAAGGATGGCTCCAGAGCAAAGTGATTTATGCAATAGCCAAACTGTTTGCTCACAACTTTAATGCCAGTAGCTCACAAAGTAGAATTTTTGCTCCACAGCTTAGAGGGAGCATTGATTGTAGCCCATAGTTCAAAGCATTTATATTTACTTCCATAGGGCCTCCTGGTGGATGCCTTATGGTAATTAAGCAGGACCTCCCGAATATGTTGGGGCAAGGTCATGTGCTCATCAGTCTCCACACCGTGAGATGGAGATGACGAATACTGTGGTAGAGCAACTGCCCTATTTTCAGCAGATCCGGGGCTGCTGGCAGATGAATATAGGTCCCCTTGGACCCCTTGAGAAAAGGGGCAAACCATGTCTGTCACAGCCAGAAAGGTGCTATAAGAATAGCCTCCAAATGATCCTCAAGCAACTTCACTACTACTCTCATCAGGAGGAAGAAAGGGGGAAACAGGTAAAAAAGGGTGTTGTTCTAAATGAATTGGAAGGCGACCTGTATGGGGGGGGGGGTCAATGCCTGCTAGACAACAGAAGCACCCTGCCTTGGTATTGTGCCATGTGGCAAACAGATCTACCCTGTCTTACCCCAGAGGTCTATCATGGGTTGAATGTACTGCTTTGTGAGTGCCCATTTGTGATTGGAAGTATGCACCCTGCTGAGGGCATCGGCCAATGAGTTGTGTACCCCTGCAATGTGAATGGCCCAAAGGTTGAGCACCATGTTCAAAGGCCCAGAGTCAATTCTCTGACACCTCTGCATTGAGTAGCCTAGAACCAGCACCTCCTTGCCTGTTCACATAGAACATGGCAGAAACATTGTTGGTCTGAATGAGAACCGATCTCCCTTGAACAATATCTGAAAAAGAGTTAAGAGTGTATCTGATGGCCCTTAGCTCCACGACATTTATATGCAACTTCTCCTGAGAGAGACACTTTCCTTGGACACAGAGATCTCCAATTTTATGGTAGGTAGGTATGGTAGTTAGACATTAGATTAAATTTCAATCTGCTTTTAATGTTTTATTGATGTATTTTAAAATTTTGGAATATTGTAAATGTGTACTTTTTTTTTGTACAACTGGTCTGAGGACCGTAACTAAACTGAACTGCACTAAACTGAAACTGAGGGATCTCCACAATGCCCTCCTCACCCATCCAGAGAAGAATCAGTGGTAATGATTACCTAACGCTGTCTAACCCCAAATGGAAACCCGAAAAACAGGTTTCTATCACACGACGGGGCCCAGAGGCCGGGAACAGAGGGCTAGTCCAGTGACGTAGTCAGAGAGAGTTCCAGAGATCAGCCAGAGGTATCAGTTAAAGTCCAAGCAAACAAGTTTCAAATCAGACAGCAAAGCCGTTGTCAGTCGTACCGTTAGTCAGAGTTCAAAGTGGAGTCCAGAAGCCAAGCTGAGGTCAGGAGCCAGAAGAAACGTTCAGATACGTACCGAGGTCGGGAGCCAGAGAGTTAAGACAAGACAAGGGAACAACGAGAGGTGCAAGCTGAGTGGTCTTACAATGAGTTTGCCAGCACGGTTTGCTCACGGCTGGTGATGTTCTTAAATACCGTGCTGGCTTGTTAACTAATTAACCGGTCGTTGCCAGGTCCCTGCTCCGGTTAATAATCAGGGCTCATTGATCGTCACCCCCATACATGTGCCTCTTTTAGCCGAGCCACCAAGTCTCTGCACCTGTGGTCTCACAGTCGGTCCGCATGTGGGGGTGAGTCGGGTGGTGATGTATCCACCCCAGGTGCTGGTTGCCTCATAGCTGGGAGCTCATCCCTCCCAGCACTTAGATTCTCTGAGGACTCCGGCACCTCGGAAGGACTAAAAGGCGCCGCATCCCTGGTATCCGAGCTCCGTGGTGCCGGGTCCAAGGATGTCGTGGCCAAGCTGTCAGGTACCAGATCGGGGGCAGAGCTCTCTGGTGCCGGGTCAGGGGGTGTCTCTGGGGTCACGGCCGAGCTTTCAGGCGCCAGATCGGGGGCAGGCATGACACACACAACCACCACGATAGCACCCTGATAACCTGCCTTAGGTATAGGAAACTGATGGGGAGTGCCAGTCAAGTCTAAACCTGGCCAAGAACCACAATTGTAAAAGTTGCATGAATGGTTTAGCCATAGGCAAGACAGCAGTGGTTGCTGCCATTAAACCCGAAAGCTTCTAGATCAGGAACGCACTCTGAAAATGGCAACAAGAGAAGCGACCAATCAAAGCCTTTATGGCTGCACCTGTGGCAAGTGGGAGACAGCCCTTAGTGGACACAGAATCTAGTGGGTCCACAATAAACTGGACTATTTGCGTAGGTTCCAACTTAGATTTCTTCCGATTAATGATAAAGCCCAGGTTCCAGCAAGTTTTGATTGCCAAGGCTACGTTGTCAGACAATACCTCCTTGGATCCGGCAACCAAAAACCAGTTGTCTAGGTACAGGAATATGGTACATCCTCACAATTGGAGGAAAGCAACAACAAGTGAATGCCCATGGCGCCCTGGAAATCTGAAAGCTACAAAAGAAAGAAGAAAGATTACATCCTTGAAATGCAAAAACTTCTGAAGAGACACGCCGGCGTGAGGGAAGACGCAGCACTCAAAATTATGATAAGCAGTGAAGAAGACAGCAGCCCAGGGGTAAGAGGTGAAGGAAAGGAAGCCATCAAGGTTAAAAAGGACTTAGCCCATAATTGGAAGAGACTTAAAAAGAAGACATCTTAAGGATTGTTTGTGCTGCATCTGTAAGGAGCTGTTTAATTACTAACCCCAATGGACTTTACTAACTGTATTAACAGAATGTCTTTGGACTTTGCAAAGTTAAAAAAGATCTTCTAACCATGATCGATGCCGAAAAACGGTACTAAACACTAACTAAAACTAACCCATTTTAACAGAGAAAACTTCACTCCATCCTTTCTCTTTCTCCATCTGTCTACCCCTTCCTTTTCTTATAAAAAGAATAAAATTCTCTCCTCTTTAGGAGAGTTTTGCCAAAAAAAAACAAAAAACAAGTGAATGCCCAGGGAGCAGTAGCCAGAGCAAAGGGAAAAACATAGTATTGGTAGACCTTCCCTTTGAATTTAAAACAGAGATACTTTCTATAATCCTCATGATTGCAACATGAAAGTAAATGGAGATCGATAACTGCAAACTAGGCATAATGCTTTAATAATTGTAACACAGTTGTAAGCAGAACCATTTTGAACTTAGATAACCACAGAAACTTGTTTAGGCTCCTGAGGTCTAAAATAGGGGAGAACCTCCGTCCTTCTCATTGACCTAAAAGAACTTAAGAGTAGAAACCAGGGTACAGGGGCAGGTTCCAAGACCTCCTGGACTGCTTCCTTTTGTAACAGTTTAACAAGCTGGGACTCTAACTCTGGCAGTAGATTATTAACTGTCTCAGAAACACTCTGAACTGGGCGTAATGATATAAATTTTAGCCTAAAGCCCTTAGCTATGATAAAAAGGACCCATCTATCATCAGGGATGGTACTCCAGCATGACAACAATCCCTGAAGGCTGGATTTGGATCAGAAAACAACTCTAGTCAGAAAGATGGCTTGGGCAGGTGGCCCTGGGAATCCCTAGAAGAAACAAGTTGTTGGCCAGGCTTCTGTTTGGACCCATTTCTTCTCCTACTGGAGGATAAAGGTAGAAGCCAACCTCTGAGGAGAATATGGAAATTTAGATGGATTGAACAGGCGTTGGTCACTGTGGTATGGGTACCAGGACTGGGTAGCAGGAGGACGCTGTCTCTGGTAGGAAGTTTGTTCCAAAAAGCCCGGGGATCTTGCCATCTGACAGTTTTTCTTAATTTGTGTCACACTCTCATTAGTATTCTTTGAAAAGATAGTGGAACCCTCGAAAGGAAAGTCCTCTACCTTGTTCCTTGTCTCCACATGGAGAGTTGTCGAATGCAGCCATGCATGCCACCTAATCAGCACCAAAGAAGCAATGGCTGTAATCATAGAGTCAGTGGAGTGACAAGAAGCATTGATTTGCTGCTTGGACAGCCTGATAGCCTCAGTGATAAAGACCCTAGCTAGGTCTCTCTTGTCCTCAGATAGGAACTCAAGGTACGGGGAAATCTTTTGCCACAAGAACAGTTGGTATAATAATTGCCTGGAAATTAGAAATTCTGAAGGCCAAGGTGGACAAGGTGACCAAGCCAGTTTGGTGTAGTGACCAAGCCAGTTTGGTGTAGTGGTTAAGTGCACGGACTCTAATCTGGGAGAACTGGGTTTGATTCCCTATTCCTCCACTTGCACCTGCTGGATGATCTTGGGCAAGCCATAGTTCTGGCACAGTTGTTCTTGAAAAAAAGCAATTTCTGTCAGAGCTCTCTCAGCCCCACCTACCTCAAAGGGTGTCTGTTGTGGGGAGGGGAAGGGAAAAGAGTTTGTAAGCCACTCTGAGACTCCCCTGGGTAATGAAGCGTGGGGTATAAATCCAATCTCCTCTTCTTCTTCTTCAAGGAGTAAACCTTGCACCCCAAAGCGTCCAGCTTCCTTCCTTCTTTGTCAGTTGGAGCAGAATGGAAGGATGGTCGAGCTCTGTTCTAAAGCTCTTCAGTCACCAGGGAAGAAGGTGGTGGATGAGTGGACAGGAATCTTGCATCCTCCTGCATGATCCTACACAGGTTTTCTATGCATCTGGAAGTGGCAGGAGCCAAAGCAGGTCTCTTCCAAAAGTCCCTGTGAATGTCTTTAAAACCCTCCAGGACAAGGAAGGCAACGGAGCTGGGGTATCAGAATATAATTGGTTGAGGATCTTATCCTTGGGCTTCTGTTTCATGATTGTGATGTCTATCTCCAAAGCTTAAGCCATTCTGGGCATTTTATCAGCATATAACCATAGGTCTGAGTGAATGGATAAGGTGGAATGAACCGAAAGGGTCCCAGGTGGGATGAAAGGCTCTCTGTATTCAGCAGCCAGGGCCACACAGGCTGTCTTAGAAGACCGTTGAGTTTGAGCTGATGACTTGAATCTCACCTTATGCTTAGACTTAGAGCAATTCTTCTTGGTCAGTGGCTCCGAAATGCTCCTGAGAACTGACAGAGCTGGAGACAACAATTGATGTTAGTTTGGAATGGGTGGCTGATGGAACTGAAGCTACCACTGGTTTCAAAGTAGCCAGTGGCGTCCCCTCAGGAGGCTTGTTGGAGAAGGATAGAGCCTTTTCCCAGCGGGCTGCTTTTAGGTGAAATGCCCTATCGCTCCATGATTTGGGG
This sequence comes from Gekko gecko, assembly GCA_029375565.1. NCBI lineage: Eukaryota > Metazoa > Chordata > Lepidosauria > Squamata > Gekkonidae > Gekko > Gekko gecko. The sequence continues at coordinate 49,131,578 of JAPDNY010000003.1, forward strand.
GTAAACTGGAGGCACACACATCAGGTCCCCACATAATGTTCCTCTCCAAGACAAAGTAGACAAAGGCAGTGCTCATCAGACTGTGGCATCTTAGTACCACATTTGGAGTATTTCTTGAATAACGCTTTCTGGGCCATTTTGAGTCAAAAAGCAAAGGGGAAAAATTGCTATGTGAGATAGGGGGCAAAGGCAACCCAGGGCCTTGGAGGGAAGTGGCACGAGGCAAAGGAACATGTGGCTTTCCTGTACTGCTTGGCTGGCAAATAACATCATAGCCCGAAGAAGCAAGCCAGATACCTTGTAAAAAGTAGATTATTGATATATTCTCTCTTTTCTTCACAGAAGGAGCAGCGTTGAAAAGGAGAACGTTTCTCATCAGTGGCAAAAAAGGAACCTTGGACCATGTGACTGTCTTTTGGGCAGGAAAAGGACAGCTCACAATGGAGTGAGGGAGAAGAAGCAACCTCTAAAACAGGGGTGTCAGACATGCAGACTGCAGGCAAGAACTGGCCCCTGCAGGGTTCCTATCCAGCCTGCAAGCAAGTGGCTCTTGTCTGCTTCCTACTTCCTGTTCCTTCTTCCTTGTTCCTACATCGCAGCTTGCTTTTGCCCAGCTCTCTCCTCTCCTGCTATCTGTTTCACAGAGGAGAGAAGCAAGCCAAGCCTCCCTTCCCTCAATTGGCTGAGGGCTCCTCCCTCTTCCTCCTTTAGGAGAAAAGGGAAGGGGAGTGAAAGAGCCGGAGAGAGAGAGATCCCCCTTTTCAGATCTAACGGGGCGGGCGGGGGGGGGACGACGACCTAAAAGCACAGCTTGCAATCTTTATTAGTGGAAGGTAGCAAGAGTCCAGTAGCACCTTAACAACTACCAAAATTTGTGGCAGGATGAGCTTTCAAGAGTCACTGCTCATTTCTTCAGATACAGCTAGAATGTCAGTTCATCTGTCCTTATATTTTGGAGAGTGAAGTGATTTCAGATGCTAAATGACAATAGCAGGCATTGGTAAAGAGAGAAGAAACGTAGGTCTCAATTTAGTTCAGGAGGATGAATTTTCTTTATCTTCATTATTTGTTGCAATTCAGCAGTCTCTCTTTCTGTCTCCCTTTGAAGTTTCTTCGTAAGAGAACTGCTGCTCTTAGGTCAGCAACTGTCTGTCCTGCAAGATTAAAATGTCCCCCCACTGGTTTTTTAATGTTGTGGTTTCTAATAGCAGTAGAAAGAGTAAAAGTACAATAGCACCTTAAAAAACAGTGAAATTTGTGGCATGGAGATGAGCTTTCATGAGTCACCGCTCAATTCAGACTTATTTCCATTTATTCTTTGCATCCTCCTGGATTGAATCCTCCTGGACCAAACTGATACCTAGGTTTCTTGTCTCATTACCAATGCTGATAACTCCACGCATAGTACCCCTCTGTATATCATACCTACTCCAATCAAGCCTCCTATTGCCATCGGCATCTGAAAACATCTGTATAAAATTTATATCTCTGGTACCTCGTGTTACACTTTATAGCACACATGGACCAGCCCAACAAAGTGATATTTATGTTGGATCCGGCCCTTGTAACAAATGAGTTCAACACCTCTGCTCTAGAGGACTTTTTAGCTTGGAAATGGACCTTTCTGTGGCAGGCTTGCTCAGGAGCCACCCCAATGGGGGACTGCACAAAAGCTTGAAGATGAAAATGAGTTCCATGAACAATAGACAAAAACACATATAAACACATTGATGACTACGTTCTTATTTATATTCCATCTTGTCTCCTTGGATTCAGTGAGGCTAACAAAGCAACAAGTTGAAAACACTTAAAAAACAATCCAGCAATCAGCAAAATAAAAATTTGCTCTGCCAAGTACATGAATGCATTTGTGAGTATTTACTCAATGGTTGTATCACTAAGGATGTGACTATGTTTATGAGATTGCACTGGATGGCTAGAATATTCCATACACAAAACTAGTGTGTCAATAAAGAAGCCTAGCAAGAAGACTCTTTTGCCACAATGTGCCAGTTTAATACGGAACTGTTATAGGGACGAGCATTCTGTCACATGAGCCCCCACCTGCAGTCAAATGTGGCACAGCCCTGTACACAAGTTTACCATTTTTTGTGGAATATAAGCATTGGACATAGTTGCCATAATGTGCCTTTTACAGCATTTCATTCTGTGTTTCATTGACTGTATCACTGATTATTACTGTTATTATTGATTTTGATGGTTTTATAATGTATTTGCACTTTATTTAACCTTCTTGTAAACCATCTTGGACATAATTCTGGACATAATGCGGCCATTAGATAATTTAAATAAATATTCTCTCCATGGTGACAGCAGAGTGGAAACAGAATAGATGGAAAGAAGGACCAGTTCCAAGTATACCCCCAGGACATCAGCTGGATCTGATATGGGACATGAAGCAGATCATGGGGCATCCACATTTTGGTATCAGGTGAACCTTATTCTTCAAGAAAACAGTTTGAGATAGTAAAAAACTTGGTCAATATTGGTTCAGCCATGCTGGAAAGGAGTTTGCACTGAAAACCTGTGCAGAAAAAGTTTTAAACCATGAAGTGTTAAGATGACTATGATGCCCTTGCCCACTTCCCTCCCTCAGAGGCAAGACTTTCCCTCCATTTTTCCCTCCCTTTCTGACTGAGCAGACCTTTTTATCTATTTTCTTCCTTTCTAAAGAACAATGGCTGTCCCACCCTGTCACAGTATGAAATTTTGCTGCTGGCAGCCCAGGAACCTAAGGGAAGGGTGAGATCCCCTTTAACTTAAACCACTTAAATGGCACTTGAGGTTTTTTGAAGTTCAAAAATAACAAAATATTTTATTCAACATAGAGGGGAAAGTTTGGGTGAAAGCAAGGTAAAATTCCTAAGGTAAATCAATATAGGCATAGAGTACAGTTCATGTTTCAAGGAATTGAGTTTCTTAAGCTTTTCACAGTGACGTAGAATCTTTAAGATGAGAGGCATTAGTTCCAGTGTTCTCTGAACACACCAGTATACTTCCTTGAGTGTATTTGACTCTTTTGGGTTCCATAAGGCAGGGATGCTCTGCCCAGTACCCAAACTCCTTCACTAAACACACCAGTGATCTTCTTGAGTTTTAACTGACTCCTCAAGATTTCAAAGGCACTTTCTAAGCACACCAGACCATGGATCTCTCCACTCTTCAGAGCTATCTCCCTGTTTTAACTGGATATAGAACTTCTCTTATTAGAAGAACTGTCCCCTTTTCTGGCCCGAATGGGAGCCTTCACCTAACTACCCATTCCTCCTGCCAACCTTCCCAGTACTCCAACTGCTCTCTGTCAGGACTAAGCGCAAAACCTGTCAGTACTAAACCCTTCTCTGTCAGGGCTAGACTCAGACTGTCAGTATTAGACTCTTCTCAGCCATGGCTGAATTCAGACTATCCTCTCCTCAGCATTCAGCTCTCAAGTTTTTCTCTGCTTAACCAATCAAATTCTTTGGAGCAGGCTGTCACTCAAGGCTCTCTGTGAGAAATTAACCCTTCACAGTCCATTACCTGTTTACACAGCACTTATAAGATCTTTGAAGTCTGTCACAACAACATATTCTACTTGAGCTTGCTGGTAATTATACTTATGGATGGCACAGTAGTAATCTTTTTAAAATATTCACTGTACAGTCACAATATGAAACTAAGCCAAAGTCAGGATTATTCTTCCAAATATAGTTTCTGATGTTCTTTAAAGTTATAACTGGTTTATACAAGCCAGGATAGGGAATACAAGTTCCAGGGAAGACTTGTTCTGTGGTGGGAGGCTTTATTGCCCAGTAAATGCGAGGGTACTTTCTCCCCAAACTTCTCCAGCCAGTTTTCTCCCCAAACTTCTCCAGAAAGTTGCTTTTTGCTCCTTCTTTTCTGCTAGTGTACCACCACCCCTCTCTCTCATGATGTCACCTGAGATCAATGCCACAGGGGTGTTTTTCTTTATTGTGCTGAATGACAAGGCAGCTGAGTAAGGAAGTGTCCAGACACTTTAGTTAAGCAATTTTATATCTAGAAGGCACAAATGCCGGGTAGCTACAAGCACTGTCGGCTCGCCCACTAGGCGAGCTAGGCGCTCGCCTAGGGCGCTGGGGTCCACAGGGGCGCCAAGCGCCCCCGCCCCGCCCCCGTGAAGCCGGCGCTGGGAGGGAAGGGGCGCCCCTTCAAACGGGCGCCCCTTTCCTGGCTTTCCTGAGCACGCCGCTACTGCGGCGTGCTCAGGAAAGCCGGCGCTCCCCCCCCGTCTTCAGCTGGCGCTGGGGCTGGGAGGGAAGGGCGCCCGTTCAAACGGGCGCTCCTTCCCTGGCTTCCCCCCCGTCTCCAGCCGGCGGAAGGGGCGCCCGTTCAAACGGGCGCCCCTTTCCTGGCTTTCTGAGCACGCCGCTACTGCGGCGTGCTCAGGAAAGCCGGCGCTCCCCCCATCTTCAGCCGCGCTGGGGCTGGGAGGGAAGGGCGCCCGTTCAAACGAGCGCCCCTTCCCTGGCTCCCCCCGTCTCCAGCCGGCGGAAGGGGCGCCCGTTCGAACGGGCGCCCCTTTCCTGAGCACGCCGCTACTGCGGCGTGCTCAGGAAAGCCGGCGCTCCCCCCCCGTCTTCAGCCGGTGCTGGGGCTGGGAGGGAAGGGGCGCCCGTTCAAAGCCGGCGCTCCACCCCCCCGTCTCCAGCCGGCCCTGGGGATGGGAAGGGGCGGCCGTTCAAACGGCCGCCCCTTCCCTAGCTTTCTGAGCACGCCGCTAGTGCGGCGTGCTCAGGAAAGCCGGCGCTCCACCCCCCCCCGGTCTCCAGGCCCCACCGGGAGATTGGCATCCCCGTGGGGTGGGTGCCCCAGGCTGTCTTGCCTAGGGCGCCCAGACACCTGGGGCCGGCCCTGGCTACAAGAGACAGATATAACTACAATAAGCAAAATTAGGAAAAGTTACTAACTAGGTATTTACAATCCATAGAACATCTGGTCCTTGTCAGTTGCATGGTACCACCCTGGGCACTCTGCAAATATCCTCTAGCATCATCCCCGTCTATCATCTGTCATTGCAAACACATTCACAAGCGAGTGCACTGCTCTCAGCAATGAGAATGTGCCAATCGGGGCAGCCCCCCCAAAAGGAATAGCTCCCCTTTTTAAACCCCTCCACGTAGACTCCAAGGGCATTAGCCAATCTGGGTGCCAGGTCCAGGTCTAAAGCCCACTAAACCATGGACCCTCCAATCCAGAAGTGTTAATATTTCAAAGAGCTACTAGCATTTACAACCTAATTATGCTCTCTGTCTGGAGAAGTATATCCTTTCCCAGACTCTCACACTGGGACGCCACTCCACCATTCCTTCTCCATAGCTGTCACAGCATATCTTGCCTATCCATCCTTCATCCCACAATGCTATCACTGAATTTTCTGTGCCAGATACATACCAATTTGGGCAGAGTGGGCTCTCCTTGCCATGTTCTTGGCTCTGACAGCCTCCTTAATGCGATCTACCTCCTGCTGATATCTCTTCCGGTCCCGCATGGCATTCTCCTTGGCTTCCTTCAATGCACTCTCCAAGGCCTTCACTCTCTCTGCTGTAGCTCGAAGTCGTTTTTCAAGCTTAGGGAGTTCACAACGGAGATCAGCATTATCACGTACCAACTGCAGAAGAAGGAAATGAAAAGAAATTAGTAACGTGCAGAGAAGCCTTTTTAAGAAACTGCATTGTTACAAAAGGCAGAACAATATTAGCTTGGACCAGTTATTTATTTATTTACTTTATTTATAGTCCAGTTTTCTCACTGAGATGCAAAGCCAATTACATGGGTTCAGGAAGTACAATCAAATGACATGAAGCATATAATAAGCAATGCAATAAGGACTAGGATTGCAAAAAATTGAACCAGTGCAAAAAAGTAATAGACAGAAAAGTAGAAAACAATGCAGGATAATACACACAATAAATATCATACACAATGGCATACATTCCTGGTCCCTTTATAAACGCACCTTCCTGAACCACTGTAGTCCTGTTACTTCTATCAAAATGCCTTCCTGAACAATTTTGTTTTACACAGCCATTCCTACTGTTTATTGTAACAATAGCATGTTATTTGCTTGACAGACAGTATAATGTCTTCATAGCTTCTTTGTGCTGCAAAGGACCCGGCTAGAGGTGGCACTTACAATAGAGACCTGGGTTCATTTCCAAAGCAGCAGCAAACTCACTGAACCCTTAGGAAACACAGGCAGCAAGCCAAAGCAGGTCTACTCAGAAGCCAGTCCTAAGATTTTAAATCAGTTATTACAAATATGAAGAATGAAGAATGGATTCAAGGTTACACCAACTGTATTATTTCATCTTTTAAAACATAATAGGATGAAGCACTATTCCCCAAGACCATTACTGACATTTCACAGGGATACGAGAGGCCAAATGAGACAAAACATGAGATTCTATCCATGGAACGCCTACGTGTTTTTCCCATTTAGAACAGCCGGGGAGAGGGGCACAATTTAGAGGGTGTGTTTGTTTAAGTCTTTCATCCTATGCTATTTTCCTGACCCAAAACAAACTTGTAGGGTTGCAATTTTGTTTTGGGGTGAAGAAATAGGGAAGGCTTAACCTGCTCCTCCAGGCACAATAGACCAAACATCTATAAACACACTGATGACGCCACCTGTATAAATGGATTGGGTGCTCATATGCATAGCTTCCAACATCTTATCTAGCTTGACCAGAAGGAGATGGAGAAGGAAAATAAGAACAAAAAGTGACTGCAGGTATGTTTTCCATGGCCCATTTAGTTCTCTGTTTAAAAAAACCCAATCACTGTATATTTCAATGCTTCCACAAAACCATGCTTTAGTCTGGCATGTTTAACACAGCAAGTGTTTAATGCCTGAATGGCCGTGGGAGATTCATAATCAAGCATTTTGTAACTACAGCTTTCTTTCTGGCTAATTTGGCAGGGATCCTATGAAGCAGCAGTAAATCCACTCTGTTGTTTGATGTTCTTAAGGTTTGCCATATGATTATTTTGTTGCTGGATGAGCTTCAGACTACTCCTCCCCCCACAGCACATGCACTGGCTGTATTTCCCTGCCTTCTGTATCCTGCAAACTCGCAATTCGGGCATGTCAGCTGCACAAAGATTACCTACCTGTTTGTGAACCTTTGTAAGTTGTTCCAGGTTGTTTTCGAGGAATGAAATTTTCTGCTTCTGAGCAGCACTACCACCTCCATCATCACTGTCCAGTTCGACACTCTATGCAGGAAGCAAAGAGAAGAATTAGAAACAAGGTTTGAATATAGAAAACAAATTATAGTTGGGTTGTGCAATAAAGCTCAGTTTCCCTTGAATTTCATTATAGGCTAACAAACCTGAAAACAGCCCCTAGTATATCAAGCCATTTGATCATTAGTAGAAGCAATAAAAATATCAGAATTTCTAAATATCTTTCAATTTAAATTGAACAAGTGGAAGCAAACAAAATCATCACATTCTCCTCCCTACCATGTTAAGCTCAACCTGGCTGCAGTCACACACACTAAATAATCCACTTTCAATGCACTTTTGAATTGGATTTTGCCAGTTCACACAGTAAAAATCCAGTTGGAAAGTGGATTGAAAGTGGATTATTCAGTGGGTGTGACCACAGCCCCTGTAAAATAGCCTTATATATTACTCTAATTCCCAGAGATGTAAGTATTGTCTTTAAGAGCCCGTTGACATACAAGCATTGTTACTTAGGTCTAAAGCTGAACTGTTATTTTCCATTTCACCACAGGAGACAGAGAGACACTACTCTGTGTTCACAGAAAATAACAGCCAATAGTGATTTTCAGTTGAATACCAGACATTCAGAGTGAATGCAAAACTGGTCTTTTTCTAGTTCTTTGAGCAGCTCTGAAAATTTCTTTAAGCCCCTTCTCACCTCATAAAGCCAGCCTCTCACTCAAAGTTAATAACTGATAAGGAAGTTCCATGCTATCTCCTGCACAAAGTCCTTCCAATCAAGGGGTGTGGTAGAACGTGCCTGCTCTGACCTGCAGGCCCCATTTCTGCCCTGCCCTCCTTTCTTCTTCCTCAAGTAGCCTGCCATCACCACCTGATCAATTTAGGGATTCCCCACTGGGAGGATCAGGACCCCCATCTACCCTTCTAAAGTCTGAGGCTTTGCCTCTGTGTCTCCCACAGCCCAGTGCCTGACAATCCATGGGGACAGTTTACTGTCTTGGGTGCCCTTGAAGGAATAGCTACTGGCCAACCCTCCCTGGGTCCCCATTTGAAATAGAGTGTCTGAGTGGTGGTGGGGGTCCATGTGGTACAGAGAACCACTCCCAACATCAAAAGTTTAAAGTATTAAAGTTTAAAGTATTAAAGCATACTTTTGTTACCACATCAGATTTGAACAAGGAAGCCAAAAGAAACTGGTGAAAATGCACATCCTTTGTCCCTTCTCTATACATGCCCTAGCTGATGGTAAAATCTAGGACAGGCTCTTTAGCTTATCTAGTTCTAGTTCAGGGGTGGCCAAACTTGCTTAATATAATTGCCACATAGAATAAACATCAGATGTTTGAGAGCCGAAAGACATGAACAAATATTACATACGTTTTTATTGGAAAATGTGCAGATTTGCTTTTTATTAACATTAAATGAGACTGCCAAAAATAAAACCAAAAGGGGTAAAAACAGATATTGATAATGAAATTTGTCCAATAATATTTGTTTGCTAATGATATTTATTTGTCTAAGAGAGAGAGGGGTAGAAAGAAAGAATGAAAGAGGTGGAAAGAGAGAGAGAAAAACAAAGACAGCAAATAGATGGAGAGAGGGAGGGGAAGGAAGGAAGGAGAGAGAGAGAGAGAGACAAAGATGGAAAGAAAGAAAGCAAATAGATGGGGAAGGGAGGGGAGGTGGAAAGAAAGCAACTTTAACTTTAAATGTGTCCTCCAACCCCCCCCCCATGCCCAATGCCAGCTGGCTTTGCTTGGAGAAGGGATTTAAAGAGACAAATGCTTTCTCCATGCCAGCTGGGGGGCTTTGAGAAGTTAAAGTTGTTTTCTTTCTCTGCTTCCCCCTCACCTCAAGCCTACCCAGGGAGGGGAGCACCAGCTGGGTAAGGGAAGACCGATTGGGGAGGCATGTCTCCCTTTCACTTCCCCAGTTGCTCTGCTGGGAGCCGCACAATATGTGTGAAAGAGACACATGTGGCTCCCAAGCCGCAGTTTAGCCACCCCTGTTCTAGTTCCCTATACAGCTCCCATTACCTTGAAGCTTGTTCCTAGTCTCTCAGGCGAACACATTGTCAATATGGCTGCCTCAGGAGTTAAGATTCCTATGTCCTCTCATTGCCTGAGCATCCCAAAGAAAGAGAGCAATTTTCTGTTACCAGGAGAATTTATCCTCTCTGTTCTTCCTCCTCCTTGACCCCGTCAGCCCAGGTCAAGGCATCTCTTCCTGTTGTATCCAGGAAGTTCCTTCCTCAGCCTCTCTAGAATTTGACACCCCCAATTCTATGTTTCCTGCTAGCAAGGGAGGGTGACCTGGCCCATCCCATCATCTCTCCTGCTAGAAACTATTAACATTTCTTAAGAGTTGTATTAGGAAGGCCATGGGCTAATTTCCTCTCCCCTCCTGCTTGTTCTTAGCTCAGAGTGGTAAAACTGTTAAAATGCAAAAGGGAGGCTTTGCCCCTTGCCAACCTCTCAAAGCATTTCTCCACAAGCACTAAGACTGATTAAAACTTGAGTCTGGGCCTTTTGAGTTATGACTTTGTAGAACTGGTTTCACTTTGAGACATTATCTTGTAGGAGATGTATACTACAAGTCAAACTTTTTATTTGCATTTGTTTTGAACTGCAGCTGATGGGTTTTCCAGTTTACTGTTCTGAGGGCATTAAGAGACTTGAGGCTTCCATGGAACACACTACATGCTTTACAGGGGTCTGTCTGGGGGATGGGGGGCATCTGAGAGACTGTACTGGCTTGCAGGCTCTGAAAATCAGGTGCCAGAAGTTAAGCAAAGCAGTGCTGTTCAGTCCAAGGTCAGAGGTCCAGAAGTCAGTCAAGGCAGAGTCAATGGCTTAGTGTCTATCATACACGTCACATCCACAACTAACAGCCTCTCTTGGCTGGTTTTATAGCTCCATGCTGCTTGCAACCATTTACTCAGAAGCAATCCTGCAACTGCTCATGTTCGTTATCAGCAAGCAGCTGGCATCGGGCCAGGAGGTGTGCACTTTGCTGTCTTGACTGTAGCTCTGTTCTCAGCCTTCATCTGTGGCACTCTAAGGGTGTAGGTGATACTGGTGGGCTGGGAATGGCCAACTGAGGTACACCTGCTGAATCAGGGCTGGAGTGTGTAGTGGCTCTGCACCAGCTGTTGGATGTGAATCCCGACAAGCCTGTAGTTCATTTTCCTGCTGGTCACCTTCCGTTAATTCAAGGCTGGCTAGCTGGGGCTCTTCTCTTGAGGAGTCCTCTTGTCCTGGGGAGTCCTCACTATCACTGAGCCCTAGCTGCCTCATGACAGGGACAATGATACAGGTGGGTCACTGGTGCCACTCAGCAAATGAGATTCCTTAGGACTGAACTATTGGGTCTCAGCAACTAATTCACATTCTCTGGCTAGTGTTCTTAGATGATCTGACAGTTAGATGATTACATGTGATGGCAGGTCTACATCCTCCCACCCTTCAAAAGACAGAGAAGCCCATTTCTATCTACTTTCCCTGAAGCAAAGAGTCCCTGCCTCTATGGGGAGGGGTGGGTCTGTTTTCATGTTATGTGATCAATGTGAGAGGAGCTCACTCTCTGTCCTTCCAAAGGACTAATGGATCGTCTGGTGTACCTTTGCAAATCTCAGGGACCTAGTTTGAGAAATTACTTTATGTATTTTGGGCATAGGTAAGAGAATATGGAAAGATTCTGGAAACAGTTTAGTTAAGTGAGACTGGTGTATTTAGAAGATGAAGTTTCACAAGGCAAACAGCAAATACTTGCTGTGTCAAGGATGTTGCAGCACAGTTTGCCTGGTTCATCTATGAAGCTTTGCCCTGAACTTACCAGAAATAGCTAGGTCTCACTTCCACCTCTGAAAGAAGACAGGCCATCCAATACCTTGACAGTGTATTCATACCTTTGAGCAGAGAGCTATCAACAATGATAACTATTCCCTTGAATTCTTTTCTGTCTTTGTAAATAATAAAATTGGGTAGTACTGTTATTCTCAAGTCTTGATTCCTATTCTTCTTACATATTCTGTAGAACCTGAAAGCAGACACTTGCCTCTGACAGTGTTTGTATTATGCATTCAAATACCGCCAAAAACACATCAGCATTTTGTTGCATTAGTGCAAAAGAAACTGAAATTTTAGTTGCTGAACATAGGTGGAAAAAGGAAATTGGCATTTTGGCAAAACTCCCCATCTACCATAACCACTTACTTTTTTTACTCTGGTGGTAAGATCTTGAACAAAGAGTTTGCGCAAGTTATGGAGGGTCTGCAGTTCTCGAGCCTGGATTCCCCCACAAAAAAACCCACAAAAATTACATTAATAACACTCACTTCACTTCAGCAGCACAAAACAAGCTGTTATGTCAGTACATTCAAGATGGGTAACCGTGTTAGTCCGTCTGTAGAAGTAGAAAAGAGTAAGAGTCCAGCAGCACCTTATAGACTAACAAAATTTGTGGCAGGGTATGAGCTTTGTGAGTCACAGCTCACTTCTTTAGATACAGCTAGAATGTGAGTCCATCTGTCCCATATATTGGAAAGTGGAATGATTTCAGATGCCAAATGACATTAGCAGGCAAATAACAGAAGATGTGATTGGATTAGGTGTGATATGAAGGGAGGTAGTAGATGTGGAGAAATCAGCATTGGTAATGAGACAGGAAATCCAAGTCTTGATTCAGTCCAGGTGAACACATTGTCTTGAACTTCATTATCAGTTTCAATTCGCAGTCTCTCTAATCTCCCTTTAAAATTCCTTTGTAAGATAATTGCTACTTTTAGGTCAGCAACTGAATGTCCTGGAAGATTAATATGTTCACCCACTGGTTTATGAATGTTGTGGTTTCTGGTGTCAGACTTCTGTCCATTAATTCTTTGTCTGCTTGTCCAGCATACTACCTCTCTGCTTATCACACTTAATCCAATAAGCAGTGACTCATGAAAGCTCATACCCTAATACAAATTCTGTTAGTCTTTAAGGTGCTAGTGGACTCATCTAATGTCAGTACATTGTCACTGAGGAAAATATTTTCAATAAATACTGCTCTGCTAATGGCCAGGAAAGGGGGGAAATTTTCTGTGACTCACTTCGGGGCAACTTCTCCTGCACACAACACAATCTGAATCTCTGACTTCTTAATACTTTAATTGCCTTTTAAATATATTGTAGACCTACTACTGCAATGTTATAATGTGATGGTAATATAAGTATGTGGATGCTCCAACCCAGCAGGGATAATTTACAAGCAGAACCACCTTTAGGCTGTGTCCCATGCAAGCAAAAGGGTGCTGCAAAGGATAAACAACCCTGTATCCAGCTCTAAAAAATTGGTTGGATCCAGCCAACTTTTCCAATTAATTGTATCCAACTTGTCTCCTCACTACAGCCCCCACGACACATGGCTTTTGTCCATGCAGGTCCTATGATCTCTGTCTTTTTGGTGGACAAAGAGGATCCCTACTTCCTCTAGCAGAAAATCTGATTGGCTCCAATCCCCTGTAATCTCTACTGGGCTCAGTATATGCTTCATGTTCTACTGAACATCTGACATGCTCATCTTTGACAGTGCTAATCATGGGGCAGAGTAAATCCAAATACAGGACATCTGCCCCCTCATATGCCAGGAACTGTCAAAGCTTAAAATATCTTTCAAGTGTTTCTCCATAAACTGCACATGCATAGATTTGATACTTTGGCAGCTTGCAACAGAGCTGCTTAAAACCACAGAATCTGGAAATTTCATGCATTTCAAGAACTGCAGGAGGAAAACAAAAATATAACCCCTTTGCTTGTGACAAACCTCTAACTTCACTAATATCACTGAAACCCAAATCTGCTTCGTAAAACTATACTACGAAGGAAGGAGAGCAAACAGAGTTACCAACTGAAGAGTGCCTTGCCATCAATATCAACTCACATTTTTTGCAAGAAGACAAAATATTCAAAACAGAACAGAAATGTACTACAGGAAATATTTTGCACTGACAACAAATGCAAAGCAAAACACAAGAAATGTCAAGTGTTCAAAGAACTCCTTAGGAAAAATACAAACAAAGCCTAAAGACAGAACATACATACCACAGTTTCTTCCAGTCCCTTAAGATCTTCTCTAGCTTGTTCCCTTTTATCATTAAGCAATCTAGACAGAGAATTATGCTGCATTACTTAAAAACTGAAGTTGAACAATACACAAAATGAACTATACAATCATGTTTCCCAAGTGAGTGAAACATAATTTGCTCATCTCAGCCCATTGATTCATCCCTAATCAAAGGAAGAACAGAAGTATCTATACTTACTGAACATCAATATTTAACAGTGCCATCCTATACAGTGTTACACCCTTCTAAGCTCCAAATCCCTTTGAAGGATCCAATCTATCTGTGTACTTGAGGATAGCAATCTCTAGTGGGCAACCAGGGCTAAAATCCAGGTTGCTAAGAAAGGCGGGAAAGAATAGGGGGACTTGGGGGTGGGGGGGAGAACCAAATACAATATGCAAGCAATTTTTTCAGCTTGCCCTCCGGACATAGCAGGAGTTACCTAAATCAGATGCTGTCGCTGGGATTAGGCTCATTGTCCCAGGAGCATCACTGTTGGAGTATAAGCTGTTTTATAGTCTAATAGCAAAGTCAGGAAATCTTTGGATACTTATATCCAGTAACTTGAGCTATGAATGGGTGAGACAGATCTTTCTATAAATATGAAAAGAGCCCTACGTTTGCAGAAAAATGTGAAATCTTTAAAAAAAAACACATTGGGCAGTTTTAAAAATCCAAAAATAATAAAAGGAACACCTGTAGCTTTAAGCAATGGATTTCCCTCAGTTGCTGTTGCTCGGTAACCACAGTATTCCAGGCTTCAGTTTCTGTGAACAAAAAGACAGGGGGAGGGGGCAGGACCCTTTCCAGCTACTGCTCAACAACAGCCGTCCTATGAAAGCCAGTGTGATGCAGTGGGTCAGGGAGACCCGGGTTCAAATCCCCATCCTGCTGTGGAAGCTTACTGGGTGATTTTGGACCAGCCACATACTTTCTGCCTAACCTACCTCACAGGGTTGTTGTGTGGGTAAAATGGAGAAGAGAATAAAGTAAGCTTCTTTTGCACCCCCCCCCCTCCGTGGAGAAAGCTGGGGTGTAAATAAGCTAAATAAATAATATATATAGTTGAAGATGGGAGGCAGATAAAGGTAGGCTGGTGAATAGCTGAGAAGAAGAGAATGAGGCAAGGAGAGAATATGGGGACTGCCAAAAGGAGGGAAAGATGAAATAGTGCAGGGAGGAGGAAAGTGAGGTGCAACACCACAAGTCCTTAAGGACTCCCTACCATGAAAGTGGGCCTTGCCCAGTGGCTGGCACCACACAATGGGGCCACAGTTTCCTAGGTAGAGGCTGCCAGGGGTGATGGTAAGAGGGAAAGCTTAAGATAGAGGGGCAGATAAAGGGAGGTTGGCTGTTGGTTGGGAAGGAGACAGGGCTGCCAACTCCAGGTTAGGAAATTCCTAGAAATTGGAGGGGTAGAGCCTGGGGAGGGCGGGGTTAGAGGAGGGGAGGGACCTCAGCAGGGCATAATGCCATAGACTCCACCCTCTAAAGCAACCATTTCCTCCAGGGGAACTAGGGTTGCCAACCTTTAGGGTAGGGTCTGGAGATTACCCAAAATTACAACTGCTCTCAAGATAACAGAGATCAGTTTGCATGGAGAAAATGGTTGCTTTGGAGGGTGGACTTCATGGCATTTGTGATGGACTGCACTTTTTATGAGCCTTAGAAGTGCTGTACCTACAACTAAAGGATGGTGAAGGGTTAAGGCTTCATAGATGCTTCAGGCAATCTGATTGGTTGGTCTCAGCTGAAAAAAAATTCCTGAAAGAGCTGGATAGTGAGAAGATTCAGTCGATTCCGCTTTAACTGAGAAGAGATGTACTGAGATCATCTGAGTATAGCCCTGACAGAAAAAGGGTTTAGTGCTGACAGTCACATTTCAACCTTGATTGGTCGCAGTCTCAATTCAGCATTAGCTGAGAGCAGTTTGAACACAGTTGAAGAACCAGGGGATAGTTTGGCAAGGAAGTTTGGGCAGTAGAGAAGACTCCTATCCAGGCCAAAATAAAGGGGATAGATCTTCTAGAGAGGGAAGAAGATTCCTTACCCAGTCAAAAAGGGAGAGTTACCTCAGCGATCCCTGGTCTGCTGTGATTAGAAACTGCCTGTAAGACCTTAAAAGTCAGTGAGCAACTCAAGAGGACTACTGGTGTTCCTCGAAAAGGGGGTTGGGTACTGAAAGGGGGTACCAGCCTTCTGGGCACCAAAAGGCTCAATGATTACTCAAATAACATGAACTAGAGTGTTTGGGAAAACACTGGAACAAAAAGCCTCTAAGATCTAAGTAATTGTGAATAAATTAAGAACCTCTCAATAGCCTGATAGATAAGATCAAAAGTCTTTCCTTGTACTAGTTCTACCTCAGTAATTTCAACCCCTAATTTCTCCTGATTTTTTCCTTTGATGTTAAATAAAACCTTTCAAGTGCCATTTTCAAGGGTTTAAGTTAAAGTGCGATCCTATCTCTTCCCTCAGGCACTTGGGCTGAGCAAATAGCCAATATATATATTACTGACAGGGTGGGACAGCCAAGGTTTCTTCAGGGCAGAAGAAAACATGTTACCAAGACTGTTAAGTGAGGGGACACAAAAACAGAAGGAAAATCTAGCCTCTGAGGGGGAAAGTAGACAGGGTCATAGCATTATACCCTGCTGAGGTTGCTTCCTTCCCCAACCTCACCCTCCCAAGGCTCCACCCCAAAATCTCCAGGGATTTCCCAACCTGGAGCTGGCATCCCTAAGGGGAACTGATCTCTGTAGTTGGGAAATCTGTTGTGATTCCAAGAGATCTCCAGCCCCCACCTGGAGGCTGGCAACTCTAGAAGGAGAGAAGGAAGCAGGAAAAGGGGAGATGCTATGGGGGCTTTCAGGAAAGGGAAAGAGGAAATAGTGAGGGAAAGGGAAGTGAGATGCCTTCTATAAGACCTTGTGGGTTCCCACTTGTTAAACATAATAGAAAAAGATTACCCTACTAATTCCTAATCACCCTATTAACTCACATGAGCTTTTCCAGCTTCTTTTCCCGTTCCTGATCTTCTGCTTTCAATTTCTCATAATCAGAGCTCAGTTTCTCTTGCTCCAGCTGCAGTTTCTGATTCATACTGGGGGGAGGGAACAAAACATGATCAAATGGGTATTAGAACATAGGTGATGCCTTGCTGGACCAGACAAGTGATCCATCCAGTCTAGCATCCTATTTTATATAGTGGTCGGCCACAGCAGCCCTCGAAGGCCACAGAGGCCAAGGCCTTCCCTTGCTTTTGTCTCCAAGTAGCGGTATTTCAGAACTTTACTGCCTTTGGATATAGTCATCTTGGCTAATAGCCACTAATAAACCTATACTCTAAGAATAATTCTCTTTTAAAGCAATCTATGCTTATGGTCATCACTGCATCCACTGGCAGCAAATCCCACAATTAAATTATTGCAATGGGAGGCGGAGAAGAAACCAAAAGGTCACTACAGCTAGATCAAAGGTACCCCAACAACTAAAACAGATAATATATCACACCATCACCAAATGATTCCACAAAGGAATTATATCATAAAGAACTCAGAGCACCTTAACTTTGCTATTTCAGACACAGTTGCCTTTAGGCACATCGTATAATTTATATTTCTACATTACTGAATCTCACTTGTCAATGTGAGACAAAAAATATCAGTTGTCATTTGTCTGTCTAAATATCTACTTAATAATGCCCAAGTTGAAAGGCAATATGCTCAAAGGGAAAAATATGAATTGAACCTATTCCATGGGCCTTGTACCTTTCACAAAAATGTTCTTTGTTTACCTGCACTGATGTGTCATTGTGTATAGCATAAACAGTGCCCAGTATAAGCCACTTTGGAATATGGTCATGGCACACAGGGAAACATACCCTTGGCAATAAGTTGATTCACAGATGCTTCTTGTTGTCTGTGTTTCTCCAAAGCATCACAAAACATATAGCACTCCTCACCTGTCTCCTGCCCCCACTGTGATTTTTTGAACAAGTCCCAGAATAGCAATGCCAGTTTTGGAAACGGTCTATCGAGCTCATTCATGAACCATTAAGTTATACACTACATGATTCCATTCTTGTGCCAACACATTCAAGGACAACTGTATTTAAAAAAACTGTATGAGGAAAAGAGCCAGCAAGGCTTATGTGGGAACCAGCCTTAGTCATTGTTTTTTAGGCAAGAGATTATCAATGTATGTACAGAAGAGGCAGTAAACCCCATAGTCAGCCAATGATTGCATTAACTGGAGTCTATTTGAAAGATAATAAGGGAGGAATGTTATTTCCAGATTACTGTACTTGAAAGATGCAGAAAGACTGCTGAAGCACCTGTAATATCTATAAGGTCTGCCAACTCTTAGAGGAGAGACTCTTCAATGCCAAGTGACACCACCACAGAGTTACAGTGGCCAATTTCCAGAAATCACATTTTTCAGGAGGAGGATTTAGGACTCTTTTTTTTGCTTTCTCTATACAGCATGGTTCTGATACAAATGTCATGTATGTTGTTAAAGCAGTTTTCAGCAGTAGCCATGATGCAGGCCTACCCCAAAAGGCATCCCTCTTTTATTTTTCTAATTCCAACCATTTCCATACAGTTATTTTATATCAGATTAATGAAGAAAAATATTTCTAACTACACAGTTCCCTACAAGCTTTAGAAATTCAGGTTATTTTTGTTTCTTTCTTTTTAAAAGCCTTTTTGTCCAATTACTGTAAAGCAGGAGCACATTGTGACTGTTTCAACAGTTTTCTGCCCTTTGTTTATTCAGCAACAATCGGAGAGAGATGTGCAGAGCATAGGCTGTTGGGTTTTAACGAGAGGCTTTGCTAATAAACCTTGATGAGACTAAGACATTTGCTGTCTGCTGTGTGTGTTTGGAGAAAGTTCAAGCTAGCCAGTAGGGAGGTAAAACAGCAGCTTACTCTCTGGTTTCATCAATGATTTTCTGTTTCTCCTCAATCTCATCACGCAGCCTTGACAGCTGCTTCTGGTGGGCTTCCCTGTGACTTTCCATCTGCTGCTCCAGAGTATTCTGTTCATTAAAAAGGGGAAAGAAATACATTTCAAGTATGTGTCTTTTTTGTTCATTGCTGAATCTAACATTTCACAAAACCATTTACAGACATGGCTCAAATCTGCTTAATATCTATGGATCCTTATCAACTTCTAAAAATAACCTGTGGAATGGCTTGGTATCCTACCATTCCACTAAACAAAAGGGAATTTCAGACAGATGATATAATCCGGAAGAGGAACGGTTCCCAAACGGTTTCTGGTCTGGCATTTCAGACAGAACCGTTTTAGAACCGGTTCCCTACCGGAATATATTTGTAATTTCACACAGAATCGCTTCTGTCCCGTTCAGGAAACGGGGCTGAAGCGTTTTATCTGTCAACCGCTTCCAAGTAGTCATCAGTTTCTTCTCCCGGATCCGATACGCTTTTTTCCCGCCTTTTTTCGCCCGCGCGGGCGATCTCCGGCTTTTTTTTTTTAACATTCACTTTAGAGCGCTATAGCGCTATAGCGCAATAGCATCATAGCAACCCCATTGGAATGCCTACCGTGTTGTTTTTATAGCGCTATAGCGCTATAGCGCTCTAAAGCGAACATTTTTTTAAAAAAAAGGCGTGGACTGAACCGGCGGGAAAACAAAGCGGTGCAATCTGAATTGCCAAACCGCTTCTGATTCGGCTCTTTTCCGGTCAGGGAAAGCCATGTGTGAAATGGCAGCCCTGTACCAGTTTACTTCAAGACGAATCAGAAACGGCTTCAAACCGACAGAGTCTCGGTAATGTGAAATTCCCTATAGTCTGAAGGCTTCTTCCAGCCTAAGGAGAAAGTAGAAGAACCACTTTGGGCTGTTAGGAACTTCCTCCAGACTAAGGTAGGATATATGCCACCAATGCTCCCTCTAAGCTGTGGAGTCTTGTGAGCAGAAATTCTACTTTGTGAGCTCCTCGCATCGAAGTGGTGAGCGAGTGATTTGGCCACTGCATAATTTAGTTTGCTCTGGAGCCATCCTTCCTGAGCTGAGACACAAATGTGTGAGCTGGAGGTTAAAAAACTGTGAGCTAGCTCACACTAACTCAGCTTAGAGGGAACACTGTATGCCACTATCTTGTATAGCCCCATCACCAATTAGTTCTGTAAGTAAATTGCCATGCATGCATACACTGTTCTAATGCATACACTGACAAATATTAGGTGTACATGTAAGGCACTACAAGCTTCTGCTAGCAGCTCCTCCATTCTGGAGGGGCTGAAGATCAAGAATATTCAGAGGAGGACAGTTGGAGAAAGCTGACTGTTAGGCATTTGAGGGAAATGGGGGGGGGGGGAGAAAAAGAAAGAAGGCTTTCCTGGTAAAGTTATTGCGTTTTTTGGAAGGATAACATTGTTGCCTTCCCTATTCAGAGTATCATTATAATCTAGAGGCTGTTCCTATCGAGAAACTCATAATGGATTGCAGTAACCCCTTAACCCTCTTACTTTGTCTACAAGGGATTACATCTTCAAGAAACTGAAGTTCATTTTATTCATGCAAGTTTAAGGATAAACTCATATGTTTAATGGATTATACAGTCATAGATTTTCAGCCTTTCATTACCTGTTCCATTAAATATTTGCTATTAGGGTTTGTTATCTATAGTTATTGTAAAAACTATAGATATTTATGTAACTATAGTATGTATGTAAAAACTAAAACTATTTAAGGTATTGATACTATGTATCCTCTATGATTAACACATATTTGTAGGAGGTTCTGTGGCTCATAGGAACCAGACAGTGCTTTAGAATGCAAAGCAGACTCGGAAACTCTAA
This sequence comes from Gekko gecko, assembly GCA_029375565.1. NCBI lineage: Eukaryota > Metazoa > Chordata > Lepidosauria > Squamata > Gekkonidae > Gekko > Gekko gecko. Next base: position 49,151,747 of record JAPDNY010000003.1, read on the forward strand.
CAGACAGTTTTTCTGCATGTGTTATTTTGGTCTCTTACGTACCCATATTAATTACATCAAGGTTTTTTCTCCATTTTCTGCGCATGTTTTGCTCCCTCTAGTGGTTGTTTCAATATGTCATCAGTGTATCTCTGATTTATTTCCAAGCTCTTTAAAACCAGCTTGTAAATAAACCTGAGGTACAGCAATGAAATATCAAAGTGACCACTAGAGGGAGCAACACATATGCAGAAAAGGAAAAACAACAGCGCAATACAGACACACAAGTGATGAAATAACACATCTTTTTTAGTCTCTGCTGCAAGGAGATGAACTGTCTCTACATACCAGAGTTTTGGTTTTGCCACTAGATCCCAAGAGCCACCACCACAATACAGCTGATCACAGGATTAAGTTGTAAAACTCTGATAAATTTAAGCTAAAGGTGTAATCAACATTGTCATCTTTTTGAATGAGATCAAGATGTTTTCCTACTGCCCCAGCAATTGCATTGTATGACACAGTGCCATGGTCATCTAATGGGCAATTCCAATGTACTCACTAGCTCCATTATTTCAAATGCACAAGCCACTTTGTGGGGAAACCATGTTCCTAGTGGCTGTGCATAACCCTTGGGGTATAACCCTCACCACTGAAGTATTTATTCATCTTCACTGTCATTTCAGGAAGTGTTCCTTGGAAATTTGTTTTTAAAATATCATTGTAGGCTATATGCCCCCACTGACTGTGCACCCTTAATAGTAAAACTGTCAGCAAGTACTAAAAGCCTTCATCCTGTGATAAGCAGCACGGTCATCTCACCTAATCCTATCATAAACTCACCACAAACCAGCCAACCTATTATATGAATACAGGGTACTGTACTACTGCTCATTGATTAGGGTTAGCACAAATACATTGCCATGAACAAACAATAAACACCATTTTTAGATTTTGGAATGGCTCTTGGAATGGCCATGATGCAAACATGCACTATTTCATTTCTAATGCACACTGACATTTTGTTACAAAATGTTAACCAAATGTATAGAAATGCATCACATGATGGCATAATTCGGCCTTCATCAGAAGTCTGAAAAGTGTTTGGGGTGAGAAACTGATTTCATGACTGCAGCATACAACATTACCTTCATTTCCTCTGCATCCTGCAGCAAGGTCAAGTGTTCCTTTTCTTTATCTTTGAAGCTAACTTCATGCATTTTTTCTATTAAAACAAAACAATTAAGCTGACAACTTCAGGTTGAAAAGGTACTGTTTTAACAAAAAGCCACTCAAGTCCCCAAAGACTGTCCCTTGGCAAGCAAATTATACTTCTTCCCATACCCCTGTTTTGGCTTTGCTCTGTATGGAAGCAAAACCTAAAGGAACTGTCTTTCCAGCACAACAGCTGCTGTTTCTTTATGACAATTCAGAGTCAAACTAAGCTTTAAACTACGCTTTTTGAGAAATGCCTTTTAAAAAGCAAAAAAAACCCAGGGTAACCCTGTCCAGCACCATCTGTGCTACTAAACAGTTCTGCTTCCTCCTACTTTCATTCTCATGCCAACCACTGCTAATTTAGAATGCAACAATCACCTGGGCCAACTCACATGAGAAAAGCAGAATGTCAAGATCATCAGAGGCTTCATGTAGCGTTCACCACATGATGAAGTAGTCATGCAACTCTTTGGCACCTCAATAAGCTTGCAATTCAACTGACATTTACGTAGCAGCGCAAAGCTGCCTGAGGTGGTTGCAAATCATAATAGGCTGAGCCTGTATAGATTGCCACATAATGCTGAGTCAGAGGATGCATAACATTTGTATAGCATATTCATTTTAATTGTGCAGAACTGGCAAATTAGTTATTACAAATGCTCACCCAACTGGCCTAAAAATTAACAGTCTTCTTTTCAGTGGCCACAAGGATAATGTTTCACCAAAATTCAACATCCATTGGAAAAATGTTTCTATCAGGAAATTGGCAAAACTGGGGGGGGGGGACGACGACCCTGGAAAACTTGCAAATATAATATGCAAAACTGCCTTATACAGATTCAATCCACTGTTCTAATTCAATGTTGTCTATGCTGACTAGCAGCTGTTCTCCATAGTCTCCAGCAGAGGAAGGTTTCTCCCAGCCCGTCATACAAGATTCTCTACACAAAGGCAGCAGGGACTGAATGTGGGACCATCTGCATGTGCTCTACCAGTAAGCGCGCCCCTACCTTGAGCACGCAATTTGGCCAGCTCTTCATTCAGTGAATCCTGCAATTCTTCCAGCTGTCTTCGTTTCTGCTCCATGTTCTGCATGTAGTCTGTGAGAGACTTGATTTTGGCTTCATGCTTTAAAAGAAAACGAACACAACAAGCAGAACCGTGTTTGATATACACCACAACAAAAGCATGGGAGGAAAATTAACAGGAGAGATAAAAGAGCGAAACTCCAATAACCTGTGAGATGAGGAGTTGGCAAGCAGCGAGTTCCCTTTCGCTGGCATTCATCTTCCTATTGGAGTCTATCTGGGCACTCTCTAACTGCTTGCTGCGGTTCACCAGAGATTTCACCTCCGACTTCATCTTGCTGATGTAGAGTCGAGCCATAGTGAACTCCTCTTCAATCACACCATTCACATCTGCTAACTGAACAATGAAAAATAGTCGCCCAATAAAAGGTCACCTGGAAATTGCCTTTGTTGTCATTCTGCTGGAGGTGTAGAAATATGCTTGTGTTTGCCTCAGAGATTGAACTAACAAGCATCTTGGATTCAAATTCAAATTTTTAACAATACAGATAAAGCAAGGGAGAGCAAGAAACCCAGACTAGGGCAATCTAAACTAGTCTCCATGAAATATCACATGAAAATACAGCACCACCAGAGAATGCTGTAGCATATCCTGGGGAACTGTAACGAAACAACAATATTTTAATAAATACTTGGTTCCCTCTAGCTACTGCCTTTCAGACCCATCTGCACAATGGTATAGTCACTGCCTCTCATAGTTTGTCTACATGAGTCTGGACTAGTGCAGTTATTAATTCAAGGTTTTTCATCTTAACAAAATGCAGCTGTATCTTAACATGTTTGCTATGTGCTGTACTGTTTGTGCCCAAATCTACTCAACTTCAGTACACATCACCAACCACTACACATGTACAAAGGTGGATAAGATGACCAGTAAACAGAGAAAGCCAAGAAAGCATTGCTTTAACTCTCAAGTATGGCTACAGGGCATCCTATGGTGGTGGTATATTCAGTGTGCAACTATGTGCAATGATACAATAATATCAGACATCACCTACCAGGAAACTATACAAAATATTTCTTGGTGACCAGATTAAATGTCCTTAGTCTTTGCTGGTTATTTGTTTAAGGTAATATTACAAATTTGGATATTATTGTGAATAATGTTTATTATTTAATGTTTATTACGAAGTTAAGTCCAGAAGAAAACCTTAAAGAGCACTTGGTTATCACAGCGGCCATTTCAACACTTTTCTGTGGTTTTACCAAATTGTCAAGTAAACAAAACAAATGCTTAAGCAAGGCTATACCTTCATTATGTAACACGAGAATAAATCTTAATGGGACTAGGAAGTGTGCATGATACAATCCAGAACCTGTAGTATGTGCTTAATTATTTATAGTACTACTGGAACCAACTGGTCAGGGAAAACCCTTTTCCTCTTTATTCAAGTTGAGACAATCTTCTCATCTTTTCCTATGTACACGGGTTAGGTCACTATTATAAAAGAGGATATGAATTCGGGGACAGTACTTACGCCATACCTGTGCCATCCTACACAGAGGTACACCTTTCTAACCTTACTCATTTCAACTGAATTGGAAGGATGTCACTCTGCTTGGCGTGGGACTGCATAGCTCCCTACAAGAGCACTGGAAATACAGAAGCACAGCAAGGGCTCCACAAAGTGATACAGTATCTGAAAGCCACTCAACACATGGATTACTCAACCATGTGGGGTCTCTCCCACCACTGTGACAGGAATAGCGTCTCTCCACATGGTCTATGATTCATGCAGCAAGCGACTTTCAGCTCCCGCACATATAAGAGAGTTTCCAGCAGCTTCCCACATGGCAGATGTAACAGGAGAACCTTCAAGTAATTAGAATATTATCTTAACTAACATTTTTGCAAGTACTGAGAAAGATTTTATCAATAAATAATACATAAAAGAGAAAGTGTGTCAGATATATGCTAGACTTGTTCCTGCAGCCAGCCTGAAAAATAACGATAGTATACACGATGGGGGTAAACTACGTTGTGGATCGACATAACATGCAGAATGAAAAGTCAGGTTCCTCTGAACCAGAACAGATGCACTGGCACTTCTGCACTTCTTTCTCCTGTTCTCTCTCTCCTTCCCCACCCCCAATGAAGATCAGCCACAGAAGGCTGGAACTGGAAGCAGAGTACCATCAGGAAAGTCTGCCTACTTTCCCTTCACTTTTTGTACACTCCTGATTTCTGCCTCCCATGGCTGCTTTTCGCTAAAAAGAAAAAAGTCAAAGAATCACAGGATAGTCCAAGTTATGGGCCTTAATCTCCAGTAAAATGAACTGATAATTTTCGCCCTTTTTGAGGCCCACTAAACCAGAAGCAGAATTGATCTCCCTCCTGGACTGTACAGGGCAGGAAATAAAGCAAGCCCCCCCCAAAATCATAGGAGGTTGTGTGGGTCTGCTCAGATCATAGAAATGGCCTGTCACAGTTTGATACATTAGTTAAAACTGAACAATACCGAACATCTCCCAGCCACAATGAGTCTTAATGTGCTACATAAATGTTTTAAAGATTTAGCTCTTTGCTACATATTGATTGTTCTTTGCACTTGTACCAGGATTCAAAAAAACTATAAATAGTCCAAAGGGGCTGTAGACATGTTTTTATCCCCCATTTTACAAGCTGCTCTTGAAGTATTAAAGGACTTTCAAAATCAGTTTGTGATAGATGTCAGCTATTCAAAGCCAAATAGGCCATTGGGCAAGTACAAGCTTCTTCCAGCAAACCTACAATGCAACCCAATGCAGAGTCACTTCAGTCTAAACCCACTGAAGTCAAAAGGCTTAGACTGAAGAAACTCTGCATGGGATTGCACGATTAAGCAACTCTTTGGATCCTGTCTGCTGAAGGATAAGCAAACAGCAGCTGAGAATTAGAATCGTCTTTCAAATGCTGCATTTGTGGCCTATGGAACACTGCCCTTGTATTCCCAGGACATAACTATGGCTGTTACAATGGACTGACAGATACGCTTTTTATACAGTCCAATGTCTATAATAAGCACACACTCCCATCTGGCATCAAGGCTGCAATAGCTCCCCTATTAATCTAAATGGAGATATGCAATCTGCAAGCATAGAAGCACACATTGGCCCCCTGTTAAATGCAGTGGGGAAACAGACATCTGCAGGAGTTCCACATGCATCTGAGTACATATGTAATCCTGCATTGAGGCAAACAGGTATGGTCCAATCCACCAAGCACTACATTTTCAGAGGTTACAACAGGAAAAAATCAACTGAGATCCAACTTTTGTCTTAACTGCCTTTTAAAAGAGGAGCAGCTCATTTGCACTAACATCATCCAGAAATGAAGCACTGTTCTTTTAACCCCCCATAGTATTCAACTTACTGTTTTAACGTCATTGGTACCAATGATTCCTCCAATCTCTCCAAGGTCCTTGAGCAGTAAATTCAAAATCTCAGTAGCTCTCTTTTTCTGATGGTTATTGAGCTCTTGCAATTGACTCAGCTCTCTCTGTGTAGACATCAGTGAGGACTGCAAAGCAATTTATGCACAGTGTTACAAGTTTACCCATTTATCCTAACCACACTGAATAGCAACAAGAGAGCAACTTTGAAATTTGTGCAAAATGTGGCTATGCCCCTTTGCTATTGACATTTCCTGTGTTCAGCATGCAAAGTACAAAAGGCTTGCTCCCCAAGCCCTGAATATATCATCAAAAGTCCTTTGGGGGAAAACACAGTAATTCAAATTTCCTAAACAATATTTGAAACATTTTAACCTCTTGCCACCAAATTATCTTTTTCCTATGAAAAAAGTAGAGTTGCCACCCATTACTTTGATATGAGCCTAGGATTCCTGGGTGGGGATAGGGGGTGGCTACGGTCTACTGAGTCTCTGTGGCATCCCCAAGATGTTTTGTTAGTCAGAGTCCCAATTTTGAGTGTATGCACCTGATGCTGGGTACCTAGGACAGAACAGGGATTCTGTTGGTGTACCCCCCCCCAACAGTCTCCCTGTCTGAGCTCACGAGATGTGATCTCAGACTTGGTGTTGAGGAACCCAAGGTTGCTGTCCTTGGGGACTTCATGGTTCATGTCCATGCTGAGGCTGCCCTAGCGAGAGAAGCTCAGGACTTCATGGCCACAATGAAAACCATGGGACTGTCCCTTAATGGACCGTCAATCTGGCAGAGTCAATATGGATGCTATACTGGAAATTACTCCAGTGATGCTATACTTGCACACCACACTGACAGCATAACATCAAATGACTGCATACAACCTCCCCTCTTTCTGGTGGTCAGATATTAAATGTTTCCAGTACATATATTACTAAAGATAAATCTGAATGGAGTGGGGGAAACAAAAGTTATTTGGTGCCCACTTTAGTCTTAGCTAAGGCTAGATGGTAACTAAAGCTTGCAGAAAACAAAATCTTGCAGAATTCTAGGAGTCAAAACTAAACAGAGCCTTTTTAAATACCACAGACTTGCAAGGAGATCGAAACAACTGATTGAACTGTAGCAATAAAATGCCTTTTACCAATCTCAGTCTTTACAGTGCTTCTGTGGTGTGCAGCTGCATGCAAATAATTTTACATTCACAACAGTACCTTGAAGACAAGCATTTAAAACAGCAATGCTAACCAACTCTTTAAAAAAAAGCATATGCATCAGCTTTCCACGATTTCATTTCTGCTGAAAGAATATTAAACTGTAACAAAGCCCACCCTTCTTGTTCGTGTCAATGCTGTTCCAATTAAATTTTCACAAAGGAACTGCTTCCCAGTGACTGGTAAGCAGGGGAATGTAATTTATGTAATGTGGCCTTCTAATACCTGTCATGGCAAAACCTATTTCAATGAAAAGAAATGTAAAAAATTGATGAACCATTTCAGGTTTCAGTGCTATGACTGCAGGGTAAATGTCAATTGAAATGCTAACTTCTATACTACAATCCTGGAAATCATTTTGCAGCTCTTCTATATCAGGCCGGCTGCATATTAGCTTAGTAAAAAGAGAGCCCCCTGTGTCATATTTTGATGGCAGTAAAGGCCTAAAGATAGGATTATATCAGAAATTAATCTGTCTGTCTACTCTGAACACAAACATACTCGCTAAGCAGCTAGCCTCATCACCAATATTTACACAAAATATAAATGTGCCATTCAGGAAATGATAGTTGCTGCTATTAAAGCTACCAGCAAGCTGAAGCAGAAATGCATTGTGAATTCAACTATTTAAAATCTTTGAAATTTCCCCAACATGTTGATGATTCACATATATACTATGCAGTTTTCCAACTCACTATCAGGTGGCTTGCAGTTCAGAGTATCTTCAAGACACACATGCAACTGAACATCCGCATGTGAAAACACATCCATGGACACACACACACACTCTTTAAGGTCTAGGACAGCAGCCTGTATTCCTTTTCTCAACTAGGTATGGGTAGCAGCTGTTGTTCCAAAATTTTGAAAAAGCTCTCTGCTGACACACCAGAGATTCCCTCATTTGTTAGGAAAAGATATCAGGCTGGCCCTTTTCAATAATCATTATAAATATATAAAAATGCTGTGATAGGAGTGTCTCCAGCAATTTAAAATTGTCATTGCTGTTTTTATAAGTAGACCAGGGCTGATCTGGAGTCACTGTTCTACTGCTTTTTATAATAATTATTTTTTGCATTGTAAACCACCTTGAACAAATTGGCTGCAATGGGATGTAAAAATCTAATATAACGATCCAGCCTCCTGGAAAACTAAATGATGACTGAAAGCTTTATTGGAAATCAACACCACAGATTTCAAATTTTCAGTCATTTTAGGTATGACATAAACGATTGCCTTTCTCCAGACAAGGAACAGTTTTAAGCAACTATGACGTGAGCACTAGCTCTGGAATCAATCAAATTATTTGCAGAACTAGCTGGACGGGAAAATATTGCCAAGTCCTAGAAGAATGATATAGCAGTGTAAGAAGGGCAGAGATAATGTGCAAGACCGAAACTATTTATGTGGATCCCCAAAACATGGATAGTTTGCAAATCAGGATGCTGTAACCACCAGGCTTCTTTCCTAGCATGATGTGGCAACAATCCCCAAAACACAGGCTAATAGGTTCTTTGAATATGCTACTAAGGCTGAAAGTCTATCACACGTACCTGGGAGCAGCCTCCATTGAACTTATTTATTTATTTTATTCAGCTTATAACCCACCCTATCCAGCAAGTGGATCTGATTTTGAATAAAGATGTATAGGGAACAAGCAGTTAAGGTAACAGCTGAAGTTAATTTAGGAGTCATATGGAACATCTAGTGGGCCTCTGGAATTGGGAGACCCAATGCTCAACTGATGTGATTGTACCTGAGCATCCTCTTTCCAATGCTGGAGATCATGTGGCCCTCACTCACAGTGGAACTAGAGCTCATGAAGGGCAAGGGAAGATGATTAGAGTGATGGTGAAGGAAAACTTGTGTTTGGTCAGACTTGGCCTAGAATGCATTTGAAAGCCTATGCTGCTACTTCTCTGCTGCCATCGTAACTACACAAAGCCATCCAGTAATGCACTTTAGGTTTCTAAGAGGCCTTTTACAAGGTGGCCACCAGAACAGATAGGTGACCCCTTTAGAGCTCGTCATGACCATTCTGCTAGGCATTCTGTGGACAAAATTGCTTGCATCCATTTCAACTTGGACGGTGCATGTTACAACCATTGTCCCTGAGCTTTCCAGTTATCAGGTTAGTGTGGATACTTTTCATTACATCAAGAATACAATACTTGGAGAGAGAAGAGCTATGTATTTATTTATTAATTAAAACATTTATGTCCCACCATTTTCAGTGAAAATCAAAAATAAATTAGCTAACCCTAAATCTCTCCCCTCCCCCCTTAAAAAACACCTGCTGTTCAAAGCCCTGACAAACATGCAAGCCTTGTACTGCCTCCTGAGAATCTCCAAGGAGGCACTTGTAGTGGGTGCACAGAGACATATGGAAGGAGACCACTCGTCCATTAGACCTGTGCCCTTCGTGGCTAATGAAATGGGCCAGAGAAGGGCTGACTAGCTGAATGGTACTGGTTAGTGATCATTCAGTGCTAGAAGAGGCAATAATTAGATTCCTCCTGAAGAAACCATCATTAGACAGCACAGCTCAAAACAAATTATAGGCTGGTATCTGACTTCCCCGTTTAGGGGAAAGTCCTCAGAAGGTCTTCAGTAGTGAAGCAACTCCAGGCATTCTAATGAGAGTACTTACATCATTTTCAATCTCGATTCAGATTTATGGAAGAGAAACTGCCTCAGTTGCCATGATTTATGCTGGTAAACCAACAGGCAGAATGTGTTGATCCTCCTGGACCTCTTGGCAGCCTTTAATCCCATTAACCCTGGTATCCTTCTGGTCCAGTTGGCTAAAATGGGACTGGGAGGCTTAACACTGGAAATGGTTTAATTCCATCCTGCAAGCAGGCACTAAAAACATATGAAAAACTGTCTCCATCCATATCAAACAAACTGAGACTTTTAATTAGCTCAAGGGGGCTTTCTCTGGAAAATAGCCTTGAAAGAAGTTTGGATGCTGGGAACCTAGATGAGGGTTTTTGTTGTTGTCCCCTGAATGTGACCCTAGTTCAGGAGCTGAAGAAAAGCTACTTTCCTGGGTGCATCAGGAAAAAAGCCCACTTTTTCTGGGTGTGTCTGAAAACCTGCTTTTCCCAAAAGGTCTCTGAATTGGATCAATGAGCAATGGTGTGGGGAGGGGGGGGAATGGAAAACTAACTGTTAGCATTGCTGAAAAATGATGTTTTGACACAATTTTATCATATTTTACTGGTTACATTGTAAATGGCCTTGGAGATTTTTTAAAGTTGGAATCTGGTCTCTAAATAAACTATATAATAAACATGCATGCACATGCACACAAAAAGGTACACAGGAAGACCGAGGGTTGTTCCTACTGTTTTTTGTTGAAGTTCATCAGCTAGTTGTTCATTAGCTCTTAACTTGTCCTCCACTTCTTGTGATTTCTGGTCATAATTAACAGCTAATTCCTCCAGTGCCTGAAGAACTTCTTTCACTTCCTCTTTTGCAGCCTCATTTTCAATCTGAAGTCGAGTCAGTTCCTCCTGGATCTTCTCATAATCTCTCCTAGTGGAGGCCAAGAGCTACAAAGAGATAAAGATTTTCAGGTTTTGTAGCATCTAAGCTTAAAAAGAGCGCTAGAGGAAACAATTGACAGAAATCAAAATCAAAAAAGAAATCAAAATCAAAAAGGAAATCAATCCTGACTGTTCCCTGGAAGGCCAGATACTGAAGCTCAAATACTTTGGCCACCCAATAAGAAGGCAACACTCACTGGAGAAGACCCTCATGCTGGGAAAGTCTGAAGGTAAAAGAAGAAGGGGACGGCAAAGGATGAGATGGTTAGACAGTGTTATCGATGCAATGAACATGAAATTAAGCAAACTCTGGAGCACAACAGAAGACAGGAGGTCCTGGCATGATGTGGTCCCGGGGGTCACAAAGAGTTGGACTCGACTGTGCGACTGAACAACAACAAAATGATATCAGGAGGCTACAAAGACAACACTAAATATAATATCAAAAGTAAGTACAGTGTCTGAAGAGGCCTCCAGTGAAACAACCCATTGAGAGCCAGAGGTGATTATGCATAGGCCCATATAAGTGCTCTTCAAAATCAGCTTCTTTTGGCAGCCAGCATAAGGAATCTTTATATAGAAGACCATGGCAACTTGAAGTAAAGGCTCAGAAAAGAATTCTAGTACATTGTATGCTGCTATTCAGGGGCAGGTGGGGAACAACTATGAGTGAGAGAGCAAGCACTGACCACCAGGAATCCACAGCACATTCACCTAATGTAAAAGTATCTGTTTTCTTCTCCTTAACTGAGAAGGATGCAGTTGCATAACAATCACACCAAAAGGTTCTTAAAAAGTCATATTACGGCCCCGTCCACACGGAGCATTTGCCCCGCTGAAGTCACGGGAGCCCTGCGGACTTTCCGTGCGCGTTCATACGAGCACATCTGGGAGGCGTAGGGCTCCCGTGGCCAACCCGCGGCTTCCCTCCGAAAATGCGGGGTAAAAAACTAGTAGGTCCGAGGTACTAGTTTCTGGAAACCCCGGGGCAAAGGCTGGCATCTGATCGCGGGAGCGCCGGTATCCCGCGGCTTCCGATGCCCGCCCATGTCCCCGGGGTTTCCGGATGTTGTAAGTTTCCCTGGGATGCGCACCAACGCTGGACAGCGCATGCGCACACATAAGTCACCAACAGCGGCCCGCCCCCCCCAACGGCGCATGCGCACTTCGCACTTGCGTGGTCTGCTGTGCTGCTGTTTTGCCGCGCTGCAGCAGCGCGGTGTGATCGCGGCGCAGAGCTGGCGCGTGGAAACCCGGTGGCCTGTGAGATCAGGCTACCGCGCCTTATTTAGCTCCGGGGCAAAATGCCACGCCTCCCCCGCGCGTTTTCTGGCCCGTGTGACCGGGGCCTACACTTATTTTCTCTATTATGTGTAAAACCATATGTTTTGTAAATTGGATAAACCAGGGGTCCCTAACCTGCAGCCCACAGGTCGCGTGCAGCCCCTGAGCGCTTTCTGTGAAGCCCTCCAACCTGTTTTTTTGCTACTATCACCCTCAAGGTATTTTCCCTCAGACCCACACCGTTCTTCCTGCTTCAAGAGGCACCATCTACTGATGTTCTTCCTTTCCCTTTCTTGCAAAAAACACAATGCCAACATTGTTTCTTCTGGTCCCCATGGTTCCTTCTGTCATCCCCCTCTTGGTCTTATCCTCCACACTAGCATGTTGGTCATTCTGGGTGCTTTGCTAGCCATCAAAACTCAGATATCTGGACCACTGCAGAAAACATATTCTCAAAGTTGTGTAAATCAGTAGAAAATCTTGGTCTGAGTTGGAATACGTTGAAAAGCATCGCAACTGATGGTGCAAGAAATATGGAGGGAAGTAAAACTGGTGTAGTTGCAAGAATCAATGAAGAGATATTGAAATTAAATAGTACACTTCCCATGCAATTTCACTGCATCAGCAGCAGCAGCAAGCCTTCAGTGGGAAAGTGTGAGGCATATTGTTGTATCCAACATTAAATACATTAGGAATCATGGCCTTGCTCATTGTCAGTTTCAAAATTTTCTCTCAGAGATAGATGCAACATATGGAGATGTATTGTACCATGCAGAAGTCAGGTGGCTTAGCAGAGGCAAAGCCCTCAAATGTTTTTTTCAGTCTTCACCATGATGTCGACATCTTTTGCAAAGAGAAAGGAAAAGGACAAGTACTTTCTGACCCTGGATGGATTTTTGATTTCTTAACTGATATCACAGAGCATCTGAACACACTGAATCTCAGGGTGCAGAGGAAAAGGAAAGCTTGTGTGTGACATGTATTCTGAACTGAAAGAAGAAAAACTAAACTTTTTTCGTGAAGCAAGTTAGTGAAGGTAACTTTTGAAACTTCTCATCCTGCAATGGAGTAAAATCTGAGAAGGACAGAAATTTACAGTTCAATGCTGAAAGCCACATCAAAGCACTGAACCTGTTACAAGTGGAATTCCAGAACAGATTCACTGATTGTCATAAGCATGGAATGGAAATTGTTGTTGTTGTTGTTATTATTTCATTTATACCCCACCCTATCCCACAAGTGGGCTCAGGGTGGCTGAGAATATAAGAATATCTCAGAATCTATTAGATCCAGAAGATGTAAACTTTTTCTAATGGAACTAATTGATTTGAAAGCCAGTGATCATCTCAAAGACATTAACAAAGAAAATAGTCTATTAGATTTCTATTCTGGTCTCCTGACATATTTATGAACCTAAAGAAATTTGCCACAGGCATGTTCACAGTCTTTGGCACCACATACATCTGTGAAAAAACTTCTTCCAAGATAAAAATTGTAAAATCCAAGTGTAGGTCAAAATTTACAGATGAACATTTACATGACATTTTAAGGGTTTCTGTCTCAAACCTTGACTTGGACAGTAATGCCTTGGCTAACAAAAAGCAGTCACAAAAATCACACTGACTAGGTAAGCATATGTAGCTAGATTTAAAAAATTCCATAGTAAAATATTGTTCCAAAATGAATTGTGATCAAGTTAACATTTCTTCATTGACCTCTTAAAGATTACTTTTGATCTAAATAGGTAGGTTAATAATTTTGTTATATTTTGACTTAAGATGTGGCCTTCCTTAGGCATTGGGCATTCTAATGTGGTCCCATGTACCACTGGGGACTCCTGGGATAAACTAAACACTACTTCTAATAAAAGAGCCATCTGCTGAGGAAAACCATCAAGGTTACAAGTATTTTTGACTGCTGGCTAATCAACATGAATGCAATAAAAACCCGATTATCTTTTGTACGGTGGCTAAAGATTCAGGTATTTCATTAATCAGAAACTTCTCACTTGTTATTAATGTTATCTGAACTATAAGAGTGCTTTGTCTGAAACTTAAAGCCATGTTCATTGCATTACAAGGCCGACGTTTTCAAATACTGCCATTCATTAAAAGCTATACTTCCTTCAAACAACATAAAACATGCAAAGTCCAAAACATGAGAGTTTGTGAAAGGCAGTAATCTGCAATCAGCTGAAATTAACACAACACACTAAAATACAAGCAACAACTATGAATCTGTTCTGTTGATCTTATACATAAAAGACAGAATTTTAGCCTATGTCCTTTAAAATTAAAGCATGGGGAAGAATTCAGATTCAACATACAGTCTACATAGTCCCAGCAAGCATTTTTGTGACAAAGTGAATCAGTGTAAAGAATATTAGAACAGCGTGTTCCCACTCTGAACAGTTATGTTAGCAATAAATCTCCTAGCTTAATCAGCCAGAAATAAGTGTTCTGGCTAATTAAGGAAAGCCCTAATTAAGGCAGACACCCCACTGTCCAAATACCAGTGAGCTAATCACAAACTGTTGTAGAGAATGGGTGAATCGTTTTCTGCATTAGAGAAGATTGGTAAACTGGAATAAGCCTTGGGAGAGTTTCGAGTACATGCTTTGCATGCAGAAGGTCCCTGATTCCATCCCCAGCATTTCTGGTTAAAGAAAACAGGTTGGGAAAGATTGTCTGTACCCTGAGACCTTGGAGAACTACTACCAGCCAAAGAAACAATACAGAGCTACATGGACCAGTGGCATAGGGCAGCTTCACATGTCCCTCAAGGAACCAGATCTGGCTGGAAGGACGCCATTCCTGACTTATGTGAAAGGAAGTAGGACTGCATAACATTAAATCAACAAAGTGTATGTTTGGGGTCCTCTAGACTTAGGCTTCCAAGTCATGGAGGAGGGTGCACTGAGGCAAGGTTGGACTCTTTGGGGAGATCAGTTTGTTTTGCCAACTAAACCGGGGTTATTAGAAAGCAATATTATAAGCTTTAGAAGGAAAAGGAGGTTAGGCAAGGAATTCCTGCTTCATAAAGCACAAAATTAATTATTTGGGTTACTGTTTACCTCATCTTGATCCAACATTTGTTGCTTTAGTTTCTCAGCCAACTGACTCTGTTGGTTAATTTCATCATCCTGCAACAGATAAAATACTATTTATTGCTTTTTCTACTGCTTTTATACAGTGACATAGTAACAAATGAATTCTGTCTTATCTAATTCTAGTCCTAATATTAAGATCATGCAGAACATGAAGTCTTGTATCATGAATTAAAAAATCTCACAAATACAAAACACAAAACCACTCATATTTTAGAAGGTAAAAATGCTCTTCAAAGCGCAAAATTATGACTATCTATTTATTAGATTTATATACCACCCTCCCCAAATGGATTCAATCCACTTTCATTAAACAAACTGGATTATGGTGGCAGTAAACAGTGCTTGAAATGAAAACTACTCCTTGTAAGAGCTTCAATCTACTTTCTTTCAACCCCTCCTCAACCCAACATTTATTTTAGATATCAATATGGTGGATTACAACTGTATTATACAACTTTCTCTACTTTCTGTGGGTGAAATTCAAGGATGCTGTAAAATGTGTCACATGTTTTTTTGCAAGGATCACACATGGTGTTATCGCCCTTACTTCTGTGTTAAAAAAACCCTGTGCCTTTCATTATATATTATGTAAAATATCTCTATCCCACCCCCAAGACAACTCTCTTCTGGGCATCTTTCCCTCCTAGGTGGGAGGGAATGAATTTCTCTTTAAAAATCTCTTTAAAAAAAAATTTCTATCATTTCAAGACCTGATACATTGCTCATGGATGATTTAAGAGCTACAGCAAGATGGAAAAATAAAAAGGAAAATGATCAATTGCCTCTGTCTGTTCAGAAAAAAGTAGGGATACTGCCATCACAGCACTCTCAACAGGAAAGTCTCCCATGTTTGTGAAATGAGCCTTTTCACTATGCAGGCATAGTTTCACTGTGGCAGGCCCATGTCTTGATTCTACCACTTTACTCTGAAGGTCCCACATGAAAAAAAATGTTGCTACATGTAGAAAACTAACATGTCAGGGACAAGGTCAGACTACAACATCTGCCCATGAAATTTCATTTTCTGCACACAGGGAGTATATCTGACATAGACCAAAACTACAAAGAAGCTGGAATTCTCTAAATGTAGCTTCAAGTTGTGTATTTAACCTTAATTTTGTATGGCTAATTTGAAGCCATCCTTTCAGGATATATTATAAATGAAGAAAAAAAGAGAATGTGAAAACAAAAGCTTTTATTAAGCTACTACTTCCTTTTTTATCCTTGAAGTAAGCAGTAGTTTGATTCTCCATAAAAAACATGCTTGACTGGGGCAAATGCATTATTCGTTCAGGACTGGGGGGGGAACAGGGTGCAGTTTTTGAACACTGAACAAGAAGATTTGTACGTTTGAGAGATGTGATGACTTTGCTGATAATAGAAACACTGTTTGCAGAAGTAATGTCTCCAGTGAAGTATAAATGTTAAGGAATTCCCAACCTTATCATCCAGCTGCCTGTAGAAACTAGTAATCTCTTCCTCATATTTTCGTTTCTCTTCAGCTGAGATGCTGGCAACAACTGGTACAATATTATCAATGATGGGGGTGTTGTCACATGGCTCCAAGTTCTTTTGGTCCTTAGCACTAATCTGTTCATCCTCAGGAACAGCTTCTCCTGCAGACAGAATATTCCTCAGTATAATCAGTGATAAAGAAGCAGTTCCTAAAAGCTGAACTAAATCTTCATTGGCACTTTAAAGCATTTGACCTATGAGTTCCAGCAGAAGATTTCTGTGCAAGTGGATGCGTACGTAAAAGGATGATACTGGCAGCTTGCACTATACTTATTCTATTCCAAGTTGTGTTTCCACTGGTGCAAGACACTGTGGAAATAATTACTGGCTACTGGTCTCTGTTGCAGCATATCAGGCTGTCTGGTCTGAGCAAGCTGAATGGTCCTAAATTTCAATTCATGCATCACTGGATTCAACCCTATGTTTCTCTTCTTTTCATGCAACTATACTCAGTGGCCTCTCAGAACTATCAGAAACTAGAGATCACCATTTTGTCCCAAGGATCATAGCTATTTCACCATACCTATTTCACCAGAACAGTAACAATCAGATAATTCAACTAGGAAGGAAACTGCAAATTAAGTATGCACACAACACAAAGAGGGTTTGATCTGTCCTCTGTGTTTCAGACCAAATATTCCCTCCAAAGCATCTATTTCTTCTACTCAATAGGAGGTATACAAAAGTGACTACAAATGCTCTTTAAATTGCAAAACAGGATCTTTAATCTTGAATATGCCCATTAACAGGCCTTTGAAATGTGTTATAAATTTCTCCTCACCTGAACAAAATCTCCAGCTTCATGAAACTAACAAATTGTCCCTAATCTAGGTTGATAAAAATGAGCAATCACATATCTATCTATCTAAAACACTGTTATTCTGACTTTCTTCTTTAAAAAATCCAAAGCAGTGAGCAACAACTATGAACATCACCTTCCAGTAATGGTCTTTATAGCAGTTGTTTATACAGTTTAGTCAGATGTGGACCTTTAGCAAGATGCAAGATTACAGGTATTCTCAGTACGGTTCCGATCCTGTGGAATGGCCTGCCAGAGCAGCTCCACAGAGTACCTTCTCTTGGGGGTTTCTTTTTTCTTTTTGTAAGGCTTAAGGTTATCCTTTTCAGAATGGAATCTGAAAGAGGATGCCTAATGGGAAGGCAATATAGGTTATTAATAGAATGACTGGTACTCCCATTTTGGGTAGTGATCTATAAGGCTTTGCAAAATAAATTTTGGGGTTTTTTTATTTGGCTCTGTTGTACACAAAAAAGATCAGTATTCTGAATATTCCTGAATACCAGTATCGGTATTATATTGGGATTCAGGTAAATATTCAGGAAACCCAAATTTATTTAGTTCCATTATACCCTATGAGGACCATCCCCATAGGGTATAATGGAAAATTAATCCAGGGGTATTTGGAGCCCGGGGGGGGGGGCTGTTTTTGAAGTAGAGGCACCAAATGTGCAGCATAGCTGCTCGTGTCTCTCCTCAACCCCCCCCCCAAGTTTTAAAGAGATTGGACCAGAGGGTCCAATTCTATGGGCCCCCAAAGAAGGTGCCTCATCCTCCATTGAAACCAATGGAGGCACAAAGGGTGCCCCATCCTCTATTGAAACCAATGGAGGAACTTGCTGAGTTCACTCGCTGAGTCACACCACAGCAGTGGCACTCAGCAAGTGAACTCAGAAGGCATTTAAAGAGACTGCTGTTTCTTTAAATGCCTTTTAGCCATGCCTCAATAAAAACTGAATAATAGCTTTTATTTGGGTGCAGCTATTTCAATAGCTGAATCAGATTCTTCAGTCTGTGTTCGGCTGAATAAATACTTGAAAAATACCAATAAGGTATTTTTCAGATATTTATTTGGCTCAGTATATACCGAGCACACACCCCTAGTGAGCTATATCAATCTGTCTTTTAGCATTGCTGTTATTGTTATCACTAAAATTGTTATTAATTTACTTCTGTATTATGCATGGCATTTCAAGCATACTGAGATACAACATACAATACAACAGTAATTTTTTGAAAGAATACAATATAAAGTGTCAATAGCAAACAGAAATATAAATAAAAACAAAACTACACATTAATACCATTAAAATAAATCCAAATTTTACAGCAGTCATAAAAGATTATTTCTCATAACAGTCATGGAGATCTGAAAGGTAGCTTCCTTGGTTGGGGTGTAGGCACAAAAGGCAACAGCGAAAGTGGAAGGGTTTTTTCCACTGCCACCACCTCCAGGATTAGGACAAAAAACACAGTTCTGATTCTTCTTGTTCATCCAGTACCTTGGACAGCAGCCTATTTGTACTAGCTCAGAGAGAAGACAACAGACAGACTGTGGGCAGAAAGTTTACCCTTTTTCTTCACTTCCTTGAGGTAACTATGCTGAAAGGTTTCTATGGCATATACATAGAAAAAGGCAACAACAACTTACTCCAAGTAAAAGCAAAGATTTGTATTTGGAGATAAAGACAGAAAGGAGTAGGGTATTAGAAGAAGTGCAGATCTAATTAGGACGTTTAAAAGCTCACTCAAAATTCAGAAAAATGAATAAAACCATTAACAGCTAGCAAGATGCATTCCCTATCAATCTAAAAATATATTATACTGGTTGTGCCCACTGGGACCAATCTTCCTGCATCCTTTGTCAGAACAGCACAGGACTAACTCAAACTGAAATGAACAAAACAGACAGGACAAAACACAGCATTCTGGGTCTTCTTTTCATAGATTATTTGAAATCTGGAGCCCAGCCATCCCATCAACTTAATTTCCTGTGGGAAACTGGGATCGTACTCCTTCACCTGATTGTAAGAAGGTAGTCAGAGATCTGCAGCAAGAGAGAGAATCAGCAAAAATAATTCCTTCTTCCATCCATAGAAATCCTCCATGGTAGCCAAACCACAGGCTGTTATGATAGACATGCTGTAAGAACTGCCACACTTTGGAGTATGTCTATCCCTCTTTGCACAAAGTGATATCCATCTCCCACTGAGCCTTCCAGTTAGTACCATGGGGTTTTGGCAATATAGACAAACCACCTCATCTTAGTTACAAAAAAAAAGAGGTGATTTTAAGGAGGGGTGACTGGCCTGTCACCACAGTAGCAGATAAAACAAATATGCAGAAAACTCAGGATTACTCAAACAAGGACAAGAGCAGAACAATACATCAACGATATACTAATGCTAAGTGGAACAGAAATTTCACCTCCAAGCAAGCCTTTAACGGGAGGCTATTCCAGAGTCATCACACGCTACCCTAAAAAAGCCCTATCCCATCTCACCTCCTCCTAACTCAGTGGGGGCACAAAAAGCACGGTCTCCATAGATAACTTCAATGACTGGAACTGGACAGATAATATGGAAGAAGATGGTTCTTCATGTACCTTGGCCCCAAACTGTTATGAGCTTTAGTGCTCAGAATCAGCACTTTGAAATATACTGAAAGGCAATAAAGATCTTTCAGTACAGAAGTAGCATGCTCATTGCATGGTGTGCTTATTAACACCCCAGCCACAACATTTTGGACCAGATGCATTTTCTAAGGATAGCTCCAGATATAGCACATTGTTTTAACTTTAATGAAACCAGAGCATGGATGACTAACTAGATGGTATAAACACATTATATACTTTGCAATGCTGGATGTACACAATGGAGCCAGAACATTCAATATTACAAATGTATATAAACAAGTTCTGGAGGGGCCCACATATGAGGTAGCGAACTCTAGTCAATGAAAACTTTTGCAGGAATTTGTGTTAAACCTTAAAGGTGCCACAAGACTCCTATCTGTAAAAATAGGTTTTGTTGTAGGACTTCTCCAATGGTTGGATCAGAATTGTATAAGTTGTGCAACAATGCTGCTTTTGTGATGTCATGTGAAGTTAAGTTATCTTTAGAAAACTAAAATGAGATATACAATTAAGCAAATATATTAAAATACTAAAGATGGAATAGACACTAGAGGGTGATAGCTAGATTCTAGCCCAGGGATGGCCAAACTGCAGCTCAGGAGCCACATGCGGCTCTTTCACGCATATTGTGCGGTTCCTGGCAGGGTGGCTGGGGAAGTGAAGGGGAGCCATGCTTTCCCTTCTTCCCCTCCCTCCCTCCCTTTCTTCTTCCCATCTATTTGCTTTCTTTGTTTCTCTCTTTCTCTTTCCACCTTTCTTTTCACCTCTCTCTCTCTCTTTCTCTCTCTTTCAGACAAATAAATATCATTAGCAAACAAATAAATATAATTGGACTTAATAAATATCATTATCAATATTTGTTTTTACCTTTTTTGTTTTTATTTTGGCAGTCTCATTTTAATGTTAATAAAAGCAAATGTGCACATCTTTAAAATAAAAAAGTGTAATATTTGTTCACATCTTGCAGGTCTCAAACATCTGATGTTTATTCTATGTGGCTCTTACATTGAGCAAGTTTGGCCACCCCTGTTCTACCCCAATCTCACCTTAGAGACCAAGAGTTTGAGGGTGTGAGCTTCCGAGAGTCAAAGCTCCCTTTGCCAGGTGGGAACTCTGACTCTCCAAAGCTCATGCCCTGAAAACCTTGTTGGTCTCTGAGGTGCTGCTGGACTCAAGTCTGTCTGTTCTACTGCTGCCCCCTCTGGCACTATCTAGAGGGTGGTAATTATTTCATACCCTGCCATGATTCCACGTTGTTTTCTGAAACAACATTGTTCTTCCAAGATGGAAAGAACATTTGGGGGAAAGATTGTATTTAGCAAACAGAGAACGCAGTACACAAGACTAGCCAACCGCAGTATTCCAGCTCTGCATAATACCTGTCAACATGTAAACTATCACCATGGAAATTACCCAGTATTAATTGAAAAATATTCCCAACACTGCCATGACCTGAATCTTTAGAAGCAACAATGGAAAGTGTGTATCTAGATAGCATGCTTTAAGAAGTCCGACAGCCACAAGCAGCTCAGGAAGGAGGAAAAGGCAATTAGAAAAGGCACCAGATACACAAACAAATAGCTATCATAGTAAGCACACCCAGTGTATGATAATTAGTTACTAAGGCAAGAGACTTGGCAAGACATCTTTGCCTTTTGAAACAAGATATTAAATGTCTAGCACTAAATCAGAGGTACACATTACAACTAGACATTAATGTTTGCCTGTAATGAATATAATTAACTTCTAGAATCTTAACTGCCTGAACGGAAAAAGCATTAATGGTAACTTTTAGATGACCTACAATAATTTGTTTTGAAATTCGTTTTCAATGGGCTGGATCTATGCCTCTGTGAATAGAACACGTCCCTGGAAACCATTTTTACCAGCAACTCCTGTACCCAACGGAATAGGGGACCCTCCCAACGTGTAGCACAAGGGAGCTGCTGCAAAAAAGGTGATATTGTCCCAAATCTCCCCCCTACCCCCACCCCATGCAAGCTTTGGCTTCATTCATACAGCTTGCTCCATTAGTGCAAGATCGCATGGGAGGGCTGGCCGGATTCCCCTTTCTTGTTAAAGCCACAAAGTATCATTTTGAAGGATCGTCAGGGGTTCAATAGCTTCATCTGTTTGTGGAACCAATTTGGTGTAGTGGCTAAGTGCATGTACTCTTATCTGGGAGAACCGGGTTTGATTCCCCACTCCTCCATTGCACCTGCTGATGTGACCTTGGGTCAGTCACAAGCTCTGTCACAGCTGTTCTCTCAAGGACAGTTTCTGTCAGAAGTTCTCTCAGCCCCACCTACCTCACAGGGTGTCTGTTGTGGGGAGGGGAAGGGAAAGGAGTTTGTAAGCCGCTCTGAGATGCCTTTGGGCAGTGAAGGGCGGGGTATAAATCCAATCTCTTCCTCTTCTTCTTCTTCTTCATCCAATCCAAACAAAAATATATTCATCCCAAAACATAAATCTCCCCCCACACTCTTCATTTCATACTAAAATGAAGTTATTGGCAATACTCTAAAATTGGGGAAATTCCTTTTTAAATTAACATAAACTTAATTAAATTTGATACAAATGCCACCCATTGACCTTGTATTCTTTGGATGAGAGGAAAACAAGGGTAATTATCCTCTTCATGTTATGCTATGCTAAAGCTAAAAAAGCATAGTTACTGTTCTCCACATAATAAAGTTTCACCTAGAAACTGTGGATTAGAAAGCAGGTGGGCAGCAGCCTCTGATGACAGCATTAGCAGTCTACTTAATCTCAGCTGAACTCCTACATGAGAAACATTTGACAACTTTGCAGTCCCCAGCTAAACCAAAAATGGTACACCTAATTGGAATGTTTTTGTTTTAAAGATGTAAGCAACAATTCTGATTTCAGAGGAGAATATTATCAAGAAATACAACTGGTTTACACACTGCTCTGGGAAGGGATATAGGCTTTCTAGGAAAATTTGAATTGGAAAATATTCTAATTTAAAATAAATTATTTAAACATTTAAGTAATGTTAGCAGAAGAAGGCAAATGCACCATGTACAAGCCTGGACCATGCGCAAGCACTGGGCTTTGCCCATGTTTATTGACTGTCCCATTTTGTACTGACTCAGTATCCATAATCAGCCTTGGGTCCCTGTGAGAAAGGTGGACTATAAATAACATAAAGTAAAATCAATATCCCATATTTAGTTCATCTACTATGACTGACTTGCTGCACAACAGCCCTGACAATTATAGATGAACAGACAGTATTTACATATGTGAGGTAGGAAATTTTGCACAGAAAAATATAGCATCACTGGGTCTATATGCACAGTTGGGTAAGGGGATGTTCATCAGGCATGGTGATCACTGCCTAATGAACACCTATCAGATGTAATGTTATAACAGGCTGCAGGTGCAACACACCTCTATCTGTGTAGTATATACCTACAATTTTGTAGAAAAGGAAAGCACAGTTCTGCTCCTTTATCACATGGTATGCTACAAACTGGGGTCTTTCAACCCATGGGTTGAAATCTCTCCTCCCAGATTATTTATTTATTTATTCATTCATATTTATAGCCCACCCTTTGTTAAATAAAGTTCTACATTTATCTTCATTCATTCATTTTGATTTCTATCACACCCTCCCCTGCAAACCAGGCTCAGAGCAGGTTACAACAAACAATAAAACAGCACAATCAGATTATTCGATAATTAAAACATCATGCCAACAATCATTAAAACCTAATAAATACAATTTCTTCAGCAACAAATAGTGATTGATGACACCAGTTAATCAATCTAATTGCTCCTGAATTAAGCTCCCCAACTCTGCGCAGGTAGATGATAACTGATACTGAGGGAGACATGCAGACGAGAGATGATACAAGCTGAAGCAAGCAAGCAAAGCAATGAAAAGTGCATAAGCAAAACATACTAGGCAAGCTAAGGAGAGCCAAGCAAAGCTAAGCAGGGGGAGGCCAGTGTAGAGAGATCTCTGCTGCCTCAACAATAGGCCTGGTGGCTCTGTTTTACAGGCCCTGCGAAAATGCATTAGATCAAAAAGAAAGTGTTTTTTAAAAAAACCTAAGAAGCCTGCACTGCAATCCTATACTCTTTTAAGATCACTGAATTCAATAGACTTATAAGGTTGTAACTGCTTGGACTGCACTGCTAGTCAACAGCCCTTGCTCAGTTTTACCAAGCAACTAGCTAGAACAGTAAAAAGGTAACAAAGGGTGGAAGAGTATGAAGACACTTGGCCTTCTGCTTTGACTCCAAAGAAGCTTCAGCCCAGTATCTCTCTGTTTTGAAGTATAGCATTTAACTCTTCTGTATTAAATATTGAAGCTCAATTGTCTCCTGCCTAGTAGAGAAACCAAATGGCCAGAATGATGCTATTGTCATACTGCAAGACTAATATGGTCCTGGCCGAAGTAAGCTAACATCCTTAATTACTGGGGTTGTCACTTAACGAAAAACAAAACTGAGATGTATTTAATCAACTCCTGTTTCTACTTATTCCAGTTCTCCGTTGTTTCCCCCAGGCAAGAATTTTCTTACACACAAAAAAAAAAATCCACTTCCCCACAGTAACAAGATACCCCAAGATTTTTTTTTGTTTTACATTTACTGTGACAGTAACTGAAACTTGCTTCCTGGTGAACAAGTTAGCCAATGGCAGAAGGATTTGAATATTCCTTTTTAGTCTTCCAATGATCAATGTTCCCTTCCAACTGACAACATGTGGATGATAGAATATTCCTCCTGAAGAATGTCACTTCTCACCCTTCCCCTTAATGTTCTGAAGGTAGGTATGGGAGCAAATATGTTTCTGAGATTTTAAAAGTTTGAACCTGCAAGAAAGTAGTGCTGCACAGACACTTTTTATATATCCCTTAGATATAAAGGGTATTTTTACAATCTTTTGAACAAAAATAATTCTCCAAGGTGGTTCACAATCAAATAAAAATCATAGTACAAGACCTAAAGGCAGCAAGATATAACAAAATACACAACAAAAAAATAAAATCAACAACAGCTGCATATCTTTCCTTACTGGAACCTGCTGGTCTCTCTATATTTGCTGACTAGCTCCAGGTATATAGAAGAATACTGTATTAGTCCTGGATCTTGGTAAATTATGTCATATAATCAACAGGAAAAACAAAATGAACAAAGTGCATACATGCTTATCCCTCTATGTATACTGTTCCCCTTTCGGAATGGGATTAATGGGATCAGATTTTAAAAGCCCTCTGCAACAGGGAAAAGCACAACCTCAATTCTCACACACAACAGCAAACCATGGTTTTATCTTTCAAATAAAAAAGGCAAACCATGCTGTCTTAACAGCTGCTTTTGCCTCCTACACTGTTTCATAAATTCTTCATTACTGTCTCCATGTTGCAGAATTCTCAAAGGACAGAGCAACAGCAATAGCCATGGTTTGCCAATTAAGGCATTGTGCTAAACCATATTTTACACTTGCATCTCATGGGCCTCAAAGTAAGGGTACCCCTGTTTTAATCTCCCTGGGTGCCCTGGGCTAGCCATTTCTCTTCTCAATGGCCTTTGTATTCACATTTATTTCCTCTTACAGAGTGTTCCTTCTTTTGTACCTGAGGCAGAAATGATCCTCCCTGGTCCAGCCTTTCCCATGCTGGTCATCATGCCTCTGTTCCTTCCAGAAGAGGACAGAAGGTCCAACAGATAAGTCCTGGTGTGCCATTAGAGCTGCCCTCAGCTCTGCAGTATTCCTTCTCCCGATTTCCTCTCTCCCTGGTCTACCACCTCTCTTGAGCTACTGGGCTCTCCTCAGCCCCACCATCTGCCCCAGGTGGGAACTCCTTATGAACCCTTTAAGAGCTATGGAGGCAGATCCTACCCAGTCAGAAGAGACATGGTGCCACCTCTGGCCTGGCTGAGTTTACTTCCCCACTCATACCATAGTTGGGCTTCCATCACTACAGTCTGGCACAAAGTCTAAACTGAACTATAAACTATATTATTTGGTTCCTATCAACATAGAGAGTAACAGCATTATTATATTGTTTTGACTAAACCATATAGTATATTAAAATTTATCTGCCGGTGGCAGAGGGGAGAAACACTAGGCATTATTTGGCAAACCTCTTTTTAAAATGTAAGACAACTGCTGCCTAATAAGCAACAACTGATTATTATTTCTCACCATTTCTCCACCTGTTCAGTTCCATCTCCAGATGCTGGATAACATTTTTAAGTGTCTTGTTTTTTTCCTTTTCCTTCTCATATTTTTTCTTCCACTCTTCTGCAGTCAATTCAAGATTTACAGACACAGTGTTCTTAATAGTTTTGGCTCTATGCAGAAAAAAAGAGAATCAAACAAGCAATTACTGGATGTCCTTTAATTTTAGTCATAGATCTCAGCATAATAAGCAAGGATTCACATGCCAACTAAAATAATGTCCACATTATAACTTAGCCACTGTTTTAAGTAATCACCACAGAAACCATCTCTTTTACTTACCCAATTAGTCTTCCAATAAAATTATGAATCATGCTGCAGTAACTACTTCTGATATTTCCTTCCCAAGGCATATAGTTGGGTTAATGCGTCAGGAAGCAATAAGGAAAGGGAACTATTTGAAGTTAGACCATGGAAATTAGGCATGGATGGAAAAGCCCAAAAAGCCTGCAATTCAGACATCCTGAACATCTCCAGACTACAGAGATATACCCAACTGAGGTCACTATCTCACTTCCTCACCCCCAAATCTCTAGAAGTTTCCTAACCTCCCTCATTCCCCACCAGTAGCCAGGGGGGACCTGGCAACTCTATGCCCAAGAGTATATTGTTCTTAGCTTACATTAAACGTCTTGCCATCTTCTACAGTGAATATGCAAGACAGTCTCTGTACTGAGATGCAAGGGGAAAAAAGCATCAGAGGTGCAAAAGGGTAGGAATGGTAATTTCATCCCAAAGCAAAAAAGCAACTGATAACAGTGCATCAAGAACATGAAGTCTTATTAAGTTGGTATTAATTTTGTTACCGTCTCTGCCATATTAATGGCAGAACTACACATCACATGATTCCATGATTATTTTCATCAGAATTTGTGTTGGTTCATTTTAACACACTGAAGCTCTGTGGGGAAGTTTTAACTATTTTTTTTAATGCAGGGAAGATTTAACTTTTTCTTGTTGGACCACTTTCTTGGCCCGTATCAGGGGGACCCCAACCTTGCTGAGTCTGCAGGCACTTGTAGAATTTGGAGAGAGGATTATGGGCACTGCCACAAAACTGGCAGCAATGGAGTGGGGAGAACTCCACATTTCACTAGTCAGTTCCATTTAAGGCTCTTAGCTTCTTCCTCAACAATCAAAAAGTGGGAGACCCAGAAAACATTTGTGGGTACCCCCAGTGGGGTTTCACTGCCCTAGCTACTTCTGTGCCAACTAGCAAAAATACATAGTGTACTTGCATTTCTTCTCATGAGTAAAAGCAGCTCTGGAATGGTGATTTAGGGAATGAAGGGAAATGCACAGTCTCTCCTCCCTTATGCCAGCTTGCCCTTTAAAAATCATAGTCCTTACAGGTGGGACAATAATCATGGAACACCACATATGTAGTTTCACCCTAAATAATATATATGAACAGCAACAAATGCAGAGTTTCTCTCTTGACAAATCCATGAATAGCATCATATTTCTCCCACATACTTCACAGTGAACTAATCCACTTGATTTGCTCTCTCCTCTTGAATCTCCTATTCTCTCTTTGTACAAGCATCATCTAGTACTTTTGCCTTTAATAAGAGAAATGACCAAATCTGGTGCCTTGATTTCGAGTCAGACCATTTCCCCTTTTTCTTAAACAGACCACAGCATCAGCGAGCTTCATATGTAATAGCCAATTGCTTCCAGTTCTATGGTTGGCATAGAGAAAAAGATTCTCCTCCCTGAGCGCATTATTTATGCAGCATCTATCAAGGTCCTCATTAACTGAGCCAAGCCACACTGTGCTGACTCAGTCTGCTCCAAAACAGATTTGCTTTCCAAATACAAACTCTGTTTTTTTGATGATTTATGCAAAAGAGAGGGATCCAGAGAACAGACAGGAAAATGTAAATATGGTGGGGACCATTCAGCCTGCACTGTGTATATAAGAATGATGTAAAAATCTGACCTAAGACAGACTCTTCCATCCAATCCCACCAAAGCTATCGATACAAATACCACTAGCCTCCATTATATCATCACTGAGGTTAAATGTTTGCTCTAAGATGGGAAGTGAAACCCTTCTGTTCCTAGAGTTTAAGCATGTTTAGTTACAATTACATATCTGATTTGCACATTTATTGTGAGGCTTTCTGTTCACACTCTCTATACCAACATAGTCACGGAAAGATCAATAGAGCCACAGCAGGCTGTGAGCCAGCAAAGTACTGATGCATGAAATTACACACAAAGCCAAGTTCTTTTGCTGCATCCACAATTTTATTCTTTTGAGCCTTCTGGTAGTATCAGTGCAATATCACTGTTGTCTGCTAGCAGCAAATCCCAAGTCAA
Source organism: Gekko gecko (assembly GCA_029375565.1). Classification (NCBI taxonomy): domain Eukaryota; kingdom Metazoa; phylum Chordata; class Lepidosauria; order Squamata; family Gekkonidae; genus Gekko; species Gekko gecko. Next base: position 49,180,046 of record JAPDNY010000003.1, read on the forward strand.
AATCCAGCTCCTCTCCCTCATTTAACCTTAGTTAACTAGCATTACTTCTCCTCAAAACCCAAACCACCCTGGACCCTACTAACCATCTCCATGCAACTGTCTTCAGTTCAGATTTCTCAGAACATTTTCACTGAAAGAATGCAACACACTTTTAAATAGTAATAAATTATTAAACAAATGACTAGTGTGCACTTTCCTCTAAAGATTTCATCACTCTTGCCTCTAACAAATAAAAACACAATCTATGCATGGTATGCCTAATAATATGCTGTTTAACTTTATTACAGTGTATACTTCAAGTCGTATTACTTTAAAAATCCACTGTTTGTGTAATCAGCTTCTTCAAAACTCAATAACCATGACATTAATGAAGCCATGGCCTACTGCAAGAGATGCCTATGCTCACCTTTGACCAAACATAAGAGTAGACTTGGTTTCTGCTTCGTTGAAGATGGATGGAGAACAGCAGATGACAATGGTGGTTCTACAATTCCCTCCTAAAGAGTCCTGAAGAATCCGAGTCATTTTGCTGTCTCGGTATGGGACATGAGTTTTCTGATTGAGAGACAAGGGACAAGTTTCAAATATCCTCACATAAAATATATCTTTAAACCAATAATTATGCCAGTAAGTCCTGTTACCATTTACTTGACATATGCAGCAGTATTTCCATATTGCTCAGGCAAATGGCAAAGGTATGGACCAATGTTTCCTCTAATTTTCCCCCCTGCTGAGTGGAGCAGTTCAGACCCTGAGCAGAATATAACTGCTGTAATCTTAAAATGGGTAATGGGCAGTGAAAGACCCTGTGCGGCTCCAGATTGCTGCTGGGCAGGAATTCCTGTGTTAATGAGCAGCCGTTCAGGTGCACAGCTTAGAGGGAACACTTCTATGGACCTAAGGACAATACTTATGTTTTTGGGCTGCCATTTAATGTGTCACTCGCTACAGATGAAGCTATAAGTCACTGCACTCTTTAAGTATTTAAGCATATCTATGGGAGGTTGCGTATAAAGATAGTCTATATAATAGGACTAATCATGACAGTTATATCAGATGAGGTTTAGAGAACATCTCATCTGTTCTGGATGCTAGTCTGCTTTTGAACTGCAGTGTTGGTGCTGATTTCAGAAACCCCTTATGCAGTGTAAAACTGTGCAAGAACCCGACTTACCGGGTGCCGAGTTTTGCAACCTGGGCTGGGAGAAAGGAGGAAGAGGCCTGTCAGCTTGGAGACTGGTGCCCAGCAGTGTTCCTGGGCTTCCTGGCTGTGTCATTGTCTTTGACTCTGGGGGGGCTGCCCTGGGGCCAGCAATGATGCAGGTTTTTGCTGGGCTTTCCCAGGGTATTTATACTGCATTGCCCTATTTATGAGTTCTTCTGGCTCTGCAAAGGCTTCCACATGACAGATACTTCTCTCCAAGTAAGTGCAGGGTTTGTAGGCAGGTAGCTGTGAGTGCCCAGAGGACCAGCAGACTGCCTTGCTTCACAGAGCTGGAATTAATTAGCTGCTTTTATTTGGTTTGCCTGATGTTGGTGGGGGGGACTTGGATGCAAGCATTGTTTTGCATCTGGGTGAAAGTTTTGCCACATTTATTAAACCTTAAGTAGCAGCCACACGGGGCTGCTAATTTACTGAGATCAATATTCTCCCATCCCTCTATTCTTCACGTGGTAATGTTTTTGAGTTAAAATTGTGACTTTCCTAGGAGATTAATGGGGTTTTACAGTGTTTTTTGGCTTCGTTGCTTCAATCCCATAAAAGGTAGACAGCTGGGGTTAGTGATTATTGGGTTTCCTATTCCTTAGGAAGTCTACTGTGCTTTGGGCTGCTACTGCTATGTGGGCAGCAGCATTTCTGGCATTTAATCATAGCCTCTACATTTGTTTTTACTTCTTTACAGCAGATTTATGCACTATTTTGGGACTGAATGGGACTAGTTTTGCAGGGGCTTACTAATTTACATTATTTAATACATAGCTTGTTGCTTAAGCCAAAGCAGGGTTTATTAGTATGAAAAAAACTTTTTAGAGAGAGGGTATGGAACAAACCATTGACTGCATAATTAATGGTTAATGAATTAACCATGAATGTATAATTGCATTGGGCTGCACTATAGTAGTCAATTAGGTTTGGTAAGTTATAATACTGTTTACGGGTTACGCTATATTCGATGAGGGCTAATTTGGTCACCCCTTTACTTAAAGATATGGAACAGCTAAATGTGCGAGCCCAGGTGTCATGGCGACTATCGGATACCAATGATCATGTCACCCTCTCAGTGGCAAAATTCATAGGTGCAATAATCAAATACAAGAGAAATAATACTTAGTAAAGTCTTAGAAAATATTTTCTTTGGTTCTAACTTCTGCTTAAGGTGATAGCCGTATGAGCAGAACTAGACAGAGTTTAAGGGTTAGGATTTATTTTAAGGTACGGTATTAGCAGCATAAAGTGCTTCCTAAGGGTGCCACAAACAAGGGGAAAAGCTCTGTAGGCTCTAAGCATGGCTGGGCCCATGCCTTAGCTGGTGAGGCTGCTGCTATTACGATGGGGCCTTCTGCAAATGGGCCTCCCATAGTGAGATTTCCAGACGGGACCTTATCAATGATTAAAATCTGGCTTATAACTGTCGGCTCTCATATGCGGTCTAGGCCTGATTCCTCCAAAAGCAAGGTGGTTTTTAGGTGGGATTCACCCTGCAGGGTTTGCTGGAATGTAATCAGGGGAGATGCAATCGCATCAAATGTAAATTCAAACACAATTGTGTTTTGGTCCTCACCGTAGCAGCAGGCAGCCATTTCAGGCCACCTGATTCTCCTCTAGTGCTGGAAGCAAAAAAGATAGAGGATCAGGCAACACTTCTACCTCCAGCAGAACAAAATAATTCAGCCATGGCAGGGTGCTTGGGTATGGGTCTAGCCCACACACCTATCTGTCCTCAGGGGTATGCCCAACTATTAGTCTCATGGGTTTCATATCTCTTTTACTGGTCCCTGGATGGTCATGAGTTGTGGTAATCGCAAATCAGCTAGGGACTAGGGGTGTGCAAAAAAAAAAAAATCGGCGGAATCGGGCAGAATCAATTTCAGAGGCAGAAAGACTCCCGCATGTCAATTTCGGCAGTACCAGGGGAGGATTCAGGAGTCTTTTGGCCAGTCAAATGTCAATTTCAGCCCCATTATATCCTATGGGCCATTGAAGTCAATGTTGAAAACATAGGGTATATTCTGGGGGCTGGAGGGAAGGGGGTTTGAGGAAGAGGCTCCAAACTCGCAGTGTAGCTGGTGGAGCCTCTCCCCAAGATACCCACCAGGTTTCAAGAACATTGGACCAGGGGGTCCAATTCTACAGGCCCCCAAACAGGTTGCCCCATCCCCTCCATTGTTCTCTATAGTAGGGGGGAAAGTTACTTTTTTACCAGGGTGCTGTTAGTGGCTCTGGGAGGGAGGGGTTTGAGGGAGAGGCTCCAAATTTTCAGGGTAGCTTTGGGAGTCTCTCCCCACATAAACCCCCATGTCCCAAAGCAATTGGACCAGTGGGCCCAATTCTATGGGCATCCAAACAGGTTACCCCCATTACCGCCATTGTTTCCAATGGGGAAACCCAGCCAGCAGCCCTTAAGGCAGGCAAGCAGGCAGCACCCAGCAGTCAGACTCTCCCAGAGAATCTCAGGGAAAGTGAACTGTCTTGAGAGGTGCTTGTTTGCCAGGAGAACAAGTGGCACACTCCAGAACAAGTGGCACAGTGGCAGTGCAAGCATGTCACAGTGCCACACAGAAACCCCAAAAGACCCCAGGAACAACATTTATACAGGCCCTGCCCTGTATAAATTGATGGTGCAACCGCATTGGACCACTCACACCACACACACCTAGAAAAAAATATTTATAGCACTGGAAATAATGCAGAAAAGGGCAACTATAATGATAAGTGGAGGACACTTTCCCTATTAACACTGGTGGCTAGTGGCTATAGATAACAAGGAACTCTTGGTCTCTGGGGCAAGTGATGCTCTGGTGCTGGGGACAACCCCCTCACCTCTTTTAATAGTACTGGATTACTTATAGTTCTTTCATCTGTTCTGACTTCTAACCTGACTGCTCAGCAATTTCACTTAGTGTCCACGAGTTCTTGTCTTGTGAGAAAGGGTGAAAAGTACTTCTTTCTCTACCTGCTGTATTCCATGCATAGCCTTGTAAACCTCTTATCATGTCACTGCTGGAGTCATTATTTCTCAAAGCCAAGATCCCCAAGCGCCTTAACCTTTTTTCATAGGGAAAGTGTCCTCCTCCGAATGGGCTATTTTCGGAGGTGCATTCGGTTCATCTGAACCGAATGCACATCCCTACTAGGGACCTTCCTGACATGGTCATTCAAAAGGTAACCAAGGAATGTGCTGAGCGGCGGGTTGTGGGCCCCTTCACGTCCCCTCCTTTTCTGAATGTGGGTTTCCCCTTTAGAAGCTGTTCCTAAAGAAATCCCTGTTGAGTATAGGTTAATTCACCACGTATCTTAACCTAAGGGTTCCTCAGTGAATGACACTATCCCCAATGAAGTTTGTACGGTGAAATGTGCTTCACTTGGTCAAGCAGTTTGCCTTGTAAAATTATGTGGCCTGGGAACCCTTATGACAAAATGCAATCTGCAATCTGCTTTCCACCTTTTACCAGTTTACCCAGATGACTTTTGCCTTTTAGGCTTCAAACTCAACAGTCACTGGTTTGTTGATAAGGCCATGCCCATGGGTTGTTCGGTAGCCTGTGCTGCTTTTGAGACCTTCAGCATGTTTTTGGAGTGGGTGGTGAAACAACAGTCTAGCAGCCCACATATCACACACTACCTTGAAGACTTCTTGTTTGTTGGGTCAGCTAGGTCCCCCAATTGTGCTAACTGTTTGTCCACATTCCAGAAGCTGGCATCAGAGCTTGGGGTACTGTCAGGCCTGGGGAAAACTGAGTATCCTGCAACACGTATCACTTATTTGGGCATTCTACTCGATTCTGTTCAAGGTATTTCCTCATTACCTAATGATAAACTGGCAGTGCTCAGGACCTTACTGCTTCAGGTCACTGAGAGGAAAAAATGCACACTTAAGGAGATCCAGGCTCCTCTGTGTCACCTTAATTTCACCTATAAGGCTTTCCAGCAATGATTAAAGTTTGTTCCTAATAAAGTTCGCATCCACTTAGCAAATTCTACTGCTGGCATTTCTGCCCCTCACCATCACATTAAAATTACCTGGGGTATTAAGGAAGACTTGTATGTTTGGATTGATTTGGGGGCAATTTTAATGGGGTAGTGATATGACAATCTGCCTTATCTCCTGGTGACACATTGCAGGTCCACTGGGATGCAATAGGCAGCGTAGGGTTCATGGTTTACTTTGGTACATGCAGTGCCGGCTTTTACATTGGGCTGGACTGGGCATCCTTAGGGATCTTACATTCCTTGAGATTTTCCCAATATTGGGGGAGGTTATAATACACGGGGAACACTTCCATAATAAATGCATCATGTTTTGGTGTGACAATCAGGCGGCAGTTAGTGTTATCAATTGGCAGTCATCTTGCTCTGAATAGATTATGTGCTTGGTACGGAGGTTTGTGCTAGCTTGCCTTGTGTATAACATCCCCTTTGCAGCAAAATATGTTGCAGGTGCCAGTAATGACATCACGGACACACTGTCTTGATTTCAGGAGCACAGATTCCGGGATTTGGCACCCAATGCACGGCAACACCCAGATCGGTTTCCAGAGGAGATGTGGAACCTTGAGAACAGGGAGTATTTGGTTCCCTTGCCCCATCCGCCCACCGGTCTTATAACTGTGCTGTCTCTTCCTTTTTCTCTTTTCTTTAACATGACCTTTCCAGTATCTGAGGCACTTGTTCTCCATCACATTGCTCATCTAAAAGAGTGCAATCTTGAACCTAGAACTATGACCTTACATCCAGCAGCAATTTCCTTTTATATCAAGGCCTTAGGCTTTTCTGACTCCTGTAACTCTTTTATTACTCACCATGCTATCGAAGGGTGGAGGAGGGCTTCTCTAGCAGTACCTGATTCACGTAAGCTCATCACTGTACAGATGTTGCAGGGTTTTATATGGCTTTTGCCATGGGTTTGTCACTCCCCCTTTGAGGCTACCCTGTTTAAAGTGGCCTTCACACTGGCCTGTTATGGAGCTTTTCGTAGCAGTGAGCTTCTAGAGCCTTCTCAGCACACCTACTCTGGTAGGGTGCTGACTCTGCAGGACATCTCACTTCAGGACTGTAAGCTCAGCATCATACTGTGTCGTTCCAAAACTGGTCAGCAAGTGAAAGGTTTTCAGATCTTCCTTCTGTCTGCTCCCACAGGTTTCCCCTGTCTGGCCCAGTCTACAGCAGACTACTTGGTTTTAAGACCTGCCTCCACTGCCCCTTTTTTTAGCCATGGTGATGGCATCTGACTATCACAATATCAGTTTTCTGGCATCCTGCGCAAGTGCCTGACTACCCTTGGTTGCTATGCTGCTGACTATGGCATTCACTAATTTTGCATAGGTCCTCCTACCTCTTCTTCTGCTGTTGGGCTACCATGTGAAACAATTAGGGCTATTGGTTGCTGGCACTCCACAGCATATCAGACTTATATATGTACTCAGCCCAACTGAGTGTTCACTTGTCCTTTTTTGTTGGTTTTTTTTAGTTCCTACAGTCTTGCAGAGAATTGTTTTGATCATAGGACACAGCATAGAATTTTGGGCTGGAAAATATGTCTCTTCTTCTGGCTGGGGAGAAGCACTGGAGTGTGAAGATTGACTGCAAATATCCTGGGTGAGTCAGAGAAGAATGCACTGGGCTTCCCTGTTAGACACCATCTCTACCCATGTTTCCTACAATGACCCTCCAGACGCATTCTTCATTCAGCTAGGAGGAAATGATTTACTGGTCCTAAAAGTTGCTCTACTGTTGTGCTCCATTACTTCAGATTCTTGCTTCATGTCTGCTAAACACGAAGTTAATACTGTCTGTTGCTAGAGCAGCAAGAATGGAGAGACACCATCATACCTGGTAGAGTGGACTCACCCAGGAAAAAGGTTTGCAAGTCAGTAGGGAAGCTTATTGAATCCTTTGGCAGACTCATTATTAAACATGTGGACATTTCATTCCAGCAGAAAGCATTGTTTAGGGATGACAGTGTTTACCTCTCAGAGTGGGGAATGGACACCTGGCTCCACAGTATTTGTTGTGGCTTGCTTTCTCGGCTTCAGGCTTAGGAACACTGGTGGGAGCAGGGGGGAGCCCCCCTTGCTCTTGTGGCAGTTTGGGCATTGGGACAGATCCATTTGGGAGTTGGGGCTTGCATACCCAGCCCTCTGTTTGGGGACTCCCTTAAGGGGTCTTGGGGGTGGAACCATTAGTGGCTTGCCCAGCTCAGGGGTTGTGGCCAGCTCTCATCTCTAGGTGGGAAGGAAACCACAAAATGGCTGGCACCCATGTGGTCTCCACAAACTTTGTCACTCCTCAGTTCCCACTCCAGCAGGTGGACTAGAGGGGATGAGGTTTTTTTCCATAGGGCAACTGTCAGATTGTCTGATGCTAGATCTGTCCCCATGCTGCACCAATGCTCCATTGTTTGTTCCTAATAAAGTTGTGGCCAATTTTCTTCCACAAAATGATTTCCTGTGCGGTGTTTTCTTCCACATATTCTCTCTTCAATTGACCATGGGATCACAAACATAATTGAAGAACCCCCTCCTCCTGTAGGCACATGCTCACCTACTGAGTTGATCTTTGGAGACCCTGATCCTCATGCCACCACACAAATGAAATTTAGGTCACATGCAGTGTTCCTGCTAAACTATGCTAGCATTTGCTGGTGCACAAATTTTTAGCCCTTAGAGCACAGATTTTTGGATCAGTGCAAGGGAGATGAAATCGTTGTCTGGCTCTTCCCTCCTGCTGGCTCTTCCTCTGTGGCTGGCTCTTCCCTCCTGCTACTCTCTCCCTGGCCTCATTTGTTCCTGCTGCAGAAAAGCACCATGCACTTCAAATGGTTCTCATCAAAATCCAAGGCAGGAGAGGCAAAAACAATGTGACCAAAGTGCAGAGGCCCAAGGGCTTGCCGCAAAACAGTGCTTGCAAGATTGCTGTCCTCCTATCAAAGTGATTCACTTCCCATATAGCTCTGACTAATCACCCAGGTGGTGTTGCAGGAAGCCAGCAAGAACACTGGGAGACTGGCCTTCTCCTGCACATGGACCCAGCTTCCAGGAGGATGCCAGGAGACAGTGAAGGCACGAGCAGGCACAGCGCCAGCTGCACCATCACTCACCTGAGTTGGCAAGCAGAGCGGACATGTGTGGGAACAGGCAGCCTCTAGTGGGTGGGTGGGTGGCAGTGGTGCAGGTGTGCATGAAGCAGGTGAAGGGAGCAGGCGAAGGGCAAAGCTGGCACTTTGTTGCAGGCCTCATGGTGGGTGGAAGTGAAGCAGGAAGGGGGGAAAGTTCAGTTGTGGCTAAAAGCTGACAGGGGATTCAAGAATGTAGGCAGGTTGTGGCCTAAGGCTGTACTACCACCACCCAAAATCTCCACTCCAAAATTGGCAACACTTGTCTTCACCAATAATATGCCAAGCTTTGAAAAGTAGGAGGTGGACAACTTCCACCAAAGACAAGCAGGCAGCCAGGTACACCCTGAAAGACTAACACAATTGAATGCTTAAAATGTTCAGCTTGCAAAGTTCGTGGCAATAGGAGGAATTTAGGGACACGAGGGAGCTCAGTAGGGATGTGGTGCCATTGATTTTTTTCCCCTCCCAGGCTGCCATTTCCTCCAGGGGAAGCAATTTCTGTCATCTAAAGATCAGTTGTAATTCTTGGAGAACTCCATGCTCCACCTGGAGGTTGGCAACCCTAATTAGAATACATTATGTTGGTCTTTAAGGTGCCACTTAAGGTGCTACTGTGCGCTATAAAATGTTATGGTAAGAATTATAAAAAGGTTATGGTAATAGTCTAAAAAACTAATTTACGCGATTGTCAAATTAGGCTTCCTCACAACTTTAATGCTAGTAGCTCTTTTGACTCACAAAATAGAACTTTTGCTCGCAACACTCCACAGTTTAGAGGGAACATTGGTCATGTGCACTAAAGACAGGGCCTTCTCAGTAATGGAGCATGTATTGTGGAACTCCCTCTCTATGGAGGCTCACCTGACACCCCAGTGTATATTTTTTTAGGCATCAGGTGAAAACATTTTTATACACCAGGCATTCAAGATCTCCTGCAGTTGTGTGTGTTTTTATAAACTACCACTGTTAACTGTAATTTTTTTATGCTCTTGTGGTAACTTTGTAGATTTTTTAAAAATGCTTTTTGTTAGTCTGATGTACATCAGGATGGCGTAGTATTGTTTTTTGGGGGACACAGTTCTAAAGATTTTAATCCTGTCCCCTAAGAACAATATTACTCCACCCTGAAACACAGGCGGTTAGTGAAATTTAAATACACTGAAAGCCATCTGAGTTAGAATTTGTAGGAAGGCAACTTATGCATATTTTAGTTAATATTAAATCAACAAGCAAATAAATATCTTCTTGATAGGAGGCAAATAAGGGAAAATAAACTAAGTTGTAAATAAAAATACAAGTTGCAGCTATCAATTTTGTGACAAAGCACGAATGTATTATTTGGTTTTAGAAAGGCAGATCCCAACATTATCATGAACAAACAGCTCAGAAAACAAGCCTTACTTAATTATTCAATACATCACATAATTAATATTTAACAATATTAATGAATATCACTAAATCAGTATCTTCAGCCAAATTTTGCACATTTATTATCAAGGGCAGATTGAGACCTATAAGGCACTACAGAATTACAGGTGTATACCTAAGCAATATTTTGCACAGAAATTATAATTACCTCATACTTTAGATTTTATGATATAAAGTACTTCTATATAAAAAAGTATTTGGCCATTAAAAAGTAGATTGAAGGCAAGGGAATAACAATATTTTGACATTACTGTGAGAAGGGTGAGAAGGCAATTAACTTGATAGTCAAAACCCAGTTTTTCCTAGTTTTCTTCCAAGCTTTCACAGCTTCATTTAGAAGTCTGATTACAAGCTATCCGTGCATGTAAACTGCCACCTATAAGCCTGCTTGCATCACAATTGCTCTACTGTAATTTGGGTTTTAATAATTGTGATTTGGGTTTTAATAACATATTTAAATACTGAATTATGTTATCTATTTTGTTGTCGAAGTCTTTCACAGCTGGAGTTCATTAGTTGTTGTAGATTTTCTGGGCTGTATGGCTGTGGTCTTGGCATCCTCAGAGATACCTCTGAGGATGCCAGTCACAGCTGCTGGTGAAACGTCAGGTCCTACAATGCCAAGACCATGGCCATAAAGCCCAGAAAATCTACAACAACTTATGTTATCTATTGTTGAGCCTGGTTGCAGAAAGGGCAGACTAGAAACTAAATAAAATAAAAAATAAACTAGCAACAAGCCATCTGAGTGGAACAGCTCCTCATTCTGTACTGGCTATTTCAACCATGCTGACAGAGCATGTGAACAGCTTACCATGAAATGATACAAAGAAATCATCCACCCACATGGATGGATCTACCTATAAATCGCACCCATTATCTCACCCTTCCTCCAAGTATATCCAGGGAGTTTATACTATTTTTTTCCTTCCTCCATTTTATCTACTTTAGAAAGCAGGCGAAGCTGTGAGTGAGTGATTGGCGCAAGGTCACCCAGTGAGCTTCCTTGCCGAGTCGGGACTTGAAGCTTAGTCTCCCCAGTCCTAGCCCAGTGTACTAAGTACTGTATCTTGCAGACTCTCCACCTGCATTTCAGTTGTAAAGAGGACAGTGATGGCTGATGAGAAGGAGAGTGTAGGTGGAAAGGGGAAGCAGGGAAAAGAAAAGCCAAATGATTACTACTTAACAGCTTTTATTAAAAAAAGAGAGAGAGAATGACTTACAGTGCCTTCTGCCAATGCCGAGATCACATTGCCCAAAGCAGATAAAGATTTATTAATATTTTTAGCTTCATCAAGAACAGAACCCTCTGCCCCAGTTTTGCTGACCTGCCAGAGAGCAAAAATTGGTCACACTGAACTGTGAGCTCAAGCTGTGTCAGACAGAATATAACATAAGTCAACAGAAAAGTTTCATCCAACTGAGTACAGACTCCAGCCCCAGACGGAGAAGCACACTGGTTGTAAAGCCACATATAACATTTTCGTGTCACTCGCACTAATGCTGTTTGGCAAAGAAAAACTAAGGACACCAAGAAAAGAAACAAAGGGCTTATTTATTTTATTTCACAGAAACCCAGCTCTTTTGTTAAACTAAAAGCAGCCTCCCATAGAGTGGTTCCCATCCAGACACTTTGCAGAGTGAGACCTGCTGTCTTCAGTACATAACTGTGCCATGTAGCTTGATCTCCATTATATGGACGTCACTCTGTACAAGGGCATAAGCTAATGCCTTCAACAGGATAAGTTCTGTGCTGAAACTCTTGTACCAAGGCTTTCCAGGATTGCTGAAAATAGCAGATTTTAAATAAAAATTTCTCTGGTCCTCTTTATTAAGGCCACCTCTTCAAAACACAAGATACTTTCCAATTCACCCAAATATGAAAAACAGCATACAATGCAAGATGAAGAGCCTACTCTATCAAAGCAAAGGAAAGTGTTCTGCTAGACACTGCAGCTTCCAACATTTTGAAGGCAAACTACCCAGAGTCCCCCCCATACACACCCTGGAAGAAATAGGATGCACAAACTGAAAATATTGTCACACTGTTTCTTAGGTACTCCACGCAACATGAAAATCACAATGCTGTTAGAGAAATAGGCATTTTTGCCAGTCTAGGACCCCAGCAAACGACAAATCACGCTTCAGAGTCAGCCCTGCTGCTAGGCATATGAATCTTGCACACTTACTTCTGTGGATGACAGCCAATGTGTCTTTCACATTAGAATAGTTACAGCTGTTTCCTGTTTCAACCGCATACTATTATGCATCCCGCCCACAAATGGCAGAGTTATCCAAGGCAATCTTTTAAATTGCATTCTAAGCACTTAAACAGAGTTCTTTCAGATTTCAAATACATTTCATTATACATTCTAGAACTATCCACACCGCATATTTCAGATTTCATATAGATTTCATATAATTTCATTACATATTTTAGAACTATCCCCACTGTATGCCATAAAGAAATCAATAATTCTCTTTTCAGTAGTAAGATGCTCTTGTTACCTTTTCACTCCCAGCTAAATCTACCAGATAAAGCTTTCCACTGAGTTTTTTTTCCGTTTCAACATTCTCTTGCTTGATGTTTATTAGGAAAATGCTGTGGCTTCTAGAACTGTGTTCATTCATATCTATTAAAAGAAAATTCAGTATGAAATGACATACATACAAGTTTTCTTTCCTAAAGAATGATCAAATTATCATTTTTTAAAAAAAATTCATCATGACTACCTAATAAGTACTGAAGGAGCGCAAATCACCCTGTTCAAATTTAAACTGTAAGCCCCTTTATGGGTTTACACAATAGAAAAGTAATGTGGCCAAAGTGTAATTGAAGTTACAAGATGCAAGCTTTCAAAGAAGGGACTGCATCTCTTTAAGCTTTTCTATAGATGGGTACACTGCCCATGGGAAGTCTAAAGCAAACTGTAGCTGTATGTCCTTTGCTGATTAAGATGACACAGAGGCAGAATTTATTCCAGCTAGGTCAATCAATATTTATCGCATTAGCAAAAAAGGCCATTTCAACAACACAGAGCAAAATGGAAATGTAGAATAAGATAAAAATTGAAGAATAATAAAATAATAAAGAATTGGACAATTTTACAGAAATACAAAGTCATCATTAAAATATGTCTAAAATAAAGACTATACAGTCCAGGACAAATTATAAACAACAGTAACCCAAAGTGGAGCAGTCATGGGTCAGACATACTTTGGTTAGCACACCCCATTATCTTTTTTATCCTTTATGATGGCAGCAGCAAATCTTGCCAGTTGGAAAGTAATAAATATTTCCCTATCTGCCAATAATATGACTAATTTCTCCTGATCTGACCTTCCTGGTCCACAAAAATGCTATGTGAATGGCTGTGTGAATGCGTATGATTATTGTTGTAGATCATTGGAGAGGGTTGTAGACCACCAAGAGAACTGCATTCTAATTTCGTTGTACTATGTACAATGACAATAAAGTTTATTATTATTATTATTATTATTATTATTATTATTATTATTATTATTATTATTATTATTATTATTATTATTATTATTATTATTATTATTATTTAAAATACAGATGTCTCAAAGTACCTTCTAAACTTATATCAGCTTGAGCACTCTAATAATCTTCATTTTATCAGTAGTTTGGTTGTAAAGAATTCCAGGGCCCTCAAATATTCTACTGAGGAGTCACAGTTAGCCACTAGTTTGCTCTTTAAACTGGTGTCCTTATAAAGGCTTTTTATATGCTCTAGCAGCTTCTTATTTATATTCACATTGCTTAGTTCTCTTCATAAATGGTATCTTGAGATGGAATCAAACACAGCTTTGAGATTAATAAATGCCACATACCAGTTCTTCTTTCATTGCCCTCTTCCATTTGATAGTCTAACGTTCTTGATCAGGAAAGGCCTCAAATATAGTATCAGGACTGCCTTTATGTCTTTTGCCACAAGAAATTTTTCCCTGCACCTATAATTCCTTTTGAAGTGTACAGGTCCATCTCATACCAATATTCACTGTAATTTCAATATGAGGTATTGATGTCCCCCTATTCCATAGAGCTTCTGAAACAGACTGGTTGATGGTCACTTTCTGAAAGTGACCCTACTTCAAAGTGTAATATATTATCACAGAGAGGTGGTGATATTAGTATATTGTCGATCACACTCATGCCCTTCTGGTTATAAGTGAGCTCCCCATATTTAGCTCTCTCAGAGTTACCATTTAATATTACAAAGCTAAGCTTGTTGATCAATTGGCTGAATATTATCTCATGCTTGTTAACTAAGAAGCCCTTTGTATTCATCCTGCCATTATAAAGATGATAATCATAGGTGTTTCCCCTAACCTTTAAACTACCATTCCCAATGTGAGCATTAAAGTTGCCTAACAGTATTACTTGTGCGTTAGGATATTTAACCTCAAGTTCATAGATGTAATTTTCCAAGTTAGGCCAACAGTTCTCATAACAAAACATTGAGAAATGGGAAGGGATACATATATTCACAACCAAAATAACCTGATCTTTAAAAGTCAGAAGACCAGCCATTGCTAAGGATCTTAAGGGAGGAAGCAATACTACACCACACTTCACTGACGTAGAAATCAAAAATTCCAGTCCCTCACTAAAGTGTCCTTTAGTAGTTGAGGGGTAGCATTGAGTGTGTGAGGAATCCACTTAATTTCAATTTTGATGTTAACCACACCTCTTGGATAAAAATTGTATCATAATATAAACTGTAAGAATGTGAGGTCCTGGATTTTATCACACCATCCAGTCACATTCCATGAGATAATGCTCGCTCTGGGTCTCTGTCAGTTTAGTTTCTCTATTTTGTCCACATTCTCTTTAGAATTCACTAAGATTTATCCATTTTTGTATATCGGCACTGAGGTCAAAGTAGAGGGCTCTGTGGGGCCCTCATGGTCTTCTAAATAGTGATTAAAAAGCCCTTCTGCAGAAGGTCTACAGTTTATTTGAGTATGGGCAGAAACATAATCTCTATACAGAGCAGGCTGATTGTCACTAAGGGGCACACCTAGTACCTTAACAGGTTCTGCTGATGTTTGGGCCAGTAAAGGGATCTCTGGGTGAGCTACAATAACAGTGGGAGAGAGAGGTATAGAATCCTGGGTGTGGTCATTCATCTCCAAAAGTCTAATCCTCAACTGCTCAACCCTATCAGTAATAGACTTTTTCTCTACTGGTGGGAGAGCCCTGAAGGAGTTAATTAAATCTGTCTCAATAGCATATATAGGTGGGGAATCCCCTACCTTAGGCTCCAAATGGGTGGGAGGTTGACTCAGAAGGGTTGACTGAGCCACTGGGCCCACTCTTGAACAAAGCTTCAGTTTTTGCCCTCAGAGGCCCTGATCTAAAAAGGGGGGAGCATAGCATGTTGTTAAAAACTCGGGAAGGAAAGATACCCCTGGAGATCAGAGAGATTTTCCATTACATAATCAGCGTTGGAATAAATGGGCCATCGAACAATAACAGTAATCTTCTTGCCCTAAAGAAACCGTTTAGGGTTTCAATTGACCCCAAGGCAACAGATGAGCCTTTGATATTTAGATGGGCCTTTAAGAACTGCACTATCCCAAATTTGGAGTTCCAGAAAGGGGTCCTACTATCCAGTAAAACATTCAGACAAATCTGATGGGACTGTAACACCGATGATTGGTATTTAACACACCAAGAGCATCTTTGTACTTGCTGTTCAGTAGAGAAGCAGACCGGGGGGGGTATTAATGGCTTCACTGATAAGCAATTACTGCAGTTAAACTTTGTAACTGCATCAATGAAACGGTCCAACTTGGTGAGGACAGAGTTCAGCTGGCTAAATATAGTGCTCACTGTCCTAGCTGTCAGGCAAGAAAGTTCAGCAGCCACATCAGCAACCTCCTTCCCCACACCATGAAAACCTGAGGAAGGCCCACCTGAGGCTGGCCTACTCTCTCGCCCCAGTGCAGTGGCGTCAGAAACAGAATTATCCAAAGGTGTCTCTGTTTCAGGGGCGACATCCAGTACAGAAAACACTGGGAACATTGAACCCAGGAGAATCAAGCAGAAGTAGGGAATCATCAGTTCTATTTTGTTCAGAATTTCGGGTGGGTAGAGACTCAGTCCATTCTCTTGGCCTCTTATGTGCTCCCATGGCTCCTCCTTCCAGTAAAAAAGAAAGTCAAGAACAGTTCAAGTCAAGCTGGGAACAGGTGCATCAGTTTAGTATCATTCAAGGAGTTAACTCTTGAAGAAAACAAAAATATTCAGTCATTCTCAAGATCTTTACAAAAAAATTTGGCCACACTCCAAATTCCTTCAGCTGTCTTCAAAAATCCACAGTGCAGTGCTCCGAACAGCTTCAAGCAGTAGATGACTCCGCGGGGGCAGATGACTCAGCACTCTTTGCTAATCTACATGCAGAAGGGTCTACCTGAGAGATGGCTAGTGGCTGATGCAAAACCTCTGTCATAGCTAGATATACCCAGAGGAGAGAGATTCCTCTGGACTGCACCAGATATCCAAGTCCAGAGCTCACGGGTAATTAAAAGGGGAGTTGGGGTGGACCAAACAATTACAGAGTAAATACAGGTTTTCTTTTCTCCTTTTCATCCTCTCTCAGCTTTCAATAATCACATAAGTGTGCTAACAACTTTAGCATTTCCAGTGTGGCAGGAACTAGAGGAGAAATAGCAGAAAAACAGGTGGGGGGCAGAGATTCCACTGGCAGCACCCAAAAAATAAATCATAGCAACACTATGCTCAGAGCATATGCCCAGAGACTAGCACAACAAATTGTTCTTGGAGTCAATGCACGGTTTCTCACCTGCCTGCAAATTCTAGTCTGTGAAGATATGTATTCACCTAAGAGTGGGAGGTCGAGTCAGAAAACCTCTGGATCTTTACAAGTTAGGAAATATTATAATTCTCTCCTGGAAGGCTTGAAGCTTCAAGCCAGCTGCACTTTATCAAAATTGGGTGCTCAGAATAAAATAAATCTCTCAAAACCACAATATAGGCAGGAGTGTCATGCCAGTGTGCCTCCTTAGGATGCCATCTTGGCTCCTCCCTGGCAGATTCAGATGACATGGGGGCAGAATTTATTCCAACTAGGAAGAAAAGTGAAAACCCAAGCTCATAGAAACCTGAGGGGTGAGGGCTTAAGTTTTAAAAGGTACTTTAGAAGAAAGATGGTGAAGACCTCATTCCAATCATTCTATCCAAGGCTTATATAACAATCCACATATGCTTCACCAGACACTTCAAATCATGTCACATAAAGGCTGTGTCATCCCAGGCTAACAACATTTTGGACTAACCAAGACACAAAAGCTCTGTTACTGCCAAACAAAAAGGTGGACATATTTTTATAGAAAAATGTCATGACAGGCAATGCTTTACAACACTCATGGAAGTGCTAAGAAATGTGTTTTATTCTTTCTTTGCCTTCTAGTTCACATGAGCAACTATGACATATCTGTCCTTATATATATTTGAATTTTGGTTCCACAACATTCTATGCTTGCCACAATTGATTCGGCACAAGAACTGGCAGTCAGAAGATGCTGGCCAGGGCTGACGGGCTGCTTGGCGGAGTCCCACCCACGTCAGCCCCGGCCAGTATCTTTGGCTCAGTCTGCTCTGGTCCTCTGGCAGGAGAGGACCGTCTGCAGAGAGAGTGCAGGGACAGGCCTTCAAGGCCAAGGCAGGTGAGAGAAGCCCCTTCCACCCCCCCACACCATCTCTGGGCCTTCTATGGGCCCAGTAGGCCAGAGAAGCCCCTTCCGCCCCCCCCATCCTCTGGGCCTTCTATGGGCCCAGTAGGCCAGAGAAGCCCCTTCCGCCCCCCACACCATCCCCTGGGCCTTCTATGGGGCCCAGTCAGGCCAGAGAAGCCCCTTCCACTCCCCCCACACCATCCCCTGGGCCTTCTATGGGCCCAGTCAGCCAGAGAAGCCCCTTCCACCCCCCCCCCACACACACCATCCCCTGGGCCTTCTATGGGCCCAGTCAGCCAGAGAAGCACCTTCCACCCCCCACACGCACCATCCCCTGGGCCTTCTATGGGCCCAGTCGGCCAGAGAAGCCCCTTCCGCCCCCCCCACACAATGGGCTTTGCTCCCTCGTCTTTAAATACTTCATTTTGGCAGTATTCTACATTCAGTCATTCTCGCACTCCTGGTTAATGAAAAAAATTCTAAATATAAAAAATTTTTAACTTGTGACATATCCATGTATAGGTCCAACATGCACAGAAGGGGAATGGATGCAAGCATGTTAGCCCTGCCCCAGCTACTTAGGACTAAATGCACAAGACCCATCCCTGCCTACACATGTTCATAGCCAGGGCTTTTTTTGTAGCAGGAACTCCTTTGCATATTAGGCTCTTCTTACAGGGGCTACTGTAAGCTCTTGGAGGATTAGGGGGGTGTTGCCTAATATGCAAAGGAGGTCCTGCTACAAAAAGAGCCCTGTTCATAGCACATGACCACAGCGTCTACACAGGAACCTGTTGTCACCACATATGATGAATACAGATAGATGGGGGGTCAGGGGCGGTGTTCTTGCTCTCAACTTTCCTCTACACTTATTGGCCTTGTATGTATGTATCTCATATGTACAGAGAAAAAGCAAAAATTCAGTGGAATTAAAAAAAAAAGCTAATCCCTTCACCAAAAGAGATGAATAACACTCATAATACTTTGGTTAAAAATGTATTACTAAGAGACCACAAACTGTACACATTTAGTTTTAAAAAGTTAACCCAATGCCTTTGAAAGCATACATACAATAATCTAGGTTGCATTAGACACTACAACTCATCTAGGCCAGGAAATGTCAGCTGACAAAGAAGCCATATGAGCCAGCTGTACCTTTACAGCCTTACCCTAGGCAGTTTTACAACATTAAGTGCTACTTTAACACTTCAGCATTTGCAACAATAGAGTTAGAACCTAAATGCTGGTCTGGCAGAGTATGGAAATGCTTACTTGTAACAGCTACATGTCGGTTTGTTTTCCCCTCATCAATGACATCCATAACTTCTTCTGGACTAGAGACAAATCTCTCTGTACAACCCTAAAAATATGAAATTAAACATTTGTCAAAACAGGGAAGTATGGAAAGGGCAAAATAAATAAAGAAATCCTGACACAAATTGCTAAAATGGTTACCTCAAAGACTAAAGCCAAGGTTCAGGTCTCAAGCTTATTTTTGATGCAACTGTAGATCAACAAACTATGTTTATTTATTCAAGGAGCAGTTTCTGCAGTGATATTTCCTAGACAAGCTTCACAAAGATGTAAAACCAGTCATATGGTATACCTGATTCATTGGCTGTACATTAGCTATAGGCAACTCACTTGCATGACCAAGGCAGACATGAGCTGCATCCACCCAGAGGTGGATCTTGTAGAATCACTATGCTGTAACAAATATTCATAACTGGATTTTCCCATGTGAACAAAACAATCCAGTTGCAATTATTGCTATAGTACCATTGTATAATATCAAAATCCGCGGGAATGCAACCCTGGGAAGATTGTTGGCTGTGGAGAAATATGTTGCACTTTGGAGATTTGGACTGTAAAAAACCTTCACCTTTAGTTTTAAACAGTTTTTTTTTTCTCTCTCTCTTAACAGAGAACAGGCAAAAGGGGGGAACTCAATTGCTCTCCAGCCTCATGCAGCAATGCTTTAGAAATGATTATGGCTTCTCTGGCTGGAAACAATGAAATGGTCACTTCACACCTCCAGCTAGAAGATGAGGACTAGAGGGAAACAAAAACTTGGGAATTTTAAGAGGCTACAATGTATCTGTCTGGAGATTTCAGAAAAGGCTTCTTTGACTCATGGGGGGAGACAGATAATAAAACTCGTTGGTATGGGGGACGTCTTCTTTTGGAAGGAGCTCTCACACCTGCTGTCCTGCTGGAGGCCACCATCGCCATGTGGAAAGCTGGCTGCCTGAATAAAGGCTCCAAAATAATGGAAAGCTTTTAGAACACTGTAACTTCTAAGTTAAAGAGCCAGTCTTAGAATAAGATCAGCTAGGGCATGTACAGAGTGAGGGACAGAGGAACTGCTTGTTTACATCTTTCTTTTGGATTCCTTGCTCAGTCTGTTGCTTTGCTGCAAGTATCCATGTGGACATTTCATTTTTAATAAATGCTTTATAATTTTTAAGGCTGGCAGTTGTCCTCTGTACCACATAGACCTCCACCATTCAAACACTTTTTATTTAAAATGGGTGCCAGGAGGAGGGCAGTCAGCTGGCAAGTTGCTAATCCTCCAGTTGTGTACAAATGCAGTAAGCTCTCCCTGTGGTAACCAGTTGTTGGATAGGAGATACAGGCACAAAGGACCTTAGAACAGCAACACAGAGAAGGGAAGCTGGGAGCACCTATACTTTCAGTAGGTCATTCCTAAAAAGGTAGGGTTACCGTATTTTGAAAAGCAAAAAAGAGGACAAATTTCCCAACTGACTACTTCAAACAAGTGATCACTATGACAAATCTCATTTTAAATAGTCCTACTATTTAAGCTGCAATACTTGCTACTAACTAGGAATATTCCTAACCTTCCAAACCAAAAACAGAAATAGTAGTCAAAATTACTTGTAAGCTTACCGACTTAAATTCCATTCTCATGAATAAAAATCTGCATCTAACTAGAGTACACAAACATTAAAGCAGAAAATAGCATCAACTGTCATTGCAATGAATCTTCATCTGAAGAAATGGTTTTACCTTTACGTAAGGAACTCTGTTCTTATCTTCATGTACTGCAAGGTTTGTCTTTGAAACTGAAAGGTATACAAGCAGCAACTGATAAATATAGTATATAAATTTGAGGAATGGCAAGGTTAATCTGAATATACTACAAACATAATCAGATTCTTCAATGGCTGAAATTAGTAATTAACTTAAGTTACCATAAAGGTAAGCTACCATAGTGTCACTGACCTTATAAACTGATCAAGTTAGATTCACCCAATACCACCCTGTTTTTCTATTTAAGGAAGAAAGGAAGGATTTAACTAGGCTCCAGAAAGCAGCACTCAAACATTCTAGTGAAAACATGGACATGGCAAAATAAATGGCATGCACTATACACACACACACACGCATGCACACACAGACTGGCCATCTCTCCATTCAAAATGTCCACAGTGAGTCACGTTTAAAGAAAAAACACAGCCCACATTAATAAAAGCAGCAACTATAAACAAATTCAAGCTGCAAAAAACCCCACAGCCTGCTATACATTTAAGTCTTAAACCAGTCTGGTATTGACTAGATGCATGATTCAAAGGGCAAGAATTTCACTAGAATTAGGCTTTAAATTGAAATGTGTTCCAAGTATTTCCAATATTCCAGTTTATTATTATTTGAAGAACAAGTCACCAACTTTTAGTGCATAGGGATATAAAATTTCACTAGTTATTTTTTGTTGTTGTTAAGGAAATTATATGAAAATACTCTCAGCAATGAAAAATGTAATATGGCATGAAGGATGGCAGGAGGCAGCAACAATTGGAGTACTTAGGAAGAAATGGAAAAGAGAAGGGAAAGAATCCTACAATTCCTAGAAGCCCAAGCAAATGGTTGGGAGAAGACAATCTGTGTCTAGTCCCTAACCTTCTCTGCAGTCTAGGGCAGGGGTCACAAACATATCACCTGCAGGCCAGATCCAGCCCCTGCAGGGCTCCTATCTGACCCGTGAGCAACTGGCTCCCTCCTGCTTCCTTTTCTTGGGGCAGCTGCTGCATCGCAGCTCACTTTTGCCCAGCTCCCTCTGCTGCTTCCTGCTTCCTTCCAAGCCTCCTTCCTGCTTCCTTCCAAGCCAAGCCTCCCTTCCCTTCACTGGATGAGGACTCAGTCTCTCTTTCATTCATACACACACACAAACATGCACACCTGTATGTGTGTTAAAACGAAAGGGCACGTTGGGATAAGGGAAAGGGAGAATTAAAAGGAAATATTTTGGCTTATTCTGAAAAGGTTTTGTTCAGATTAGATTTCTCTGTGCCTGTCTGGGATTTTTTTTTTTTCAAAAAGACCCTGATAAGGATTTAGAACCCTAGGATTGGTTTCCATTGTTTAATAATCCAATTCTACTGTTCATTGTTTAATTATGGAAGTAGATGGCTAAGTATTTAAAAATACATTTATTTTTTAATAAATATATTTAATAAATATATAAAATGTTAATAAATAACATTTATGGTTCCATATGTTCCAGTTCTACATGCCTCCCTTTCTCCCCTTCCACCTTGCTGGCTGCCTTTCTTCATTCCCCCTTTGCTTTCATCACTAGCACTTGAGCGGATTTTGCCCAGTCTGAAAGCAACACATTATTTCAATTGGAGAGATCCCCCTCTCTAGTTTAAACAGATGAAGGGGAAAAAAGAAAAAGAAAAGAAAGAAAAAAGAAACTTAACAGTACAGCTTGCAAGAGTTATTAGTGGAAAGGAGAAAGAGTCCAGTAGCACCTAACAAAATTTGTGGCAGGGCATGAACTTTTGTGAGTCACTGCTCATTTCTTCAGATAAAGCTAGAGTGTGAGTCCATTGGTCCTTAAATCTTGGAGAGTGGAGTGATTTAAGATGCCAAATGACAATAGCAGGCATTGGTAATGAGATAGGAAACCTAGATCTCAATTCAGTCCTGGAGGATACACTGAGCTTCATTATCAGTTACAATTCAGCAGTCTTTCTAATCTCCCTTTGAAATTCCTTTGTAAGAGAACTGCTACTCTTAGGTCAGCAATGTCCTGGAAGGTTAAATGTTCCCCAATGGTTTTTTAATGTTGTGGTTTCTAATGTCAGACTTATGTCCATTTATCCTTTGCATCCTCCTGGACTGAAACCCCCTGGACAGAATTGAGACCTAGGTTTCCTGTCTCATTATCAATGTTTGTATCTCCATGCTCACTACTCCTCTGTATATCACACCTGATCCAATCAAGCCTGCTGTCGTCATTCACCTGCTATTGCCATTCAGCATCTGAAATCACCTTTATAAAGTTTCTATCTCCGGTACCTCATGTTATGTTTTATGGTATGCATGGCCCAGCCCGAGAAAGTGACATTTATGTTAGATCCAGCCCTTGTAAGAAATGAGTTAGACACCTCTGGTCTAGCGCTTCTGCAAACAGCTCATCTCCCCCTCAACTCTTCATCCTCCTGGTACAGAAAAAAAAGTATGTAAACAAAGTCTACATTTCTGGAAATTAATTAGAATCCCTGGGTATCTCAAAAAGAGACAAATATATAACAGTCTGCCTCAGGTTCTAGAGTTTTATAGACCATTTAGACTTTAATATAGGATATTGTTTAATGATCCAAATTGAAAAATAAAGATAAGTTTCTGAAACACAATTACAACAAAAGATTGCCATTTACTTACCATCAAGCAAGTCCCGTATTTTGTCCAAATAAATCTCAAAGTAGGAAACCTAAATGAACAAATCAAAGTTTAACACAGATTTACAAAGGCTTGTAAAATACTAACAAACAGAAGTTCTTTCCAAGGAAAGCAAGATCAAACCTCCAGCTAAAATGTTTTCTGCACATTCTGTTGTCTCATATATATATATAGTATAGCTGCATCTCAGCACAAGTTGGGGGCCATAAAGAATGGGGGGGTTGCTTGGGAATTGTATTTTATCCTATGGCTAGCATCTTATTGACAGTCATATTTTGCTATACACCTGGAACACTTCCTAAGTATGCAAAAACTTCTTTCTTGTCTCTGGGCAAACGCATTTGCTGCTTTCATAACTCACACGAGCTAGGCACTTTTCTATTAGATAACAAGACTCAGAGAGTTAGCTGAACAAGCCTGAAGGGCTTTTGTTCATGCAGTGGGTGACAGGGGCACACATGAACCACATTGCAGGGCAATCCCAGTAGGTGTCCTGATCCTTGGAGAGGAGCTTCTCAGGGAACACAGTTGGAAGAAGGCCAAAAAAAAATGGTCAGACCATTACAAAAGCAACTTCATTTGTACTTGGTATTTCTAAATAGTTGAAGGTAAACAGATTCTATTTCTTTCACTGGAAACTGCTTCTTAATGCTCATGGCCCCAGTAGTGTGTGTATTACAACCTACAGGCATCGCAAACTTTTATAGGCAAGTACTGGTGAGAATCAACTCTAGGATGTGCTTTTTTTCTTTCCAGCATTCCTTACTGTTTTAGTCTGTCCCTTCTCCTTTGTCAGGTATTTGCCCTTTTTCTTTGTAAAAGTAAATCATCTCAACCAGAAGCAAGGTGTCTTTGAGTGTTTAGTACCGTCAAGTGGCTTCCAACCTACGATGACCCTATGAATTAATGTCCTATTGTTAGCAGCCATTCTCAGGTCTTGCAAACTGAAGGCTTCTTTTATTGAGTCAAACCATCTCCCGTTGGGTCTTCTTTTCCTGCTACCTTCAACTTTTCCTATAATTGCTTCTTTTCTGGTGACCCTTGTCTTCTCATAATGTGACCAAAATTCAATAGCCTCCTTTTAGCCATTTTAGCTTCCAGGGAGAGGTCAGGCTTGATTTCGTCTAGAACCCACTTATTTGTCTTTTCAGCAGTCTGTAAAACTCTCCTCCAACACATTTCAAAGGAATCTACTTTCTTCCTGTCAACTTTCTTCATTGTCCAATACATAGTAGTGGGGCACACTACGGCATGAATTAACATGATCTTGGCTGCCCAGTAGCACCTGCTTACACTTAAGAATCTCTTCTAAACCCTTCATAGCTGCCCTCCCCAGTTTCAATCTCCTTCTGATTTCTTGGGTGTAGTCTCTCTTTTTGTTGATGATGGATGGAGCCAAGGAACAGAAAATCTTGAACAACTTCGATTTCTTGATTGTCAACCTTTAAATTGTATAATTCCCCAGTAGTCATTACTTTTACCTTCTTGATATTCAGCTGTAATCCTGCTTTGGCGCCTTCTGCTTTAACCTGCATTAGAAGTTGTTTCAAGCCTTCATTGTTTTCTGCCAGTAATGTAGAGTCATCTGCATATCTCAAATTGTCAATAATCCTTCCACCAATTTTCACTCCACCTTCATCTAAATCTAATCCAGTTTTTCATATGATATGCTCTGCCTACAGATTGAAGAGATAGGGAGATAAAATGTATCCTTGTCTGTCACCTTTGACAATTGGAAACCATTCTGTTTCTCCATATTCTGTCCTAACAGTGGTCTCTTGTCTGGAGTATAGATTGCACATCAAAACAATCAGATGCTACGGCACACCCGTTTCCTTTAAAGCCAACCATAACTTTAATGATCCACACAGTCAAAAGCTTTTCTGTAATCTATGAAATACAAACTGATTTTCTTCTGAAATTCTCTTGTATGCTCCAGTAACCAATGTAAATTTGCAACATGATCTCTATTGCCTCTTTCTTTTCGGAATCCAGCTTGAACATTTGGCATTTCTCATTCCATATATGTCAACAGTCTTTGTTCTAAGATTCTGAGCATCACTTAACTTGCATGAGAAATTAATGTGATGGCCCGATAGTTGCTGCAATCTTTGATTACTCCTTTTTTCGGAACTGGGATGTAAATTGAGTGTTTCCAGTCTGTGAAACATTGTTTTCTTTTCCATATTTGTTGATACAATCTTGTTAAGATTTTGATGGACTCAGTTTCTGTGGCTTGGAATAACTCTATTGATAATCCATCTACTCATGGTGACTTGTTTCTCTTAATTGCTCTCAGTGCAGCTTTCACTTCATCTTTTAAAACTGTAGATTCTTCTTCAAGATGCTTCTTGGAAGGAAGCAAGGTAGGCAGTAAGCAAACTAGCACTTCCAAAGTCTATGTTCTTTGATAATAAGGTAGAGCCAAAGATTTATTATTAGATTATGAACCAATTTAAGAGATCATACAGTTAGCAGGCATAAAACAGGAGTGAACGATTACCCAGGTTGATCAGTGGACAACACTGGTGGTCACTTCTTTGTCTATTTACTTCAATTATACCCCATCTTTCTTGCAGAGACTGATATTCCCTGGCTTAAAGCTTAACACTTATTCTGCTGTGTATGGACAGACAAAGGTGTTTTCTCCACATTTTTGTTACAAAAAACAGCTATTCATAAATTCCATTTTAAGAGACTATACAATTCCATTAAATTCAGATTTCATTTTAAAGTAAGTTTTTAAAAATGTAATCTGCTTTTTATCTACACTTCTTATCTATTTATTTCAATCTGTAAGACCATATGCCCCATCCAAGGCAAGGTGAGATCTAGTAGAAAGATACTACCCTGGGCATAGGGTGACTGCTTAAGTTGGTGGTGCACAGGAAAGCTTTTTGATTACTTGTGGTTCAAGCACACCACCACCACCCCAAAACACACAGTTCTTGAAGAGAAGGTACTGCTGGTATCCATACCTACTGACTTGGCTATTAGCAGTGACACCTAGCATTCAGGTTCATGGGAGGGTTCAGAGTATGGAAATGAGGGTAGAAATACTGATGTAACACATGCCCTTTATTTTCTAGTTTAGCCTGCGAACTACATCAGACTTTGCCTAATTTTCCTGCTTGGTAGAGCAAGCCTTACTAGAAAAAGTAGTAGGAGAAGAGACAATATGCTGGGTGGGTTGGTCCAGACTGGAAGTGCATGCTGTATACCTGAAAGTGCAAAGGCACTGCTGTACACTAATGATGCTACAACTACGGGTAATTCCTTGAACAGAATGCAATTTTTTTCACAGTGGGAATCTTTCCCCTTTTTTCATACTGTTTCGACCATCAGCAATCACAACAGGCATCTCAGACACTAATGGCTCATTAAACTGAATGCAAACAGAGACTGCACAGCCTTGTTTAATGGGTATTAAGCTACAATCCATTCTAGTGGAGGAGGATTTTATTTTGTTTGTTTGTTTTCCAACAGGTCATTAATTTTTAACACAGAACTCCCAGAACATGAACTGCTCAACCCAAACAGTGGGAGTAGTTCTGCTACTGAAAGACTTTTAATTGCATAGGGCCTGCTATTCACTAAAGCCAAACTACAAAGTAGTCTCACTGCATGTATTTTTAAACATTCGTGCTTACCAATACAGACAAGCAGCCTAGGAATCAAATGCTGAGCCGACTCCATTATTCTTGAGAACTGGTGCAGTAGAAATAGTCAGGGCTTTTTTTGTAGAAAAAGCCCAGCAGGTACTTATTAGCATAATAGGCCACACCCAACAGCAGAAACTCATTAGCATATTAGGCCACACCCTTACAGAACAGCTCATTAGCGTATGAGGCCACACCTCCATGTTACCAGAAGTATGGTCATCCAGCCACACCCACCTTTTGCTTCTTATTCTGTTGACCTTGTTTGTTGTCAAAACCCAAGACTTTTTTTGTAGCAGGAACTCCTTTGCATGTTAGGCCATACACCCCTAATGTAGCCAATCCTAATGAATTTCTGCTTTTTGGTGTGGCCTATTATGCTAATGAGTTCCTGATGGGCGTGGCCAACTCAGGAGCCAGCCGGAACTCCGTTCCTGTGCATTCCTGCCCAAAAATAGCCCTTGAAATAGTCATAGTTCACCAGTAGTTTAGCATTTCCACTTTTCCCATCTGTGTGTTTTCACCACTGCATCACCACCAGGAATGATGGAGTGATGTAAATGGAGCTATAAAAGATTCCATCAGAGATCCTTTTGCATTATAGTTCTGAACAAGAAGCAGATGAACAAAATAGTGCCACGGGTTCAAGTATTTAGATAAATGGGTCATTTTCTTTTGTTATCAGTCACTAAGGACTGATCTTGTACACGCTTGCCTACTAGTATTGACAAGCACCACCTTTTTTAATTCTTAGGCTAGCTCAATAAATCCTAAAAGCTGAATGAGTCTGAAATCAATGAAGACTGCATGCAAGTAATTAGAGAAGGAAGGATTCCAGGATTTTTTAAAGCCACTAAACACTTATACAATTAAGTCATAAAAGTTTAGTTTGCATTCACAGAATAGCTACAAATCAAACACTGTAAGAATCAATGTTTACTCCCAAACTGCGAAGCAAATGCCTATTAGAAAACCAAATAAAGTAAAGATGCAGTTGAGAAAAGCAGAGGTCAAACACATTTCTACAACCAAAGCATAGGGGAGGCATAAGAATCTTATTTGAGGCATGCAGAACATTTGAGTTAAGCAAAATGATACTGCTAATTATGCTGTCCTTCAATGTTAGGTGTGTCCCAATCATTCTATGTCCTCCATCTGCTTTTGCTGTGCAAATGCGTTTGACCCACATGTCAGCAGCTAACAGTTACTTTAAAATGTGAAAATAAACATTTATCTTAGTTACTCTCTACATTTTAAAGAAACATTTTCACAGTTGGGTGAGCTCTGACAATAATAATATTTTATCCAGAACAAAGTTTGACTCCAGTGGCACCTTTAAGACCAACAAAGTTGAATTCTCAGTATAAGCTTTTGTATGCATGCACACTTCTTCAGACAGATTGAAACAGACTTTGCTAACCATTACATTTCAGTCAGGAGGGGTTAGTTGCCAGGAAGGGCTTGTTCTGTTGCTTCAGACCAAATGGCTACCCCTATGAAAACATTTTATCCAGAAAAGCATGGTGGCAGTCTGGTGAAATTCCCTACTGCACTGCAAGAATGCCTGTGTTTCCAAATGACACCTTTCTCTTGTAATTCAGCTTGCACTGCCATTCAATACCACTCAAATGCATTTGCTGTCACAGCTGTATGCAGCAGTCAATTGTTATCATGCTACAATGCTTCAGGGCGGGAGGGGAAAATAATGCAGAATACAGCAGGGTAATTTTGAACCATTTTTTCTCACATTCATATGTAGTGGGAAAAACACAGCCATAAGAAGTACAAAGATACATGCTCAAATTGAGATACAAAATATAATCAGGCACTGCCATTTCGTAAGAACTAGCCACACATAATTGTACGTCTCTGTTTTGCTATGTAAAACCATGCGCATAAATGGGATCCATATGGTCAGAAGACATGTGTGCAAACACTGCATGTACACTTGTATTTTCCTTGTATTTAACTTCCTATATATAATCATGCCAGTAAAAAAAAATTAAATCCCAAGAAGCTATTCCATCACAGCTTGCTGACAATCTCTGGCTTGAACCCCCAGCAGCCTCTTAGTAGAGTATTTTAATAATGGAATTATAACTTTCTGCATGTCCCACCCTTTGATAGAGAAGTTATATGGCTTTTGCCGTGCCAGAGGTTTATATGGCTTTTGTCCATGCCAGAGGTTTATTGTAGTTAAGCAGGAACCCTCTTATAAATCCCCTTGTAAATGGTACTTGACACAAAGTAAAGGTCAAACAAGAATGCTGACTTTATTGAATAGGTACAGTTGGGAACAGACAAGGGATGAGAAACTGAGGTAAATTTTGATGTTTGTACAAATTATAATATTTTGAACAGGCGACAGAGTATAGTTTAAGCTTATTTTCTTAGAGACTCAGTTCTTAACTATGAGAGGTTTGTTGGTCTTGGAGATTTCTTTCAGCAACAATGTGTCTTGATAAAGTTTCATATAACTATCTGAGTTTCCTGGACGTTAGTACTTTCTTCCTGTATTTAAATACTTCCTTTGTGGGATTACAACTTTCCTTTTGACTCTTGAGGAATCTATGGTCATTTCCCTTTCTCACACAAGCCAGGGGTCCCTTCTGAGTTGAACCCTCTGAATAACTGGGTAAGAAATACCCTCCATTTTCTAGGAGCTATAATCCTTTTCTGTTTGGCTAGACTGGCAGTTTCAACCTACTGTCCAGTCTCTTCTGTCAAGCCTAAACCCCAATTCTGGAGACTGTGAATAAATAGTTAGGACAAGGAGTTGTGTCCCTTCACTTCCCAAGTGTACTTGTATGTTTCCCTCAGACCAACACTTAGACTGCTCCTGACTGGCACTGCCAAGCCAAAGTCCAAACGATGACTGACTCAATCTGACAAGACTGACAGGACTTTAGAAAGCTCTCCTCAGCTGGCACTGACCTATCAGAAAGAGGAGGGTGCACGCAAGCGGCAGGCTGTCAATCTAACTGTGCTTCACAGTGAGGCATTAACCCCTAATGTCCCATCAACAGTGAATTTGATGCACTAAGCATCCTGGTTTTGGAGGTCAGTTCATCACATGGCCCACCATGGATGGCCTGGCACCCTTGGTTGGAGGTGGCCATGGCCGCACAGGTATATTTGGCTTATCAGGCTTTGCTTGGCCTGGGTCCCGCTGTGCATGTGGCCTTGGACCTGGGCCACCAACCCCTGCTTCTGCTGGCGGGGGGGGGGGGTTAGTGCAACTTGTCTTCCCAGTTCCTTTCCATGGTGGCTTGGGAGCAGGGGGGAGCTTGCAACACCCAGCCATGTAGCATTTTTACCCTGGGGCCCAGGCTCACAGCACTGGTGGCAGGAGCAGGCTGGGGAAGGGGCTTCCTCCCCAGGCAGTGCATGAGCATCTACCCAGCTCTGCACCGTTGACTCTCCAGTCTGCCAATGTTTTTCCTCTGCCCCCTCAGTCCATGACATGTTGCAGTGAGAACACACCAACTCAGAGCTTACCAGCTGCTACCCTTTATAACGTTTATATGTCCAGTACCTGACATTATGTTTTATGGTACACACGGCCCAGCCCAACAAAGTCACATTAATGCCAGACCCCACCCTCATAACAAATGAGTTCGACACCTCTGGCTTAGCTGATCCTAGAGCTGTTTGCTATGCTCAGACTTCCCTGTGCCAGAACTGCATTTTAAAAATAAAAGGGAAAGACGTTTGGCTGGAGGCAGCAGGACAATGTTGGCTTCAAGGGCCCCCTTCAAGAAGAAGAAGAAGAGATTGGATTTATACCTCACCCTTCACTACTCAAAGGTGTCTCAGAGCGGCTTACAAACTCCTTTCCCTTCCCCTCCCCACAACAGACACCCTGTGAGGTAGGTGGGGCTGAGAGAACTCTAACACAAACTGCTCTTTCAGGAACAGCTGTGCCAGAGCTTGTGACTGACCCAAGGTCACATCAGTAGGTGCAAGTGGAGGAGTGGGGAATTAAAGCTGGTTCTCCCAGATTAGAGTCCGCGCACTTAACCACTACACCAAACTGGGATTTTCAAAGGCATTCATTAAGCTGTGCTTTGGGGGGACAGCCCCTTGCCCCCCTTAGTATGCCACTCAGTAGCACCCAAGCCCACAGAACGTTCCAAATTTCCTAATAATCTCCTTACAGAAGGGAGACACCACCAGCTTTCACAAGAGTGGGGTAAGAGGGACACATGAATATACTGCTTCAACTCACAACAGACATTTCTGCACAAGGAAAGTCAAATGTAAAAATGTCTGGCTTTTTTTTTCTTTTTTAATACCAATAATATAAAAAAACTGGGCTGCACCCAGCAATGCGCCAAAAGAATAAAAAGGAAAAAATGCCAGGTGATAGATAACTAGTTTATTATACAAAGTCCCTACATGTTTCGCCATGCAGGCTTCTTCGGGGGAATCAGAACTTTCACCTAGTGCTGTGAACAGTTTCAGCACTAGGTGAATGTTCTGATTCCCCCTGAGGAGGCCTGCAGGGTGAAACACGTAAGGACTTTATATAATACATCAATCATCTATCACCTGGTATTTCCCCCTTTTTATTCTGTTAGTATCAATAAGCCATTTAGGATATGTGTTCAAGCAATGTATCCGTGTTCCTCCACACTCCCCAAGCTAATGAAATCCCACCCTCTGCTCAATGGAGATGCCTGCACAGAACAGCTGATACGAAGCAGGGTGTATGGCTCACTACTGGCACAAGGGGATCTGTACCAACTTATCAGTCAAATGAAAAAAAAAATTAATTTTCAAGCAAAGCAATAGAGTACTAGGGCTATTCTAAGTAGTATTAGTGGATAAACTGCACTCCTAATCTTTTAAAATGCTTACGAGATTTTTTTTCTTTTCTTTTCCTAATGCTTCTGATTAATTCATAGCTATGGCAAATCGAAGAAAAAGCTATCAGCTTGGTCCAAAGCTAATCCTGCCACAAGAGCAATATTTGGCTCAATAGCTCAACTCCAGGATTATCCAGCAGCCTCTTAAACCTTTTAAATACGACTGGTGTTAAGATGAGCTAAGCTCTTAAATCGCGATCATATCATTAAGAGAGACATGTCACAACTTTCTTTCCAGCAAAATGCAGACTGAGTCAGCTTAAAAGGAGGGTCCTGTCTGACCACTACAACAAAAGGTTAAAAAAGAAGTGTTTTATGGAGTTTTGCAGCATACACATTTTCAGAAACTATATACAGTTATGCAAAATCCCTTTTAACCCTCTGTTCACTTCAGGTCTTATCTGGGCTACATTTAGGCTTCACGATAAATACCTACATTTAGACACCACTGTTACAGAAGGAGGTCTGTGTTTTGGGAAGGAACAAGCCTGCCCCTATTTGAGTTATCAGCTGAGCCAAAAACTCTACACTACAGCTGTCCTGTTTTTTGAGGATCACGAAACTGCGGGAGAAATCAGGCGAAGCCCCGGGTCAAAATGCAGCCCCGTGGCTTCGGGTGTGAAATTGACTAATAGTATCGGGGCAAACGGCGGTGCAACCCCGAGGCAGCTGTAGTGGGAAATCAGCCAGAGACTCCCATGAGCGTCCCAGATTGGGTGGAGAGTACAGAATCAGTGTACAGGTGATACACAATGACCCATCAGCTATCCAACCCAGGGTGAAGGGGAGAGTCAATGGAGAATATACCTATTCTAACACCAACTCTTTGTTCTCCGCAGCCCACTCTTTTTACAAGTTGCACCATTTTCATATTTTATAGCCTCCTTAGTCAGGAAGTTTGTACAGATACTCCACTTTCTGAATAGTCCAACAAGGACTTCCCTGCCTCTAAGAGACCCCTAAAAAATGAGTCCAAAAGTAGATTCAGGTGGGTAGTCGTGGTGGTCTGAAGCAACAGAACAAAGTTTGAGACCAGTGGCACTTTTAAGACCAACGAAGTTTAATTTGGGGTATAACCTTTCGTGTGCATGCTTTCTCATGTTTTGTCAAGCCCAGAAACTTTCAGCCAAGGAAGTAGAATCCCCCTCATTAAATGCTGTTAAGTCCCCTCCATGCCTGAGAGGAGAGAATTTAGATTCTCAGTGACTTCCAACAATTAGAAAAGACACCTTTGGACATTTATCTGCTATTTTGACACATTTATTACTTTACAACTGTTAACCTTATAACCTTAACTTGTTATTTAGCTGAACAAAACTAAATTGTTGTTTAGTTTTTACTTTGCATATCTTGAACATCATCATGTTACACATTAACTTGCTCTGGCTATAAATATGAACCATTTCACTGTATTTGAAAAAGTGTGTCTTGCACATGAAAGCTCATACCTTGAATAAACCTTTGTTGGTCTTAAAGGTGCCACTGGATTCTAAATTTGTTCTTCAGATTCAAGAGTGTGACATATGATAGATCTTGGAAGCTAAGCAGGGCCGACCCTGGCAAGTACTTGGAAGGGAGACCTCCAAGGAATACCACAGCTGGGCTGCATAGGTAGGCAATAGCAAACCACCTCTCTGAAACGCCCAAGCCTCACTAGGGCCCACCAGAAGTCAATCATGACTTCCAGGCATACACACATAAACAAAATACTCACCAAAAAAAAACTCTGACACATGTAAAGATGCATACACACAAGTACTGGGGTCCTATAACAATCCCTGCCACCCAAGGTTTGAACAAAACAGCTTTTAGCCATGTGAGAATGCAGACCTGACAGCTTCATTTATCTTCTGAATTTCAAAATGCAGATATGCAATGTAGTGAAGAAAACTCAGAAATTCACATCTTTCAAATGATAAAAAGAAGCAGAGCATTACTAAGACACTAATTTAGCAGCATGTTATTTCTTCAGCCTAGACAGGGGGAACCCAAATCTACTTCATATTAACATTAGTTTACAGAAAATGCCTATGGAGAAGTACAAGCTTTTTACAATGTGGCTGCAGTCTGACAACAAACTCAGCTTTTTTTCTCTTCATTTTACCATTACATAACATGTCATCCCACATTTACCTTTATGTGAAATTCTAGGTTTTCATCCATGGAATAGATGTGATCGAAGATGTCATGTGCAATTCTTGGAATTATTCCCATCAGCTGTGGGTCATGTAGCTTCCCCTAAAGACAGAAGAAGTAAAAAGAAAAAAAAGTTAAAGAAAGTTGTTTGCCATGGAGAAGAAAAATCTCTTCAGCAAACATCTCTTTTACACTGCAAGTGCCAACTTGCTTGCATTCTAGTGATTGTCTAGAGACATTTGAATAAATACAGGTACTAATAGTTTATACAGGCTCCAATCATATGGAGAAGTAGCTGCAGGACAGGCACGAATGTTGGGCGGATTTTACCAGCGCGATCACAGGGGAACATCTGGCAACTGTCCTGCACCTGTCCCCAACCCATTTCTTACCACCAAAGAAGTGCAGTTAAAAACTACCAGCGAAAGTGCACTATCAAAGGGGTTTGCAACGGCCCGCAGACAAAGGTTCCCATGCGATCGCTCCAGCATGCTCCTATTCCTTCTGTGCTCCCTCGCTGAAGCACGCCGGAAACATGGGCCAATGAAAAAAACACCGGCATCACATCTGATCGTGTAGTGGTGGGTCAAATTGCGACGGTGCAAATAGTCTCCTCTCCCTCCCGCATTATCTGGCATATGTGACCGCAGCCACAGTCTCTTAAATTTGAAAGTTCTTCATATACTTTACTGCATTCTGCCCAGGACAAGAATCCTGTGTGCTGGAATAATAATGATCTATGCAGTCTTGCGTACTTATTATTGTGTACACTCTGTACATTGGACATTGTCATATGGTGATCTGCAAGGCAGAGGTCTCCAACTCTATCCAGAGTTCTCGTCATATAAAGTTTAAAATTCTTTTCACATACAAATCTGAAATTCTCCACTACCCCACCCTGCATCATTCTTTTTCTCTAAGTCAGGGATAGGCAACTCCTGGAATCCATGCCAAAAAGTGGCACACCAGACCATTTTGCTTGACATCAGAAATATGAAGGCAGGGGGGTGGGGTTGCCAACCTCCAAGTGATGGCTGGAGATCTCCCACTATTACAGCTGATCTTGAGGTGACAGAGATCAGTTCACCTGGAGAAAATGGCTGCTTTGGAAGATGGACTCTATGGCATTATACCCCATTGAAGTTCCTCCCCTCCTCCAGCTCCACCCCCAAAATCCCCAGGTATTTCCCAATCCAGAGCTGGCAACCCTACTGGGGGAATGAACACAGAATGGTGGAGGGGAAGCCCCCCAGGATGTCTTCTCTGTTCTTCTAATGGAAACATTTTTTAAAAAAAACCCTGTGAAATATGTTCTCTTTGGAAATGTGTCCTCTTTTTAAGACAAGAGGGTGGATCCAGTGATCCACTGATGCACGAATTGCAGCTCTTCTCCACTTTCCCTGTGCCCCAGCATCAATTGCTGACCCCTGCAAAATTGATTCCTGGGCTTGCAGCATTCGTGTGAAGTAACAGTCATGTGGCTTGGCAGGCTACAGTGAGGGGAGGAAGGGAGGGAAAAAAACCCACTCCCCCTCCTCCCTCTTCTATTTGTGCAGAGCTCAATTGATGGAAGAGCTGTTCCACTCCAGGACAGCATTTTGAGACATATTTGTGGTTACAGCAAGAAGGACAAAGACAATCAGGCTCCACAGAAAGAAATCATTCCACATTAGGGTTGCCAGGTCCCCTCTGGCCACCAGCAGAGGAAGGGGGTGGGTAGGGTGGCCAGATCCAGGTCAGGAAACTTTTGGAGATGGGGATGGAGCTTAGGGAGGACAGGGACCTCAGTGAGGTACAATGCCAGAGAATCCACCCTTCCGAACATCTATTTTCTCCAGGGGTACTGATCTCTATTTATTTATTTCAGTTTATATCCTGCCCTACCCTGCAAGGAGGCTCAGGGTGGCTTACAACCTCTCTGTAGTCTGGAGATGAGCTGAAATTCCAGGGGATCCCCATGTCCCACCTGGAGGCTGCCATACCTACGAATCCACCCATCAAAATGCTCTGGAGTCCGACTTAGTTAAACCTTTAGCTTTTAATGCTCCTAAATGTGTGTGTGTGTGAAGTCCTTTTGTCCTTGTGAACAACTTTCCCCTCCATTTCCTGTATACATCCCTGACTTGTTACCGGTTAAGAGTTTTGCAATCCATCCAGGAAGGCCAGACTCATAATGCTATCCCTTAACTGCAAAACACTGGACTTGCTGAGTGCTTATGTTCCTAGTTTTAGGGAAGAACTGTAAGCAGGCCTTCACTATATTACTACTACCAAAAAACAAACAAACAAAGTAAAGGTTTTTTTTCTTCATTATTGCACTGCTGACTAATTTTCATTTCCAGAGAAAAAGTTAGAAATTATATGTGGTTGGGGTGGGGGGAGTTCTTGACTTTCTTCTTCAAATTCTTTGCATAAAGCAAAGGAAGCTGACTGTGCACGCTACCAGTACTGCTAGCAAGGCAGCATTTGTTGGCTCTGAGCCCAGCAAAGCAGTCTGCAGATTTATTACCTTGCCATCTCCCATTCCACTTCCACTTCGCACTAATTTCTATCTACATGATCAGCCAGTCTCTAGTGACTGACCTGGAAGCTTTCCTTTGTTCCAATTATTTAAGTCATGTATCAGAGACAAACACTCCATATCCCATTAGAATTCTTTGTGTGGTATTGCTATAACGGAATATAACATTCAGT
Organism: Gekko gecko; assembly: GCA_029375565.1. Taxonomy (NCBI): domain Eukaryota; kingdom Metazoa; phylum Chordata; class Lepidosauria; order Squamata; family Gekkonidae; genus Gekko; species Gekko gecko. The sequence continues at coordinate 49,216,601 of JAPDNY010000003.1, forward strand.
GCTGGGAAGAACAAATATTAAGTACCCCCCTACAAACACTGTTAAGGTGTAGAACCGATGCTATCTTGCATTTCTGCAAGTTGTTGTGAGTACATAAAGCCTACTCGCAAGCACTTTCCAAGGATAAAAGCAGACAGTTCTTTCTGCAGGCTAACATTCAAACGACAAAGACATAGATCCTGATACCAAATACTAGCTTACTGTGTGGTAGCTTTGGTTGTCTGCTTTTCTATAGCTGTGGTATAATTATCCTTACTGAGAAATTGTATTCTGGTATCTCTGAAGTTATGTATGTTCCTGTAATTATGTGATGAAGTGATTTGGTGTACATTCATTCATTCTTTCATTCATTCATTGGGACGTATAAAATGAACTTTTCAGATAGTCTCTAACATTTTTCATATTGCAGACATATACAACTAACAGTTTTTTTAAAAAAAAGATTTTAAAGTTATTAAAAAGCAAATATCCACTTCAGTAAAGAACAGGTATAGGTAATTTAAATCACACTCAACAGTATCCCCTTCACAGACTTCTGGATAACGCTGTTCACTGCAGAATACTGGTCATAATGAAGAGCTGTACATATGCTCCAGTGAATCCAAGCCAAAGTCTGAGTTCTAATAAAAGATGCAAGTTGCTACTTTTGCTAGAAACCCCAAATTTAAAAATCAAGGCACAAAGTCCATTCCCTTATTGCAGAACTACTGGCTTAACAGCTCTAAGAAACCCAACACTAGTCGGACCACCATACAGTAGCTGCATGATCAAACAAAACACAGAAGGAAATTTTCCTGAGCTTCTGAGTACCTGAAGAATGTTCAGGAGAAGAGATGCTTATTTTTTGCTCCTACTTTTTCCTATCCAGCTGCCAAGTTTTTAAAATACATCTTTTAGTCCTTCTAGTCTCAAAGTATCTGATTCAATAACAAATACTCTGCATGCTTCTTCCCAAGGACTGCGGGGGGGGGGACACACAACCTGGCCACTTAAGCAGCGACCTTAAAAGATCACATTTGCACTTCCCCGCATCCAAATATGATAGCAGGAAACACACATAACTCAATGCTTCATTGTGTGAGTACTGGAGTTATTCCCTGTCGGGTGCTTTGCCACCATCGCAAGTATTGCAACTATCGACATTAAAATGCCCCATTATCTCAACCCAACTTTTTTAGTGATCCTGATCAGTGTATTCACACAGAAGTTTCAAATTTTTATAATTCTGTCCTCATGCTGCAACAGGAAGAAGCAGAAATTCTACTCCACAAGGCCTGTTCCGTGAGAAGATCTCATTGGCATTTATGACCAACAGATCGGACAGCACAAAACAGAAGACCAGGTTTAGCTGGTCTTCACTTTCACCACACCACCAAAAAGGAAGGAGAGAAGGGGGGGGATCATCCGAATTGCAGCCATGAGTGGAATAAGGGGCAGACCAAGACTGATACTTTGGCCTTGTTTTCTGCTCTTTCCTCACCATCAGCATCTCTGATACACATGACCAACTGCAGGGTGAGGGCTTAAGAGAAATCAAGGGGACCTTGTTGCCCTCGTTTTCCCCTCCCCCATCTGCTGAAAGCCCTGCATGAACTCTGGAAGAGCATGCCACTGCATATATTTACAACCCAACTCGGTAGTGTATTATAGCTTGCTCTCTCCGCTCCTCTGTATGCAAAAGAAAGCCAGCAGTCAGTCAGTTTTCATCACAGCTCTTAGCTATAGCCCCTTTAGACATGACACGCCACATCTCAGGGCAAGGGAACTGGAGAAACGGCAGCCAGCTTAAACATTCAAGCCATTATGAAGGAAATTGAATACGAAAAGCTAGCACAGACTATATATAGCCAACTGACTTGAGGGTTCCCTTTGAAATTTCCTATCTTTCAACTACTAATGATATCGGGGAGGCATAAATCAAATAGAATATTATTAAAATGTTCCTCCTAACGAAAACCACACACCTTTACCATCCTAGTTCATATATTATTGTACAATCTACTCTCTTTGGGCAAAATGTACTAAATAAATTATATAGATAAATATATTCTATCTCATCTTTCCTCCTAAGAGCAATGACTATCAAATCAGACCTTTCCACTTTGAGCTCTCTATCTAATTTTATTAAATACTGAGCTTGAGGCAGCTCTTCTCAACAGTGATTTCTTTTATTCAGCTCAGAACACAACACACAAAACAACCCAGCAACAATCCCCACTTATATACAGTCAAGAGCAGTCAAAACCACACCTCCTGACACAGTAATAACCAATCATAGTGAACCCTACAGCATACCTTATTTGCATTTCCTGTTTCATTCTAGACTTCTCTGATTGGTCTGTTTTTTGGGCGGCCAATCAGAACAAGTGCTCAATCATGCTAGCAAGCAATGCTATCTAACTCAAGGCTCAGGCATTAGCTGTTTCAATATAACTACCTCTATATAGTAAGCGCCAATAGCAATGATTCCCTCCAAAATATGCCCTCTTCTGATTAGCTCACAGGGAGACTCTCAGGATCCCTGCAGTATATGAAGCTTCGTACGAAGCTCAGTCTCAGTAACAATACATAACAAATTTAATGTAAGAAAATGAGTCATGGTTGTCAAAACTGGTAGTATTAACATTTGTCCTTAGTTTGGGAAGAACCAGGTCAAAAGAAAAGTAAGGGAATGTGCCCATATAAGGTGCTGAATCATCAAAGATATATATTTTAAAAGGAACTCTGTATTTACTAATGGTGGGCGGCAGACTGCAGACAAAATTATGGAGCCCCAATAAGAGGCTTGCATCCTACCACTCTGTTCCGACAACTCTCCTCCACCACCACCACAGCCCCACCAGCCTTGGAAAAACCCTGGGCAAGGCCACTTGCAGCCACTTACCAATCCATAGCTTGGTAATTGAAAGCAACATTTTCCTTAGACTAAGCAGTTTTTAATCCATTTTGACCAATAATTCTCATGGTCTGTAAGGTCTTTGTTTCCAGATCCTTTTGACCTGTCTTTTTAAGTAACGACCTTCTACAGTCTTCCAGTCTTGTTCCAGGGAATTTGTTTTACATCCCCCCTCCCTGTACTCCAACAACTGCTAGATTGGAGTTTTCAGAAAAGAAATGCAGAGTTGTAGTATCAATGTGCTTATCAATGTTATGGCTGTATCTTAAATATTAAAAAAACACATTAGGCAAGGAGAAAACGCCAAATAGATGAGATAAATAAACCAGCTCCCCCTTCAGGAGGGCCTGCCAGGAAAAAAAACCCCTACATGAACCAATCTTTTCACAGTAAACTTCATAACAAAAATGGAGCTACTAAAGCCCCTAGTGCTGGTTAAGTTGAACACGTGAAGCTACCTTAACCTGAACTAGACCACTGGTCCATCAAGGTCACTCCTGTCTACTCAGACTGGCAGCAGTTCTCCAGGGTCTCAGTCGGAGGTCTTCATATTACCTACAACCTGATCTTTTTAACTGAAGATGATGGGGGTTGAGCCTGGGACCTTTTGCATGTCAAACAGATGCTCTACCACTGAGCCATGGCCCCTCCCCTACCAAGGAACAACTAAGGAAACTCTAAATCTGTGCTTAGAACACCTGGATGTCTGCTCAAAGCATATATATCATACTCACAGAAACACAATTCAGACATAATACCAATTCTTTATGAGACAACCAGGAAACCTAGACTCGCTCCTTCCTATGTGTGAGTTTCTCCCTCTATTAGTTTTTTACTAATCAAGAGTTCCTCAGGACTTCAAACATGTCAAGCTATATCAGTGCTAATCTCTAACATGGTTTGCAAATCCATTTCAAAACATCATGACAAAATGTAGTCGGCAAAAATCAGAAGAGTAGGAGGTGACAGAAAGAGAAGAAAAGGGTGGGAGGTGGTAGAAAGAGAACCCAGGCTGGGTAGGTTGTAGAAAGAGCAGAGAATCCAGGCTGCAGGTAGTGCTCCCAATCACTAAAACATGGTTCGGCATTACAACTGAATTGAACCAAACTATTGTATTTATTTATTTATTTGATTACATTTATAGTCCGCCCTCACCACAAGCGGGCTCAGGGCAGCTCTCATTGCTTGGCCCAACATGCCAAGATTCATATAAACATTTAAAACCATTTTAAACTATCAACAGATTTCAATTAAAGAGCACACAGTGGTTATTGAAGCAAGATGGTGTGCCATATAATGCAGGGCACAAAGCACTCCACTCAGCAGTCTCTAGTTCTTTAAAGTTGTATGGCTCGATCTCAACTGCGGCTGGTCTACACCACAGCTATTAAATGTGGCCATTGATGGTAGTAGTGGGTGGCTCCTAATGAAAGGCCTGGTGGAAGAGCTCCCTCTTGCAGGCCCTGCAGAACTGTACAAGATCCCATAGGGCCCTGATCTCCTCCGGGAGCTCATTCCACCAGTAAGGAGCCGCCACTGAAAAGACCCTGGCCCTGTTAGCCGTGAGCCTGGCCTCCCTGGGGCCTGGAATAACCAGCCAATGTGGCACCCCTGACCGTAGTGCTCTCTGGGGTATATACAGGGAAAGGCAGTCCCTCAGGTATGTTGGACCCTGGCCATAAACGGCTTTAAAGGTAAGTACCAGCACCTTGAAGCGAATTTGGTATGCTATTGGCAGCCAGTGCAGTGCCTTCAGCACCGGCCGGATGTGCTCCCATCTAGGAAGACACATCAGTAGCCTGGCCACGGCATTCTGCACTAGCTGCAGCCTCCAGATTTGTGACAAGGGCAGCCCCATGTAGAGAGCATTACAATAGTCTAGCCTTGAGGTGACCATTGCATGGATCACTGTAGCCAGATTGTCACGATTGAGGAAGGAAGCCAACAGCCGAACCAGTCGCAGATGGTAGAAAGCCGACTTAGCAGTGGCTGCTACCTGGGCCTCCATTGCCAAGGAAGGTTCCAGCGTCCTAACCACCGACGCAGGCACCAATGATGCCCCATTGAAGACTGGGAGTGGGAGCCCCATCCCCGAACCACCCTGACTCAGGCACAGGACCTCAGTCTTCACCAGGTTTAGTTCAGCCGACTCAGTCTGAGCCAACCAGTCACGGCGTGCAATGCCCTGTCCAGATCTTTCAGTCTGGAGCCCAACTTGCCACTCAACATCAGATAGAGCTGAGTGTCATCAGCATACTGGTGACCTCCCAGCCCAAACCTCCGGGCAATCTGGGCAAGGGGGCATATATAGATGTTAAAGAGCATTGGGGAGAGCACTGCCCACTGAGGCACGCCACACTTGAGGAGGTGCCTCCGGGACTGCTGTTCCCCTAGCATCACCCTTTCCCCCCAACCTTGGAGAAAGGAAATAAGCCACTGCAAGACAAGCCCCTGTATCCCCACGTCCATGAGGCGGTGGGCAAGTAGCTGGTGGTTGGCCATGTCAAACGCGGCCGCCAGATCTAGCAACAACAGCACTGCCGAACCGCCCTAATCCAGATACCTCCGGAGGTTGTCAGTAAGGGTGACCAGCACTGTCTCTGTCCCATGTCCCGGGTGAAAGCCGGACTGGAAGGGATCTAGTACAGAAGCGTCACCCAGAAAGCTCTGTAACTGTATCGCCACTGCCCTCTCAACTATCCATGTTAGTCTGTTGCAAAATTGTAAGCAGGATCCTTTGGGCTTATGGGCATTTCATTAAATGAGGACAGGGCAATGGTTCTTCACATCATAAAGGACTTGCAGGATCTGTAGAGCTAGTTTGGTGTAGTGGTCAGGAGCGCAGACTCTAATCTGGGAGAACTGGGTTTGATTCCCCACTCCTCCACATACAGCAGCTGGTGTGACTTTGGGTCAGTTACAAGTTTTTTCAGAGCTGTTCTCTCAGGAGCAGTTTTTGGAAGAGCTCTCTCAGCCCCACCTACATCACAGGGTGTCTGTTGTGGGGAGGGAAAGGGAAAGGAGATTGTAAATTGCTCTGAGACTCCTTTGGTTGGCTTCATCTAACCCAACATGTTTTAGTGACACAGTAAAAATGCTAATCTTTTAAGATGCTACACAGTACTTAAGAGTTTCAACTGAAAGATGTGAGGTTTCCGCAAACTGAATAAATTTTGGCAAAGAATAGGATACCAGGAGAGAAAAGAAAAGGGAAAGGTTCCTACAGGAATGCAAAGAGAAGTATTACAGGTTTTAAACAGGATCAATAAGCTGTAAAGGCCCTGCCTTTTCAATGTTAAAAGTCTTTTCCAGCTCAAACTCTAAAGCATAAGCTTATATAAGGGAAACCCTCCATAAAATGTATAGCCTTGTCTTTACAATGGGCTTATTGTTTTCCAAGAAAGTATGGTTAAAAGGCCTAATAAGAGGATGCCAGAGTTAGAAGAAAAAAGAATTAATACACAGAATAGACTGGAATCTGTGTTTAAAATCACATACCAAGAACCTCCAAATAACAAGAAGCTGCAAGCAAAACACACACACCCCTTTTCCCTTTCTAAAAAAAAGAGATTAATCTGAGCCTGTAATTCTGAATGCAAATTGGCTTTCAAAAATACCTCTTCTCCACCAGCTCAAACTCCATGTTCATTCTGATTTAATTACATTCTGAGCTGGTGGATTACTATGATGTTTTACCATCTGCATAGAAGGAGCTGGCAATTTCCCTTGCCTGCACCATCCATCTTACCTGCTCTCTAGAAAGTAGCAAAGATTATCCAACAGAGGAGAAAAGGCTAATGAGGGAATAAGTTATTTTACAAAAACCCAATGCTCACTTTTCTCCTTGAGACAGGTTGCATTTCCCAACATCTTCCAGTGGTTCAGGGCTTTTTTAAAGTGCAGCAATAAAATCAAACTGGCCCCTAGAAATCCAGATAAAAATGTGAACAAACATGGTAACATCTTAATCCAGCCATTCAAAGTTGTGAGTTCAAAGCTTTGAAACACTTCTAGAAAATGCTAGAGGAATGAACTTCTGTCTCTGTGGAGCAGCCACCAATAAAGGCTGTCTATAGGACCGCCTGATACAGATTCAAGCACAGATGCAGAGTCCATAGGCCTACATCAGAGAGAGTCTTCCTTTCTCACACACTCATTCTCCAAACTTGAGGGGAGGGGGAGACTGCAGACTCCTAGGGAGAGGGGGAGGACAGCCCTGTGGGGAAAGGCAGCACTCTACTGGTAACACTTATGTGTATGCCTGCTCTAAAACATATGGATACACATACAAGCCTGCTCTGAGCTATAACTTTCATGCTTTGAAAAGAGGATATCTTTGGTGGATCTGAGACATTGCTTTGGAACACAGGAGAAAGAAAGCAGCTTTGTGATAAATGGTTTGGCAGATAAATAAAGTAGACATGCATACTTTAATACCTGTAAAACAGCTTGTATCTGTGTCCCTCAATGTACACATTACAGAATGCAAGGAAAAAGTGGCACAGTTTGAAAGACACACAGTGATGTAAAAACTTCCACATGACAGAAACATGACAAGTGTTCAGAATCCCCTGCTGTGTATACATGCCCTTCAAACACATAAGCATTTCTTCCCTTTGGAAGTGTTCTACTCCAGCCCGCCTCAGGAAATAACAATGCTTCCTATCTGGATCTTTAGCCTAGTACTGGGACAGAAGACAGTGGCAAATGAACACTATCAATATACTTAACTGCACCATTACCACACTCTAACTCGCATCTACCACTCCTGGCATGCTTAGATACACACAGCTTATACAGTGTAGAATAAAAGAGAAATACCCTTCAACAAACTTTACTGTCTAGAAAAATTTTCCACATACAGTTAGCATTCATTGGCCCACCATCTTTGAATATATCAAGTTCTTTAAATGAAGTTAAGAAAGTTGGTCCCACTTTGCACATTATTACCTATTCTGACTAGAAGCATCTTCCAGTAGTCTTGGACAGAGGTCTTTCCCAGCCCTGCTAACCGAAGCCATTTTAACTAGACACGATAGCAACTCCAACTGGTACTTTATGCACACCACACATCTGTGTTAGAACTGAGCTATGGCTCTTATCCGAGAAGAAAGAAGGCCCCAGCATTTCTGACAAAAAGAACCTGGCAGAAGTGAAGTGAAAGGCCTCTGCCGGAGACCCTGGAGAGCCACTTCATGTCAGGGTAGACAATACGGACCTTGCCAAGCCAAGGGTCTGTCTCACTACAAGGCAGCTTTATGCACAATGGGGGGAGTTAATTTTTTCTGCCTCTTCCGTTTCCCAAACTCACACGGGCCCCAGGAATTATTTGGCCCATGGCGAAAACATACTGGCTGCTTGTATGTTTCTTCCAAGAGGACAGATCTCAAAGGCAGGGGTAGGGGAGAAAATGAGAGGAGAACACACACAAAAACCTGCTACCCCTGGCTCTGAGCCAAAGCAGACCTTACACAGCTGCAGTAAAACACACATTGGCGATCTGATTACAGACCTCACTGCATCTCATCTGCTCTAATCCTCTGGAACAGTAAATCTTTTAAAATGCCTACTAAGTAACAAATGAAGCTGCTACTAGATGAGACAGGTCATTACCACAAGGACATTAAAACATGCTAAATAATGCACATTTTAAAATCTCAGCCCTAAAGATCAGTAACTAATGCTGCAATCGCTTAACATGTTACTTATTGATATACAAATTCATGTTCATGGAAATTATTAAATGTTATTGTCAATTTCATCACGGTGTTTCTTTGTTTTGATGTATTTCCTGTAACTGTGATCCCTTCTTCAGTTTTCTCAACTTCTGTTGGGGATATTGACACATAAATTATCAAAATGTTTTTGGACTGGGCCTGTTTCAGTAGTTCAGCTGTAGATATTCAACATGTAGCTGCATGGATTTAATCCAAATACTTTTAGTTTCAACTTGAGAGATGGAGAGCAATTGTTAACCTAACTAAAAAGACGGCTTTTAGCTAGGTAGAAAAGAGGTCTTAAATGCTACCATTATAAACAATAATGGAACCAGAAGCAAGTTAAAAGTTATAAATTACAAAGAAATTAATATTAACAATAATCCATTCAGCTTCATGTATCTTTTCATTCCAAAGACCATGTTGGCTTCCAGGATAATTTGAAGATAATAAAAAAGAAATAATTGAAAATTGATTTATAAGGTAATTAAATAGAGGCCAGTTCATTTAAGATTACCCACAAAATTATTTAGAATTATTTATAAGTGAATGTATTATATATAGGAGTTCAGCCTTTGGTAACCTTGTCAATGGTCTATACCTTTAAGAAAGAAGCATGTAACATGCAGCTGCATGGAATCAATCAGAACAGTTTTTTGAGAGTTTCAGTTCCAGCTTGAGAGGGGGAGAGCAATTGTCAGCTTATTTAAAAATAAGGCTTTCAGCCGGATAGAATAGAAGACTGAAATGTTACTCCTATAATCTACTGGAGAGCAACTGAGCCAGCAACGTGAGATAGAGAGCATTTGCCAGCCAATTTGAAGAAAGAAGGCTTCTAGCCAGATTAAAAAAAGAGGACTGGTTGCTACTATTAAGAAATTAATTAACTGGCTTGCTCCTAGTACAAATACTTGAAATGGAACTGGAAGTATGTTTAAAATTGTTAAAGTTAAAAAGTAATAATTTTCAAAAATTTATAAATTAGAACAAAACTATTTTCCATTCAGCTTCATGTTTCTTTCTATTCTAAATAATCATGTTTGTTTCAGGATAATTTGAAAAAGAAGTCCAGCTGCAATAATTTGAAGAAAGTAAAAAATAAGTTAATGCTGCAACTATTTGAAGGAAGCAAAAGAAGAAGTTAAACTGTATCAAGAGGCTGACACCTTCTAACTTAATAGGACTACTCCTGAGGAAGATTGTTGAAATGAGTGTATAACCGGGTGTTCAGAGGATGTTGAACTTTTTCTTGAATATGTCAGAATTTCCTGAGCTATATTGCAAACGTTTTTATTGATATACAAATTGATGTTCATAAGAATTAGTAAATGTTATTGTCAATGTCATCACATTATTTCTTTGTTTTGACATACTTAGTTGAAATGACATGTTCATTGTGATAGAAAGTAAATTGTGGGTTGGATCCTATCATTCCCTTCTGCCAAGTGGGATCTTATGACATTCCTCTGCCAAATTTTCCTTGGCTTCTCCCAACAGCAAATGACTTCTGATGGAAAAAAAGCTTTGCTTGTTGAAGGAAAGTCTTTCTCTGTTGGAAGAAGACTTGGTAGAAGGAAGTCATAGGATCCAACATGGAAAGTCATAGGGGGTGGATCTTAATCCTGTCCTACCACTTCACTGATTAACATTTGGGGGGGAAATACCATATTACTGCATAGACCAGTTTCTTATGATAGTGAAGTCATTGGCTATTCTCACAGATATTGTGATTGGAAATAATTCCTTGAACTATATCCATCTATTTTCCCCTACAGTTCAGTTTAATCAGTGCTCTTAAGTCCCTGACACCTGTTTTATTAATTCTGCATCCAAATATGATCGTGTTCCCCCCACTCTGGATTTTAATTAAATTAAATGGAAAATTAAATTAAACTGAAAACATTATTTAATCTTAAACAGCTGGCAGGCTGAGTTAGGTGCTAGAGTCCAAGACACACAAAAAATAATGCAAGAAGAAGGCTTTATTAACCACGAGAGCCTTTAGAAAGAACATACCATTGTTACTCTAGTGTCTTACTTCATTGAGATTTTTGTTGTACTGTTTTTTAAAATGTATTTTGTAAATAATTCTTCTGGGCTGAATGCACAGCCTAGCAATATTTTAAATAAACAGACAAATAATAAGGCACAGGAACCAAACCAGCCACCCTGGAAGCAATAGGGCTGAAAGTAGCGTCACCTACTAACAAGATGTCAGGTAAATTTAAAACACACACACCAATAAAGTATAACTAGGTAAAAAAGCAACAGCAGATTTAGCAGGGGTAAAAAAGCAAGGAAAGTAGAATAGCTGCAGCTCTTCAGACTAGGCGGCATGACATCCTCCTTCCAGTGCAACCATGAAAGTTCAAAGACACAAGGAAACTGTAAACAAGCGCTACAACTATTAAACAAACCCATTCAAAACAAACTTTTAACTAACAAGGTATATGATTATAACTTCAAAGCGCACAAACAGAGGCAATAGTTGATGAAGCTCTCTGGATTGTGGGTTCGTTTCGTTAACACTTCATCTGAATGGGACCATAATAACATGGTGTCTTCTATTCCTTGAACATGGTTGAATGTTTAAACATTAATCAGAGTTTTCTGTACAGTAATTCCTCCTTACAGCAATTTCCTATTGCTCATACTAGTACATATTCCATTCAGAGCAGGCAATCCAAAAGGAAAAAACTTTGTCAACAATTGCCTTCAAGGACCTCTGTTTGTGGACTTTGTAGTTATAATTATATACATTGTTTGTTAAAAGTTTGTTTTGCTTGGTTTTGTTTCATAGTTGTAGCGCTTGTTTACAGTTTCCTTGTGTCTTTGAACTTTCATGACATCCTCTTCCAACAATCTAGCTGAGCTGAGTTATCATAGGGGAAGTCTAATAATAGGTGCAAACAAACAACACTCTTGTGGTGTCTTAAAGCCTAACAATTTAAATACTGCCAATGCAAGAAGCTGTCTTTCAAGGTCATCTACGTCACTTTAAAAAGTGACCTATTTGTGATGCAAAAGTTTATTCTTGTGACATGCAGAGGAATACTGTGATGTTTTGTGCCAAATATGTAATTTAAAAAAAAAAGAGAAAGAGGAATGTGCCTCTCACAAAAAGGTTGTATTTTCTGCTGGGATACAGCATCATTGTCTGGCAAAGGTTGCTAAAAACATTACATACTCCACTGCTCTCCCTTGTGAAACCCCCTCCTCAGTAGTCTGAGGAAAGAAAAGAAAAAGCACCCATTAACAACAATTCAAGTACAAACCAAACCTAACCACCTCTGAACCAGGAAAGGAGAAAGCTGGAACTTGCTGGCTACCAAAAACCATGCCCGTCCCCTTAAAAAAATATATATTGTGGTTTCTGGGCCATTCCAATAAGCTGGATAGGCAAAACAGCTTGAAAGCTACTGCCTTATCAGATTTGGCTGGTGAATAAGACAAGGAGCAGACTAAAATTACTCAGCCATTCCTCTATCTGCAACAGAGTTTAAACATATGAGCAAGCACTCTGCAAGTTCAATTAGCAAAACCAAGTGATTAAAATTATCATGTAAATGACATCATTTGGAGGGGAAGATCTTCTTCAGTGTGAGATGATCTTGATCTACAGAACACAACACCCCTATGTATGGGCTTGAAACACCACTTGCAATTATACTCTACTCTAGAGGGCTACTACTTTTATACTTTAATTTTATTCTATGGGAGCTACTAGACTTTGAATGACAGGCAACGTTAAATATAAGCAATGGGATCACGATCCTACACAAGTGGTCCTATTCAAATAAACACATTCTGAATGTTACCAGGATAAATATGTAACACCAAAAGTTAAGATACCATTAGTGTTCATTACTGTTCAAGTAAAGCGAGGTCACTGGTTTAATTTGCATGTCTGGTATTGAATCTGTACATTTTTTAAAAATCTAATAGCTAACGCTGAATGCTGAGATAAATGAAATATGGCACATGTTCAGCAAACAGCTCTACATTTCAAGGTTGAATATCAGTTTGAATTGCACATACAGTTTCAAAAGGGGAGGGGAAGAGAACTAAATGCAAAATATTTTATAATGAAGGGCCAAACTATATGTTACAAATTGCACAAGTTTGCCATGTGAAGTAGCAGCCATAGTGCAGCTGTGAGAACCTGGGGGCAACTCCATTCAGAAGCACTGGAGAACTCCTTCTGATCAAGACTGTGAGAGGAGGAGGGGCTCCTGCCTTCTCCCTGTGCCATTTTCCCAGGCCAAAACAACTGGGTTAGGGGGACAGGCAGGACCTCATTATCTTCCACGAAATATCCCCGTTTCTACTTCACCCTTTGTTGTCTCTGTGCCAAATTTTAGAGCATAAGTTTCTTAGGACAGAGAATGGTCTTCTTGTACATAAAGCACCACATTGCCAGCTGCTGGCTCCCCTCCATCACCGCCCCTGTGAGAAGAAACCCCTCAGAATGGCACCTGAAATGGCAGCAGTGGCCATAAACAGCAAGAGAAGAAGAAAGATGAGGGTAGAATATAGCACAACAGGAGACCGAACGGGGCAGGAAGCAAACGGAGTGCACAGGAGGGGAGGGGAGAGAAGTAGAACCAGACTTATAGGGGATTTTCTGTTCCCATGGGTCCTTGCAGGTCCCCCCTCTGGTGTTCATATACAGTGTCTAAATAAAATACTAGAAATGATGAAGTGCTAAAGCCAATATCAATAAACACTATCTTTGTTGTTACAATATATAATGTGTAAGTAACCATCAAGTTTCAGCAATGCAAACCATATTATGGTTCCAATTCTTCATTACCAACTAGGTTACTGTTCATTTTAAAATTACTCTTACCTCCATGGTATGTGTTTTTCCCGAAGATGTTTGACCATAAGCAAATATAGTACCATTGTAGCCCTCAAGAACATCTGAAAGCAAAAAGGAAAAAACGGAATTGGTTATATTTATGGACTACTATAAATCATGGAGAGAGAAAAGCACCATATGTATTAGTCAACATTCAGTAAGAAAGAGGAAAGAAAAATGGGAAATTAAGGAATGGCATCTGCTAGAAAATGCACAGATGTACAGCGTTGCTACGGTAACACAAGGATACCGGATGTCTTGACAGCCAGATCTAATTTAGATAATGATGAAGACATTTGTACCTTCCTCTTGCTTTCCTGAATAAACATACTTTGAACTCTGGTTAGTGTCCAGTTTATTAGAATTAGAGTATAAGGAAAGAAAAAAAACCTGTATCTACAATGTGAACTTTCCAGCATTGCATAGGAAGTGAATCAAAGCCAGGTTTTAAGACACATATACAGTTTTTTCTCCACCTGGGATTATTTTATGCTCCTTTATCTTCCTGAAGTTTAAAGAAAAAATTAGTATCATAAGGTTCCTTCTCTTTGAGAGAATGGACCCCACTTAACTCTGCAGCTTTACATAGAAGGACTGAAAGGCTATAAATAAAATGAGCAGTCCTCCTACAAATAATACTATGAATAGGCGTGATCGTTCTTCAAGGACAATAGCTCAGGGCACATAATCTGTTAGATGGCAATAGGGAAGGAGGCCAGATTGTAGACTCTGAATGAGAGATGAGTCCTCCTTCCTGGAAAATATATATTTCTCTTAGGCTAACTTATCCAATGTAGCATTTTTCAAGCCTGAGAAGAGAACCAGCCTCAGCCGAAGTTTCATGCTAAACACGATAGAAAAATAGTAAATTGGATCCAGCCAGCCTTTGTGCTGGTGAAAATGGAAAGATAGGTCTCTTCTGACCATCAAACAAGGCTTACGCTGGGGACCATGGGACCTGTATCTTCAAAAGCCATAAGGAAGAGAGGAGTTGGTTTTATACCCTGCTCTTTACTACTCAAAATAGTCTTGGAGCAGCTTACAATTGCTTTCTGTTCCTCTCCCCACAACAGACACCCTGTAAGGTAGGTGGGGTTGAAAGAGTTCTGAGAGAACTGTGACTGACCCAAGGTTACCCTGCTGGCTTCATGTTGAGGAATGGGGAATCAAACCCAGTTCTTTAGATTAAGGGCTGTAATAAGGAGGGATAGGGCTGAGAGCCAGTTTGGTGTCGTGGTTAAGAGCACGGACTATAATCTGGGAGAACCAGGTTTGGTTCCTCACTTCTCCACATGCAGCTGCTGGTGGGAACTTGGGTCAGTCACAAGTGCTCTCAGAGCTGTTCTCTCAAGAGCAGTCCTTGAAAGAGCTCTCTCAGCCCCACCTACCTGTGAGGAGGGGAAGAGAAAGGAGACTGTAAGCCACTCTGAGACTCCGAGTGAAGGGCAGGGTATAAATCCAATTTCTTCTTCTGCTTCTGCATTTTCCTCCTCCTCTCCCTCCTCTCCCTCCTCTTCTTCTTCTAGTAAGGAGGGGATCTGGGCAAGATTGAGTCAAAAAGCTGACTGAATCCAACAGAGTATGCTGTGAGAACCACTAAAACTTATTCTGTCTTCCATGCAGCGTGATCTCTTCTTGTTTCTACAGAATTGCAGTTTTCTATCCACAGAACTAAGGTTTTGTGCCACCTTTGAGTAGCATGCCTCAGAACTGTTACAACTGTTGCAGATGGTTCTGGAGTCTGCTGTCAACTTACACAACAAGTTGTATGCCTGAAGGAGTACTTTCGACATATGCAAAAACAGAACAAGAAAAAACAGGCAGCATGTTCACAACATACCATCACACAGTCTACTGAAGAACAGCTACCATCCCTCCAACCCACCAATGAACAAGATACTTACCAGCATATACCATCAAAACAACGATACCAAAAGAGAGAGAGAGACTCCACATGGACCCCTCCTGATGGATCTCTACATCAAATGCTTTCGCCATAGAGTCCAAACCAATGTGATCAACAAACACCATCGTGTACAACAGAATCTCAGCCATGTGGAAAGGAAGGCCATAGACAGTCTCAGGAACAAACCATGTATTATAACTAAGAAGGCAGACAAAGATGGAGCCCCTGTCATCGTGAATAGATCAGACTATGTCCAGGAGGCTCAAAGACAACTTTCAAATACTGCTTTTTACAAACAACTGGATTCAGATAGCACACAGGAATACAAAAAGGAACTCAACAAGATTATAAAGGAATTACCCCCTGAATATTCAAGAATAAATCCTTTTGAACACACCACAGGAACCTTGACCAGGAACCTTTTATCTTCTACCCAAAATACATGAACCTGGCAACCCAGGACACCCCATTATCTCAGGCAAAGGCACTATCACCGGGGGATTATCTGGATATACGGACTATGTTTTAAGGTCTTATGCCATCAATGCTCCCAGTAATGTGCACAACACCACAGACTTTCTGAGAAAAATACAATCTCTGAACAGCCTACAGAGAATACTATTTTAGCCACTGTGAATGTGGAATCTCTATATACCAACAACCCACACAATGATGGATTACAAGCAATAAGGAACATGATTTCTGTCAACACAGCTGACATTGCCACCAAACTCCGCCATTTTTTTCTTACCCATAACCACTTCAGATCTGGTGACAACTTGTTCCTTCTGATCAATGGGACAGCTATGGGCACCCACATGGCCCCACAGTATGCTAACATCTTTATGGCTGACTTGGAACAACACTTCCTAAATTCCTACCCACTCACATCTCTCTTATACCTGCAATACATTGATGACATTTTTATTGTCTGGACACATTGTAAAGAAGCCTTGGACGTATTCCACCAGGCATTCAATGACTTTCATCCCACCATCAACCTGACAATGAACCAATCTCTGCAAGAAATACATTTTCTAGACACTACTATAAAAATACACAATGGACGCATAGACACCAACTTATACAGGAAACCTACTGACTGACAAACATACCTACATGCCTCCAGCCAGCATCCTAACCATACCAAATAATCCACTGTATACAGCCAGATTCTACACTACAGCCATATCTGCTCCAGTTCTACAGACAGAGATTCTCACCTGAGGGATCTACAACAAACCTTTTTGGAACTAAAGTATCCACACGATGAAGTCAAGAAACAGATTAACAAAGCCAGAATGGTACCCAGAGAAAACCTGTTGAAGGACAGGCCCAAAAGAGACAATAACAGAACACCACTAGTGGTCACATACAGCTCTCAACTTAAAACAGTTCAACACATCATCAGCAACTTATAACCTCTACTGAATAATGACAGTTCTCTTTCACACAAGTACTAGGGGGGTAATTGTTTTCTTGCACACAGAAAGCCCCCCAATCTCAAACAACTCACCCACAATAATACAACATTTAATTTGGACATGGGCATTGGTACCAGAGCTTGCAATAAACTCAGATGCCAACTTTGCTGTCACAAGATACCCAGATAACACAATCACCGGATCTAACAACATCAACTACAGCAGGGGTGTCGAACTTATTTGTTATGAGGGCCAGATCTGACATAAATGAGACCTTGTCGGGCCGGGCCATGTGTGTCATAAAACGTAATGCCAGGTAGCGGAGATATAAACTTTATAAAGGACACAAACACAAAGGGTTTTTTTACTTAAAATAAAAACATGCTTAAAACATTAGCACTCTTGCAATATTTTGTTTATTTAACAGTGCCTGATAACTGACAACACTTTCTCTGAATTATTGTATCAAAATGTCTGTGGCATTGCAATCTTGAGTATGTTGTTCAGGTGTAAGCTGCCAACCTACGATGATGCAGCAGCAGCAGAACCGGAAGAAGCAGCAGAAGACAACCAGTTCCACTGCGGGCCTGATTGAAGCCCTCCGGGGGCCTGATTCGACCCCCAGGTCACATGTTTGACACCCCTGAACTACACCATCTCAGGCTTATTAACTTGCTCATCTTCTAACACTGTATATGCCATTAAATGCCCGCAATGCCCTTCCATTCTCTACATAGGGCAAACAAGTCAAACCCTACGCCAAAGGATAAATGGACACAAATCTGACATCAAAAATCACAAGGAAATCTGTAGGAGAACATTTCAACCTCCCAGGGCACTCAATGGAAGGCCTCAAAGTAGCTGTTTTACTGCAAAGCAATTTCAGAAACAGACTGGAATAGGAGATTGCTGAATTACAAATTATTACAACACTCAGGACAAAGGAACCCCCAAAGGCTTAAAAGAGATTTAGGGTTCTTATCTCACTACACATGCTAAGTTACTCAGTTCTCACTTATACGCAGAATTAAACTTTGTTGGTCTTAAAGAAGCCACTGGACTCAAACTTAGTTCTTACATCTGATGTTAACTCTCCTATTATCTGTATACTATTTGCTGCTATTCATAGACTTCATCAACTGCATTATTCCAATCTTAAGACGTTCCTATTAATCTTGACTCTAATTAGCTCTTCCTGGCAACTAATCCCCCTCTACCTATATGTAATGCTTGAGGAAATCTGTTTCAATGTATCTGAGGAAGTGTGCATCTACACATGCTAAGTCTCTCAGTTCTTGTTTATACCTAGAACTGAACTTTGTTGGTCTTGGACGTGTGACTGGATCCAAACTTAGTTCTCACATCTGTTTGTTAACTCTTGTATTTGAATGCTAATTTGCTGCCATTCACAGGTCTTAACAACTGCTGTAATAAAATCTCAGCTATACTTTGTGAGTTCCAGGTTCTGCCCCAGGTGGCAATCCTCCGGTTGCCGTTGCTGCTCACCTGGTCAGCTCAGGGGGAAGCGTCCTGGGAGGGGTGAGACAAGAAGAAAGGAGGCAAAAGGACACCTCAGACAGGCAGGGGATCAGGTTCGGTTCACCTGGGATATCCCTCTGCCTGCACAGACCAAACCTTCAGCCAGTCAGGCTAAGGGGATGTGGGTCTCTCTGAGGTTCAGTTACTCTCCCCAGTCTCATCTGTGTCTCGTCCTCCCTGGTCTCCAGCCTCTCTTTCCTCTTATCCCCACGCCCCGCTCCCAGCACCCTCTCGTGTAACAGCCCCGTCCTTCCCTGCTTAGCCCCACCCCCCTTTATAACATTCCACGCCAGCTGCTCTGGCAGGGCGGCTCCTCCTTCCTGCTGTCGGTCGCTGAGTGTGGGGGCTGCTTTCTGCTCTGCGGGCTGAATTCCACTCCTCTTCCCCTCGCCTCTTCCTTCTGTTTCATTTCCTCTTCGTGGTCCTCTGGTATGTCTTCTTGCCCGACCCCCGAGCTCTGTGCAGCTTCTTTCTTCCTCCCGTGGTTGCAACGCCTGTTGAACTGCCTCTGTATTTGATGCCATTGGTCTGCATTCCCTTCCAGGTGAGTTAGCCCCTCCAGGGTTGCTCCCAGCCAGTCCCAGGAGGACGGGAGGCGGCTGACCGGGACATACTTATCCCCCAGTTACTCATGCATCTTGACCCTACCTAGCCCTTCATGGCAACTAATCCCCCACCACCACCTATATGTAAAGCTTAGGAAAACTGTTCCAGTGTATCTGATGAAGCACATGAAAGCTTATCCCCAGAATTAAACTTTGTTGGTCTTAAAGGTGTCACTGAACTCAAACTTTGTTCTACACACACATCTGCCACTGTATTTCAAAGCAGGTTTTGCTTCTTGGAAATAGCACAAAAATAGGGCTGCTTCAAAGAGAAATTTATTATTGAAGCACCAGATGTGTGCTAGAATCTGAGAATGAGGTATCTCTTAAAAGGTATTATTGAGATCACTCCTTACATGGCAGCTATAAGCTATGTCGGCAGTGAACAATGCTGGGCATCAAGACTGTTCCAATAGTTCTGGTCTGAATATATACCCCAAAAACACCTCTTGGTATTTTTGGGATACATTCAGGTATCCAGATGTTATTCAGGATTTTTCAGAATACAGGTAAATGGGTCCCCCCCAAATTCTGGAAATATATTTTAACAGTGTGTTTATGTCAGTATCTTCATGACAGGTCTTGGTATTGGCTTGCCAGATTGGTCGGGCTCTGGTTTGACATCGGCTATGTTCTGCTGGAATTCTTTGGTTTGACAATAGTTCTGGTGGGACTGCAAGTGTCATTTGCTAAAGTTGGATTCTCTGGTTTAACACTGGTTCTGTTAGACTTGTTGGTTCCGGTTGCATTTGAAGGCTTTTAGCCAATGGCTGCTCTTGTAAGTGGCTATTGGCTTCTATGCCCTGGAGAATGCATGGAATTTTTCCCCATAGGAAGCAATGGAGACAAGTAAGATGGCTGAAGCAGTTGGTTCAGAGGGCCGCAGAACTGGAGTCCTCAATGCAATCTACTTGAAACTGGGGGGGAGGGGTGTCTGTAGTAGACAGGCAGGACAAGGTTTCCTGCAATTTTGATATAATTTTCTCAGAAAACAGCCATTTCAGCCCTTTGGAAAGAGTCCCCCATAGGGAATAATGCCCCCCTCCAAATTTCAGAATTCTGAAAAACCCAAATCCAAATACTGAAACAGTATGGGGGACCTGAACAACCCTGAATACCAATATTTATGGCCTTCCTGAAGTCCACATTGGAAAAATACCATTTTTTTTCAAGTGCACATCCCTCATTATGCATCATATAATGTAGCTGAAGTCTAGAGTCAGCACATGAATTTATATTTGGGAGGAATAGTGCCACTTGTTTAGATAAGCATTTTTCTCCAATGTATGGAGCAATTATATCTAATGATGTGGACAAACTTACACCTGGAGTCACTATTTTATGACTGTCAAAATGGGCTAGAATCCAGAGAAGTCATAAGTGCCTACAGATTATTATTCTGGGGTTCCTATTATATGAAGTCTGCAAAATACAAAATAAATTTATGTAGCTATTCATTAAATACAAAAATACAGATATCGCCTTTAACTGCAAACTCTTTAAAAGCATTTTAAATATTCTTCGGATTAGCTCTTGTTTTGTATATTAACAAAGAAATACTCCCATGCAAGCACAATCTGATGAAGAATTTGTCAACATCCTTTAAAAAAAAAAAGTCCACCATTTCAAAATAGGTATCCACTTTTAAAGCAAGATTGCTGATTTTAACTGTAGCAGATTTCCATGGCAGTATAAAAATCAGTAAATTGTTTGCAGATCATGCTACAACACTGACAAGTCTTTAAGGTAACAGAGTGCTTTCTAATCTAAAGATAAGTAACACAACTGCTTTTATGTAATACCCCCCCAAATCTTAAAAGTGAAACAGCTTCCCATTTGGACATCATTCGTTACATAACCTGTTCTGAAAGAAGACATAAAAGAAACCGTAACCTAATCATCACATTACATCTTTATATGTGATATATCTGAATTCAACACAGCTTCAGAGTTAGGATAACTTTCGAACTATTTACCCCTTTAGGTGAAGGTATTTTTACCTATAAACCAACTAAGAGAACAAATCTGACCTACATTTGAGTCCAGTAACAAATCTGACCTATGTTTCCTTAGGCTTCTTAATACAGGTTTGCTAATTAGATAAATGATGTACCACCACCATTTTTAAGATGAATAGAACAGTTATGTCAGAAACTGGTATTAAAATTAAACAAAAAAATCTCATGGATCCTATCCTGGAACACCTAACTAAGGAGGAATTTATTCCTCCATATTGGTCACAATTGCAAAAATGGCTTTAGTATATATCATGAGCACTTTGTATGACCTGACCTTTATTGAATGTTATTTGTACATCTTCTTTCTATATTTTTGTAATACATTTGAAACATGTACTGCACCCCTATTATTGATGGATTACATGTATTTTATGGCACACTCTCCATATCTCCCTATGATCTGTACCTTCTAAAAGAGCGTATAGTCTCTCGCTGAACACTTACAGTTCTAAAGATTTGTAGTTTCACAATGTTTTTACCTTTCTAGTTGTTATGCATTTTGCACAGTTTAATAATTTTAAGTTTTTCTTATTGCTAATATTGATGGTTATATTATACTGATATTTTCTCAATAAAAGTAAACTTTTAATTAAAAAAAAGACTAACAAAATTTTATTCCTGCATAAACTTTCAACCCCAGATTTAGGATTTTTATTTCACTGTAACTGCTACTATCTTAACTTAACTTGTGGCTTTCAACCCATTAAAGGTGTTTTTGGCATAACTAGTGGGTGGTCTCTGTATTTTTCCTGACAAGATTTGAATTTTACATGCTTAGATTTTACTCTGTACTTATTGCATTTCATGGCCCCTTGATCCTGTTCTTCTTCTACCTAAAGAAGTGGTTCTTGTCCATGAAAACTTATGATGGAATAAAATATTAGTCTTCAAGGCACTACAAGACCCGTGTTTATTTTTGCTATAATGAGACTAACTCCGCTACCCCTCTGGTATTAAAACTGGTGTGCAAGTATCCATCGAGGCCAGCTCTCTCATCCATGGAGCTGTCCAGAGAATTGCTGCCAACTGGCTCTTCCTCCTAAAAATGCATTCCACCTTGTAAGTAGACTTAAGACACCGTCTTCCATGGTCCTGAATTGGTGGTTTTGTGGTCTCAATACGCCTACCTTGTATAAATTGTAAGTAATTTATTATAAGAGGACCTAGGATGACAGAACAGCAACTTGTGTCATCCCTGAAAAGCATCATCTCAGTGTCATACAACTACTTTACTTTCTTGCCAGTTACTGAAATTAAGACATTTATTTGACTGGCTGCTCTTCAAACCTATTTCTGGTACTGGGTACTTTGCTTTTTCTTGTTTACAGAGAGCTGTATCTTGCTCCTATCTCA
The DNA here is from genome assembly GCA_029375565.1 of Gekko gecko. Lineage (NCBI taxonomy): Eukaryota > Metazoa > Chordata > Lepidosauria > Squamata > Gekkonidae > Gekko > Gekko gecko. The sequence goes on from JAPDNY010000003.1 coordinate 49,238,920, forward strand.
ACAGGATGTCTTAATGTAAAAGTCTGTACTTAGAACACAAAGTTGGACAATGTAGGCCTGGCTTCAGCTAACAATGCATGAGAATGCTTGTCTCGCCTGGCCCGCTACATTTGAATTGACTCTTACAATACTGACTCCCTTGGCCAGTTTCCACAACACCCTCTTGGTCTATTTCCCTCTCATTCTGAAACTAAAACTCTCTCAAGCAACTGAGATGAAAGGGGGATTCAGGAGGGTAGCCGTTTTGGTCCGAAGCAACAGAACGAAGTTTGAGCCCAGCAGCAGCTTTAAGACCAACAAAGTTTAAGTCTGGTATAAGCTTTTGTGTGCGGACACACTTCATCAGATACCAGGAGCAACCCTCTCTTCAAAGTTACAAATACCAGGGGAGGTTCAGTAGTGAATATTTTACAAATGTCAGAAATGTAAGTCCTGGCCCTGCAAGGGGGAATGCAGCCCCCAAGTTATAATGATCGGAGTGTTTACAGTGGTCTCAGGGACTGCTTAGTCCCACATCAGCAACGTCTTCAGTTTTTGGCCACTTCTATACCTAAAGGGGAAGGCTCGCACCAGCTACTGTTTGCTCTTATGGCTTTCCCGAGAGGCTCCCACCTTGCAAAGTATCTTGCTTACCTTCACAGGGCACTGTGCTCACAGTGTGGCTTGAATCCCACTGCTTCTGAATGGGGAAGAGAAGGCATAGGTTTCTTATGCATGCCTCTTGCCCACAAGGCTAGGAAGTTGTCCTAGTTCAGTAACTGTAATCCTTTTGTGTTCCTTCCCCCCCCCCTTGGGAAAAAAACCTGCTGTTCTAGTAGGGGGTGCCAAGATGGAGGGATATGAACCCCTGCCTGCTTGTCTGCACTAGTGGCTTGCTTGGTAAATCACCTTTGCTGTATGAAGGGCAATAAGGATGGAGGGTTGTGTGGTATGTCAAAAACCTCGTTACTTCCTTCTCTGTATTTCCCTAATGAAAAGGACTGCTGCCTTTACACAGACTACCAGGGGATTAAAACTCCCTGATTACAGGCAGCTGCTTTCCTATGTTCATTATCTACCACTATGATATATTTCAAGCAGAAAAATTTGAACTGTGCGGATGTGGACATGAAGATTGGGTTCCCTAACGTTATCATAATGTAGCTACTTTCTTAAATGTACCTTCCAGCCATGGGCAATGTGGGGAAGTTGTCTGAAGAGACTGCAAGTGGCAACGCATTTGCTAGGGACTGGTGGTATAGTCATCATCATTGCTAGGTGAGATCTTTTCCCTGCTATTATAGTAATTCTTTTAACTTGGGTGTTAGGGAAGCATAGGATCCTGAGATATTGTATCAAGGTAAGTTCAGGCTTACCAGTGGTCATTTTAGACTAGACCATAGGATTGCTCAGCACATGGTGAAATTTTGAAGAATTACTCAAGTGTATTAACTGCTCTAGCTAGGGCAGCATGAGAACTGAACCTGTTCTTCAAATAAGTCTTTAAGGTCCTTCCTTTAGCTCTTGCACAAGACTTGCTGTACTGACAAATCTCCTTCTCTGCCCAAACCAGAACTGAGAAAATGGATGAACGCCCTATGCATCTAAGACTGGAAAGTTTAGGTAATAATAGAAAAGCCCCAAAGGAGCCTTTTCAAGGGCATAAATCTCAAGATCTGATGAACAAAGATAGTTCAGCTGGGAGGCTGCTGAATCTGAGTTATCCTAGTACAATGATTAGAATGACAGCTATTCCTATCTGGTTATGGGTGACTGTCACTTCCCTCATCATCATTTTCTTTCTACAAAACCAAATTCGGCAGTACCCCTGTCCTCACTAAACAATCACAAGCTGCCAAGGAAAGCTGGAGAATCAGAAGTTCATACTTACCTAAGCACTAACATATGCTAAATCAGGGGTTCTCAATGACTAGAACATTCAAATATCCTTCTAACAGAAGTCTCCTAAGCAGATCTCAAAAATATTTAAATCCCATAATAAATGTACAACAAATAAACTACACTAAACAAAAAAATTGTTTTTTAAATCTTTTTAATGGCAGAAAAAGCAAATGAAAACACCCTAACACAATCCAAAAAGGAGTCAGCAAAAGCAATATGACCAAATCATTCAAATGTTAGCTGAAGGGGATAACTGTTACACTTTCATAAAAGAGCCAGGGTAGTGCAGTGGTTAATAGTGCTCGACTAATATAGGAGAGACCTTGGTTTGAATCCCCACTCATACCATAGAAGCTTGGTGGGTGACCTTGGGCCAGTCACACCCTCTCAGCCTAATCTACTTCACAAGGTTGTTGTGATGATGAAATGAAGGAGAAGAATAATGTAAGCTACTTTGGATTCCCAATGGGGAGAAAAGCAGGGTACAAATGAATGAATTAAACAAATAAAGGTTAAAAGGGATGGGTCAAAATATGTGTCTCTTGAGGCAAGGAGTATCCAACAAATTGGTGCAACTACTAAAAAGCCCCCGTCATGCACAACTAAATTGCATATGGAACTGAATGACACTGAACAGACAAAATGGGGATGGAGAAATGAAGGTTCTTCATTGCCATCATTGACAGAGAATAGAGCCTGAAATGGACGACAGCCCTCAATCGATCAGGATTTGCCCCAAGCCCTTCTCCAACATCAGTCTAGCAATTCATGCAATTTCACTGCCACAAGCTGTTTGGTAAAGCAAGAAGCAGAAGGTGTTCTAGGCAGTGGGTGAAAAAAGGCACTTTGGAGTGATCATGTCAACAGCCCGGGTCACCTCCACTCTACAGATCAACACTCTACAGATTGAACATGGCTATCATCCATATCACTCAGAAAAGGCTGACCATATCTGTTGGTTCCTGATCCCCTGTTGAAGGAATCAGTAGTTCTAAGTCTAGACATTATCAGATGATGCCCTAACTAGAGATGTAAAATTTCCGGAAATTTTGAAGCTCAGGAAAAAACACAGGTTTTTCCTGTTTTTTTCCCAGAAAAAAACGGAAATTTTCGGAAAAATTGAAAAAAATGCTACATTAGCACTTCCTTTTTTTCCCCAGATTGAAAGTCATTCTTTTACTTTAGGAACATAAAATATAACTATGGACAATTTTACTTGGCATGAAATTATCACAACTAGCATATTAAAAATATAATGTATCCAAACAATTATTACAAACAGAATTTACTTTTTTATAGTATTTATTTGTAATTGTAACAAATGGAGCAAGTAAAGAACCAGATTAGTAGTAATTAAATTATTATTCATACAAAGGTAATAAAGGTAAACTAAAGTAGCTAAATGATTCAGTTTTCTGAAATCAAATAAATGAAAACTCTTACCTTTTTAAAGTAAGTATATACTTTCAGGTCCTTTTTGTTGCTCTGTATTTTCTTCCAATGCTTTGAGGCCTAGTAAAGCCTGAGTGCCAGTATACCCACCCACATGCAAAAACAAAACTGAAACCTTTTTCTTTTCTTGTGACAATAGCACCTCCTAAAGGAAGAAATGCATCTTGTTCTTGCATTGGAGCGTTCAATTTGTAACCTAGGACTTGCTTGTCCTCAATGCACAGAAATTAGATTAATCTGATACCATACATATTTTTTAGAAATGGTTTGGAAAATATTTGAATACCTTGTCTTAAAATATTTTATTCATCATGTTAAAATAAAACTTTCCAAAACCATTTTTTTTCTTTTCTTTTTTCAATTTTTCCAATTTTTCAGGAAAAAACGGGGAGGGGGGCTGTTTTTTTCCGAATGTTTTCAGTTTTTTTCCAGGCCTTCACATCTCTAGCCCTGACTATGATAAGGAAACTACTAAGAATTCCTTCACACCTACATCATCATTGCCTGGCAGGAACAGAACACCAAACTGAGATTGTGCCACCCTGGATATGTCAGGTGCTGTGAAGAAATACCTTTTTCCTGGGAAGTTTGAGCTGTGCAAAACCTCCAAGTTGTGTTTTAAAAGTTTTTTTCCCCTCTGAGCAAAGACCAGACAGCAGCAGGGGGAGTCAGTGCAATTGCTTCCCAGACATACCTCCATACAAATGCTAATAGATCTAGCAGGAGAAAGAATGGGTGGGTCAAGCTCTTCCCCTTCTCCAAGCAGGGAACAGAGATCTGGGGGACTTTAGGCTAGAACACATCCAGGAATAATCTCCAGTAAGATGCCCAAGAAAATACTTCTCTGACATGGCCTGACCTGGTCAGGGGGTAGGGAAAAGAGAGGTGATAAAACCTCCTTGCAACAGGAAGACGGTCTCTTTTCCTTGGGTGCTGAGGCTATGAGTGCACACAGACCTCTCCACTGAGGAGGCAGCCATGGTTGGCCTGGACACCTGAAGGAAGCTTCAAGGTAATGGCTACTAGGCATATATCTGTAACTTCTTGAAGCCAAAGAGCCTGTCCTATATTTTAACATCTGATAGGGCATGTGTAAAGAGAAGGACAAAGGATTTGTGTTTTACCTATTCCTTTTGTATCCCTTGCTCAATCTGGTGCTGTGCTAAAAGTATGCTTGTAAACATTTTCTTTTCAATAAATACTTTATAACTTTTGATGCTGGCAGGGCTTCTCTGTACCACATAAACCTCCATTGTCTTGGACAAACTATTTTAAAAGGAGCTCTGGGGAAGGCAGACAGTTGTCAAGTGGCTATTCCTCCAGGGACACCCAAGGCAGGAAACTGTCCTCATGGTGACCCTGCACTGGGCAGCAGGAGATACACAGGCAAGACCTCAGAACTTGGAAGGGAAGCTGGGAGTCTTGAACCTCCCAGTGGGCAATTCCGTACAAAGGTCAGGTGGTGGCAGCAAGAGAGAGAAACAGAAAACCTAAGAGGGCAGGGCAGAATAGGATCTACAGGCCAGAGAAGGCACATTCTGCACAGGACACACATCACATGACAGAGTCTTATGGGTGTCATGGCTGCCATGAAATCCTGAACTGCACCAGATTGGGGTGACAGGATGGCCTGTTCAAATAGTTAATTTTCTTCCCACTGACTATCTGCAGCAGTTTCAGGCCTGCCACACCAAAGTACAATGACTAAGGCCCCTTTGGCTCAAGAAGGGACAGGGAGAGAGATTAATTCATAAATTTCTGAACTGTCTTTCCCTAACCTAGTTTGTTACTGTCTTATTTCCCTCCTACACTATATACTTCTGGCAATGGGACTACCAGCCTCCCCCAGTGGGTACATGCAGTACCATTCATTAGGATCAACCAACATCACCACAGTGTGCAAGTGTTTGAGTTCTCTAGAACTCTTAATCACGACAAATATTTAAAAACATAAAAAGAGAGAGGGAAACAAAAGATGATATAGGCCATAATGTTAAGACCTCTGGTCAAAGACTTGTGCAGAATGTGTTGCAGTCTCTGTCAGATCTGGTGCTGGGAACAGCTGGTTACCACTTGCAGCCAAGCTTTTCTGGGAAGAAGGAAAAAGCCACCTGCATGGTCCAACAGAGCCCTCTCAGCCAAAGAAGTACAACTCCACCAAAAGAAGCACAAAACAACTGAGATCTGGCCCTAAGCCCCTCAGCAAACAGAGTGTAAAACTAAACAGAGGAACAATCCTTTCACTTCACAGAACAACCAAGGAACACAGACACTGATGTAGAAACATTTAAAAAGACAGCTGTAGAAAGCAGTAATGTAAAGACGGAGACAAAACCAGCAGACTAAAAAGCCATGGAAGAAAGAATAGGGCTGGTTGGCCATTAATACAAGGACCTTTTGGAAACACTGTCTTTACAAATGACTTCAGAAACTGATGCAATCAATTTTGTGTATAAATTACATTAGTCATTGCCATTACTGAGGAAGTTCAACGAAATGAAGTTTATAATATCTGGATTCTTTGTTTATATGCTACATGCAATTGAAGACTTCTCTGCTGAACTTATATTGTTTGATTTCTCTATATGCTAGTTGCTATATACTACATGTGACTTGAACACTTAAGACTTCTTTCCTATGCTACATGCAATGTAAATTGAAGACTTCTCTGTTATACCTATACTTTATTGGATCTATTCACATGTATGGACTTTACTGCTTTGCCTATCATTAATACTATCATTATATATATTTCTGTAGTGTTGTTTGTTACACAGCTGTAGTTGCCATTTGACTTAGATTTCTGACTGTGTTTTCTGCTGCTGGATTAGAGAACAGCATATCACAGGCCTCCAGCAATAGATAAACAGCTGTTTTCTGACAAAAAGCTGGAAAGAAAAAAAAAACTGATGTGGGGAATGAGTTCTATACAGAAATTACAGACAGTAAACTATAAAAACCAGCTACTAAAACCAATGAAAAATGCTTGAAGAAAGACAAATGCACATTTGGTTCTTCTGTCTTGCCTTAAAACAACATACTAATTCTTAAATATGCAATAATATTTTGTGTGTATATGTGTTTATTCAAATATAAAGTCTATCTATTCCAATGGAACAGGTTGAATTTTTTATTTTATAGCATGATGCTTATATACATTTATATGGTTAATGCAAAAGCATTAAAAACAGGTCCCTGTTCTAAGGAAGGTCACAACTTAAATGTTTACAGTTAGAGGAAAATGTTCAACACTGCCCTCATAACTTAATTATCTTGTGCTTTCCTTGCAGCAATCTATAGTACTTGAAATGGGTTTGTTTGTTTTTTCCCAACCCAGTGATAAGATGCAATATCTCCACAATCTCCCAGAGTGAAGAAATTAAAAATGAAACTAAGGAGTCATCTTGAGTGTCCTGGATTCATAAAATTTGACAGCATCTAAAAAGGAAAATGACCCACAGGAGCAGTTGTCCCAGGAATCCAGAAAGCTTCTGGCATGATCACCCCCTTCTTGCAAACCACCCTTCACCCCTTTTTTACATTCTTATCCCAGCTTTAATTTTTCTATCTCTTTTTTCCTGCTTCTTTTCATCAAGCCATTTTAATTCCACCTGATAGAGGCTTCCACTCACACAAGAACCTAGTAGAATCTTTAGTTTAGACTATAAGCTCCTTCAGGGCAGGGAGAAAGATATGGTTTTTTCTATGCACCTACATTAACTCTGAGAAGTGCCAAGCACATTTATATAATCACCATACTCTAAAATAAAAATTCACCTTTGCAATATATAGGCTGTAGCGCTATATGGGAATTAAAAAACTCAGAAATGCACTTCCTAAAGATGTTCTGATATCCTAGGGCTTTTTCTTTACACATTTTACACACACACACACACACAAAACCCGATCACAAATTATTCAACCAAGTCAGGCGTCCTAATAACTGAAATGGGACAGTCAGTAGACTGACAAGAGCCCAGCAGGTAACTCCAAATCATTAAAATATAATTTTGCCTTTATCCAGTGCTCCAGATGTCCCCTGTAAACTGCTACAGTAAAAAAGAAAAATGGCCACCAGTTTGCCTTATATTGGCCATGTATTATTTCCACGTACTCCAGTGACAATGTCTAGTAACCATGGTGCTTAATTCCTTTCAGTCAGCAGTTTTCAGCTGATAGGGCAGTCATTTCCCTGCACAGAAAACAGACTGAAGCCTTTTTATTCCTCTAACAACAGCCAGAGCAGGACACGAGAAAATCAAAGGGGAGGGGAGGCAGGCAATTATCTGGAGCCTGTGTATTAGCCTTTAAATATTATGCTAAAGATATATTACAGAGGAAGGGATGTTAAAAAACACATCTAAGATCTGTAGTACTGTTATGTAGACATTTTATTTCCCTCAGAATAATGTAGTTTGGTCAAATATTGGAGGGGGAGCATGTTTTATGTGCTATTTCAGGGGGGGGATCAGCAATTTATCATCCCTACACCTTTCTAGTCTGGATGCCCAAACAGAAAACTGTATGTCAACTGGTATTCATACCAACAGTCATAATGACTACTGAGCAAAATGACATTCTCAGTAATGAACACCTCTTTGAAAAGATGTATACATAAATACATCCTAGATATAGCTTCTCTGGTCCCAAGACACTATGCAGGAAAAAGCCCTAAGGGCTGGGATGCCAGTTGGAATAATGAAGACATGATATATTGTTCATTGAGGCAATTCATGAAGGTGTACTCCCAGCAGTTATTCCTCTTCCTCTGTCTCAAATTTCAACAAGAATTTATATATTTTAGTAATAATATGTTCATTATTTGTACATAGTTCTATTTCAAATACAGAGTTGGACCTTTTATCTACTTTAAAATGTTCTGAGATTTGTAAATACGAAAACCATTGATGGAAATATCCTTCTGTTATCAAATCTTCTCTTGATTTTAGTTTATATTCACCTTGCAGGAATTCCAACGTATCATGACATGTAAACTTGTCATTTTCTCTTCTAAAACGAGCTTCGTGTAGTGATAACCACAGGTGTATTTTTGGACAAATCCTAGGCTTATATTTATTCCATATTCTCAAAATGGCACGTCTAACATAATGGCTATTAAATTCTGTGTTAACCATAGCTTTATCATACCACAGGTATCCATGACACCCAAATCTCAAGTCATGTCCTTCGAACTCCAATAATCTTGTTTTTTAGCAAGATCCAGTCCTTCATCCACACTAAACAACAAGCAGCAAAATACAATTTAAAATCAGGTAAACCCAATCCTCCTCTTTCCTTTGCATCTTGTAATATCTTATATCTAATGGGTTTTTCCCTTGCCATATGAATCTGGATATATCTTTCTGCCATTGTTTAAATATTCATCTCAATCACAGATATTCTCTCCAAAAGTGACAAATGAACTTTGTCCCATCTCAGCATATCTTTTTCATTCCAAGTTTTAATACAATTATTTTATATTATTATAATATAATAATTTTGAAACAACATACAATTCATATTTGTCAAGGTGATACCCAAATATTTTACCTTCTTTTCAATTTCAAAACCCGTATTGTTTATCAGATTTGTTTCATCTTGTATTTTCATATATTTGTTAACATCTTAAACATTTTAGTCTTTTGTTTATTAACCTTAAAGCCCACTACTGCACCAAATTCTTTCAATTTAGTCATTAAAGTTTCAATTCCCTTTAAAGGATTTTCCAAGACCAAAACCAGGTCATCTGCAAAGGCTCTTAACTTATAAGATTCTCCTTTAATCTTCACACCTAGAATTCTTTCATCTTTGCTTACATTTCTATTTGATATTTCCAGAACCAAAATAAACAGAAGAGGCAACAATGGGAAACCTTGTCTTGTTCTTCTTTGTATCTCAAATGGTTTGGTCAAATCTCCATTAATAATTATTTGTGATGTAGAAATTGATTTTACCCATTTAATGAGGTTTTCTCCAAAATCTATATCCTCCAAGACCCAAAACAAAAAGGTTAAGTTCAGATTATTAAAAGCCTTCTCTGCATCTAAAAAAGTCAATGCAGCTTGTTTTTGTTATGTTTTTCCAAGGACCCCAAGATGTCTAATAACTTTCTAACATTGTCTCTCAGCTGTTTTGTAGGTAAAAATCCACTTTGATCATCATGTATAAATTCCTGAAGAATCATTTTAAGTCTTTCAGCTAATATCATTGTGAATAACTTGTAATCACTGTTCAACAATGGCATAATTCTGTAATTTGTTGTCATTGTTAAATCTATTCCATCCTTAGGTATTAGTGTTATATTAGCCTCTTTCCATGTCTCCAGCATCCTTCCTCTTTGTAGAACTGAATTAATCGTGTTCTGTAATGGTTGTAGAAGTTCATCCTCAAAGCACTTATAATAAATACCCGGAAAACCATTTGGTCCAGAGCAGTGTTCCCTCTAAGCTGTGTTAGTGTGAGCTAGCTCACAGTTTTTTAGCCTCCAGCTCACATATTTTTTTCTTCGCTCAGGAAGGACGGCTCCAGAGCAAACTAATTTATGCTATAGCCAAATTGCTCACTAACAACTTTAATGCCAGTAGCTAACAAAGTAGAATTTTTGCTCACAAGACTCCACAGCTTAGAGGGAGCATTGATCCAGAGGCCTTACCAGGCTTAATCTTTCTTATGGCTTCTACAACTTCTCTTACTGTTATAAGTTCATTCATAATTTGTCGTTGTTGTTCTGTAACACTAGGTAAATTTTGTTTTCTAATATATTCATCCATTTTTTTCTAATGGAATATCATAACTCTTATTTAAATTTGAATAAGAAAGGTAAACTTATTTTTGTATAGCCACTGTATCAGCTAACACTATATCTCCCTCTTGTATTTTCAGTATCACTTTCCTTTCTCTTTCTTTTCACAGTTTATATGCCAACCATTTCCCTGGTTTATTTGCAGATTCAAAATTTCTTTGTTTTACATAGTTCAATTTTATTTCCATTTTTTTTACTGGTAACATAGATAACTGTTGCTGTACAATCTTGATTGGTTGAAAAATATTTGTTTTCACTTGTGAATTCCTTAGTTCTTCTTCATCTCATCCAAAATATTTTGTATTTTTGCTTGCTTCTTTCTCTTAAGTTGGGCATTATGCTGCATTAAATAATCTCTAATGAAAGCTTTACTCGCATTCCTAGACCATTCTCAAATCAGTACACTTATTTAAATTAATGACAAAAAATTCTTTTATTTTCTTTTTGCATTCTTTGACAATTGTTTCATTTAGTTTCCTTTATAAACCATAATCACAGGGTTATGAGCTGAAAAAGTCTTTGGCAAAATCTCTGCTTTAAAGAGCTTAGTAGCTAGATCTCTTTATGTCAAAATCATGTCTATTCTTGAAAAAGATCTATGCCTTTCTGAAAAATATGTAAATTTTTTTGAATTACCATTTTTCTGTCTTTATAAATCAACCAGCCCTAAATCGTCCATCAGCTCAAATAAAACTTTTGGTAGTTTACTTTGAAAAAATTAAATATTTTTCTCAGTGATCCTATCCATTTGTGGGGAGATCAATCCATTCCAATCTCCCATCAAACACCAGCTTTCATAAGGTAAGTCTATTAAGCTCTCCATAAGACTTTTGTAAAATACTGTTTTATTTTCACTTGGGGCATATAATCTCATCACCATAGTCTTAACCCCATGTAAATTTACTTCAATGCCCACAACCTACCATGATCATGTTTTAGATGAGATTTAATATACAAAATAATCCCATTTTTCTTTTTATTGTCAGCCAAAATAAATTCTTCATCCAAGGTTTCCTAACCAAATACTTTGTCTTTTTTCTTATATGAACCTCCTGAAGACAAACAATATCTTGCTTTAATTTTTTCAAATAAGAAAAAAAAATCTCCTTTGAGTGGCATTTGCTGTATTGATATGCCATGTTAAAAGTTTGTAATCTATATTCTTTTCAATTTTTAAAAAAAAATAGTTTAAAAAATGAATTAGTACCCATGGCACCCAGCTCAGTATCATCTTTGCCCAGTTGCTGTTTCTGTACTTGAGTAGATTGTTGGACTTTCCATTTGAATTTCCTCAAGATCCCTTTTAAATCTTTCTAGGAAGCCTCACCTTTTGAACAGAATTCAATCTAAGGCTGAGTTCAGACTGGCAATTTGCCCCGGTAGGGACCTGGGCCAGCGACGACTCAATCCCGGAGTAAATGGGGCGTTCACACAGGCACATCTGCCTGGCGTCCCCCACCCATAGCCAACCCGTGCTGTTGCGCTTCACCACTGGATTAAAAAGATACCTGATAAAACCCGTAGCAAATCCAAAAGCCCGCATGTGTCGCGCATTTCTCTGCTTCCAGGGAGTCTGAACGTGCAGCCAAAAAGCCGGGAGCAACCTGCATTGGGCAGAAGGCAGCAGCGGTGTGATTGGCTGTGCTCTGCTCCACTGCCCAATGCGGTGCCGGCGCTACGGGGTCCTCCCCCAATCGGCAAAATGTGCTTATGCGCATGAGTGCATGGGTGCTCATGCGCACATACACCCATACACCCACAGCCGAATTAATGGGGAAACGGCGAATATAGCACGCCTCCGGTGCAGCAGTCTGAACGCTCCCACGCGCCTCCATCCCATATATTCCGGCAGCGGCCCCCGCTATGTGAACGGGAAAACCTGGTATAGTTTATTCCGGGGCTTTTTTGCTACAACTGCTACTGGAGCAAACTGCCAGTCTGTACTCAGCCTAAATCTCTGTTTCTTAAAAGTAAAGATCACACAACCCCCCCAAGGAATCCCACCAAGAAGCAATCTTTTTCTGTTTTAATTTTTCAGTCAGGAAAGCATAATCTTTTCTCTTTCATAAAATTCTAATAGGGATTTCTTTCAGAACAATTATACCTGAACTGTCAATTTTTAATCTTGTAGTGAAACATTTTGTTACCGTCCATGGGGATTTCTTGGCAAAGATACTGGAGTGGGTTGCCATTTCCTTCTCCAGTGGATCATACTTGGTCTGAGTTCTCTGCTGAGGCCTGTCCATCCTGGGTGGTCCTCCACAGCATAGCCCACAGCCTCATCGAACCATGCAAGCCCCCTCACCATGTCAAGGCAGTGATCCATGAGGATCAAACCTAAACAGCATGATAAAAAGTAGAGACATCACTCTGCCAACAAAAGTCCACATGGTCAAAATAATGGTATTCCCAGTAGTAATGCATGGCTGCACGAGTTGGACTATAAGGAAGGCCGAGTGCTGAAGAATAGATTCTTTTGAACTATGGTGCTGGAGAAGGCTCTTGAGAGTCCCTTGGACTGCAAGGAGATCAAATCAGTCAATCCTAAAAGAAATTAACCCTGACTGTTCCCTAGAAAGCCAGATCCTGAAGTTGAAGCTCAAATACTTTGGCCACTAAATGAGAAGGGAGCACTCACTGGAGAAGACCCTGATGCTGGGAAAGATTGAAGGTCAAAGAAGAAGGGGATGGCAAAGGATGAGATGGTTAGACAGTGTCACCGATGCAACAAACATGAAATTGAGCAAACTTCAGAGGACGATGGAAGACAGGAGGGCCTGGCGTGATATGGTCCATGGGGTCACGAAGAGTTGGACTCAACTGTGCGACTGAACAAAAACAACAACAAACAAGTGAAATATTGTTGGAGGACTTGGTCCCTCATCTTTTTCTTCTCAAACTAAACCAAAATGTCCCTTAGAACCTTCCCTGTTTTGGCAGACATGGAATTTATTCTACAAACTTTGTCAATTTCTGTCTCCATACCTCTGTCTTCCCACACCAAAAAACTTGCCTAATGTAAAATAATCATTTCTCTAGAACCTTCATCAGGGAGCTCAAGTAAAGCTCTCAGTCTCAAACAAAATTCTTTCTCTTTTAGTTCCATTAAAGCCAAATTATTTAGAAGTCTTTCCAATTCTCTGTAGTTTCTGTTTTATTCTCTAAAATAACAACCTTGTCATTAATTTGCTTATTCTCTTCAGACATCTGCCCTATAGATCTTTCTATTTTTTAACTTCCTCTTTCATTTCCTCTTTTATCTTTTCAAGTCTTTCATCCATTCTTTTCTCAAAAGCTTCAAATTTGTTTCCAAGATTTTCAATTTTGGTTCCCATTTGTTCAAATAATTTTTGAATCAAATTCAGTGTGGTGTTTTTTTCCACAGGAAGAGCTATGGAACCTTTCCTGTCTGGATTTTTTCTAGTACTCATTGTGGAATAAAATCCAAAATAAACAAATCTTGCAAGCAGTAAGCTCAGAACATACTTTGGATTTATTGACATTTATTCAAGAAACGAGCTGTTCACAGAAATGCATTGTCCCAAACATAGAATTTTAGAAGAAAAAGCCTTAAGTTTGGGGGTAATTTGGACCCCCAAACTGGTAAAATTTGTTAATGCCAACTTCAGAAAGCTTATCCTTCAGTACAGCATCACATTGCTTCCCCATACGCTTGCGATTTATGGCATCCTTCATTGGTAGATGGGGAACAGTGTCAATGTCCCATTTTGTCAGCTGTACTGACTCACTATGTGTAATCTGCCTCAAGTACACCTCCCAGTTTACAGAAACCTTTTCTGTCCACCGCCACCCAGCACAAGTAATCCCAGGGGTCCTCTTCCCTCTTGGAAAATATGCTTCCCCACTACACTAGATCATGAACTTTTTTCTCTGCAACCCTAGAAGCATTTTTGTGTGTGAAGCAGGGTTTCATCCCCACTTAGAGAGATCCTCCCCAAAATGTACACATATAATATAAACTCTCCAAGGAACTGGAGTCACCCACCCTCAACACTTGCTCAATCCACCACAAAAGTCATGAACATTCCATGGATCCACCAGCCACCTGTCAATGGCCAGAACTCCTAAATCAGCCCTTTTCTCCCACCACCTGTGTGATTCATCCACATCAATCCATTCTCCTCCAAATCTCAAGTCTGCTTTCACTGACCACTCCTTTCCTTGCACTTCAGTCCCACTTAGAGACCTGACTTTCCACAAAGACACACAAACATCCCATGGTGCTGGGGTTTCAGCCTAGGGAATAACAACTTGGAGACCAGTTTCATAAGTTCCACTCTGCTGTGGAAGTTGCAGGGTGACTTTGGGCCAGTCACTCTCTCAGCCTAATGTATCCTGCACGGTTGTTGTGAGAATAAAAACACATGGGAAGGACGATACTTGTAAATTGATTTGGGACCCCATTTGGGGAGAAAAGCAAGGTACAGATGCCTAGAAAATAAAAATGATACAACAGAATCTCATTAAGTCTTTAAGGTGAAAAGACTCCTATTTTATCTTAGCCTCCAACTACACCCCTGCTCTTGCATGTCACCTACCCAAACACAAATACTCAACACCTTCCCTCCCCCCAACAGGTATACTTCTCCTCCCCTCCCATGGCTTTTCAAGCACAGTTCCCATCATGCACCCCACTACATGCACTTCAAACTTTCCCTTCCATGCCCCTCCTTCCAGCCCTTATACACCTCCCCCCAGTTACACTCTGGCACTCCCATTCCTACACTTTCCCTAACACCCATTTCTGTCAGTAGCTCCCCACCACCACCACCTTTGTACATAATGACTTTCTCCTCCTCTCCCCCTGCTCTCTGGCATTGTGGCAGAGAAAGAGCAAGAGAGGTGGGCAGAGGAGAAGAAGGTGGCAGCAACAGTGGCTAAAGAGGTGGTGTCTGCTGCTGAAACAAAGGGGGAGGCCCAGTGTCCACACACATTCACGGGGAGGCAGCAACCCCCCAGCCTCTGACAAGAGGAGGAGAGATGGCAGCAGCCTCATGTGTGCAGCCTGGCCCAACCAAGAGAGTAAGGGGGGATGGACCCTCCAGCCAGCCAACCTGACTCAGGTCTTTTCGCTATTCTCGTTGCTGCTGCCACTCTCCAATTCTTTGCTTGTGGGCTGGATGACAGACCTGAACGGGCTGGTTCTGGCCCCTAGGCTGTATGTTAGACGCCTTTGGATTAGACAGTAGCTGATATGAAAGATCTCTACCTGAGAGCCTCTGCCAATCAAAGTAGACAAGACTGACCTTGATAGACCAACTGTCAGTATATGGTAGCATCATGTGTGCCTTATTACAATGTACAAAAAGAAAAGGCTCAAAGATATTTTACATCACCACTGTAGCGCATAAGATGCAAAGACCAAGTCACTCATATATTTTTTTTGCTTCTAGATTAATACTTGAACCATGCTCTCCTAGCTGGCCAACAGTGCATGGCTTCAAAGCAGCTGGATTTATGAGAACATCCAAGCCACACAGAAAAAGCTATGTAGCAGTACCATTTGTCCTTTGTGCCCATCCTGTCCCCTGATTTGAATGTACTACCATGGCAGGAAAGTTCAGGAAGAACGAGGCATAGTTCAAAATAGTTCCAAATTAGTAAGGCGTGTAAACTAATAAGTAAGTAATATAGCAACTTTATCTAACATAGATAAGATGCTCAATGGACTTGAGAAGGAATGGACACTGGCAGGGGATAAGCTGAGAAAAGGGAAAGGAGAAAAAGAAGACTGAACAAGGCAATGAAAACTTGAGAAGAATGGCAGGGTACTGACATAATCTAAATGTAGCAGTATCATACAATAAGTAATACCAACGTTAACAACTTTTTTAACATGACACTAAACTGTGTAAAAAACAACAACACTGAGCTTTGCCTTGGTGCATGCCTTTATTTAATACTAGGAATAAGGCCGGTTGTGGAAATAAATACAACGAGCTCTAGAAAGAGGCTCTGGGTGGATGCCCCGGTCCTGGGCACTCAGTGTCAATTTGCTGTGGTGACCTCAGCAGGATATAATGACACAGAGTCCACCATTTTCTCAAGAGGAATTGATCTCTGCTACCTGAAGAACAGTTGTAATTTTGAATGATCTCCACCCCTCACCTGGAGATTGGCAACAATGGTTCCCCAAGCAGAAAGGGCTGGTTTGGAGGGTGGAGTCTATGGCATTGTACCTGTCTGAGGTTCCCACCCCTCCTCAAACCCCACCCTCTCCAGGCTCCACCCCTCAAATCTTCAGGAATTTCCCACCTGGAGTTGGCAACCCTATCTCCTTCCCAGCCAATCATCAACCTGCCTTTATTTTCTCCTCACTTTAGCTTTCCACCCCCTACCATCACCTGCAGCCTCTGCCGTGCTCTGAAGCCCTGACTGCTACTTCACATTGGCTGTTATACAGGGGCCATCTCAGCAGGATGCAAGGACACAGAGTCCACCATTTTCTCCAAGGGAACTGGTCTCTGCCATCTGGAAAGCAGTTGTAATTCTGAGTGATCTTCAGCCCTCACCTGGATATTGACAACAATGGTTTCCCCCAACAGGCACAAAGGGGAAATGTATTTTACCTCAGAACACATTTCACCTGAAAACAGCAACAGCAAACAGTTTAGAATGTTAGAGGCAAAGGCCAGTCAGGCCGCATATGCAAACTACCTCTGTGTTCTGACTGGCTATGGGGGGGAGAGGAACAGCAAACTGTTTAGAATGTTGGAGGCAGGACTCAGGCAATGCAGTCAGTGGCTAGGGACATGTTCTGAGTGACAGATCATTCAGCCAATTGATTTTGACGCCCTGTGGAATATTCAGCAATGTGCCACCACCATTTGGCTTTTATAATATAGGGAGATGGGCAAATGATAATTGTAACTACTGTGGTTTCATTATTAGTGCCTGGAATCATTTATAGGCATGCAGCTCATGAGTTAAGGCCAAGTCTTGAGGTTTCAGCTGGCTACACATGACTTTGCCCAGGAGGCTATCATACTTGCATTTTTTTTTCAAAAACATAACATGATAATTCATTAAAACTGTAGTGAAATTACCACAATAAAAATCCAAGTTTTCTACCAGACACAACTCAAGTGTAAATAGGAAAGCAGAGCTGTTAGAATAATGAAATAATTACATTTTCTACAATAAAAAATAACTGGGAATCTCTTACCTTTAACGATTTGTTTGGCACAAGCATTATAGACTTGTTCCTGAGATGTATTGGGAGGTAACACTCTATCGAAGACATACGGTTTCCCTTGCTGAAATAAAAAGAACTATTTTAGGAAGGAATAAACACAGCAAAACTACTATTATAAAGTACAGAGATCCATCTACAATGGCACATCTGCTGCTTTAGGGTTACTGATTACTACGTAAGGTGGTAAAATCAACAAAATGCCTTATTTGGCATTTCTGAGGTAGCATACTCATAGCAGTTAACAAACATGTTAGAATTCTAATTTCTTATTAGAGCATCTGTTTGAATCTCAACTGAAGCAAGAAACAACAGACACATTCATCAGTGTCACAACTTGGAGGGTTTTACTTTCTTTACTGCAATTTAAAATATATGTAATCTGAAAAGACATCTAACATTGAAGAGGTGAATTCAACAAAACATTAGGAAACTCCCATATGCCACTAATTCCCATTTTGTTCCTCATGGAAGCAAAGTTCATTAATATTTATTGTGTTTACATCCTGCATTTCTTTCTTTATGCAATTCAAGGTAGTTTGCTTAGAATTCCCAGGAAGTCCAGAAGGTACTGACAAGACTGGGGCAAAATGAGAGACAGCAAAAAGTACTTTAAAAAATATTTAGAATTTATTCTAGAGAAGCCAAAAAATCTCAATTTTCTTTCACGTCAGCTAAGAGAATTCAAAAAAATAGAATGCGCAATATCCATCCAGTCTAAGATCTTCCAATTAACTCATCTGCAAAAACACCAACTCCAAGAATACTCCCAAAACAAACACACACACAAAGTATCCGTGAGGAATGGAGCATACATTAAAGTTTGCCAAAGGTACGCTGAAACAAGCAACCTAGGGTTGCCAGCCCCCAGATCCCAGCAGGAGATTCCCCCAGTTTCAGTGCTTCTCCCCACTGCGGTCCAGCTGGTTTAATTATGGTTTAAGCCCAATTTTACCACAGAGTTTGCCCAAAAACTACAGCATCCCCCACACGACATCCCTGACACAATGATGTCACTTCCAGGTAACATCATCATGTCAGGGACATCATACGATAGCCCACCCCAGAACTCTCTCCAAATCCCCCACCAGAGCAGCAAGGGGACCTTGAAACCCCAAAGCAATCTCTCATCTGAACAGCAACATATAACAACAGTTGCTAGGGGACCAGACTGTCATGTTCCAACTCTCCCTGTCAGTCCCTTCAACGGCTGGGTATATGAAGAGCCTACCTAATAGCTCCAGATCACATGACAGTATCAGTATTTTTTATTTATTTATCAAATTAATGCTCCGCAAGGATAAGGACTATCTGACACAGAGATTGTGTCAAAATGATCTCCTTGTAGCATTAATGGGGAGGCCATTTTTTTAAGAGTACCCCCACAGCAAATATTACAGGTTTCCCAGCCATAAGGATTCTTTAATCACCTCCCAACTGGTCTGAAACTCTGTTAAGTTTTCTCCCCTTATGGTATTGACTTCTGTGAGCTAAATGAAAATAAACTGGAGTAAACCACTGAAAACTCTAGCAAAGTTCTATTCACAGGAAGGATTCCAAATCCTTTGCCATTGGCACTCTGGAAGTGGATCTCTAGGCAGACATTTGTAGATGTTCAGACCATTCTCAATTCAAAATATACCTCTTTAAGATTTTGCCAGTCAAGTAATAGGAAGGCTGTGAAGTTAACTTCCATATGAATAAATTCTGTCTAATTATGCAGTTCCCTTTAGTTGCATATGCAGTCTGCAAACAAACAGCCTGTCCAAAACCTGTGCTCCATTAGCTTCATTTTGATTTCTCTTTAAAGGAAGACTATAAACCTGTCCCCTGCTTCATTTAGCAAATTCTGATAACTGCTAGTAAAAATGTGTGAAAACCCACATTTAGCCAGGCATGGGTCTTTTTTCTTTTTGCTAAAAGTTTACTTTTTTCTTTTTGCTAAAAAGACGGTTGAAGTATTATGCAGTTTAGATAAATCATGTATGCAATCATTTTGCTCACACGAGCCCTTCATTACATGTTGCTGCAGCCAAAATACACTTACCCTGCATGGAGATTCCTTTTATGTAACCTTAATTCTTCCTTTTGTAAAACCTCGGAAGCTGACTGTGTCCTCCCAAACCAGGATGCTTAGTGCATCAGATTCAGAGAGCTGGGAGATTAGGGGTTAATGCCTCACTGTGAAACACAGGTTGATTGACAGGTGGCTGCCTACATGCACCCCTCCCCCTTCTCTCTGATTGGTCAGTGTCAGCTAAGGAAACTTTCAAAAGTATTGTCAGAGGAAGTTGTCATTTGGACTTTGGCTTGGCAGTAGCCAGTCAGGAGGAATGTGAGTGCCAGTCCGAGGAAAACATACAAGTTCACTTTGGAAATGAAGGGACACAACTCCTTGCCCTTACTGTGTGCCAACGCATTTGTGGAAAAGTTCAGAAAGTTCAGAAAAGTCTAAGTGTCAGCCCTAGCTGGATTGTGCTTAGTCACAGTCTACAGAACTGGTGTTTAGATTTGACAGAAGAGACTGGACATTTAATGATTTCTATTATATTCCTGTATCAATCCCAAAACCTTTCCCCACTACAGCATAGCTTTAAGCCAGTTCCACCAAAACAGTTAACCTCACAAAAAAACTATGGCCCAGTTGCACAGTGCAGAACCAGAAAGAACTTGCGGGAAGGCATCTCATTGCAACCTGTTATCTCCTTCCCCACACTATTTCATCTTTCCCTCCTCTTGGCAACCCCCTTATGCTCACCTTTCCCTGTATTCTTCTCTCCTTCCCAACCAACCACCAGTTAGCCAGCTTTTTATCTGTCCTCCACCTGCAGCTATTTTTATTATTTTATTTTATTTATACTCTACTTTCCTCTACAATGGGGACTCCAAGCAGCTTAGCAGACATCATTCTCCTCTCCTTCATTTTATTCACATAACAACCAGTACATGGATGACACCCAGCTCTATCTGTTGTTGGGCAGCCAGTATAAGCCCTGGACCTGGCACTATAAGCCATGGCTGGACAGCTTAGGCTGAGCCGACTGAAATTGAATCCAATGAAGACAGAGGTCCTGTGCCTGAGTCAAGGGGGTCCAGGGTCAGAGATCTCACTCCCAACCTTTGACGGAGGTCCATTGGTGCCAGTGCTGGAGGTTAGGAGTTTGGGAGTGCTCTTGGATGCCTTCTTGATGATGGAGGCCCAGGTAGCAGCCAATGCTAAGTCAGCCTTTTATCTACTTTGACTGATTAGGCAGTTGGTTCCCTTCCTCAAACACAGCGACTTGGCAATTGTGATCCATGCGATGTTCACCTCGAGATTGAACTACTGTAATGCTATCTACATGGGGCTGCCCTTGTCTCAAATCTGGAAGCTACAGCTAGTGCAGAACACTGTGGCCAGGCTTCTGTTGGGTCTCCCCATGTGTGAGCACATCCAGCCTGCACTGAAAGCACTGCACTGGCTGCCTACAGCATACCGAATTTGCTTCAAGGTACTGTTTCTTACCTTTAAAGTCCTTTATGGTCAGGGGCTTGCATACCTGAGGGCAGGGGTCTTTTCGTAGAAAAACAGCTGCAGGAGCTCATTAGCATATGGTATGCTAATGAGCTATTAGGCTATTAGCATATGCCACGCTCCCTGACAGCACCGGAAGTGATGTCAGAAGGGGAAGCAAAAGGGGGGGAGGCATCTTCAAAAGCCTCCCCTTCCCTTCCCCAGCTGGTCTGGGTGGGGGAGCTAAGAGAGAAGGGGTTTAAAGTTTAAACTCCTTCTCATGAGAGTTGGGCCACAGAAGGAGGAAAGAGGGAAGGAAAGAGAGAGAGTAGAGAGAAGAAAAGAGGGAAAGAAAGAGAAGGAAAGGGGAGGGAAAGAAAGAAAGGGAAAAAGGAGGGAAACAGGGAAATGAGGAAAAAAGAGAAGAGAAGAGCAGAAGGTGGGAAAGAAAGAAAGAGAGAAGAGAAGAAGGAGTGAAAGAGGAAAAAGAGAGAAGGAAAGGAGGGAATGAAAGAAATTTGGCAGCAATTTGGCCCCATTATATCCTATGGGCCATTGAAATCAATGGTGAAAACATAGGGTATATTCTGGGGGCTGGAGGGGAGGGGTTTGAGGGAGAGGCTCCAAACTCACAGGATAGCTGTTGGAGCCTCTCACCAAGATACCCACCAAGTTTCAAGAACATTGGATCAGGGGGTCCAATTCTATGGGCCCCTAAACAGGTTGCCCCTATTCCCTCCATTGTTCTCTATGGTGGGAAAAAAGTTAATCCACAGGGCCTGCAAGACAGAGCTCTTCCACTAAGCTTTCACCCAAGTAGCCACCTAAAAACTAAAAACTGAATACTGGCAAAGGCCCTGTCCACTGAAACCATCACTGGCAGCCTTCGCCCCAACATCATACATGGATTGAAGCAAAGGCTTTAACATCAATGCTGACTACATTCCACTATGATTGATTTGCCACTATGTTCTGCCATCGTTATACAGTACTGATACTGATTCTAGCACTTTACGAACTGGTTTTATAATTGTTCTGTTTTATCGATCTTAATTTTTATATATGCCACCCTGAGCCTGCTTGGCGGGGAGGGTGGGGTATAAATTGAACAAATAAATAAACCCTGCACTGTAAACAGGCAGGCTGAATGTATGCAAGTGCCCCAAGGTCACTCACTGAGTCTCTATGGCAGACTGAGGATTTGAACCACAGTCTCTTGTATTATAATTTGAACTTCTAACTACTATGCCACACTGGCTTTTGAAGGGTGGGTCTGCTGAACAACAGCAAGCAGCCAGGCCTGGGTGAGTTGTACAAGTTAGGTGGTAAGTAAGTCACCAGGTGGTTGCTGCTGGTCCTACCCCAACGAGTCCTCCTTCAACAGCCAAAACCATAGTTGAAAAGGCCCTTCCCCTTCCTTTTACTGACAGACACCAAGGCTTCAACTGGCAATACTATTGTAATCATTTAGCAATGTCCACAGAGAGTGTTTGTTTCTTAAAGCTACACCTGGTCTGCCAATTGGGGGGGGGCTGAGAGGGGGATGTTGTTGTGGGTCAGCCAAGGCTCAGCAAGAGGAAGAACTCCATAGGAGAAGAGAACACTGCAGGAGAAGAGGAGCTGTAGCCAGCTCTGAGTCAGTAGAAGCTGACAAGCAGGAAGATGAGCTGCAGGCTTGTCAGGATTCACAGCAAACAGCTGGTGCAGAACCACAGACACCCTCCAGCCCCGATTCAACAATGATCAACTGACCATTTCCAGCCCTCCAGCATCACCCACACCCTTAGAGCACCACAAACGGAGCCTATGAACAGAACCACAGGAGAGACTACAAAGTGCATGCCTCCTGGCCTGACACCAGCTGCCAGAGTAACTGCAGGATTACTCCCAAGCAGCTGGCTGTAAGCATGACCTTTGAGCATATGGCTATTGTGACAGAATTGCACAGAAAAGCAGGGTGGTGTGTTTGTTTGTTTTTGAAATGCTGTTTAGTACAGAGAGTCAGGGAGGTTAGATCTTCCCTGGAGAGTAGAACTTAGCTGATTGGCTGCTCTGCTCACTCTCTGATTGGCCAGCGTCAGCTTGCAGAGAAAATAAAACAGCTGATCTGGAGAGAAAAGAGGTCTTTCACCTTTTGGTCTTTCACTATTGGGTCTTTTGAAATCCAACATCAGGATCAGTATCTGGAGGATAGCTTCTAAGGGAAAAGACATTTGGGGAGTGATAAGTATGACACTTAAAGGCAGCTCTCAACAAAAGTGATTCAGCTTTCATACGTGATTCAACAGCTCAGAACAGACAACACAACATAGAGCAACAGGCTCTTATTTAAACAGTGTGGGTTAGCACAGCCACGCCCAGATTCCAGTTAACAACCAATAGTATTACAGAGATAACATCCAATCAGTTTGCTTCCCTCCAGCACAATCCTTGTCTCCTGATTGGCCTGCTACAGAGTAGCCAATCAGGCACTGCCATTTAGGATACCAGCATGTCAGGATACCAGCATGGGAGTGAAAGTCAAGCTCAGGACATAACAGGGAATCAGTGTTTTCTAACAGGCAATAGTCAGAAAAGTACTTCTACAGAAAGAAGAAAAACACCCATTGTCTAAATATATTAACCCTGATCTGGGGGAGAACTTAAAATTCTCAGTCAGAAAACTACAGGACAACATTATACAGACACTGAAGATTTAGCAGGAAAAATCTGCCAGACAATTGGGGAGATACAGGAGTTCATCATAATTATAAAAACCAGGTGTTAGGTGTTGAAGCAACAAGTTGAAATCCCTCTGACACTGCAACCACTGCATTAGATCCCGCCTCTACCCTGTGATTTTGGACAGTTTCCTGACTCTGCCTTGGTCTCGCTCCTGAACCTGCTTGTGAGTAACCCTCGGATTCTGAGACCTTGCTGTATGAACTGACTTTTGGACTAGATTCCTGACTGTGCTTAACCTTGGATTGGACCTTGGCTATGCTTCTTCAGCTGGTGCTCTTGTCTTACTCGCTCTGTGCTCTGACAGTATGCCCTATGCCATTCCCGGTCTGGCTCACAACATACTGCTTCTATTATTTGGGGGTATTAATCCCCACCCCCAGTATTTTAAGATTTCAACTTTTTCTTCAAAAAGATCTGTCTTTTATTTTCATAGCTCCATTCTCTGGATTTAAGCATCCACTGATGTGGCCATGTTGAGAATAAGATATACTGATAACTCATTAAGGTAGCATCTTAATTTTCTCATATAGCATCAGTTAAATTAAGCACATATATATTACTATGTAAGTGTTGGAACATTTTGATAAATTCACAGGTATCTCCCATTTTACTTTTAGGTGACCATATGTTTGCATATCTGATTCCAGAAGTGTTGGTTTGGATCCCACAAAGGATTTCCATGGACATAGTGGGGGGTTCATTGATTCCCCTCCCCCTTATAGATCTCTGACTCTCCATTCTGTTTCTGAAGATCCTGTCAGGGAGTATTTGGAGCATTTTGAGCTGCAGCAGGATGTTAGAAGAGAAAGTCATGCTCCCTTTCGTCAGCAATTATGCCTACTGGATTCAAGCCATGATGTAATAGAAGGCACACTTCCTATCATCGTCATCAGTCATAACTTCATAACAGCAGATGACTCTATATGCTTTATCAGTCATTAGTCAAAGCATGACAACCTGCTCCCTTCATTTTATTCAAAGTGCCTAACAGAACTGAGTATTTCATACAATGAAAATTATCCTGGCTTAAACTGTATTAAATTAAATTACAAGATTGCTACAATTTATTTATTTGTTTGTTTGTTTGTTACATTTATACCCCGCCCTCCCCGCAAACAGGCTCAGGGTGGCTTACAAAGGTCGGTATGATGTACCTAGTCAGTGTACACTATCATGCAATGTACACTATCGTTGACAAATAAGGGCAAGAACTCCTCCCCAAAAACATAAGGGCTATTTTACTTTGATTATTTCTTACCTTTGCAATGCCATGTACATGTTTAGCCTATATTTTGGAGCATGAACACTTAGCTACAAACACATAACCATGTGACACCTGTGCAAGTAGTTAACTGAAGCTTTGTAGTTTTTAATGCCATTCTTACCATTTATTTTTATCCTTCCCTCCACTATGAAGTTCCCCATTTTAATGTATGTAACAGTAACACCAAGAGACGGGTTATGCTGACAGACAGACAGGATCAAGATTACCCAGTGAGTTTCATAGTCAGGAACCCAGGCCACTGTAGCACTAATCTAACAATTTCACCACTAAACCCAAGTAGCTCTCCATTCCTGAATGCTGATTTCAAGTATGTTTGAAAAAAAGTTTTCTACCACAATTTAATTGCCCTAACTGGAATAACAGTACTTCTGGAAAAGTAGATAGCATTCTCTCCAGTTCTTTAGTGCAGAATCTTCTTTTGTTTTGTTCTCTATTGCAGGTCTATAATTTTTTATAATAATTTGTAAAATATTTCTGTACTGTTCCTTCAAT
The DNA here is from genome assembly GCA_029375565.1 of Gekko gecko. NCBI lineage: Eukaryota > Metazoa > Chordata > Lepidosauria > Squamata > Gekkonidae > Gekko > Gekko gecko. The sequence goes on from JAPDNY010000003.1 coordinate 49,264,262, forward strand.
GCCCTTGGTTATCGAAATCTCACCTTCCAATAAAATGCAGTGTGGATTTTGCTATGGTTTTCCATTGTCTATCAATGCTATGAAAGGACTATCACTAATCATACAACTCACTAAAAGGTTTATTACCAAGGGTGTGAAAATTAGCTAAGCCCCTTAATTTTCCACTTGCCTGTTTGAATTTACAGCTTTAATGGAAAAGGTAAGAATATTCTTGACCCGTAACACAAACACATCCATGCATCATATTACATTCAACGAACCTAATGAATATACAGCACATGATTATCCTGGGCAAGCTTTATTGATAATTTCTCTGAACATGAAAAACATTTTCTAGGAGGCAAAGGTGTTACCATCAATGTTCCCTCTAAGCTGTGGAGTCTTGTGAGCAAAAATGTTACTTTGTGAGCTGCTGGCATTGAAGCTGTGGGCAAGTGATTTGGCTGCTGGGTAAATTAGTTTGCTCTGGAGCTATCCTTCCTGAGCTGAGACAAAAATGTGTGAGCCAGAGGCTAAAAATCTGTGAGCTGGCTCACACTAATTCAGCTTAGAGGGAATACTGGTTACCATTAAAATCCTCTCGGTAACTTTGATTAGCAAAATTGATGCCATGAATGTCCTGGAATTCTTCCAATCACACACCTGGCCTAGAGTTCTAAACCACATCTTGCTGCCTTGAAGCAGGAAAGGAGAAAAGTTTTACTGCCTCCAGTAGGCAAAATTTCATTTCCCCCCCTCTTTGTTCTTTGTAGACAGTTTGGATTTACTTTCCCCTACAACAATGTGCTTCTTCCTTTTTCTGTTTCAATGCTTTTTAGTTCTTATTACTTATTGGTCACCTGACAGTTTGGATTTGTCTGATCTTTTGGTCTCAGTGATATTTCTTGCACTCTCACCCCCACTTTTTTCTGTTTTCTGTTCAGCACTTTACTGAAAATAGGGTTGCTCTTACCTGTAACTATCGAGTGTCTTCTTTGCAGTCCCCCACTGGGACTTCTTCTGAGCAAGCCTGCTGCAGAAAGGACTATTTCCAAGCTAAAAAGACCTCTAGAGGGAGCTCCTCCTCCCTCACTCCATTGAGGGCTGTCCTTTCACCACCCTAAAGATGAGCACATGGTCTAAGAAAGGGGACACCCACTCCTCTCAGTTCTGTCTGAGCCACAGAAAAGAAAGTCCTCTGAGAACCCACAACAGGGCTGGTGAAGGGGAATGTGTGCCTGCCAAAAAGACCCTCTATGAACAACTTGTACAGATAAAAGCAACCCCATTTTCATCATCAATCTTCTGTGCAGTCCCCCATTGGGATGTTACCAAGCTATAACATAGGAGGTAGGTTGAGGTTCTCACCTTTAATAGTCACTGGAACAGAAAGTGCAGGACGGCCTTGCCAACCTCCGACTTTCTTGCCTGCAGATCCAGACCAAAGTGCTTTGTGAATGTCTCCAAGGAGGACCAAATGGCTGATCTGCAAATCTCGAGCAGTGGAACACCTCGTAACATCACAGCAGAGGATGCCTGTGCTCTGGTGGAATGAGCGTGGATATGCAAAGGGGAAGACAACCCTGTTTGCTTGTAACATCTCTGGATTGCTGAAACAATCCACCTAGACAGTGTCTGTGAGGCAGCTGGTTTCCCTTATTGCATGTGGTATAAGAAATAAAAAGTTTAACACACTTCCTAAACGGTTTGGTTCATTTGAGATAAAAAGCAGTGTCCTGCTAATATCTAAGGCATGAAGCACATGTTCAGCAGGAGAGGAAGTGTAGGAAAAACTACAGGTAACACTATGTCCTGCAATGTACGGAAAATAGAGACTGCCTTGGGCAAAAAATCCAAACTAGGTCTAAGAAAAATTCGCTCTGCAAAGAATTTTGAAAACAGGAGGTTGATACATAGCACAGCTAATTTGCAAACTCTTTGGACTGAAGTTATGGCTACCAGGAAACAGAACTTAATTGATAATACGTCCAATGGGCAAGTGGCTATAGGCTCAAATGGCTCCAACATTAATTGCGAAAAATCCAGTGAGAGGGACCACTGTGGAACCAACATAGGTCATGAGGCCCTTTCTAAACTGTTTAGAGAATCTATGTGAAAACATGGTCTGACCCCTGCCAGGGAGTGAAAGGCAGAGATGGCTGCCAAATGAAACTTCTCTTAATGAATATGCCAGCCCCTGGGTCTTGAGAATGAACAAATATTGTGAAACTATTGACAAAGGGTATGAAGTGGGAGAATGGCCCTCAGAGCATGCCCACAGTTCAAAGCATTTATATCTAGTGTGTAGGAACTTCTGGTGGATATCTTGCTGGATTTAAGAAGGGCCTCCCAAATATGTGAGGCAAGGTCATCTCCTCATCAGTCTCCACACTGTGAGATGGAGATGAGGAATATTATGTTGGAGCAACAGCCTTATTTTCAGCAGATCTGGGGTTGTCAGCAGATGCATATAGGTCCCCTTGGACCCCTTGAGAAGAGGGGGAAACCATTCCTGTTATGGCCAGAAAAGTGCTACGAGAATGGCCACCAAATGTTCCTTGAGCAATTTTGCTACTACTCTAGTCAGAAGGTAGAATGAAGGAAACAGGTGAAAAAGGGTCCCATTCCAAAAGATTAGAAGGCATCCCCTATGGACAGGGGGTCACTGCTTACTAGGAAATAGTATTGGTATTGTGCCATGTGGCAAACAGGTCTATCCTAGGGTACCCCCAGAGAAATATGGGTAGAACGTACTGTTGTGTGAGTGCCCATTCATGATTGGAAGTATGCACCCTGCTGAGGGCATCAGCCAACAAGATGTGTACCCCTGCAATATGAATGGACCAAAGGTGGGCACCATGTTCTAAGGCCCAGAGCCAAATCTATGATACTTCTGCATTGAGTAGCCTTGAACCAGCGCCTCCCTGCCTGTTTACATAGAACATGGCAGAAACACTGTCAGTCTGAATGAGAACCAATCTCCCTTGGACAATATCTGAAAAAGAGTTAAGAGTATACCTAATGGCCCTAAGCTCTAAGATATTTATATGCAACTTCCTCTCCTGAGAGAGACACTATCCTTGGACAAAAGATCTCCACAATACACTCCCCACCCATCCAGAGAGGCACCAGTGGTAATGGTTACCTCATGCTGTCTAACCCAAACGGAAACCCGGAAAACAGGTTTTCACCACACAACCACCAGGACAGCACCAGGCCCGCAGTCAGGGTTTTTTCCTTTGGGGGAGGGGGATTAAACATTTTAGGGGCAGTTAATCTAATTACACCATCCCCTTCCCAGCCCTTTAAAGTGGAGCAAAGCAAAAGCAACACCATCAGCAGCTCTCCCTCCCCGCCACCCCCCCAGCCCTGCATCCTGCATGCTAGGCAAGTCAACAGCTCGGAGCCTCCCTGCCTTGCCTTGTATTCCAGGAAGGCTGCACTCTGCCTCCCCTCCTGCAGTGTCTCTCCAGCCCTCCCCAAGAGAAGGAAGCCATCTTGTCTAGAGGTACAGGGAACTGATGGTGTGGGGAGTGCCAGCTGGGCCTAAACCTGGCCACAAACCAAAGTTGTAAATATTGCATGAATAACCTAGCCATAGGCAAGACAGTGGTGGCCACTGCCATTAAACCCAAAAGCTTCTGGATCAGGGATGTACTCCAAAAATGGCAACAAGAGAAGTGACCAATCAAAGTCTTTATGGCTGTACCCCTGGCAAGTGGGAGACAGCCCTTAGAAGACACAGAATCTAGTGAAGCCCCAATAAATTGGACTGGTCTGCATAGATTCCAACTTAGATTTGTTCCAATTACCAGTAAGGCCCAGGTCTTGGCAAGTTTTGATTGCCAACGCTACTCTGTCAGACAACACCTCCTTGGACTCAGCTACCAAAAACCAATCATCTAGGTATGGGAATATGGCACATCCTCGCAGTCAGAGGAAAGCAACAACAGGTGAACACCCAGGGGCTCCAACATTAATTTTACTCAGAGCAAAGGGCAAAACACAGTATTGGTAGACCTTCTCCTTGACTTTAAAGTGAATATACTTTCTATAATCCTCATGAATTGCAACATGAAAGTAAGTATCTTGGAGATCGATAACTGCCAGCCAGGCATAATCCTTTCATAATTGTAACACACAAAATGGTAAAAGTAACCATTTTGAACTTAGATAACCACAGAAACTTGTTTAGGCTCTTGAGGTCTAAAACAGGGCAAGAACCTCCATCCTTCTCATCGACCTAAAAGAACAGAGTAGAAACCAGGGGACAGAGAAGGTTCCAAGACCTCCTGGACCGCCTCCTTTTGTAACAATTTAACAAGCTGGGATTCTAACTCTGGCAGATTATTAACTGCCTCAGAAACACTCTGAACTGGGGGTAAAGATATAAATTCTAGCCTGTAGCCCTGAGTTACGATAGAAAAGACCCATCTATCATGAGAGATGGTACTCCAGCACGACAACAAGGGTCTCAGCTTATTCCTGATGGCTGAGTTTGGATCAGAAAAAAACTCTAGTCAGAAAGATGGCTTGGGCAGGTGGCCCTGGGAATCCCTGGAAGAGGCAAGCTGATGGCCAGGCTTCCGTTTGGACCATTTCTTCTCCTACTGGAGGACTGGAAGGTAGAAGCCAAACTCTGAGGAGGATATGGAAATCTAGATGGGTTAAATAGGCATTGCTCTCAATGGTATGGGTAACCAGGCATTGGTCTCTATGGTATGGCCACGGGTGGATGTTGTCTCTGGTAGGAAGATGTTCCTACCAGAGATAACGTCCACCCATGGCCATACCATAGAGGTATGCAAAAAGCCCAGAGATCTTGCCATCTGATGCTTTTTTCTTAATCTGTGTCAGAGTCTCATCAGTAGTCTCTGAGGAGAGAATGGAACTCTCAAAAGGTAAGTCCTCTAGCTTGTTCCTTGTCTCCACAGGGAGAGCCATCAAGTTCAGCCATGTGTTCCATCTAATCACCACTGAATAAGCAATGGCCCTAATTGGAGAGTCGATGGCATAATGAGAAGTGTTGATTTGCTGCTTGGACAGCCTGTTGGCTTCTGTGAGAAAGACTCTAGGTAGGTCTCTCTCATCCTCAGGTAGGAATTTAAGGTACGGGGAAATCTTTTGCCACAAGAACAGTTGGTGTGCCCTCATGATCACCTGGATTCAAGAGCCAGGGTCATGGAGGCCGTATTAGAAGACTGTTGAGTTTGGGCTGATGACTTGGATCTTTCCTTATGCTATGACTTAGAATCATAGAATTGGAAGGGACCTCCAGGGTCATCTAGTACAACACTCTGCACAATGCAGGAAATTCACAAATACCTCCCGCCCACACCCCCAGTGACCCCTGCTCTAGGCAGAGCTACTCTTCTTGGCTGGTGGCTCCAAAATGCTCCTGTGAACTGATGGAACCAGAGACAATTATTGGCATTGAGTCAGTTCTGAATGGGTGGCCGATGGAACCAACAGACTCAAAGATACCACTGGTTTCGAAGTAGTTAGAGGGGTCACCTTAGGAAGCTTGTTGGAGGAAGACAGAGCCTTTTCCCAGAGGTCTGCTTTTAGGTGAAATGCCCTATTGCTTCGTGATTTGGGGGTAAACACACACAGCAGGTCCCCACATTATGTTCCTCTCCAAAACAAAGAAAACAAAGGCAGTGCTCATCAGAGTGTGGCATCTTAGTACCACATTTGGAGTATTTCTTGAATAGCACCTTCTGGGCTATTTTTTGAAAAGCAAAGGGAGTAATTCCCTATGGGAGTGAAATTGGGAGCAAAAGCAACCCAAGGCCTCAGAGGGAAGCGGCATGAGGCAAAGGAGTGTGTGCCTTTCCTGTTCCGCTTGGCTCACAAATAACATTATAGCCCAAAGAAGGAAGCCAGATACTTTGAAAACTGTAGATAATCAATCCTTCCTCTCTCTTTTCTTCACAGAAAGAGCAACTTTGGAAAGAAGAACCTTTCTCATCAGCAGCGAAAAAGGAACTGAGGGAAGTGGGCACCCTTAGACTAAGTGACCATCTTTTGGGTGGGAAAAGACGGCTCACAATGGAGTGAGGGGGGAGGAGCACCCTGTAGAGGACTTTTTAGCTTGGAAATAGACCTTTCCACAGCAGGCTTGCTTGGAAGCAATCCCAATGGGGAACTGCACAGAAGACGAAAGATGAACTCTTGGTTACAAAAATGTAGCATTCCTATCATTCATTATTCATTCTTTAGTGTTTTCCTTTTGACCACGTCTTGGATTTCTCCTTCATAGTCTTTCAAATGTTTTCACATTTCATCCTTTTCCTCTGCTTCCTCTACAGCATATCTAGTGTTTATTTGTGGGGACCAAAAGATGCCATTTATTTTCTATTAACATTTTCCTCATTCTTCTAATTTGAATTCCATGCCATAGGCTATTTTCCCCAGCATATATCTCTTGCTGTTATTTACATCCACTGTGGTTCTCTTATTAACTTGCACATTAATCACACATCTTACTAATATTCTTCACTTTGTTTTATTTTGAGTGATTCAGCTGATCTCCATTGCCTTCTGCTGCTTATCATCTAATTCTACTTCTGCATCCTGCTTCTGTAGCTTCTACTGTTTTTGCTGCTGTTTTCTTCCTAAATACTGCTATGATTCTTTTCTCCTTTATCTCTTCATTCACATCCTCCATCTCCTCAATAACCCTTCCTTCATTTGTGTACTGCAGTGCTCAACAATTTAGCAAATGCTACCATTTTATCTTTATGATCTTGTTTTCCCTTGCCTGAATTTTTCTCAACATTCGTCTGCTTGACAGCTGAATTCTATCACTACTTTTCCTATCTTCCCTCTTCCTCTATTTTTGTTTGTTTGTTTTTAATTTTGCTGGGACAGTCTTCTTCATCATCTCCTTTCCCACTCCTTCAGTCTTCTGTTTAATTTACAAAAGAAGACAACTAAATAGGATACAATGAAGATTTATAAAACACAGTTTGGAGAAAGCAGATACATAAAATTCATCCTCCCTCTCTCCAAATATCCTTAACTTTGGAGCAGTCTATGAAGTAGATTCCAGACACACAAAGAAATACTTCTTCATACAACTCATGGTCTGAAAAGAAGCAGACACTCATGGACAATAGGTCCATTAATGGCTATTCACTATGATGACTAAATGGAATCTCTGCATTCAGAGACAGCACATCTCTGAATATAAACTGCAGGGGAGGAGCTGTACTGGGCTGTCAACAAGATCCCTCACCAAGGTTTCCCCACCCCCTGACAGGGCACTACTGTGGTTTCGGTTGCCTGGCAGCTGCCCTACTGTGCTCTGTGAATCAGCTGGCCCAGCAACCACAGGACCTGGTCCCCCTGCAGAAGTAGATCAAGCAGTTGTGTAGCACTTCCTCATGGAATCAGTAAGGGTTAACTGGATGTTACCACATGTGCTGCAGGGGAGTCCTTGGCAACTGGAGCCCCCCTCCAAGACAGTGGAACCACAGACTCAGCAGGGGCCCCACAGACATGGCTAGAGTGGGCATGGTATCTACGTTGTTTGACATCAGTGCACATGTTTTTGTTTGACGTCTCTGCAGGTGGTGGTTCAACAGGGAGACCTTGGAGCATGATGGGTGCAGTCCTTGCCCCACTGCTCAGTCACCAGTTCCAGCCCGGCTCCTGAAGCATCCTGCCTTGGGCAGCCTTCTGTCCAGCAAGTCCACCCCACTCACATACATGCTGTGCTAGGGACAGTTCAGCCTGTCTCTCTATGGCCCCTGGGAGCAGCTCACAAAGGCATAGGAGCCATTCCAAACAGAAGGGGTGGGCAACCCTGTGCATCAGACCTCATCACAATTTGCTATTCAATAAAGTCTAGGGTGTTCTATGACTCTATTCCTGACTGCTTTTGAGCTCCATGCCCCACCTCCTCCTTCCTCCATGCCCCACCTCCTCCTTCCTCCATCTGTAACTCCTCCTTCATACACCCAAAGGGATGGGCTCTGGCTCAGGAATGCTCTTGTTGGGATAGCCATCACTGGTCCTCATGGTACCACTGGACTTTTTTGTTCAGATGCATGATATATAGCTAACTACACATATTGGTCCCCACCCTCTTCCCACACACACACACAGCTGGCTTCTGTGCGCAGCTTCTACAGAGAATGAGCTGGAGGATGGCCCAAGGGTGACTGCTGCAGCACAGGGGAGAGGGGTCTCTGGGAACCACTCTCCCTTCATAGCTCTGCTGGCATCTGATAGGCCATGCAGCTTGGCAGTGCAGGAGTGCAAGAGACCTAGGTCAAATGGGGCTCAAGGGGGCTGCTGCCATGGGTTTGGCATAGACGAGCATTCCTACTACCATGATGGATCTACAAGCCCAGGCTGTCCCATTCCCTCTTTCATGGTTTGCAGCTCCATGACTTTTGTCTGCCTCTTACTCCTCCCTATGTGGGGATCAAACCAGGCCATGCTATCCTGATGCCTTTACACAGAGCCATGCCTGTCTGTACAGTGTTCTCTGCCTGGCCCCATATAGCTGATAGTGACATCAGGTGGAGTCTCTACTACCTGATGGCATGCATCTTTTCCATCTAACTTCCTGGCCCAGAGGTTATGATGTTCATCCACAGGGAATGGACCAGCAGTACCCCAGGTGTGTTGGCAGTCAGCCACCACTTCCACGACAGCCCTCAGGATTGGGCTGTAAATGGACCATTGGAGCAATCCAGTAGGGCTCTTTTTGTATTCTGACACTCTGTGCCTCTTTCTCTCATTTCTTCAGATGACCTGTGGGCTTCTTTTAAGGCTGCTGCCACCTGCTCTGTTAATATGACCCCTTTCTCCTTTAAACAGATTGCTCCTTTTCTTTTACCTTTAATCTTTTCTTCTACCGTTAATCTTTAATTGTTATCCAATCTTTCTAATGAGAAGTTTAAATTAATGGGAGTTTAAATTTATGTTGGCTTCTCCACGTCTTTTCTTTTTAAAAAAAGAACCCTTCTTTTGACTCTCTCTCTCTTTGTATAATTATCTTCTTTCCTCTACTTCTGACTTTTTATAATATATTTTCCAAGCATCTTGCTGATTTTTGAACTGATTTTTTTTCTTTTTGCTATGAGATTTATAGTCACTCACTAATTTCTATTTACTTTCTAAACAGCAATCTTGATTTTCTGTACTATTTCATCATCTTAAGCATTTGATATTGTGGATCATTATTTTATTCTTTAATGAAGGTTTCCTTCTTCACTCTTCAATGCCTTTTTCATGTATTTTACAGATAGTATGTTCCTGATGGTCCTTAATCTTCAATTCTTGGACTTCCTAATTATTCTAAATTTTTACCCCACTAATCCATCCCACTCACAGGTTGGGGTTTTTTGTATTTATCATTATCTCTATGTTGAAGCCATTCAATAGTATTTTTTTTATCCTGATCTTTTCTTTCTTTTTCCTACTCCAATTACTTTCTGGCTGACCCCCATCTACTGATTTTCACACTTAAATTTATCTAAAATGGAGCTTCCTGTTTTGGCTTGCCTGTTCCCTCCGTTTCAGTTCTTCTGCCAGAAACTGAAATGTGCTTTTTGTTTCTTCTCTTTCTTTTCTCATCAAGTTCCTCTTCCCCTCCTCCAGTGGCAAATCCTGTCATTTTCAGTTTCTTAATCTGAGAAAGTGTCATTCTTTTCTTTATAGTTAAGTCTTCATTTTATAGAGTTCATTCTTTGATACTATCTTGGTTGGGTTATTGTAATTCTTTGCTTGTCACAGTTTGTCCCTATCTCATTTTCTGCCTCTCATATCTGTGCTTTGTTCATCTCCTCGTGTTATTTCTTTTTGGCTCATAAATTGGGTCTTCTCCTTAACGGTTATCATATGACTTCTTGATTCAGTTCAAAGTTTTCCTGTTAACTTTTAATTACAATCCATCTCACAACTCTTCTACACTCCACAAAAATCTTCTTATTCTTTGGTTCTTTTCAACTAACTAAACTAAACTATTTGGTTCATTTGCACTCATTTTCTTTGGTTTCCCCACTTCTACTCTGTTTAAAAAGTTCTGCCTTTGGGGCCATTCATTTCCTGCCAGCCTTTAAGAAGAAGGTCCTTAAAATAAATCTGTTTCACGTAGCATATATCTGACACTACTGTCAGTCCAGTTACCTTATTTTTCTCAATGATGTGCTATTTATAGGAGTGCAAGCTACTGGGCAGGGTGATTTTTTAAAAAAATGATTTTGCACAGGAGCTAGATGATATAGCTATTTAATAATCACTTCACCTACTTTTAAGGGGAATTGTCTGATTTGATTCACACAAGCAGCCCTGGCATCATAAGGACAATTAGGCAGTACCAACGTATTCTTCCTGAGGAATGCTGTTGTTCTAAGGTCTGGCATGGAGGAAGGATTGCTCTTCATTCTAGCATAGCAACTTCTGTGTTAAAAACTGCATTCACACTTGCCTTATAAAAACCGCAAGGATGACTTCTGACAGAAAAACACAGAAAGTGCAGACCCTTAAACAGCATACCAGATTAGCAGTCATCATCATTAAGCTAAGGCTCTCAGTTCACTTCAGAGCACTTGAATATTGGACTTCCACTGAATCTCAGTCTTCATCCCTGGAAGATGTGGTGAGATGCAATAATTCATTTTAATGCTAGCACACCACTTTGCAAATGTGAATCGCTACATAAAATGCTAGCTGCCACCAGCTCTCCTTGTGCTCAAGGCCAGCACAACATATAAAAGAGTATAACCCCCCCAAAAAAACCATTAACAAAAACCACAGCACATCCAACATGCTTTCTATAGTCTTTTTACTATTAATCATCTCCACTCCAAAAGCTGCATACAAAGAAACAAGAGTATTTTGACAGAAACCATAAAATGGTCTTTATCAGGATTTTACCTCCTACAGTAAAATAATGACTTTCAGGGAGTAAAACCCAGAATGTGTTGCATTTCATTTCAGCTTTGTCCCAGAAGCACTCTCAGTTTCCCATACAAATGCATTTCATTCTCCTACAACAGCAGGCATGGATCTGTGTAATTATATATTTGCAACTATACATCGATATAACAATAATAAAGCACTGTCAAGTCACAGCCAACTTATGACAGCCCTTCCTAAGGTTCGCAAGGCAAGATATGATTAGAGGTGGTAGGCCATTGCCTTCTCCTGCATGACAATCCTAGTCTTCCTTCGTGGTCTCCAGTCCAAATGAGCTTGCGCTAGTCAGGCCACTGTACATCAATATTCCTCCTCAAAATATTCTACCGAATTTGCCAGACAAGGTCCTCAGAATGTGATTATCGAGTAGTTTAACATAGCTTCTGCTGAAATAAATTACTGAACTGGATTAGGAAGGTACCCATGGTGAAGAAGTACAGTGGTGCAAATTCAAATCTAGTTATTTTTGTTGCTGTTGTTGTTTAAAGATCTCATTATCAAGGACGAATGGATTGCACAAGATGTCCATATAAAGCCATGTAAAAATTCATTGTGCATAAGACTTTATAAGAAAAATGGAGAATACAGAGCATGCATGTCAAGGACTCTGCATTCCTCCTATTCGTATCAGACCAAGAAATAAAACTGCCCTTTTAGTAGCATCTGAAGGCAGATACAATACCAGGATCAAAATTACCTATACTCACTTTGTGCAAGACTAGAAACCTCACTGCTATACTGTTTTGTTCATAGAATAGATTCATTTCTACAGTTCCTTAAACTGTTCTAGCAACATTTCATAAACATAGCCTCATTATAGTAAAACTAGGCTATTCTTATTTTATGCTTTAAAAGACGTATGTCTCATCTCTGCCTGCTATTATGCTCCCCATGCTGTTGGACATAGCGTTCCTTCTACAAAACCTGCAATCATTTATTGTTTCGACAACCCCTCATTGATTCCTTTTATATTACTTCCAATTTTGTTCCCATATCGCCCACTGCCTTTCACTCTCTCCTCCTGTCATGGCGTTTTCAGCTACAGCCAGTTCTCTCAAAAATCAATATTCTAAATCAGAGGAAAGCATGAGCAACACAGCTGAGAGGCACAAAGCACAGTCAGCACCAGCTAAATAACCGAGCCAGGTCACCGTGGGCCTGAATTCTACACCTGAATAATACGAGTCAGCAGGATGCATGTTTCTAAAGACGGCAAACCCCAAAAAAATAAAATAATCAAAGCACTTCCCTATTTGTGAAGCCACAGTCAGTCATCTTCTACTATACCTTGGAAAATATACATCCCGTACAACTCATAGCATTTTCCTGCACAGATATCTCATTCTGAGTCTACTTTTTAAACATTGTGGAATTACTTGTGGGATTACTGGTGGTAACAGTGTTCTCCTGTTCCCGGACTAGAGTTACAGTTTTGCAAAAAGCATGGGGAAACTTTGTCCAACCAGCCATTTTTCCTGTGGGAGTTCCCCTGACACCTAGTCTAGGCATTCTCCCACAAAGAGTAGAAATGGCCTGGACTCTGGTACTGCAGCTGCTGTCACATAATCAGGTCAGCATATGCAGAGACAGGTAGGAATGAATGCTCACATTCTTTTGCACCCCTTATGCCTCAACTTCATAAAGTCATTGTCTGAATTCAGGAGCAACAAAACCAGGTTTCTCTAAGTACTCAAAAACAGTGTTGCACTTACTTATTACTGTTATTCATCGAGTCGCCTTCTGTGCAGGCACACATTGGGACTAAGCATACATGGGCCAGCAAATCAGAAGATATTTCTAGAGTTTTCTACCCTGCAGACTAGCGCCCCCCCCCATGTGTTAGATACCGTTCAAAAGCTCCAGGGAGGTGTTCCCCTTCCCTCAGTTCTCCTGAGCTGCTATAACCATTCTTGCAATATAACGAAGAATGTATACTGCAGGCTCACAGCAGGGCGGGAAGGAGGAAATGTGTGCTTGCACAGAAGACAACTCAAGAACAAGAGTTAAAGGTAAGTGCAATACTGTTTTCATCTTCAGTCTTCTGTGCAGTTCCATGTTCGGAAACTAACAAATTTACTTGCCCTGGAAGTGGGGTGCAGCTCTCATTGGAAGAGAGAATGTAGGACCGCCTCACCAACTGACATCTGCCTTCTTACATTCACATCCACAGAACAGTTTCACAAAGGTGTCAGCAGATGACCATGTTGTAGCCCTGCAGATCTCACTCAACGAAACACCTCGCAAGAAGGCTGCCAAAGCAGATGACGCCCTTATAGAATGTGCTCTCACACCAAGGGGGCAGGAAAAGTCCTGCATGTTCACAGCATGATCTGATGGCTGAGATGACGCTGCCTCACTTTTTGATGGCCCAGAATGACAGGTGAATAATTGAGGGACGTTACAAAGGGCGCTTGTGCTCTTTAAGGAAAACAACAGAAGCTCTTTTCACATTCAAAGTCTATAAGGTCTTTTCAGATGTCAATAAAGGAGAGAGAAAAACACCAGAAGTGTAATATCTTGTGCTAGATAGAACTTGTAGGCTACTCTGGCTGGGAAATGTACACTAGGTGTTAACATCACTCTCTCTTCATCACATTTGATGAGAGCAGAATTTGCCCTGGGGCAGCTGACTCTCCCACCCTCCTAGCTGAAGGGATTGCCACTAACAGTGCAATCGTAAGGAGAGTTCCTCCATTTCAATGGGCTTAGACTGGACTAACTCTGCATAGGACTGTTAATGGTTCAAAGGGAGCCAATGTTAACTGAGTTAACACAACAGACAAGAACCACTGCGGTACAATATGAGCCCTTATGGGGGAGGGAGTAGAGATTTTAGATGAGTGACGTGAGAAAAGTGACTTGCCCTCTACTAGAGCATGAGAGATGGAAGCTGCTGCCGTATGGACTACAACAGAAGAAACTGCTAGCCCAAAAGGACTTCAGCAGCAGGAGATATTTGAGTACTAGTGGGCACGTGCACACAGATGCAAGGAAAACCTTAGAGCAAGTCCACAAGGAGAAGCACCTCCAATTGTAACTATACAAGAGTCTGGCAGGCAGTCTGTGAGCATTTAAATGAATACTAGCTACAGGTTCAGAGAAACTTAGTGCTGTGGATTGAAGATCTAAGCTGTCAGCCAAAGTCAACAGACATCGTGATGCACCACATTCCCTATTCGTAAGACATCTTGCCAGCAGGAAGAACCCATGTGCTTCTGCCACGGCATGGGTGGGCACCTCTGGCTATGGCAGCTCTGGGATTCCAGGGTAGGCAGGCTGCCTCCTGCAATGGCCAGCCTATTACTGGCCACATGAAGCCCTCTCACAAGGCTGGATGGGTGTGTGTGCTCCCCAGCTATTTTAAGGCTAGCTTGCTGCTCTCTCAGCCCTGTTCTTTTCAGACACCAATGATCTTGACACAGCCGCTTTTAGTTGTGAGGCTTGGGAGTGTGTATGTTGCAACAGGTGTGGAGCGGCAGGCATTCATCATATTGTGCACTAGCAGGAATGATCTAGCTTCAATGGAGCACAGCTACTGCAGCTTGGCTGTTTGGGGCACAGAGAGGGGCAGTGGCAGGGGAAAGTCTGCAGTGGGATCCCTTGAGTGGTAAACTTGTGGCCTTTTGGTGTGGTTTCTAGGGCTGCGGCTTGGGTATTACAGCTTGGCTTGGGTTCTTGCCTCCCCTGATCATAAACTTGGATGCAGTACAACCTCTCCTCCATCCACATGGTTCAGCCTTCCACACCACCTCACTTGAATGTACCTGCAGTGGCCATGTGACCACCAGGCAAGGCAGTAGTGGTTCACTGAGGCATGAGGGTTGCCAACAAGTTGGGATCTATAGAGGCTTTATCTCAGAAGCCAGACTAAGCTAGCTCCCCCTCCCCCTCCTGATTTTAGCACTCTGTGTCCTTTGCTTTGCTTATTACTAAATAGCAAGGTTGCTTGTTATTATATTGGGGCTCTATTTTATAGCCTTTCAGGATGTATCTTTGGTTGGTACTGCAGTACTTTTATCTCTGGTAGTGGCACTGCCATGCAGTTAAATACACTTATATACAGAGATTTATCTTGAGATAGATTATCTATAACAGAAAGAGAGAGACAGAGAACTTGAACGAACAGTAATAAATAATTGTATTGCGTCTTTATAAAGTAATACTAGTAAGTTATACCTATATATTTGTCTCTTCTGGTTGCTACATCGTGCACTCAGATAGCTAGTAGCTGGGAAGGAAATAATTGGCATAGTCATACAGTTATATACATAAGGAATCATTTGCAGAAATAATTAAGCCACATTGCTTAATTTCATTGACAGTCACTGGTGGTCCAATTTGCATTCATTTAAGGGTGCTTTATACATGTATTGAAACTTTGGCCCTGATTATTTTGAAGAGCATCTGCTTCATTAAGGTTTTTGTACCTCTTCTTGGATTGTAATGGCCCTAGTGTGCTCAGTTAGACCATGCCTCCCAAGGTATTTACTCCTAAGTGCCTAAAAGCTGCCCCTTCTCGAGAGGGAGGCCGTACTGCTAAGGCAAGGAAGGCTGCTGCTTCTTCAGCCAAGTTGCAACTTAAAAGCTGCATAGCTACCTCCCATTTCCAGAGGACAGCATGAGCCAGCTCGACCAGTTGAGCCAGCCAGTGTTCCTGCACCTTTGGTATCCTGCAGCAAAGCAGTCATGGAGGGTATTTCCCAGGCACTAGTGCTATTCAGCCAATGAGCCAGCAAGTTCAGTGTCCAGCCTGCAGCTTCAGCTCCCCCGCCCACAGTGGCAACAGTTAATCAAGCACAGAGTATTCAATTCCATTGCTCCCTCTACAAGGCAATCATGCTCTTAAGACTGTGGCTGCCTTTCTGGCTCTCTCATCAGCAGGGGGTGGCACCACGGCAGAAAATAGTGGACACCTAATTCCTCCACTCTCCCCCAATCCTTCCCCCCCAAATTGCAAAGAAAAGGCACTGAATTGTCCAAAAGGTGAGGTGGAAAAGCGAAGGGGACAAAAATAAAGCAGCAGGAAAACAAACGGAAATAATGAAGGACCTTTCCCCCCAGGACAGCAAACAGAGAAAAGCTCAGCTAGCAAAAACAAAATGGCAGCCAGGAGGAACTCCTTGGAAACAGAGACCTTCTGGACTATCTTAAATCCATGGAGAAAGGACTACATGAAAAAATGGCTTTGCTCTCTCCTCAGTTAGAGGACATAAAATACTCCTTAGCACTAACATCCCAAAAAACATATAAAAGTTTTAGATTTAAGCAATATGCTCCAAGAAGAAACTAAAATGCTACAAAGAGAAAACAGGAACCTAAAAGATCATTTTTTAATGGTGGAAGCAGAAGCCAGAATGCTCAACTTAAAAATAAGAGGAATAAATGAAGATGCAGAGAAACAGCAAGACCTGATTTCCTTTATGTCACAATGGATTATAAAAGTTCTGGGAATAGAGGTGGCTTCCCCCTGCATAATAACAAATGCATACCAAAGTGGACCACTGCAAGCAAGCAAGAGGCAGTTCCCAAGAGATATTGTCCTTACAATTCCAGATGCCAGAAGATGGAAAAAAAACTCATAAGACAAGCAAAGAACAGAGAAGTATTGCAACTAGAAGGCAATGATATACAAGTCTTCATGAATATTCCAAAAGAAGCACTTCAGATCAGAAGACAGCTCAAAAGTACAACAACCAAACTGCAGGAAGCAAACCAAAGATACATATGGTTGCCAACTTGGAAATTACATGTGATCCACCAAGGTAAAAACTTTTATGCTTGGGATGAAGACAGTGAGTGTGATCTACTACAATCACTAAATCTGGAAACACCAATGGAGCAAGAAGAAAAGAAAGCAGCAAAGAAGAAATGCTTGTTTCCAACTACTCCACAAAAAAATAATAAGACCCCAATACTGGCATCAAATGACAGAGATCACAATTGAATAGAAAGAACATTTCAAACTTCAGAAAAATGAGAGGAAGAAGGCAACCAAGAACATATATATAATGCTATACAGAAGGGAAAGAAGAGGATAAGCTGTAAAGTTTATACTTAAGTTTTAGGAAATAGTAATTTAAGTTGACATGAGTCATTTTTAGATTTTTAAGCAGATGGGGAATTATATATTTTTAATTTGAGCAAAAGACCCCATGGTTAGATTGTTCTCAGGGAGATAGGAGTGCCTATCCCTGACTGAGGAGTATCAGTCAGTGCCTGTGAGAACTACATTTATAATTGAATAAGTATATTAATATTAAGTTAGGTTTAAGGGTGTATTGAGGGAAGGGGGGAGAAGCTAAGAAGGGAAAGCAACGGGATAATACAGGGGGTGGGACAGTTGGGGGTAATTAAGTTAAAAGTAAGTTGGTTTTATTTTAAAAGATTTATTTTAAGGTTCTGAATTATTTACAGATTGATATATTTTAATCAGAGAAAATACAACATCAGTAGTAGAAAATAATCAGTGAGCATTAAAGACAATAAATTGGGTCTCATGAGCTGGCTTTCTTATCAGCCAACAGGGGTGGTGGGTCATGGCCAGCTTCAAAGGCCTTGGTTCTCCAATACCTGGCTTCCTTGAGTGAATGGGGCCTTGCACTCAGGACCATGGCCATGCACCCTGCTGCAATATCATTCTTTTAAAAAGCGCACAGTTACCCAGACCCATCACACCTTTGTGGCCCATAGGGCCACTGAGGGCTGGAAGCAGTTTACCTCTCATGCACCAGACACATGCCATCCTATAAACTGGAGGGTACGAGCCACACTCCTGCAGTGATCTGTTCTGATTTTGAAGTAATTCTTTTCCAGGCTTCCTTTATGCTTGCCTTTTTTAGAACCTTCTGCTGCAGCAAGCTGGGCCTTCACATTTTATGATGTATACGTCACAGGGCACACTTTGCAGCTGCTACTTTGGAAATCCAAAATGGATCCCAAAGGGCACAGGTTTCATTTGATCCTTTGGGCCACTAGGGCCAGCCAGCCTTGCCCAGTGTGTGCCACCAGCATGTATCTTGCCACACGCCCAGCCAGCCCCAGCCCTCATTTTCTGCATACAGACTGCTCTTTCCTTACACAATTCCAGTTTGTTCATGTTTTGAAAGTGGGTATTGCTGCAATCAGTCTTTCCCCTGGGGATTTTGGCACACACATTTCAGATTGGTGTGGCTACTTTGGCCACAGAATACAGCCTCTCCGATAGCATTCCTGCCATAAGCCACTGGAAGTTTGCAGCCTTCAAGTCCTACATCCAACCCTCAAGTGGATCCCTCCTCTCATTTCTCTCCCTTTTAGTCTCCTCAGTCCATCGCAGAACTGTGTGGATCATCAGGCACAACACTCTACACTGGGCCAGATGCTACGCTGATACATCGGGATGGGGAGCATCATTGGGACTTGAGGACCATCTTCCTATAACATAGATGGGACAGAGAGGGATGCATTCGGATGCCTTCCTACCAGCAATAACACATGCTACCAACACCATGGGACTCCTGACGCCATAGTGATCCAGCTAGGCAGAAATGATCTACCTGGTTGGAAAGGGGTTGGATCTGGTGCCGGCTATTGTAACCAATCTACAGATGATGCATTTATGCCTTCCTCATGTGTGTTTATTTTGGTCTGAGCTGCTCGAGAAGATGGCTTGGAAGGGGATGTTGCCCCAGACATGATGGACTCTGCTAAGAAGAAAGTATGCAAGGCTGTGACTTGCTCTGTGGAATCAGTCAGTAGCTCAGTCATTTACCACCCAGACATCTTTTAAGCCATCTGTCCTTTACAGGGCTGATGGTGTGCATTTGTCCTGCTGGAGCTAGGACTTATGGTTGCATGGCATGTGGGACACTGCACTTTCTTGCTTGCAGCTTTAGGAGCTTTGGCAGGAGCAGGGTGGTACCTGCCTAGTTCTTGTAGCAGCTTCAGGCATTGGGTTGGATCCATTTTGAGGGGGAGGCTGTGCCCACATGCCCACCTTCCCTGGTGGGGACCCCCTTAAGAGGTCTTGGTGGTCAAGCTTTATCACAACATGCCTGGCTCAGGGACGGTTGCCCAGCTCCACTCCCAGGTGGCAAGGGTTCCACACAGAGGTGTGTGCCTTTGTGGGACTATTGGCTTGCTACTCCAAGTCCCCATAGCAGGTGGGCTGGGGTTCATTGGCCGACAGACGGGATGCCCAATGCATTGGTTCCTGCTCTATGTTGTGCCACTGCTCCATCTGCTGTAATCTATAAAACTGTGGCCTGTTTTACTTCAATCAGGTATTCTGTGTGTTTATTGTGGTAGTTCCTCTTCCTGTTCTTCCCCTTTGGCTGCCCCCTATCTGCCCCTGGGGCCACAAGGGGAGCACATGACCACTAGAGCAGGCAAATGGCATCTAATACACTATGGAGGGTGTGGGCTCTTCTTCATCTACTGACTAAGAAAAGCTACAATAATCTTTTAATCGGCTGACCTGCACATGAATAGTCCCAATGTGGAAGTGCACAAAAAGACTTAAGATGAATGGATGTATTTTTGTGATATGATAAGAAGCCACATCTGTTGATCACAGGATTATTCACTAAAAATACTGCAATTATCAAACCAGTGAGAATTTTTATTCTCATACACTTAAGGGGTGCCTCAGAGACAATAAAGAAGGTGACTTCACATCCAGATACGTTCCTGTCATGAATATATATACTCTATTTCAACAAGCAGTCTACTAGTGAGCTCAATTCATAGTAATGAGAATTCTACCAATTTAAACAAGGACTATAAAGCTTCCTTTTAGGAGACAGCTACGTTACAGTAGCCATAGCAAATCTAAAGCGCATTGTACCACTGTAATCCAGCTACAAAGAGGAAACAGCATGGCTCCAGAGTTAACAATGAAAATTGCAGGCTTAGTTAGGGGAACAACTTCTGAAGCGAGTGGTCCCCACACAATCCCTGCAGCTGCACCTTCTGCACATGTGGTCTCAGTCCCACTTTCTTTGTACAGGCAAAGCATTAAACATTCAAACATAAAGCATTAAAGACAGGATATCTGCCCTCAACGCTCTGGGGCTTCCACTATAAACAACAGTTTGCTATTATTTTAATTATTTAGTTATTATTTTACTTTGCTTTTTAAAGGCTATATTTTCCAAATGGTAAAAAAACCCCATGGCTACAGTCTTATTTTCATGGAGGTAACCCTGTTAGTATATAGAACAAAATTCAAGACCAGTAGCACTTTAAAGACAGGGTACAAGTTTTCATGAGCTCTCTGTGTCAAATATAGGCAAGAATGAAGATCCATCAGCTCTTATATCCAGGCCAGAAGGTAGAAGGGGTGATACAAAGAAGGGCCAGTTGGAGTCAGAATGCAGAGGTGTAATCAGGTTGATTAGAGCAAGGAGATATTACACAGAGGTTGTAGAAAAATGCATCTTTCCCTGTTCTAATCAACCTGATTACACCATAGAGCACTGTAAAATTTTGCAGTAAAGTTGTATTAAAGATTTTTTCATACATTTTCCATCCAGTTTAAAGACCTAACATTACATTGTTTAAAAATGAAAGGTAATACCACGTTGCATTGAATAGCATCACTTTATTTTGGCAGAACAGGCTCTAGCTGTGGCAAAGGAACACTCGGCACTGCAGGTGAACAGGAAGTTCCAATACAGTGGTATCCCACTAGCTCCATGGAGTTCAGGGCACTTTAGGTGGCATTCCTGGCCAGTCACCCATTCTGTTTTCCTCCTCACCAATGCTGTTTGTGAGAGTATGATTGAGAGAATCACGTCAGACTGATTTAAATCATGGCAATTAAAAAGGCAGGGAGATATTGTTTCCAGAACATACCTGCCACCTAGTTCCTCTAAACATAGTGTTTTGCAGCTTAATCAAACCCTTATACAAACTAGGGCTGTGATCCCAACACTTTTTGTTACAAAGCCCACATGCTCTCCAGAATTATATCACCTTACAGACAGTGTTAGATCCAATCGTTCCACAAACGGGGTTAGTTCATGAAAGGGGTATTTGCTGCCCTCCTGTTCCCTCAGCAGCCCCCTGCATGCTCAGAAAGCTGTTCCTGGTGGTGAGAAGATTCTCAGGAATAGTGTACAATATTGTAAAGGGGTCTACAGCAAGAAGGGGGACTCATCAGAAATTGCCTTTCTTTCCCTTGGGCGAGCCCACACAGGAATGAGGAGTCGTTTCTAGTGATGCCCCCTTCTTGCTTCATTCCCACCCACCCCCAGTGGCATCTCATACTGTTTCTAAGGACTTCCTGACCCTGCCAGAGCACTTTAAAAGCTTAGGGATTGGGAAGATGAAGAAAAATATCTCTTCTGTGAACTCATTACTTTTACAGATTTCAACTGGGCTCCGTTTGTATACGATAAGAAAAATCACTAATTCGAAAGATAAGATTGCAATCCAGTGGGTGCACTTGCATGGGTTATTTGCCCCAAGCTTGATGCTGTTGGAAGTGGATTTTCCCCCTGCTTTCCCACAACATTGTGGTGCATTCATGAAACTCCCAGGGTTTCCTTGGCTTTTCTCTAATGTTTCTCAAACCTGCTTTGTTTTGAACTTTTGGCAAAGACTAGGGTTCCCAAGTACTTACCGTATACCAGCAGGGGGGACACAGTCCCCAGCCAGAACATTCCCCCAGGCAACACACAGCATCAAGTTTCCAGCCCCATTGCCAGAGCGTCGCCTGATGTCACTTCCTGGTGACGGCATCGTGCACCATGTCTTTCCGTCCCCCGGGGGATGGTCCTGCCAGGACATATCCATCCCCCACCGGTTTACAGTAAGTTCTTGGCAAGCCTGGCAGAGATTGTAGCAAACCCTGGATGGCTGCTACATGGGTGGAAAAGTTCAGATTTTCCACATCCTGCTCACACAGTGACCATATCCCCCACAATAGCCTTTTCCTCTCCCTGCTGTGTCTCTTTTCCCCCCATCAGTAAGTTAATTGCATTAAATCAATATACTGAAATATGCATCAAGTTCTCTGAATTTCCAGCTTACATTAAAAAAAAGACTCTAGCCACTTTCCTTGAGGAGATATATATCTACAAGGAAATGGGCTACAGCAGGGCTGTCAAACTCATTTGTTTTTTTGTTTTTTTTAAAATACAATTTATTATTGGATATATCACATGTTCATACAATTTAAACAAACCAATACATATCCATTTTTCTTTCTCCCTCTCCCCCCAAACAAGGCTTCCCGCACTGCTCCAACCCCCTTGATATTTCTCTTATACAATTACATTTACTACTAAACATATTTCTTTTACTAATGGTAACAATGCAAAGATCTGAGTCTCTTTCCACTTCTCCTCAATAGCTGTCAAAACAAATCAAACCACGTTTTACATCCCAATTCTTCAACAAGTATTCTTGAAAGTCTTTCCAGTCTCCGAAAAAGGTTTCGTCTTCTTCATTGTTTAATTTTCTTGTTAATTTATCCATTTCTGCCATAAACAACGTCTTTTTAATCCATTCCCATGTTTCAGGTACTTTATCTTGTTTCCAACATTGAGCAAAAGTCAGTCTAGCTGCTGTAATCAAGTACCATAGTAGTGTTCTCTTGGCTACATTTATTTCTTCCATTTTAAGACCTAACAATAACATCTGTGGGTCTTTCTTAAAAGTACATTTCAAAAATTTTTGTATCTCATTGTGGATCTCAGTCCAATACTTTACTGCTTTATCACATGTCCACCACATATGGTAAAAAGACCCTTCATGTTTCTTACATTTCCAACATTTGTTAGACATACTTTCATTTATAATAGCAATTTTTTTAGGCGTCATATACCATCTGTACATCATTTTATAACAATTCTCTTTAACATTTACACAAGTTGAAATTTTCATTGACTTTTTCCACAAATATTCCCAAGATGTCATTAATATCTCATTATTAATATTTACCGCCCATTTTATCATTTGCTCTTTTACAATTTCATCCTCAGTATACCATTTCAATAAAACCTTGTACAGTTTAGAAATCATTTTTTTACCTTTCTCAAGCCATACAGTTTCAATTTCAGTGTTATTTTCTCTAAAACCATATTCTCTTTTATCGGTCTTAAATAAGTCATAAATCTGTCTATACTTCAACCAATCATATTCAAATTCCACATCAAATCTATCTTTTAACACAAAGTTTTTCCCTTCTAATTTTAAAAGACTTTTATAAGGTAGCCAATCTAACCCTTGATTTCTTGAATATGGATTAATCACTTCTGCTGGTACTATCCAAAGTGGTCTTTCTTCTGAGAAGAATTTTCTATATCTCATCCAAGTCTCGAACAGTGATCGTCTTATGAAGTGGTGTTTGAAAAATTTATCTATTTTTACTTTTCCATACCATAAATATGCATGCCATCCAAACTTGTTATCATGCCCTTCTAGAGCCAATAACTTTTTATTTTCTAAATTAATCCACTGTTCCAACCATGTTAAACAGACGGCATCATAATACAGTCTTAAATTTGGTAGTTGTAGACCTCCTCTTTCCTTTGCATCACATAAAATTTTCATTTTAATCCTTGGCTTTCTTCCTGCCCATACAAATTTCGATAGTTCTTTCTGCCACGTATCCAGTATTTTCCTTTGTTTTAATATTGGAATGACTTGAAATAAAAACATCAAACGCGGCAAAACATTCATTTTTACAGTTGCAATTCTTCCCACTAACGATAGATTCAAGGTATCCCATTTCTTCATGTCTTGTTGAATCCTGTGCCAAACCTTTTCATAGTTATTTTTGAACAAATCAATGTTTTTCATGGTCAATTCAGTTCCTAAATATTTAGTCTTTGTAACTACTTCACATTGAATTTTCTCTTGAAGTTCTGTTTGTCTTTGTTTCGTCATATTTTTGCACATCACTTTGGTTTTACTTTTATTAACGTAGAATCCCGCAACTGATCCAAATTCTTCAATTTTTTCCATCAATTGTGGTATTTTGTCGATTGGATCTTGAATCATAAACATTACATCGTCTGCAAATGCCCTGTATTTATATGCAAAACCTTTCACTGTGAGTCCTTCAATGCTGTTATCTTTTCTTATCGCTGTCAATAATATTTCCAATATCCAAATAAACAACAACGGGGATAACGGGCAGCCTTGACGTGTTCCCTTTTGAACTTGGAAGAAATCTGTTCTTTCTTTATTTATATTCAAAGCTGCTCTCTGTTCTGAGTAAATTGCCACAATCATGTTTAGAAAAGACTGTCCTATATCCATTTTTTCAATAACTTGCAGCATAAACTCCCAATTTAAATTGTCAAAAGCTTTTTCCGCATCTAAAAAGAGGAATCCAACTTCTTTTTCTGGATGTTTGTCATAGTATTCGATTGCATCAATCACCACTCTTAAATTGTCTCTAATCTGTCTATTTGGTAAAAAAACAGCTTGTTCTTCCGCTATAGTATCTTTCAAATATTTTTTCAGTCTTTCCGAAATAATTTTCGCAAATAATTTGTAATCATTATTTAATAGCGATATTGGTCTATAATTCTTTACTTCAGTTAAATCCAAACCTTCTTTAGGTATCAATGAAATATTTGCTTCTTTCCATGAATCTGGGATCCGTTTAGTCTTTCTTATCTCGTTCGACAGAAGTACTAAGATAGGGGTTAGCTCCTCCTTAAATTTCTTATAAAACTTTGCTGTAAAGCCATCTGGACCTGGAGCTTTACCCAACTTTGCGTCTTCTATTGCCATTGTCACCTCTTCCTTTGTTACTAAACCATTTAATAACTCTTTAATTTGTTTTCCCAGCTCTGGAACTTCAATAGTCTCCAAATATTTCTTAATTTTCTGTTGGTCAATTCCTTTCTTTTTGAACAGTTTGGCGTAGTATTTGAAGAAGACTCTTTTTATACCTTTCAAATTCATAACATTCTTTCCGTCTTCAGTAATTTTACTTATAAAATTCCTTTCTTTTCTATTTTTCAATTGCCACGCTAAAAATTTTCCTGGTTTATTTGCACCCTCAAATGCTTTTTGCTGTAATTTCTTCAGATTCCAATATAATTCTCTATTTAGTAGAACATTCAATTGATCCTGCAGAAAGTGGATCTCTTTAATAATCTTTTTCTTCCCTGGCCTTTTCTTTAATTCCTTTTCTTTTTGTCTAATTTTTTCATGAAGGTCGTTTTGTTGTTGCATCCTTTGTTTTTTATCTTTAGAATTCAAAGAAATAAGCAAACCTCTCATTACTGCTTTGTACGTGTCCCATACGACTTGTATATCAGTACCTTTATTTAAATTCAGTTCAAAAAAACTTTTTGTTTCTTTTTTTAAAGTTTCATTAATTAATTTTTGGTCCAATAAGTCCTCATTAATTCTCCAATATAATTGTTTAGGTTTTTCTTTAGATATCCAAGGCTGTCAAACTCATTTGTTATGAGGGCCGGGTCTGACATAAATGAGACCTTGTTGGGCCGGCCATGTGCGTTATAAAATGTAATGCCAGGCAGCAGAGATATAAACTTTATAAAGGACACAAATAAAAAGAGGTTGCTTTTTTACTTAAAATAAAAGCATGCTTAAAACATTAGCACTCTTGCAATATTTTGTTTATTTATCAGTGTCTGATAACTGACACCTCTTGCTCTGAATTATTACATCAAAATGTCTGTGCTGTTGCAGTCTTGAGTATGCTGTTCAGGTGTGTATCTGTAAGCTGCAAACCTACAATGACGCAGCAGCAACAGAAGTGGAAGAAGAAGCAGAAGACAGCCAGTTCCACTGTGGGCCTGATAGAAGCCCTCTGGGGGCCTGATCTGCCCCCTGGGCCGCGTGTCTGATACCCCTGGGCTAGAGATTCCCTTTTCTATAATAAAAGCTGGAAATTCAGAGAACCATATTTTGGTATAACAGTACATTGATTGGGGAAAAAAACTACTGGAGAAACCTGTTGTGTGGAAGCCCTGCTGCGGCTGTACTATACTAGCAGCCACAACTGGAACAGAGAAACTACACAAACCTGTCCCCATACAGAAAACGCCTATGAGTATTTGTTTGGAAGAAAGTCACATCAACACACTGAAACTTTAATTGTGAGTAAAAATGCATAGGATCAGACTATAAGTTTCTAGAACTTTCCTTTAAAAAAGGCTAATTAAGAACTTTGGAGGATCTAGCTAAAATGGAATATTTGTTATCCTCAACAAAATATCAGAATTGATAATTCAGGGAAGAATGACTTTTCAAGCCCTAAGGTTCGCTTCAGCGAAACCCCTGCATGAATTAGTTATGAGCAATACAAGTATGAAAGGCTGTATTACATTATTTTATTCAATACTGTTAGAACTGGATCATTCATTTCCTATAATAGGAGGAAAATGGGGAAAGGATTTGGTCATACATACTGTTTGGAAATGGATACGGAACAAATGCTCCTTCTAAATTAATATCACTATGGTTAAAAATAATTTTTTGTTAAGAGGCAATATCAATGGTAGTTGACCTCATACAGAATACACTTTATATATAAAGGAGCAATAAATGTTGGAGTAATCATGCAAATGAGCAGATGATAAAATTCAAGCTTTTGGGACTGATATTTTGGACAAAGCATTATAAATTACAAGCTACAGATTGTCAATGAATCCTGTAGTAATAAGATCTGCTGACTGCATCCAAAACTTGTATTGCTATAAACTGGAAAAATGAAGCCCCAACAAGATCAGAATGGTTTAAGACATGGCAAATGTATTTCAGTGATCAAGTTAACATAATATGCTCAGTTCAAAGAATGCTGAATTTTAGGGTAAACAAATTCTATGAACAATTATCTAAATTTTAATGCACTGGAATGTCAAATTCCAGAATGGACTCCGCCCATATGTATTGCTTGAAATGCTATAATTTATGATACGTAGTCAATTTGAAAAATGGATTTCGTATAAGAGCTTGTTAGATATTTAATAAAAAGGAGGGGGGAGCAAATAGTTAATAAATGCCCACACTATTTGGCTAGCAAAGCCCTGTGTATTCATAATTTCAGAAATGATTTTTAGAGCTCAGGTAGCTGAAGTTGATAAAACAGGCATAAAGGATCACCTACATAAACTCCGAGGACTATCTTCATGATTACATATAATAGGGCCTGTGGTAATTTGCTCTGGATCCAGTAGGGATCGCATAACAGTAACTATAATATATGAACCATTTAGTACTTTCAAATACTTAACTGCCCCAACCCCCCCAAAATGGAAACACTTGGAGGGAAATGATTTTTTTCTTAAGCTAGACTGAGAGATGTGGCCAGACTACACAGTTGTGAGGAACAGTAACATAAGTCTTCATGGGCCTGATGTGGCTGTGGACTGTGGCTGGGAGGAGGCTATTTATATCCCATTTTTCCCTGTAACTCAAGGCAGCTTACAATCATACTGAAAAGCACAACAGGGGTACGCAAAAAAAAATATGTTTTTTTATGGCTCCGTTGTCGCCTATGGGGACCATTATAATCAATGGACCCCATAGGCTATAATGGAGAATCAATCTGAGGGTATCTGGGACTTGGGGGGGTTGTTTTTTGAGGTAGAGGCACCAAATCTGCAGCATAGCTGCTGGTGCCTCTTCTCAATCCCCCACCCCAAGTTTCAAAAAGACTGGACCACGGGTCTCCCTTCCCCACCAGCCCCATCCCTTCATCAGCAAACCACTGCGCCACACACCCACTCTTGCCAATCCCATTTATGGTTGCTGTTTCATGCGATGGTGGCAGCACCAGCCACTTGGCTCCAACCTTCCATCCTTGCTGATCTGTGACTGGAGGTGGCAGGAGGGAAAAATCACCATGCCTCCTCTTTCTCCACCTTCACTGCCATTCCCCCACACACATTATTTCACCTCAGTCTCATAGTCCTGCCCCCTAGCAATTTTCTTTCTGTTTCTTTGACACACTCACTGCATGTTCCTGCTCACCCACTCCCCTCCAAGCTGTCTCCTGCCTTTCCTCCCTCACACCAGTTGTTTGCAGGCTGAATAAGAGCCATGAATGGGCTCATTCCCCCCCCACCATATGTCTAACACCTCTTTTCTAAGTCCTAAACCTGATACCTACCAGACCATTTCCCCATAAAACTGAAATAAAGCAATTTGTTAGTTGTGAGTTATCATCAACCTCTCTTATGTGCCATTATCAGACAGTCAATCCCTCAGTTCCCTAGACTTTGTCAGCATATAGCTAATATGGTTAAACAACTGGGTGGGACAAAGAAGAAATAAAAGGGACTGCCCAGCCCAAGAAAAAGATAAAGGGAAGCTGGGAATTGTTGTACCATTACCAAAGAGGCAGGTGGAACGGCAAACTGCTGCACCGTATTCTACCAGAATATGCATCTTAATTTCTGTCATCTAAGAGGCTGAAATTACCAAAGGAGAACATTACTTTTATAAGATATAGCAATTTGGACAGACACACAGTTTTATATTGTCAGAGCTAGGGGCATATTTGAATATCAAATTACACTTTATATCACTATACTTTTCAGTAGCATATTAACATATACAATACAACGCATTAATTGTGGACCAAACAATACACATTTAGACAATAAATATATCCTTGAAAATATGTTGTCTATGTCCACAGAATACACAGGAATCATCCTATCTCTAATGCTGAACCTGGCCCACAACACACATTGACAGACCCAGAGATTGGGGCCAGGTTCAAAGGAAGGGCATTCTTCTGCATACTGGGGTGACCCTCCCAGATTTAAACTCTCTTGAAGAGAGATATGCTGCCTACACTTGAGCTGACAATGTGCAGGAGCATCCCTGTGGGCAGGAAGTGGGCGGAGGAGATGCAGGAACTGGAGCCACTCAAGCTAAATGGGCAGCCAAGCAGGCAGAGGGGGATCCGGAGCCCCACCACCACCACCACCACCCCCAAGCTGGGTGGGTGAGGAAGAGCAGGAGCCACAGCCTTGCTAGCAGCCAGCTGGCCTGACAGGCCGCTGAATGGGGAGGAGTGAGAGCCCCAGCCACTGCAGGTGGGCAGGAGAGGAATTACACTGTGCACCAGCCTCCTGTATAAAGACATTTGAACATACACTTCATAGTCTGCCCCCCAAAAAATCACTATACAACTCGGTTTTGTACAGCCGCATCTGCTTCAACACTGCCAGCACTACAGTGACCAACACATTGAAGGAACAGTTCGTGGAGATTTGAAAAAATAAATTGCTGTCCAAATGTTGCCTTTCGCTTACTTTTCAAGGGCATGCACATGAGGGAAAAAATGTTGTCTGGCTCCTGACAGTGAAAGACAGTGTCAGGAAATTAGAAAAGACACACTGCCCTTGGCACAAGTGTGGTTCTGGTTCTGCAGCCCCAACATAAAAACAGCAAAATCTGCAGCTATCAGCTACTATGGTGAGCAAGGGGCTTCCCACTCCAGCAAAACAGGAAAAGGAGCAATCAGCCTCCGTGGGGGGGGGGGGTGTCTATTGTAAAAGTACATTTTCAAAAGGTCTTAGTTGCAAGTGGAGCACTTTTAGACAGCTGAGATTCACTTGCTAGGAACTGGCTACTGCTGTAACTTCCACCAACAGGACTACAGCTTAAGTTCAAGGTACATTAAATTTTGTCTAACTCTTACAAAAAGGATGCTTAATTTGCCAGGGAACAGTAAATGGAAGCAGAGCAAAAGATGCAAAAATTAAAAGGCAGTGTTTGCAAAGATTCTGCAAGGTTACTGTGGACTGACTCAGTTAGTTACCCCTCAAGGGAATAAATTAACAACTGGCTTTATTTACTATTTTCAAGAACTTGAAAGGAGAAATAGCAATTTGATGGAGTGCTGAAGCAATTTCCTCAGGTCAAAATATTCAACAGTAGCAGCCAGAATGCAGACAGGCAAGGGCTCCCAAAATGCAGTCTTTTATGCCCATTAAACCTTGAAAATCCACACACATACCCCAAACCAATTCTAGCCCTCTTTGTTTTGAGAATGAAAATGTCAAAACAGCCATCTTGGAAACCTTCAGGCTGAGAAACGGGGGGTATAAATCGTTTAAATAACTCCACTTTGAATAATTATAAAATTAAGATGAGGACACAAGTTACACATCTAACTGCCACAGCTGTCATGAAGTAACCCAAAAGAGCATTAAGTAGCTGTTATTTCTTTAAAATGAAAGCAAAAATGTCCCATTAACCAGAAAAGGGTTACAACAAATTTAAAAACAAAATAGTCACCGAAAATTTAATGCTATCATTTTGTATTTTGTAATTCTAACTTACTTAATGATGTCCTTATGCACCTAAGAACAAAACTACCAATGTAATTAGTAGCACAAGTATTACATTTAGAGCTACTATAAAATATATATGAGATAGCAATTAAAAAAAAATCAACCATGCATTGGAACATGTTATGAATAAAATTGGTTACAGCTGCCAAACACTAGCAAATTACTGAACAAAGCCTCCATGATTCCTTCATTAATTGACACACAACCCCATAACCATCTCCCAGACAACTGAAAGGCCAACACAGGCCAACACAGTCAGACCTTCCCTGCTCTGGCAGTCTTAAGCTAAGAGTCGGACACAGGGGTCACAGGTCTCACCTCTCCAAAGATCTTGTCCACATCCTCAGGTTGCAGAAACTGAAAACCATCCAAAAAACCAGGACAAGCTGTAGCTCTGTCTATGCTTACTGCTTCTAATGTAGCATAAAATGTGAACAGATAAAAGCAACTCCATTCTCAAAGTGCTTGGCAAGTTGGTCACAGCAGCCCAAAGAGATATGACCCAAGACACCCTGAGGGCCTCAAACGGAGAAGGCTTCAAATAACCCAAAACTGTTAGATGACACCAAGAATACGCAATTGTTGTGGGAACAGTAGGCTCTGAAGGGGATTCCAGATGGTGTCTTCTCAAGTTTGGTATTCTACCATCATCCTGCAAACTTTCACTCTGTGGTGCATTGCTCTCTCCAGCACCCCAGTCAAATACAATGCCACATGGGTTCTAGTTAACAGAAAAGGGCACTGCGTTGTGATGGCTTCAACTGACTTGGCTGACTTGAGCAATAGTAAAACCAGTGCTCAGCCCTTATAGGTAAAGGTAAAGGTTCCCTTGTTCAAAAGCCAGTCGAATCCGAATCTAGGGTCGCGGTGCTCATCTCCGTTTCAAAGCCAAAGAGCCAGCGGTGTCCGAAGACGTTTCCGTGGTCATGTGGCCAGCATGACTAAACACCAAGGCGCACGGAACGCTGTTACCTTCCCACCGAAGTGGTACCTATTTATCTACTTGCAATTTCTTGCTTTCGAACTGCTAGGTTGGCAGAAGCTGGAACTAGAGACGGGAGCTCACTCCATCATGCGGCTACTGAATCAAGTCCAGTAGAATGGGCACAGTTACACTGTGGCTGTACAGTCAAGCCAAAGCTTCTATTTTGGGGCCTTAGAAAACAGTACTATAGTGAGTTCCCATCACAGGATAAAGATTAATGGTGTCTGGACACAACAGGGATCAAATAATCAGACATATTTCCTTCTGCTTTATCTATTGGGAGAGAAAAAGAACTGATTCACTTCACTGTCCTTCAGAGTACAAATCTCTGGCTCATCCACTGACACTCAGAGAAAGCTGTTCTAGCCAAACATAATGAAGCATTGCTTCATGCAGCACATGATTAACCTAGGGCATTAATGGCCACAGAACTATTTTAATGACTACAAGCACAAATATTTTAAGGATTAGATAGAAAAATGGTAGGTGGTACAAACTGAATAGCCTAAACCAGCACATACACAACCTGGAGTATAATGCACATTTACTGTGAAGCATGCCTCATAATAAGACATACCAAACATGCTTACTCAGAATGACTGAGATATAATCAGTCAGTTCTCTTTAAATCCTAGTGACTCTCAGGGCAGGGTAAATGTGAGCAAAAGGCTTACCTAAGCCTCACAATCCCATGTCTAAGGGCTTCTGAGTTTTAGACACTCAGCTAGCAATCTTAAGGAGAAGGCTTACAATACCTGAGGAAGATCCAGGTAGTCCTGAACTGAAATTAGGTTCAGTTGCCTGAATCCCATAGCAATTCATGTATAAACTTCTTTTAAGAAGAGGAGCACTGTAGCCACAGCATAAAAAAGAACATCCTTTTCTATCCCCCATGCATCTATGAAGCTGGTACACAGATCCCTTAACTCCAAAGTCTGCACAATCTTTAACCAACAAGTCAGCCTGCTAAAAGAGATCATCGAAAAATTGGTTTAAATGATGGATACCAGTTTAAAATGGGATGACCAACACACACAGCTCCTTAGAGGATGAGCAAGATACAAGCTGTATTAAATAAGAAGCTTGTACTGATGGGTAGCATGACTAGCAACTGTAGGAAGATCTGTTGAAATAAAATCTACCAATCCAATATCTGTTAAAATGGTATTTTGGACTCTGTTGTTGCAACGCAAGGCACTGCACCCTACCTTTAGATTATTTTTGTTTGTTTTCTGTTTCTTCGCAATTCCCATTTGATTTGGTCTTTTCTAAAGACACTGGCACATGACAATATCCAATAAAGATTTTTTAAAAAAATTCAATATAACTTTCCTGTCAGACAAGCTGAGAAGTTCAGACATTTCCTTTAGCTAACATATCACCAAACAGAATGCAGATAGCTACAGTCTGGATGAGTAAGCAAACAGAACAGGTTACAGATGTGTGTTTTATTCTAGAACTAGGCCCATTGTTGGAAGAAATACAGTTAGAAGGAAGCTCCAAGCAAGTGTCCCAGCTGTGGCTGGTGGGGCGGCAGAGGGAAGGGGAAAATAGAGGGAGGCAATTCATGTTTATTTCCTTCTGCTTAGCTATAAGGCAAGGCTGTCTCAAATCATTTTGCTGCCCCAAGTGGGTAGTATGGGAGGATAGTCTCATGGTAACAGGTATGGTTCCCTCCACCCCTGATTTATGTTGATTTGGGGTTATGCAATGGCAGCTAAGGTAGAAAAGCACCTCCTCCTATGCCATGTCTTCTGGGTTCCAAGGGTCTGGAAAGCAGTTCCATAGCCAATTACAGGGTTGCCAAATCTCGGTTGAGAAATACCTGAAAATTTGAGGGGTAGAGCCTGGGGAGGGCAGGGTATGGGGTGTGGAGGGACCACAGCAGAATATAATTCCATGGAGTCCATTGCCCAAAGCAGCCATTTTCTCCAGGAGAACTAATCTTGGAGATCTCCAGGTGCTGCCTGGAGGCTGGCAATACTAAGGGAAGGACCAGACCTGTAGATTTGAGGGGTAGAGGCTGGGGAGGACAGGGTTTGGGGTGCAGAGGGACCTCAACAGGACATAGTGCCACAGAGTCCATCGCCCAAAGCAGCCATTTTCTCCAGGAGAACTGATCTTGAAGATCTCCAGGCGCTGCCTGGAGGCTGGCAATACTAAGGGGAGGGCCAGACCTGTAGATTTGCAGGGTAGAACCTGGGGAGGGCAGGGTTTGGGGTGCAGAGGGACTTCAGCATGGTATAATGCCATAGAGTCCACTGCTCAAAGCAGCCATTGTAATAGCTAGGAAATTTTCTGTAGGGGAAATGATGTGCTGTGGCTGGGGAACACAGTGATTTCTGGGAGATCTCCGGGCACCACAGGGAGATTGGCAACTCTAGTGACCATTTAAGGGAAAATTGGGATATGTATTTTACCTCAGGACACATTCAATGACTCCCAACAGCAACAACAACCTGTTTCGAATGTTTGAGGCAAAGGCCAATCAGGCCACATATGCAAATGACCTCTGTGTTCCAACTGGCTATTGCGGGGAGAGGAACAGTAAACTGTTTAGAATATTGGCGGCGAGACTCAGGCAACACAGCCAGTGGATAGAGACAGCTTCTGAGTGACAGATCAGGGAGCCAACTGATTTGGGAGTGTGTGGAACGTTCAGGAGAGTCCACAACCAAAACAGAATTATTATATAGAGAGATAGGCATGTTAACCTCTCTAATAGGTAAAGAATGGCTAGCAAAACAATGCATCTCCCCTGGCATTCAAGCATTGCTCCCAACATCACTGGTCGCTTTACTATCTTCATGCAGCTGTTACTACCTCTTGCACTAAACTATTCTTTTCTGCACCAGCTGCCACTCATGACTGGCTGCAGAGGTGAGGCAAGACCTTCATGCATACTAGTCCCTACTTTTGTTGTTGTTTAAAAGGTGGAATAAGCAAGCAAAAGTATCAAAAAATGTATGTCTAAAGGCTGTATGCTTCTTGCTGCTCTCTCAATGACTGAAGATTATCGTGTGTGGCTTGGAAGGTCAAGTAAGTCTCTCCACAGCCCATGTCCTAGAATCCCAAACACAAGGTAAGTAAGATACAATGATAAGCAAGGTGGATTACAAACTGCTTTCTGTCAGTTGCCATCAAGATCCAATGAGCAACACCTTTCTATAACCCAAGGGCACATTAAAACATCCTGAACAAACCTGGACCTGGATAGCCCAGGCAAGCCTGATCTCATCAGATCTCGGAAGCTAAACAGTGTTGACTCTGGCAAGTACTTGGATGGGAGACCTCCCCAAAATACCAGAGGTGGGAGGCAGGGGCAGGCTTTATTCTGCCACCTCTCTGAATATTCTTCAAGCCCCCAGTAGGGGTAAATCGCCAGAGGTCGCAATGACTTCCAGGTGCACACACAGTCAGTCACCAGAGGTCACCATGACCTCCATGACACGCTCACATGCGCACACGCCCATGCATGCACATATAAAAATACCAAGAAAACCCATCTTGAACAGAAATAACACACAGACTAAAAGACTAAAACCTCACTCTGTCCTTATTCCCACTGATCAAACTGGAATTAACTCAAAATAAATAAATGGCTGAAACACAGAGGGCTAATCCATTCATTCTGCCAACAGCACAAACCTTACACTCAAAGACAGTATCACATATTCAAGTTCCTACCCACATGGAGACAGATAACATGCCAGTGCCACACATACATAAATCAGACCACAGTAGGTCTTCAACACACCGAGATGAAAAGAAACTCTGTGCGTCAATCCACTTATTTTGCAGAAATGATTATTTACTACCACCCTCCTTAACTAAGCACTTCTGAAAAAATAGTATATTGTAATCAAGTAGTTTTATATGCAATTTCTCCCTCCCTTTCCCTCACTTATTTTTCTTAAGAATGAAAGCTATTTCTGTAGGGTCCAATTTGTTTTTATCTTCAAAAAATATCTAGGATGTTGTTAGATGCTATATAAATAAGTAAGCTTAAGTTACTTATTTTGTACAGTTGAACATATGGCAATATCATCAAGATGAATCCCCTTGGCAAATGGCCTGGATGCATCAATTTAAGAGGAGAAATGTCAGTTTCCACCTGAATTCACAAACTGTTTTCTCTTTGAAAGCAGAACATTGGACTTATTGTGAGGGTTCCTTCTTTTCAAGAGTGAGGAGGACACTCTGATATGCTTGGGTTCCTCTTCCCACAATCCCTGGAGGCAGGAAATTGATTGCACTTTCCATCTCCAGGGGGAGAAGGAGCCCACTCTCAGTCTGAAGACTTCCACAGCTGATAACAGTCCACAATGTGTGCCAGACAGACAACAAGGCTTATAAAATCCTCGCAAACCATAAAGGTAAAGATAAACTGTTAGAAAAGTGAAAGAATAATGAACATGGAGATTGGCAGTCAATCACCCTTTAGGAAGCATAATAGGCTGCACAGAGACCCTCCAACTAGAGTGGGTCCAGTGTCCTCCTCACCCTCGAGAAGAAGGAACTTTCATGGTAAGTCCAGTGTTCCGTTCTGTATCATAAACACTCTGATACGCTTGGGATGTTACAAAGCTCATCTGATCCAGGGAGGGAAAAGTGACTGCCAAGCATAGAGATAACAGTAGGACTAGACCACTTGTTGTAGGTCTCTCCACCCAAATGCTGCATTAGCCACAACAATAGAGTCCATCTTGTAGTGCTTGATAAACGCTGGCACCAGGTTCCAGGTAGCGGCCTCATAGATATCTGCAACAGATGCATTTGTGTAGAATGCTGCTGACACAGGAGCGCTTCATGTTGAATGAACTGTGATCCCCTCTGGGACTTGAAGGCCCTGAGATTCATATGCCAAGGAGATGCAGTCCCTTAGCCACCTGCTTAGTGTAGTCTTAGAAACCCTTTTACCCTTGATTGCTGGATGAAAAGCCACAAAAGGGGAATCCAACTACCTAAATGGCTTGGTCCTTCTGATATAAATGTAAAGTGCTCTGTGAAAGTCAAGTGCCAATTCTTCTCCCTAGGCTTTGGGCAGAAGGACAGCAAATATGTCTCCTGTGAGCTGTGACCTTGGGAATGAAGGTGGGATCTGTGCACAAAACCACCATGTCCTTATGGAAGATGCATAAGTCCTTTCTGATGAAAACAGCACCTATCTCTGAGACCCATCTTGCTGATGTACCTTCAGGATAAGGAACTTCAGGGAAACCTCTCTCAGAGGCTCAAATGGAGGGCTGGTTAGAGCCTGAAGAACAATATGAAGTCTCCAAGAAGGAAACCTGTGCACTGTAGGGACCTGATAAAAAGTAACTCCCTTCAGAAATCTCTTCACCACTGGGTGCCTGGAGGGTGGTGCACTGCTAACTGAGGAAAGTATGGTGCTCAGAACAGCTACCTGGCAATGGAGAGTGCTGCTCTTAGACCCTGAGAGACTCCACCCTGTAGCAAGGGCAATACCTGAGGAAGATCCAGGGTGTCTGGTTGCAGGTGTTTCCTCTTGCACCATCTGACAAAAGCCTTCCAAGAACTGTTGTAAATTCTAGAAGCGGAGCTTCTCCGGGCCACCATCATGGTCTGAAAGACCTGATCAGAGAAACCCTGTGTGATTAGTGCTTGCCGCTCAATCTCCATCCTGTCAGACAAACCCAAGCTGCATCTGGATGACAGATGGGACCTTGGGTTAGCATATGGGGCAACAGCGGAAGTTCCCATGGAGGTTGAACTAATGATTTCAGTGGGCTGGATAACCAAGGTCTCCTGGGCCAGAATGGGGCCAGGCAAATCAACTCTGCCTTCTCCTGTTTCATTTTGTTCAGAACCTTTGAAATCAAAGGTATGGGGGAGAAGGCATAAAGAAGACCTGATGGCCAAAAGGACATCAGAACATCCGCTTGTTCTGCTTGTTGACACTGGCATTTCAAGAAGAATCTGGGTGACTTGACATTGGTCAGGGAGGCAAATAGATTTACACATGGTAGGCTGAAATGTAGAACCAGGGACTGGAATGCTTCCTGGCTGAGGGACCACTCCCTGTGTTCCAGCCTGGTGTGGCTGAGCAATCTGCTTGAACATCTGCTATGCCGCTGATGTGTTCTGCTCTGAGAGAGGCCAGATACTGTTCTGCCCAAGACACGAGGACAGTTGACTGCTGCTTTAGCTTCTTGGCTTTGGTGCCTCCCTGGCAGTTCACGTGCACCTTGGCCATGGTGTTGTCTGTCTGTATACCTATGTTCAATTGAGACAGATGGTATTGGAAGTGCCAGACGAATTGCACACACTTCCAAAAAACTGATGCTGAGGGAAGCTTTTTAATGGGACCAGGTCCTCTGCATGTGGCCCAGTGCACAATGGGCTCCCCAACGCAGGCTGGTATCTGTTGTGATCTGTAGGTCTGTGATCACTTGGAAAGGTTTGCCTACAAGCAAGTGCTTCTTGGTTGTCCATCAAAGGAGGTCCTTCCTGAGATGCCAACTGATGCTGACTCTGGTGTGCTTTCAGAGGGCTATGAGCCTTTGATATGGCAATAGTGTCCACTGAAGTACCCAAGAGTGTGCCCAGGCCCAAGGGACTGTCTTGGTAGCTGCAAACATGTAACTTAGCAGACGTGCAAGGATCATCAAGTCCACTGATTTCACAGCGCAAACCTGTTTCACGGTCCGAAGATCTTCTCTGCTCTGTAGAGGAAAAAAACACTTTTTTCTGGATTGAATCTATCACTGACCCCAAATGCATGATGATTTGGGCAGGTACTAGTTGGTTCTTCTGGAGGTTAATTAGGAAGCCCTGGCTGGAGAGGCACTGGATACTGCCCTGAATGTCCCTGAGTGCGTGCTCTTGTGAAGGTGACCTTATAAGGAGGTCGTTGAGGTGGGGATAGATATGGATTCCTCTGAGAGGCAGGCTTGCAACAAGTGAGATCATCAGTTTTGTGAATATCCTGGGTGCTGATACCAATCCAAATAGCATGGCCCTGAACTGGAAGTGTTTTTAATCAAAGGTGAATCTCAGATACTGTCAGTCCCAGAAAGTTATGGGCACGTGAAAATACACCTCGGTCAAATCGATAGAGGTCATGAAGTCCTCTGGCTGCAGGGCTTCCACACTGGTCTTCAAGGTCTCCATTTTGAACTTCCTGTACCTCACAAACCTGTTCAGGAATTTGAGGTTGAGGATAGCTCTCCAGTCCCCATTCTTTTGGGGAACTATGACAAAAATAGAATACACGCATAAAAACCTTTGCAATGATGACACAGGCTCAATGGCGGTGATTTCCAACAGAGGTCTGATGGCATCCTGTGTGTGCTGATGGGGCAGTGAGGGACAGGTGAGCTCAGGAACCTGTTGTGAGGTGGGGTGACAAATTCTATTGAATTGCCATGGGCTGTGGTGGCTCAGTGGTTAAGACGCTGAACTGCAGACTGGAAGGTCAGTAGTTCGGCAGTTTGAGACCTGAGTGCCGCATGACGGAGTGAGCTCCCGTCTCTGGCCCCAGCTCCTGCCAACCTAGCAGTTCAAAAGCAAGAACTTGCAAGTAGATAAATAGGTGCCGCATCGGTTGGAAGGTAACAGCGTTCCGTGTGCCTTGGCATCTAGTCATGCCGGCCATGTGACCATGGAAATGTCTTTGGACAGTGCTGGCTCTTTGGCTTGGAAATGGAAATGAGCACCACACCCCTAGAGTCGGATTCGACTGG
The DNA here is from genome assembly GCA_029375565.1 of Gekko gecko. Classification (NCBI taxonomy): domain Eukaryota; kingdom Metazoa; phylum Chordata; class Lepidosauria; order Squamata; family Gekkonidae; genus Gekko; species Gekko gecko. The sequence continues at coordinate 49,303,147 of JAPDNY010000003.1, forward strand.
CTTTCGGACAAGGAAAATCTTTACCTTTATGGTTTCTTTTACCCATTTGTCGGTGGCTGATAAATTCCAGGGTTGATGGAATTTTTGAAGCCATCTGCCCACTGGAGCTAGCCTGGCATCACTTTTGTTGTTGCTGGTGTTTTCCTCCCTTACTGGAGGCTGGTGCTTGGGCTGAACTATAGTACTGACTTGTGGCTCTGAAGTTAGGCTTGGATTTGGTCCACGACTGCCGCTTGGCGTCTGATCTAAATTATGGAAGTGTTCTGTAGGAACAAAAGGACTGTGAACCATAATTTTTTTGCCATCTGTCCTCCCTTTTATAAGTGAATGGCATGACCTACTTTTTGTCCTTGGTCTCAATTAAGATGTTCTCTAGGCTAGCCCCAAATAGCTTGCCACCCAGGAAAGGCCAAGATGCCACATGAGACTTGAAAGGGAGTCCACATTCCAGGACTTGAGCCGGAGATGTCTTGTGGCTACCACTGTGGAAGTCATGGCCCTTGCTGGGAATTTGATTGTGTTCAGGCTAGCATCAGACATGAAGGCTTCTGCCCTCTTCAAATGGTGCATGTAACTTGATAGGCACTGATTTAAATCTGGGTATTCTTGGGACAATTTACAAATTCCCATGTATGTGGCTCTTCCTATCAGAAAAGTGGCAGCAGAAGCTTTAATGGAGAAGGCAATGGCCTCATGGGCTCTGCGGAGAGCTCAGTCACTTTTTTGATCATTGGTATCTTTAAGGGTACCCTCTCCCTCTTTCGGAATAGCCACCCCCTGATGCTAAGCTAGCCACAGGAGCATCTACCACTGGAACTTTCAATAATCTGGTTACCTTGGGAGGAAAAGAGTATATTCTTTTAGCCTGTCCAAAATGTAAATGGTTATTGGTAGCATCTGACCATTCCTCTTTTATCACAGTTTTTAAAAAGGAAGGGAAGGCTCTCTAGCCCTAGAGAAAACCTCAGGGGCCCCTTTATCATTGTCATCATCGTCATCATCCTGTTCCTCCTTGGGGATTTCAACCTTAGGGGCAGAAAGCTGTAGGATTTTTAATGCTTTATGAAAAAAGGGGGTGAGTTGGCTTGCTCTGCTGAGGGACTTGTCCTTAGATAATTGGCCTTCCTCTTTACACATAATTGTATCAGAATCCTCAGAGGCAATCCCTATCTTCAGGTCCGTAGTCTGAGAAATTTGAATAATTGCTTCTAACATGGAAGGTGATGTTACAGGCAGCCTTTGATGTCCAAGAGGAGCCCTGGCATTTCGCTGTGCCTAGAGGCCTTGAAGCAGCTAATTTTTTTGAAGATGTGGACCGGAGAGGGAGGAGTCATCTTTTCCAGAAGGGTAAAGAAGTTGTTTTTGTCTTCTCTGACTGGAGACAAATTGTTCTAGCCAGTCCTGGAAGCCTAGTGGGACAACAAAAGGCTCTCCCCCTCCTGGTTTCCCCCTCCCGGTGAGGGGCTATTGTCTCCCTTTGACTCAACGTTCCAACGGCCACAGAAGGCTGCAGTGAGCAGACCTGGTGGGCCAATATGGGCCATCCCAACTGATCAGCAGAGGGTGCAGTTTGGTGCCAAAAATCAAGCCTGCTTCTTCATAATCCAAGACAGGTGATTTGGGGCTTATGGCTCTCTCCTGGAGCTCTGCAATGGCAGGGCGGCTGGGCAAGTGGGTTTGCAGGGATATCCTGCTCCGCTGCCTGCGGATCACCTACCCCAATTCTCCCTTGGAGGAGGTCCCGTGGTTGGAGATCTCAGCTATAGACATCGCTGTGACTGAAGCAGTGGGCAAAAGGCAAACAGCCTTGGGGAAGACAAGGCCAAAAGAACAAACAAAGTTTGTTTTAACAAAGGGAGAGACACAGAGAAAGGCACACAGGTGGAAAGAGAAAAACAAAGTGCAACCAAAGGAGCTCCTTAAAGGGAAATCTAGGAGCTCTCTAAATCCACTACTGTCTCAGGCAGAGGCAGGGAAAAGACTGAGGGGTGGGCTCCTCCTCCCGCTGGAGATGGAAAGTACAGTCAATTTCCTGCCTCCAGGGATTGTGGGAAAAGGAACCCAAGCATATCAGAGTGTCCTCCTCCCCTATCAGAAGCTTAACTTAAACATGTAAGTTAAACAACCAGCAGCCTGGATAGCCCAGGCTAGCCCAATCTCAGACACTAACCAGGGTTGGCCCTGGCTCGCATTTGGATGGGAGACCTCCAAGAACACCAGCATCGTGATGAAGGGGCCGGCAATGACAAACCACCTCCAAATGTCTCTTGCCTTGAAAACCCCGCAGGGGTCACGGTGGACCCGGTCACCATAAGCCAGCTGTGACACGATGGCAAAAAAAAAGAGTCATCAGTCAAAAGTCATCAGTGTAGTATAGTAGTTCGAGTTTCAGGCTGCTTCCAAATGGCAACAAAACAAAGTCACTGCCACTGCAAAAATATGCTCTTTTTCATAAACTCTGTGAAAAGTATTCATTTTTAAGAAACAGGTTCAACTACTCAGTCAGTTACAAAGCCAGACGGCGTTCAGTAAGTCATCTCCTTTCAGCCAACCCTACGTCGCAGGGGTTTTTTTTTTGCGAGACTAAAAATGTTACTCTGAGCTCCTGAAGGAAAGGTAGCAATGCAAAACAAACGTTACTAGAAAAAGTCACACTTCTCACTTGGAGGAGGGCAGCATCTTGACTAATGGGAGGGATCCCCCACCAATAATGAAGTTCTCCCTCCCTCTGAGTAGAAGGAACACCTACAGTGCATCCAATATTTTCATCCATACAGCGGCTTTCACCTCTCTGTACCCATCAGGCAATGTTTATCACAGTGGTTTGTCTTCCTGAGAACATTCTAGGGTTGCACACTCCGTTTACTCAAGCACTGACTAAGTTTAATGGGCCTGCTACATCACATGAATTGACAGGGTGCCCTAGAATGCACCCCACACTCCGGAGTCTACACACAGCAAAGGGATGCTAATAGCCAGCCATCTTTCAGAGAAGTTTGTCTGCCATTGTTGAGCCTCTCACTGATAAGCTTTCATGGAAACTCAGGACAGAATCCCACAATTTGCCACAGAATGCAATCTCTGTATTCAAAGAAGCAGAAGCCCAACCCAGCACAGTTAAGGGAAAAGAAGAAAAAAAACTCAGTCAAGTTTAACTCTGACAACATCTCTATGAAATGACCAGTAAGAGGTGAAGAGTCTTTCCTAAGAGAAGACAGCATTTGACAGCTGAGTTCTCTATCCATACTGCAGCAAGAAAAAAGACAACCCAAGAACATCCCTGTACGGAATACATAAATGCCTCTTTCCTCGCATCTGCAGAGACTGCAGCTTGGCAAGCTTTTTAACTCAAGCGCTACTAAAATGCATGGGGTTCGAAGCTAAGCTGGATGCTTGCGGGGGGGGGGACGTTGCAGGGAGAGGAAAAGGCATAAGAGGGGAATTCCTCCACCAATCCTCACAGCAATTTCTTGCCACCTGTCAATCAGTCCAATGCATAAAGGAGGAAGAAAGTGAGCATGCCCAGTGATCCAGATGACATCAGCTTGATCAATGTTGAGGACTGGGAGGCTGCAGCGGGAACCGGGAGAAGCAGCTGGAAGAGTCAATTGGGGTCGACTCCATTCAGTTCCCCACCAATGCCCTCTGCTGCGGCTACAAAAACAGGGAACTCAGCCAAGCGGGACTGTACAAGACAGGTTTCTCCCTGCAGTGGGAGGCACAGAGCAGGGAGATGGGCGAGCGTTTTGTTGACTTACCAGCAGCATTTTGCAACTGTAGGCATGTAACACGGGTCTCTAAAAATGCAACCCTAAGCGATCCGAGCCTATTGATTTCGGTAAGCTTAGACTGGATTAACTCTCCATAGGACTCCACTGTAAGTGTAGCAGCTGCCCTCCGGGACTGCCAAAGAATCCATGAGTTTCTAGAACAAGCTTTGACCAGGGCCGACGCCAGAAAAGCCTCCCACCTGCGCTCACAGCAATCGAAGGAAACTTAACACACCTCCACAGCAAGCCTTTCCCCCAGTCCCCCTTCAGCGTTTACTCCAAGTATATGGTGCTCCCTGGCCTGGGTAGTCCATCTGGGACCCTGGGCTATCCTCCCCTTTGGGACCCCCAACCTCATCTCCAAATTTCCCCGAAGCACACCGGGTGGAGGGAGCTCCATCCATGCCCTTTCCCCCCCACCCAGGAGAAAGAGCCCCCTCCCCTTTCCCCCAGAAGCGGCCTCGGCTCCAGCACGGATTGCGGGGCTCAAGGTGAACAGGGAGCCCTCCAACACACCCCAGCGTCGGGAACAATGAGCGCGGGCGGGCGGGCGCACAATACAGCGGCCACGCCAAAGCCCGGCTGGGGGCCCCGCGGCAGGGGGGCGGCGGGGGGGGGCCGCGGCGGGGCGCTCTGGGGGGCTGCCGGGACTCGGGGCGGGGGGGGGGCCGCGCCCTCCCGGGGGAAGGGACCACCGAAGAACACGCGCACACGCCCGGGAGATCCCGACACGAGGCTTACCCCAATCACGACCGTCTCTTCCCCTTTGAATTTGGGGATGAATTTGTCCCCCCGGAGGATTTCGGCTTCGTTGAGGGGCCGGAACCGGCACATCACTTTGATGCTGCATTCGGCGGGGTCCGCCATCTCGGCGCGGCGGGGAGAGGCGAGGGGGCCGCCGGACCGGAGGCGCGCAGCCGGGCTGGGCGAGGCGGCAGGCGCGGCGCGAACCTTCCCCGCTATTCCTTTTTCCCCAGGCGGGCGGGAGGGGAGGGGAGGGGAGGGGAGGGCGGCTCGGTCAGCGGGCCAGGCAGCGACGAGGCATTCCCCAGCCGTCTGTCCGCCCGCAGCGCAAGCGGCCCTGGGCGAGCGGCGAGGACTTCTGCAAAAGGGCTCAAAAGCAGTCCTGGAACACCTCAGCGATTGCAGCTGGGTTCCTTCTGGAGAGCAGGTGCAAAAAGATCTGCGTGAGGAAATATATATATTATATATATATTGCACAGGGCTGTGGGGGCAAAAGTCTCGGGGCGGGCTCCTCTAAGCGCTAGCGCCACTTGCCAGCTTTCCTGCAGCCATCCTGCATCCCCACCAGCAGCAACCACCTTCCCTCGCTCCGTCACTCGTCTCCGTCACCCGTGTGTCCCCCCCCCGTCCCCGGCTTTGTGACTTCATTGCGTTACATCAACCCCTCCCAAAAGCTCACTGGTGGAGAAGAAGAGAAAGAGAGACCTTTCTGAAGCATCCTGGGAGTTGTAGTTCTGAAAACTACAGAGGTGGGGACAGGGGCGCAAAAGCATACCCCCCCCCAAAAAAAAAGGTAAGGGGGCGGACCGAAGGAACAGCGACGTCTCTGTCACTGCTTACTGATGTCTGAGAAGTGGGGTGAGGTAGTTGGCATTGTTGCTCTTCTCTTTAATTCCCAATAGATTGTAACCTCTTTGGGGCAGGTATTCTGCAAAATGCTATGCCTACTAATGGAGCGACATGAATAAATCCATTGTTATCATCAATCCATTACATCCTTGTTGCAGGCTTTTGCCACAAGGAGCTCAGGTCAGTCAGCATGCAGGTTCTCGCCTCCTCCTTTTTGTCCTGCCAATAACCCTGTTTGATAGGTCAGGCTGAGAGACAGTGACTGGCCCAAGCTTATGGGCAGTGCCATCTTAGCTATGGTTGTTCTTAATGCCTTGGAATCTCTTGCCAGAGACAGCAGTCCCAGTAGGCAGAGTGGCTGAGTGAGGATATTGACCATGGGCCTCCTCCAAGCTCTTAGTTCAATTCTCTCATGTCGAACTCATTTGTTATGAGGGCCGGATCTGGCATAAATGAGACCTTGAGCCAGGCCACGTGTGTCATGAAATGTAATGCCGGGCAGCAGAGATATAAACTTTATAAAGGACACAAAGACAAAGGTTTTTTTTTTCTTAAAATAAAAGCATGCTTAAAACATTAGCACTCTTGCAGTATTTTATTTAACAGTGTCTGATAACTGACACCTCTTCCTCTGAATTATTGTGTCAAAATGTCTGTGCTGTTGCAATCTTGAGTATGCTGTTCAGGTGTGTATCTGTAAGCTGCAGACCTACAATGATGCAGCAGCAGCAGAACTGGAAGAAGAAGCAGAAGACAGCCAGTTCCACTGCGGGCCTGATAGAAGTCCTCTGGGGGCCTGATCCGGCCCCCAGGCCGCATGTTTGACACCCCTGCTCTAACTGCTATGTTAGCTCTCTTGATAAATAGGCGTTGTTATTTGTAATAACAAATAATGGAGGAACTATACTATCTACATTTGCATTTTCCCTGCTTTTAACAACTTCATGTCTGGGATGTTATTATTGTCATACATTGATTTTGCTATTACCAATTACCAACTTAAGATCTGCACATTCAAATTTATTTAAGCTATAACTGGAAAAAAAGGAGAAAGCAAATGAATTAAATGTTTTAGGAGGGCTTCTTCACTGAGATTTCTTTAAAAGCCCTGCTAACATATTTGGGAGACGAATTTCCAGCCCAACTGTACTTTATGGGCAGAATACAAAGAGAAGGGGCTCCAGAAGTTTTTCTTCACCTGAACATCAGTAAACAACGTTCTCGCAGCCACACACTACAAGGTTTTCTTTGTGTTAACAAAAAAACAAACACCCAGGGTAGAAAACAACCAAAGGAATCTGTTGATGTTGCCATTGGGATACTTTGTTGCCCTAGCCCCAAAACATATTGGAGTACTAAACTAGCCCCTGCAATTTTTTCCTCCCAGAAAATACTGATACAGGGAAACATTTGAAGTGGTCTGGAGAGATACAGCCTCCTTGGTAACCTGGAGAACAATTACCTCATCACAGAGAAATATGTTTTTGGAGTAACAAAGATATGAACAGTGTTATCAATGACTGATGTTGGATGTTTTCTGTTTTGTGTGAAAATGTACTTTGAGGCTGTGTCTGAGTGCTGTGAAGCACAACGTCTTATGCCACTACAAACAGGGGTTTTTTTTTGGGGGGGGGGGTTTGAGACATTTTTCTACCCCGTGGCACTTTGGTATTTTTCTTCGGGTATGCATATACCCCAAAATACAATTTTTGAGCACATTAGTAGTGTTAATTAATGTGCTGAACATATAGGCTCTCACAGTGACTTGCTTGTTAAAAAACACAATTAAAACAACATTAAGAAAAACCACATACCAACATCAATGGAAATTAAAATCTAGTGACTTGACCATTAAGCCTACAATAGAAGCTAGATGGAGAAAACAAAAGCCTTTCCCAAAAGAGAAGGTTTTGACGAGCCTTCATGAATCTCACAAAATAACCTGCTGGACATATTCCCGGATATCTGACAAAATGAGCTTTAACTCACAAAAGCTTATACCCTGGAAAATGTTGTTGGTCTTTGAGGACTCAGTTTTGTTCTACTACCATAGACTAACACAGTTACTCATCTGATACTGTCTTCTTGGAGAGGGAATTCCAAAGGCCAAGATCTGGTTCTCCTCATTTGTACTTCAGTGAAGGAGGCAACCATAGCCAGGTCTTCCTTAGATGATTTCAGATTAGGATTGCCATTCTCCCCATGGGGATGGGGGTTAACCCACTATTGGGGGCCCCAATATGTCACTGACCAGCTGGAGTGCAGGGGGAGCCCCGCTTTTGGGGAGCCCAAAAATGACAGGCACGTTGTGCAGGGGGCGCTCTGGCATTTGGGTAAAAACTCTATGATGACCATTTGTGTAAAAATTCTGTGGTGATCTGGCAACCCTGTTTCAGATTATATGGGGGAAATATGTTGAGGATATTACTCCTTTAGATATTCTGGCCCTGAACCATATCAGGTAGGGGTTCCCAACCTTTTTGAGATTGAGGGCACCTTTGGAATTCCAACACAGCATGGTGGGTGCACACACAGAAATGACTGCACAAAATGGGTGCTGCACATGCCTAATCACACAGTGAAGATCCTTCTGCTGTAGTAACAGGGGCCAATCAAAAGCCTTGCTGGGCAAAAAAACCACCTGCCCCCACTTTCTAAAAACACTTGGCAGGCACCAGGAAGGTGTCAACAGGCACCATGGTGCCTCCAGACACCAAGTTGGAGACCCAGATATAGAGTTGCCAGGTCCCAGTGGGGGTTCCCCGGTTTTTGGGGAGTCTGATCCGCCACCAGCCAGTTGGTCAGTGGGGGGAAACCTACCTCCAAATAGGGATATTCCAGGCATGATGACATCAGCTGGAAGTGATGTCATCACATTGGCTATGTTGCACAGCGACGCTCTGGTTTGGGGGCAAACTTTATGGTTTTGAAGCCAAAAAAAAAGTTTTGCCCCCAAAATCAGGACCCCGTGCACAGAGTCACTGATGCAATGACATCACTTCCAGGTCCCACCCACCCCTGGAACACCCTCCAAATTCCCCCGCTGTGACAGCGAGGGGACCTGGCAACCCTTCCCTGATATAAGGCTTTAAAAGTTTTTAAATGGTTTGACAGAGATTTATTTTATCTCAGTGTAGCTTACTGGAGAACGTATTTGGCAATTAAAAACAAAAACCTGTCCACACGATTTGCCAGAAGCAAAAGTGGAATGGATACCAGACCGTCTAGCAAATGTGAAAAAGCTATTGTCTGTATGAAGCCCAGAAGTTAAATTGGCAGTTTCTTATCAGGTCTTTTATAAGCACAAAGTTTAATAGCCTTTGCAGACAATCTTTTTGGAACAGTGCTCTATTTTGTAGTCCCAGCTACTCACGGAGAGGACACCACGTGCCTCAGTGGGCCTAAGGGCAGCCCTCCACTAGTCATCCTTAGTGTAGCTGTTATGACAGTACAGAGTACCTGCCACTGAGCATGATGCAAGCCCTGAGATTTCTATGTGGCATTGAGACAACTTTGATTGCCGCTAGTCACCTCGAGCATATTAATGGAAAGGCACAATACAACAAATCAATGAATAAATTCATACAATAAACCCTTGGGATTTTGTCTGTGAATTCAGATCTCTTTTCTTCATAGCTCTTCTGTTGGGCCATTTTCACAAGGTGACACTGTGACTGCATTTCTAGGCATACTTTCTTGGGAGAAAGCCACAATTAACTTAATGGCTGTTTTATTTTTCAGTCCAAAGGCTTCTTGAAATTGGTTTTTTTTTAATGCCTTGTTCCCAACATGCCATGGATGCCCGCTGATACCAGCCATCCACACCTCGCACCCACTGAAGCCAGCAAGCCATTCTGCATAGGATGCTGGCAAAGAGGCCTTAAAAACATGGCCTAGAAGAACATTTTGCTCCCCTTCCATTTCTTTTTCTTTTTAACATCCAGAATTCTGGAGAACGTGGAAGCTTGCACACTGTGTTGTGTTATTTTGGTTGGTCTTTAAAAAGGGTATTTCATTGCTTTTGAGTTCAGATCTTACTATGAACGAACATGGCAACCTACTTTTTTGGTTTAATGAACTGACAAGCTATTTGATGGGATGGAACCTAGGGAAGGTGGGGTTTGGGGAGAGAAGGGATCTCAGCAGGGTATAAGGTCATAGAGTCCACCCTTCGAAGCCACCATTTTCTCCAGGGGAATGGATCTCTGTAGTGTGGAGATCAGTTATAATTCCAGGAGATCTCCAGGCCCCACCTGGAGGTTGGCAACCCTAATAGACTCACAGGTGGCAGGTCAAAGAACCACAGGTGGCTCCCAAGCCACTGAGTATCACTACTTTAGGCATTCTGGGAAAGAATTAAAAAAACAAAAACAATGAACAGGTAAATATACATAGGAGTGAGCTATAACAATACCTTGAAGCTCCCAAGATAGTGGCTGTGAACACAGCATGTCACACACCAGAGATTTATTCTAGATTGGATATCAGGTATAGGTACAGGGGGGCCATGGTGGCTCAGAGGTTAAGAAGCTGAGCTGCAGACTGGAAGATCTGTAGCTCAGCAGTTCGAGACCCAAGTGCCGCGTGACAGAGAGACCTCCCGTCTCTGGCCCCAGCTCCTGCCAACCTAGCAATCTGAAAGCAAGAAATTGCAAGTAGATAAATAGGTACCACTTCAGTGGGAAGGTAACAGTGTTCTGTGTGCCTCAGCGTTTAGTTATACTGGCCACATGACCACAGAAAAGTCTTCAGACAGCGCTGGCTCTTCAGCTTGGAAACAGAGATCAGCACTGCCCCCTAGAGTCGGATTCGACTGGCTTTTGAGCAAGGAAACCCTTTACCTTTATAGGTACATAAGTATTTTCATGTAATATAATACTTGGGGGAGGGGGTCCTGGTTAGGGTAGCAGGCTATTCTCAACCTAACCTACCTTGCAGGTTTGTTGTAAAGATAAAATAGAGAAAGGAAGGAACTGGAGCTACTTGAAGAAAAGTGGGCCATTAATGAAGTAAATGAAATGTCATGTTCTTCCTGAAGTTCACTGAATGTATGCTGTTGGGAAGGGATACCAGGAAGATTTGTCCAAGGCAAATCCTGGAGAGTGCACAAGGCATTACAAAGAAGCGTTACATCCCATATATTGTATGGCAGTACAGGAATGATATCAAATCAATTAGGAAATCTGGTAAAACAGTGAAACTGCCTTTAGAAAAACTTTTTAAAAAACTCCATAGATATTAAACATTTGAAACTAACATACAATATACACATATGCACTCATTGTGTTTGGGCAGAGAGAATAATTGCAGCTGTGTACTCACAACTAAGGTTCCTCTGCCCTGCAGTTCTAAAAAATATACATAGTAGCACAGATTTACAACATAACCAATAGTGACAAGGAGGCATTGTTACAATATTTGCTGTTAGAAAACTTTTAGTACCAGATGTCCAGGTTTCCTCTTTCAGTTACCCTTCAATTAGAGAAACCTGTTATATAGTTCTTAGTTTTATCACTGTCTCCACTTTGTTGGAACACCCTGGAACTACGAATCTCTACTCAAACCATTTGTGAGGGAGTAGCCTTCCAAGGTGATCTTTGCTTGTGAATATCCTGTGAACACAGTCATAGATGTCCATCTGTTAACAAGGTGATTCAAGCCTTTAGTACTAAACATGCTGAAGGCTTTGTTAGGGTTATAAATTCAGCCTTTCAGAGGTCCCTTATCTCATTACTGGGCGAGGGAAGCAAAAAGTATGCTAAAATATTGTACACCCACTTTTAAAATGATATACTGCTCAATAAACTTAATAGCATGCTCTAGCAATAATAAAAGTAATAGATCAGGGCTTTTTTCTGGGGGAAGACGCTGGAGCGGAGTTCTGGAACCTCTTCGACAAAAGTTTAAAAGTTCACGAGTTTCAGTATACAGACTGAAAACATCATTTCCCCCTTGAGAGTTCTGGCACCTCTCTTTAAAACAAACAAACAAACAAACAAACAAAAAACAAAAAACCCTCTGAATGTTGTACTCTTATCAAGAATTTTTATGAAACAAAGTTTGAGTCCAGTGGCACCTTTAAGACCAACAAAGTTTAATCCTGGGAAAGCACATGAAAGTTTATATTTGGAATTAAACTTTGTTGGACTTAAAGGTGCCACTGGACTCAAACTTTGTTCTATTGCTTCAGACCAAAATGGCTACCCACCTGAATACAACACATAGTGAGGGCCCATTTTTGTGCAATAGCCTCCGAATCTAAGCCTCTTGAATACTTTTTCTTGCACAACAGACCTCAAGACTCCTCTGCACAACTGTGATCTCGAGCGCAATATGGTCCACTGAAATTCGTGAGACCCAACCTATGTGGTAAGAACTCGCATTAAACCATGATCCAGGGCAAGCAGCAGCAACCATCTTTTCTCATGCTCAGCCTCTTGTGATTGCATGTTGCTTGGAAGAGGATTAAATTAACAGGAGGAAACTTGAGGCTCCACTACTAATCACCTATGTGCTCCTTGAACTCAGTGGGGCTTGTTTTCCAATAAGCCTAGATAGGTTTGGTTTACAGATTTCTTGTGCCAGTCTGTGTTCTACAGGTACAAATCATTTAACTGTATTATTCAAGAAGTGTGGAAGAGAAGGGTTGTCTTTTCTTCTGCCATCTTGGGCTTCCACTCTTGGCTTAACTGTCAAAAATATCCTTTCGACAAACTTGTTTTGGCAAATGGAGAACAGAGGGGCTTAGTATAGCATCAGTAATTATCTTCTTAATGATTACCATTTGCTGAAGATGAGGGAAATTCAGCACTCTTTTTAAAACCATATCCTTTGAGCTATAAGGCCTTCTTCCTAGTACCAGAGAGGCATTCTAGTTGTTGTTACTTGTTGCTGCAGGAAAGACTCCTGATAGATACGGAGGGGTACCCTCATCTCCCACCAGCTGGAGCTACATACCCAGTTAAACGACGGCTCCCAGTGCACACTCAGTAAAAGAAAGTACGGTGCTTAAAGCTAGTGAGCAGTACTTAAAATCAAAGATCCAAGCCAGCTCTTTTTACTGTTACGATTGTGAAACATGATTAAGCTCTGTGAGCCCAATTCCAGAATGGTAGCCATTCTAGATTAGGACGATTCCATTCTATATTCCAGCCTCTGCTTGTGGAAGATACTTAAATAGTATATACCTGTGCCTAGAATTGTATCATGATGCACATATTCTGTTCCAAGAAAACCATAGGCAGCTGCTGAGTACAATCACATGCAGCAATTCAGATCCCCCCTCCCCAGTTAGGCATTGTTGTTAAGCAATCAGCTAAACTGAAAATACAATTTTAGGACTATTTTCCTCGGAGTAAACCCTGCTGAACAATATAAGCTTTGTTCTGAGTAAATGTGTTTAGGATTGCTCCCTGAAACACATCCAAGCAGCAACATCCTAAGGAGAATGACACTTTAATGGGCTTAGAAGAGTGTAACTCTGCTTAGGATGGCACTGCGAATCCTATAGGCAAGCACATTCAACTTGCACAGAGGGCATGCTGCTTTTTCTTGTACACATAAGCGCTAAGGATTGGCAATTCGCTGCGGCTTCCCAGCATTTGTACAATGCACAGCAGAAACACCATGTAGGTAACCATCTCCTGGATCAACACACACACTGGTTGCATGCACTTAAATCCCCCATCCCACAATATCCGGCTGGAGATCAGGAAAATCATTTTTACAGGAAGAGTTGTGCCACAGCGGAATCAGCTGCCTAGGGAGGTGGGGAGCTCCCCCTGCACCGGCAGTCTTTAAGCAGCGGCTGGACAGACACTTGTCAGGGATGTTCTAGGCAGATCCTGCATTGAGCAGGGGGTTGGACTAGGTGGCCTGCATGGCCCCTTCCAACTCGGTGTGATTCTATGATTCTAAGTGTCTTAGGTGTAGGAATCTGATAGCAGGTAAACTGGTTTACTTCACAGATCACACGGCTGCATAATCAAAATGAATCAATCATCTGAACACATCCAATTCTCACTATCGCCAAATCTGTGGATACTTCAGTCCAGAAACTGGAGCCATAAACAGACAAGACAGATCTTTCTACAAGCCTGAAGGTTTGCAGAAAAATCTGAAATCTTAGAACAACAACAACAACTGAGGGTTAAAATAATAGAAGCAGCATCTATAGCTTTAAGAAAGCTACTAGGCAACCACAACAGTATGCCAGCCTTCAAACCCTGGTAACTGCCCATAAAAGGCTGTTTTGACTTTTAATAGAGGACGGGGCCAGGCCTGGCAGCAACCACCGGCCAACTTGCTACCCTGCGACTTGCATGACTCATCCAGGCACAGTTGCTTGCTACGGTTCTACAGTAGCCACCTCTCAAAAGCCAGTGTGCTGCAGCAGTTACAGAGTCAGACTAGGGATTTGGGAGATAAAGGTCTGACTCTCTACTCTGCCATGGAAACTGGTGGTGTGACCTTGGGCCACTCACATGTACTCAGCCTCACCTATCTCATAGGGTTGTGTGAGGATAAAACGGAGAATGACGCCAGATGTCTTGGGTCCCCAGTGTGGGAGAAAGGTGGCGTATAAATGAAGTAATTAAATAACAAATATACCTGAAGATGGCAGGCAGATAAGTAGCAAGTTGGGGGGGTGGGAAGAAGAGAAGGAAGCAGGGAAAGGTAAGGATATGGGAAAGAGGAAATAGTGTGGGGAAGGGGATACAGGGGAAAATGAGGTACAAGTTGTTGCTGGTTCCCCATCATGCAACTGGGCCTGGCCCAGCAGCCTACAGTACACCGCTGAGCCAGGTTTCCTATGGAGAGGCTGCCAGGGTGAGGGAAGGAGGGAAAGCTGAAGACATGGCGCAGATAAAAGTAGGCTGGCTGGTAAGTAGAGAAACAAGAAAGGGGGATAGGCTGTGGGGGCTTTCAGGGAAGGGAACTAATAATTAGTGGAAGAGAAGAAAATGAGATGCCCCCCAGAAGTCCTTGTGGTTCCCCAACTTCTACATTTCTATTAAATTGAGCAGAATTAATTTGAAAGGAATTTGTAGACAGTACTTATGATTGATCAAGACATTTATACAGTGAGTCATCACCCTATTTGACATTGGAGTAATTTTTTTTGCTCTAATCCAAAAGGCTGATAGCCAAATCGTGCCATTTTGTCCTATACACTTTCCTTAATTATTGTGCATTACTAAAGAACAAAACATTGTGTTCCCATAGCATAGGGTTACTATAAATGAGTCTGAGACAAGATAGACTGATAGAGCAGTAGAACTTTTGTTCTATACCTTTTCCGTGCCATTGTTTATTAACCTGTACAATATTAAGTGCATTTCTGATTGGCCATGCCCACTTCACTCCTAATGGCTTCCTTCTACCATAAAGTCCACATAAGGACTTACTAATGGCCACTAGTGCCTTAAGACCTCCGCAGGAAAGAAATATTGTTTAAATGTGGCAGTCACATATTAGTAAGTTACGACTTGAACCTGTGAGGTTATTGACTCTGAAGTCTAATAGATTTTATCAGTCCTCAAATATATAAACATTTATTATACCCCACTTCTTTGAATATGAGGCACCTAACAACCAATTCATTCAAATAATTAAAATCACAGCAATTAAAAACCAGCCAGTTTTCCCAAATCTGCAAAACACTTAATAGGATTACAGCTCAAAAAGAGCATGCCGTCCAAAGCAGCACTGCCTTACACTGCTTTTGAAACATCACCAAGGTGAACATTCTCCATATTTCCCCCAGAATGCCATTCCAGAAGACTGGAGCTACAATAGAAAATGTTAATAATCTGGCCAAGGAAATATAAGCCTGTCAGGCAGACAGCACAGATATGAGAAGCTGTTCCAAGAACCTATGCCGGTGTACTGATCTAGCCAGGCAGTCAGTCTTCTAAATATGTGGGGCTTAGATCATGATGGAAAGAAAAGAACTAGCACCCTGAATGGAAGTCAGAAATAATAGGAAACCAATTAAATTGTTTCAAATTAGTACTAATGCAACTGTAGCAACCCATACCAATTTACTAACAAGCTGCAGTGTTTTGCACTAACTTCTCCAAGTTACCTTCAAGCCATAGAGTGCCATGTACTAGTCTAACACCGTGAAAGTGTAGTTAGGAGAGACAGTAAGAAACACTCCTAGTCCTAATAGCACCAACCTGCTTTTCAAATAGCCAGGTAGGGCCCATGAGCACCCACAAATTACTGCCTACTATCACTCAGTTCTGAATCAAGTTTTTTATTGCCAAACTCAGACTGCAACGTTTGGGATACTTCTTTTCTCTCAGTGCCAGACAGCTACTTCCTGCCATCTTCTTGAATATGCCACTAAGTGGTTGATGTATTTCAATGTGATGCAAATCCTGAGTAGATCCCCACCCCCACAAATAAAAGAAAACCAGCATGCCAATTTGACATGAATGAACAATTACATTGGCTTGGATCCAATGACTGACTTCCATGTACTAATCTGCTGTGGAGTGCAGTTCCCCTCACCTAAAACTTCTGTGTGTGCAAGATCAATGATTTTTAAATGGGCCCTTCTTACAAGGGAATTTTTAGGAGAAACAGAAATATGGTCTGTGGCAGAGCCTGTCTAGCCTATCTTGTTCACTGAATTCAAACTCAGATTTTCAGTTTTGGAGAACAGTTTTATTTGGGAAGGGTTCGGTGACCTGTTTTCAATAATTTTTTTAGTGTTGGCTGTCACATTTTCATTTATACAACTATAGTATTTTCTCAAATTCACACTAGTTTGTAGTTTGTCAGTGTGGTAATACAATTCAAAAATCATGTTATAAAATTGTCTAATGCATATTGGGTTCACTGATACAATCCCCTCCACATATGTCTTTTAATGTTCGGAAAGGAATGCATGGATCCTACATGCCTGGCTCACACGAAACCTTATGTTCTTGGTGGAGAGGAGCATGCGCAACTGCACTCTGCACCACGGGACGACAATCCTCAAATAGCTTTTGTGAGAACTGGCAATTTGGCACTAACATTCAAATCCTTACTCTACCTGCAGCAAGATGCCCACACGCCAGCTAAATTCTTCAGACAACTTTCTCCCTCCCTCCCAGACAACTGCCCTCTCTTTGGACTGCTCACAGGGTACCCAGCCATGTCACAGGCTTTTCCTGTGGTGGCTCCTGTCCTTTGGAAAGGATTACTAGAGCGGTTGCAGAGGTTGCTACCTTGAGAAAGGTGCATAAAACAATTTTATTCCAGAATGCATTTGGCAGAGGGGAAATTTGTTTCAGCAGATTAAGTTGTGTTCTTTTTGTTCTTAAATGTTGTATGTTTCAGTTCTCATTTCTGTGCATTTTTAAAAATTCTGTGCTTTTAATCTGTGCATTTTAAAAATCTTGTTAATTGGAGTGTTATTTGCATCCTGGTGCTGATTGTTAACCACCTTGAGTCAGAGGAAATAAGGCAAGATATAAATGTTCCAAATAAATAAAATAGAATAAAGTGTGTGAAGCACTTGGGATTCTGACACCATTATATCACAAGCCATAATTGTGACTTTCCAGCATGTCAAAATATGTTACTATATAAAAAATTGCTTCTCTAAGCTCGTTAGTACATTCCATAGACTTCTGGAAAATATCTTACATTAATTAACCAGTCTGATGGACCAAAAGTACAGGCTCACTGGAGTGTATGAAAATTCCTAGGCTTCCTACTTATTATCTCATTACTTTTTTTTGGCATCACATTCTCACAAGCTTATGAGGAGGGACAAAATATGGACTGAAAATACTGCCCAAAACTAATTTCAACCCCTTACATCTCTGCAATGTTTCAAAAATTTCCTGAAGGTAAAAACATGTATTGGCTCCCACAATGGGGAGGGAGAAGGTCCTCCGGCTCTCATATTCTTCAGTTTTCTAAAGGCCAACAGCCAAGATGCAAACAGCCCAATGCATTTCAGTTTAGAAGATGTATGTTAATACTTAATGAAGAGAATAGTATACATACACGCTGTATACCTTTTGAAACAAAAAGTACACCAGAAACCTAAAGAAATCAACCTCAAATTTCTACTTATCGCCTTAAATGTGCTACAACTCACTTCTAAAATTTGAATTCAGGAAAATCTAGTTCAAATGAGCAGAGTATAATTTTTACCACTTATAGAAACAAAGCAGTAAATTGCCACTTATTCTGCAAAAGCAGATTGCATCTATGAGGGCAGGGATTATTTGTGCAATACATGCTCATGTACACAGAATACAAATTATGGGAAAATAACATTTCCAAGCCCAACCCATCACCTGACTCAAGAAAAGTATGCTGCCTGCATACTTTCTCCAGTGCAGAGTCCATGAAGCCAGCTTGTATAAGCACTACTTGGTTCAGTGATGTGCACAAGGTATCCTGTCCACTGCTGGGAATTATACAGATGGCCCCAGTTGCTGGTTGCAAAAGATCCAGAACTATGCAGTACTGGTTTGAAAATGCAATTACTAACCCAGGAAGTCATATGCCCTCAGAAACTTGTATATATCATTCTTGCTAAAAAAGAATTGCAGTGGTACATGATAAACAGCTGCTAGTGTGTTTGATTATGTACTAGGCTCATAAAATTAACAAATTGTCCCCTACATTGTAAACAAACACATATGCAAGGTGCCCATGTTTTGATATGTATTTTTATTTCCCTGCAGTTTTCACTTATCAAGAACAAGTAACAGGGAAAGTTGTCTGAACTAGTGCATAAACAAACATTCTGAAACACCACTACACATATCTAATTTACAAGAACCGTATAAAAAAAGTCACTAAAACACTACACTACGAAGGTGTCCAACGCTTACAGTCAGACTTTTTCCAACCCGTTACTTGCCTTGTAGCCACAGGAAAACTCTCCAAAATTGAAAGACAATCTGCCACAACCCTCCCCCCTCCCCCACCACCTGGGATGGCTCGATATCTAGACATCCAATAATTATTGCAATGATATATAATGCAATACATACCTGGTAAAATATCATTTATGTGGTGTGTTACAGTTAAAAGCCAGTTAAATTATGCAGACATCAGATAAAATATAATCAGTTGAAAATTTTCTTCATATCTGCACAGTTTAATATGTGCTAGATGCATAATTTTTACTAGTCAGGTTTTCTGTGTAATTATTTTTTATAAACTGGTATTATAAATAGAAATATACATTCAAAATATATGGAAAAGTGGGTTACTACATTAAATTTGCATGTATCGATCCATCCCTTTCCCCTGCACAGTAATAGAAAATACTATTTTGCCTTGAACTTCATATTTGACAGTGAAATGCCACTAAAGTATTTACCAAAAAGTCCATCTAAAATTGTGAAACAAAATGAACCAAGTGAAAACTTTACATTTCCTTTAGAAAAAAATTACAAGAATTTTTCCTAGCTATGAATCTTTAACTTTTTTTAGACACAAAGTTGGATTTATTTTTACAAGATACAAAATGTAAACATGGCAAAATAAATAGTTAAAACAAGTGATGCAGGATCCCATTTCATGCTCATGATCCCATTAAAGAATTATTTTTAAATCCATTCAGTTGCAAATTCAAGTGCAAAAGCATGATGATGAATATCTACTATTCAAGTAACAGAAATAATATTGATGATACAAATAAACTATTTTACAAGGTAGTGATTTTCCCAATTTTACAAAATGTACATTATATCGACTTTATACGATATGATAGTCCATTTTAGGTCCATTTTAATTCCCTGTGATCCACAGAGTGCTGTTTTGCATTCAGTTGGAATATAAATGACTACACAATCAGCACAGGTCGAACCACTGCTTTGAGGTTATGTCACTTCCATTGCTACTGTTGTCTCTGCTATTCCATTTAAACCCAATCTTTCTGGTTCATGGTTCTCTCTGAAAACGACAACACATGACAGTTACAAGGGGAAAGGCCAGTCCCTCCTTCCACATGAATTTCCATCTACATGCTATATAGGTATTTGAAATGAGCAGGCAACACCCACTGAAATGTCAGAAGTCAGATGTATGGCTAAGTAAGATTAACAGTAGCTGGACAGTGGAGCTTCACTGCCCTTGATAACTGATTTTCCAGAATTAATTATGCAAACAAGTAAAAAAAAAAAAAGACCACAGAATAAATTATGCCAAGTAAGAAAATACACTCATTAGCTCATTCTGAATGTTTCATATAGACTGCAGAATTTATCTTTTGGACACAGCTGTTACATTATATGGGCACTGAATTTAAATTTTTCTCTTACCACAAAAGTGGACAGCCCCAAGCCAAACCTTGCCCCACCATTACTATATACATACCTTGCTATGCTGCTGATGGCACTGCTAGGAGTCACCTTTGGCACTCTGTCCATACTGGCAGCAACCGTGGCAAGTTTTAAGGCTGTTGGCGATGGTGCTGAAGTCCTTGTATTGATATGTACATTGACTGGAGATACAACACTGACATTGTTGAGGTGCACTGCGTTAGTGAGACAAGAATTGTTCATAGGAAGCGTCTGAGGACTGTTTGTGCACAATGCTGGGATTAAGTGGTTTGTGGTGGTATGGCCAACTGTCCTTACAAGCTGTACAGTTGAGATCCCTGGGCTAGATGATAGAGCCATGTTGGTGGAGTACAAAGTTTTTGATGTTGCTGTTAGAAACAAACACATTTATTGAGATTTCAAGCACACTTCAAGGCTTTAATATTTAGAAAATATTACATACAACTTAAACCACTGTGGAACTGATCTAGAGCTAAGTATATATTTATTTGATTTTATCCCTATTTGCATGTAATCTGAAGTAGGTTAAGTTAAATGATGCTGACATGTATTCTACCAACTGTTGTTGATGACGGAAGGAAACTTCTGCTGTCAAAAAGGGTTGGAAATTTCCACCCAATTCTCTCCTCCAACAGCACACCTGGTTTATCCCCCTAACCTATTCAAAAAGGTCCACTGACCTAACAGGAACCAAATTTCAGGGTGGGAAGGGCTCACTGGGCTGCAGAGGGAGACAGAGGCAGAAAAATCCACCTGTGTAACTTCGATCAGTATTTTGTAGAATAAAAAACAGTGACTGCCCAGAGTGACCCAATAAGCTTCATGGCAAAATGGGAATCTGAAACTAGGTTTATCCAGTCCTAGCCTCACAGTATCTACTACAAAGTTGGAGTCCAGTGGCACCTTTGAGACCAACAAAGTTTTATTCGAGGTATGAGCTTTTGTGTATACACACACTTCCTGAGACACAGTGAAATGGAACTTACCAGTCCATACACAGAAGGCAGAGGTTGAACAGCAAATTAGCATACAACATAATGAAGATATTTTAACATATGCAAACAGGAATAACAGGTTAAGTTTATAAGATCATCATTGTTTGGATTTAATTCTGGGGAAAAGCAATGAGGCAAATATGCTAAGAACAATCAAATGAGATCCTGCCGTCATGCTCCATCTGTCTCTTCTCAAGCACGGAGAACTACAATTCAATGCATCATCAGCAATTTACAACCTCTACTGGATAATGACAGTTCTCTTTTACAAGTACTGGGGGGCAAACCTTTTCTTGTGCACAGACAGCCCTCCAATGTAAAACAACTGCTCACCCGCAATAATGCAACATCTAATTTGAACATGGTACCAGAACTTGCAATAAACCCAGATGCCAACTTTGCTGCCACATACCCCCAGACAACACACTCACTGGACCTAACAACATCAGTGACAACATCTCAGGATGATTCACTTGCTCATCTTCTAACACTGTATGTGCCACTAAGTGTCAACAATGTTCTCTGCATAGGGCAAACAGGTCAAAACCTACGCCAAAGGATAGATGGACACAAATCTGACATCAAGAATCACAAGACTGAGAAACCTGTAGAACACTTCAACCTTCCAGGACATGCAATGGGTGATCTCAAATTAGCTGTTTTATTACAAAGGAACTTCAGGAACAGACTGGAAAGGGAAACTGCTGAATTACAAGTCATTAACAACAACAACACCCCCCCCGGACTTAACAGGAATACTGGTTTCTTATCTCACTACATATGCTAAACTCATCCAGTCTTTACGTTTGTATTATCATCAAGAAGGGCTATATATCACCTTTATTTTAGTGTACTGATCTGGGATAATAGTGATTGTAATAGAATGCAATTAATAGTAGAATGTAATGTCATATAGAATGATAGAATGGAATGTATTTCTCTGGTTCGGCAACAGAGGAGGCATAACACTGCACAACCAATCACCCCACTTCAAAGAAAAGGATGCTGTTAGTTACCTCCATGCCTGAGAGGAGACAGATGGAGTGTAACAACAGGGTCTCAGTTGATTACTCTCAGCTTTCCACAATTAAGAAGGATACATTTATACACCAGTCTCCAATTTTGATATATTTGCTTCATCATGTTTCCCCCCAAAATTAAATCCAAACAAATGGTGATCATATAAATTTAGCTTATTATTCCTGTTTGGTCCTTGCATCTGTTAAAACATCTTCATTATGTTGTATGCTAATTTGCTGCTCACCCTCTAAGCTATACATATGGACTGGTAACTTCCATTTTGATGTATCTGAAGTAGTGTGCATGCACATGAAAGCTCATACCTTGAATAAAACTTTGTTGGTCTTAAAGATGCCACTGGACTCAAACTTTGTTCTAATAACTACTACAGATTATTGGGCCCTTTTTTCCTAAAATCCAGGGCAAAATCTAGAAAGTATATGTCAGAGCTCTCATATGCCCACTAGAACTTTGGGAAGATGTGACAGAAAATAGCAAAAGAACTGGTGAGCATGCAGGAGTTACCACACACTTCTCTAGTTTACTGGTCAAAGAGAGAGAGAGAGACTGCAAGGCAAGAGCAGAAGTTAGTCCAGTAATTTGCTTCTCAGCTCATGCTGGCCTCATTCATTTTCTATATTCCTCCCCCCCACCCCCCAACAAAATCTTCAGTTCAGTTTCCGTCAGAATAAAGTATTAGCATTTTTTCTGTTGTATACAAACTCTCTCTAAAATGTAAGACTGAATAAATTAATACCTGAGGGCTGAACAACACCATTGATATTGTGGCTGGTGCTCTGTTCCTTTGTCACTTCAGTGCGACTGGGAGCAGGTGCACTCACCACTGCAGATGCAGCAAAATGGGCGCTGGCCGAGTCAAGCGTTTTCGACATACAGTCAGAGGTGCTTGAGCCCTGAGGAAGTCACACAATAGTTACCATTACAGACTCATAACAAAATATATAATGCAACTTATGCCTCTTATAGAAAACATAAGCTAGATGTTTCTAAATATGATTCAGTCTTACTACCTTCTGGGTTAGGAACTCTGTCCTTCGTCCTTCATTTCTATTACCCTGAAATGCTATTAGTTCTGAAACGTCAGGCAATTCTTCCCAGATTTAACCCTCCACCCCAACCGCAAAACAGCTGCTCCTGCTGGATCAGAAAACACTTGTCAAGTTTGTTTTTAGGGGGAAAAAGAAACTCCAAAGCCTCAGGATGCATGTAAAGATGTAAACAGTGCTCTGGATCACAATCACTGAAAATGAGATTATCTAGGCATGGCGGGGGAGGGAATAATGTATTTCTATTTGTTGCAAAAAAAGTTAACTACAAACATTATCCAGTCTTCTGAAGAATGTTTCCAGAGGAACACAAATATATGTATCTGGTATAAAAATGAATGTGCCACCATATTTAATATAAGATTGAAATATTAAACAACGTAACATGGAGCATTTACAAAGATGGTGGCAATATGGCACTTTCAGTAAGCAGATGTTACAACCCCCACTCCCAACCAGTCTCCTATTAACATTGCATCGCTGCGGAATTATCAAATAGGCTTTCTTAATTACAGTGAAAAAGTTCCATAAGTAAAGCCCCACCCCACACTATTCAACGGATTCACTCTATCCATGCAAGCAGTCTGAATGAGGGAATCATAGACATGAACAGTCAACAATGAATGGCAGCCCACTTCCATCATCATGGCAATAGCTATTGTCTGTATCTCTGACTACACAGTTCACACTTTACAATTATTCATGTCTACATTTATCTAAGAGATGGCCAATTTAGGGTTTGTTGGAAAAAAAATTATAATGTGAGTGGGTGTTGGGTGTCCCATCTCCACTCCTAACCCTTTCATAATTTCATGTTCAAAAGAAAAGGTAGAATGTTCTAGAACTGAGTTTCTGGTATATGAAAAAAATATTTTTCAGAACAGTTAGTTACCTGTGCTTTTGGATGTGTCTGTTGGGAGGAATGCTGAGACTGCTGTTTCTGCTGGAGCTGAGCAAGTTGCTGCCTTTGCATTTGAACTAATTGCTGTTGATGGGTTTGAAATTGTTCTTCTGTAATCCCCCCTGTTACTGTAGAAAAGGTGGAATGTTTTAAAATTTACATCTAGAAGCACAATGCCATTCACAGCATACTTACAAGAATGTAGAAAAGCATTTTATGTAGATTTTAACTATCAGAAAAGTATAACAACGGTATTCACAGTATGCTTACAAGAACACTGAAGGCATTTTATATAGATTTTAATTATCAGGAAGGTAGGACACAGCACATATTATTAACACATGGTCAGTTAAGCAATGAACAGAAGCTTCATTGTGTCTTGCAGCTAACTGTCAAGTGCCCACTTCTATCACATCACTAAATAAACAGTTTATTTATCTGTCCCCCATCTGGTCATACATCTGGTCTTAATGCAATTACTAATTGTGTGGAGAAATGCCATACATCCCAGAATTTCACGTTAGCATCTCAATAATTGCATCTGCACTCTTTACATGCCCCAAGACACCTTTCTACAGGAGACAAACATCTGGAAACACAGTGCCTGAATGAACAGATTATTTAATTTTTCTTTTAAAAATGCCATTATAATGGAACCTTTTTAGAACTCCAGCTAACATCCATATTTAAAACTACCACTGATTAATGAATGAAATGAAGTGAAATTAGTTCCAGATGAGTAAGCCATGTTAGCCTTTAGCAGCAAAATAAAACCGGGAGTTCAGTGGCACCTTAGAGACCAACTTGTTTTATTGAATTAATCCACAATTAATGGGATGGATCCAACAGAGCACTTCTGTGAACAAAATGTGACTCTCTCACCTCTTGCTGCAGCCCAAAATGACCCCAAAATGCTATTCCAGACAGGAGCAACAGTTGGGGAAGAGATTTTAGGCTGCTGCAAGAGCAGGGGAGGCTAGATAGTTAAACTCTTCTGGATCTATGTCATTACTGTAATATTCTACAGTCCAAAGGGATTCTAAAAGAAATTTTGCTTTTTAAAAGATTAACATCATCTTAGAGATTTTGAAAACTAGTGATTTCCTGATAAAAGGAATTTCTTAATGAAGAAATCACTACAAGATAGCTACATTTGCAGGATAGCAGGGTGACTGCAAAGAAGATTTGCCAAGGCTAGCACATTCCCACAAGAAAAGGGAGAGCTCAGTGCTTTGCATTCCATATATTAAAAAGAAACATGACAACTTTTCCTATTATTTCTTTGTAGGAAAAAGGTGCAAGCACTGTATGTTCATCATTTAACATTTCTAAAAACTCCTAAATTGTACTAGTGTCCCATATGAATTTACTTGCCTATTCTGCATAATGTACAACTGATGGAAATCTTCCCTTTTCTCACAGAAGCATTATCAGTAGAGCATAACTGTCATGTGTGAAGCTGGCCTTAAACTTTTAACAGCCACCCCGTCATTCATTTCTAGCACCACCCAGCTCAAATCATTCATGTTTCTGTTAATCAGAGACCTGAAGTTAATGTGTATGTTTATGTACCAATATATACTTTTATGAACCACTTATTAAACATTCTGTATAACAGAAAGCCTTAAATCTACTATTTCTAAACATATTTCTAGATTATCACTACTGCAGGATTCACCATAATTCCCCTATGAGTAATGATCTGCCATAACTGGGAAGGGGAAGAGACAACCACAACACACAAGATGCAGAGAAGAGAGGGCATGCAAGTCTGAGGCTCCTTACAGATTTGCACATAGCGTCTGGAAGAGGAGGAGGAGAAGCTTGAATATATATCCCACCCTTCACTATCCAAAAAAGTCTCAGAGCGGCTTACAATCTCCTTTCCCTTTCCCTCCCCACAACAGATATTCTGTGAGCAGTGTTCCCTCTGAGTTAGTGTGAGCTAGCTCACAGTTTTTTATCCTCCGACTCACACGTTTTTGTCTTAGCTCAGGAACAATGGCTCCAGAGGCAAACTAATTTATGCAATAGCCAAATCACTTGCTCACAGCTTTAATGCCTGCAGCTCACAAAGTAGAATCTTTGCTCACAAGACTCCACAGTTTAGAGGGAGCATTGCCTGTGAGGAAGATGGGGCTGAGCGAGCTCTCTCAAGAACTGCCCTTGAGAGAACAGCTCTGAAACAACCTGTAACTGACCCAAGGTCACAACAGCAGCTGCATGTGGAGGAGTGGGGAATCAAACCCAGTTCTCCCAGATTACAAACCACGCTCCTAACCACTACACCAAACTAGTTCTGTAATGCAGGAAGATGTGCAATAGATTACAGTTACTTCTGTTGCTGAGAAACTTTCCAGAAAGTTAATTCTTTAGTTTTATTGTTATGCATACAGTGCAACCCTAGGGCGAGATATACCCTTAAAAACCTAATGACTTCAGTGGGCTTAGAAAGGTTTAGGATTCTATTTAGGACTGCATTGCTAGAAACTTTAGAACATCCAAGCCCAAGTTTGTTAAGACTATTTATGGTACAAACACAGGATAATTAGGAATGGAACGCATTGTGCTTTGCAGAACTTCCGTCAGAAATATACCCAACTGAATACTAGCCTGTTTTCTCCAGACTGGCTCTGCAACTGGCACCCTTGTGCTGAATCCTACTCTCTACTGTCAGCCTAGCCTTCTTTGAAACTGCCCACAGGAATCAAATGGGGAAATAAAGATAAAGGGTCACACAAACTATCTCTCTCATATACATCTCCATCTCACCTGCAGACAGGAAGTAAAAGGACTATAATGATTAGATTTACCAGCAAGTTATCCAAGGGAAGGCCCACGTATAAAAATAGTTAGCTCTAGACAACAATCTGCAATGTGTGTGCATGCATGTATATCTCACAGACACTCTATACTTGGACACACATTAGAAGATTGTTAGACTGCTTCAATTTATTAAACCACCGTTTACAAGCCCAACCACAGCATTTCAAACTCTACCAACAGTTCCCATATTCCCCAAAGCAGTAAGATATCCAAGATGTACAAAGGCAGAAGAACTGATAACGGCAATTAAGTACAGAAATTAAAAGCATGAATCTGAAGTAGATGTACAAATCTCAAACCACATACTTCTTGGACAGCCTTGGGCAAGCCACTACATCTTAGTCCCTCATATGTAATAGAAGAGATAATACTACTGGCATACCACATGGGCTGTTGTGAAGGAGACAAGTGTCTTTAGCAGTGTTTCATCAATCAAAACACGACAGTTTTCCTCACATATTTATGGACATTTTAAGCTTCTCACAACAAACTGAGGTGATCTTATCCATGCATTGAATATAGAAAAAGACTGAGGGGAGCACCTTAATTTTTACTGATTTTATACAGGTAGCAAATTCCCTTGAGTAGTTTGGGGCAGATGCTTCCCAAATGCCCAACTCTGCTAATAGTGCTATGGTTTTCTATGTAACTGAGATGTTTTTTGAAAAGAGTTGCCAAGTCCCATCTTCACCCCCAGCGGGGGACTTTGGGGGGCATTCCTGGAGTGGGTGGGGCATCCCTGACGCGATGATGTCATGTTGGGGATGTCCCGCACACCCACATGATCTTCTAGCGGTGCCAGCTCCCTGCACTTAAAGGGGCCCCTTTAAGTACAGAGAGCTGGCGTCCCGTCCCCCCACGCACCTGATCTCCGCAGAGATTGGGCATGCGGGAAACACTGGCTCCCTGCATTTAAAGGGGGCCCTTTAAGTGCAGAGAGCTGGCGTTTCCCCCCCACACGCCTGATTTCCACGGAGATCAGGCGTGTGGGAAACGCTGGCTCCCTGCACTTAAAGGGGCCGTGCAAAGAGCTGGCGTTTACCCCCGTGCGTGCCTGATCTCAAGGGAAATCAGTCGCGTGGGAAACGCTGCCTCCCTGCACTTAGAGGGGCCCCTTTAAGTGCAGGGAGCCGGCGTTTCCCCTCTCTGCGGATATAGGCGTGTGGCCTGCAGCCACCCCTCTCCCTCCTCTCTCTCAAGAGAGAAGGGAGGGGAAGGCAGGTGCTGGTGTTGGGGCTGGGCCTTCCCCCGGCAGCCACCTGGCCAGCAGCGGCTAAAAGCCCCAAAAAAGCAGGGAATCCCTGCAACCCTATTTCTGAACAACAAGTATATAGATTTCACATATATTGTGCGTAGCATTTCTTGCATCGACTGCTCTCCTGTTGTGGAGCATTTTTTGTACATGAGAAAGTGAAAAGTTTTACTCAAGAAATTGCCTTTACTGCTACTGAAACTACTGTGGCTATACACATACTATGATACCACCTAACGTAACTGCCACATTCACACTATTTTTCAAAAGCTGCTCTACACTCTCTTTCTCTTGGTCTAGAATACTTATCTAGCCACATTTTAAAACACCAAGGGTGGAACAAACAGCATCAAAGCAGTTTCTTCCCCTTTCTTCAATGCAGAGAAAATCCCATGTTATGAGAGTAGAAATGTAACTTCTGTCAGCTTACTCTAATTCCACTGTACCACTCTGAGAATTCCTGATAGAGTGAAATGTAATTTTTAAATGTTGAAGACATATGGGGTCAATCCACCACCTCTGGATAAAATCAGTGTGTCTCAAACACACTTCAGCCTTTGCACACTTCTCCCTTAAGTTACTACTCAGTGCTAACAGAATGGCCAATGTTAATGACACTATCATTCAGATTGGCAGATACGACTCTGTTCTGCACAAACGAGAACAGCAGTTTTGATTAAGAATATAGAATCAGAGACTCCCAACAGTTTATTATATACTAAAAGCATCTGTTTCTATCACTTTGCTACAGAAACAAATCTGTTGCTGCTGACTTATTTAGCAACCTAAGCATTTTATACACCACTTACTGAATACACCAGGAATTAAGATAATTAAATTCTGCATATGTACGGCAGTACAGTACATAATAATGCTGCAAGGCTGTTAACAATTTGATGTTTTGGAGGTCATTCATTCATAAAGTTGCCGTAAGTTGGAAGTGGCTTGACAGCACTTCACACACAAACATGGAGAGTAAACAATGTTGTGTGTGCTGCAATTCTGCAGGAGCGCACAAAACCTATAGACTGTGGTATCAGTTGCAGAATGAAACCTCTTGAGAAACAACCAGCACAGTCCTAAGCAGAACTGCACCCTTGTAGATCCACTGAGGTAAATGGGCTCAGGGGTCAGTCTTCTTGGGACTGCAGTTTTAATTTTTTTTAGGGAAAAAAAGCTCACGAGTCTCTTGCTCATACAGCTATGAAGATATGCTTGAAAAAAATGTGAGCCACATGCTGAAATTTCAGAAATCAAGGGGATGGGCTGAATATGACTTTCAGTGGGAGCCCTGTACCCCCCACCTCGGACTAGGACTAGCAAAACTACAATAAATAATACAAAATAGTGCAAAAGGCAGATTAAACAGTATGCTAAGTGGCATAATTTGCATAATTTATACAGGTCAGATAACTCCACTTTTGGATTGCCTTGGTGCAGAATTTCAGTTTTTTGCTAGCATATCGGATACACAGCCCCAGCTATAATCTCAATGCATGAGAATATGACAAGCCTTAACTGTACATTATGGCATGTGCACTGATGGCAATACTATCAAGCTAAGGATGAACTTCACATGCTTAAAGCAGCGAAAAATATGCGACTCTGACATATTGAACACTATTTTAAAATCCAGCAATATTGGTACAGAAGAAGAAGAGATAGGATTTATACCCCACCCTTCACTACCCAAGGGAGCCTCTGAGCGGCTTACAAACTCCTTTCCCTTCCCCTCCCCACAACAGACACCCTGTGATGTAGGTGAGGCTGAGAGAACTCTTAACACAAACTGTTCTTTTCAAGAACAGCTGTGCCAGAGCTTGTGACTGACCCAAGGTCATATCAGCAGGTGTAAGTGGAGGAGTGGGGAATCAAACCCGATTCTCCCAGATTAGAGTCCATGCACTTAGCCACTACACCAAACTGGCTCTCCCCTGGTACAGGGGAAGATATAGCTTCAATTGCTGCATTGGTGGCAAAACTATTTATCAACGTAATGTGTGCCTACCTATGTGTAACAGAGTTGCTTTAATGCCATGCCATTTTTCTAGAACAATGGCCTTCAAACAATGGATCACAAAGCCCTCTTGCTGGCTTTGTGAACCCATTTGGAGCCGCCTGTTTGGTTAGCTACCTTTGGGAAGGACCTGATGCATAGAAAATAAGTAAACCGTACCTCCTGCCTCTCGATGCATCTGTGCTGATAACTGTGGCAAGGCAGAGAGGTGAGGCCACTCTCTGGTGGAGAGGATTCATCCATGGTTTTTACACTTGGTTTATTCCTCACTATGGTGCATCTCCTACTGCATGTCTTGTGTTTCCTGTCCCCAGCTCTTTTGGTCTGCTGCCCATTGTCCTGGCCCTGACACTGGTAAGATCACAATTCTCGTTCCTCCTCTTCTTATCACAGGATTCTCTTGTCGCACGACTTCCAGCTTAAGGGGTTCCATACTCAGTGGGTCCTAGATCTGGAAAGGCTAGAGACCACTGTCCTAGATTACTTGCCCTGAGACTGGTAATCTGCAAGAGTGATCTATCAACAAATCATCATCATCCCATATCTGCATTAACTGAGTGAGGCTGCAATCCTATACACACTTACCTGGAAGTAAGATCCACTGACTAAAGGGGGAAAGCCAATGTGGCACCAGGATTAGAATGACAATCTACAACTTGGGTGACCAAGGTTCAAATTCCTACTTGCCATGAAACTCACTGGATGACCTTGGAACAGACAGCCTCTCTCCCAGGCTAACCTACCTCTCAGGCTTCTTGCGAGAAAAAAGGGGTAGGGAGAACCTTATAAACTACTTTGAGCTCCTTGGAGAGAATTGTACCAGGCAGGTAGACTTGCCTTTGAGTACGTATGCACAGGATTACACTATCAGAGGTTCATTCATCAGTTTAGCATTAGATTACAAAACAGTAAACACACCAAAGGCATTTTTTACTTTGCTTCATTTCAAGGCTGGACAATCCCATGGAAATTTAATATGATCACCATTACAAGGCCCAAGACATTCCTGGAGTTATTTCAATATATGATTTCCAATCACTTTTCTATGGTAAATACTAGTGTTGAATTCATTTACACTAGAAGTGACTATCATATTCCTTAATAATTTATTCACTTTTTAATTGCTTATACGTCTAAAAAAAAGAAAGAACAGATCTCACGAGTCTTATATAGCCACTGATTCTGCAGTTCTGTATAGCCTAACACATATATCTGTGTACAGCCTGCTGTTTTATGCAGCAGTTAGTCCCAGTGTATTTACTGAGGATTATCTCTCAAGTAAACATGCATAGGGCAACAAACTTTCTAACACCATAATATTTTTAATGTCCCAAATATTTAAAAATAGTACTATCGAGTATCAGTCCACAACTGTCTATATGAAAAATATGAAATAGTATAAAATATTAAAAATACATAAAAGGATTTAAACATATAATACAAAACGATTCATGATGGAGAGCCACATATTTCTTATTGCTAGAGTTTTCAGCCATGTTGCATTTCAACATTTCAAATCTTTTCCTACCTGATATGCCATTCTTGCTGGTGTTCAATAAAGCTACAGATGGTGTAGAAGCTCTTTTATTATTCACAGCCTGCCCTGGTTTCCTTGAGGTACATTCTTCACTATCACTGTCCTGTAAGTTTAGTAGCCTCGGCTGGAAACACTGCAGTCGACACGATCTTATATTGCTTAGTATTTCAGAAAGGGAAAGTCTATTTTCACAATGTTTATTGGAAGCATTGGTCCGTGAAAAATTAGAAGAAAAGTCTATGGTTTGGGAAGAGCTTGAACAACTGTTTAGCATATCAAGATCAATCTGTTTCAGGACAGGATCATGTTCTGTAGCTATCCGGTCCATCAACACCCTATTTAAAAAAGGGAAAAAAATTAATATAGTTGTAAGGTTTTTGAATTTCAGTTTACACAAGAAACTACAGAAGAACAACATAAGTAGCTTTACCTGCCACCCCTGCCAACTCGTCTTCTTGCAAATCCTATACATCTTCTTGGAACAGTAAGTGTTGTAAGGCAATGCCTATACCTTAGCTTATCCAATTCTGACAGTTCTGAATTCTCATGTGAATAATTAGTTTGGTCCAAACGAGCCTGTAAAGGATGAGAAAAGAATACATTTTGAGATGATCAACAGAAGATCAGGGGAAGAAAGTAAAAGGCTGCCTAGAGCTATTAAGTTAACAGCCATTACATTGTGGTGGTGGAAGGAAGAACCATAATGTTCACAAGGATCAGACAATAAAAAGTGAAAAGCCAGAAATTTTTTTGAATGTGAACATACACGCAGGTGAAGG
The DNA here is from genome assembly GCA_029375565.1 of Gekko gecko. Lineage (NCBI taxonomy): Eukaryota > Metazoa > Chordata > Lepidosauria > Squamata > Gekkonidae > Gekko > Gekko gecko. The sequence continues at coordinate 49,335,210 of JAPDNY010000003.1, forward strand.
AAAATCAAAGATAAGCCATACTGCTCTTCTTAATTGTGACAGGAAATTAAATATAACTAAATATTGCAGGAAAAGTGGCTGTATCTTTTTGGATCCATGCGATAAAAAAAAATTACTTCCCCATGCTAATTAATCTAGTTTCATTAACAGATGTAAGGTGTTTTTATAAATTATCACTGCAATCTTTGCAGCGTAATTCCAGTCTAAATCTACTGGATGAAAAGGACTGAGACTTGAGTAACACACAAAAAAAATTCTTCGAGTTGTTCACAATAATCTCAGCCACCCTTGTTCCCAGGAACCACGTTGCTTTCTCTCTTTTTGTTTTGTATTTTTCATATGCCAGTGTGTGAATGTGTCTGTGCACCTGGAAGTCTCTGCTGACTGACTGTGTGTGCCTGTCAGTCATGACAAACTCTGGTGATTGACCCCTACTGGGGCCTGGAAGATATTCAGAGAGGTGGCTGAATAAGGCCTGCCCCTGCCTCCCAACTGCTGGTATTCCAAGGAGGTCTCCCATCCAAGTACTTGCCAGAGTCGACCCTGTTTAGCTTCCAAGGTCTGACGAGACTGGGCTTGCCTGGACTATCCAGGTCAGGGCCCATGTTGTTTTCTGAAACATGATCCCTAAATTCCTCAGTCAGGCACCCTGGTGCCCCCCCTAAGTCATGGATCCACTGTTTTCAGTGCAATTTTAAATGAACTAGCTGCCTGTCTTTTTCTCTCCAGATGACACGTGGCCATGAGATATTGCTTATCAAAGCTCTAATAAATAATACCAGCAAGAGAATTCCATGTTACAGCAACACCTGGAATACTGGAGTCAATGACGGCAGTAACCAAAAAAACTGAGTCTGTCTAATATGACATATAACTCTAAACAGGTCATGCCAGTGGGACATATATTAAGCTAGGATCAGGAACAGCAAGGAACAGTAGCTGGAGCTTGAATACAGGCAACAGTGGATGCTGGCCAGTTCTACTTTAGGCCGCCAGATCAAATGTAGGCATATGAACTTATCAGCATCCACCAAAAGATTCCAAAGATCTACCTCTGTAAGATTTTGTCTTGGTACTATATTTTATTTTGAAACTGTCAGTGAAGACACATGTAGAGGTGTGTGTGTGTAACTTTTTTCAAAGCCAGGGCAGAGTGACAAGGAACAGAGAAAAGATGGGGAGGGAATGAACAAGCTTTTTATTTTTTTGAACAAGTTTCTTGGTGTTAAAGAAACTGGCATGCCCTCTCAAAAGCCAAAATTCTTACAGCGTAATACTGGCATCCTGCTCTTCTCCTGAATGCAGATGCTCCATCAGGATCATTTTCTTCCTCTGGTTCTGACACGGGTGAGGGTACCTAAACGGCAACAAATTTTTTGTTTAAAAACACACCACTACAGCTTCTGGCTCTCCTACTCCTACTCTCAGGCTCAGTGAGTACTCCTTTATCTCAAGCACCTCAGCAGTTTAAATGTCAGCCTGGGAATGTGAATAAGGAATTAAAATAATGCTTAGTGGCCGGCATTCAAAGTGACCGTGACACATTTCCCTGAGAACACCAGTTAACCAACAATACTTTTAAAACCCCCAAAAATTCCACTGGGCCTGTGCCAAGCCTCTTGTACAAACTGAAGCAGCCCTGGGGAACCAGCCAAGGTCTGTGCTATGGCATTTCAATCCAGACCAGCAAATAAAGGTATTTTCTGTAGCTTGGTCTTTCAGTGAATCTCAAACCTATTTTAAAACAACCATGCAAGAGTTGTATGGCAAAATGGCTCATCTGAATTACCTGTGGGAATTCATCTTCATCTGAACTGTGGAAATCATACTGTTTAATATCACTTTTACTGATCACAGGCAAAGGCTCAGTAGTAGCCTGCTGAGGATTTATGACACTCTCAGTTTTAGGCTTCTTTGGATATTTCTTCTTCTGACGGACAACATCAGAAACTTCTTCTTTTAGAGATGAATGGTGTGCATGCTAATTGCATACAGTAAATTTTGGATAAGGAAAAAGGAACAAAGGAACACTTTGTTAGTAACAATTTATGAGTCAGGTGAACAGTTAATTCATCACAATCATTATAGTGCAGTATCAAAAAATTAGGTCAGTTCCTTAATACTTATAATAAAAAGGTGCACATAGTATTGCTTTAAAATTGTATTTCAACATATCACACTCATTAAATCTAGTTTCCTCTCCTGTAATTTGTGCTAACACAAGTTACTTTATAAGTCTCTTCTTTCCCTGTTGAAGAGAGAAAAAGTTTCTTAAAGAAGCACAGCTCATCCTCCAAATTTCAGTTATTTCAATTATTGGAGTAAGAAAACTGAAGGGGATTTTTTTCTGGAAAAATAAAGGTTGATTCTATATATATACAGAGAAAAATTAACACATAATTGAATTTACTTCTTAGCTATACTTGATTATATTGCAAGCATGATCCAGGTTCAGCAGAGGTAGCTGCTTACAATGAAATAACCACTAGATGTCATCCAAGCTAAATACAGAAGAGAGATTTTAAGTAAATGTGCCTTTCTTGTTTTAAAATATTGGGGGGGAGGGGTTTCCCAAAGTAGAAATGTATTTATTTCAAGTATTTCTTTCTCAGGATCAAGCAAAGTGCCAAGCAACTGGCCTGAACTGAGATACTGGGATATCTGTTGGCTAACTATTCAATGAACTTGTCTAAAAATAATTATCAAAGATCTTTGCGACTGCTCTTCTAAAAACACTATATGATAACAGGTTTACTAGCAAAGCAGTGCTTATGATCTTGACTTAGAAAAACTTTGGTTATCAGGTTAGGGAGGCAACCAACCCCAAAACTGCCTTCCATATACCAAGAATGTTGGACTTGATCCAAAGAACCACCTTGCCTTTCATAGCACAGTCCACAGCTAAAGACCTTCAAGAATACCATGGCACACAGTAAGCTGTAGTGGAAGAATAAGTGGAAATCTACTCTGTGTGTGAAAAGATGTATACTTCCATCTGCACAATCCACACCTGGATCCATATAATTTCTTTTTCTAACTAGCTACATAATCCATGGAGCAAAGTAAATCTAAGATTCCCAGATCAAATATCATTCAGATGCCAGTGATATTCAAAGAGCTAACACAAAACACAGAACTATAATGGACTACCCAGAATAGAAACAGACAGAGAAAAAAAATCATTGCTGCCACACCAGAAGGCTCTCCTCCTCCACAGTGCATAGGACAATGTATCTGCTCTGACCAACCCACAGTGAGAGAAATACTTCTAATACTTTTACCTTAACTTTACATTCTTGAACTTTGTGGTGATTTCCATTATGGAGAGCTGCTGGAGTGGTGTTCATCTCCTTTTCAGTTGTATTAAGCTTGACTTCATTGAGTATTTCACCTCCATAATCACCCAAATGGTATCTTTATAAAGAAAAAAAGGTTGTTAATTCATGCAGGACTTTAACGGTGCAATCTTCTGTACAGTTACACCAGTCAAAACCCACTGAAATCAATGGTTTTAGACTGGAGTAACCATGCATAAAATTACACAACAAAGGTGCTTGAAGTCCTCTCATGGCTATCTATCCTCACAGGAATCATGTTAAGCAGGCCACAATTATTTCCATTCCACGAATGGAGAATGCAGAATGAGAGAACAACTTGATTCAGGCCACCTGAAGAATCTATGGCCAATATGGGACAGGACACCAGATACCCCAAGCCTGAGTACAGCATTCCATCCCTTATGCTAAACTTACTAATGAAGGGCATTATACATTTAAACTAAACTACATTACTGGCTATAGTGGGTGAACATCTTCAATTAGACCAGTTAAAATTAAGTTTTTCAAAAAATGTTTTACCTTTTTTCCACGACTTCCAATGTCAAATGTAACAACTCTCTTTTTGTTTTCTCTCTTCTCTTAATCATCTCTAAAATCGTTATGGCTCTACTGAATTCCCTTCTTAATTTCAGCATCTTCTCATAAGAGGCTTCATCATTCTTCCGATTCTATTAAAAACAAGTATTAGCATAAAAAGCATATCCACGAAAATTGTGAACTAAGTAAGTAAAACATAGACAATCTACCCTTTAGAGGACAAATTCTTCCTTTAATGAAACCATATTATATTTGGCCAGTCTATAGCAGGGTATTTTGCTTAATTAACCTGATGGACTTTCACTTTTTAAGATTCAATATTAGTTTCTTCCAGGGCTATTTTTGGGCAGAAACGCATAGGAACAGAATTCTAGCTGGCTTCAAAGTTGGCCACGCCCACTACAGCCAAAACCTCTGTGTGCATGGCTACAGAGGGAAGGCCTGGAGAGCGACCCCTTCCCAGTGAAGGTGGGCAATCCAGGGGGGACCCTGGAAGGATCAGGGAGGCATTAAAATACCTCCCCGTGCCTTCCCTGGCCTGTCCAAGGGCCAGCTTGCCTGGGCTCCCTGTAGCCATGGGGTGCCTGGGCAAGCTAAGGGAAGGCAGCTTCCCTCCAAGGGGCACCCGGGCAAGCCAAGGGGAGGTATGGGGGTGTGGCCTAATAAGCTAATGGGTTGTGCTGTCAGGGGTATGGCCTATTATGCTAATATGTTCCTGCTGGGCTTTTTCTACAAAAATAGCTCTGGTGTCTTCAATAGTAGGTGATAGATGTTAAAGGGAAAAGATACAACCAAGTGTTACTTTACCTTGATGGAAATAGATATATAGCACAAATCACATGCATATATTTCTGCCAACTGATGATAACAACACATGCACCTGCCACAGTAGGCTATAGTACATGAAAGCTTATGCTGCAGTAAGCCTTTAAAGTGTTACAAAGACTCTATGGTTTTACAAATTAGAATGCATTTTATAACTCCATAATTCATATTGATCATCTTATTACTTGCTGAGCCAGGATGGTGTAGTGATTAGAGTGCTGGACTAGAATCTGGGAAACCCAGGTTTGAATCCCCATTCTGCCATGGAAGCTTGCTGGGTGACCCTGAGCCAATCACACACTCAGCCCAACCTACTTCACTAGACTGTAGTGAGGACAAAATGGAGAAGAGGAGAATGTTGGAAGCTAATTTAAGAGTCCCTGTTGGGGAGAAGAGTGGGGTATATATTAAGTAAATAAATAATAAATGAACACTAAAGGTAAAGGTTTCCCTTGCTTGAAAGCTAGTCGAATCCAACTCTAGGGAGCGATACTCATCTCTGTTCCCAAGCCGAAGAGCCAGCGCTGTCCGAAAATGTTTCTGTGGTCATGCTGAGGTGCATGGAATGCTGTTACCTTCCGACCAAAGCGATACCTATTTATCTATTTGCAATTTCTTGCTTTCAAACTGCTATGTTGGCAGGAACACTACTTATTAATTACAGTGCCATATAGATTGCCGGGGGGGGGGGGTTTGCAACATTTTTTACGTTTGTAATGTGGGCTACTAATCTTGACATCTCAATAAGAATCAAGGCTTTATTTCTGCAAAATCTGAGTTTGAAAAGCTGCAAAACTTGAGGTGATTACCTTTCTGGTCTGCATTTTCTCAGTTCTCCTCCGAAAAGCCACATAGGGATCATTGTTGGTGGAGCCATCCCTTTTTTCTTGTTTGATCTGGGGGATGAGGGACGGCCCTCTGCAGTTCTTACGTTTTCTTACCCAGTAGTCATAGACAGCCTTAATAAGATAGTCATCCTCATTTAGCAGCAACTTAGCTTCCTGAAGTGTTACAAGCTGAAGGAATATATACAAATATATTTCAGCAAAAGTACTTTCAGATAATTAAATAAAGAAAACAATATACTGTATGTTTAAAAGAAGCGTTAGCCATTATAATTTCAGTTTCTTCATACAATTAATAATACTGCGTAAAGACAGCAATATAGTATTTATGATAAATAACACAAAATAAAGGTTTGTAGATACAAAGTGATCAGTCATGCAAAATTATTAACTTTAGGCATAGTAATATTTTAATTTTTAATTGCCTAATTTACAGCACCTTTATTTTTTTTTCTTTTTCTGCAGCAACAGAAAAGAAATATATTGTGTTTTGCTATAGAGTGTTCTGAAAAGTCCTTTCTACCAATGGTAACTAGTGTGTTCCTTTACATTTCCTCTATGTGTGGAAAGGCAGTGTATGCATATTTTAATAAACAAAAGCAGACTGACAGTTATACTATAGCATCTATTTTTAAACTGTTAACTTTTAAGTAATAAAATTCCACAGCGTTAGAATCATTTGTAAGCCAAATCATTCTATTAAATTTGTTTGTCTTTATGATCTAAACTTTGCAACCCTATAAAATTTAATTCAAGATGCCGTCACTCTTAAAAAATAGAAACTTGGATTGTGCGGCAAAGTAGTTAATCTTTCATCCTCAAATCCTCCAAACAAATGGAGTGGTCCCTAACAACACAGAAGCTGTCCATTGCTAATCCACATGATAGTAGTTTGACACCAATTACCAAAGTATTCAATGTATATCCTTCTTCAACTAATATTCTCCCCTTTCCCAGCAATACATCTAACAGTAAGTATGTTCTTACTATCAGACATGTAAACAACACTCTGTACCTACATATTTCCCCCCACTATGTCATTTTGTGAACACTAAATTAAATCATTTTTTTCGCAACTGTATAAGAAAAAACAAACTAGATAAAATGTTCATTTATCGTATTTACATGAGTAACGCATTCCTTGCGCACTAAGCGTTTTTCCCTTGATATACAATGAACCGTAGCATAAAACTAAAAATTCTAAAGAAAGGGATATATTATCATCATTTAAAAAACCAAAACAAGAGAACAAAAAGTTTTTCTAATAGCCAGAAACAGCTTCAGAACATCAAATGGCCCCAGCCAGACAAAAGTTAATCATGCTTAGTTCCACTGAAATCAACACAGCAATCATTGACAAGTTTGTTATGATACATTTGCCCCATTAATTTCAACAGAATTTACATGGGACTTACTTGAGTTGTACTAGGGCAAATAATTTTAGAGAAAAAGAATAAATGGATGATTCTTTAAATATCAAGCAATTCTAAGCTTCTACAAAAGTGATCTGGTCTAAAATACAAATTTCTCAGGTGAGAGAACATACTGAATACTATCCAAGTTTGTCCTTCCCCAATAGCTTCAAAACTGCAGAATTTGCAACTTCAGTGTTTAGAGATGCCTACCTTGTGTTAAGGAATCTGACCCTTTGCACCTACTTTTATGATCAACCCCTGCCCCAAAGCATGAGATAGTGATTATACACTCTGGAAAGCATCAACTCTTTGTCCAGAATATACTTCCTTGTTTCAAATGATGAAACACTTTTTCCAACTTGTACACTGTACATACTAGATTGGTCTAAGTGTCCTCCATTGCCTGTTATTCCTACAATGGAAGATGGTCTTTATGGAAGTGTTGATATGCAGGACAAGACTGACTTATTTATTTTCATTTACAGTCTGCCCTTAACACTGGTACTCAAGGCTGATAAGTCCAATAGATTATTTAGTCAATCAGCAGCAGATTACAAAATATAACATTTGAATCTAACAACAAAGATTCCTAGTAACACAAGATAATAAAAGTGGGGAAGGGTCTGAAGGACTGGAAGAAGAAAAAAATTATCCCTAGTAGAGGTCACCTCTCAAGTTGATCCATGACATCACAGCTCTACTCCTGAACAATTCTGTTTCACACATTCTGTGAAAGGAAGAAGCATGGGGGCCTCCTAGTAGACTCAACCAGACTATTCCATAGTGTGGGAACCACCACAGAGAATGCAGATAGGCAGGGTGGCACATTCAGAAGGCTTTATTCTGATAACTGAAGTTGTCATAGTGGAACACAGCAGGAGAAGTGGTCCTGCATGTACATGGATCTGATGCCATTAAGAGCTATGGAGGTGATAGCTAGAATCTTTTAATTGACCCCAATACCTGATCAGTAACCAGTGGAGCGACTGCCGAGTGGGATATGCAGATTCTGCTTAGCACCTGACAGTAGCCAGGGCACTTCATTCTGTATCAACTGAAGTTTCCAAGTTGTCTATAAGAGCGGAACAATGTAGAATGCATTCTAACAGTCTAGCCTTGAGGTAATCATAGCATGGATCCACATGGATCCAGAGCAGCCAACTCAAGGTAGGGGTCCATCTTCCAAGCTACGTGGAGTTGATGGAATGCCTTTTTTTGCAGCTGCACCAACTTGCTTCTCCAGCAATGGAGCAGAATGCAGAATCACCCCAGGCTCTTAACTGAGTCAGCAAGAGACAACTGAACCTCATCAGAAGTGGGGAGCCCCAAGTCCTTCAGGGCCTGAGACTTCAAAAACATTACCTTCATCTTCTCAAGATTGATTTCCACCTTAGTTACTCATAGCCATTCAACTACAGCATTCAGGTATTGTTTTAGAGACTCTATAGCATCAACAGGCAATTTGGATAAAGAAATGTAGAAACCATAAATGATTTCCCCCAAGAGAATCACAGAGATTGAATAGCATAGGGGATAACAGTGAACCTTGTGGAATTCCACAGGGCAGGTCACATATTGGAAAGAACTTGCCCCCTACAGCAACCTTCTGAATTCTACTCATAAGGAACAACTAAAACTAATCCAAAGCACAACCCTTAATCCCTATTTGTACCTCCAAATGTCTCAACAGGATAGCATGATCCACTGTGTCAAGGGCTGCTGACAAGCCTAGCAAAAACAGCAGATAGGCACGGCCTTTGTCTACATTTAGACAGAAGACATCTTCTAGGGCTATCAGTACCACCACAGTCCCATGACAGCCTGAAATCAGACTGAAAGAGGTCTAAGGCAGATGATTTACCCAGGAAGGTCTGGAGTTGCTCTGCAACCCCTTTTTCTATCATATTGATCAAGCTGGGCAAATTAGTTGAAGCAATATATTCATCAGCAGCATCTGTACACTGTGCATGCTCTTCTTTCCACGTTTCCAAGTGTTTCTTCACAAATGACCACGTAAAGTAGGATAATAATTCCAGAGAGGTAGCCATGTTTTCACAGCAGAGGGTGGTAAGCAGTAGGGTACTGCAGGGATCAGTACTGGGTCTGATGCTTTTTAATTTGTTCATTAATGATTTGGAGTTGGGAGTAAGCAGTGAAGTGGCTAAATATGTGGATGACACAAAATTGTTCAGGGTGGTGAGAACCAGGGAGGATAGTGAGGCACTCCAAAGGGATCTGTCGAGGATGGGCGAGTGGGCGTCAATGTGGCAAATGAGGTTCAATGGCCAAATGCAAAGTGATGCACATTGGAGCCAAAAATCCTAACTAGAAATACATGTTAATGGGGTCCGAACTGGTAGAGACTGACCAAGAAAGAGCTCTTGGAGTCATAGTAGATAACTCACTGAAAATGTTGAGACAGTGTGTGACTGCAATAAAAAAGACCAACGCTATGCTGGGGATTATTAGGAAGGGAACTGAAAACAAATCAGCCAGTGTCATAATGCCCCTGTATAAATTGATGGTGCAACCTCATTGGGAATACTGTGCGCAGTTCTGGTCACCACACCTCAAAAAGGATATTATAGCACTGGAAAAAGTGCAGAAAAGGGCAACTAAAATGATAAAAGGATTGGAACACTTTCCCTATGAAGAAAGGTTAAAGCACTTGGGGCTCTTTAGCTTAGAGAAATGACGATAGAGGGGTGACCTGATTGAGGTCTACAAGATTATGCATGGGACAGAGCAGGAAGAGAAAGAAGTACTTTTCTCCCTTTCTCACAATACAAGAACTCATGGGCACTCAATGAAATTGCTGAGCAGTCAGGTTAGAACAGATAAAAGGAAGTACTTCTTCACACAAAGAATGATTAACACATGGAATTCACTGCCACAGGAGGTGGTGGTGGCTACAAGCATGGATGGCTTCAAGAGGAATTGGATAAACATATGGAGCAGAGGTCCGTAAGTGGCTATTAACCACAAGGTATAGATAGGAACTCTCTGTCTGGGGCAAGTGATGCACTGTATTCTTGGTGTTGGGGGGGGCAACAGTGAGAGGGCTTCTAGTGTCCTGGCCCCACTGCTGGACCTCCTGATGGCACCTGGTATTTTGGGCCACTGTGTGACAGAGTGTTGGACTTGATGGGCCATCGACCTGATCCAACATTGGCTTCTCTTATGTTCTTAAGTGACCTGCAAAGTTTCAGTTGTGGAATACAATTTTTCAAAAAAAAGTAAAAGATGTTTCTGTGAAGTAGACGTGACCTTGCACTGCCTAAATTCTATCACTATTGCAATTTTTTAATCTATGAAGCCATGCAATTTCTACGAACAGGAAGCTGGACTTGTGGCCTAATCCTGTCTTCCATTTCTGCAACGTATCTCTGTTATACAGCACATTTCTCTGGTTCCAGGCACTTTCTGCTAAGGCACTGAGCAGAAAAGCACCTAACACTGAAGGAATACATTCTGCAACAAAGGACATACTATGGAAATGGAACAATAATTCAGAATTCAAGCCCTGGTATACAGAAAGTAGTTGGTGTTTTGAAAAAAATTAAAAAACTGAGGATTTGCAGTGTCTCAATTTTATTTGTATTATAATTTTTTGACTTTCTTTAAGTAGAGAAAAAAAGAATGTTTAACAATTCTAAGAACATAAGAGAAGCTAATGTTGGATCAGGCCAAAGGCCCATCCAGTCCAACACTCTTGTCACAAAGTGGCCAAAAATACAAGGTGCCATCAAGAGGTCCATTAGTGGGGCCATGACACTAGAAGCCCCCCCCACACACACACACACACACACTGTTGTGGTCTTTTGGGCAACAAGATTAATAAAAACTACAAGTTAAAATATCTCTTAATTTCTAGATATTATACTCAGTCAGCAAAACTACACTGATAATGTCTTTAAAGTTTCTACTGGCTTAATGGCCTCATTAGATTTAAATACAAGCATTCCAGTTTATGTGGCCTATGGATCACACTATAAATCTACAAGGAAAAAAGGTATCTGCTCTGGTTAGGCCTCACCTAGAATATTGTGTTCAGTTTTGGGCATCACAATTTAAGAAAGATCTAGAATAGCTGGAACATGTTCAGAGGAGTGCAACAAAGATGGTGAGGAGTCTGGAGACCAAGTCTGATGAGGAAAGGTTGAAGGAGCTGGGTAATGTTTAGCCTGGAGAGGAGATGACTCAGAGGTGATATGATAGCCATCTTCAAGTACTGGAAGGGCTGTCATGTAGAGGATGGTGGGGAGTTGTTTTCTGTTGCTCCAGAAGCTTGGACCAGAACCAACAGGTTGAAATTAACATAAGGAAGAACTTCATGACAATTACAGCAGTTCCTCAGCGGAACAGGCTTCCTCAGGTTGTGGTGGCCTCTCCTTCTTTGGAGGTTTTTAAACAGAGACTAGATGGCCATCTGCTAGCAATGCTCATCCTGTGATCATGAGAGGGTGGACAGGAAGGGTTGCAGTAGAGCTTAGGTCTTGCGGCCCCTTTCTTACATGTCCAGGGAAATGGTGATCACCACTTTGGGGTCAGGAAGCAATTTTTCTCCAGGCCAGTTTGGCCGGGGATCCTGAAGGCTTTTTGTCATCTTCTAGGGGTCACTGGGGGCATGGGGGGTATTTGTGAGTTTCCTGCATTGTGCAGGGGGTTGGACTAGATGACCCTGGAGGTCCCTTCCAACTCTATGATTCCATTGGAGTATCTAGTTTCTATAGCTTTATAACTTAACACTCACCTTGGTCTATGATAATAACTGCCTTCAGGCAAATACTCACTGTATTAGCTACAACAAAAAATAGGGATATGACATATATGCAGTACCTACAGCTGTACTCATTCTCCCGTGTAACCTCAAAGAACTATTTCCTAACACATTTCTAGGATAGAGATTGACACTCAAAGCCTCCCCTGCTATACTCTGTGTTAAACAATGCAATTCCATCCACACTGCTGGTGCAGCCACCTGAGAGAGACACTCAAGGGAAGGAAGAACACCACAGTTAAATGAATGGTGGCACACCATATCCCACAAAGCAAAGTTACTCACTTAATTCTGCTTTGCCAATTTAAAATTCTAGAAAATAGATGTGATAAACTTATTGAGTATTTTAACCCACCTTTCCCTGAAACCAAACTCAAAGTGCATACAATAATAAAGCCATCAAAACCAGCAAACAGATCTAGCTATCCCTTTAAAAAAGTAGTGTTAAAATGCCTCCTGAATAATTCTGCCCCACACAACTTACAGAAAATCAGCAATATGGAAGCCTTTCTAACAGCTTCAGGAGCAGTCACTGAAAATTAGTAATGAGATGTAAACAGACATTCATGTTCACGAAATCTTAACAAAATCCAACTTTATTATCAAATTTTAAGACAAGAATTTCCTTCAAGAGCACAATACCTGATTAGAACTAGCTTTCTCAAGTCTGTCTATCATAATTTCAAACTGAAGTGGTTTGATTTCCATCTTCCGATTGAGCCTATTTAATAATGTCTCATCTTCTGAGTCCATATCATAATCAGGTTGCTCATTATCCAAATTGAAGGCTAAAACAAAAAAGAGAAAGCATTAAAGCTAGAACGTACATATTTATACTAAGAATCAGCAAAGAATCAGCTGAAAGGAAAGGAAACAAAATGTCAACTGGTTGAATTGTCTGCCATTCCAAGAGACAGGATTTATATCTGTATCACGGGGTGAGCCAGGCAGTCATGAGGTGGCCCACTTAGCTCTGGCCAGCATCCTGTATGACCACCTAAATATTTGAGCTGCATAGATGAACTCCTCTACAAGTTCACTAAGGATCCAAACTACATTGTATCTTTCCTAAATAACTAATGGGGTAAGTTAAGCAAGATGCAACATTTACTACTATGGTTATACTTAAGAATCCATTAGATTTAGCCCAAATCAAATATGATTTAAAACTAAAAAATCCCACCACTACAGAACACTGAACTATGTAGCTGAAATGGGCTGTGCTAACATGGGATGGACTGTGAAAGGGTTAATGCTGCACTGAGCCAGAGATCCTTGGGTAACAGGCTGCTCAAAGGGATTTGATTGATTAGTGTCAGTTGAGCATGAAACACTTGGGAAGTGACTCTGAAGAGAACTCAGTTTAACTCTGACACAGAACTGGAGCAGTTTAGCCCTGACTGAGAAGAGTTTAGCACTGACTGAGAAAAGTTTAACACTGACTGAGGACTGGGAAGGTTGGCAAGGAGAAGTGGGAGGATCGGCACAGACCCCATTTGGGCCAGAAAAAGGGATACATCTTCTAGTTAGAGAAGTTATTACCTGCCCAGTTGATAAGGGTGACAGCTCAAAGATTGGAGTGATCTCTAGTGTGTTTAGAGAAGGAATTTGGGTACTTGGTAGTGTATCCCTGCCTTCTGAAGACTGACAAATCAGTTAAACTCAACAAAGTGAACTGGAGTGTTTAGGTAATACTGAAACCAAAACCTCTCACCTCTAAGATTCTAAGACTTTGTGAAAAGCTTGAGAACTCTCACTTGCTGGAAACACATGAACTGGAGTTTGCAATGATAACAAATTACCTCAGAGTTATACTTGATTCACCTCAGACATTTTACTCCTGATTTCACCTGACTTTCCCCCCTACGTTGAACAAAATATTTTATTTTTGAACTTCAAAAGCCTTGTGTGCCATTTTCGGAAGTTTAGGTTAAAGAGGTGATCTTGTCTCTTCAGACAAGTCCCTGCACTGAGCCAGCAGCAAAATACAACTAAGTGACAGGGTGGGACAGCCAAAGATCTTCAGAAAATAAGAACATAGATAAAAGGACTGCTTAGACAGAACGGAAGGGGAAAACTGAGAGAAAATCCTGCATCTGACTGAGGGAACAGATCTAGGTCACCAAAGCAGCATTCAAGATCAATCCAATTCTATGATAATGTATACAAAATATACTTTTCTTAGTTCTTGGTACAAACACCTGTATATCTTCTAGATATGTAAAGGCCTGGAAGAAAAATGCAGAGAAATGCAGGGAAAAAAGTTCCCCCTAGAAAACTCCCCCCCTGTTTTTCAGATGGATAGATGCGTATTTCTGGACCAAAGATAGTATCAGTTAATAAACTACCAAAAATAAGTCCAGAGAGCCATAAATATTTGGGAGCTCCACTTTTTTGTCCATCAGTAATAAGAAATTATATTGTTTCTATTGTCATGCAAATGATGTGTAAGACTTCTACAAACTCAGCTACAACTACAATGCAAATACAGAACTCTTCTCAAATGGAGTTTCTATGTTTCATCCAAGGTAAATAAAAACTTCTTTACTCTCATAAACCTAAAGTAATGTAGTGCATCTTTTCTCAGAATCCACTCAGCAGCTTTGATAGTTATGGAAAAAAGAAAAATCAATTAACTTACGTTGGATATGAATGAACTGTTTTGGTTGTTTAAACTCTCCTTTGTATAGGCGACTGTAATAGTTGACATTGCTCTCTGCTTCAGGAACTGGAATAACCATGTTCTCTTTCTTTTCTCTAAAGACTTGCTGTGCTGAGATAGCTCGTTGCAAATGGTGTTCCTAAAAAGAGGAAAGTAATAGTTCAGATATCACTATTACATGACCAACAACCACTAGCACTTTTTTCTAGCAATAATATCCACTATTATCATATTGAAAATAGTTGTTAAATCTGGAGAGCACTTCATTTCAAGACTACAGGATACTTCATCCAGCCAAAGAAAAAACTGCTTCAGTCTAAACAATAAAAATCTCTTGGTTGCCAATGTACAATAATAGCCTCAGGGAACAGGCTTTATAGAATGTTCTTTTTTCTTTGAAGCCACAGATGACTACAATAAATGGGTGTGGGCACGCAGGCTTGTAAACATTTTTGTGGGCTAATTACTTTTGTAGGGTTTTTTTAAAAAAAAAATAAGGCAGATGTAGTGAAAAAATATTTGGCAAAGGAGAAAAAAGAAAAGAAAAAGAAAAAAGATATTTTGTAAAGTACTTCCTAAAAATATGGAAGATATAGAGGATAGAGACCTATATTTATTTCTGCAGAAAACTAACAAGACACCCTAACGGCTAATAGCCATTTATGATACTGAATATTTACTTTTGCAGGCTTTTAAATCCAATTATTAATTTTAAATGACCAGATTTTTTAAAATCTCTCCCCCTTTATATAACACTTGACAGTCCTGATTCAGTTTTACAGCAAAAATACTCCAAAATTTACTTTAACACAGATTCATGTTAGTTATCTCATCTTACTTGAACTTCTACAGAGTTACACCTATAGCCAAATAACCACTTTCTAACTCACTCAGGCAACCCTAAATATTTTGAATGTTCATGGATCCAAATGTATCATATAGGCTTTTAAATTTTCTATACATGTTAATTCCTTCTACTGTACTGTGTAGGCCATCATGCTATACCAATATGCGTACATTTCGCTGCATGCACAAACAGCACAGAATTCCAAGGCACACTTTTATGCTCCTAAGAAATACACTAGTAGGAAATTCATCTTCTAGGAACCATTCTTAGACTACAACAAGATTCACAAAGAGATTTAATCCCTATGTTGTTTTAGTGGTGTGCACTGAACTTGCCACCAGGAAGCAAAATCAGAAATTAAGCCACAAGAGCCCTGAAGAACACATACTTGCTATGTTAGCCTCCAGAACCAAGGGTGAAAGTGTCATTAGGATCATGTATCAACAAACTGGAGGAAGAGCCACTGAAGTTGAAGGAAGGCTACACAGCTGATCCAAAAGGAAAGGTAAGAGTATAAATAAACGAACAACAAACTCTATTCAGTCGAGCGGTAGGATCAACCCTATTATTTAAATTATTCCTATACTGCCTCTCTTACCTATATCTGTTCAGTATGTCTCCAAAACTTTGGTGAAGACAAAAATACAGGTTTTATTTATATAAACTTATGTTGCTTCAATATCAAAGGAAGCATCACTGGAAAAAACTGAAGGGAGCAGGAAAAGAGGAAGAACCAACGTGAGATGGATTGACTCAATAAAGGAAGCCATGGGGCCCTCATTTTGCAAGATCTGAGCAAGGCTGTTAACAATGGGATATTTTGGAGGTCATTAATTCATATGGTTGCCACAAGTTGGAAGCAATTTGACAGCCCTTAACGCACGCACACAAACCCCAAATGGATTTCACTCTTCATGTTCAAACATCTTTGAAAATGGGGTGCACCTTGAAAAAAAAATTAAATTCAACTGTCAATTAATGAAAAGCCTCAAGGAACAGATTGTTTCTCTACCCACTACTCAGCTGCAGGTGAGATTACCATTAATGTACAATCAGTATGCAGATTTTGCACAGATGAATGGATGCACAACTGATCCTCACAATCAACACTAAGCCAACAACAGCTATTGCGCTTTCAGGAGAACAATCTTGGAACTGGGTTTTCCACACATCACATCATGGACATTTAAATAGGCACATCAGTTCTTTTCATATAATGATATCAGATGTCACTGACAACTACCATGACAATCTTGGGCAACATCCACTGCATGAGCCTAAAGCTTTCAAAGACAATGAGGAACCAATGAGAGACAGAAATAAAAAATTCTGTTTCCAACTTTCCATTTGAAGAGATTCTGTATTCACTCAAAGACTAACTGCTTGCTGCTGCAAAATAGTTGGGGCATGCAAACTATAGCCTTACTGTATATCATTTCTTCATATAATGCAAAAAAAAAATCCCATATCCCACCAGGAATATGTAATCAAATAAAAAGATGACATGATTCTCAAATTTATATTAGGTAGATATACTAGAAAGATATACAGGCAATAAACTCGAACTGCTTGGCCTCCCCCCCATGCTGCTTAATAACATAAGTTACCATGACACGCTGAGGCTAATTAGGATGAGGGCAACTAACCTTGATTGGGCTAGTACATTATCCCATGCAAGGTGTGTATGTTCCACGCTTGTATAAGGGATTCCCCAACCCCAACGATTCTACCTTTATATGTGAAATTTCTCACAGTCCCTAGTCACAGACATGCTTTCATACTTCCTAGATTAAACACCTTTCCGACAGCAGAGCTAATGGGACGTTTTGTGAAAATTCCGTAATCAGATTGGTTATATGACTGTACATCTGGTGCATTAGAGACACTGGATCACCTCTTATTGTTCTGTTCCCAATGGTGAGTCCCCAAGTTCCTCTAGATTAGTCTGATCTTGCTTAAACATCATCTTCCTATAGAACCTTGGGTGAAATCTCACCTATTGGCAGATACTGACCCTGAAATAACTTGTTCTGTCACAAAATATCTGGCAATAGTAATCTCTCTGAAATGCTGGAGAAATGTCCCTAAATGAACTGCAAAAAAATGATGGTTTTACAATATGACTTACTAGGATTTTAGATTATAATCAACTCATGATTCTGAAGATCTTAACAGAAGGTTTACCTATCATTCAGGGTCTATCTTATTTTAACCTTTCATTAACTCTTACCCAGTGTATTTATTATATTAAGGAATTTTAATCTTCTCCAAAAATTTTAGGATTATACGGTTTTTATATTATGGATGATTCAAATTTCATTATTTGATTATTGAATTTATTCTAATTCTCCTATGTAGTATTGACTGATGCTGTAATTTTTAATTCAGTTCAGTTAAAGCTCCTCTGGTCAAACAAGCTAAATAAAAGTGAGTAAACAGAAAATATCATGCCCAATGAGAACACTATAATTTCACTGAAATAAAAAGAGGTAAAATTGTAACTGTTTCCATATTTCTGTAACAGACACCTGTTGTCATGGAAATCACTAATATCATCCTCCCCAAAAAACTCACAACCAAAAATCTATAAAGCTAAAAGGAGCTAAATAAAAGATGGGAAAGAAATGTCACTGACTTTATAATACCACCCACCCCCATCTCATTTCAAACAAATACGAAGGAGCTTTTCAACCTCAAGGAACACTGAAATAGAATTTTTTTTTATCTAGGTTTCAAATAATACTTTCACTTGCTACTTCTCAGTGCAGAAAAACTGCATTCACTAATATGGATACTCTAGACAATGTAATAAAATGAGACCACTCCAGCTTACATGGTTAAACATTTCCTTTAAAATATTTAAAGACTCACTACAAACGCACATCCCATAGCTCGCATCCAGGTGCAGTCTTTCTGAGGGCAGAAGTATTTTTGTTTATGGAGTGCAACTTTCTCACTTGCCACTGTACCCTGAACCCTCCCCACAATGCTGCTCCTTGGGGGGGGATCCCCTGTCTTCCAGGAGCAGCATTTCAGGCTACAGCAGGATGGGGAGGGAAGAAAGTCACACTCTATAGGTAGAATTCATTCTACCCACAGACACATTATGCTGGATCCAAGCCTAATACTTTCAAGAGGGAAATGAAGTTTTCAATCTGTATAGTGAAAACTCATGAACTTTTAAACATTTTAAAAAGAATTTTGTTGAAGAGGTTCCAGAACTTGGTTCCAATGCATTCCCCCAGAAAAAAAGCCCAGATTAAAATACTTATGTCTCACTCACTATAATGTTCTCAAGCCAATTCACAACAGATCAACTAAGTTTTGAGTCCAGCGGCACCTTTACGACAAACAAACTTTTATTCTGGGTATAAGCTTTTGTGTTTGCACACACTTCTTCAGACAACAGATCAAGTAAAACAAAAAAAAAATCTACAAAAAGTAAAAGGTAATAAAATCAGCAACCTAAAAATACATCTAGGCAAAAGTACAACTATTAGAAGCACAAATCTGCAGATAATAAAGCAAAGAAATTAGTATTCTCATCCAGGGAATGTGTGGTACAATGGTTAGAATTCAGATTAGAATCTGGGAGACCCGGTTTGCCAAGGAATTTTGCTCAGTGATCTGAGTGCCACTGGGCCAGTCACACATATTCAGCCTAATCTACTTTACAGAGTTGTTGGGAGAATAAAACGGAAGAAAGGAAAACACTATAAACTGCTTTGGGTCCTCACTGGAGAGAAAGGAGGGATACACATAAATAAGTAAATCAAACACTAAATCAGAGGAAATAAAATCTCTTTGAAGTAGTCCAAAGATCCAGGAACATAAAAAAGTTTTCACCTGGCACCTGGAAAAATGGTAGATTTTGAATCAGACAAATCTCTGTGGAGAGAGAGTCTCAGAGTCCAAATGCCACTGCTGAAAAAATGCAGCCTCCAGTATTTTTATTTTTTTAAAACCCTTCCGCAGATGAGCGTATATACGCAGAGCCCCTGCAGATGATCTGAACTGGCAGGCAGAAAATACAGGATAAACAGAAACCTGGATAATCACTATGAGGGTTCCTTCCGCTCTGAGGTTAAGGAGGGCATCTTGATATGGGTTATTCCCACCAATTGCTCAGGGAGGCAGGACTTTCTTCAACTTCCTGTCTCGCAGATGGGAGTCGCCTCAGCTCAGTTTGGTTACTTCATGAGCTCATGAACCCAAGGCCAATAAGGAGAAGAACAGTAAAATAACAACCAGAACAGGTAAGTCAATGTTAGAAACAAAACAATTGATAATCAGTGGACCAATATGAACAGAGTTAAGGAAGTGTTAGAGCAAGCAAGCATCTTCCCCATGTCACTTCAGCACATAAGATTGATCAAACTCAGGACTCTGTTTTTTGTACACGTTCTTCTCTTTCCTTCCCTTTTTATCTTTCTCTCTCTTTTTGGGTGGTGCAACATGCCCTCCTAACCTCAGAGCAGAAGGATCCCTTGGTAAGAATCCAATGTTCCATTCTCATTCTGAGGACAAGAGCATCTTGATATGGGACTTCTAACAGCAGTGTCTCAAGTGACCACATCCATTTCATTCTGCAAGACTCTACGTCCAAAGGCTTCATCAGCCAAGGAGAATGCGTTTTTAGTGTCTAACGAATGTCAAAATTGAAGACCATATTTGCATATTTCCTCTACTTAATGAACGAAGGCTGCGTTAGCAGCTGCACTTCTCACAGAGTGTGCTGTGTTCTTTATTGGAGCTGGAATGCTGCTTGTCTTGTAGGCATGGGATATGCACTGTCAAATGGCGTAACTGATGGCTGATCTGGACATCTTCCTCCCCTTATTCAGGGCAGTCAATGAAATGAAAAGAGTTGCATGATGTGTGCCAGGAGGATGGATTGGCCCCATCTGAGTTTGTTGGGATCAACCCACCAGACCATGCTCAGTCTCAGAGAGAGCATTAGGCTCAGGGTTCTGTTGCTTCTTTGCAGTGTTCCTAGCTAAAAGGCTGGAGAAACCACTGAAGTGATTTGGTGTGGAAGTAGGCCCATGGTATTGTCCCTGTATAGGAGATCATTAGACCCTGAAGGCATGCTAGGGACATCAGCTGTGCTGTCTTGGCTTTGAACATTTCTTTGGCTAAGCCTGATATCCTGAAGGCCTTGTCTTCCAGGAGGAACAACATGCTCTTTTGTATGTCTATGATGACATCAAGGTGTCGTAGCCTCTTTGATGGGGCAAGACTGCTCTTTTCCTTGTTCAGGATGAAGTCATAGTTCTCCAAGAGCTAAATGATTCTGAGAGTGTCCCAAGACTCTCCCTCCTGAGTTGGAGAGCAGATTGTGATGCCATCTAGAAAAGGGTGAATTTGTATTTCCTGTCAACAGATCAGAGCTGCCAGTGTTATGAGGAACCCAGAAAAGACTTCCTTGAGGCTGTGGCTTTCCTAGTCAATTTCACTTCCTGTTAGTCAGCTGAGGGAGTGAAATTAACTAGGGAAAGCCTCCTCTCTACCTTCCCTCCTCCAGCTGCCCCAAGGCTGCTGGAAAAGCACAGGCAGAGAGCCCAGCCATGTTTAAATGCCTTTTTCCCCTCTCCCAGTTTGGGGAGGGAAAGAAAGGCATCTAAACATGACTGGGTTCCCTGCCTGCACTCCTCCAGGGGACTCGCGGCTGCAGGACAACTGGAGAGGGGCACGCAAGGAGCCCAGGCACATTTCCATACCTGCCCTGTGCTTTCCCAGCCCTCACGTCATAGCAGGATGGCTGGGAAAGCACAGGTCAGGCAAGCAAACATGCCTCTTCCCCCCGCTCCAAAGCTTCTCCACCACTGCAGAGAAGCTTGGGGGGAGAGGAAAAAAGAAGGCATTTTGGGGAGGGAAACAAAGGCATCTAAACATGTCCAGGTTCCCTGCCTGCCCTTCTCCAGGGGACCTGCAGCTGGAGAGGAGCAGGTAAGGAGCCCAGGCACGTTTCCATGCCTGCCCTGTGCTTTCCCAGCCCTCCTGCCACAGTGGGAGGGCCTGGGAAAGCACAGGGCAGGCATGGAAACATGCCTCTTTCCCCCGAGCTTCTCCGCCACTGTGGAGAAGTTCGGGGGGGGGAAGAAGGCATTTTGGGGAGGGAAAGAAAGGCACCAAAACATGCCTATGTTCTCTGCCTGAGCTCCTCCAGGGAACTCGCAGCTGTGGGGCAACTGGAGAGGGGCAGTCAAGGAGCCCAGGCATGTTTCTATGCCTACCCTGAACTTTGCCAGCCCTCCCGCAACTAGCTACCCTGGGTCAGCAAGAGAAGGGAAGGCAGAGAGAAAAGACTTTCCCTTGTCAGTTTCACTCCCCCTGGCAGTCTGCTGTTAGGTTTAAATGGCTTAAATCTAACAGCTGACTGGCAGGGAGTGAAACTGACAAGGAAAGTTGAACCAGCTTCCAGAGGGAAAGAAGGCATTTTACATGTTTCCCTTCTCTCCTGTCGGGTATATCAGACCCATATACTGAACATTTCCCCAGTCCTGATACTTTACCAGTACTGGACTGGGAATATTTGGTATTTACAGATGTTTTTCAGGTCTGATATACCCGAAGCCAGAAAATACCAACTTTTTTTTTTTTTGCACACCCCTAAAAAATATAAGGACAAAAGAAGCAGCAGAGCCAAGAGGAAGTATGAAGGAAAAAGGGACAGGATGGAGAAGTTAGGAAGCTCTCCCTCAAGCATAAAATCACTCTAGCAGAAAACCAAGAGAAAAGCAAGTAAAAAGCGCAAACAACAAAGAGCTCAGCTTCAAAGCTGCACTTCCTAATGAGGCAGAAAGCAAACTGGGCCAAGGGCAACTCCAACCCAGGAGACAGGAAGTTGAAGAGTTTAGTCCTGCCTCCCTGAGCAATTGGTGGGAATCACACATTCCATTCCAAGATGCCCTGCTACTCAGAGTGAGAACAAAGACTCTCAGTTGGTTGGATTCCATGGAACATTTCTGCTGACAGAAGAGAGTAGTGACTTATCAGCTAGGCCTTTCTCAAGCCCTGGCTGCCATGGGACAGGGGGTGACTCTGGAATGTTAAGTTTCAATTCTACTGTGTCTTCTATGTTTCTATTATCTCTACATGACCTTCAGTGCCTGGTGTAACATTTCTCTTGGGAAAAGCAGCCCATTACTTTGGCGGGCTTCTGCCTGATCCCTGATTGGCCCTGGGCCATCAGGAGGTCTCCTTGAATGATGTATAACTGTTTGCTGCGCACACTTTTCTTTAGTTCTAACACAAAATGGTTAAGATATCTCCATACTCTCAACTTCTCACTAAACTGTACTTCTTTGAATGAAAGCTGTTGGGAACTGATTGCTGCAGGAGTCTGACAGTGACATCTCCCACCATTTTCCCCAAGCAATCTTAGTGAGTATGTGAGTTTAACATGAAATGGGAAATACACATTTTGTGATACCCAAAGAAAGTGTATCAGGGGTGTGACGTCGGCTCTGAAGAAGATGGACGCCTGAAGAATTAATTCCAACCCTCCTCTTTACCAACTCAGACATTTTTCTCTTTCAAATATTATGGGCAGAGATCTGATAAAAACTCAACAACTTCTATGCCAGTAAAGCAAATACAAGACTTCTATTCCTCACAAACAACGGGAAAGGAGAAGGCCAAAGACATGGACAAAATGGCTACTGACTGCACACTGGTAGGCCCACTGCCTTCCCTTCCATCTGATGAAGCACTTGCAGCATTATCCTAAAATTTTTAACAAAAATTACTAAACAATATGGCAGCCCTTATTAAGCCCCTTTCAGATCAATTTGCAGAGTTCAGAATCATCCTTGATTCTGCTAATCAAAAAGCCAGTTCTGCACTAGACTTAGGAATGACGCTGAAGGAAGATTACCGTAGTATTACTGCTACTGTGTTATGCCAATAAAGGTCTATGTATGATTACCGCATGATGCAAGCAGAAAATGGCCAACTGCAAAATAGAATATTAGGCCTAGAAATGCCAGCCCGGCAGACCCACTTGAAGATTAGAGGCTTTAATGAGCATTCAGTCCCAAAAGCAGACTTACCTTCATTTTTAATGAACTGGTTTTCACACGAATTGAACCTAGAAGACAGACTGGCCCCCTGAACTCCAATGCCTAGGCCAATAGACAATTCAATACACAATCCAAAAAGACACAACCCCAGAGATATCCTGGCTGCAATACCAGACACCAGGACCCGCAGAAAAATCCCTGACACAGTAAGATCAAAGGACTCTCTCTCCTTTAAAGGGGAACCAATAAAGGTACTTCCAGACCTCCCCCCAGAAGTCCTTAACAAACAACGTGATTTAAAAGTAGTTACTGAAGCTCTTCGACAGGCTCTAGTGCCCTACAAGTGGGTGAATCTTACCAAGGTACAAGTTCAGCACACAGGCAAAGCTCTCCATGCTGCAGACATCAACTCAGTTCGTATTTTACTGCAAGGGTTCAGGATCCCAGTGCCTTCTGATCTCAACAAACCATCTCAGAAAAGGAAATTCAACCACTCCCCCTCTCCCACCATAAGCAGTAAAATCTCCATACTCAATGCCTGACTATTATGGTACACTGTCTACAAGAAACTGCTTATTCCATTTTGACTATACTGTGTCTGTCCTGAATACTGTTCAGGGTTGTGTTAAACTCTGATGTTATATACTGTTAAGCTTCAGAGTTTGGGGAAGGGGGGGCTGCAAATTGATTTTGCTCCCTCTGTTCACACAGTCCTTTTATAATGGAGACTTTTTTTTTTCTCCAACCTGAATGAGAATTTCTCTCTCCTAGGGTTGACAAAGGCTGTAACACTTTAAAGATCTTATAACAGTCCAGCACATTTATTAAATTTTTCTACCACTATATTATAACAAGTTTCATCTAAATTCATCATATTTATTCTAATCAACTGTTTCATAACCAATGCATTACCATTAATGTATCTATTAGATTTGTCAAGCATACAAACATCAAACAATAGTTACACATTCATCACTCCGCTTAAGTAAGTTTTCACAGCTAAAAGCTCTTCTTACCTCCACTTCTTGATACTCTCATCAGCCAACAGCAACATTCTAACACATAGCTTCTGATATACATCCTATACTGCTATATTAATTAAAATGGGTCTTTAATTGCTGAATACATTGTATATACTGTATCTAGTACTTCTTGGTAGCTTTGTAAGAGTGTTTAAATTAATTTCTTATAATTATTAGTGTAATTAACTTCACACCTACTATGTGCAGTGTCATTCCAATAATTCTAATTTGTGATTAATAACTCCAATCAACTTAATCACAAACACCTGATTTGATTATTTGATTTTAAATATAATTAATATTTATTTGCATTAATCTTACAGTGATCATATAACCAAATATTTAAGATTAATTTTGTAGCATACTACTATTGTTGCATTTTTAAATATTTGTACTTTACCGCATTTGTTGATATAATCATTAACCAACTTTTCCTATACAGATTTTCTTAACAGAGGTTTTTAAAAAATAGTGTGCATTTTATATTCTTGCTGTAGCTTTCATTGTTCCAATATATTAAGAACTTTCATACCGAAGAGATAGAGCTCTGCCTCCTGTTCATTCACAAACATTACTATCCCACCACATTTCCATACACTCACATTTTCTTCACCTATACCACTCACACTAGCTCTCTAATTTGAATCTTTCTATTCTAGTTCCCAAAATACAATCACAAATCATCCGTCTTTCTTAGCATGCATCTCTCATCTACTTCTACCCACCTCTCTTCAAGTGTAAAATTAACTATTTTTGCATAGCAATGCCTGCCAACCTAAATATCATATCAGAATGTCAAAGGACTCAACAACCCCATTAAGAAGAAACAAATTGTTTCAAACTTATCCAAATGGTGTACTGATATTATCCTGCTTCAAAAAACTTACTTCAAACCTAACCCACATTCTATCTTGAAATCCAGTTGGAAACAACAACATCATGAATATGGAACCTCTAAATCTCGTGGGGTTGCAATCTAAAAATGTTCATTTCCATCTCACAGCTTCTAAAATAGACCCCAGAAGACATTACATCTTAATAAAAGGCCATCTAGAAGATCAGATGTTCACAATTGCATCTGTATATGCCCCCAACAATAGCCAATTATTTTTTCTAATTGAAATCTTCTTTAGTTTGAAACCCTTTCAAGAGGGGGAAGTAATTCTCGGTGGAGACTTCAATCATGTTGCTAATCTGGATTGCACATATCCTGCCAACTGAAGACCTAAAAAGATCCATCTGTATGCACCCCACAAACAAGGACTTCACATACTATTCAACAAGACACAACATCTACACAAGAATTTACTTCATTCTCACTTCAAGATCTTTATTGGAAAAAATTGAACAAGCTGAAATTGGTAATTTTCTCTGGTCAGATTATGCTTGGGTGTCATGTAACCTAACAATCGAACCTTCATCTTCAAAACTTGGCCACTGGACTCTAAACAAAACTCTTTTATACTCCTCAGATCTTGCCAGGAAGTTAGGACTCAAAATCAACCATTTCTTACAGGACAATAGCCCCAGTGACACATCCCCAGGAATGAGATGGGATGCACTCAAAGCTGTCCAGAGAGGCAACTAATACCAATGTCATCACACCTAAAAAAACAAAAAAATGCAATTAAATCTGAACTGCTGGATAAGATCTCAATTGGAAAAACCACACAAAGAAACAGAAAATCATATCTCCTCTCCAACACCAGCATTAAGAAACTGAAAAAGGCTCATCAATTGATTCTAAACAAATTAACTGAACCTTCGGAAGTTCTAGATGTCATCAAAAACCTTAAGAACAATAAGTCCACAGGACCAGATAGCTATCTGCTGGAATGCCTCCCTGTTAGTAGCTCCTTTAATTGATGCTTGCAATGACATCCTTTTATCTGGAAACTTACTACCTTCTTTTAATGCAGCATCGATAATTGTGATACCCAAACAACAAAAAGATCAATCCAGCTTCCTTCCGTCCAATATCGCTCTTAAACCAAGACTATAAGATCTTCACTGCTGTTATGGCTAAGCACCTGAACTCCTTCATCACAAATTATATACATCAAGACCAGTCAGGTTTCATACCAAGTAGAGATCTAACAAACAACATCTACAAAACTCTAAACATCATCTCTTCATGCATCAAGGATAAATCGGATACACTTCTGTTCTCGCTGGACGTAGAAAAGGCATCTGATTCCCTCAAAACATCGTATCTCTACTCCTTACTCCATCACATGGAATTTGGTGAGAACTTCATGTGACTAATCAAGACCATATATGCCAAGCAGAAGCTCAAGTAAAAATGAATGGTGTAACTTCAACATCTTTTACTCTACAAAGGGGAACCAGGCAAGTTCGTTCCTTGTCCCCTATTTTGTTTGCCATTACATTAGAAACTTTAGCAGCTGAAATTCAACATAATCCCCTAATCCATGGAGTCAAAGTAGGCTCCTGCAAATTCAAGCTAAGTATGTTTACAGATGACATGCTTCTCTACCTCACAGAACCAGTCAATTCCCTCTCCATCCTGCAAGATACGCTTTCAACTTTAAGTTTGATCTCAGGCGTGAACATCAACCAATCAAAATCAAGCATTTTACCAATCAATCTCTTGCCAACTACTTCCTTGCTTCTGCATCAACATTTTATGTACTAATTGTCTGAATCTGATCTTCCTTATCTCAGAATCCATATCACTCCCTCCAACAAAGACCTACTAAAAGCCAATCACCTCCGGAAATTCAATGGTCCTTAAATGCAATCCTGATTGAACAAGTTTCATATTTTAAGTATCTGGGAGTCTTCTTCCAGGCAAATGGCTCAAGATCAGTGAACATAAATACTGCTGTTACAGAGGCCAAAAGGAGTTCTGGGGCGATCCAAAAATTTTACTGGAATAAAGGGAGTAAATGTCCAGTAGCTGCCCTTAGACTATTTAAGACCAAATCTTTGCCTCAGCTCACATATGGAGCTCCCATCAACATTACAGCAAACCTCAAGAAAGCAGATACAGTTCAGTCAAAATTCTTGAGAGCAATTTTACAAGCCCCCAGTGGGGTTCCAAATGCTCTTATAGAGACAGGTATGGTCACAGTTGAGGCAAAGCTATAGATTGCAGTGACAATGTTTTGGATAAAGCTAGCTTTCCTACCCAAGGGACTGACAAGTCTTATTATTGTTGTTGTTATTTTAATTTCTATCCCGCCTTGCTGGACAAGCCGGCTCAAATGATGTTAGATCACTTTGAACCACCTTCGGTTTAAGGTGCTAGAGAAGAAATTAGCCTCTTATGGTTTGTCTAAACAATATTTGTGTTCTATGGGTTATGAAAAGGCCAAGTCTATGGCAAAACAGAGAATACTGGATATCTCAAGACAACATGATTTAAACATGATAGGGAAATGGCAAGCCCTCTTGGCTCCAGATAACAGAATAATCCTTATGCCCTACCTCTCCCGTTTACTAAATCAGAACTACAGAAGAACATTTACACTAATGCATTGGGACGTACTCCCATCTACAGTCCTGGAAGGAAAATTTAACAAAACTCCTTATAAAGAAAGGATATATCCCCATTGTGCAAATGGTATTGAGTCTATAGAACACACAATATTTTATTGTAAGGCATATAATAACATCCACGAATCTCTTCCTTTCTCTAAGACACTTCCTCTTTCTCGTAGGCAAAGAATCTGCCTTTTAAGAAGCTTTTTATCGGATAGGCGAGTAGAAGTTACTCATCAGGTGGCTAGGTTTGGATGGCTTGCCCTAAGAATTAGAAAAACTATAGTAGCTCAAAAAGAGGAGAATTAAGATTTAGTTTTATTAATTTTAATTATTATGGTTTTATGGAGGTTTTTTCCTTTTTAAAAACCTACTTTTAAAATTCTGCTTCTATTTTAATGTCACATGTATCATTTATGTTGCAAGATATGCCGTCAGTGTACTATGTGCTGGTCAATGACCGTGAATAAAACTTAAATTACATTACATGCTGTAAAACTATTTAAAATTCAGTAATCCCTGCATGTATTTGTATGTATTAAATGTGGCATAGTAGTGCTTAGCATGTCAGACTAGGACTTGGTAGATAGGGTTGCCAACTGCCTGGAGGAAAATGTCTTGTCCCTGTAATAAAAGCTTAATGGGATCTTATTTAATGGACTTAAATAAATGGTATGAGGGTTTCCACTTAATCAAAACCTTTGTTGTTCTCAAACTTTTATTCTTGTTTCGTGCTATTCTGATAGAGATACCACCACTCAGAATACTCCAACAATGGCAAACAACAATCAACAACCTTCTACGGCAATGCAAACGTCCACGAATTGGATTTACAACTCTTCGACTTCGGGGCACACAAGGAGGTTTAAGCTTCCCAGACATCATCTCGTATTATAGGGCATCCCTCTTGACTCTCATAATTAAGTTCCAACAATCAGGAGAGCGAGCAGATTGGATTCAGATTCTAAAACCAATCTTAAATCTGATGAGCAGCCAAGAACTGATTTGAAACTCCTCCAGCGCTCACCCCCCAGCAATCATTCAAAACAGCTTCTTCACGTCGGTGCTCAAAATATGGAACTCTCTTAAATCTAAATTAGTTCAACTGGCATTGCCCTAACCAATGCTCCCTCTAAGCTGTGGAGACTTGTGAGCAAAAATTCTACTTTGTGAGCCACTGACATTAAAGTTGTGAGTGAGCAATCTGGCTACTGTATAAATTAGGTTGCTCCAGAGCCATCCATCCTGAGCTAAGACAAAAATGTATGAGCCAGAGGCTAAAAAACTGTGAGCTAGATCACAGTAACGGGTTAGAACACATAAAAGGAAGTACTTCTTCACCCAAAGAGTGATTAACATATGGAATTCACTGCCACAGGAGGTGGTGGCAGTTACAAGCATAGACAGTTTTAAGAGGGGATTAGATAAACATGTAGAGCAGAAGTCCATCAGTGGCTATTAGCCACAAGGTATACATAGGAACTTTCAGTCTGGGGCAGGTAATGCACTCTATTCTTGGTCCTGGAGGAGACAGCAGTGGGAGGGCTTCTAGTGTCCTGGCCCCACTGTTGGACCTCCTGATGGCATCTGGTATTTTTGGCCACTGTGTGACAGAATGTTGGACTAGATGGGCCATTGGCCTGATTCAACACTGGCTTCTCTTATGTTCTTATGCTCTTATGTAACTCAGTTTAGAGGGGACACTGGCCCTAACCCCATTTATCAGGAACTTCTTTCTCTCTAATCTTTCTCTTTCTCTTAATTTCTTTTGTACACTTGTGGAGGACAGGAGGCAGAGCCTGACCACTGCTGATCAATTGTAATCAACATGCTAGTTCCTCACTTGGTTCTATCATTTGACTTTGTCATTATATTCAATCACTACATTTACACTCGATTGTGAATGTATAATGTATGTGTTTAGAAAGTGCTAAATCCACATTATTGTAAGGCTGGTGTTTGTCTCTTGAACTTGTTTTTCAATATGACTGTAGTTTTTGTGAAAATTCCATTAATTCTTTTTTTTTTTAAAGAAAGTATCATTTGGATAAGAACAGCCTCAGACAGTGTATAGCCTCTGTAATAATATTGTGGTTCTTAATAAGTTTCTGAGTTTCCTGGGAGGATTTCTGGTAGGCTGCTCCCAAGAGAACGCTTTCATTCACACTCTACCGAGTTCTAATCTAATACCAGCTATAAGATCTCTCAGTGTCCAGAATATAGTTTTGATTATGCTATTCTTGACTTGTAGACAACAATTAGAATATAAGTAATATGTTTACTTTTAGCCATGTACCTTGTCTTGGGTTTTGGTTGGCTTTGTGTATATTTGAGGCCCAGCAGACTGAAGTTAGCCTGCTACTTCTGTAATTTGGATGATTTATTAAAATCTCCTTCTAAGCAAACCTGGTTCTTGCATATCATTTCCTTAGGATTTCTGCAAACTTAGGAGCTTCCGGCCACAGCTCCCACTCTTCCAGGACAAGATTGACAGGATCTTGCATGCTATGAAGCCCACCACTTGCTTCTGGGACCCGTGTCCATCATGGCTGGTGAAGACAACCATTGGTACTTACTATGAAGGGTCCTTCTCCTCTGAGGTTAGGAGGACATACGAAAATGGCAAAGCTTGATGTATTTGTTCAAAAACTTGAGATCCAATATGGTTTTCCAGTCACCATTCTTCTTGGGAACCATAAACAGGATGGGGTATACTCCCTGACCCTGTTCATGACTGGGAACAGGTTCTATGGCTCTGATGTCCAACAGGTGACCCAAGGCGCCTTGTTGATGATGGTTCTCTTGTCTACAGATTTGCTGACCGGTGATCTGAGGAACCTTTCTGGTGGTCAATTTTTGAATTCTATGGCATAACCTTAAGACACAACCTCCACTGCCCAAGCGTCTGCCTGAGCCTTGGACCAAACTACATGAAAATGGAGAAGACAGGCCACCACCAGAAGGGTCCCACAGTTATGCCTGTTTGGGCTTGGTGCTGCGCTCCCCTTTGTCATTCTTGTTGAATGGTTGCTTGTGAAATCTGCCTCAGAAGGAGCTCCGTTTTTCTGAGGGTTTGGTAATCTCCCAGGAGGTCTTCTTTGTGCCTTGTCGAAATCTTGGTAAGGAGTGTTGACTATGAAAGGAATGGTTGCCCCTTCTCTCAGGTTGCCAAATGGACCTGGGCATGGCCTTCTTTTTGTCGCATGTTTCCACAATAATATTCTTGGAATGGATATGCACAATGGAAGCTCTGGAGACAACAGAAGCTGTTGAGGCTGCCCTCACCATCATGGCAATAGCCTCACAGATTCTTCTGAGCACTGCCTCTGCCTTCTTGTCTGTAGGATCCTTGATGGTGCCCTGTCCATCCTCTGAGAGCAATCCGGAAGATTCGATTGCTGCTACTGGACCGCCCATGGGGGAGACCTGTAACAACTCATTAGCATAGTTAGGCAAGGCATACAACTTTTTTATAAATGCTGGAAACTGGTTGTTGGCAGTTGGCCTATCCCATTCTGCTCTCAATTGCCTTTCAGAGTACTCAGGGAAAAGAAAAACCTTTTCAGTATATTCCTCAGGAGAAAAGAATTATGAATTTCCCTTAAACTTGGACTTAAATTTGGCTCTAGAAGCCCTTTGGTATTCAGAAGGGGGGAGACCCTCAATTTCCAGAGCCTTAATTGCCTTGGAGAATAAATATTGGTAGTCCTCAGCCTTAAAGAACCAGCTGGACTGTTCAGGAAACTTGAGCTCTTCCTCCTCTTCCTCTGAGAGGTGGGCTCGGTCTCTGAGGACTGCCAGCAGTGCTTTCTGGGTGTGCTGTGCCACCACCAGGTCAGCCAAAGCCATTGGGGTAGCACAATTGAGCCTGCCCGGCATGTCGGCCCCACTGCCGCTGCCATCTTCACAGCAGGTGCTTGCTCCTCTTCTTCACCCAATGGGAAACTGTGGCTGCCATTCGGGCGGAAACGAGGTCAGCGTCGTTGAGCCTAAGGAGACTCCAGAAACTAGCTGATCTTCGCTCCACAGACGGAGCAGAGAAAGGAATGGTGAAGAGGAGATCAAGGAGAATGAGAAAAGACTAGAAAAATAAAGAAAAGGGTGAGAAAAAAAGGAAGAGCAAGACCTAAGCTTAGCTGGTGTCTATGCTGCTGCTCCCTACTAAGGCAGGGATATAACTGAGGGATGGGCTATTCCAAGGGTGCCAACAGGAAGGGGAAGAAACTATTTCCTGCCTCCCTATAGGCACGGTGGGAATAACCCATGAAGATGTTCTCCACCTCAGAGCGAGAACTGGAGGTGATGGAATATAAGCCCCCCATAAATATTATCAACTTGTCCCTGAGTTCTGGGACTTTCCCAGGGACTTTAAAAGAGGCAGTGGTGAGGCTGCTCCTGAAAAACCCATCTCTGGATCCTACTGATCCAGTCAACTACCGCCCAGTCTCAAATCTTCCATTTCTGGATATGATTGTCAAGAGAACTGCAGCTGAACAGATCCAGGCTTTCTTGGAGGATTCCTCTATCCCAGATCCATTTCAGACCAATTTCCATCCTAGCTATGGGACAGAGACAGCATTGGTCACCCTGACAGATGATCTTCATCAACATCTGGATCAAGGCGGGTCGGTGCTGCTATTATTACTAGACCTAACAGCAGCATTCAACATAGTTGATTATGATCTTATGACCACCTTGCCAACATGGGGATATTTGGGACAGCCTTGCAGTGGCTGGTCTCATTTTTCCGTGGTTGGGGACAGAAGTTGGTGCTTGGGAAGCAAGTGTCACCGTGTTACCCTTTGATATGCAGCATCCCTCAGGTGACAATCCTCTCTCCTATGTTGTTTAACATCTATATGTACCCCCTCACCCAGATAGTCCAGAGCTTTGGGCTGGGTTGTCACCACAACACTGATGACACCCTGCTGTATCTGATGATGGATGGCCAGCTGGATTTCACCCCCGATGTATTGGACAAGGGTTTGGATGCCATGGCTAATGGTTAAAGCAGAGTTGACTGAAATTGAATCCAACAAAGACTGAGGTCCTGTACTGGATGATGGGACTGGGAACCCAGCTCCCAACCCTTGACGGAACACCATTAACACCTGCACCAACAGTGAGGAGTTTAAGTGTGATCTTGGATGCCTTGCTTTCAATGGAGGCCCAGGTCACAGTGGTTGCCAGATCTGCATTCTTCTATCTTCAGTAGGTCAAGCAGTTGGTCCCCTATCTCTGTCCCTGCAACTTAGCTAAAGTGATCCATGTAATGGTCACCTCCAGGCTGGATTACTGTAACTCACTTTACACAGGGCTAGTCTTGAGAATGATCCAGAAATTGCAGCTGGTCCAGAATGCAGCAGCGCATGTCCATACAGGGACATCACCAAGAGCACTGTGACAGATTGCACAGAAAAGCAGACTTTTTAAAATACTGGTTGTGTCAGAGAGTTAGGGAGTTCAAGAGTTAATCTTCCCTGGAGAGAACTGTTTGTGTGATTTGCTGCTCTACTCACTCTCCGACTGGCCAGCATCAGTTTAGAGATTAAATAAAACAGCTGATCTGGACGGAAAAGATTCATTCGGCTTTTGAGTCACTTTTGGACTTAGTCTGAAATCTAATGTCTGGATCAGTATCCAGAAGGTTTGGCTTCTGAGGAAAGAGACTTTGGAAGTCAGTGACTTCTGTCAGGTGAATTGTCAGAAAAGTACTGCTAATATAGAAAAGAAGAGGGACTCCATTGTCTAAAATATATTAAAACTACTCTAAGGAATAAGCCAGATTCTCAGTCAAGAAAGCTATAACACTGCTTTATACAGACATATAGTACTGGAAAAGGAATTTGGCAGGAGGTCTGAGGAGTTAGAGAGAACTCCAAGACAAGCCAAATAGGAAAAGAAGTTCTTGCTTCTTACGGACAAGAATAATTTCTAGCCGGTGAAAAGGGGTTGGAAAGAGAACCCTTGTCTGTGATAAAGAGGAAGAGCCTGGACACCTCAAAGGTTACTGGAAAGCAGGGTGGATAACAATCAGTGTTTTAAAGAAATATCAAAAAAATCAGATTTTTTATTTGAATCTGATTTTTTTTATTTTAGTCTTTTTAAAAAATAAAATGCTTTTTGAGGAAAAAATCTAAATATATTTTCTATTTAAGATACATTATCAATGCTCCCTCTAAGCTGTGGAATCTTGTGAGCAAAAATTCTACTGTGCTACTGGCATTAAAGTTTTGAGTGAACAATTTGGCTACTGCATAAATTAGTTTGCTCTGAAGCCATCATCCCTGAATTAAGAGAAAAATGTGTGAGTCGGAGGCTAAAAAACTGTGAGCCAGCCCACACTAACTCAGCTTAGAGGGAACACTCAGAGGGAAATAAGGTTTTGTTTTTAATTATGTACCATGAGGCTACATACTCATGCAGTGTTTAAAATTTTTGGTAAATGAATTCCATTAATCCATTCACAATGTCATGCTCTTCCAGACGTTTCTGTAAGATTACTGAGCAATTTTTCTGTCTAGAAGATATTATCACAGATGCTTGGTTTTACAGTTCTCATAACTGTGAATTTGTGTTTGCAGAGATCACATGCCTCTTCTTCACAGCAAAAATGTTATAAAATAAACATACAGAGTTCAGAAAAAGCCCTTAATCCTATTGTTCCTTTGCACATCTATGTACACCGAATTAACCTCTTACCTCTTTAAGTACTAAGTTTCAAAAAATTCCTATTGTGTGCCCCCCCCCAATTAAATAAATAAATTCCTTTTGGTCTAGCCCTGGTGTCTGGTGGGACAGGACCTGGCTCATCTACCATGGCTTTCTCTTGTAGTTCCAAGGCAGCCACGGTTTTGGATAGGACATACTGATAGCCTTCTCCTTTAAAGAAACATATAGATTGCTCAGGGACCTCCATTTCCTCCTCTTCCTCATATGATAGAAAAACCCATCTTTTCCTCTCTTCCACTTCACTTTCATCATAAATCTCTCAGTCCCAATGGGAACTGTCTCTTTTCTTGGTTCAAGGTTCTTTCTTAACTGCCTTGGTGAGCCAGAGCAATCTCCCTCTTTCAGGGGGTATTGCTGCTAGATTTCCCTGGTGTTTGTCTGGGAGGCATCAGCTTCAGGCAAGAGTTGATTGGGAATTGCGCCCATTTGGCTGTTTCCCAGATTAGTCTCCTGCATATGGCTTATGGAGATGGGTGGACCCAGGGGTCTTTTTGTAGAAAAAAAGCTGCAGGAGCTCATTAGCATATGGTATGCTAATGAGCTATTAGGCTATTAGCATATGCCACGCCCCCTGACATCACCGGAAGTGATGTCAGAAGGGGAAGCAAAAGGGGGGGGAGGCATCTTCAAAAGCCTCCCCTTCCCTTCTCCAGCTGTCCTGGGTGGGGGAGCTAAGAGAGAAGGGGTTTAAAGTTTAAACTCCTTCTAGGCCTCTGTGGATTGTTCCAGCAGCAGTTATACATCGTTTTTCAGATTATAAAGGTAATGACTGGTTGAAATATCATGAATTGTTGCAAAAAGAAGGGAAAAAATATGTTTTAAAGCCGAATAATGAATTAGAATTTGAGTATGGTTGGCTACAATATTGTCAAATAAGGGACATTTATAAAAAAGATTGTAAAGAGTTTGGTTTTAGAGCTGTGAATGATGATTTTGAAAATATATGGTTGAAAGGAGAACGGAAAATGATATCAAAGATGTATAAAACCTTGTTGACTGTATATACTTTGGATGAAACTGTTAAAGAACAAATGATAAAGTGGGCCATAAATATGAACAAAGAAATTTCTATGGAATCATGGGAATTTTTGTGGAAAAGATCTTTTAAAATGTCTACCTGTATTAATGTAAAAGAAAACTGTTATAAGATGATGTATAGATGGTACATGACACCAAAAAAGATTGCTAATATTAGTATGGATAAGAACTTGAGTAACAAATGTTGGAAATGTAAAAAATTAGAGGGTTCCTTTTACCATATGTGGTGGTCATGTGATAAAGTGAAAGCATACTGGTCTAATATACATTGTGTGATGCAGAAGATATTAAAAATCCCAATTGAGAGAAAGCCAGAACTTCTTCTCCTTGGTTTGACAATGGAAAAAATTCCACAAGAAAAAAGGACATTGTTATGGTACATGATTACATCGGCGAGAATGGCCTTTGCTCAGCAATGGAAAATGGAGAAGGTGCCAGATATACATGACTGGTTGAGAAAATTGTTATTTTTAGCGGAAATGGACAAAATGACAAAGAAATTAAATGGACAAATGGCAGAACAGTATTTAAAAGATTGGGAAGGATTGAAACTGTATCTAGAAACTGAATATAGAATGAAGGGGAAAATATATAACTTGGATACGTATGGATATTGAACGAGAAGTGAAATGAATTTTGAACTGTATGTACTGTTATTTGAAAATATGTTGAAATTGTAGAGGTTTTATATAATTGAAATGTGTTACCTGGTTTGTCAATGCATTTAAGTCTAAACTTGATTACCTTATAATTATTTTTGTTTGTTATTAGCAGTGTTGGAAGCCTATTAGGGGGTGGGGGGATGGGATGGGAACTTTCTTTTTCAAAATTGTATTGGTAACGTAATTGGAAATGTTGAGTGTATCCCAATAAAAATTTTGTTTAAAAAAAAAATAAAGTTTAAACTCCTTCTCACTAGAGTTGGGCCACAGAAGGAGGAAAGAGAGAGAGTAGAGAGAAGGAAAGAAGGAAGGAAGGAGGAAAAGAAAGAGAAGGAAGGAAAGAGGGAAAGAAAGAGAGGGAAGAAGGAGGGAAACAGGGAAAGGAAGAAAAATGAGAAGAGAAGAAAGTGGGAAAGAAAAGAAAAGAAAGAAAGAAGAAAAGAACGAGGGAAAGAGGGAAAGGAGAGAAGGAAAGGAGGGAATGAAAGAAATTTGGCGGCAATTCGGCCCCATTATATCCTGTGGGCCATTGAAGTCAATGGTGAAAACATACGGTATATTCTGGGGTTGGAGGGGAGGGGGTTTGAGGGAGAGGCTCCAAACTCACAGGGTAGCTGTTGGAGTCTCTCCCCAAGATACCCATCATGTTTCAAGAATATTGGATTAGGGGGTCCAATTCTATGGGCCCCCAAACAGGTTGCCCCCATTCCCTCCATTGTTCTCTATGGTGGGAAAAAGGAGGTGTGTCTTAAGCTGTAGGCTGTGGAAAATTGTGTCTTTCTTCACACAGGAGTGAATTAAAGGGGACTGTGTGTTGTGAGGAAACATATCTTGCTGTCTTTCTGCAGTTTTCCCTCTCATGGAGTCACTGAGGGAGAAGAGCTGGTCTGAGAGGAGAAGGTCCCTCACTAGTCAGAGTGACTGTACAGATAGTGAGGCCTGGTAAGAAGGCTTGTAGGCCTTAAGTAGTAACAGTTAAGGAGTAATACATAGCTGCGTTAGCCTTTTGTTCTTTTTGCCCTTCAACACTGTTATATCTTTTTAAAGCACCTTGCCTTATTTGTCTTGCCCCAGTATTGTTCTTAATAAACCATTGTTAAATACTCTGCCTGGTCATCACACCTGTGTTTTCTCGGCTATAA
Organism: Gekko gecko; assembly: GCA_029375565.1. Lineage (NCBI taxonomy): Eukaryota > Metazoa > Chordata > Lepidosauria > Squamata > Gekkonidae > Gekko > Gekko gecko. Next base: position 49,372,583 of record JAPDNY010000003.1, read on the forward strand.
AAGGGGCATTTTTGGATGGGCTTGAGAGGGTACCCTGGGCCTTCTCAAGGGACTGTTAAGTCCAGGGTGGTGGCAGCGGAAAGTGGCGACCCCCTGGAGTCATGACAGCTTGTTATTCTCTTAAATTAAAATTATCATATAACTCACTTTAAGATAGTAAAACCTTGGCTTAAAAAGCATTTCACTCATTCTAAAATGTTTCAACATTTTTTTTCAGTGCTCCCCAAAATTCCCAGCATTTTATATTGGAAATTAAAAAATAATTCCTTGGTGATAAAAAGCCCACAACTCCTCAACTCTTTTCAATGTCTCCACATCTAATCCAAATAAATTCCAAGCAAAAGGATAAAAATTAAAAAAGACAAGAGTATGACGTTTCTATCAATATGCTATTAATACACAAAAGCAGGATCACATATATTCACATGCCTATAATATTCTCTCTGGATCCCTACCAAAGTTGCAAAAAGTTTAGATATCCTGCATTAATAGCAGAACAAATAACCTAATAACATAACTATTATTTGCATCTGTTCAAGTTGAGGGGTGAACAATTTGTGTTAAGTTCGTCAGCGTAAGTAACCTTCCCCCACCCACCCACACTCCTTTTGAAAGGTGTTTAACAAAGTGGTATATTTCTTTTTTGTGAGAAATTTCAGCATTTTGGATTAGTAACAGCTTCTAATAGATTTATATCTCATGCTGTTTCTGTGGTCTGCTAGAAAGCATTCCAATTACAAGTGTTATCCTTCATTAGATCACATACCTAATTTGATTGAATCTGGTTGTTGTACATCTAATGCTAATTTTGAACTTCATAACATTTGCTTAATACCTTACAACATAATTAAAACAGAATAATTCCTGTATTTATTAGAATTTTTGGTGTCTGAAGGTACTAAGTTTAGCTTCATTTTAGTCTACAAGACTATTTTGATATCAGTGGGAATTTCTACTGTCACACTTTTATTTAAATACCTTAAAACTAATCTAAAAATCTTTTGTTCTATAAAAGTACTCAGCCCTCTTGCTTTATTTATCATTTAAATTTAGAGACCACCCTTCTCTGAGTACAGAGTAATATAGTGCAAACTTTCTTACAATCTATGCATGTGAATAAATACATGTACAATTTAACTTTTACAATATAAACACTGCTCACCCACAATGGGCAATGTTCCAGAAAATGCGTATGTGCATGTTGAGTGCCATCAAGTTGTTTCGGACTTATGGTGACTGTATGAATTAACGACTTCCAAATCAACCTATCATTAACAGCCTTGCTCGTCTTGCAAACTGGGGGCTGTGGCTTCCTTGATTAAGTCAATCCATCTCACGTTGGGTCTTCCTCTTTTCCTCCTGCATTCAACTTTTCCTAGCATTACTGTTTTTTCCACTTAGTCTTGTCTTCTCATAATGTGACCAAAGTACAACAGCTTCAGTTTGATCATTTTAACTTCTAAGGAGAGTTCGGGCTTGATTTGATCCAGAACTTGTCTTTTTGGCAGTCTAAAGTATCCATAAAACTCTCCTCCAACACCACAATCCAAAGGAATTAACTTTCTTCCTGTCAGCTTTTTTTCACTGACCAATTCTCACACCCATACGTAGTAATGGAGAATACTATGGCATGAATTAACTTGATCTCCTTCTGATTTTTGGACTGCAGTCTCCCTTTTGGTTCAGAAAATACAATAGACCATTACTGGCCAGGCCCTATTAGGATCATGAATGCAGCGTAACGAAGCCTCCCACAGACAAGCTAGGAACTTCCGCATACTGACTCCCCAGCTTTACAAAAAAAAGTAACTTTGTAAATTAATCAATAAGAAACATGCCAAAAAACACTTGTATAAGACGGAATATACTACATCAGGAATGGAATTTTGAAAGCAGTTAAACAAAAGGGTGAAGGGTATTAGTTTCAGTTCCTGACCACAGATTTCTGGAAGGGGGGATCCAAACAGTCCCTGCCCCACAACTCCTTATGAATCCACAGCTTGTTCCTTTTAACAGAATAATGAAAGCAGCACAACAGAGCCAGTCACATGAATGAGGGAAGTCTGTTCATTCCATAGGGAATCTCTAGGCATCCCGAAAAATATACTTTCACCCCATATATCTACAAAACAGTAAGGAAAGTGAGGAAACAATCTTAACGTGCACTATCTTAATTTTGCCTGGTTACAGGCTGAACAGAAGTAAATGGCTATTCAATCTACAATGTAATTGGCAGGAAAGAAGAAATGCCCATATTGCTGTGGCTAGTGGTAGAAGGGAAGGGGCAGGCTGCCTATTTCCTCCCACACTTTCCAACACAAGCACAATGGGTTTAAAACTCCACAGCCTTGCAAGATTATGGAATATTATCCCCACAGCCCAAGCTCCCTCCCACCACTCAAAAAAGTGTTTTGAAACTTCATCCCACAGAACTGTATAGTGCTTTTGGTGGGGGTGGTAGACAACATCAAGAAGTAAATTCGTTACTGTCCCCCTTACAAATGACAGTACTTCCTCCCAGCCTAATTAATCACAAACCCTACCTACATTACTATTTAAGTTGCATAGAGAGCACAGTCCCTAACAAGGAAGACCACTGCAACTACGTTTTCATTCTACTTGCTACAGAATCAGATGTATTCTGCCTACAGTAGTCATTGTCATTTTGAAGCTCAGCATCACTTTAACATGTAGGGTGCTGAAGAGTGAAGCTAGAGGTACAGATACTGATGGCCAAATCAGATCCTAAGCTTCAAAATGAGGCCAAAGTGACAGTTTCAGGTAGAATCTCTCTCCTTCTACAGAAAGTATAAGACAACAATATTTAATGGGGCATGTGACCTTGAAAACATTTTTGGAGAGGATATAACTTTAAAACAAATGTTGCCCCCAATGGTAGATTTTTTTAAAAAAAAATGGCTTTAGATAAATTTCAGCATGTATAATGACTTCAAAATGTCAAGAAACTCTACAGTTATGATGCTATACTTATGTTCCAACTTTTGCTGATTTCACATGGAATGACCCAAAATGTAATGGGTAAGGGTAAAGATTGATTCCCTGATCATCATACAGTTTCACCATGATTGTTTATTTTATGAACAGTAGCAGATCATACTTTGCTAATAACAGTCAAGGCTTTCATATATTCTTCCTTCCCTCACCTACAAAGAGATATATCCCAATATTCATATTATTGTAACATAAAAGAGCAGTATTTTACATTTTATTTATAAAACACTAAGAATAAGGCCCGTTGTGGAAATAAATACAATGAGGCTCTGGGAGAGTGCCAAGGCCTTGGGCAATCAATGTCAATGTGCTGCGGTGACCTTAGCAGGGTATAATGACACAGAGTCCATCGTTTTCTCCAGAGGAACTCATGTCTGCTACCTGAAGAGCAGTTGTAATTTTGAGTGATCTCCACCCTTCACTTGGAGATTAGCAACAATTGTTACCCAGGAGGAAATGCTGGTTTGGAGGGTGGAGTCTACAGCATTGTACCTGTCTGAGGTTCCACCCCCTCCTCAAACCTCATCCTCTCCAGGCTCCATCCCCAAATACTCATGAATTTCCCAACCTGGAGTTGGCAACCCTATCTCCTTCCCAGCCAAGCATCAACCTGCCATTATCTGCCCCTCTGATTTCAGCTTTCCATCTCCTCCCCCTCCCTCCTGGAGATCAGCTGTAATTCTGAGTGATTTCCACCCCTCTCCTGAGATTGGCAACAGTGGTTCCCCAGGAGGGAATGGCAAGTTGGGAGGGTGGACTCTATGGCATTGTACCTGTCTGAGGTCCCAACCCTCCTCACCCTCTCCAGGTTCCATTCCTCAAATTTCTAGGAATTTCCCACCTGGAGTTGGCAACCTATCTCCTTCCCAGCCAAGCATCAACCTTTATTTTCCCCTCACTCTTCAGCTTTTCATTCCCCCCACAAACACACACCTGCAGCCCCTTCTGTGCTCTGAAGCTCTGACTGCCACAAAGTCCACCATTTTCTGTGATCTGAAGCCCTGACTGCCACAGAGTCCACAATTTTCTCCAGAGGAACTGATCTCTGCCACCTGGAGAGCAATTGTAATTCTGAGTGATCTCCAGCCCTCATCAGGAGGAAAAGTAGTCTTTCTCTGCAATGGGGAGCAAAACAGCTGACATCACTATCCTCTCCCCTTTTTGACTAGCACAACAACCCTGTGAGGTAAGTTAGGCTGAAAGTCTGTGAGTCGTCCAAAATCATCCACTCAGCTTCTACAGCAAGAACCTGGATCTAGCAGACCCTGCTCTGGAGCACTTACTACTACACCTAGGGCAGCCAACCTCCAGATGGAGCCTGAAGATCACCAGGTATCACAACTGAACTCCGGACAGCAGATCTCCCCCCCCCCGGAGAAAATAACTGCTCTGGAAGGTGGGCTTTATGGCATTCTGTTCAGCTGAGGCCTCTCCCCTCCCCAAACCCTAGCTTCCATGGACTCTACCAGAAAATCTCCAGGAATCTCCCTACCGGGAGCTGGCAACCCTAGTCAGGACTGGCCCCAATGAGTTCCTCACAAAGGTCTGCAAAGAGTTTCCTTCCTTTGTCTGAATCAAGCTTGGTTGCCTATGGGCTCCAGTTTACAACTCAGCTGTTTGCCTCCCACCCTCATCCTGTGGGTGTATCTCACTCCTTAGGTTCGCTGTCACCACTCATGGAATCGTCACTGCCTTTTTTAGAGGAACAGTGAGACCCTTCTGGCCAAATATCCCTATTTGGAGATGGAATCCCCAATCTTCGGGAGAATCCCTGGAAAGTTGGCAATCCCAGAGTCTGGTCTTTCCTTGCTCCCCTGGGCTACCCCCTCCCTTTGGTATTGAGCAGAGTGGGGAGACTATGTGGTCAGAGCACAACACAGATTATTAGCCCAAATAAAAGAATTTCTTTAACTATTTACACTGTTATGGAGCACACACACACACTGTAGGAGTAAGCACACACTATGAACCAACAGGGCATAAATCAACAGGGGTTAAATGAAATCCTCTTTCCCTACACACAATACGCTCTACCTCTGGAGGTTGTTGGCTCAGGATAGGATCACTCCTTGGACCGGCCTCTGGCTCTACTTCAGCCACTCTCTCTTGCCCAAGAGAGCAGGTAAACTTCCATTCATTCTGCAGTCCAGCCGACTGTGGACTGGTTGTATTTCTGCTGCCTCACAGGAACAAAGACTGCCTCCTCCCTGCGTGGGCTGCAGTCTATACTGATGCTGCCCTGCCCATTGGGACAGTCCCTGTTTTCCCAAATTTTTGGCCTTGGGGCAGCTGGGAACTGTAGGCCAGCAGATGAGGAAGGCCCATTCAACCCAGTGAGTGATACCCCTGCAGGCCCCTCTCTGGAACTACAGCTTATGCGGTAACATTTTAAACAAAGAACCACAGCCATCGTACAAACACAGGTAACTGCCATTTTGTTACACCTACCAACAGCCACTAAGGGGAAAGTTAGTCCCACACAGGAGGCAAGCAGGAAAAGCATCTTTGTCAAGAGAGAAAGCCATTTGCCCGTAACTCTGACGGGGCACAGTGGCTGAAGGGGGAGTGGGCGGGGAAGAGGAGCAGACCCAGCACCCAGCCAATGCCACACAAGTACTCTTGAGTGGCGGCTGATGGGCCAATGGTTGAGGGAGTGCATGGAATGTTGCCACTCAAAAACAGAATTATTAGATAGAGATATTATATTTCATTCCATCTCCTGTGCCTCTCCCTAGCTTAATTCTGGCATGCAACTTGGCCTGATTTAAACAAGTCCAGTGAGATTGTAAAACTTAGCTGTGTGACTTTACATGTCCCCAACATCACATTTAAATTAGGCCTAACTTGGGTCTCTAAGTGCACACTGCAATATGTCTTGGGTCATTTTTACAAGAAAGATGAGCTAAAAATAACTTAAAGCGGCTACATGTGCAACATTAATACACTAGCACAACAGCCACCAGACTATAGGTCTCCAACAATCTAACTTAGCAGATGTAACAGCTAAGACGCTAAGTATGTTCAATGACATACAAGTCAGTCCTCCTTGTCGGCCAGCATCTTGCTTAAATCCAGTGCAAGTAAGGGAGCTTCTGCCACCTCACAACTAGTGTCAGGCAGGCAAGCTTAACCGATTCCCACCATGAAGCAAACACAAAGAAAGCTGAACACCCTCTCAATAAAACACTCTAACCCTAACCCCCTCAATAAAATAAAAAGAAATATTAAAAACCCCTGAATAGAGTGATTGATACTACAATAAATAATTTGTTCTTGTATCAACCCCTCTATTCAAGGTTTTTGATACTACAATAAACAATTTGTTATTGTATCAACCACTCTAGTCGGGGTTTTTAATGTTTCTTTTTTTAATTAAAAAAATCAAATTTTAAACTCAAACTTGAAACTCTCAGTTATTCAGTTTAACAGTTCATTGTTGTTGTTTTTAAAAAAGACGCAACTAAAAATATCCTCTTCATTGTAGAACAGTCAGCAAAAAATGTAGCACTCTGCAACGAAAAGCATTTATATGAAATTTGAACATTCTAGATTTTGAATGGTTAAATTTTCTGATGGCCTAAATTGATGGTGATCCAACTGAGCATGTTTATTTGACTTAATTAGTAAACAAAACTTTTAAAATATGCCATATTAATTGTAAGTACTGTATGAACAGATTGTCACATTGCCTTGCTGACTGAACTTTATCCAGAATCTTAGCATGCCACCCAGTGTCTATTTGGCCCATTATCTGACACAGATTTCCAGCTTTTTTAAAAAAAAAAAAAATCCAGCAAAGCTCTAGGCTGTCAACATCAGAAATACAGGGCACAACTGTAATACAGTTTTATGACTGATTTATTTATTTTATCTAAAAAAAATTAAGCTGCCTTTCTACCCAACATAGGACCTCAAGGCAAAACACACACACAAAACCCTTAAAACAGGCTTTAAAAAACTTATTACAATTAAAAACCATTACAACAAAAAACATAAAAACCAAACAGGAAGGATGACGAATGAGCAAGGGAAAGCCAAACAAAACCCACTGGTGTAAGACAACAAAAGAAGGGCGTAGGCAAATTTCCCTGGAGAGGGAATTCCATGATTCTGGAGCTGCAACTGAGAAGGCCCTTTCTCAGGCTGCCACCCATTTAGCCTCAGGTGGCAGGGGCAACCAAAGGAGAACCTTCAAAGATTACTGTAAAGGTTGAGTAGGTTCATATGGGAGTAGGTTGTCTTTATGATATGTCAGCCGCAAGCTGTAAAGGGCTTCAAAGCTCAATGCCAGAACTTTGAATTGGGGCTGGAAGCAAACTGCGAGCCACTGTAGTCTGAACAAGACTTGAGGGTTAAAAAATATATATATATTTCAACCCAGAAACAGAAAATAGAAAATATAACAACAACAGTGGCACGTCTACACATAAACATCTATAAAAGTTTTCCAAATGCCTAAAAATACATCCATACTCAATTGTCCTCTATATGCCATATGCTCAAAAACTGATAAGGTTTTAAAGTCCTCAATCCACTAGATTACATGAGGTGAGTATTTATTTCTTCAGTGTTGTAATATAAGTCTTTTAGCAACATTGTGTTTGGAGCCCTGGCCAGAAGCTCTGAAGTGTGCAGAAATCCCAAAGAAAGATCCAGGTTTGCTTACAAGGAGATTTTAATAAAGCATCAAATGTACAGAAATAGCAGGCTAACTTCAATCCACTGGGCCTCAAATATATACACATACAGTGAAGCGAGCCAGAACTTGAGATGAGATACATGGTTTAAACTAAATATCTTATACCCTACTTGCCAACCATCCTCCCCCAGGCAAACAGAGGTCAGAAACTAACAAAACTCCAAGATGGGGTGACAAAGGCCATACACAGTAAAGGCATGGAGGATTCATTTCTGCTATCAGTTAGCCTGTATGAGACAGACAAGTACTATAAAAGTACCTACGCATATTCAAATATCAATGAATATTCTCATACAAAATTGTTATAAGTAATTACTTCTTCCACAAAAGACCAAATAACTGGTCAAGCACAAAAGATACATTTAAGAAATGCATCTTGTTTAGTTATAGTGCCAAAGATTAGACACTATAATTAGGTAAAGGTAAAGGTTCCCTTGCTCGAAAGCCAGTTGAATCTGACACTGGGGGGCAGTGCTCATCTCCGTTTCCAAGCTGAAGAGCCAGCGCTGTCCAAAGACGTTTCCGTGGTCATGTGGCCGGCATGACTAAACACCAAGGCGCACGGAACGCTGTTACCTTCCCACCAAAGTGGTACCTATTTATCTACTTGCAATTTCTTGCTTTCGAACTGCTAGGTTGGCAGGAGCTGGAACTAGAGACGGGAGCTCACTTCGTCATGCGGCACCCGGGTCTTGAACTGCTGAACTACTGACCTTCCACAGCCTGCAGTTCAGCGTCTTAACCACTTGAGCCACCGCAGCTCCCGACACTATACTTAGTCCTTTATTAAAAAGGCAATGTGATGTCCAATTTTATGCTGAATCCACAGCTTGAGTTCCACAGCTTGAAATCCACAGAAACAGCAGGTATGAAGTTTAGGGCCACCGCGTTGGCAAAACAGGGAAACCTAGCTCCTTATTTTATTAATTTTTTCAGCCTTTGGGTATCAGGACATGCACCCTATTGTTATCAGACTTTGGATATCAGGGCATGCACTTCAGTGGCAAGATCTTTCTTGCCCAGGAAAAGTGACAGCTGGCTCACCAATCAAAGCTTAATTTATGTAATGGAATTCATGTGTGGAACCAGCTTGCTTTAGTTCTAGCCAATGTGGGTCTGCAGCTGCAATTGGTAGCTTCATTTGTTTTCTGCTTTAGATTTTAACTGGATTCTCAAAATAATGCATGCCCTCTTGTGAATTTTCAAGGTATTCCAAAAACAGTTTCCCTCTTTAAGGAGAACAAAAATATTTAATAATCCCTCACTGAGCTCTATCTGTAAATCTGAAAGAACCAGAAAAACAAAATAATCTTTTTATTTTCAAAACTGGAAAACAGTATTAGATGGTGCACTAGCATGTCAAAAGAAACAAAAATTAGTGGCATTACTTAGTGGACAGAGGACATGAAATCAATCCAAGTTGTAAGGGCAACAGCTACTTGGAGAATCCATCTCCTTTATTACGAATTCACATATTGCAAGTATGAGATTTATCTATGGAAGCTGCAGATCAAGAAGAATGGTTTACCTAAAAATCTAAAGAAAAAAAACTGATTTGCAATTACTTTCATTTCACACAGCCACATTTCAAACATTTTTGCTGGGATTTACTAACACTGAATGTTCATAAAAACTTTGAAGTTTGGACTAACCTCTTTGTACAACAGGACTCTCTTCTTGTTAGTTGTATATTCTAAGCCAATATCACATTATATCTTATTATATCATATCTATATACTATTAACCACATGTGCCCACAATCTGTGGATAGCTAAATCTGCAGATCGGGGGTCAGAAAATTTTCTGCACATCTGGAGGACTCCCCAGGTGTGCAGAAAAACCTGAAATTTTTTAAAAAAATTGTCTGCATATGTGCAGACAACAATCTTACAGGATGAGGAGCTGGAGGATGCTGGCAGCTGCGCCGGAGGAAGACACTGGAAGCCATGCTGGCCTCAGCAGCAGCCACAGAGGATGCCAGCAATGGTGCAGGAGTCGGCTGCAGCAGCAGAGCCTGGGAGCTGCTGGCAGGCCTGGCCACAGCAGCAGTGAAGCCCAGGAATAACTTTGAGCCCAGCTGCAGCAGAGCCTGACCATAGTAGTGGTAAAGCCTGGCAGCCATTCTGGGCTTGAAGCAGCTCCCAGACACCACCGCCACTGTAGCTGTGCTCCCAGGGAGTAATGCCAAACAATGATGCGGGGAGCGGGATTCCCCCCGTGAGTTTTGCAAGCCCCCCACTTGTCATATCTAATTCCCAAGTGTGCCTCCTCCTATCTGCAGATACTTATATGTGAGGATCAGGACCATACTTGCACTAATCAGATGTTTCTACAAACTTGAGGAACCCCTAGGTTTGCAGGAAAATCTGACATTAAAAAAAATAATTGAGGGGTTTAAATTCTCCCCCCAAATAAAAAAGCAGTGGTGCATGCACACTTATCTTTAACAGTCCTGATTGTGGGGGCAACTGTAGCGGTGGCAGAGCCTGGGAGCCACTGCCATGTCAGCCCACCTGCAGCCTTGCCAGGTGAGCTGTTAAAAGTGGCAAGGAGGGACGAAAGCCCCAGGAAACCTGCCTGAAGCAACTCCAGGCAAGCCACCAAGAGTGGTGAGGGAGAGGTGGTGGGGCCCAGTGGCAGCTTCAGTGAGCCCAGGGGCCACACCAGGTTCAACAAGGAATTGGTAGGATGTGATTCCTCCCGCCATGAGTCTCACGGGCCCCCACTTTTCAATTCTAATATCGTCAGCCAAATCTAAGGATACTTAAAACCGGTGACTGCAACCATGAATGGACAAGACCAATCTTTCTACAAACCAGAAAAAATGCCCCAGGTTTGCAGGAAGGTGTCAGTAAATGGCAGGAGGAGGGGGCAGGGCTATTTTGGGCTTTGAGGGAGGGCTTATTGCAGCCAGACCTGGCAATAACCACTGGGTAACTTGATACCACCAGACGTGCATGACTCACCTAGGCCTGGGTAGTTGCTACTGTTCAACAGCAGCCACCCTATAAGAGCTAGTGTGGTATAATGATTAGAGCTTCCCAGAATAGGACCTGGGAGACCCAGGTTCAAACCACAGTCTGCCATGGAAGCTCACTAGGCAATGTTGTGCCAGTCAAATACTTTCAGCCCAACCTACCTCACAGGCATGTTGTGAGGATAAAAAGGAGAGGATAATGATGTAACCTGCCTTTGGTCCCCACTGTGGGGAAAGAGGCTATAAATTAAATAAATAATAAATATGACTGAAGGTGTAGGCAGATAAAATGTAGGTTGGTGAATGGCTGCAAAAAAGAGAATGAGGCAGGGAAAGGGGTGAGGATATGGAGATTCAGAAGGAAGAAAAGACAAAATAATGTGGTGAGCGGGATAGAGGGGAAAATGAGGTGCCATCCCCCAAATCCTTGAAGGTTCCCTACCATGCAAATTGGCCTGGCTCAGTGGTCGATATCGCAAACTATGTCATAGGTTTCATAGGTAGACTGGGGGGGGAGGGAGGGGCTGAAGACAAAGGGGCAGATAAATGTAGATTGGCTGTCAGGTGGGAAGGAGAGAAGATAGCAGGAAAAGAAGGGAAGCTATAAGGGCTTTCAGGGGGGGAAAGGAAATAGTGGAGGAGGGGATAATCCCCCCAAGCCCTTGCAAGATCCCACTTGTTATTCCTATTATTTGATAATCTTCCATAAACCGATCTTCAGCTTCTACTTTGACTGGGTATGCCACTAAAAAGAATATCCAGGTTCTATCATTTTAGGTGGCAGGGTGGAACAGCAATATATCCAGCTGCTGAAAAGGTATCTATGGGTGGATCCACTGATTCATTAGCAGAAAGCACTGATGGTCTTGAATCTTGTCCTGCTTCCCTAACATTGACGTGCAGCCCCTAGAAATCTGATTCTTTGTATCAAAGAACCTATGTTACGTGCTAGCCACTAGGGTTGGTGGGCTGCAGTGAATAGGAGTAAAGGGGTGAAACCATGCTTCTGCCATTTCCATCTTCGCTAACAGACAGACAGTGTAATTTTGCTCCCTTACTTCACACAGGTTTCATGATCCCAAACACCAACATTGCCAGGGTAAAGTCTGCTGGAGTTAAAGGAAAATGGTAAAGATCCACAATCTTCTCATGAGTGGATTGCTGGATCCAACCCTGTAATTATCCCGGTCCTGGGGTCCCGGGACGTAACCCACACCCCCCAGGGACCCCAATGACCACCAACTCACCCAGGAGACCCATGGACCAAAAAGATCCCGCCACGCCAGACCCCGCCAGCACAGCCAAGGCACAATGGTCCGGACCAGCCCAACCACGAAGCGACAAGCCTCAAGGAGCAGCAGGAGAGGCCAACGGCACCTGGGAGAGGCTGACGGCAAGCGCACAGGCACAGGTAACCCCACACACCGGCGCCAGCAGCACGGCCCCAGGCTGACAGGACTGTCACCATCATAGCTCTGACCACATCCAGGCCACGGGGATGGCGTCAGACCTTATCACAGGGGGCGGGGCTGGGAGGAGCACGATGGAGGTGGGGACAGAAGACGGTGCTGGGAGAGGGAGCTGGGTATAAAGGAAAGGGAAGTGAAGGGGCCGGGGAGGAAGGACGTGCTCAGGATCACCCGATGTCGCCAGAGAGAGGAAGAGTCCAGGGAGGACGCTGAGAAGCCAGGAGCCAATGCACGGAGGTAGAGGGACTTACAGAGTGCCAACAACTCCATCCCCTACCTATCTGAGGCCCCAACGCTCCCCCTCTCCTTTATAGGCTTCGTCTTCCAGAGCCGTCAGACTTCCCGCATCCTGAGTTGCCACGGCCACGGGAGGGTCCACACCCAGAACCCAGGGCAAGCTTGACAGTGACAGTAGGGTTCAGTTAACTGACTGAGGTTACAGACTGATAGATTCATCTTGATTTTACAGTAAGTTTAATTGCTCATGCTGAAAAGCCCTTAAGAGTTAGTATTACTTTGTGTTATTGGGAGATACTCAAGTTGTTTAAGGCTGCAATGCTGTCCACACTTGTTTAGAAATCAGTCCCATAAGAACATAAGAACATAAGAGAAGCCAATGTTAAATCAGGCCAATGGCCCATCCAGTCCAACACTCTGTCACACAGCGGCCAAAAACACCACATGCCATCAGGAGGTCCAGCAGTGGAGCCAGGACACCAGAAGCCCTCCCACTGCTGCCCCCTCCAGCACCAATAATTTCAATGGACAGGACTTCTGAGTTTTAGGGATGGGCATGAACCTGGAAAATGGTGGTTTGTGGCGGTTCGTTTGATTACACAAGCCACAAACTTTCACAAACTTTTCCCATTTCCCGAACCAGTTCATGAGTTTGGGAGGTGTTAGAAAAGCCCCCTCACGAGTTAGAGACACCAAACTCACAGGGAGTCTTCAGCAGGCTCTCCTCCACCTGCCCGCCAAGTTTGGCAAAGACTGGATTTGGGATGTCTGAGTTATAGCCTCCCAAATCAGGTGCCCCAGGACAGCTCAGCTCTAGCCTTCCCTTAAATTAGCCATGCATCAAGCAATTCTTCCTACCTCACTCTGAAATGACAACTAACTCCTCTCTCTTCCTGCTGGAAAGTGAAAGCAGCTGAGTCAGAGCGGGGTGTGTGTGCGTGTGTGTGCGCGCACACACAAGCGCGCACACACACACACACACAATCTGCTCCCACAGAGCAGAATGGGAGCTCTGTGGCTGGCTCCAGAGCTGCACATCAAGCTATGGACAACTACTATAGGTGTTTCTATAGTCTACCCCAGCATTGCCTAGGAATTGACTACAGCACCAGACTGTTTGGAGAACAAACTGCTCTAATGAACCAAATGAACTTCTGAGTGGTTTTTGGATTCGGGAACAACATGACCAAACAAGCCAGTTCAAAACAAACCATGAACTGACTTGGTTTGTGTTCGAAGCACAGTTTGTTTCTCAGTTCATGCCCATCCCTAATTAGGATTAGACTTTCACTCCTATTCACATACCACTGACAGTAAAATTTCATGGAAATCAATGAACTACTGAAATCAACATGAGGTAAGTATGCATCAGAACATCATCTTAAATCTTCAAATGACCATGACAACTTCCTGAAACCCTATGTAAATATTTCTGATGTTTTCCAAAAAAGTAGTACAAGCAGTCATCTACCCACTGATAGCCATCCATTATCCCCTTCATATCAACAGATCAGAATCCTTACTGAATTCTTGTGTTAGTTGTAACTACCAATTTTAATGTTTTATACTGCTTTGTGTTTAAATTTAAACTGATTGTATTTATTACAAATGGTATTACCTGTCCTGAACCTGTTTGCAGGATGGGTGGGATACAAATATAAATAATAAATAAATTTGGCTTATATGATACATTTAAGCAAATTCAAAAGTTTTCTTGGAAATTATTTTTATCTAGATACTCAATTATTTTAAGACATGACAATTCTAAACCATATACTTGACTTACACTGATTACATTTTAGGGGAAAGTCCACTATGCTAACGTGTTCATTGTAGTACACCGAAAGAATGATGCCAAATATGGCACTGTTGTCCAAAAATCTATTGCAACAGAGTTGAGCTTCCATTAAAGGTACCAGTTTTACTTTCACTGTTTGTAGAAGCTATTATTTTCTGCTCTTCCCTCAAGCATTTACAAATAAATACACGTTTAATACATGCTGGCACATAAACACGTAATATCAAAGGAATAGTCTCCTGTAAGACATGAATAACAGCTTTGAGACTGCTCAATCCAACTGGTATTTTATCCATTCATTATGTTATTGTGCAACTTTATGAAAATTAATTTTTTGAAACAGATAATTTTCTGTGGAAAAATATATTTACAACTTTTTTCCTTTATAAATATTTGTTCAGATCATTGAGTTTCCACAAGTTTATCTTACTGTCAAAAGGAAGCTTTCATCTATGGCACTAGAGAAAAAAATTCTGAATATGCATGAGACGTGTGTGTTCAAGAGAGTGCACATGTGCAGTTGCACATTATGTATTTGTAACACATTCACATACAGGTTGGCAAAATAAGCCCTTCAATGAACCCAAGGAAGCAACTAACTAGGATCAGGCTGTTAGTTGAAAACACACCGCCAAAGAAACAGACAACACGGATCCTGAAACTCATCCTGCCTTAAGTACCAACAGAACAGGTTGATCAGGATGGTTTCGTGCCCAAAGAAACAGTCCACAGCAGAGGGCAAGAAGCGAGAAAAAGAAGTAAAATTCAACAGAAAAGACCTTAGAGGCAATAGGAATGCTGACCCTGACAATGGCAGTAAAGCATCAAAAAAATATCCAGTCCCTTGAAATTCTGCATAAGGCCCTTGGATGCTGAGCTTGTATCCAAGTAAAGCCTGAAAGATTACTGAAAAAACAGGGGGCACTGGGAAGCTCAGACCTAACAGCTCAGCAAGTGGAAGAAATAAAATATCTGTGATCCTGGTCCTCAATGGAAAAACTCTGCAATAATGTTAAGAAGGATTAAGGATATAGTTTGAGTAAAGCTGTGAATAGTTACTGCAGGCAGAAAATGGGGGTCCAAGAGTTTCCCAACCAATAGTAAGACTACAATTTTGTTTTATTACTGGCAGTTAAGAGGCACTGGGAAATAGAACAGGAGTACAACAACTGTAGAGCAAGAGAGAATGGGAATGGTGTCTCCTACTGTGGCAGCAGCTGGCATTCTAATCCATCTCCCTTTCCCCAGGCTGAGACAAAGAAAATGAAGACGAAGAAGACAAGTTGGATTTATACCCTGCACTTCTCTCGGAGTCTCAGAGCGACTTACAATCTCCTTCCCCTTCCTCTCTCCATAACAGACATCCTGTGAGTTAGGTGGAGCTGAGAGAGCCCAGCGAGAACTGCTCTTGAGAGAACAGCTCTGAGAGAACTGTGACTGACCCCCACGTCACCCAGCTGGCTGCATGTGGAGGGCTGGGGAGTCAAACCCAGTTCTCCAGATTAGAGTCCACTGTTCTTAACCACGACACCAAACTGCCAGGTTTTCTCAGGGAACGAGAAAGTAGTTCTTTAATGCTATGTCTCAAACAACCACATTTAAAATTTTTCCACCAGAGATTAAATGAGGAAGACTCATTCTTTGTTCCAACTATATAGTAACATTTGTTGCAATAAAAACAAAATTCCAATATTCCCAAACAAATCAAATAATCAACTAGCTTTTCAAAAGAACTCAGAAGTGCTGCTAGGAACTGATCAAACATGGCAGGTTCCATGCCTCAGTCACCCACCTTTCAACTCACATAAGATATTGAAGTCGCAGAAAAAGTTTGCTTACAGAACTCACCAGGACCAGCATATCTTAAACTCTTAAAATATACCTCCATAAAATGAAGGAAAAAATAATTATCTATTTGCATGATACGGCTCAATATTTTTCACACGCTAATAGCAAGCAGATTGCCATTAAAAACACAATGGAAACTATAGAATATTTTAAGATTTATTTATTTGATTTATATCCCGCCCTTCCAACATGGGCTCATGAGTGGTCTTACAGCAGTAAAAAATCTTATTGGGGTATCAAAAAAAGTTCTTCACTCATCTTCTGCATTGACTCGACTGAAGTAATGCACTTGACTAAAAATACTAGTTGACAAAGGGATACTACACTGGACCATCTCACTCTGCCTCTGGACCCAACTAAGATGGGTCAGAGGGCAATGTAACTCAACACACTAGAAGGACTCAAAGGGATCTCAACAGTTGTGCACTGTTCTCCATAAAATCTGCTTTCCTCAACCATTACTTGAAACAGTAAAGTTTTTTAAAGAAGGGAATTCTATTGTACAGAAAAGGAAAAGAACTCTTTCAATGGAAAATGGCATGGAAACACCTGAACCAGAAGCTAAAAAACCAATCTTGTTGCAGGAAGCACCTCACTTATGCCACTGCAAATAACAATATTTAATCATTCATTTAAATTGAGAAGAGTTATCAAATTGCTATCTAAATACAGAAAAACAGAGGGTCCAGCACAAAAGTATAATCAAACCAGTCTTCCAATAATGGTGAACATGATGGGAGGGAGAGACAGCAAAGTAGGGAGAATACTGACTGAATTAATGTAACAAGACAATTTCTACTTTCACTAAACTCACAGGTAACTTTCTATGCAGACTGAAGTTTGTACTTACTACCTTAATATCCAATTTGTAAAAATCTTATGAGAAGATATAACATCTTGGAAATAAGACCCATTTCTCATTTGTTCATTCGCTTCATATCTGTTGCCTGGGGCAGAAAGTGAAAGTCACCATTTGCTATTTCTGAAATGGTTTCTTAAAGGAGAACAACAAACTTAACAAGTATCTTTCAATTGGGTTTGGTATCCCTAGAATGATGCCTTAATTTAGAACATAAAACTGCTTTGTAATCTGACACCTGCCTGCTCACCTGGGGCAAGCAGGAGTAGTCCCTAAGCAAGCAAGCTGCACCTGGACACTTCAAGCATTCTTGGTGTCCCTCCCACTTTACAACCAAACAACTATAGACAACTGAAAACTAAAATATAGCAGATAACACAATTGCAATGCAATATAACGTAGCCCAGGAATCCCCAACTATTTTGAGCCTGTGGACACCTTTGAAATTTTGAGAGGGGGTAGTGAAAGCCACTGGAAAATGGCTGCCAGTGGAGGTAAAGCCAAATACCTCTCTCCTTGTAACTCCTGGGAAGAATGAAAGTCTGAAGGAGGAAGGGACCCACATTGGCTATGGAAAGCCCAGGTACCTACCAGTCCTCCTGATCCGCCAGTGGCTGCCTGCTAATGCAGCCATGAAAACCCCTTTTGTTTTAATGAGGGCAGCCAATAAAAACCCCTGCCCCACAAGGGGCCCAACTTACTTTCTGAAAAGCTCAGAAGGCATCTGGAGAAGTACTGGTGGGCACTATGGTGCCCATGGGGACCATGCTGGGGAACCCTGACCTAGTCATGCTCAGTTTGATCCTAGATTTTACACAGACTGCACTATACAAAATATTTTCTCAGTAATAAATTTGTATCCTACATTCCTTTGCATTCCCTGTATTGAACACTATCTTTACTATCTGTATGAACTCTGTAAAATACCCTGATAACAAACACATTGACGGATCACAATGTGGTCAGTCTAGTCTGTAATTCTGTTTCCAGATAAATTTCTCATAGAGAATCATAGAGTTGGAAGGGGCCTCCACCAGGGTCATCTAGTCAAATCCACTGCACAATGCAGGAAATTCACAAATACTACCCCCACACCCCCAGTGACCCCTGTTCCATGCCCAAAAGATGACAAAAACCTCCAGGAACCCCAGCCAAACTGGCTCAGAGAAAAACTGCTTCCTGACCCAAAGGGGTGATCAGCATTTCCCTGGGCATGTAAGAAAGGGCTACAAGAACTAAGCACTGATGCAACCTTTCCTGCCCTCCCTTCTCATGTTCTGCCTAAGTTCACAGAATCAGCATTGCTGTCAGATGACAATCTAGTGTCTGTTTGAAAACCTCCAAAGAAGGAGAGCCCAGCACCTCCCCAGGAAGCCTGTTCCACTGAGGATCCATTTTTTGGCATTATGGCTAATAATGAATAAAATCGATACCCACACATTTTTCTAAACCAATTAAAACACCTTTCTTAGAGCAATACTCCCACAAATTTAACAAGCTGTATGAAGAACGGACCATTGGATATGAGGAAAGGAGCACATCTTGGTGGGTGATACCCACCATCCATACAGGGAGGAAGAAATAACTTTTTTCTCCTTCTTGTCCCTGCAGTGGGAGTCACCCCGCCCCCTCCTCAGTTCTGGTGACTCTGAAAGCAGAGTACACATCACTCTACAAGCAGAATAAAACACGACAGAACAGCAACATGGAACAAGAGAGAAACAGCTATGTAAAAATGGATGGGACAGAAGTGATCTTACTGATAGTTTGTTTGACGATAACTTTGGGAGGGACAAGATTGTCCCCCTTTCCTCAGAGGAGAAGGAGCCTTCATAGTAAGTATCCAATAGTCCATTCTCCCACTGAGGCAGAGGAAATCTTGGTGGGACCTCCTAGAACAGTGTCCTCATGTCAGGGGTGGGTCATCATCATCTGTTTCTAGAATATACTGGAGTACTCTTCTGCCAAAGCCAAGTGCCTTATGAAACTGGAGATGGATGACCAAGTTGCTGCCTTGCAGACTACTTCTTTTTTTTTTTGGCACCCCAAAGGGGATTTTTTATTGCTTTTTTTAATATACATCTAAAACCACAACAAAAAAAGGGAGGGGAACTAACAACTAAGGAGAAAGGAAAGTATACCCACACTAAACTAAAAACCAAAGAGTAGGAGATCATTATCCCGGTTAGAATCTATGTTACTACCATCCTGTTAGTAAACAATGCATGCTGTGGGTTGCTATCTATCTCTGATCAGAAATTAGCTGGTTACTTGTTATGGGAGAGTTCCAGAGCATCCTCCAGACTCGCTTCATAAAGGCAATTTTCAGAGTCCTTCTGCCTTTACTTAGACTTTCTATCTCTAAAAACATAAGTTGGTTTGCGGGCAACAGCGCCTTCTTCCACAGCCAAATCTTCGTCTGTCTCCAAGGGTGTGGAGCCACTCGAACCAGTTTCACCGTCTTCTTTGGTTCCCAACCTTGCAGACTACTTCTACTTCTTCACATATCTGGTGAAAGCACCATTGGTGGCAGCACTCCTCACTGAGTGGGCCATAATTACAGATGGAATATTTAATTTGTGGCACTTGTAGGCCTCACTGATGCAGGTTTTGAGTGAATTACTGATGGATGACTTGGACATTTTGTTTCCTATATTTGGCAGAGAGATGGATATGAAAAGTGCATCTGTTTTCCTAATATGTTTGGTTCTGTATATGTACACCTTAAGTACTCTCCTCACATCCAGCGTGTGCCATGTCTTTTCCCTTGAATGACTGGGATTTGGACAGAAGGATGGAAGGCAGATCTCCTGAGATCTATGGAAGGCAGAGTTGACCTTTGGCCTGAAGGTTGGGTCATTTCTCAGAACTATTTTGTGGAAAACACACAGCTCCAATTTGACGAAGAGCACGCCTAGCTCTGATACTCTTCTAGCACATGTGATTGCTATGAAGAGGAGGGTTTTCACCCTCAAACACTTTAGTGAGATTTCCCTAACTGGCTTGAAGGGTGATCTTTTGAGGGAAGAAAGCACCATATATCGTTTCCGTATGGAAAATCTATGTACCTGCAATGGATCTTTCAAGGCTGCATCCCTGAGAAAGTGCTGTAGATGAGAATGTCTTGATAGACTGAAGCCTTTGACTTGAGGCAACACTGTGGATAGAGCTGCAACCTGGCATCTAAGAGTGGGGGCCTTTAATCCTTGCAGAAGGTCAAAACAGATCTGAGTTGAGGGTTTATGGGATTGATTTGGCCCATCTACACTCCCTCCAATTTGTTTTCAGGCATAATTCAAGGTGCTGGTCTTGACATACAAGCCCCTATATGATTTGGGACCAACATACCTGAACGACCACTTAATCCCATATAAACCCACCCAATAATTACAGTCATTTTAGGAGGTTCTGGGTACCCCCCCCCGAGATAAGTGACAACTCAGGAGAGGGCCTTCTTGGTCATGACACCAAAATTCTGGAACTCTCTTCAGGGAGAGTCATTTGTCCTCTTTTTTGCCATCTTCCACCATCGGGTGAAGAATTTTTCTTTTTGCTTAATTCAACAATCCCTCAATGATCCCTCCTTCCTAACCAATGTTTTTTATGTTTTCCATTTATTTTAACTCGGTTTTAAACTCTTGATTGATTTCAGTGGTTTTATAATCTCATGTTATCCTGTATGTTTTAAATAGTTAGCTGCCTTGATGGCCCTTGCAAAAGCAAAAAGGTGGAATACAAATTTTGTAAACAGATAAATAGGTTCCAATATTCTTTATGATGTGAGTCAACCAGAACTAAACACATTTGTTTAAATCTGGCCAGCCACCTGGATTATCATCTCAAGAAAAATAATATTGTACCGTATCAAGAAAAGGCAAACCTCTTTTTGCACACAGACAGCTCCCCAATCTTAAACAACTCCTCATCCAAAATAATACATCTAACTTGAACATGGACACTGATACCTGAGCTTACAATAAACCCAGATGCCAACTTCACTGTCACATATACCCAGACAACGCAATCACTGGACCTAACAATATCATCTATGCTCATTCACTTGCTCATCTTCTAACATTAAATGCTAACAATGCTCTTCTGTTCTCTACAAAGTGCAAACAGGACAAACCCTACGCCAAAGGATAAATGGACACAAATCTGACATCAAGAATCACAAGACTGAGAAACCTGTAGGAGAACACTTCAACCTTCCAGGACACTCAATGGGTGACCTCAGAGTAACTGTTTTATTGCAAAGGAACCTCAGGAACTGACTGGGAAGGGAAATTGCTGAGTTACAACTTATTACAACACTCAGGACAATGAAACCCCCAGGACTTAACAGGGATAGGTTTCTTATCTCACTACATATGCTAATCTCATTCAGACCTTACATCTGTATTCTCATCAAGAATCCTCCTTCTTTTATTTTATTTGTTATTTGGAATAGTAGATTGGAATAGTGATTGTAATGTAATAAATAACAGAATATAATTTAATTTGGAATGGTAGATTGGAATGCATTTCTCTGGTCTGGGGACAGAGGGAATATAACACTGCACAACCAATCACCCCATTTTTTAAAGAAAGGATGCTATTACATACCTACATGCTTGAGAGGCTATGGATAGATAGTAATGTTCTCACTTAATTACTCTCAGCATTCCACAGTTTAAAAGGGCATATTTGCACATCAATATCCAATTGTGATATATTTCCTTCACTGTTTCCCCCAGAATTAAACCCAAACAAATGGAGACATAAACTAAGCTTGTTATTTCAGTTTGGTCTTTGCATCTTACTTACTATGCTTATGCTAATTTGATGATCACCCTCTACCTATTTGTATGAACTGGTAACTTCCATTTCACTGTATCTGAAGAAGAGTGCATGCACTTGAAAGCTTATACCTTGAATAAAACGTTGTTGATCTTAAAAGGTGCCATGGGACTCGAATTTTGCTTTATCATCTCTTTTGTGAGAGTCAATGTAATATCAGAATATATGTGATAGTCAAAATTTTCAACTGTGTATTACCTTCTATTGCAAAAGCAATTTATTTCTACTCTTACTTCCATGTTTTAAATCACATATAGGCCTGTCCTCTTATTGAATGGCTTGTAAATTTGCTTAGAAGACTTTAGTAAAAGTTATTAAAAGTTTTTGAAAACTCAGTTATGTGTCACTCTGGTTTGCATGCCCACCAGTACTGTTGCAAAGCTTTCTGAAAATTTAGTAAGACATTATTTTTCTTTCAAGATTCTTCCTCAGCAAGGTATGGCCTTCTATAAGACTCAACAGTGCTATTAGTTTACATCGGCTCATTTGGGCTAACTAGTTTGTAAGTATATATAGCTTTTCTGGCCCTATCCTCTCAAAAGTAGCCTCATTTTATCTATATCAAAGAAAGTCCCCTCATTGTAAAATCAACATCCAGGCCAAAACCCTGGACCTAGAAACACGAAATTCGGGGAGAGCACTCCTACCATGATGTAGATGCTCACTAAGGGATTTTTAGAAATTTAACCCCTAAGTGGCTCAAAAGGAGTAAAATGAGCTCCCCCCATTGTGTCCTATGTGGCTGCCAGGCTGCTGCCTTCTTGCACCCCCCACTCTCTGGTTGGTCAGCTGCAGAGCTCAGTGTTCTGAGGTAAAAAAAAGTTAGAGGAGACTACAAAGAGCTAATGACAGTTAAAGAAATCAGGAATGGTCAACCGCCTGTGAGGTGCAGCAATGCTGCTGGCCCAGCCTCCTCAATGGCTTAAGAAATGCTCCCTCCTACCTCCTACACCTGACAAGCAGCTGTCTGTCAGGTGCAGCAACAGGTGCATGGTGCTTAAAGCCATCAGGGAGCCCACCCCAGCAGGAACCCGCCCCCTAGCGATCCTGCCAGCCCAGCCATCAGAATGCCTTGCAATACCCCTCCCCCTTCTCTTCTTACACTGGACAGGCAGCTGCCTGTCAGGTGTAGGAGAGGGGGTGGGATGCTTACAGCCATCGGGAAGGCTTGCTCAGCAGGAATGCCTTAGTGCTGCTGCTGGCCCAGCCTCCTTGATGCCTTTAAATACACTATCCCCAACATCAGACAGGTGGGTGTCTCTCAGGTGTAGGAGCAGAACCAAAGAGACCACCCAAGTAGTCATCAAGGAGACCGCCTGAGCAGAAACACCTTAGTAATGCTGCTGGTCCAGCCTCCCCAATGGCTTTAGACACACTTCCACCCACCCCTCCTCCACCTGACAGGCAGTTGTCTGTCAGGTGCAGGAGCAGAGTGTTGAAAGACATCAGGGAAGCTGCCCAAGCAGCATTGCCTTAGCAATCCTGCCAGCCAAGCCTCCCCAATACGTTCAGACATGCTACCCTTCCTACACCCACCTGTCAATGGTTGGAAGGGACGTGGAGTCCTTAAAGCCATCGGGGAGGCTCACTCAGCAGGACTGCCTTAGCGCTCCTGCTCGCCCAGCCTCCCTGATGCCTTTAAACACAATCCCCACACACACACCAGACAGGTGGGATTTTTTTCAGGTGTAGGAACAGGGCCAGTGTTCTTTAATGATGTAGCAGAAATTTAACCCACCCAAACTCTGCAACAGCACCAGACTGCAAGTGAAGGCTTGGCCCAGGAACATCATTGAGGCCACACTGCTCCCCAGCAGTGTTCAGGGAGAGCCAGTGTTCATACCACACATGTCACTCATACTACCAAAACCCCTTCAAGTTCAAGAGGCTGCAGCTCCCCCTCAAGGTCTGCTTTGCTATGACCATCAACAAGTCACAATGATTTAACAAACGACTTCTTCTCACATGCACAGTTCTATGTGGCCTGCTCCAGAGTAAGCTCACCAAGTAGCCTGGTGACCCTAGTACCTGAGGGCACAATCACCAATGTGGTCTACAGACAGGTCCTTCAACAGAGGGGGGAAACCAATACATATGTCTCACTTTTTTACACTACAATATTTTCCATTAGAACTCCTACAACAAATGTTACAATTCAAACTTCACATCATCAGTATTATAACTAGATTTACGGAACTTAAATACCATAGTGAAGCACAGGTATCGGGGTAGTATTCTAGTAAAATAATCAACAATTTGTCATAGAATTCTTTTAAAACTCTAGAGTGAATGGCATGTTGCTGAGATGATTTTTGGCATGCAAATTAATTCCAGAATCCTTTGGCATCTCAAGCCTAGATGTTAAAAAAAAAAAGGTGCAAGCCCACCTTTGCTCTGAGGAAATCCCGAGGTAACATCAAACCAGGTAGTTGCCTGACTGGTTTCCCTATCCAGAACTCCAAAGGACCAAGATCAGGATAAAAAAAGAACTCCAGATTTTGAAACACACCTGCCCTGAAAACTGCAAGCTGTCAGGGGATTTCAGTGCTGATGAGATTTCCAAGGCACTGAAGGATATCATGAACGGAAAGGCACCAGGCTATGAATGAATCCACAATGAGTTCCTGATCAACAGCAGCATCTTCACTATGAAGGGGCTCATAAAGTTTCTCACTGGCATCATGAGAACAAGAAGACTCCTAGGAGAATTCAAGAAAGCAAAGATATTTGCTATTCTGATACCATGAAAACCAAAATACCTTGCAGAAAGTCAACAGACCTATTTTCCTACTGAGCTTCTGTTATAAACTCCTTGAGAGGCTAATCCTGAACAGAATCAGTGACAGAATTAACGAACATGTCCCTACAGAGCAAGCAGGATTTAGACCTTGTTGCAGTTGTGAAGATCAGGTTCTCAGCTTAACAACTTTCGTTGAGGCGGGTTATCACAAGTGTCTTAAGACATCGGCAGTTTTCGTTGATCTGACTTTCATTTATGACAGTCTGGAGGGATGGTCTGCTGTACATGCTTTTTACAAGTTTTCCCCTGCAGAGCAGTATATCGATTCCTAAACAACATGCTGAGCAATAGAACTTTCCAAGTAATTATGGGTCAATAATGGCCCCTACAAAATAACGGTCTACCTGCTCCAGTTCTTTTCAATCTATACATCTCTGACGTTCCCAAGATGATATCCAAGAAGTTTGCCTATGTCAATGACATGGCAACTGCAGTAAGGCACAAACTGATTGAAAAGACTGAAGAAACATTGACTAGGGACCTTGAAATTTTGGCTGACTACTACTGAAAAACAGAATGCTCCTGTTTCCATCTCAATAACAATCTTGCCAACTGTGAACTGAATGTCTACCTTCATTGCACCCATCTTACACACAACCATACACCTGAGTACCTTGACATTACCTTGGACAGGACCTTGAACTATAAACACCAATTTTACCAATGTAGCAGTGAAAATACACATACAAAACAACATTCTCCAAAAATTATGTGGTACAACTTGGGGTATGTCTGCTACAACACTTAGATGTTCAGCTTTTGGATTGGCGGAATACAGTGCTTCAGTGTGGCTCAACAGACCCCATGTCCACAAACTTGACATCCAACTCAATATAACAAGAACCATCAGCAGATGTATTAAACCTACTCCAACCTATTGGCTACCTACATTGTGCCACATTGCTACCCTGCATCTCCAAAAGCAGGATGCTCTTCTTCGTGAATATAGAAAGATCACTGAAAACAGCCCATCCACAAAGACATGGATGACATGGACCTATCCAGATTCAAGTCCTGACACCCAGCAATAAGATCTGCACAAACCCTGCAATCACAAAATTTCAATCTAGGGAATGACTGGTTGTGCACATGGATGAAATCAGTTCTACCCCGATATCCATAACTTCATAAACACCAACAAGAGGTCCACAGGATTTGACTTGCCACATAAAGTATGGAAAATGGCTAATAGAATATGAACAGGCTTTGGCAGGAGTGCAGACCTGTTGTTTAAATGGGTCAAAATACTAGGAGCTGAATGTGACTGTAGTGCAGCCTGGCAAACTATTTTCCAACTCTCACAGAAACGTGAGCATCCTGCTTTCCAGGGAGATATGACAGAGCTCTTTGTACTTTCCCCAGCTGCAACTGAGTAGACTGAAAATTTAGTTATTACTATTTAGGGGGATTGCCCAATCTGTCTGCATAACCATTGTATCTACTTGGTTACATATTTTATATTATCATATGCTTACATATTGTATAACTGTGTGTAACTCTGCCATACAATAAATAATAATAAATCTGAAATAGCTTTCCTCAGAAACAATTAGCAGCACTTCCATTATTTAAAGGAAACTATAAAAGGTAAGATGACTCTTGATTGTATCATACACCTGTCAATCAATAGTATAGATTTATTAAAGAATTTTTAAACCATCTCCAAATTTCCCAGAAAAAAACTTGATTTTTTTTTCATTTCAGCTTCCACTTAAATTTACTCAGATTTCTCTTTTTGCGATTAAAATAACTGTGCTGAACCTTCTGAGCAATTTCTATTCCCACCTACATTGTATTCAACTGCACTATTATTACAGTACCCAAGTGGTTCAACGGCACTTGTATTCTCCAGCAGTTCCTGAGCAGCATTTAAGAGAAATTTAAGAGTCATATCTCCTAAGTTTTCTGGTCCAAGCCTTTTGTAAACTGGCAAACTTACTTGGAAGTTTGTTATATTGAACTGAGTTTGTCTTGCTTCTGGATAAATACGCTCAAGATTGAGCTGTAAATATTTCATGGCAGAAGAAGAAGAGTTGGTTTTTATATCCTGCTTTTCTCTACCTTAAGGAGTCTCAAAGCAACTTCTCTCCACAACAGGTGGGGCTGAGAGAGTTCTGAGAGAGCTGTGACTGGCCCAAGGTTATCCTATAGGCTTCATGTGGAGAAATGGGGGAATCAAATCAGTTTTTTCAGATTAGAGTCTGCCACTCTTAACCACTACACCACACCAACAATTTCTGAATGCAATAAGTAACCGCATCTCTAGTACATTTGTATTAAGGTTGGTTATCATCTCTCTGCTCATGGTAAGGATAAAGTTCAGCAGCTACAAGTGAACTCCCATTAGGTCGATCAATAGAACAGGACTCCAGAATTAGTTTGTGCTAGTTCAGACCGCTTAAAAACCTCCATGGGAACCTAACTCTGAGGAGGAAGCAACTCTGTCTGGCATGGCCACAAAGAAATATTCACTTCCAGCAGCAGTTGTGTGAGCATACAATAAAACAAATAAGTGATCATGTTCACTTTACCAGAAAGTAACATCTACCCACATGGCTATACCACCTCAGACATTACGTCTTCCATGAGGGTATGACTGCAGAGATCCTTAGCATGGAGGGCTTCAAAGCTTCTGAATCAGCACTTACTTGACTCAAAAAGAGCACAAAAACTTAATTTCCAGGCTTGCAAAATTCCCTTTCACTGATGGCTTAAGTGGAATGACTAACTTCAATTTGAAGTAGGCAGGACAGCAGTTCAAACCGAGAGTCTTTTTTGTTTTTCTTTTATGGTAAAGAAACTAAATAGATTGTTGCAAAACTACTGTCAAACAGTGAATCATGTTTTGGTAATACTCACTAGTATATTAATTATAACTTCTTTTAATTTACCTGGCAAATATCAGGAAAAAAAACACTAAAACCAATAGGTCAGCATTTTATGTTTTAGACTATTGATAGAATTGAAATATAACTTCCTTTCCTTTTTTGAAAAAGTCTACCCTTATGGCAACCCAGGGAAAAACAATGCCAGTGGACCAAAAAAGCAAATAAGATGAAGCCTTAGGCATATTCTGTTCTAACTCAAAGATGGTTAGGTCCATACATTTGAAAATGTTTACAAGGCTACATCAGTACTAATTATAGGCAATACTAACCAGGATGGGTCTCATAATCGGAGGCTGATACCAAGGTTCGAAGTTCCCAACTGTCATAAGAATAATCCATTGCTAAATACATACCATTAAAGCATGGTAAAAGCAAGCCCTGAAACGGGGGAAATTTACATTGGAGAGAGCAAAAATGCTATAGTGCAGTCCCCTTCCCTACCATTATTAGATCAGGAATTTACATCTATACTGTACCTGTATTTCAACTACATTTAAGGACTGTACCTGTATTTCAACTACATTTAAGGACTGTAAATCCCTAATTTACAATTTGTGCAGTTCCATGTCACCATGTCAATAA
The DNA here is from genome assembly GCA_029375565.1 of Gekko gecko. NCBI lineage: Eukaryota > Metazoa > Chordata > Lepidosauria > Squamata > Gekkonidae > Gekko > Gekko gecko. The sequence goes on from JAPDNY010000003.1 coordinate 49,400,591, forward strand.
AAGACATGGAACTTGTTCACTGCTTTCCTTTATATATGCATACTAGATGTAGATTGCACTACCTGCTTAGTGTCAGATTTTGTGTGACTTTAGGATATTAATTTCAAAAGAACATTCGGTAATTCTATGAAGGACGTTTTGTAATATCTTTCTGGGGTGCATTTAGTGGTACGCAACATGAGAAAATTGTTTTATTTTCTCATGCAGTTGTGGATGAAAACTGATCTTCCTTTTTGTCATCTGGGAACTGCAACAATTACTGAAAAGATGTTGAGCAGCACAGAATTGCACACATTGGCTCAATTTTCAATTGAAAGTGACTGGTTTTTGTTCTGCCATGTGACATCAAGAAATTTACTAAAGAATCTACAACAATTTTTGCCCTGTGGCTTAAGTTATCAAGAGCCCAGGAAGCATCTTTCTGAAGCACACCAGCTCCATTTTCACTAGCCTATGTTCTATCACACAGACCAACCAATGGCTGGGCGGGCTGGTGAACATGCAACCAATGAACCAGATCATGTTTAGTCATGTTTGACAATGAAGAAGACACAGCAAACATTTTAAAGTTATTTAAAAATGCAACAAGGACCTAATCCTGACCAGTCCCCAAGTGCAGCAGAATGAAGAGCTCTTGCCCCCCACCCTGCACCTTAGCAAATGCCGAAGCCACTTCCCATTTTTAAATGACTTTTTAAGTGGCACCTCCACATTTAGCTTGGCCCTATGATTATAAAAATCGATAAATTAAAATATCAGTTTACTATTTCAGAAAACTATAATTATTGTATGGAATTCTTGTTGGGATTACTGCATTACACTACTAAAGATGCAAGCAAGACACTACAAACAATATCACAAGTTTAAAACTACTGTTTCTCAACTTTCTGTTCTAATAAAACAACAGGAGAACTATCTATGAAGTAGCACTATCTATAGAAGTAGTAATTAACAGTTACTTTAGAGGAAATAGCCTCACAATCTTCCATCCCCTCTTAGAGCTTCAAGTTTTAATTAACAAAAGTGTTAATTGGGGAGGGAGAATTTCAACTGGTGGTACTGAAAGTGAGCAGCACGATTATTTTTCAGATTTGCTGGTCTGTAAGTACAGTAAAAAAATTATATACAAGACATCCTTTCCTTCAAACGACAAAATATTTATATGGTCTCAAAACAATGCCTATAGCAGCATTTTGGAAACACCCTAATATATTTAAAGCAATTTATTAATAATAATTAATAAAATATCAGCCTTGTAATTGATTATAAATTAATTGGTTAATAATTGATTTATAATCAATTACAGGGCAGATTATTTATTAAAATGTATTTAAACAGTTGACAGCTATATCAACTTTAACCTATGATGTCAAAAATAAGTATCCTAAAAATCCAAGAGGTTTCTATTATAGCTTTTAATTTTCTTATTTGATTATCACCCTTGTTTCACCATTCACAGATTGACACATTCTGCATTTTGACTACTGCATGACACCAAGTATTGTGTACAGCATTCTGACAGTATCAGATTCCATTTTTTAACCAATAAAACTAAACAAATGTTAACCCTTACGAAAATGAACTAACTATATCTGCAAACTCAAACTGTATCTGCAAACCCAAAAGACAAGTATATGGTATCAAACGGTCAGAGAGAATGACGTCTGTGCCATACAGAGCACACTGCCCATACCTAAATCTAACAGCTGCAGAACTGGTTCAAACCATGTAACTGGGGTTACCGTTCTGCAGAATGTACCCAGCTATAGCAAAAGCTGTATTAAACCACTGCCTTAGAATACAATTCTATGGACAGTTAAAGATGCACATTATCACCAATGACAATTATAAGCAAACAAAAAATGTATAGACTCATTAAAGAAATAGAGATTAGTTCAAAATTTTCCTGTTACTGTGTTTTCTCCTTCCATCAACTGTCAAATCCATTTGTAATCTGTCAAAAAGCAGTCATTATATCTGTTAAGCAGAAAATATACCTAATAAGATACAATAGGGATGCAGTCATATCTAATTTACCAACTGTTATAGAGAAACCAAAGATATGATCTTCATATGCATGTTTACTTCACAGTAAACCCCAGTGCTATCAATGAGATTTCAGCATGGTTAGTTATGGGCTGTAAGCCTACTATTGGCTCCTCAAGCCGGTTGTGGGAAGGCAGTATATAAATTCTCTACACAAATAAACAATAAAATAAAGCTGCAATCCACTGTACACTTAACTTGGCAGCTTGGCCTAGCAGGATACATTTAGAACGCACAATGGGCTCTAATTTATAAGGAAGCTTTATTAGCTAAAAATTATTAATAACAACAAAATGCAAGAAGTATATACTGTGCTTATTTTAAATTATTTTATTTAAATACACAATACAGTTTTATAGCAAGTGACATAATTTTTAAAGCAGTAAGAGCAAGACAATCACACTTTCTGCCAACTGATATTTTGCAGACTGGCAGAAACTGCATGAACTGCAAAACTAAGGAATGAAGGAAAAAACGACAGTCACGTTTATTCAAATACACACATATATTAATCTTCCCTTTAGGAAGATCAAAATACAGCTGGAGAATTAACAGCATTGGTTACATCTTATTATAAATTGTACCTCAAGGGGAAAATACAAGATCAGAAAACTATAAAGGAGTCTTCCTGTTTTAACAGTCAAACAAATAAGCCAATCACAAAGAAGTTCAGCCTTTTCTGACTACCACAACCTCAAGACATCCAATCCACTATACAGTGGGCTGGCACTGAAGTAGAGACCTCTCTTCATTGAAGAATTTCTTGACAGTATATTTACTATCAACTCTGCATGGAGCCACATTGGAGAACAGTTAAGCCAGATTCAATTCTAATAAATATAAGCCTCTGTTTTTAAGAAATACAACAGCTACAAGATCACTTAAACAGCACCAACACTATGGACAGCAACTATTCCTGCTACAGGATTGTATTAATTACCTCTTCATGTATGAAAGCACTCCAATACTTAGAAAATTATATAATTTTACACACTCAGCATTAAAAAATCATCATAATCTAACATTCATATCTCTGACATTTCACATCTGTGGCACATTACATCAATGATCACAACAACATGTCATTATATAAAGAATATGATTCATTTTCATCTACTTTTGTGGACAGCTCATCTTTTGGAGACAATTCTAGATCAGTAACTATTAACTCTTTGTTTAGCAATAGATAGGAACAAGCATAGTGAAACACTGTCAGAATACATGTGTAAACATTAAAGCACAAAAATTAAGAGTATTTCCTCTTGCAAAACTCATGGATCAGGCAAAGCCACTGACAGCTTAAGCCCCATTTCCCCACAATTTGGACTGAGAAGTGCATGCTGTCAGGATAAAAAGCCTGCTTCGAAGCTCGGAACATAACACCCGACAGACTGAACACAATGCTCTTCCATTAAAAACTCAGACAGAAGCAGCATCCCGTTTGATTTCCACAATGTAGAGGTTTGCTACTTATGCAGAATAAACAACACTTCGAGAGCAGCCAGATTCAATTCCGTAATACAAACAAGGTCTGTCACTCGAAAATCTATGCGCTACGACAGAGGCCCTCTCACAAAGCAAAAGGTATCGAGAAAGTCTAGCTGCTGCTGCTTTTGCAGCCGAACAGCTCCCATTGCCCAAGCAGTACACAGAATTGAAGTGCTAAAGACAAGCTCCACCAAGAGCGTACAACGCGCACACTCTCTCATTCAAGGACGCCTTTTACGCTCGCCTCCTCTTACGCTAGCGTAAAGGCCTCCCCTTCCTCCCCCCCCCCCCCCCGCTAATCAAAACACTTCGCGAGTCCTGGGGACGCAAAGAAGATGGCGGAGCAAGGCCCCGCTTACGGCGTCGGAGGAGAGTTTACGCTGCGCTATTTACGTAGGACCCCATAGAAAGCGTGCAGCGCTGCGGCGGGAAGCGTGCGTAGCGCCGCTTGGTGAATGCCAATGGCCTATTTCCCGTGAGGGGAGGGGGGATGTCTGATAAACAATGGTGGGCCCCCCCTGCGCGGCAGCCTTACCGATTCCTCCTCCTTTTCCATACCCGTGGGCATCTGCGGCACGGCCCGGTTGATGGAGACGCAGTCATTGAGGTCGGGCATGTCCTTGCCGCGGTAGATGGGCAGCGGTTTGGCGGCGTCTAGCGCCCGGGCTCGGAAGGAGAGTTTGCTCATTGTCTCCCCCTCACAATAACACCCCGGGGCCGGGCTGGGGAGGTGGGGGGCGAGGGGGACCCTCACTACGGCCTCGCCGCCGCCTCCCAGCCGCTCCCGAACCCGGCCCGACACACCATGGAGAGCCCCGACGCCCCGGAACAGCTCCCACGAAGAGCCGCCCGCAGCCCTAGATCCGCGCCGGGCTCGCTCGATCCGCTCCCTGCGCCATGGCAAACATGGCGGACATTAACCAAAGCGGCCAGCGATCCCGGCAGCCAACGCGAGAGCGGGGAAAGAAGGGAGGGGGGAGAGGAGGGGGGAGAAGTGAGGGGAGAGAGAGGGAGATGCGCGCGCAGCCTCAGCCGGGTAATCCTCGGCAAGCGGAGAGATTCGGGACCCGAGTCTTTGCCTCTCGCCTGTCACGCGAAGGCGGCTGAGGCTGCGGCAGGGCAGCGGGGTGTCGGGAAGTGGGACGAGAAACTCTCGTGCCAGACACGGTGTCTGCCACTGTCTCTCGTCCATTTAGAGGATGAAACACAGAAACCCAATAAAGCCCCCCTCCGAAATATAAACCGTCCTTCACACGTTTATAAACACGATAGAACCACCAGAACAAGCAATTCAAAATGAAAAATGCAAAATAATAAATGTAAGTGAAGGTCCACACATTCTTCAGAAACAATTCTTGTAATCTCTGTAGTTAAGGTTGTTTTAAAAAATATGTGGCAGTCTTCATAACTTTTAAGCATGGTTGGATATAGTCCTGAAATCTCACATTCCAAACGTCAATAAATTAAATGCATTTTTCTACCAACATCTGAACCCATTTATTTTTCCCCATTCTTAAAATGTCGGTTCAGACATACAAGCAAATGGACCAAATCGGCCTAAGAAGCATGATCTCCTTTTCCATGCACTCACACACACCAAAGACAACACATAACAAATTCTTCACACTTTCTTTTGGGGGGAAATCTAATGTGCACACCTCTTAATGTGACTGGGAAGGTGAGGGGGATACATACATCCTCTATGTAAGTGCACTTTAGGAGGTAGCAGACACTAGCCACAGATTGAGGTGGACAGCTCACTCAGTAACCAACCTGGGTTTGCTGCTACGCAATATACAAAGAAATACAAAAATGGTACCAACTTTTCCTAGTTGAAGAGTAGAAAGATTGATTCAGGTGGGTAGCCATGTTGGTCTGAAGCAACAGAACAAAGTTTGAGTCCAGTAGTACCTTTAAGACCTTTAAGACCAATAAAGTGTACTTCAGCGTATAAGTTTTTGTGGACACTTCTTCAGATACATTAGGTGTCTAATTAGGTTGGCGAAGTCTGCTTCAGTGTAGCTGAAGAAGTGTGCATGCACACGAAAGCTTATGCCCAGAATTGAATTTTGTTGGTCTTAATTATGCCAATGGACTCAAACTTTGTTCTAAGGGGTAGAAAGAAAATTTCAGCCGAGGCAGCTTTTGCTACTGCTACAGTCTTGCTGGCCCTGACCTGGATAGCCCAATCTTGTCAGATCTCAAAACTAGCAGGGTTGGCCCTGGTTAGCATTTGGATGGGAGACCACCAAGGAATACCAGGGTTGGTATACAGAGGAAAATAATGGCAAACCACCTCTGAATGTCTCTTGCTCTGAAAACCCTGCAGGGAAAGCCATCAATCAGCTGTGGCTTGATGACACTTCCCACCACCACAATCCTTTTCTACATTGTTCCATTATAGCAAAGCAGAGGCACCATTTCCTCCATGCTGCTGATCACCCTAACAGTCAGGGCCTATAAATAATGCTTTGCATTTATATGGAATGTTTCCAGGGGTTCGCATCCACATAATTCCCAGTTTATTCTCTACAACAGCCTTGTAAAGTTGGTGAATTATCTCCCATCTTGCATGTTAAAGGCTGACAGAATAATCCCTCATGCCATCTGGGAAGCTGGGTGAGATTTGAGTGGGAGGTTTCCAACTCACACCTCTTAATCCATCAGAATTTAGCCCGAAGATAGTCCCACAAAGTTCAGGAGATCTTTCTGACCATCAGTATGTAGATTTGAATAAGCAAGATACTTTCCTGCCTAAGGCTTCAGGCAGTTCTTGCCAACGTACAACCTATATTGGCCAAAATGTGCACCAGCAGTAATAATTTCTATCTGTCCTGCATTAACAATGATCAGGCCTTTGTTAAATAGCACAGGAAGCTCACAGGCAATTTAAGCTTTATATGTAAAAATGTTCCCTATCACATTGCTGCAATCTGATGTAGCAATCAGAGTGTCAAACTAGGTTCTGGGAGACCCAGGTTTGAATCCCCAGTCTGCCATGGAACTTTGCTGGGTGATCTTGGGCCAGTCATACACTCCCCCCTCAACCTACCTCACTGTGTTGTTGTGAGGATAAAATGGAGGAGAGGAGAATGATGTTGGAGAGAAAGGTGGGGGATAAATGAAGTAAATAAATAAACACATCCATATATTCCTATGCGAACTCTCTTCCTGCAAGAGTGAGCAGAAACAAGACTAGTAGTCCACTGGCCAATTTTCAGTGCCCCTGCCATTAAGAGATCCTGAATATGAACTCTTATTTTGTAACTTCACAATACACTTGGTGCTAGAACCACAAGGATTTGGATTACAGCATGCAAGAGTGAGACCAGCCCACTCCTGTATAGTAGACACAGGTAAAATGGGAACAGAAAGGCATTTGGTACCTTTTGTATTTTGAAGAAGTGTTCTCTCACTCATAGAATGATTACATACATGCACACACGGAGACTTGCATAGCACAAACACGCCTGTGTAAACCATCAGATCACATTGTTTGGGAGAAATGTGAGCTTATAAATATTTTAAATAAGTCTACCCCAAAAAAGACACATTAAGGTGCTTTCCCTCTATATACACATTCCCCTATATACATATAAGGACCTTTTTTGCAGACACCACACAAATCTGTAAGATCATTATGTTCAGGCAGAAATCTCAGTGAAAGGATAGTGCCAGCCTATAGGTATGTATTCACACAGGCAAACAGACATTTTGCCTCATGTACAAAGAATATTCCCCAAGTGAGACTCCAGCACACCCCTGTGTAACAGAGAGACATAAACAGGGAAATTTTCCATTTACCACTTAATAACTTGGACATACATGTTTTAGCTCCGTCTCAATTTTAAATTACTTTTAAAACAACTTGTGTGTGTGTTGGAATCCAAACTGAGAGTTCTGTGTGTGTGTGTGTGTTTGTGTGTCTCTTACTATTCAGAGTAGAAACTAACACGAGGCTTCATCTTTGCAGGTATGTATATTTGGACCAGGTAACATCCTTTATGACCAATGCTTTTCATGTGGGTCTAGCGCCTTTGTGCCACAGTGCTGTCCCAATTGACTTGCTACATATATGAATGGAGACTAATTTCAGAACTCTAGTTTATGATCTCAGGTTGATACATTCTGATTTAAAGGATGACAAGCTTTTTCCTGAAAGCAGGACGGAAGAATGTACATTTTGAGCACTACTACCAATTAGCCACTAGTGTATATGGTAAGTTGACAGCTATGACTAGTGCATATCTAGACCTATCTGAAAATTAACATAACTTTATTGAAAGTTTTGTCTATATCTGCTCTATGGCATTCTTAGCTGCTTGTCTTTGTTGCAATGGATTGACATGACGATCCCTCTGGAAGCTTTCAGTAAAATAAGTGTGCATGAAAAAATATACTAAAAGCATTATCAACTATGTGCATATATAGACTTCCTTTATTTTTACTCCTACTGTCTTTCTATGACACACATGCCTCCTCCACAGTCTGCTATTTACATTTATATGCACATGCGAGAGTCCAAATATTAAATATTCACAGCCTATACCTATGGAAACATTATCAATTTATTACTTCAAGCTGCAGTGGTGGCATTATCTACCTTCTGCTCAGCATTGCAAAAATATCTCTCTCTGTCACACACAAATAAAATGTTACCAGCTGTAACTGCAGCAGATACAGACAAGACATGGACAAAAAGAATACTCTGTAAGGTAGCATTGGTTAGCATGAAATCCTGTAACCATTGCATACTGCTCGCCTAACCTCTGTCAAAAGCACAGTTTTCAAAGCAGGCAGTCCAATAGACAGAGTACTAATGTAGGTGCACACCTGAATACAAATTTTATTGACCAAATAAATTAGGCTGAAGTCCTCAGACCTCAGTGATCCAGTGGATAGAAAGATGGACATGGATTCGAATTCCTGTTCAGCTGTGAACTAGCTCAACAACCTTGAGCAAACCATTTACTCAGCTCCAGATCTCTATTGGTAAAATGGGACTGGTTGTAAACCATGCCCCCACATACACATATACACAGAGAAATAGTGTAAATGAAACAGATACTATTGTAAAGGAATCTGGATTGACTGTATGGGGATTGCTCTACAATCAGTACCTTAAAGACTCTGGCCTTTGATTTAATTTATCAGGAAGAGCTCTTATCAAAACACACCCCTTTGCAATTCACACTTAAGGTAATACCAGTATAACTGTGTGAGAATCAAGCTACCTGTCTTCATTTGTCATATGATACTTTGCACATTTTTTTGAACAAGAAATCTCATACTTCATTCTTTAAAATACATTCAGTATTACCTTGCAAGAATGGCATACCTTTTTATTTTTCACAGTTAATCTTTTAGCCTTTAAGGTGTCACGGGAATTTCCCCCCCTGCCCTAAAGATAATGGCCACAAACTGTGCTAGGAAAGGTGATTGTATTGCTAATTACCATCAATGACAAACAAGATAACATAAAGAGCCGGGGAGGGGAGGCTTGGAACTCTGTTTTGGCTGGATTTAACTTTGGTTGGAAGAAGACACAAAGGATTAGCAATGATCAATGTGACAGTTTAAGAGGTGATAAAGGTGTGATGTAGTATGAGGAAAAGAAGGGTCCATAAAGGGTCTAAGAAACAGAGATGTGAAAGAGAGTTGAAAAGGCAGCCATGCCACTTAAAACTGGCAGGGAACACTAAGCATACTTAATTTTAATTTTTTAAAAAATGTAAGTAGCCCCATTAGTCCATAGCAAATCCAAAAACAAATCTCTGCAATACCTCTTATTAAGACCAAGCGAAATAACACAACACAACACATCAAGCTGGTTGTAAGAAAAATAAATAAAATGAGGCGGGAGGAAAAAAAGGGAAATGAAAGAAAGGCCCAGATCTCTCCCCACCTTGCTTTTTGCTTTTTTAAAAAATTACCAGCCTGATGATGAGTACTGATGAATTCAAATGTCTGCTGTGTTATTTTGATTGGTCTTGATAAAAGGCATCACAAAGATTTTGTCTTTGGTTTTGGTAAGCTCTGTTGAAATCAACAGGACCAGCTTCCACAGGAACATAGTTTGCATCATTGTTTTAAAAGTAAAGGCAAGTCAATGAGAGATCATTGTGAAGATTTATTTGTCCTTAACTTTGACCAGCAAAAATCTAGTGGTTTTCATGAACAATTTTAGCAAAGAAAAATATTAAAGGAAAAGATTAGGTTTAGGCAATTTGGGAGTGAGGGTGGGATAAGTATAAAAAGGTAAAGGTTCCCTTGCTTGAAAGCCAGTCAAATCCAACTCTAGGGTTGCGGTGCTCATCTCTGTTTCAAAGCCGAAGAGCCAGCACTGTCTGAAGATGTTTCCATGGTCATGTGGCCGGCATGACTAAACACCAAGGTGCACAGAACGCTGTTACCTTCCCACTGAAGTGGTACCTATTTAAAAGGTAAAGGTTCCTTTGCTCGAAAGCCAGTCGAATCCCACCGAAGTGGTACCTATTTATCTACTTGCAATTTCTTGCTTTTGAACTGCTAGGTTGGCAGGAGCTGGAACTAGAGACGGGACATCACTCCATCATGCGGCACCCAGGTCTTGAACTGCTGAACTACTGACCTTCCACAGCCTGCAGTTCAGCGTCTTAAGCACTTGAGCCACTGCACCACTTATCTTATTAGAAGAAACCCTGATTTTGCATCAAGTAGTATGTGTATTCATTGAACCAAGATCAGAACTTTTTCTAAAGCACATTGGTAATGTTTGGATGCCCTAACCTAGATAGCCCAGGCTAACCCAGTCTTGTCAGTTCTCAGAAGATAAACAGGGTCAGCCCTGGGTATTATTTAGATGGGAGACCTCCCCCCCAAAAAATATCAGGGTTATGATGCAGAGGCAGGCAATAGCTCTTGCTTTGAAACACCTCTTGCTTTGAAAACCCTAAGAGGTTCCCATAAGTCAGCTGTGACTTGACAGCAAAAAAAAAAAATGAATGGGAAAGAGGGGACTGTATACAGAAGCTGTGACATAAATATAGAGATAGAATTTTTAATTCAATGAACAGTAGCAAGACATGCACTTAAAAATCAATTTAGGCATTGCTTGTGAATACAGTTTAACATAAGGGTGCCCTCCTGATTCAAAAAAACTATGTATGTTACTTTAAAAATATAATAATTGCTCTCAGACAAACCTAAACATTCAAAAAACATTCCTATGGTCAAATATGATAGAGAACTACATCTGTAAGTCAAATCCTCTGTTAGCCAGAAAGTGTGTCTGGTTTCTGAAGCACCCTCTCCAACTTTGTATTGCTGAGTAATATTCAAATGTGACATGACTTCATTCATGGCCAACATGGTGACATGTATCATCATGACAATGCCAAGTAGAACACCATGAGCCTAACATGGAGTCCTTGAATTAGAGCCGCACTAGAAGAATCACGAAGATAATCTAAATCCACACTTCGTGCCAATGCATTCCTAACGTTTAAACCCACATAATCCCACAAAGCCTCGTTGTCACCAAGACTGTAAAATGTCACAAAGGACACATCCAAAACCGACCCAAATTAGAAACTCAAAGCAAACACCAAATCTGCCCTCAAGAAAAAATTCCCAGCGAAATTAAATCAAAACACTAAGCAGCAGGGCTATTGGTGGTTTGGGGAGATAAGGATCAGCATCTTCAGTTGCAACCAGAAGCACACAAGGGAGGGATCAAGCCCAAAGATTTGAGCTTTGACATCCTGTGAAGGAGGAGGGCAGCTGCATTCTGCAGGGCATCAGAAACCTTTGGGTGTTTTTTCCAAGGAAGGCCTTCTGTTCATTGCTGTAGTGTTAGGACAGCCAGCCCCCCATTGCTAACCTCTGACTAATATACTTCTTTAAAATCTTCTCTAGAGTCCATGTATGTGCCGTTTCTGTTTCTTACTTTCTTTTAAAGAATGGCAAATCCTTTTCAAACACTCTGTAGGCTTTTAGAAAGAGAGGCCACAAGCATCTTCCTCGTTGACATCTTCAGAAGAAACACTGGGCGGGATCTCATAGAGGCATTGCTCTAACAGCGACACCATCCTCTGCTCTAAGGAGCCCGCTTCTGATACACGAGCGGAGCAGTCCTTCTCAGCGGGGAACGGCATCCCGTTTGTGGAATGAATTCTCTCCATTTCTTCCAAACCTTTATTCTGTTGTCTGTCCTTGGATTTAATTATTTTCTGAAATGACAAATGGACCACATCATAATCACAGGGTCGTAACCTGGGCCAGGCCTCCCCCTAGACCCCCAGCATCGGTAAAGTGCACCCGTTACCCCCCACCCCAATCCTTGGGCCCAGAGGATGATACTTGTGTTCCTTCTTATTGTTTTTCACTGTTTTACCCCCAACCAGTGACTCTGAAGCATCAAGAGAGTTTTCCACACAGATGTGCCTTCAAATGGAAAGCAAACACATCTGTAAATGGCCCATTTACTCTTTAGGTGCAACTTCAGGCAGGCATTGGCTCAGAATGGCTTTCACCAGTATCTGTTCACCTGCCATGTTACATATTGTGCTGTTCCACTGATGTTACATATTGTGCTGTACTGAAACATACTGAGCAATGAACCAAGTGTCAGAATTTGGAATAGTGAAGGCAGGAAAATCTACATTCCCCTCGATAACATTACTCAGTGGTATCACAGATGTCTGAGAACTAGTCATTCACTCCTGACTTTCAGTACTAACATGGCTTTTAAACTAACGTAGTCTTTAATTTTTTAATTTATAGACTTAAGTTTCTTGTTTATTTGTTTGCTTTCTGTTCTTAGGTGGATTGTTTTAGAGCCGATACACAGATGTTACCAGGTGATGTAAGTGCGTGGTTTTAAATTAAATACTAAATTGCAGTTTTGAACCCGGGGCTGAATATTTTAATATAAATGTATTTCTGGGGAAATCCACTGAGCACAAAGTGAAAGTTATTTAAGATTTTGAAAGACTTTATTTAGTAAAGGAGAGATAATTTATCCATTGGCTAAAATCTCTCTCTCTTTCTCTCTTTCTCTCTCTCTCTCCACCCTCTGTGTGTGTGTTTCTATGTGCGTGTGTAACAAAATCCATGCCATGAAGTGTGATTTAAATCACCAGTGTCATGTTTTTTGAATTACCACATCTGCCTTTGATGCTTATATAACAATTGTTTGTGGGGTTGTGGCTATGGATCACATTTCCATGCTTGTTTGAATGAACATCAGATCCATAGCGCACTGGGCACTGTGCATAAGTATGAAGTCATAGAGGGTCCATGAACTGAGGGAACAAATCTGTCAGCAACATATATATATATATATATATATATATATATATATATATATATATATATACACATACACACACACACACATTTATTGCTGGCCTCTCTCACTGAGACTCAAGGTGGATGACTCACTGTAAAACAAAGCAATCAAAATAGCACGAGACATTGAATAAGCAATACAACAAGACTAGGATAATGGAATTAGAAATAATGCAAAGAAGTATCAGACATGATACGTCAAAAATGCAGAACATGGAATTATAGAAATAGAAAACAATATAGCAAGCACTGGATGGCACATACAATAAACAGATAATACATACAATAGTGGCACAGACTACAATTCTGATTTCTTTTATAAAAGTGCTCTCCAATCCGGACCCGTTTCGTTATACTATAGTCCTACTCCCTTCTTTAAAATATCCTCTCAAACCATTCTGTTTTACATCATGTGCCGAATGGCAGAAGCATGGGAGCCCTCCTGACTCCCTCAGGCAGACCGTTCCACAAGGCGGGAGCCACAATAGACAATACATGTGCACGGGCAGCAGGCTGGAACCTTCAGAAGGCTTTGCTCAGATAAGAGAAGCTGTCATGGTGGAGCATACCAGGAAAAGCAGTGCTGCAGATGTGATAGTCTATGTGATAGCCAGTACCTTGAATTGAACCTAGTGACTGATAAATCAATGAAGTGTCCAGAGAGTATAATATGCATATTTTGCCTAGCTCTCAATAGTTTAACTGAGCTGCAGTATTCTGTACCAAATGGAATTTTTAAGTTGATTTCAAGGCCAGATCCATGTAGAAGGCATTACAGTAGTCTAGTCTCAAGGCTGCAGTGGCATGGTCCCATGTAGCCAGCCTATCTGAGTCAAAGCGGGGAGCCACCTAGCAGAGCTAAATGAAGTTAAGAAACTTTTGCAGCTGCATTAACTTGCTTCTCCTGCAATCATGTTGGGTTCACTATAACCCCTAGGCTCTTAACTGAGTCAGCAAGGGTCAGATGAACCCTGTCAAATGTGGGAAGTACAGTGTCCTTCAAGGCTTTGCCTTTTCCAGCTAGCAATACGTTCCGTCTTACCAGGATTCAGTTTCAACTTGTTTGCTCTTAGCCACTTAATCACAGCAGTCAGGCAGTGGCTCAAGATCTCTACTGCATCATCAGGTGATTGGTGTACAGAAATATAGAGCTGGGTGTCATTGGGATGTTGATGATATCTCACTCTAAAACCACAAATTATTTATGCTAAGGATTTACAGACAGATCGACTAGCATGGGGGATAGGACCTAGCCTTCAGGCCCGTAGTGCCGGTAGGGCCCACCGGGCGATGTCCCTTGTCAAATCTGCCCTGCCCCCTCTCTGACCCTGGGGTGACCCTGGGTGGGCAAATGGCAGTCTGGTTTGGGCCTTGGGAGGGGTCTGGTGTCCTCGCCCTCCCCCCATGCACAGGGGATCCAGGCACTTCTGTTACCTTTCTCCTTCAGAGAGGCTGACCAAAGTGCTTGGGAAGCCGCCAGAGCTGGATAGCAAGGCAAGCTGCCTGCCGTTGCCCATGCCTTTCCCCAGCTCAGTGGTAGCAGCACCACCAGCAGAAATTGCACCGCTGCTTCCTTCTCCTGAGCCTGGCTTGCAAAGTGCCTCAGGGTGAACTGAGGTCAGCTGGGCAAGGGTGCTCCTTAGCCACAGGGTCTCTCCCGCAATGATGCTGAATTCATGGCTGCACGCAGAGGAGAAGGAGGGATGCCGCTGCTTCCCCTGATAAGTGAGTACCACTGCTTCCAGCTCTCCGGCCAGGATGGCTCTCTCCTGGGACCCCTCCCCTCGGGCCCCTGCTGCTAGCAGTCCTCAGCTCTTCCGAGGGGATGAGACTGTTCCTGACATTGCCATTCTGGGGAGAAGAACAAGAGACCTTGAATAAAAAGACTGAGCAGACAGGAAACCGGGGCACAAAGGAGCTAATAAAAGAAGGGGCTGTGGGGAAAAGTTAAAATTTAACCTCCCAAAAGGGGGGGGAGCCATACAGTTTTGTCTGTGCAGGGTGACAGGAGTGCTATGGAGATAAGGTAGCTAAAGGATGCAGGTAAAGTAAACCATGAGATGATAAATACGGGTCATGCCACATAATGGGTCCTACAACATAATGAAGCTGGAGAAAAGGGGAGCTAAAGAGAAAACAGGACTGGAGCAAAGTCTCAACCAGAGAGTATGTACAGGAAGAACTATGACTATTGGAGAAAAGAAAGTGGACAGGCTTGGAATATCTGGAGAACTGTGGACTAGAGAGTGGAGGTCATTGGGCATCTAGGTCCAGAGTTAAAACTGACTGGCCTAGTGTGCCTTTAAAAGGTTTTCCAGAAGGTGAATGTTGCCAGTTCTAGCGGCATTGCAACCTGGTGACCCGAAGGGTATAACGAGAGCCAAGAAGCAGTGTTTGTGTTGGAAGACTGAATTTCACACATCCATTCAAACCACCTAACCTATTCTTGGGATTCATGCTTTTAAAGTTTTAGGACCATACCATATAAGGAGTGATACTCAGTTATTTCATAATGTTTCCACTCAGCTTAAGTAGCAAAAGACATTTGTATGGAAGAGGAAGAAGTAATAGGGCCAAGAAGGGAGTACCATGCCATCAAATTTTAGGATTAATTATACTGGCTAGTCTTTCAACTGAATTACACATCAAAATGCAATTTTTAATTCAAAATTAAATGGAACTATCCTCTGTGACAAAGTTGCAGCCCAAATGGCACTGCTGTAAAATATTTCCATTCGCCTTATGATTAACTTATTCAATGGTTACCAACCTCCAGGTGGGACCTGGAGTCCTCCCAGAATTACAATGGGTTTCCAGAGATCAGTTCCCCTGGGAGAAATGGCAGCTTCAGAGGGTTAACTTTATAAAATTACATCTCAGCTGAGCCCTCAAAACTCAAGCTTCTCCAGGCATCACCCCAAAATCTTCAGGAATGCCCCAAATTAGAATTAGCAACCCCACCCCCCAAAATGGAGAAAAGTACATGGTAACCAAGAAAAGGTACAGTGGCCTGCAATTATAATACGAATGTGTATATGATACATTTATTTATTGGAGATATTTGTAACCTGCAACTCTTAACCAAAATTGGTTCTCAAGATACCTTACAGTAAAGTAAAACATAGTATAGAAATTGAAACAATAAAATATAACTCCTATAAAAGTTACACAGAACTCTCCTAAGACACACCAAAATGTGGCAAAAAATCTAACTACAGTTTTAAACAGCATAAGAACATGAGAAGAGCCCTGCTGGATCAGACCAGTGATCCATCTAGTCCAGCATCCTGTCTCACACAGTTGCCAACCAAGAAAAATGGTCAGCATGATATCACACATGTCGTCTTAAAATCAGTTTTTATTCACTCAGTCAATTCACTCAATCAATTTATTCAGTTTATATGACCAGAGGTCTCAAGCATAATTAGACAAATTACAAGTATAAATCCAACAGGTATAATACATTGAAATTTCTAAAATTAGTACAAAGCTATCACTATAATATAGATGATAAAAATTAGGTTTAAAACTTTAAAAGAAATACAAGTAAAAAGTAAAACCTTAAATTTAAAATCCAATATTAAAATCTAAAAAGGATTTAAATCCAAAGTTCATCAACAAAATGAGGCCTCTCCATTATAACAAGATTATTTACATTTCAAGGAAATTATAATTGCCAGATACCGTGCTACTGAATAGTTATTTCAGGGACTGTGTCTGCCGATAAAAAAGAAACCACCCATGACTCCAGTGGAAGATGATATTTAGATATAATTGCATGAATCCATAAGAGCTGACCACAGAGAACAAAAAAGTAGAAGGTGCACCATGGTCTCAGTCGCACCAGACACACAAGCACATAGCCAGTCTGAATAGGAAATTTGTGCAAAACGTCTTGTTAGCTCTGCGGGTGGAAAGGCATTTAACCTTGCAAGGATAAATGCACACCTATGAGAAGGAGCAGTGAGATAGCTTAGATATGCAGGAAGAGGGATCCCTAGAGCGAGAGGAGAAAAAAAAGCAAATGGTTTAAAAACCTGGTGGCATATAAATGGTAAAAACAGATCTCCAGAAACAAACAACATCAAAACAGGAAAAATTTGTACACAACAAAAGGTTAGCCAACAAAATTCATGGGAAAATAAATATATTTCAGCCCGACAGACAAAACTCAAAAGATTTGCCTGCAGCAGGCAAATAGATGTAGGGAAGGGATTCGGCAGTTGGAGACCATGATTGAGAAAGCCCTGTCTCTTCTCATTGGCTGTCCTGCTTCTGATAATGGGAACAGGTGGAGGTAGTCCTCCAAAGAAGACCTCACTTGAAAGGCAGGTTCATATGTGAAAAGACAGGGTGTTTTGGTTTACAGTTTAAAATCAGTTCAGTTCAACAAGGCTTATCTCTAATCAGGGACCTTAACAGATTACAACTTCCACATTACTCCAGCCCAGCACAGAATTAGCTATATCACATTAGCCTATTAAAAATTTGATACACTTCTAAATTTCTTATAGGTAAAAGAAACCCCATCCACAACAATTGCAGAAAAGTGTTCAACACTTATTATGGAAGTGGTGCTTTTGATGAAACATGGTGCTGAAGTTGCCAAGAAGAGTATCTTCAGCACAGAGGAGAGAGCTGAGCATTCTGATAGATAGATAGATAGATGAATGGATTCAAAGTCCTTTTAAAGACTATGAAGTCCTCCTTTCTCCCTTTTCGCTGAAAACTCCCTATTGAAATGAAAGGCTCCTCTGTCCTATCAATGTCAATGGGGTTTTGTCATTTATGAAAAGCTTAATCAAAGTAGCTACTAAGCATGCTGAGTGGTGCCTGGTCAGAGTTAAATATCTCAGCTGTTCCAAACTATTTTGATTTGAAGTTACTTCAAGGGTTTAGAGGGCTAGCCATCCTTGGAAATCGCTTTCTTCCTCTTCCTTTCTAAAGACATTATTATTCAAAATTATCTATATGATGCTACAAAACTAATACGTTGGGGAGGGATTTTTTTTTGATCAACAAAGGTTTATTCAAGGTTTTCAACATGTAATAAAACAAGAATATAACAAAAACATGATGAGAAGAGCAAAAGGAATAACAACCAACATTTGTCAACATTTTCGAAATACTTAAGGAGGTATCGTTATGCTACTTTAACCTAGCATCTATCTTGCTGCTAACTTCAGTTCATTAATAGGTTAGCAGCTTTAGCCTACATGTTGCATTAAACAATTCTATATTCAGAAACAAAGCCAGTATTTATCATTAGCAAAAGAGGGAACCACTTCCTTTTCTGAGAGAAACTGATTGGAAACCACGTGCTTACAAGTGGTATTTGATAATCCTTGCTAGTGTGATTAGCTATGCCATCTGCTATTTTTCCCATTTGGGGAAGGATTAAAAACCACCTCAGTGTATTAGCATCTCTATGTTAAAATGTACACCTTACTCTGGAAACCTCCAGTTCTAAAATCCCAGGTGTGTGTGGTGGGGAATAGGAAGATTCTAGCTACTGTGGGGGTCATGTTTGAAACAGAATTTCAAGAGGTTTTTTTTTTTTTTTTACAGAATAGCTTTTCTCATGAGAGGTTAATTTTACTGTCATCCCATATTTACAAAAGAAAGGGATAAAATCCTGCAATTAAACTGTTAAAGTAAACTGTGGCACAATTACAGCAATCTCTTTGTTTGCATTTTGACTTATATTGTTTCTCAGATTGAGAAAAGCCAACTTGAGAATCTGAACCATCTATTAAAGTTTTTTTAAATAACTTTGATGGTTTAGTCTATGTGTTTGGCCTGCCCTTTGGACTGGGGGTAGACACTGCCCATTGGATGGATTGGGGGTAGGCATGAACTGGCTCATGAATTAAAGTTTGTGATGAATTTTGGCCAGTTCGTGGTTCACAAACTGAAGTTTATGGCAGGTCAACTGGAATGAGCTTTCCACAGACTTTCAAGCAGTTCATGGAGTTTCATCCTGGTTCATGAATGGATATACTACCAGAGAGACTGCCTCCCCTCAAACAAAATGTTTACTGAACTTCAAAGCAAGGGGGGATCCAGCCTTGGAAACACTGTTGCTAATTTCAAACTAGTCATGTCAGTTTCAAGAGGGTTCTTTCCCCCTTTGCCAGCCTTCCTTTGTGTTCACTTCAGATTTTCTTTCACAGAACTTGCCAAATTCCCCTCCTCATTTGTGACTCTGTGCTTCGATATCAGTCCTTTTAAGCTTCCAAAGCCAGTAGCACTGGGTTTTGCTGAGCATTCTGCACACTATAACTAGTTGTGCTTGGCTTGCAACCCCCTTCCCCGGCTTGGAATTCTTGTGTCTCTGTTTTGTGATCAGTCCTTTTAAGCTTGCAGTGCCAGTGGCACTAGATTCTACTAGGCATTCTGTACACTGAACTGGTTGTGCTCAGCTTAAAAAAAGTCCCCCCTTCAGTTTGTACAGCAAGGATTCTCTGGTTTGACATTAGTCCTCTTTTACTTGCATTGCTACAGTGGCACTGGGTTCTGCTGGGCATTCTGTACACTGAACTGTTTGTGCTGGGCTTGCAACCCCCCACTTGGATTGTGATTCTGTACTTCACATCAGTCCTGTTGAGCTGGCATTGCCACAATGGCACTGGGTTCTGCTGGGCACTAGTACATTGCACTGGTTCTGCTGGACTTGCATCTCCCCTTGCATGGAGAGTGATTCTGTGCTTCACATCAGTCCTGTTGTGCTGGCATTGCCACAATGGCATTGGACTCTGCTGGGCACTCTTTGATTACACTGCTACTACTGGGCACTGTGTACATTGCACTGGTTCTGCTGGGCTTGCAAAAATGCCCCCTTTCAGTTTCTACTACAGAGAGTGCATGGTTAGACTTTAGTCCTGTTGGGTTTGCAGTGCCACAGTGGCATTGGTTCTGCTGGACATAATACACTGGTTCTGCTGGGCTTGCGAAAATGCCCCCACCTTCAGTTTCTACTGCAGAATATTCTCTGGGACTTTGATTCTGTTCTGGACTTGTATTGACCTTGCTTCTTCTTCTTCTTCTTCTTCTTTTTTGCTGTTTTCCCCCTCCTTTGGAAATAATGGAGGATGGTGGCACATTCTTTTGGGCGGGCTGTAACTCAGACCCCTAGTTTACAATAGGAAAATGAGTATGGCAAGGATGTATATTGTCACCCTGCTTATTTAATTTATATGCAGAGTATATCATGCAAAATGCCAGCCTGGGTGAATCACAAGCGGGAATTAAGATTGAAGGGAAAAACAGCAGCCTCAGATACGCAGACGATACCACTCTAATGGCAGAAAGTGATGAGGACCTAAAGACCCTCTTGCTTAAGATAAAAGAGGAGAGCACAAAAGTTGGCTTGAAACTCAACATCAAAAAAACTAAGATCATGGCATCTGGCCCCATCACTCCTTGGCATATAGAAGGGGAAGTCATGGAAGCAGTGACAGAATTCACATTCCTGGGAACCAAGATCACTGCAGATGGTGACTGCAGCCATGAAATTAAAAGACGCCTACTCCTAGACAGGATAATAAAAAGTAGAAACATCACACTGCCAACAAAAGTCTGCACAGTCAAAGCGACGGTATTCCTGGTAGTAATGTATAGCTGCGAGAGTTGGGCCATAAGGAAGGCCGAGCCCGAAAGAATAGATGCTTTTGTATTATGGTGCTGGAGAAGACTCTTGCGAGACCCTTGGACTGCAAAGAGATCAAATCAGTCAATCCTGTCAAACCTGACTGTTCCCTGGAAGGACAGATACTGAAGCTGAAGCTCAAATACTTCGGCCATCAAATGAGAAGGGAGGACTCACTGGGGAAGACCCTGATGCTGGGAAAGATTTAAGGTAACAGAAGAAGGGGACAGCAAAGGATGAGATGGTTAGTGTTACCGATGCAACAAACATGAAATTGAGCAAACTTTGGAGGATGGCAAAAGACGGGAGGGCCTGGCATGATGTGGTCCATGGGGTCATGAAGAGTCAGACTTGACTGAGCGACTGAACAACAACAACAACTCAGACCTCATAAATCCCATCCTCACCAAACTTGGAGGACAGGTAGAGGAAAGTCAGCCAGAGATTGCCTGCAAGTTTGATGCTGCTAGCATGTGGGTTTTTTTCTAATACAGGGGTGTCAAACATGCGGCCCAAGGGCCAGATCAGGCCCCTGGAGGGCTTCTATCAGGTCCACAGTGGAACTGGCTGTCTTCTGCTTCTTCTTCCAGTTCTGCTGCTGCTGCGTCATCGTAGGTTTGCAGCTTACAGATACACACCTGAACAGCATACTCAAGACTGCAACAGCACAGACATTTTGATGCAATAATTCAGAGCAAGAGGTGTCAGTTATCAGACACTGTTAAATAAACAAAATATTGCAAGAGTGCTAATGTTTTAAGCATGTTTTTATCTTGTCAAAAAAACCCTTTGTGTTTGTGTCCTTTATAAAAAGTTGATAACTCCGCTACCTGGCACTACATTTCATGACACACGTGGCCCGGCCCAACAAGGTCTCATTTATGTCAGATCCGGCCCTCATAACAAATGAGTTTGACACCCCTGTTCTAATGCATCATGAACCTCACAAACTGAACTGGTTCATTTAGCTTTTAAAAATTCATGATGGTTCATGGTTTGCAAACCAGGCATTCTATGAACCATGAACCACCATGAGCCGCATCCCCAGTTCATACCCATCCCTAGTAGATAAGACTGAAGAATGTAACAGAGATGCCCCAGTCAGAAGCAAATTGTTTCATCCGAATTAGCAAAAGGAACATGTTCACAAATTAGTTCTTTAGGAATACCACGATGTGCAAACAATGCTTTCAATGTCCGCTACAAGCATGTCTGCTGTCTTATCTGGCAATAACATAGCTTCATGATAATTTGAATAATAATGAACTAAAAGATAGGTTTGGGCATTGAGATAAAAATGATCAGCAGCCAGTTTGAACAAAGGCAAGTCTGGGATCTCCTGTGAGGTCTTTGCCTCTCTGCAGTTGCTAGGCTGAAGTTCCTGGCTTGGTGCCAAATGTTCAGCCATGCTCAACCCACCGCCCTATGTGAGCATTTATTTTGATTTGATGAGCCCATACTTTTGACCTCTGCATGACTTGAGGTGGGGGAGTGAAACAGGGTCAGCATGTGAAACCATGCCCCTTTAGGAATAATTATTTTAAAATCTATAATAAATTAGTCTGATTTGGTTTCTGAGTAGCCAGTAAGATCTAAGATCTGGTTTAATATGCTTCCTTCTGCATGGCCATCCTCGGATATGCTGGGCTCTAAGGGCCTGTAATTCATGGTCTGCCTTAACAATAAATCATGGAGAGGTTCCAGGTCCACTGGACTGTAAATTACTTTCTCCACATGAATAGGATCTGGGGCAGAGGGCACACAGATCATAATAGCTCTAGATGTCATATTTTTGAAGTTATAAGAGCGTCCTTTGTAGACACACAGGAGCATTCCCAATGAGTTTGGAAAAGATTGCTTCTAAGGGTTTTTGGTGTCACTGGACTATCATTTGAGTGTCAAACACATACTGGCGGTATACAGTCACAGCAAACACAGTTGCCAGAAGTTCCTTTTCAATCTGTGTATAGTTTTGCTCAGCCTGTGTCAGTGTTCTAGCAGCACATGCTATAGGTTGTTTCTGCTGAAACAGTCATGGTCCTAAACTATCTTTGGATATGTCTACATGTATTTCCAGCTCTTCTCTTGAAACAAAATCCTGGAGCACAGAGCAGTTGTGATCGCCTGTTCGAAGTTATCCAAGACCTTCTGATGGTCATGCCTGTTACAGAGAACAGCTTATCTTAACAGGGTGCTCAGGGGCACAGTCAGTCACCCATTTGGAGTCTATAGTGCCAGCCAGGTACTGTATATTCTCTAGGAATCTTTGAAGGCCTTTCTTGTCCTTGGGTGGAGGCATCTGGTTGATAGCCTCCACTTTGTCTTTATCAGGACTGACACCATCTTTGGTTGATAGCCTCCACTTTGTCTTTATCAGGACTGACACCATATACTTGACTCTTCCGGCAAGGAACTGGATCTTGACTTTATTAAACTTCACACCTCTTTGTCACGCTCTGTCAAAAACACAAGGCTGCATACTCTTCCTTAGTTGCTGCTGGGACAATCATGTAATCTACAATGATGTGGGTACTTGCAATGTCACCAAAACATCCATGATCCTTTTGTTGAAATGCCTCTCTTGCTAACCAGATGCCAACAGGAAGTCTTTTAAAGTGATACCTGCCCCATGGGGTATTTAAAGGTGCAAACCTGCTGATTCTTTACCCCATTTAACCTGCCAGTAGCCACCTTTTTCCTTGAGGATGGTAAATCACTTTTTCCTAACATTCTCAACAGTGGAGACACAAATGTTGCCTCACTACTGTTTTATTAAGATCATGTGATTCAGATCAATGCTGTAGTGATCAATGTGACCTTTTGTGTGATCGCTAGACTGGCTGAGCAAAGGAGTGGGCTTAGTCACTTTTTTGATGACACCCTCAGCTTTCAAATGTTCCTACACCCACGGACATAAATATGGTGAATGCCAGGACATTGACCCAGTCCTTCAAAAAACATCTGTGTAGTGTTTGAAAACTGCATCTCTCAATGCAGGTTCTATGTGAGGCTCTGTACGGACTTGCCCAAGTAAATTTAAAGGCATGCATCTCTTCTGAATAACGGAGCATCATCATTTTCAGCTATACAGAAAGTCAATTCAGCTTCTTTAGGGCCTGCTGTGCAATGCGTCAAAATTGCCCCCTTTGGTTTAATGCAGGCATCTCCAAAAGTAACCAGTGTAGCCTGCATTTGAATATAGCATGTTTTACCTTTCAGAGTTTGGGCTACTACAGATGGGATGGTGTTCGGTTCTGCTCCACTGTTCAGTTTAAAAGATATTGGTAGGACTACTATTACAACCATGCATTAGAATGATCACTATCCCTGGAAAAAGTTGATTTGACATAGAACCCATAAACAGCTTTGCATTGTTTCCCTTCAGCCTGCATACTTTTGCATAATGATTTTTCCTTGTTTGTGGTTGCTAGGGCAGTTGCTTGCAGTGGATCTTTTGCTGGGAGTTTGCCTTCCTTGTACAGGGAGCTGGGGTAGTTCTATATTTCTGAATGCTAAACTGCATACAGGGGGCTGTGGTTAAGATGCTGAAACTGCAGACCAGAAGGTCTGTAGTTTGGCAGTTTGAGACCCTAGTGCTTCATGACGGAGTGAGCTCCCGTCTCTGGCCCCAGCTCCTGCCTGCCTAGCAGTTTGAAAGCAAGAAATTGCAAGTAGATAAATAGGTACCACTTTTGTGGAAGGTAACAGTGTTCTGTGCACCTTGGTGTTTAGTCATGCCGGCCACAAGACCACAGAAATGTCTTTGGAGAGCGCTGGCTCTTCAGCTTGGAAACGGAGATGAGCACTGCCCCCCAGTGTCAGATTCAACTGGCTTTCGAGCAAGGGAAATCTTTACCTCTAAACTGCATACAACATTGCTTCTGCACACATAGCTCTGGCCTGAACACTAGTAAGACCTTTTATTCTGCAAATATTTATTTATTTTATGCTTTAGATTTCTAGATCACCCAGTCCCTGAGTTCACAGGGCTCTGGGCGATGAACAATGATATGATAACATCATAACAATGTTAAAATTATAATATAAATTTACCTTAAAATACTCCAGACACTGCCCCCTGCAAGAAGATATACAGTGGCTCCTGGTCCAAACACTGAGATCCATTAACTAAGTCAACAAATGTGCTTTTCTCTAGAAGTGTTGTTCCGAAACGTAAATTTGGGCATGAGCATTAAAAGTATTACTTGCCACCGATTCTTGAAGGAGCTCAGTTATGAGGTTACTTCATTTTCTCCTCAGAAAACTCTAACCAAAAGGTTTTTTGTTAGTGACAAGAATCTAAATAGATTCTTGATACGAAAAATATTGCTAGCAGGCATCATCAAATCCTCTCAGGTGAAAAAAGAAAAATAGAGAGTTCTCTAATCTAAAAGCAAGCATACTAACTGGTCACACCAAGGAAGGAAAGGATTATATGCTTCCTGTGACTAACACATATTAGAATAATGAAGATTTAAAAAATTTTATTGGAAATTCATAAAGCCAAGCCTCATTTTTGCTTTTTCTCTAATACACAAGAATGCTGAAGCCTTCTTTCGCACCCAAGAAACGTGTGATACGAATAGAAGCTGAAGCTTTAATACTCAGTGTTCAAGAAGAGTAGTAGTAAATATCAATAATAAACGCTTGCAACCTGCTTGAGCCTGAGGAAACATGGGAGCGGAGAAGGTATGTAAAGTGTTAAATAGATCTCTCTTTTTCAGCCAAATGCACCTCACAGTTGGTTCTGAAGGTAAAACGTGACTCTGAGCTCCTTGGAAAAGAAGACTAGGATACAAATTTAACCAATGCTCATACCTGTTTTTGACTTCTAAGTACCAATAACAGAGGAGGCTGAGGATAGTATAAAAGTTCTGAACCGTCTTGCCACGTTGGAGGTATTATATTTTTTCCTTTATCTCATTCATAACTTTTTGTAATGGTAATATTAATACTTGTTTGAGATATTTGTAATTTGTTGCTGTCAACCCATCTCGTCCTGGTGCTTTATCCTTCTTCATGTTCTTTATTGCTTGAGAGATTTCTTGAATTGTTATTGTTTGATTTAGTATTTTTTTATGTTCTGATATAAACTTTCTTCTGAAACAGACTTCTTTTTAAATAATCTGTCAATTTTTGAAGACCTTAGATGAATCAGCATACCAGGAAGCAAAGCTGAAACGTCCTTGTTGTTTTTTCCCTCTACTTCCTTGTTGCTCCCCCTCCCTTTCTCCCTTTCTCCCTCCCCCTTCTCCCATTCTCATTTATCACCTTTCTCCCCTGCCTTTTAATTTTAAAATTTTTAAAAATTTTAATAGGAAAAAATGTTGAGTTGGTGATATATTGATGTATCTGACTTAATGATTAGAAGATAAACTACCTTTCTCATTTATACAATATTAATTCAGAATAGTCATTACTTGCTTTGTTGTTGTTGTTCAGTCGCACAGTCGAGTCCGACTCTTCGCAACCCCATGGACCAGATTACGCCAGGCCCTCCTGTCTTCCGCTGTCCGCTGAAGTTTGCTCAATTTCATGTTCGTTGCATCGATGACACTGTCTAACCATCTCATCCTTTGCCGTCCCCTTCTTCTTTGACCTTCAATCTTTCCCAGCATCATTACTTGCTACATTTAGCTTTTTTAATAAGAAGAATACCATTTAATAAGAATACCATTATCTAATAAGAATAAGAATAATAAGAATAATATCATTATTTATTTTAATGGACATACACTCTAGCTGAATTAAATAGTATAAACTTTGTTGTGCCTTTGATATATACATAGCGAATGGTATATGGAAATAATATATGGAAAGTGTGTACAATATTTTTAAAAAGAGAAGAGCGAAAAGGAACCTGTCAAAGAGAAAAAGAAATAAGGAGTAGAGATGAAACAGATAAGGACCAGAAAACTGAAGAAATGGTGGAAAAATCATCATAAACCTTGGCACACCAAATGCAGCAATCTAAAGAAAGAACTCAGAAGACCATTCAAAATTCACAGAAAAAAATCTTAAAGAATATCCTGAGTATATTCAAGCATCTGAAGAAAGAACCCAGAAGAATATCTGAGATGTATGTCAAGAGACATCAGGTGGACTATCAGAAATTAACTGAAATTACAAGAACAAACAGAAGAAATTATAAAAAGCAAAAAGATAATGAAAAAAGCAGGATCTTCAGATTGAGAAGGCAGAACAAAGAACTGAAATTCTGGAAACTCAAAGCAGATCTAATAACCTGCATTTTAGAGGAATTCCAAAGGACTTTGGGAGGCCAAAGTTGGATTAAAGCTTTCGTGATTTACTACAGAATTATTTGAAGGTAGAATATTTTCCTGATTTTTAGAATGAATTCTAGATTTACATTTCAAGAATAAGCTATCATGAGATATACTGGTTCAATTCATCTACAAGAAAACGCGAGACACAATACTAAAGAACCAAAAGAGACACAATACTAAAGAACCAAAAGAATCACCACTCATGGTTGTAGGAAAAGAAGTGCAGATCTTTCAGGATTTACCAACAAGTGAGTTAAAGAAATGGAAAGACTTTGATTTCTTGAGACAGATTTTACAAAATAAAAGAATATGCTGTTTCCTGGTGCAAAGCTCACGTCCTATGCCAGCTGCTCCAAAATGGGTGCCCCCAGAATAATCGCACAGGTGGACACTGATGCCAGACTGCACCCAAAAACAATCTTTGGTCCACCTCAAATAACACATCCCC
This sequence comes from Gekko gecko, assembly GCA_029375565.1. NCBI lineage: Eukaryota > Metazoa > Chordata > Lepidosauria > Squamata > Gekkonidae > Gekko > Gekko gecko. The sequence goes on from JAPDNY010000003.1 coordinate 49,427,838, forward strand.
ACACTTTGGAGACTGTCCCCTGCAAGGAGACACACAATGGTGCCCAATCGAAACATTGGTTCTAGCACCACAACCTTCTACTTGGTTGCCCCCCAAAACCTTGTATAATTTTTTTAATAAAGAACTGGAATGACTGTATGGCCTCTGCACCCCAAAATAAAGTTTGGATCACCAGACATCATATCCCCCCCATGTTTAGGGGGTTCTGTCCTCCAAGAGGACATGTTGTCAGAAGGCTGAAGCTCTGTATTACCGTTTACACTATATTCATTGTTCATTGTTTACTATCTTGTCTCTTGCTTTTGCACTTGCGTAGATATGCCGGCTGTAACGTGGGAGACTACTCTCTTGCCGCCTCGTCTTATCACGGTGGCCTTGACGAATAGGCTTTGGAGCGTTCCTCAGTCTGCGGAATTTTCCAGTCCTACGTGACGGGGGCAGGGGGTAGTGCTCCCGGGCATTAAGTAACACTCCCGCCGGGAGTTTTCCCGTGCACGCGCTAAAAGTTCATTTGCTAGTTTTGGCTTTGCATCATACTATATCAGTGTCTAGCTGACCCCATGAAGCTATTCCTGACAATAGCCGTATTACTGTGGGCAACAACCTTGTATTCCAATAAAGCATATCTCTATCTGAAGAATGTCTGGACCTACTTGCTGTTGAGCCTGACACATGTGTTGTTTCCTGGTCCAAAGCCCACTTCTTGTGCCAGCTGCTCCAAAGTGGAGTACCCCCAGGACAATCACAGAGGTAGCCACTGGGGCCAGGCTGCACCCCAAAGCAATATTTGGAACACATCCTAAACAAATAAGCAAAGTGATCCTGCAAGGTAAGTTATGCTGAGAAGCAAAGGTTTCCCTTGCTTGAAAGCTAGTCAACTCCAACTCTAGGGGGTGGTGCTCATCTCCGTTTCCAAGCCAAAGAGCCAACATTGTCCAAAGATGTTTCTATGGTCATGTGGCCAGCATGACTTCTACCAAGACTACCACTCTGTCCATTACATTATATTGACTTTCAAAAACATGAAAAATTCACTACAGAATGATTTTATTTAAGGCTGAATCCTATGCAACCCTCCTTGGGAATAAATCCCCCACACAATGGGACCAACATACAACTGAACATGCACAAGATTTGGCTCCAAATAAACAACTTACACCACTACCACCGAACTCTCAATTGAAAGGTAATGTTAGAACACAGGATGTGGTGACAATAAAAAACCACCATGATTTGGGGCAGGAAGCCAAAATGATCTTAGAAGACTACTCCTCCTTGCTGAGGGATTGTTGTTGGATGACTGCAAACTGTAATAACATATATATGACTGAATAGATTTTATTATACAACTCAAAGGCTGCGGGTGAATCCTGATACTTTTTTTTTTGCAAAGTGGCAAATTACCACAGTAATTTGTGTAGACAAATTACCACAGTAAGTGAAGACAAATTACCACAGTAAGTGGTACCACAGTCTGTAATGCCCTGCTAAGCAGTGAAAAGAATGTCACTCTGTCCTCTTTCTGATGAGGTAAACCCCATCATGAGAATCTATAAATGACCAGTTGACCTAACAGTCATGTGTACAATATGATAAATTAATCACCGGGTGAACTACTCCAAAATGACTCACACTTGTCATGACCAGTCAGTAAAATGTTCACCAGCAACTGACCAGTTCTGATCATTTGTGGAGGACCAAGAGACATCAGATGCTACAATCAACCCAGCACAGCCCCCCAGGCTGGACAAATAGGCTGAAGTGTGCACACTGGACTTGTGCATTGATCAAGCACCAAACTGCACTTTCTATACATCAGCACTACAAGAATAGTGTGTCCCTCTGTAACATCCACCTAGCTATGGACCACAAAGAGTATTTAATACTGTGAATTCTTGTAAAAATAATGTTTTGAAACATGGAAATATGCTTAACCCTGTGCAAATCATGCTACTATTATAAAATGACTGTGGCCCTAGGCCTCAGTTCTCTATTTGTTTTCTCCAGAAATGGTTCCCTCCAAAATATATTCTGGTCCCCGCTGTCATAGTATCCCTGTTCACATGTTACAATTAACACATATACAGCCAATATAGAATGTACACTTGATTTTTTAAATAAGTACGTTGAGTAATTCTTGGGTGAGTTTCAATGCCTGTACAGCTGAACATTTTATACAAACTCCACATTTGTGTTAGTAATGGTCCCTGGTTTCATTTGCAAAGTAAACACACATTGGCTCTTTCTTACAAGCAGATCCATGTATGTGCCTTCACTGTAACACGCACAGGGCTGGAACATATTATTCCCCCTTTAAAATTTTTCCTTTGCTTTGTCTCTTGATATAGTCATTGGCATCATGGTGTCAAAAACCTTTTTCTGAAGTCTTTGCTTGTACTTTAGGCTGCAACCATTTTAATTTATTCCGTCTTGAGATTTTTGGTTTTATTAAGTTGGTGTAGGCTTCCCTGCCCCCTTTTGTAAAAATTATTTGACTTAAAATGAGAGGAGTAAAGGCTTGGTTGCCTGATAAGGTATGCAAGTGCATTCTTTCTGGGATTTCCTGGCCTGACAACTAGCGGGAGATTGGGAGGACTGCAATGGCATGCCATGACTTCTGGTAAAAACCTGCAAGTGATGTCATGCCTCTTTAGGTATCACAGGAAACTCTATGGTGATTACTAGAGAGGCATGATGTCACTTATGCTTTTTTCCTGGAAGTGACATCACACAATCAGCCCAATTGATTTTAAATAAAATTTCTCCTCCTGCAGCTCTAAGTATCAGCGGGAAACGAAAGGCAGGGAATCCTCCATCAGGGCGGGCAATCCTGTCCATTTTGAATGTGATTTAGAAACGATAATTTTTGCTGAAAACATTTTCAGTGCTCGTTCCATGCACCCAAATTTATAGCAGTAGTGAAGTAAACTGCTTTCAGTGTTTAAAGAAGGGTACATTAAGAAAGACTATAAAATATAACATTTCAGAAATCATGTCTATCACAGCCACATGTAGATTGAACATTTAAAAATATTTTAAAATGGTGTGTTGGACATTAAAATGTAAACACTGCAGTAACAGCCTTTGCTCATTCCACTGCATTTATCTAAAGTTAGCCCATGAAGCACAAGCAACCTTGTTTATAACAACTCCACTGGTCTCTTTCATCAGATGCCATCATCCCTTAATATGAACTGATTATTTTCTTTCGTTATTTTTTGTTCATTATCTCCATGTATAGTTAAACTTTGACTTATCAGGGGTTAATGATTTCCTGGATCACTTGGGTAATATTAATTGCCTTCTCTTGAGAGTTGATTTCTTGACCTTAAAGATTTATCATCAGGATGGCATAGCTCAATAGCAAGAGAGACACTGTTACGGTGATTCTCTGAAGCGTCGGCAATTTATAACTTTGCCAGTCTACTCTCCAGATAGTTTGCAAACTTCTGTACATTATAGTCTGTCAATCTAGGGCCACTTCAAGTCTTGGCCCAGTGTGTGAGACAGAAATGTCTCATTAGGAGTACATATAGGAGAACTTGGGCCAATACATGCAGTTTTGTTTTATCTCTTGATAATGGCAACCAATTATATGATAGTCCAGCTGAATGAAATGTCTAATCACAAATCAGTTCTGTGAATAAAAAGGTCTCTTAATATAATATTTTTCAGTACAGGTAAACTGGGAGGATGATAAGCTTACTAGATGACTGACAATATATCTAGGGAATTCTGGCAAATAAATTCACCCATATTCATCACTGAGTATTACATTCTGCAGAAACATGTAAATACACTTTCTCCATCAGGCTCCTCCTACCATTTATGTGTTTATCTGTGTGTGCGCACAGATTTCTCAAGGGACACTAGAGATAACTGGAAGTAATATAAACTTCCGCTAACTTGGACCTCATCATTGTCAGATGCTATCCCTCCTGTGCAGTTTCTTTCTCCAGCTTTTGATAAAACTACATTGTTCTCAGTGCACACTACTAGTAACATGTTGACTTTTATTTGTTCTTTCATATTATAAGGAGAATAAGTAATGGCTGAGTTCAGACTGGCAATTTGCCCCGCTAGAGCCACATTTCAGCCACGTTTCCCAAGCAGATTAAAGGGGGCGTTCACACAGGCACATCTGCCTGGTGTTCCCCACCCATAGGCAACCCGTGCTGTTCCACTTCGCTCCCGGGATTAAAAGAAACCTGTTGAAAGTGGTAGCAAATCCCAGAGAGTGCCTTTATCCCACTGCATTCTGCTTCCCAGAAGTGTAAACGCTCAGCCGAAAAGTCAGGAGCAACCCACGTTGTGCATAAGGCAGCAGTGATATGATTGGCTGTGCTCCGCTCTACCACCCAATGCAGTGCCGGCGCAATGGGATCCTCCCCAAATCGGCTGGGTGCCTATTTGTGTATGAGCGCATGAGTGCATATGCGCTCATGCGCTCATATGCATCCAGCCGATTTACCAGGAAAAAGCTGTTTACAGCCGCGCCTCCGGGCCAGCAGTCTGAACGCTCCCACATGCCTCCTCCCAGTATGCGCCTGCATCAGTCGGCACAGTGTGACTGGGAAAACCCGGAACAGTTTGTTCCAGGGCTTTTTTTGCCACGACTGGCTCCCGCTTCAAACTGCCAGTCTGAACTCAGCCTAATGAGTAGTTTCACACATTGTACGGTGTCTCTTCAGCAGGCCATATGCCAGAAGTGGCTAATTGTTCCTTTAGAAGGATCCCCCCCCCGTCAAGTCATCGTTGACCTATGGCGACCTCATAGGGTTTTTGAGGCAAGAGATGTTCAGAGGTGGTTTGCCATTGCCTGCCTCTGTGTAGCAACCCTGGGTTTTCTTGGTGGTCTCCCATCCAAGTACTAACCAGAGCCAATCCAGCTTAGCTTCCAGGATGTGACAAGACAGGGCTAGCTTGGTCCATCCAGGTCAGGAAGGAACATCTTACCACATAACCATCATTCAGGCTAACCAATTACATGACAAGTGCGCCTACACTACCATATAAAGCTTTCTTATACTGAGTTAGACCACTGGTCTAGTAAGGTATATATTGTCTATAGAGTTGCCAACCTCCAACTGGTGTTTGGAGAGCTCCTGGGGTTACAGCTTATCTCCAGGCAGAGACCAGTTCACTTGAGAAAATGGCTTCTTTGGAAGGTGGACTCTATGGCATTATACCCCATTGAAGTCCCTCCCCTCCCCAAACCCAACCTCTTCAGAATCCACCCCCCAAATCTCTAGATATTTCCTGACCTGGATCTGGCAAACCTGTCTATTTTGACTGGCCGCAGCTCTCTGGCATCTCAGGTCAAGTTCTTCCACATGGCCTACTACCTGATACTGGAGATGGTGGGGACTGAAACCTGAGACTTTCTACTTGCCTAAGCAAATGCTCGGCCACTGAGCCACAGTCACTCCCATTCTACCTCCCAGAGAGGAAAAGCTGTTGTAAACAATGGCACATTTTAATGCAGACTCAAAGAATACAGTGTAAGAAGAAATATTCTGCCTCTGTGTAGAACCCACTTTCCTGAGTATTTGGATAAGCCAAGTCTCCCATTAAACTCTCAAGTACAAAAGAAAGCAGTCTATCTAGAGGGTATGTTAGAGAAAGACCTGTTATCTCAAAGCCATTCCTTTCCAAGAGCTCAGTTTTGTTTGATAATGTTCTATAGGGCATACTCCATAATTAATTGAAATTTACTTAATTAAAAACAGTCCATTGGGGAGGAACGTGGCAGGCTTTATATGCACTGGAATCAAGTAACAGTTGCTATCAATATATTTTTTTTAATCTGCAAGACTACTTTTAAAAAACATATTAAATGAATGAGAAACATATGTACTTAGTCAGATTGCCTAGAAGAGACAGGATTCCTCTCTTGGTAAATCTCTGCAGATACCTGTGTAAACACTGAGGCAGGCACGCATGTTCTGGCCGCCGTCTTTCTTAATTATGCTTTCAGACTTTATTAAACTTTGATCATGTATCCATGCAAGCTTAGGTCCGAGTTCAGATGATAATTCTTCTATGCATTTATTCTGAGGCTTCAAAAGTCCTTCAGTCTCCCCTGTAAAATGGGCTGCTGTTAGTGTGAAAAGTGAAGATCATAAAGCACTTTTGAGAGTTAAAACTGCTGTACAAATCATACTGGAGCATTCAAAGTACCATTTATTTTATTTCCTATTTCAGACCTAGATTATACTGAATTCCTCCAGCCCTAATAATTTATACAGAAAGAGAGGCTTTGAGAGACACAACTTTCTTGTTATTCAATAGCAATTATATTTTAATTCTGCATTTCGAACAAGGAACTCAGGGCAGTGTATATGCTCCCCCGCTTGTGTGTCTTTAGAAAATTCCTGACACTGACTTCTGGTTTATGGCGACTCGCTAGCAGACATGCCTCCCAGTTGATCTGGGGGCCTGATCTGCACACTAGCAGTTTGGAGGGGGGGCAATCATTCGCTACCCCCCCAGGAGGCTTTGTGTAAGTGTTCCTAGCCCTGGGGCTTTTGAGGGGTCGCCTCTTCACCAGCGCATTGCTGGGGAATTGAGGCACATTCATCGAGCATGAATTCTATCATGTAGCCATGGGACACAATCGATAGACTCAAGAATCTGTTGTTATTCGACTCCAAGATGGGTAGAAAGGTCCTAGATGAGTGAGTGGTAGCAGGTGGGAGGAAGAAGGTCGGCATTAAGAGGCATGGGAGTCAAAGACTCAGCTTGGTGGTCTTTCCCGCTTTGAACTTGGTTTGCTGAGGATATTGTTGGAATTTAGATCATGTGGCATAATGCAGTCTCAACAACGATGGAGGTTGTTTAGCCTTCCAGGTATCATCAGGGGATTGCTTGCTGTACCGTCTATGGTTAGAATGAGATCAAGTTCTAGATCTCTGAGGTCGATAGGAAGGGGATACCCCCAGACTTCTAGATGCCTTCATACCCTTGTCCATGTCCTGCAATACTGAATTGGCGGTGCAATGGAAGGGGCCCTGGCCATCAAATGGTAAATCCTTGATAAACGCACTGGTATCAGACTGCAGGGAGATTGTATGCAGCCAAGAATGTCTGTGCTGTGCTTAGATGCTGTGTCCAGGGAATGTTTGGCAGAATTAATAATTTGTTTGGAGAGGACCATCCCTTCCTTTTGGAGCTTCTGAGCCTCATCACGATTTTGCTCTGGCAGAAGAGCCAGAAGCTTGGATAATTGCTCTCAGAGGGAGTACTCATATCGGCCCAAGCAGGCTATATAATTAGATGTATTGATGCCCAAAGCCCCTGGAAATGTAGAACCTGCAACCAAAGTTGTCGAGCTTCTTACTTTCCTTGTCAGATGGTGTCGAGTGTTTTTGGACCATAGTGCTATTGGCTTCCCCAGTTCATCAGCCACTGGTGTAACAGGACCCACCGATCCCAAAGCACCATAACAGGAGGTTGAGGCAACGAGAGAGGAGCACCAAGGACATGAGGTGAGTGACCTTGATGTTTCGGTGGTGAACTGCTGTGCTGAGAAGGGAAGCATTGAAATTGGCATTTTGCCCTGTGATGACATCGATAATCAGGATCAATCTGTGATCTGGATCCGAAGTGGTCTGGTGTCAAGGAATGAGAACTCCGGTGGTTCCACTATCAGCCTGAAACTGGAACCTCTTCTACCTCAGACTCTGTAAATTGGAGGTCCATCAATATCAGTAGGTCCTGTTGCACCGGTGGCTGATGAACTGGGGAAGCCAATAGCACTAGCAGCGGGGTGGTAGAAACCTTGGTCAGGTCCGGCAACATCAGACGAGCAGCTGTCACTGCCGAGGATGTGGCGCACACCCCAGTGGCCCTGGAGGCGGCATCCTTCGAGCCAATCTTAAGGTGCTTATGCTTGACCTTAGTGTGGCTCTTGTCCTTCTTCTTTTCAGTGCTGGTGTGGAAGGCACAGAGCGACTCGCAGACTGTTCACCCTTCACAGTAGATCCTGATTCTGCCGACACCATGGTAGCTGTAACATCTGATGACCGAGGTCGATCCGTCGGCATCAACCAATGTTGAGCAGTCAGCACAGACTGAGATCGGTCTTTCAGCATCAGGGGTGCATCTGTCAAAGATGAAGCCATCGGGTTCGGACAAAGCACAGACTCCAGTAACACCACTTGTAGCTGCGCTGCTCTATTCTTATGAAACTGGTTCAAAAATTTAGAGCAGTGGACACAAGAGTCCATCCTCTGGGACTCTCCCAGGCAGAGGAGGCAAAGAGAGTGTCCATCTGGAGGTGCTAATTTGGATCCACAGCGGGTACAGTGCTTAAAAAAAACCCAGCGCTTTGCTATAGGCCAAGAGCAGCCTGAGGCAAGAAAAAATTGGGGGGGGGGTGTCCAACAACAGTAGGACTAAAGTAACTCTTTTTTTTTTTTGAAAGAGAAAAGGTAAAACAAAAAAGAAAAGAGAAGAACATCGAGCAGAAAATGAGAAGAAAAACTTCCCCTCACACAGAAATTCCTAGACTGGAGCGGATCGACTGATCAGTGCGGTGGTCAGAAGAGAACTGGCGGGATGCTGGGGCTCTGCCCTCTAAGCATGCATGGTGGAGGTGCGTGCATGCCCCAGGGAGGGCCCCCAGATCTCTTTTGAGCTTTCTAGAAGTTTCCCGGATCGGGGTCGGTGCAGGCGCCGTTCCCATAGGTGTGATGCATAGACACCACAATGAAGATTTGTCCTTTTCTTCAGTAGATACCACAACATACTTTAAAATGAAATGGAAATTGAAAGAAGAGTTTAGGAGTGGCCGAAGCAGCCCTCCCCCTCACTACCATGAAAAAAATAACTGTTCTCAATCAAGGATATATAGACCCATTCCACACCCAGCAAAAAGCATCAACTACAGGAGCAAGAAAGCAAACAAACAAAGCTATTTCAACAAGGAAACATAGGCCTACCCTTCCCCAATGTTCTGTTTCCAAAATACAATATAATAACATAACTGAAAAGTAAAATAAAACAGAGACTCATTCACTCAAGCAAGTATGTTGGCCTCAACAGAGGCCTTGCACTCTGACTATTGCTACACTGAAAGTGTCGGAGGTGGAGAGCTACATGCTGTCACCTGCCTCAGCCTTCAGAGGGGGGTACAATAAAGTTAGAGAAAGATAGAGAGGTCAGGACACACAGAACATTCTTTCCTTCTGCTGTTTAATCCCATCCCTTTGATGTGTAGGATACTACTCTTAAGGGACACTTCCTTCTGATATCTGATACCTCTCAATTACATATTGCCAAGACTCCATATTTGGCACAATGATGCAAAATGTTTTTCTGCATCCCTCTCCATCTAGCTAGTTAGACTAGACTAGGAACCTATCTACCTTTTCCTTATAGTTCCTTATAATAAAGGACTTATATTTGCTTGAAAAAATAAAAGAGGCTCCATGTAGATTTGTTCATATCAGCACCCAGACTGAACCGATAAGCTTCTGCTGTGTGTAAGCCTAGTGTGGTGACTCTGCTAACTTTTAAGGATGCACAAATCCTAATGGAAGGTGGGTGGAGCCAAGTCAGGTCAGGGTTAAGGACTAAGGTATTTCTAGCTCTCCCATTGGCTGTGCTGTGCACTCCCCATTAGCCATTGGCCCATCAACCACCCTTCAAGAGTACTCGTGTGCCATTGGCTGAGTGCTGGGTCTGCTCCTCTCCCTCGCTCACTGGCAGTCTGGATACACTTCCCTGAGAGAATAAACTGCCAAAACAGCTGTCTCTCCTGACAAAGACACTTCTTCTTGGCTCCTGTGGGACTAACTTTTCCCTCAGCGGCTGTTGTGAGGCAACCAAGCTTGGTTCTGTTAATAAAAAGACACAGACAGAAGGCCCTTTCCAAGCCTTTGTGGGGAATTAATTGGGGCCAGTCCTGGCTAGGGCTGCCAGCTCCAAGTTGGGAAAATCCTAGATATTTTGTGGTGGAGTATACAGAAGCAAGATTTTGGGGAGGGGGAAGGTCTCAGCTGAATAGAATGCCATGGAGTCCACCCTCCAAAGCCATTATTTTTTCCAGGGGGAGAGAGATCTGTTGTCTGGAGTTCAGTTGTGATACCCAGCAATCTTCAGGCTCCACCTGGAGTTTGGCTACCCTAGGTGTAGCAGTTAGCACTTCAGAGCAGGATCTGCCAGATCCAAATTCTTGTTGTGGAAGTTGAGTGGGTGATTTCAGACCAGTCACAGACTTTCAGCCTAACCTACCTCACAGGGTTGTTGTGCAGATTGAAAGGGGGAGAGGAGAATGATGAGAGCGGCTTTGGTCCCCACTGCAGAGAAAGACTGTTCTTTTCCTAGGTACAGGCTACAGGGATGCGGAGGGGAGGAAAAGCTGAACTCAGAGGGGCAGATAACGGTAGGTTGATGGTTGGCTGGGAAGGAGGTAGGGTTGGAAACTCCAGGTTGGGAAATTTCTAGAGATTTGAGGGGTGGAGACTGGACAAGGTGGGGTTTGAGGAGGGGTGGGACCCCAGAAAGGTACAATGCCATAGACTCCACCCTCCAGATCAGTCATTTTTCTCCTAGGAAACCATTTTTGCCAATCTCCAGGTGAGGGCTGGAGATCACTCAGAAGTACAACTGCTCTTCATATGGCAGTTCACTTGGAGAAAACAGTGGAGTCTCTGTCATTATATCCTGCTGAGGTCTCCACAGAAAATTGATGCTGAGTGCCCAAGGCTGGGACTTTCTAGAGCTCTTTCTAGACCACTTGGGCTGAGTGCCCAAGTCTCTTTCTAGATCTCTTTATATTTATTTTTCACAATGGGCCTTATTCTTAGTATAATATAATACATGGTAAACAGTAAACATTATATGATAATAGCAACCATTGTTTAACTATCTCTTCTTGTAATAAAAGAGTATCATTTAATCTCCATCTTCTCCTTCTGCCTTTGTTTTGTTGCCAAGTTACTACTAACAGATTGTGATCTGCAAAAGGTTTTGGTTGTATCTTTGCCCTCTCTAGATTAATAATTCTTGAATATGTTTGGTGTCTGTTGGAAAAGAAAGTATGTTTGGAGTCTGTTGGAAAAGAAAGTATAGTTTCTAACAAGGCTTTTTTTTGGAGGGAGGGTGGGAAGAGGTGCCAAAACTCTCAAGAAGGAAATGAAGTTTTCAATCTGTATACTGAAAACTCATGAACTTTTTAAACATTGTAAAAATAACTTTGTTGAAGAGGTTCCAGAAGCCCGTTCTGGCATGTTCCCCCAGAAAAAAGCCCTGGCTAGTATTCAGATTTTTGATCCTTCAAGCATCTCCCAATTGTAACATCTCCATATAATTAAACACATTTTGGGAAGTTTGCCTCCTTGATTTTTTCCACCTACTTTTTTGTTGATCCATTATCCCATTCATGTCACTGAAGATCATTATCTCTCCTTGAAAATCTAAAATGGATTGAAAAATATTTTCATAAAATTTCTCTCTTGCATTGTTTGGGGCATATATTATTTTTGTTTGGTTGTGATCACACACACACACACACACACACAATAATCCACTTTCAACGAACTTTCCAACTGGATTTTACTGTGGCCCATTCTGCATCTAGCATTTGCCCTGTTGTTTTACAAAACCCACACTGGAACAGAAAAAGATGCAGCTCAAAACCACATTCAAATACCGCTGGCCAGTGCCATACTGACTGCAGAGTCACCCCTGAATGGCCATAAGACGGCCATAAATCTGTGCAGATGGCTACCATAAAACCAAGAGATCAAATGAAGTGAAAGTGGCATGCAATGTAGAGGGGAATTTCTGTTCTAACGTGGGTTTGATAAAACAGCGGAGCAAATGCTAGATGCAGAATGGGCCTGTGTGAACTGGCAAAATCCAATTCGGAAGTGCATTGAAAGTGGATTATTTAGTGTGTGTGAATGCAGGGAACCTGATTTTCAAAATCACGGATCTTCCTTCACCCTGAGGCTTATGCTTCCTGAGGTGTCCCAAGACCATGGCTTGTTGGGTGCTGCTGAAACTGTTTGAGGCACCCAAGGAGCTGCAGGGGAGGGTTCCTCTTGCTACTTCGTCACTCACTGCCAGAAGTCTGGTGCAGCAGCAGCGACCATCACCTACAACAATTGCAATGAGGGAGCAAGAGAAGTAAGGAATAGTTAGGACTGGAGTCACTTCTTTCTAACCATCTCTCACAATGAATAAGCAAATAGCACTCAACACAGTAATTTCCATTCATGTTGATTGTCTGAATAAAAACCACAAATGGACTGTTTTCAGTCCATGTTTTCAATGCATGTGAAAACCAATACACATCCCTAAGAAGTGCCCTTCCAGACAGCACAACAAGTCCTCTCCCTGAGGCTAAGCCCAATTCGCTTGGCTTCAGTGGTAGTGCTGCCTCTGAACATTAAATCCAGCAGCAAGGTGGGGTATCTAACTTAGGGTCTCTGCATCTGTGAGGACTTCCAGACAAGTCCCTAAGAAGCTACATAGTGTAAAACAACACAAGCACAATTTTAGGAGGTAATAAAGCTGAAGGACAGACTGTGGCATATCACTAAACCCTTTTGCTCTTGAAAAATAGCAAACACACGTATTCGCAGATGCACCTCTCTCCCTGGGTTTGTGCATGGAAGGATCAACATCTATACTGAAGTTAACCTTCCTCTGTAGTAGACATTTTGTTTCTGGAGCTGAAACCAAGGTGCAACCTGGCATTACAGCCGATTGTCCTTTCTGTGGCCGTAAGAGTCATTCTTACACATCGGATTTTCAGATCACCAGAAAGCTACCCAGAATAAGGTAAAAGCAGCAATCAGGACTTCAATGGCATAAAATTGCATTGTGAAACTGCAGCTGTCACTCCCTTACTGCCTAGACTGTGCTGTGCAGTTGAACACCGAGACTTCAGATTGTTGTTTTCCAGTACTGATAAAAATAGCTACCACAACCATTCCCCTTTCTGCTTTTAACTTGCTTTCTCATTTCCCTGGCTCTCGGGCCCAGTCCTGTCTTCCCCCTCTTACTAAGTTGGGTAATTTCCTGCACTTGTGTATATTTTATACTTATTTCAGTTACAGGACAAGCTCAAATAGTATCCACGATAGTTGCTTCAATACTCCTTAACTGTTGTTTTTATTGGATATTGTAACTCTGCATGCAGGATTTGGGAGGGACAGAGTTAAGAGAATTCTCTCTCATTTGGGTACACTTGGCAGTTGGCCCCATCCTCTCATCCATTGGATGTTGAGCCTCTTTGGCCATTGCTTGTCTGCTTTTTTAAAATCTTAAATAGGGCCTCTCTTCTCCTTTCTCTTACATGAGCTTGGAGCTGTAGCAAGTTAACCTTTTGAAGTTAATCTGCTCACAATAAGTTAAATGTACTAGATGGATATGTCATCTAACATGTGCTTCTGTTTCTGTAAGCACAATTTCTTGTTATCATTGGAGTCAGATCATCTTTGTAATTGGTTTGAACAGCATTTTCCTGTTAATTAGGAAATATGGAGAATCAGAGTTACTGTGAAAAAGCTTCTGTGCTTCCAAAGCAAATAATATTTTTTTTTTACATTTAACTCAATAGTTTTAACAACCAAAGAGATTTGTTTAGTGTATTTATGTTTGTGTATGTAAAAAACCCAATAAATAAACTTTTAAAAAAATAGCTAGACCACTTCCCGAAGAGGCTGTTGTAATCTCTGTCACCTTGTGTGGCAAGACTAGCCACTGTCTTGCCCTCCTTTTTACTGTTGCCACCACCATTAAAAAAAACCAAACCAACCAAAGTATTAGCAGCACTGTGCCAGAGTACCAGACTAGGATCTGCAAGATCTGAATTCAGATCTCTACTCTGCTATGAAAACTGTGGGGTCACTTTGCCCCAGCAACATTCTCACAGTCCAATGCGCCTTGCAAGATAGGACAATAAAGTGGGGAAAGAAAATCCATGGACGCTGCCCCTTGGAGGAAGGACAGGATAAAAATGTACAAGGTAGACTGAAGATCCACAGTACAGAACATCTAAAAACTTAATTCTTTCCTCTTGAGCTGTCTTCCAAAACAATGTACTGGAATACAAATATGTTATTTAATTACAAAGTCAGGTTACAATACATAGAATTCAATTTGCTTTCCAAGTCTGGATAGATTTGCTTCTATGCTTCTTTGGTGAGGATATAGAAATCTGGGGGTTCTCTTAGGGCATTAAACACCATTCTATGAAAACTTTTCATTTACTTCAGTTAAGTGCTCCATGCAGAAATAAGACCCAGCTATGAGAGTGGAATTGCTTTCATGAAAATGGCTTAGAATCACAGTGCAGGCATCTGAAACTTAGCTGTAGTCCTGAAAAATTGCTTGAAAGTGCATTTATCAAGCTGAATGTATCACAGAAGTGTTTAGAGACCCTTATCACATTTTTCTGATCACTATAGTTTGTGGATGGTTGTTGAAAGCCAGTGTGGCATAATGGTTAGAGTGTCAGGCTAGGATGTGGAAGACTCAAGTTCAGTTCCACACTCTACCATGGAAGCCTGCTGGATGACCTTGAACTAGTCACAAACACTCAGCCTAACCTGCCTCACAGGTAGTCACTTTGGGTTCCCATTGGTACAAGCTAAGTAATTGAATAATAAAAAATCATCCTTTGCGTGTGTATCTCACTCTTCATCCAAGGAGCTCAGTGGTGCATACATGGCCAACATAATCCTATTTGTTTTCAGGACAGGAACCCTATGAGGTATGTATGGCTGAGAATGTGAGGTCCAAGGTCATGCAATGTGGTTTTTGTCACATTTATTTATTTTAAGTTGGGACTCAACTCTCTCTCTTTCAAGTTTATTTTCTCTTGCAAAATTGAGGCCACTATTTTGGTTACATGGGCAACTGGCAGATATCGTGGTCAAAGCCTGGCGAGAGTTTGAGAACGGGCTTATACTGCTTGCCATGCTGTTTTTAAAGAGGCCTGCAGGAGCAAGGACATCCAGTTCTCTGGCAGGGACAGCAGTTGGACAAACCACAACAGGTGGGATGGGAGATTGCACCCTCCCCTAATCTTCTGCCTGATGGGACTTCCTCAGGGCGCCTCATTATAGAGCTGACCCTGGTCCTGGAAGCTTCATGACCCAAGCAAGGATTCAATCCCAGGTCTTCCCAGCTCACATCCAACTCTATTCAGATTTCTCCAGAAGGCAATTATGAGAGATGCATTAATGAAAGTACAGTACTAATTTTTCCTTCACATCAAACTTACCATTCAATGAGCCAACCTGCCACTTCATAAGACCACCGCAGGCACTTGACTTCAAAAAGTATGGTGACTCCCCCATTCATAAAGTGTGGAAGAAGAAGAAGGGATTGGATTTATAACCTGCCCTTCACGCGGCGTCTCAGAGCAGTTTACAAACTCCTTTCCCTTCCCCTCCCCTGTGAGGTAGGTGGGGCTGAGAGAACTCTGAGAGAACTGCCCTTGAGAGAACAGCTCTGACAGAACTATGGCTTGCCCAAGGTCATCCAGCAACTGCAAGTGGAAGAGTGGGGAATCAAGCCCGGTTCTCCCAGATTAGAGTCCACGCATTTAAGCACTACACCAGACTGGCTCTCCACTACACCAAACTGTAGGTGGTCTCTCTAGCACTTTAGATTATGGAATAGTTTTCAGGAAGTATATTCATGAAGAAATACCATTCAAAGAGCTTCTGACATGAGTGACATTAAGTGGCCTTAATGGCAAGGATGTGGGAAGGTCCATTCTGGAGTGAACATCACTCTCTTGAACTTTTCTAGACTCAATCCACAATATAATAAACTTTGTATTTGACTCCATGACGACCAGAGATACGCAAATGTAAATTTGTGGGGATTTTCAGATATTTCTCTTCTAGGTAATCTATGAGCATCATATAGAATCGCAGGGCCATAACACAACTCTAAAAAAGGGAAGAAAGTGAGCGCAAGGAAGCAAACCTTCTGGACCGTCAAATCCCCTTGTTATACATTTATTCTACTATCTAGCCATTCAGATCCACCCTGTCCCTCAAGAAATTGGCGCTCGTATAAAATATACTGCTGTATGATCTCTTATGGGATACTGAACAAAAGCTGAAAAGTCCATAAATGACTGTTCTTCTGAATTCTTAAAACAATTTTTTTTGTAATAAAATTTTTCATTTGGGAATGCTGATGGTGATAAGAAAGTATTTGGGGTTGAGGGCTAATGGGAACATTGGGATACCTCCTCTGTCCGTTCTAATAGCTGCTTGCCAACTCCTTAATCTTGTTGCTGGTACCACCGCTACCACTGACCGGATCTATCAGCTGCACTCTCACAGACTAAGCAGACAAGGAGACTAACAATGCTGAGGAGCTTCAGAGCCAAGAATGAGATCGCATGACTTTCAACATTTGAGTCACAAGAGGGCCAGAAGTGCTAGACATTTCCTTCTCACCCTACACAACTGTCCGAAGCCCTCAGAGTACGGTTGCTACCTGATTTTAACAGCTTGTGGGAAAGTCACTCATATTGAACTGGTTAATAATCAGACTTCTTTCATGGGTTTAAATTTTGTAATACAGATTGTATAGGCATGCTCCTCTTTATCTCCTTATTGTTCTTAACATTACAAATGTCCAACATTTTTCTCCATCATGGGCACAGGGTATAATTCTCACGTTCTGCTGTTTGCTTAAGGATATCTGCTTTTGGCTTTCTTAGTCTATGTGATGAGTTCCATCTCAGAGGGCATCCCACTATCAGGACCCTTGTATTTATGGGTCCATATTCTACTAGTCCCTGCTTTCCAAAGAACTACTTATTTCTCCAAAGCAATGGTCTTACAAAGCTTAGATCCCCACAACCTATTTCCAAACTGACCACTACACGATATAATGGGGAAAATTCTAATAAATGGGACTGTCTTAAGAGGGGGGGAAATCCTTAAAACGTAATTTCCTTAACTACATCATGGTATCATTGATGTCACCAACTGGCCTGCTTTATCCCTCACATAAATATTATGGTATAACAGAATGTTTTATTTTATCTTAACCACTCCTTTACTCATGGATCACAGAGGGCCAACTCTTCAGCTAAGCTATACGAGCAACTGCTTGGGCACTACAACTCTGGGAGGGGGGGAACCGATGTACCAGGTTACTGGCATCACCTTCTGGCTTGCCATAGGGGCTTCAGTAGCCAATGCCAGTATGAGCCCAGGAGCGAATGGGTGTACCTTGCTCAGGAGTGACAAAATATCATAAACTGGCCTCGGGAATGCCCTGTTTTGCCATATCCAATGTCTACATCTAGAGATTCTTCCCCCATTCCCCTCTTTGCACTTTATTTATCAAAATATTTATGGCTTGAATTTCTCTAGAGGCTCAAGGCAGCCTTAGATCACTTTGATTTCTATTATTTGTTGTCCCCTGGTATCTTCCTGTAGGTATATTGGCAGGGTTATCAGCAGTCTTTGTGGCACTATACAAGAGTCATATCCTGCAATATTGCTCAGGCATCTTCTGCTGCATTATGACACATTCCCTAACTACCAAGGAATTGCTTATTAACACAAGAACCTTCCTCAAATATCTTAAAGAGCTGGGCTTAATTCAAAATTATTATAACCTCAATTGTAATGTCTACCTCCATTTCCATAGCACAAGTTAAGATTGTGGGTTTGGAGCAGCATTATATCTGATCCAGATCGCCAGGCTGTGTTTACCTCTTAGTTGCTCAATCTGCTCTATTTTTAAAAATGTTTCTGTAACAACTGATTAGTTAAAGTAATTGGGAATGGCCAAGCCATGAGAGCAGCATTTTAAAGTCCCATTAACATCAGCGGGAAAGTGAAATTCAGTTTAAATTTCCCCACTAAAACCAACTGAGGTAAAAGTGCTTTCCCCCCCTCTAAATTATGCCCACTGAGTAAACGTAAAGGAGAACCTTCTGTACACAGTGGATAGATATTACTAATTCACAGTGGATAGTTATTACTAATAGATACATGCTAAATTAGAATCTATAGGCTCAGAGCTCAACATTGTCCACTGTCTCCTGTGATTGCTATCTTTCCTCAAATTCATTTATTAAGACATCTAATTAGCCATCTAATTCTGAATAACCCATTTCCTATGTTATTTCTGGCCTATGCAAACTTAAGGTATTAAAAAAGTGGATGAATCCATTTCTGAATTTAAGCTTAGTAGCATTTCCTGTCTCCTGGCTGAGACAGCAAGCAAACTTACATGAACGACAGAATGAAGAAGGCACAGGGATAAGACTCTTTACACTGAGAGGTATGGAACATCAAGTGTTCAGGTGTGACCCCGTAGCCCAAGAGGTGTGTTGCTTGCCAGGGAAAAAGGTAAAAGATATCACAGGCCAGATGCCAAAACTAACAAAATCACCCTCTTAACTGGGAGCCAGTTTGGTGCAGTGGTTAAGTGCATGGACTCTAATCTGGGAGAACTGGGTTTGATTCCCCACTCCTCCACTTGCACCTGCTGGATGACCTTGGGCAAGCCATAGTTTCGGCACAGCTGTTCTTGAAAAAGAGCAGTTTCTGTCAAGAGCTCTCTCAGCCCCACCTACCTCACAGGGTGTCTGTTGTGGGGAGGGGAAGGGGAAGGTGTTTGTAAGCCGCTCTGAGACGCCTTTGGGTAGTGAAGGGCGGGGTATAAATCCAATCTCTTCTTCTTCTTAACTTAAACTTCTGAAATGGCAAACAAGAGGCTTTTAAAAGTAAAAGTAAATATTTTATTCAACATAGAGGGGGAAAGGGCAGGTGAAAACAAGGGTAAAATGTCTGAGGTAAATCAATAATGGACTCTGAGGTAAATCAGTATAGGCACAGACTACAGTTCATATGTTAAGCTTTTCACACAGTCTTAGAATCTTTAAGATGAGCAGCTTTTGTTTCAGTCTCTAAACACTCCAGTATACTTTCTTGAGTTTAACTGACTCTACAAATTTCAGCAAATAGTCTCTAAACACACCAGACCAGGGATCACTCCATTCCTTAGCGTTATCTCCCTTTATAGCTGGGTAGGGAATCTCATCTCTCACTTGAAGGATCCCTTTTAAGCATTCAGTTCTGAAGTCTCTCTCTGCTCAACTTATATTAACCAATCAAATTCCTTTGAGCAGCCTGTTACTCAAGGCTGCCTGGCTCTGTGAGGCATTAACCCTTCACAGTCCTTCACATGTTTACACAGCACTTATGAGCTTTTAAAGTGCAGGCTGTCACAGAACTTCTCAGAAGAAAGCTGAAAGGAATAGCAGCAAAGGTGGTATTCTCTGATCCTTCCTGTCAGAGGAAGAGGAATATGATGAGAACAGAACACAATGGAGGTGAGCCACTGGCTGCGTTAGTCATGCTGGCAGGATTGATTTGGATTTTGGAACCCCAGGCTAGGTTTTCTGGAAATGGCCTACTAGCACATCATGGAGTTCACCTATCAAAGTGGGAGAAGAATGCGTTTGGCAGGAACCTGGGAAGATTCATCAGGAGGGCCTTAAACTGACACCACAAGGGGCAGGAGACAACCAACATATGGATGTCAAAAAAGGGGAGCAAATACCAGAGGCCCACCTGGGATGGCTGGGTTAAATGGAGCTGAAGGTGCGAGGCATACCAATGCTCAAAGCTTGGGCAATAAGAAGGAAAAGCTTGAACTTCTAATGCAGACAGTCAGATACGATTTAGTAGGCATCACAGAGACTTCGTGGGATGATTCCCATGACTGGAATGTAGTACTGGATGGATTCAAGAAAAACTGAAATGGTTGAAGAGGAGATGAAATGGCACTGTATGTGAGGAGATGGTATACTTGTCAGGAAATACTGGAGAAGGAGTAAGAGTTGGCATTCTGATGACTCAATTCAACTCTAATTGTGAAACAATGGAGGCTGTTGTAATTTTTTTACATTATGCAATCAGAAGATGGGGCTTGCATAGCCAAAGTGTATTTTGCTGTATTCCCATAACGTTTTGCACTTGCAGTGCCAATAAAGGTTTGTGTGTGTGCATACTGGAGAACGTGAGTGATAGTCCAGTGAAAATTATAAGTAATTTAAATAAATAATTTCCCCCTGTTATATATTTTCCTATTTGGACATGTGAAATTTCTCAGAATGAAAAACAACATGAAAACATTGTGTCCTGTCCCCCCCGAAGACCTTAGATGAATCAGTGTACTGTGAAACAAAGCTAAGATGCTGCTTCCCCCTCCCTCTATTTCTTTGTTGCTCCTCCTTCCTTTCTCCCTCCCTTCCCCCTTCTCATTTATCACCTTTCTATCATGCTTTACAATATTATAATTTTAAGAGGAAAAAAGTGTTCTGTTGGTCATAGATTGATTTTTGCGATTTAATGATTAGAGGATAATCTGCCTTTCTCATCTATACTATATTTATTTAGAACATTCATTCTTTGCTTTTTATATGAATTGATCTTTTATTCTAATGGACATATAATTTAATTATTTAAATAATATAAACTTTGATTGTTGCACACTTGATATATGCATAGAAAACAGTATTTGGGAATAATATATGGAAAGTGTGTGCAATATTTTTAAAAGAGAAGAATGAAAAGAAAAATGGCAACAGGAACACATCAAAGAGTCAAAGACAAAAGGAGTACAGATGAAACAGATGAGAATCAGAGAACTGAAGAAATGATGGGAAAATTATTGTGAATATTGGTGCACCAAATGCAACAATTTAAAGAAAGAACTCAAAAGACCATTCAAGATTCAGAGAAAAGAACCTTAAAGAATATCCAGAGTATTCAGAGAAATATTCAAGAACCTGAGGAAAGAACCCAGAAGAACATTCAAGAAGTGTGTCAAGAGGTATCAACTGGGGTAAAGGAAATTAAGTTAAAATTACTAGAACAAACACAATAAATTATAAAAATCAAAGAGAAGCAAAAAGATAATAGCACACATTTAGAATGGCAGGATCTTCATATTGAGAAGGCAGAACAAAGAATTGAAATTCTGGAACTTCAATGCAGATCCAAACCTAGAGGCTTTTGGGAGGCCAAATTTGGAAAAAGGCTTTCATGATTTACTTCAGAATTATCTGAAGGTAAAGGAAGACTTTCCTGACGTTGACCAGATTTTTAGAGTGAATTTGAGATTTGTATTCAAGAATAAGCTACACTGAGATATACTGGTTCGATTCACCTACAAGAAAATGCAAAAAACAATACTAAAGAACCAAAGGGAATCACCACTCAAGCTTGTGGGAAAAGAATTGCAGATCTTTCAAGATTTACCAACAGGTGTGTTAAAGAAAAGGTAACACTTTGACATTTTGAGACAAATTTTACAAAAGAAATAAAAGATTGTTTGAAAATATTCCAGGGCTCTTTTTGTAGCAGGAACTCCTTTGCATATTAGGCGACACACCCCTAATGTAGGAAATCCTCCAAGAGCTTACAGTAGCCCCTGTAAGAAGAGCTCTGTAAGCTCTTGGAGGATTGGCTACATTAGGGGTGTGTTGCCTAATATGCAAAGGAGTTCCCGCTACAAGAAGAGCCCTGGAAAATACCATTTGCAATAGAGGTATTTAAGTAAGTAAGTAAGTTTATTGTATATGGCCATTGGCTGTTACAATATAAAATATAAATACAAAATATAAATTTAGGGTTCAAAAGTACTGTTCTTAAAAACAAAGCCTTCAGAATAAGACTCTATAGCATTGAACGAATAAAACAATAAAAGTTTAAAAATCATAAAACCTATGCTACCAGTTTTGTAGCTCTAGGAAACAGCCTTGGATCTAACTTTTCTGGCTGCAAGCACAAAAAGTACTATCTTGCAAGTAACCAGGGGATTCATATCTGACAAGAGGAAAACCAACTTTTCATTGTCAGGTAAGTTGCAAAGTTGGCTTAAAATTTCAGATAGAAATCTGCTTCTTAGGTCTGAATATGAAGGACAAACCATAATATAGTGGAATAGATCTTCCACTGCGGTACCATAAACATATACACATTGTTCCTGTGGTTTGTTAGTATACCTTCCAAGCAGCACTTCAGTGGGCATAGATTGAAAACGAAGGGAGGTAAATGCTGCTCTTAAACTGTGGACTGCAATGTCTGACAAATAGGAGGTTCTTAAATGATCTTTTACGATCTGATGATACCATGGTGCAGATTTTGACTGGAGTACTAACCTTTTATCTAAAAGAGCATCCTCACCCATTGGTGTAAGTCCCGGGTATTTACAAAAGATCTGGATAAGCCGTCAGGCTCAGAGTACTGTGAGATGATGTTATTATAAAATCTGATGTGAGTTTTATCATTACTTAGTAAATCTAACTAGCTGATTTTGCTAAATGCTTCGTTTGGAAACTGTTGAAATTCCGGCATCAATTTCAAGATCACTAAGTGCACTCGAACCCTTAGTGATGGAATACCTGTTTCTGTCATCATTAATGCCACAGGCGAACCCTTGGGCAGCGCCAATACCCGCCTCAGGAAAAGATTTTGCACTGTCTCCAGACTGGTCAATATTTGCACCTTCCAACCCCAAAGTTCTGTTCCATACAACAGATGAGATAGAGCTTAACAGCTGGAAAAAGTCCCCTTTTAGTATGATAAAATTTCAAAATTACTCCCAGTAGCTTATTTACTGTTGAATTGATGGAGGCTACATGGGCATTCCAATTCAATGTTTCGCTAAATGTTAGACCCAAATATTTGTACATCTTACATTGTTCTATTGGGACACCTTGGATATTCCATACATGTTTTTTGGGTCTTTTATGGAATACCACCACCTTGGTTTTGGAGTAATTAATAGATAGCTTCTCCTCCTTACAATAATATCCTGATCTATCTAAGAGTCCCTTTAGACCAATTCTTAATAGAGAGAATAGAACCATGTCATCTGCATAAAGCAGTAAAATAGAGGCATTTGTACCAAAAGGAACAACAGAGGAGCGAGCCAAGCAATCTGCTGAAGAACTGTAAGTGGAGGACTTACATAGAGGAACAGAAGGAGAATCTCCAAGTAATTCAAAGCACTCTGCTAGTAGCTCAAAGAAAAGTTCACAGATAAAAAACTCCAAAGAAACAAGCATATAAAATGATAAGTTGGATGTGGCAACAACATTAGGGCAAAACAAATAAATTAAAAATAGTATCAATAAATATCAACAGACTGAATTCTCCTTCAAAATGCATGAACATCTTCAGCCAACTGGAAAAAAACAAAACACTGATATATTATGCGTACAAGAAATTCATATAAATACAAACATATTTTAAATAATACAAAGTTAGGCAAAACATATCTTGCTTCAGCACAAAATAAAAAATGTGGAGTAGCAATTTACATAAACAACTCACAATTAGAAGTATTAGAATAATTAAGAGAGGTGGAAGATACATAATTTTAAAAATAAGACCCCCAAAGGCAAAATATGCATGATAGAAACACTATATGCACCAAATGAGGCCAAAGTTAATTTTTTTGAGGTTCCCCCCAAGCTATGCTAGATTTCCAAAATGAGGAAAGAGTGATTCTTGGAGATATGAACGGAATACTTGACCAAAAAAAAAAGGACAGATCAAGGAATATTAAAGGTGGAAAATTACCTAAAAATGTACTTCAGTACATGGAAATGCCAGAATTAGAAGACTCCTGGAGGACCAAAGGGCAGGCACTTTACTTTCTTTTCAGACATACATCAAACATATCCAAGAATAGCCATGTGTTGGATATCAAAAAGTTTGACAATGAATTTCAAAAAAGTAGAGATTCAACCGAAGATGTTTGCAGACCATAATCCCATAGAAGTAGTCTTGCAATGGAATAGACAATCAAGAAGATGGAGATTAAATAATACTCGTTGACTACAAGAAGATGTAGTAAATAAGTGTAAAAAAGGTTTGGAAGAGCTTTTTAAAATAAGCAGTTCAGAAGGAATGCCTCCAGCTACAATTTGGGAAGCAATTAAAGCTTTTATCAGAGGAATTCTCCTAGCAGCTGCTGATAAAAAAGTGAGAAAGGTTAGAACAAAGATAATAACAGGAAAAACTAAGAGACTGGAACAAAAACATAAAAATAATCATAATTTAAAAAACACTAGCAGAGATTAAACCATTAAAAAACCAATTATATATGTAAGAAGTAAAAAAGGTATAGAAAAAATTAAAATTTCTAAAACAAAGATACTTTGAACATGCAAATAAACCTGGCAGATATCTGGTATACTCTCTCAAGAAGGAAAGAGAGCAAAAGAGTAATAACAGGAATAAAGAAAGGAGACCAAATTACATATGCAGAAAAAGAAATACAGGAAAAATTTACCAGCGTTCTCTCAGGATTATACAAAAAGAAGTTTGTATCAGAAGAAAGAATAAGAGAATATTTAAAAGACATCCCAATTGCAAAGTTTACAGCAGAACACGTAAAAATATTAATTCAAACAATAACAATCCAAGAAATCTCTCAACAAATGAAGAACATGAAGGATAAAGCACTAGGACCAGAAGAGCTGACAGCAATGTATTATAAACATCCTGAAGAAGTATTAATAATACTGTTTCAAAAAGTTATGAATGAGATTAAAGGGAAAAAGACAATACCCTTGATGTGGCTAACACATAAAGAGGGTAGCAATGCATTGCTATAAGTCTTATAGAGCTATTCCTCTGTTGAATGTAGACTACATTGTTTGCCACAATAATGGCAGAAAGATTGAGAAAATGCATATTTAATACACTCCAACCAAATAGATTTTGTACCAAAGAGGTACATGAAAGATAATATACAATTTATAATGGATGCAAACAAATTTATGAATAAGAGAAAGAACACAGTGTTTTTATTCCTAGATGCAGAAACAGCATTTGACAGCTTAATATGGCCCTTCTTATTGAATGTTTTGCAAAATATGGGCTGTGGTACTGCATTTTGGGGCTGGATACATGGAATATGCTCGAACAAGAAGAAAATACTTTAATTTGACAAGGAAGGGGAAATGAAGGAAGGAAGGAAGAGAGAAAGAGAGAAGAAGGCTGTGGTCACATAGACTAAATAATCCACTTTCAGTGCACTTTCCTAATGGATTTTGTGTGAACTGGCAAAATCCAGTTAGAAAGTGCATTGAAAGTGGATTATTTAGTTTGTGTGACCACAGCCAAAGAGAAAGATGGAAGGAAAGAAAGCAAATGGGGGAGGGAGGAAGGGGGAAGAGAGAGACAGAAACAAAGAAAGCAAATAGATGGGGAGGGGTGGGAGGAAGGATGGAAGGAATGGAGAAAGAGAAAGGTGGAAAAAATGAAAGAGGTGGAAAGAAAGGAGAGAAACAGAAACAAAGAAAGCAAATGAGGGAGGAGGAGGAAGGAAGAGAAAGAGAGAAAAGGGAGAGAGAGAGAGAGAAAGGTGGAAGGAAAGCAAATACATGGGGAGGGAGGAAGGAAGGGGAAAAGGAAAAGAGAGAGAGCAAATAAAGCAAATAAATGAAGGAGGGAGAGGTGGAAAGAAAGCAACTTTAACTTTAAATGCTTTCTCCAAACTTCCACTTACCCCCATGCCAACCAGCGTGGTTTGGAGAAGGGATTTAAAGAGACAAATGCCTTCTCCAAGCAAGTAGGCAGGGCTGTGGAGCAGGGGCTTGAAGGATGCCTTTAAATGTTTTATCCAAGCTCCCCGCCCCACTAGCTTGACTTGGAGCAGGGATTGAAAGAGATAAATGCCTTCTCTGAGCCAAGCCAGCTGGCCGGTGTGGCAATTCTTGGAGAACACTTTAGATGGGGAGTGAGAGAAGAAAGGGAGAAAGAAAGAAAGTGGAAAGAAAGCAAATAGATGAAGGGAGGGAGAGGTGGAAAGAAAGCAACTTTAACTTTAAATGCATTCCCCAAGACACCCTCCCCCCTGCTGGCTGGCTTGGCAAGGGGGAGGGACTTTAAGAATATATTTAAAATTAAAGTTGCTTTCTTTCTTTGCTCCCCCCAAGCCTACCCAGGGAGGGCAACACTGGCTGGGGAAGGGAAGACTGATGGGGAAGGCATGCCTCCCCTTCACTTCCCCAGATGCCCTGCTGGGAGCCGAATACATGTGAAAGAGCCACATGCGGCTCCCAAGCCACAGTTTGGCCACCCGTGTCTTAGACAAATGTAATTATGTTGTATAACCCATTTTTTCTTTTTTCCTCTTCTGTGCCATCACCGCTTTTCTAAAATAAATAATTTTTTTAAAAGCTTCTTTAGATATCTGAGGAGCAAATGCAAGGTAAAAGAGGTGATAGACCCACTAGTGGGTGAAAATAGAGAAACTCTAACATAGGGCAGAGAGAAAGCAGAAAGGCTCAATGCCTATTTTGCTTCAGCTCCCCCCCCCACGAAGATGAGAACAAGCCCATATAGGGATGTTAATTGGCAAGGCATGGAGAGGCTGTTGAGAGGCATCTGGCTACATTGGATGAGCACAGCTCCCCCGTGCCAGATGGTGTGCACCTGAGAATGCTCAAAGAACTTTCTACAGAGCTTGCAGAGCCTTTGTACATCATCCTCAAGACCTCTTGGAGGACAAGAGATGTGCCACAAGATTGGAGGAGGGGCAAATGTTATCCAGTCTTCAAAAAAGGGAGAAAGAATGATCCAGGAAACTACAGGCCATTCAGTCTGACCTCTTTCCCAGGAAAGATATTAGAGCACATTTTGAACGGGACAATCTACAACTATCTGAAGGAAACTTGGTGATCCAGGGAAATCAGCTTGGATTCATCCCCAACAGGTCCTTCCAGACCCACCTCATTTCCTTCTTTGATCAAATGACAAGTTTACTGTCAATGTTTACCTGGGTTTCAGTAAAACTTCTGACAGGGTTTCCCATGATGTTCTTATGGTAAACTGGAGGATTGTGGACTGGGCTTTAGGATACTTAGGTGGATAGGGAACTGGTTGTAAAATCATACCCAAGGAGTAGTTGTCAATAGCATTTCATCTGATTGTCCAGTGTCCAGTGGGTTGCCACAGGGCTTGATTCGGGGCCCAGTACTTTTCAATATTTGTATAAATGATCTGGATGAGGGGGTGGAGGGACTACTCATTACATTTGCAGATGACACCAAATTGGGAGAACACCCCAGAAGATCAATGGAAAAGTGGGTGGGTGTCAATAAGATGCAATTCAACAAAGATAAACGCAGAGTTCTACATTTGGGTAACAGAAATGAGAAGCACATACTGGATGGGGGATACACTTTTGGGTAGCAGTGTGTGTGAACAAGATGTTGAGAGTATGGGCAGACTGTATGCTAAATATGAGCAGTGTCATGCAGTGGCAAAAAAGGCTAATGCAGTCTTGGGGTGTATCAACAGAGGCATAACATCCAAATAGCAAGATGTCATAGTCCTGCCGTACACAGCAGAGGTCAGGCTGCACCTGGAGTACTGTGTGAAGTTCTGGAAGCTTCACTTCATGAAAAATGTGAACAGAATGGAGCGGGTGCATTAGAGAGTGATGAGAATGATCAGGGGGCTGGAGACCAAGTCCTACGAAGAAAGGCTGAAGGACTTGGAAACATTATCTCTGAAGAAAAAGCGGTTGAGAGGGGAGATTATTGCTCTAAGTATTTGGAAGACTGTCCCTTAGAGGAGGACAGGGAGCTGTTTCTGTTGGCAGCAGAGGATAGGACTTGCAATAATGGGTTTAAATTATGGGTGAGAAGGTACTAGTTGAATATTAGGAAAATATTGTTTACAGAAAGAATAGTTCAGTAGTGGAATTGGTTGCCCAGTGGTTGGTGAACTGCCCCTCACTGGCAGTCTTCAGCCAGCAACTGGATGAACACTTTTCAGGGAAGTTTTAGCCTGATCCTGCATTGAGCAGAGAGTTGGACTAGATGGTCTGTATGGTCCCTTCCAACTCTATGATTTTACTAACATAAAATATATACACAGCAAACTCTTTCAATTTGTGACTAAAACAGAACAACGTATAGTCTAATGACTTTAAGCTACTATGTTCAAAAGTTCTTTAGGTGGACATGGTTCTCTTGCTGAGCACATTTCGATCACTAGACCAAAATATGTACCATTATTTTGGTAGGCTGAACTCTTTTTCTATAGCAACGAGGGCTCCATGGATCCCCAAAGAACTTCTCTTCTGGTGTGGAAATGAGGCCGAACATCTTGAAGGTAGAGGCAATCAAGCAGATGAGGCAGGTAAAGTCATTTCTTCCCAACAGTAATAAAAAAAATTGAGACAAATAACAGTATTTCATGAAATGCAATACTAGGTTCCCCCCTGGTATGCCTACAAAATAAGTCTTCTTACATTCACATACAAGTTGCAATTTTGTTCAGTAGATTTTTTTTGTGTATATATCTTCTTTTAGAGTAAATATGGTATTAATATTTTTGTTGTGATAACTCAGAGTACCTTACCTGCAGTTATTCTGTTTTCATCCAGTGATATCAAGGGGCACCAAAGAGATATTGTGCGGTAGTGCTTGGAAGGTCTTTATCTTTTTTCATTTGTTATTCTGGAATTTCAGTGCTCCTGGGTAAAAATGTGTGTGTACACCACAAGTTTTGAAAGTTTGATTAGCCCTTATTCATCTGTGAGAAAACTGACTCTCTTTCTCTAGGAGAAATTCAGCCTGATCCAAATCTCTGCAAAACCTTTTTTGAACACACTTGGCATGAATATGGCTTTCCTCATTAATTTCATTGTTGGAACAGCTCTGCATTTGCATCTCCAGTGGACAGAGTGAGTTGTCCCCAACAACATAGTGAATGTGGGAGATAGTGCTTGTTTTGGAAAGCCCGGGGTAAAAAAATTAGTATTAACATTTGTGTTCATAATTGCTAAGTTCCAGTCTTGTTACTACTTTTAATTTTATAATTTATACCTCAAGGGGGGGGAGTTTCAATCAAATTCTTTGGGCTTATAATAAAAATCACCCAACAAAACACAATTTCTCTTTTTTTCATAACAAATTCAGTTCATTTGTGAGGAACAAGTTAGCTGAATCTCATTCTTTTTCACCACTTGTACAAGAGAAGAAGTACTGCTATTTTCATTGGCATATTAAAACCACTACTCTAATCATGAAAAAAGTGTTTTCATGGAAGCTCTATCACTGGAGTTTTAATCATGTCCTTAGAAGGCCTCCTATGTCTTAGTGACAGAATGTATCCTTTGTAGCATGCCTCTAATAAAGCTGCAGTGGGAATGCCAATGACTTGGAAAAGGACATAGCAAGTATTATTGAGACAAAGGACATTGTGGTAGGGGCTCCTGGTTATCCACGGACTCTTGGAGATGTCATCAGGATTAACAAATACCTTGAAGATTATTTAGGACCCAGTTAAACAGACTTCCTAAGATATATTCAACAAAATCTTCTTTCCCCAAGAGAATCAAACACAAAAACATGGTGTCATCCAGTGAAGTTGATTCATGACAAAAAAAATAATGTTTCAAGCTACGCTCAATTCATTGTGAAAGGATGTGGTGCTAGCCATTGGTATAGATGACATGAGACAAATTAATGGAAAATAGGCATGTCATAAGCCGTAAGAGCCATATTATACCTTCTTACAAGGATATGGGAATAAAGAAATCATTATAAGCAACAGTTTGTGAGCTTCCCATGGGGATCTGGACAGCTGCTGTTCAGGAAACAGAATATAAAACTAGATAGACCTTTCATCTGATCAAATAAGCACATATTCACTATACAACTTCACTAAATATGCCTGTGCACAGTACCATGTTTTCAAGAATGTCATGAAAATACAAAAAATGCAATTGATTGCATAGACAAAATTATTATCTTCAAAGAGAACGGCTTGTTTACAAGGCAATTATACCTTCAGAGAGGTAAATACCTCAACAGGGAAGATAATGAACTGAGGAGTAGCTCTAGGAATTACTATATAAAGTGACCTGTGCAAAATGCACAACTAGTCACGTAATCTAAAATTCTGACCTGCTGGATACAGTATTTCATGACCTAACACCTGTATTACTACCTGGATACAGCAGGTAAATTGAGGGCTGCGTCCTAGACATTCTATCATAACCAAATGACTCCGGCTTAATGTTATGGCTATTTAAAAGAACAATAGTGCCAACATACCACATTGTAAGTCAGGTACATGCACCCCCTCCCAAATTGGTGTTGTGCAAACATGGCCCCCTTCTGGAAGAGAACATCACAGTGAGTTTTTTTTGTGATTTAATCATAATATTGACAATTTTATCAAATTTTACAAAATTGATATTTTTTTAAAAAATCTAATTCTTAGTAAGACTAGAATGGGGTTCTTTTAAAATAGAAAAGCATTATTATGCTACTGCTCTTCTGGAATATTCATATTAAAAACCCTATGTAGCAAAATACAAACTGTACTAATAAAAGGTAATTCAGTTCACCATGATACTTTAAACCATTATTCTGGGAATCCACAACAATACTGTGTTAATAGGAAGTTTTCTGCACAATGGCATTGGTAAATTTAAATATAAAACTATAAACAAAATTCCAAACTTAGGCTGTGGCCATAACTGACATGGGACATGAGAATGTATTATTTTTGGATACTGGTTTCAAAGCTATTGCCAGTAATATTTTTCAGTCTAAATAACTGAATATAGGAAACTTTTTTCATAAATAAAAATTATTAAATGGTGCTCATAAATTCTCCATGATAGAAAGAATAATTCCTTTGATTTTTATATAATTTTATCACAACCCACCAAGAATAAATAAATAAATAGACATGAGGATAGTTAGCAATTTATATCCTCAAAACACCACACAAACACCCACTAATCAGTCTAATGAGAGTCTAATTAATCTTATGGGGCACAGCTTCACTATCCCACTTGTGTGATTTCTTGCATTGTGCCAAGATACAGAATTCAATTATTTCACTTTCCAAAATGAGGGTATTTTCTCACTCTCTAAATATAGGAGTATTTCATCATAAGTTAGAAAGTTGGCAAAAAATTGTTTTAAATGTTAAAATCTTCTGTTAGAAAAATATAGATTTGTTAAACAAAAAAAATAAGCATAGAAAGAAGGGTTGGGCCTTGATTAAAAAAAAGTAATTTATGCATTAATGCAAAGAGAAAGAAATGGCTCTATGGGCAAAATTCAAGTACGAGTGACCAGCTTTTTAATTGTAAAGTAGGTGCAACATTTTTTAAAATGTTACAACACTGCATGACCTGTAATGCTCACAATATTTACATTAACTGCTTACATAAAACCATAAAAACTCTAAAGAGGAGGAAAAAAATCTGTATGGACTGAAGCAAACTACTCCTAGCACCCACATCAATGCCAATATTAACCAATGAAATCAAGTGCACAGAAATACTTTACATAGTCTACTAATGTAAAGTATACATTGGTGAGAAAAGTTACAAACCTAATTAGTTAAAATGTCAAAAGAAGGGTTGGTCAATACAAAGTCAGTTTTAGGGACAAAAAAAGAGCAAACTTAAAAAAAAAAGACCGAATATAAACACACATCCACCCACCCACCCACCCATACACACACACACACATGAGTATTCATGAATAGAAACATCTGTTTAGACAAAGCAGAAAGCAGGCTGGTACGAAAAATGGACAACATTAACTCTTTAAACGTAACAACATCAAGTTGTAACAAAAAAGGAGTGCTAACTAAACTACACAAAAGATCACTTCACATGAGTTTTCATGTAGGACTGTGGCAGGATACCCTGCCATTACACAAAAGACAAAATGAACCTACCCAGTAGAAGGAAGGGTTCCTGTCTCCAGGCCACTGTAGCTAAGTGTAGCTAATTGCATTCCATCAGGTTGGGGTGTGGAAAAAAAAAGAGTTGACCACAAGAGAGAAGAGCAAGTTATCCAGCCCAGTGATAGTGCTAAGTGCATTGGCAAAGAAGATCTGAACATGGGAATGACATTCCCTCAGATCTCTTGTCCTCTGGGACTAGCAGCGCTCATCTCACAATGGGGGGCAGATGTCAAAAAGTGGAGCTGTGGGTTCTGAGAAGATGAACTCAGCAGGGAAACTGTATTCCTTTTACATAAGTACTATGTTTTGGTTATTGGTATACTGGCATTGTTATCAGCTTTAGATGATGCTGACTACCAGCTATCTTTGCTAGAGGAGGTAACTAGGCCATTATAAGGAATAATGCTTCAGGATAAAACAAAATGGTGGCTCTCAGATGAAGAGGTAGTAGGTGGCCCTAAGAACTCCATCTTGGAATCAGACAAGGTGAGCTGATGTTATGTTCTGGGTTGCCTGGAAGAGGGGGAGGGCCATTGCCACCATAAGCAGCACCAACACTGAAAATGACATTGCTCTACACGTTCTTTTAAAGATACTGGTGTTTAGAGAATGGCTCACATCTTTAGGTTTGTATTATCTGTAGTGTATGATCATCTTTCTAACATACGTTTCACATTTCTTTCAACTTAACATAACATAAATAATCTGGTTAATAGATTCAACCTGCACATTTCTGCCACATTAATATATATATTTATATATTTATATATAAGAATCTGTTAATGGTATAAATAATTCTTATTAAATAAAATAAATCTGATATGTTACATAATACTGATAACATCACTGGCTGGATCCAAAGAACTACTTCAGCTTGGTGGGATTTTTTTTCCTTTTAACCAGAGACCCCACTCCATATCAAAAACTCTTTTTTGAAGACCCTTCAGTTTCAGCCATGTTTTACCACATCACATTGAGGGGAGAGATAGGGTTCTTGGCAGACAGAACTAATTGTGCAGTTCTTTGGGATCCTGGCCACTGCCACTAATAGTTTTGTAAGCCACCTAGTTTATTAATACTGTATGACAGGTGTCGGTGTTGGCAGGTAAGGCAACTCAGTGACCACTTATGCTGATATAATACCACTGAATTCAATCGAAAATAAACAAGCACAACTCGTCACTGAACTGCCTTCCTTCGTTCCAGGAACACCTATTTTCCTGTACTGTAAGGTATGATGGTTGATAACATTAGCAATGAGAACTGTTCTTCAGACTGTGCCATTGCTCTTGAACATTACAAAGGACAGTGTTCTCAGTGACAACAAACTGGGCTCGCCAATTTAGGCTCTGATGGATTGCAAAATGAATGCTTTTCTAACATGATTTTAAAGCAGGTGGCTATGAAACTCTGTTAAAGCAGTTGCTGACTAAAAATATTCTATCTAAATATTATTTAATTAAAAATCTACTGTCTCTACTTTAAAACTCAGGCAAATTAAAAAAATTGCAACTGGTAGTTGCAGCATTTGACTTCTTAAGTAAACCTGCAATCCCACATCCCTTTAGGAATCTGCAAGGTTGCACTCTCCTACAGAGACCTGAAATGGAGTACAGTACTTCCAGGCAAGGTTCATTCCAAACAGACACTATAAATGAACACTCAGTGGCGAGAAGTGTTATGTCATAATTAAGGTATTACATAATCATGCCTTTTCACTGCTGTTAAATACAAAAACAGCATCTTTTACATTATTATATAAAAGCATTTAGGCTGTATTTTTATTTATCACTTTACACTGGTAGTCTCTTGTATGTGTACTCAATAGAAACCAAAGAATTTTGTACACTATTTTTTGTACAATAAAAGATAAACTGTGCATTAGGTACGCTTGTACATGACAATATTGTACATTATTTACATTTCAGATATCACCATGAAATTCTGTTTTATCTATATACACAATGAAAATTTTGCAGAAACATTTGGACTATTTCTTATAATCACAATTTTAGAATTATAGAAAAAAGGTTCTATAGACACACTGTAATCTTTTGAGGATCTGGTTTGATGTCTCCCTCTTTACCAGTGATAATACTGTACCACTGTTTATTTTAGCACCCTGTGGTGATGAACTCTATCTATCCTGATATTATCTATATCTATATATCTATATCTATATATCTATATATATCTTGATGTATATATAGATATATATTTATGTGCATGTTTTTATTAAGTACTGGACCAGTAACAAAGACATTCAATGTTATCTAGAGATCTTCCTCCTCTTCGGTTTTGGAGGCTTCAGCTGTCTGTCTCCTTGTGGAATTTGGTGTACCTGAAAAACAGGAAGGTAACAAGGGGGAGGGGGTTTACAGAACAATGAAAAGTAGGTAAGATTCTCAGAGAATAATACTTGATATTCATAAAACATCCATGTTCAAAGCATTTCATGTACTTTATCTCAGTAATCTTTACAGCAGCTGCATATTATGAAGCATATAATCATCCTCATATTACAGATATGATACCAAGACTGAGAGACGGAGGCATGCCTACATTACACATTACATATGCCTAAGACTTCCTAGCGAGCTCATGGCTGAGGGGCAAGTGGAAGTGGTGACTCCCTGCTCTCAAACATTTAGCTGTACCAGTTCACCAGGCAAAAACTGAGCCTCCTGATACTTAAACCTTACTTGGCCTTTTAGAGAAACAAACATAATTATTTTACTTTAAAAAGTCTGGAAGACAGCAATATATCAGAATAATGAGATATGGTCACTTGGCTCTTATGGCACAATTGAGCATCTCTACAGCTTTTTTCCAGTTTGCAACTGTTCATGGATACATGCAGTTACATATTCAGTGTATGGAAAGTGGAACAAGGCCACCTTTAACCACACAAGTTGCATTCTGGTGACTTTTAGTATCAGCAAGAATGCTTAACTCTGTTTTAAATATAAGAGTTGAAGGAAGAGTTGAAGGCCGTGTTGAACAAATCTTTTTGGTTGAAAGGGTAGCATATTGGAGGTTTTTGCTGATTTCAACACACACATATACACAAGGAAGGAACCTGCAAGGACTTACGGGGTCACTTCATTTCCCCCTCTGTTGCCTTCCCCATGTTTTTTCTCTTTCCCTCCTCTGCCCTTTCCCTGCTCCCTTCTCTCCTTCCCAACCATGAACCATGCTTCCTTTTATCAGCTTCCCCGGTGTTCAGGAGCCCACCACTCCATGGGGCAATGCCAAGGCCTTTCTGGCCTCCTTTGAGCAAGTGGCTGAAACCTGCTTCTGGCTCAGAGAAGGGTGGGCAACCTGACTCCCACCAGTACTCAGTGGAGAAGTTGAGCAGGCCTTCAGCCGGCTGGATGTCAGAGGCAGCCCATAGTACCAATTTGCCTGCATGTCAGTGCCCCTCACCATTGCTCTCACAGTCATTCTGTCCACCCTCCAGCCTTTTCCCTTGCTCTGCAGGATGGCTACTTGCTGGCCAGCCTGCTTGGAAGCTACTGCCAGCCTTTTGCAGCAGCTCCTCCTCCCTGCTGCTTTACATTCCCATCTGCCTATCCCTCCCCTACTCATCTGTAGTGTCACTGCCTCCACCATGAGGCAGCATTGTGTGTGCATATGGCAGAAAATGCTCCTGTGCTCTGGAGGATTTAATCCGCTCTCTTGCAATCCCTTAATATGTTGAAGGGACTTGGAACATTGTATGTCTATCAGTTTTAAGATATATCCAAGTTTTTATATGCCATTTATGTATGTACATGTGTTTTTGAATGAGGTTGTTCTTTTTTATCTGAAACATTTTATGCTGCCTTCCTATCCAGGTTAGGGCCCCCAAGGTGGCATAACAATCAGAAGCATTAAAACAAGCTTCAACCCCCCCCAAAAAAAAAAAAAAGAAGTATGTCTAGTGGCATAATATAAACCCCAGTTTTTAAAGGATGGTCTTGATTCTCAGAAAATAACTGACAGTATAAATGTTTTCTTATTTTACAATTTCATGTAAAACTATGGAACAGCAGTTTGTTGTTAACATCTTAAATATTATGTACTGAACACTTACATTCCCAGACATCTTGTCGAGTTCACTCATGGCCTCATGTATAGCAGCTTCTAAATGGTTATTTAACTTTCCACTTCTAGGATAAAAATAGAGGGAAAAGTTTACAATAATGATCATAAGCCTTTGTAGTAGAAATTCTGCCATTTTGAAACATATGGCAAATTGAAGTAACAAGGCAGACTCCATTCAATTCAGCTTCTCAGCGAAAGACCATTCTGTACGTACAATGAACAAAGCTGACTTTCAACTTAATGGTAAGCTTAAAATTGCAATCCCTGACTCAAAAAGCATACAAAAAATGCATCTTAAAAAAGTCATAAACTACACTCAATATACAGACATAAAACCAATCCAGCAATCCTACTGTTCAATCAATATTTTGGTTTATCCTTTTTAACAGGGAGCCTTGCATTATTAAGGTGACAAACTGAACAACCAAGAATAAACTAATCAAAATCCAATCATGGCATAACTACATTTTTACTGAAATACTACAGTGGCCATTTGAAGAATTCATGGTGGGGAGAGGTGAGAAAGTAACTGGGAAAGCCCAGCAGGTATCAAGAGGATAATGTACTATTCTCTTTAACTTAGCTCTATGCAATGAATGCATGTGCCATTTTTC
This sequence comes from Gekko gecko, assembly GCA_029375565.1. NCBI lineage: Eukaryota > Metazoa > Chordata > Lepidosauria > Squamata > Gekkonidae > Gekko > Gekko gecko. The sequence goes on from JAPDNY010000003.1 coordinate 49,464,292, forward strand.
TCTCTCTCTCAAAGGAATTATTCAGCTACTACTTCAAAGCATCACTAGGCTGCTGAGGAGCTGTTAACAATGGCTTGTTTTACCTGCTTCCTTCAATGAACAACAGTGCATTTATTCCAGAGCTGGAGAGTTCAATGAAGCTTCACAAGCAGTCAGTAAAAGGATGCTACAGAGTTACTTTCCACCGTCAAGTTAATTGTAGAGTATTCCATGACATCTTGATATTCTGTGCCATCTTATATGGTATTCCGTGACACCTGGTGGAGCTTGAAGTTCCACAGATGTCTGAAACTTTAAGGGCTGTTTAACATAAGATGTAGTTTTTGGGCAGAAATCACTTTCATGTTGAAAACTGCATTAGAACGCCAGGTGTGGCAAAACAAAATTGGAGTCCAGTACACCTTTAAAGTCCAATCACATTTCCCAGGCTATAAGCTTTTGTGAGTCAAAACTCACTTAATCAGATGCAAGGTGTGGCAAGTGCTCATGTGTTAATTTCCCTGCATGTACCAGTGACTGAAGACCTCAGTTGCTAGTAATCATGGCAGATATGTGATAGTGATACACAGATCCCATGCAATGCAAAGTAATGGGTTAGACCTTATGAAACATGAGTAGAAGGCGCTCACAGACCTTATTTCTCCCTGGCAGCCTCTTTTGACTGCCAAAAAACTAGTGGCTGTAGCTGGGGGACCCATGTGGACAAAAAGATATGCTACATTGAGGAGAGGGAGGTGGCAAAACTGCCTCTCTCTACCTTTTATGGCAGTACAGCCACCAGAAGTGCCGCTGGCAGAAGAGCCAGGAGGGGAGATTTCACCTCATTCTTTCCCATCGCCGAACACTCTACCCCTTCCCCACCCTTTGTGGCCTTTCTGCTGTGTTGGTCCCCTGAAATCAGCTTTTCCTGGGTCAAAACAGCTGTTGGGGAGGGAGAACTTGGGGAAAATTTGTTCCCACGAGCGTCTTGTGCTTTGCAGGATCTAACAAGAGAATCTAGTTTGGAATATTTATCAGGTTTATTTTAAAGATCCTCAAAATGTGTAACTGTGCTTTTAAATTTCAAGGCTGTATGGAAGACAAAACATTTGTTTTGTGGTTATGACACCACAAACCACCAAAACAAAGTTGTGACCTATATGGTGCCATTCCTATGAACTATTTCTTCAAAACACCCCCCCCCTTCACTCTCAATAAGTGAAACACACAGAGAATCTTTCATTTAAAAGGAAACTAACTTGATAACATTTAATCTTATATACCATTTATAGAACACTTCAAATATGCAGAGGCCATGGCTAAAGATACCAAAAAATTTAAATGTCAAGGACCCTTCAAAAGAAAAAAGGAGTAATATTTTGATTGGATGTTTCAGATGAAGCTGGTACCTCTCTTTAGAATGTACAAATAGAAGAAGTGATTAGTTTGAAGTTTCTGCATGATGTGATGGAATTTACAGCAAGAAAAACCTCAGGTTGAAATGGCTAGAAATCACACAAAAAGGAGTATGGGCTTTTTCTTTAAATGGTAAAACTGCTCTTGAAGGGGTAAAGCAGTATCTGGAAATATGTGAACCCACCCATAAAACCTGTATGCATTTTGCCCTCCTTTTCGTAAAAGACTCCCTGAGGGGTTTGTGTGTTACAGTCTTCTTTGCCTGCACCCCTAACTAATGATTCTGCAGAAACTTGGATCAAGAATAGAACTAAACGCATCATTCATTACTTGTGAGAGGAAAGCAATACATCACTAGGGTACCAGGAGGGGTAAATATTTATGTCTAGCCTAAAACCTCTTAAGAAACATTTCTATTGAAGTACTGTCAATAGCTTCATCTTCCAGTGGCTGCACTTGTATACCCTGGTTCTCTTCACCTATAGCAATGCAGGAGGCTCCTTGCCAATGGTGTAAGTTTATGGCTATGGGTTAAATTTCAACTGGGCAACCACATGGGGATATTAAAAACCTTAAATTTAAACACAAGATGAAACCAAACTCAAATAGTTAATTTTCTTTTTGAAAGGCTAATTATGCTCACTCTACTGTGAAGTTATAGCATACAGAATGCTGACTGTGTTAATAATGGTGAGAGCCAGTGGCAATATTGTTTTTAGTGACTTGTAAGGATACAGTGGTTTGGATCCAATGGAGCAACAGGCATGAGTGGATGCAAGATTTCTACCAACTCCTTCTTTACACTACAGTATCCTGGTGCCACATTTTGTACTAGTCTAGAGGGTTCCGGTACCTTTAGGGCTGGCTTTTGAAGGGGCATGGGCAACTGTTGTCAGAAGGGGTAGGTGGGAAAGCCTTGTTCCATGACCATTAGGATCCAACCACATGTCAGGTTGTGTCTTATGTAATGCATAGAATATGTTTTTAAGGGGGAAGAACTAAAATTATATTAGCAACATTGCTTAAGTTTTAACTGTGTGTCCATGTTACTTAATAACATTTTTAACATGTTTTTAGCATTATTACTGACTTAATATAAATTAATGGCTTGGCCCTATTCCCCCCTGCCCCCACCTGGCTGCTTGTGTGGTGTTAAATCTGCAAAGGGTGTGTATCTATATATCTAATTCCCAAGTGGCCCCCTGTGTGCGGATATCTAAATCCGCACATCGGGGGCACCTGGGAGGCAGGGAGATTTTCCTGCGCACGTGGGGCAGTCCCCACGTGTGCAGAAAAATCTAAAAAGTTTTTTAAAATGTAAGGGGAATATCTAAATCCCCCAAAAAGTAAGAGCGTTCCCTGCGCTCGCAGGAACGCTCACAAACTGGCCGTTGCCGCCGCGCCGTCAAGGGATGGGAGGGCGGGAGAAGGCTTGGCGGGCCAGCCGGCCGGCCTCCCCCCCCGCCGCTGCCCTGCCGCTTGGGAGGGAGGGGGAGGCTTGGCGGGCCAGCCGGCCGGCCTCCCCCCGCCGCTGTCGCCGCCGCCGCTCTGCTGCTTGAAAGGGAGGGAGGGGGAGGCTTGGCGGGCCAGCCGGCCGGCCGGCCTCCCCCCGCCGCCGCCACCGCCCTGTTGCTTGGGTGGGTGTGTGGGTGGGTGGGAGGGAGGGAGGGGGAGGCTTGACGGGCCAGCCAGCCTCGCCGCCCCTCCGCTGCTGCTGGGGAGGGGGAATCTCAGCGGGCCGACTGGCCTCGCCGCTGCTGCCGCCGCCGCTGCTGAGGGGGGGAGGGAGGGGGAAGCTTGGCGGCCGGAATACTCCCCCCCCGCAAGTATCGCGAGTCCCGCCTCTTGTGCTTCACTAATAGTGAAATGGCGCTAACTGCATTCTTCTTTGTCGGCTGTGCCCTCTCCACAGGTTACTCACTTAATGGTTCACCAACACACTGCTTTTTAATCTGGTAAAGTGTATCATTTTCCTTCTACAAGCTGTACAGCTCTTTAAGAAGTGGTCTACTTTTTTCTGAGTGGTAATTACAAATGGGTGATACTAGTCAGCTTGTTAGCTTGTCAGGGAGCAGGTTAATTTCACATCTTTAGCAAACTCCATGGATGGGCTTAGCTAATTGCCATATTTTGGATTAGGAAGGAATTTTATTCTGCTAAAATTGGCTAGTGACAGAGTCATGGGTGCAGAGAAAGGGACATGGCATCTAACTAGGAATTCATGGAGAATGCAAATACCTTCCCCAATGCCACTCCCCAGCTTTGTGTCCTATCCATCACTGAGTCCGCTGCCTCAGACAGAGCTAGAGGAAAGGCCAACCTGCTTTCCTGAATCTGCCAGCTATATCCCCAGCCCAAACACATGTCCAAGCACTGAAGAGGAAGTGAGGAATGTTTCCCATACCTGCAACCCAGAAACCACACTTGATTGGGAATAGGAGATTCCTCGTTTGGGATAGGTGTGTATGGGGGAACCAGTTTCTAAATATGTACAGAGACCCCGGTCACACGGAGAATTTGCAGTGGGAGAGATACGAAAATGATGCGGAGTTTTGGGGCGCGATCACAGGACCACATCTGGGAACCGTAGCACAACCATCAATGACCTGTAGCTGCTGCCCGAAAATCCGGAGTAAAAAAAACCTGGGGATGGCCTACTAGCAAACGGTTTGCTACGGGCCGTCAACGGGATACTTAAGTGTGATCACGCAAGTGCACTCCTTGCTGCATGTCAAAGGTGCTCCTGGACAAAGAAACCCTGATGTTGCCGCGGTGGCGTCTGATCATGTTCTCGCACATTTAATTGTGCTGCCGCAAAAAGCCACGCCTTCTCCCCGCATTATCCGGCCTGTGTGGCCAGGGCCTTACAATGTTTTAACATTTGTATGTTGAATTCATACCTGCATTTATAAGCCCCTTGCCACTGTCTGACAGTGGGAAAGATTGGCATAGACAGTTTATTTAATTAATTACATATTGCCCTTGCTCCAAGGAGCCTGTAGCAGTATACATGGTGTCTGATTTCATCCTCACATTTACCCTGTCAGGTAGGTTAGATGCCCCAAGGTCATTCAGTAGCCTTACACAAGAATGCATGTCTCCCTGGATGTAATCCAACTACTCCTAACAAAGTGTTCTAGGATAGCACTGAATACCAATGATAACTGAATACCTCTGATATACCAATGATAACAAATAAGTATGTATGTAAGGTGTACCCAAGATGTCAAACCCCCCCCCCAAGTTTCAATTATTATGATTGCTCTCTGTCCATGGACTGGACCCCCTGCTGGAGACCAACAGCTGGCAGAAAGGATGGAGTTTGGATACAGGAGCTGTGGTGCTCTGAGCACAGAGCAAGCGAGCTCTTAGGCATTCTAATAGCTTAATACTGCATCCCGTGATAGCAAGTCACATCTAGAGCCATAAAGCTTGGACAACTAAAGAGGCTGAAGGAAAGAAATTCCTTTGGGACAGGAAGGTCATCCAAAAGTAGGGGGAGAAAAGAACGTTACAGAAACTCTAGAAATGGAGGGGTCTTTGTCTTCCATTTTTGGCAGCCCTTTGGAGACTTATCTGCCCTTTTCTGTTGCCGTCTTCCATCAGTGGGTGAACACTTTTGGTTTTTTTGGCATTCCCTCAATGATCCCTCCTTCCTAACCAATGTTTTTATGTTTTGTATGTATTTTAACTCTGCTTTTTAATTGTTTTAATGATATGTGTTTGGGAGGGGGATTGATTTTAATGGTTTAAAAATGTAACTTTATCATGTGAGCCTGTTCCTTCAAATAAGATACTGCAGACATCATATGATCACTGACTGAAGGTTGCAGTTTGAAATCCTTCACATTACTACTACATGTATCATTAAAGCTATAGGGACTACTGGGAAAATTCAGTATTATATAACTACAAGTGGGGAAAGGACTTGGAAGGGTCATTTCATTTCCTGCTGTATCCTCTTCTTTCTCTCCTCCTGGAACCCCCCATAATCTCTATGCTTTTCCTGCTTCCTTCTCTCCTTCCCACGCTCGTACCCTCCCCATCTTTAACTTTACTTATCCCACCTTTCTCACCACTGGAGGCCCAAAGCTGCTTGCATCATTCTCCTCTCCACCATTTTATCCTTTCAACAACCTTGAGGGAGAATAGGCTGAGAAAATGACTGGACCAAAGCCACCAGCAAGCTTCATGGCAGAGTGGGGATTTCAATTTAGGTTCCCCAGATTCTACTGTGACACTCTAACCACCACACCATGCTGGATTTCACATTTCCTTCCTTCCCTCCCCTTGGCAGCCTCTCCCTGGGAAAAGTCTGGGCCAGATGCAAAACTTGTGCAGTAGCAAGTCACTCAAGTGCACTGTGTGATGGCCACTGCTCAGGCTGGCCAAATTGTGCAAATTGTGTGGAGGTTGCTGCTGGGCCCAGACAAGTTGTGCGGTATCAAGTTGTATGGTAGCCAGTACTGTACTTGGGTGAGTGACATGTAGCAAGTTACCTAGTGATTGCTAATAGGCCTGGCCTTGATGAATCCTTCTTCCAGGGAAGGTTGAAGGACAGCAGGGGCGAACTGGAAAGCCAAAATAGCCTGGGAAAGGGCCATGCCCCTACCTTTTACTCACAGAAACCAAGGTTTGAAGGCTGGCATAGAGTTGTAGTTGCCTAGCAACTTTCCAGTTTGGTGTAGTGGTTAAATGTGCGGACTCTAATCTGGGAGAACCGGGTTTGATTCCCCACTCCACTTGCACCTGCTGATGTGACCTTGGGTCAGTCACAAGCTCTGGCACAGCTGTTCCTGAAAGAGCAGTTTGTGTTAGAGTTCTCTCAGCCCCACCTACCTCACAAGGTGGTTGTTGTGGAGAGGGGAGGGGAAAGGAGTTTGTAAGCCGCTCTGAGATTCAAAAGTGAAGGGCAAGGTATAAATCCAATCTCTTCTTCTTCTTCTTCCCAATGGCTATTGACATCTCATTTTTTAAAGATATAGGGCACTGCTTGTACTGTTTCAGGTTTGTTAAACCTCCCAATGTATTTTTTTAGATTTCAGATTTTTCTGCAAACTTGGGAATTTTCTCAGGTTGGTAGAAAGATCTGACTTGTCTGTTCATGGTTCTAGTCTCCAGATTTAAGAATCCACAGATGAGGCCACAGTGAGATTTAGATATACTGATGTTTATTTCAATTTTTATACTGCTTCTCTTTGATTATGAGCTCAAAGTGGTTTACAAAAATGTATGATTACATCAATTAAAACTGATGTATAGTGATAAAACACTGATGTACCATTCCCCACTAAAAAGGTCCCAATTCTGCCTGCAACGTGCATTGTCGGTCCACACGTTTTTGAATATTTCTCTCTTATTTTTATATTAATCCATAGTCCAACATGGAGGGAAGTGCTCAAGCCCCTCCCCCATTTCAGTTGGACTCAGCTGTATGCAACAGAACACAATTACTCATAATTTTGCATTTGTAAACCTAAAATTGCAAGATAATGAAAAGGTAGGGGCATGGCCCTTTCCCGGGCTATTATCAGTCTTTTATACTAACTATACAGAATCTCTTTAGCATATTATTTTCAATAATAACAATTATCTCAGTGAAAACACAAAAATAATGAAAGTGGGATGAGTGTACACATCATAAGCAGCAATCTGTCTCAAACCACTCTTTAATTTTCTGCAACAACTACAGCTTATTAACACCCTGAAACATTAAAAAATAAGACTACTTACTTTCTATTCCTCTTTCTGACGTGGTTGTAAGCTTCCAGACCTTCTGTTAGTGTCTTCAGCTTGTCGGGCTCCACCTGAGTGAAGGTACAGATCAAACCATATTACTTATAGATAAAATTAACTACTACTTCACTGGTGAACATGTGATCTACCACATTTGCACCAATAATATTTCTCTGGATCTTAAGTGCAATTCTTCAGTGGCTCAGAGGCACAATGTAACCACAAAATAACTCCATGATTCAAAATGCTATGAGAATCAAAGCATTTCTAAAGAATAAAGCAATAATTAAAAGATCACAGTTAAAATGCCCTTTATTAACTTGTCCTACAGAATGCAAACCAATCTACGTACATGAAAAAAAATTCTGCTATCACAAGGAAGTAACAGATGCATCCAAAACTGTATAGCATATCCAAAGAACTATGAACAGAAGGGAAAGGGCTGTTAGCAGTCTTCTAGAATTGATTGTTAAGAGTGCTACAATGTCAGATCTAGGGCAATCCTTGTGCCTCTATTTGTGCAATTTGTGAAACTCTTGGGAAAGTAGATTTAGCATTCCTGTTTACACACAGTCTTCTAATGTGAGGAGTCTGGAAGACTTTTTTCACGGTGTCTGGATTCAATACCTACATATTTTCCAAGATCACGCCAAAATATAACATTTGCTGATGACTTTACAGTTTCTTAAATTCTAAATTTACACAGCAGAGTTTAAAAACTAGCCATTTATAAACAAACCATTCTAACATTTCTTACATCCTGCTCCTACGATCTGACATGCCAGATACCAAGTTACAACCAATAAGCCAAATATTGTGGCCATAGGTTTTTTGTTTTGTTTTGGCTTTGGGGAAAAGTCCTAAAATAGCCCAGGAGCGCTGCTAAATGGTATCTTTCACTGCAGGATTGAGAAAAAGGAAAGATTACCTATGGCACTCGTGGTGGCATCCTAAGTGTTATGTGAGTTACCCCATATCCTATCATTAGCATACATGTTAGTACAAAGCTAAAGTAGAATAGATTTGCCACATGTAGGATATCAAGCTTTTCTCAATAAAACCTACACAATATCAGCTTAAGGTCTCGGTAAAATTAGGATGTCCACATGATTTCAGTAGCAAGTGAGTTGTTAGACAACATATATACCATCATAGTATTGTTCATTATTAAAGACCATGAATGAACAGAAATTTTGTTTTGGTAATGTTTTGGCAATCACTGTATGATTTAGCCCACTGTAATTAACAACAAAACTCCAAAATTAGGCAATGTTAGGAGACTTCAGCTGCACTAAAATAAATAATAAAAATTATAGATTTCAGTAACAGATGGCTCGAGTCAATTCTGTTCCTAATTGAACTTTGCAAAAGCAAGAGTTCTTTTCGCTTTGTGCAGCCATATGTACAAATGACAGTACCATTATTATCTCTAGATAACTTTGTTTTTCAATTGATGCTACAGAAACTGCACACTTCATTTCACCAACAAAAACAGTTAAATTAACATTTAAAATCCTAAATAGCGCCATTAAAAAAAAATCTTTTATTGTCACTTTTGTACTGCTTTGTTTTTTAAAAAACTCCATGTAGACAAAGAACAGCTTTTTGTACCAACAGCAGCCAATTTATACATTTAATGGACGCATAACATCAAAGGAGCTAATGCAAAGTAAATAACTATCTGGAGAAAACCCCCCTAAAAAATCTGGTCTACATACTTTATGTCTGAAGATAGCTTGCAGGACTGATACTTCACCATTTCTGACTGGATTCTTCAAGCACTGGAGCAACATCATTGGTAATGTTGCAGTAGTGTTGTGCTTGGTATTCTGTACCTTCAGTAATTGATCTGCAGATACCCTTAACCACAGAAACACAGCTGTGCCACCACTAGCAAAATGCCCCTTGTTGTTGTTGTTGTTCAGATGCACAATCGAGTCCGACTCTTCGCAACCCCATGGACCACATCATGCCAGGCCCTCCTGTCTTCCGTCGTGCTCTGGAGTTTGCTTAATTTCATGTTCGTTGCATTGATAAAACTGTATAACCATCTCAGCTGTCCCCTAAACTTCTTCAAAGCACCTCTGTCTCAAGTTGTGGATCCCCTTAGTCTTAGCTTTAGCTAAGCAAACAAACAGCATATTGAATACCTTCTACATAATCTAACATCGCACACCCCAAATGTCTTTGCAGTGCATAAGAAGTTGAATAGTAATCCAGTTGCACTAGTGACTCCAATAAATACAATGGTTTCCTATTACCTGTTAATATCAGCCTGTATGAAAACTTAAGGGCACATTTCCTCAAGGGAGGGTAGTAATTCTGCAAATGTCCTCTTCCCCCTGCAGACTCCCACTATGCTGTTTCTCAGGGTCCAATTATCCTCCAGTACCAAAATTTTGGTAGGCTCAGTGGGCTGCAGCTGGAGATTGTATCTGTGAAATCTACCACCCCACTTAATGGTACTTAAGGCTTCTTAATGGCATGGTGGGTACAGGCTATCCTTGCCAAGCTATGCTATTTACATTTTATACAGAATACTCTGCTGCATGAATCACGATGGGCAGGCAGGTGACAGCGTTATTGAAAGAGAACCGTCCTCCTGAATTACACACCTGGACTAGCTTTGCCATCAAGATCATAGCTCCTGATGAACTTGGATAGAACAAGCCATGTAACAATTTTGCATAGACCCAGAAACAAGTATTCCATGACAGCATACTGAGGAAGTATCTATTTGAAAGGCAAAATGACAAGACAACAAGGTTACACTTACCTGTAACTGTTGTTCATTGAGGATCTTCTGGGGACTGTGCATGAGCAGGCCTGCTGTAGAGAGATTTTTACAGCTAAAAGCCTCCAGCGGGTGCTGTGCACCAGAGCCAGAAGAGATCATTCCCACCCAAATGGTTATGTGCTCTGGAGCACCAGTGCTCCCACCCTCAGTACCTCAAGTGCCGCCGAAGCCAAGAGAGCATGCAGTGGGGCCGGAGGGAGGGTATGAGAGCCTGCACAGAAGATCCTTGATGAACAAGAGTTACAGGTAAGTGCAACCCTGTTTTCATCGTCAATCTTCTGTGCAGTCCCACATGGGGATTCTAACAAGCTACTCACCAGGTGGCAGGAAATGCTCTAGTCACTTGAATAAGGACTGTAGAACCACTTTGCCCACTTGTGCCTCTCTTTTTGCATGCAGGTCCAGGGCATAGTGATGTATGAATGTGTTGGCTGAGGACAATGTCGCTGCTTGACAAATCTTCGGCAACAGAACTCCATCCAAGAAGGCAGCCGAAGATGCCATTGCCCTAGTGGAATGGGCCAGAACCTCCAAAGGACATGGAAGCTTGGCCTGGTTATAACATTCCCTGATGGTATTCACAATCCAACAAGATAGAGTCTGGGGTGAAGCCCTTTTACCCCTATTAGGGCCAGAGAAACAAACAAAAAGTGCCTTGTCCTTTCTAAAATTCCTTAAGTAAAATAAAGCCTTCTCACATCTTAAGTGTGCAGGGCCTTCTCATTCTCTGATTCTGGCAGAGGGTAATAATATTGGCAGAATGATCTCCTGAGACAGATAGAATCTAGACACCACTTTGGGTAGGAACTGAATGTTGGGTCTGAGGACCACCCTTTTGAAAAATACCTTAAGGAAAGGTGGAGCCATACATAGTGCAACTAACTTGCTGACCCTCCTAGCAGAGGTCATAGCCACTAAAAAGCAGACTTTCCTGGACAATTTAGTAACAGAACAAGTAGTTAAAGGTTCAAAGGATATAAACAGTTGTGAAAATACTAGGGACAGGTACTACTGGGGAACCAGTGGGTCCCAGGGAGGGTAGAGATTGAATAAGCCTTTCAGGAATCTTTTAGACAACTGGTGTGAATATTTATTTATTTAATCCAATTTATACCCTGCCCTCCCTGCACTAATCCCAGATGATAACAGGAAATAGTGGCCAAATGGGACTCCAAAGAGGAGTAGTCCAGCCTCCCAGACCTAAGGGAAAGAAAATATTCGAAGATAGCCTGCAGAGGTGCCCTAGCGGGAGTGAAATCCTTATCCCTACACCATTCAGAAAAACATTTCCATTTAAGATGGCAAGGCTTTCTAGTGGATGGTTTATGTGAACGTAGAAGGATCTTATTTACCTCCTATGAAAATCTCAAATGTTGAGCTGGAGCCTCCACACTGTCAAGCTACACCTGACATTGTAGTGTAGTACTTGGCCACAGAGTTGCCAGACCCCCAGTCCAAGTGAGGGTTCCCTCAATTTTGGGGGCTTCAGCCCACCACTGGCCAGCTGGCTGGTGGGGAAGCCCCACCCCCAACAGTGAACACCCATGGCCATCCCTCTCCCTCCCCTCCTGAGAGATTTAAAGGGCTCTCCAGCTGTTTGTGGGAGCATGTGGCCTACCAATCAGCTGGAGGGCCCTTTAAATCTCTCAGGAGGAGAGGGAGAGGGGCAGCCACTGGCTGCATGCATGAACTCCAAGCAGCAATTCATTGTCTGGAATTCAGGTGCATGAAATCCCTGCTGGCCAAAAGCATTTAAAGGGTCCTTTTAAATGCTTTTGGTCAACAGGGCCCAGCATCGCCACTTGGAATGCAGGCGCACAGAACCACCACTGGCCAAATGCTGATGGTGATCCCAATAAACTCTACTCTCTGAGAGGGGATCATTCTCGTTTTCTCCCAATTAACAAGGAGGCCTAGGTGCTGACAAGTTGCTAACACCAAAGAGCAATGTACCAGGAGCTCTTCCCTAGAGCATGCCTCTAGGAGCCAATCATCAAGCTAAGGGAAGATGGTACAACCTTGAAGACTTAGGTACAGCATCACAGGGGCCATACACTTCATGAAGACCCTGGGGGCCATGGCCAACCCAAAGAACAAAACAGTATATTCAAGAACTTGGGAACTGCACTGAAAACCTAAGTACTTTTGGGGTTGGTAATAAAGGGAGATCTTTCAAGTCAATAACATCTTTCAAGTCAATAAACATCTTTCAAGTCAATAACAATGAACTACAAATCCAGTTTTAATAACTGCAAAACTGAGGGCAACGAGATCATGAGGAACTTAGAAACAGAAAGGAACACATGCAAACCCCTGAGATCCAGGATAGGCCATCCTTTTTCTCTACCAGGAACAGGTGAGAGTAATAACCCTCTGGAGACTGAGGATCTGGAATCCCTTAAATTGCTCCCTTCTCATGGAGGGCCTGTAATGTCACCTCAGTGTCAGGTAGCAAATTATTCACTGCTCTTTGGAGGGAAATGCAAGGGAGAATATCTTGAAAGTCTAACCTGCAACTGTATTTACTATTGAAAGGAACCACTCATCAGATGTGACAACCTTCCACTCAGTACTAAACTAGGATAACCTGTCCCTAAATTTGACAGGTGTAGGGGTAGATTCTAGACAGAACATGGGTTTCTGAGTCTGGAAGGAGTCCCTACTCACCAGGGATTGACCCCCCTGTTTGGGTTTCATATTGCCCTTCCGTTTGGTATAACCTTGCTGAGGGGCAAACAATTTCACAGTAGCATACTGGGACCTTGAAGGACTGGCATAATAGTAGTCCATTTGGTAGGGATGCCAAGGCTGGTGAAAGTATGGATGCTGTCTAGGTTGGGTAGCATTAGAGTGTGACACCCGAAGAGACTTAGCTGTTTGTTTATTCTTTTTAATCTGCATGAGTGTCTCATCAATTTTCCTGGAGAACAAGGTGATGCCTTCAAAAGGCAAGTCATCCACCTTAAGTCTTGTTTCCACAGGTAAAGCTGTTGATCTAAACCAGGCATGATGTTGGAGGACAACAGAGCTAGCCATTGCCCTAGCCACAGCATCCACAGCATGGCAATCTGCATTGATTTACTGGTTGGATAACTTCAGTGCCTTCATTTGGAACAGCTTAGCAAAGGGTTGTTTGTCCTCTGGTAGCAGTTTCAAGTAAGAGAGGATTCTCTCCCAAAGGAAAAACTGGTATCCAGCCATAATAATCCTGAGTTTCAAAGAAGATGAAGAATAGATCTTGTGTCCTAGGACACCAACTTTCCTGACCTCCCTGTTGGTTGGAGCATCATGGCAGGAGTGTCATCCCTTGGGCTGCATCTCCTCTGTAATGAATGAGGAAGGAGATGGGTGAATAGTCAAACAGTTGACAGAGTTCTGTTTCACTTGGTAAAAATTCTCAACTCTCCATGATGTGGCCTGGTGGGATGTCAGTTTTTGCCATAATTGGGTCAAATCAACAAGACCTTCTAACAAGGGGAAGGCAATGATGCTGGGGATTCTGCATAAAGGCATCTGAGAATCTTGTCCTTGGGTTTGTGGTCAGGCAGAGGTACCTCAATCTCAAGGGACTGTGCCATTCTGAGCATCTGTACCCTGTATGTATGAAGATCCTCTGTCAGAGATGCAAGGGCGGGATCTGCCACATGTTCATCAGGAGTAGGATCTGAAAATGCATCTGAACCCACTTCAGATTTGAGTGCTCCGTCCTCACCCTGCTCTGCGTCAGAAACTGGAATGAGGGAAAGAGGTCTCCTGGAGATCATGGCTGATACGTAGGAAGATACTGTGTACTGAGATGGTGAGAAATGACTAGGATCTTCCTTGGAATTGGGCATGAAACTGTCACCTCACTCAGTTAAATATGATGGTGACATGAGATAAGGATATGGATGTGGAGGCCAGGGCATGGAAGTTGGGTGCTGGGACCACAGAACTGGAGGGTTCAACTGAGCATCAGGCAAGTCAGGAACCAAGAGTGTTCTCTGTTCTTTGATCTCCCCATCTGAGATGGATGCAGGTGGTGATCTGGGTCTGGGAAATGGAGTTTTAGGTGGGGGTAAGACATCTTGTGGATCAGGCATCGGATTCGAAGCTCGGGCTGGGGTATGATGTACTGACTCAGATCTGTGCTTCCCCTTAAGTTTGGACTTCAATTTAGGGTCATTTGGTAGGAGGTTCCGAGGAAAATCTCTGCTTCTCAGTGTGATTTCGATCGGATCTGTTGAGACTCAGATCAGGACACTGATGGAATCAACTTGGCGGAATCAGATGAGGAGGGCTTGGGAGGTTTTCCCAGCACCAAAGATGGATCCAAAGATGAATCGGTGGTTTTAAGGGCTTTCTCACAAAGGGCTGCTTTGCACTTGGAACTGCAAAGTGTCCCTTCTGGCTTTAGGGATGAACCACTGACAAGCCTTGCAATTGGACACATTGTGCCCTTCACCCAAGCAGAACAAGCAAAGATCGTGCTCATCTATCTGCATTACCTTGGCACCACAATGGATGCACTTTTAAAATAAAGCCCTCTGTGACTGGTCAGGAGGGGCTAAGCCACCCGCCATCAGAATGATTGGGGGGGGGAAGCAAGTGACCAAGGGCCCAACATGCACTCACAAAGACAAACAATGTTGGAGGAACTGAAGCTTGAACCTTCTCCTCTGGTGGCAAAAAAAGAACTGAGGGTGGTGGTGCTGATGCTCCAGAGCACATTACCACTTGGGTGGAAATGATCTCTTCTGGCTTCATTGCACAGTGCCCTGGAGGCTTTTAGCTGTAAAAACCTCTCTGTGGCAGGCCTGCTCAAGCACATTCCCCATGTGGGACTGCACAGAAGATTGACAATGAACATTCAATCTGCATTATGACTCATTTTTAATATACCTGAAGAGAGACTCTTTTTGGTTAACTGGTAGCCCTAAATAATAGTGGACACCATCAATTAACAGCCTCTGGAATGATCTGTTTGTTTTTGCGAAGAGGGCCATAATAACAAAAATAAAATTTCAGCATAGACAAAACACCTAAGTCACACAATATACATTCACTATTGTTCTTTTTTAAGAAGACGAATGGTACATTTACACTCTGAATAAAAACTGGGGGCTGTTTCCAAAGGTGAGATGTCCTAAGATATAGATACCTGTTTTCTTATGCATTTGTTGGCAAGGTGAGTCATAGTGAAACACAGGAAATTTACCAAAAGCAGAAGTGATGTTTACCAAAAAGTAGTCTTAAATGATAATGGATGAACACAGCAGGAAACCATACACTATCAATTAGTTTCAAAGAACCAAGGACAAAAAACTAAGGAAATGAATAAGCCATTCCAAGAAAACTGTGTGGATGACCATTCAAGATGCTTTGATAAGCCAAGAGAACAGAGAATATGAACTCCTAAAGAAACAACTTGGAACAATCATGTAATTCAAACAGAGAAGTATAATCTAATATGCTTAAAATCAAACAAGAGCTAGAGTCACATCCCTAAGGAAATGTACTATACAAAAACACAGACGTTTGGTAACATAGGAATACCAAGTAATCTGTTTCTGATTTAGGTTTATATCATGCAATATCTTCATCAATTGTGAGAGAATAGATGCATGTTTTTTGGTAAGTGAATGAGTTGGAGTTTTGTGAGCTCCTTCCTAAAGTTGCTACTATGATGCAGTAAAGAAAGACCTGAGTCAGATTGAGGTGATGAGACAGGAGGTCCTGTACTGATACTACAACTTAAAAACTGATTAAATCACCAGGCCTGGATGGCATACATCCAAGAGTTCTGAAAGAACTCAAATGTGAACTTGTGGATCTCCTGACAAAAATATGTAATCTTTCATTAACATCTGCCTCCATTCCTGAGGACTGGAAGGTAGCTAATGTCACTCCCATCTTTAAAAAGGTTTCCAGGAGAGATCTGGGAAATTACAGGCCAGTCAGTCTGACATCGATACCGGGTAAGTTAGTGGAAACAGTTATTAAGGAAAGAATTAGTAGGCACATTGATGAACAAAAACTATTGAGGCAGACTCAGCATGGGTTCTGTAAGGGAAGATCTTGTCTCACTAACCTGTTAGTGTTTTCTGAGGGAATGAACAAACATGTGGACAAGGGGGACCCAATAGATGTTGTTTACCTTGACTTCCAGAAAGCTTTTGATAAAGTTCCTCATCAAAGGCTTCTAAGTAAGCTCAATGGTTGTGGGATAAAAGGACAAGTTCTTTTGTGGATCAAAAACTGGCTAATTAATAGGAAACAGAGAGTATAAATGGGAAATTTTCTCAGTGGAGGGTGATAAGCAGTGGGATACCACAGGGATCAGTACTCGGTCCGATGCTTTTTAATTTGTTTATTAATGATTTGGGGTTGGGAGTAATCAGTGAAGTGGCTAAATTTGCAGATGACATGAAGTTGTTCAGGGTGGTGAGAACCAGAGAGGATTGTGAGGCACTCCAAAGGGATCTGACAAGAATGGGTGAGTGGGCATCAATGTGGCAAATGGGGTTCAATGTGGCCAAGTGCAAAGTGATGCACATTGGGGCCAAAAATCCTAAATATAAATACACATTGATGGGGTCCGAACTGGCAGACACTGACCAAGAGAGAGATCTTGGAGTCATAGTAGATAACTCAATGAAAATGTCTAGACATTGTGCAACTGCAATAGAAAAGGCAAACACTATGCTGGGGATTATTAGGAAGGGAATTGAAAACAAATCAGCCAGTATCATCATGCTCCCGTATAAATCAATGGTGCAACCTCATTTGGAGTATTGTGTACAGTTCTGGTCATCACACCTCAAAAAGGATATTACAGCATTGGAAAAAGTGCAGAAAAGGGCAACTAGAATGATAAAAGGGTTGGAACACTTTCCGTCTGAAAAAAGGTTAAAACGCTTGAGGCTCTTTATCTTGGAGAAATGATGGCTGAGGGGTGACATGATCGAGGTTTATAAGATTATGCATCGGATAGAGTGGGTAGAGAAAGAGGTACTTTTCTCCCTTTCTCACAATATAAGAACTCATGGGCTCTCAATGAAATTGCTGAGCAGTCAGGTTAGAACAGGTAAAAGGAAGTACTTCTTCACCCAAAGACTGATTAGCACATGGAATTCACTGCCACAGGAGGTGGTGGGGGCTACAAAAATGGACCGCTTCAAGAGGGAATTAGATAAGCATATGGAGCAGAAGTTCATCAGTGGCTATTAGCCACAAGGTATAGATAGGAACTCTCAGGCTGGGACAAGTGATGCTCTGTGTTCTTGGTGCTTGGGGGAGGCAACAGTGGGAGGGCTTCTAGTGTCCTGGCCCCACTGCTGGGCCTCCTGATGGTATTTTTGGCCACTGTGTGACAGCGTGCTGGCCTAGATGGACCATTGGCCTGATCCACATTGGCTTCTCTTTTGTTCTTAAAGATCCAGAGGGTATCCTTGAGTCAGGTATCTATACTAACCACACGGATCACAACAGGAGAAGATAGTCCATGTGTCACTTCTATAGGCAGATGGATTAGATAGAAAGAGTTCTAGAGGCCATAGTTCCTTATTTGGTTGTGTATCAATACACTATCACTCCTTATGGGCCCTGTATCCAAGAAGAAGCAAAACACTGAAGAGAGCTCTGTGCATTGTAGCAAGTGGGAACAAACTGATTTAAGCAGTTCAATCCACTGTGGACCAACCAACACAGCTGGTCTTTCTGCAGCAATGAGTTCTTCATTCTCAGTTGCTCAGAATGTAATGAGGTATTCTGAGAATGGAATAGTACCTCTAGTCCCTTTGGTAAGTGAAGTGTAGATTTCTTGGGCAGTGGCAGAATCAGACAGGTACTCCAGAATGAATAAAAATGAGGTGAAGAACTCTTATCACATACCTGAATCTTAAAATGGTCAAAATCCAGTGATCTGAGATGATATGGTTCCATGTTGCAAAGAAGTCCAAGTCTTTCATTGAGTAGCATGGTAGATTGAATGGTGGTTTTAATGTAGGTGATATTGTTATTTTAGGCATGTTGAAGTAGGTTAGAATGGGGAGTCAAAGAAGCAGCTAGTGAAGGAACCAATAGAGTGCCACAACAAGTCCAATAATGGCAACTGAGAAGGCAGTTGGAATGGAGAATGTGGGAAAATGATGAACTTTTTCTGGATAAGAAGACATCACAGTAATTCCAGAACAGATGAAACTCTTAAGCATTTGTTAAAATAGAGCTTGTTGGAGAATATCTGCAGTACTTTCACTGTGTGGCCATCTCTAATTAGCATATATGGGTGGCATATTCCCAAGAGAGAAAGAGGATGTTTGCAATCCAGTGATCAAGAGACTTCCAGTCTCCAAAACTGAGGTGAGCCAATAGTAATGAAGACATGACTTTGAGAAGAAGTAAAAAAAGTAAGCAGAGAACACTCCTCCTAAGCAGGTCTACTCAGAACCCTGCTCAAATTTACTCACTGGGGTTTACTCCCACAAAAGCGGATTTAGTAAGCAGACTTAATACAGCTTGAATAAACTGCTTTGTGCACTAACAGGAGCTATCAGAATTTGTTAACCAAAATTTGAGATTATCTTGTGACAGGAGGATTATTTACACATGCGTGCCCATTATCTGACTTGTCAGTCTAAGATTCAACTGAATGTGTCAATAATTGCTAGTGAAAAGTATTATGTTTGAGTTGATATTAAGAAATATGAAAATTATATTTGTGGTGATTAATCCATGATGGCTGATTTAAAACATGCTAGTTGTCACCTGATGCTATTTAATGCATGTGAACTTCCCAGTGTCCCCAATATGAAATCTGTATGAACATTCCTTTTTGCAGTTTTGTACATGACTGTCCCCCAAATGCTTGGGATTTCCTCTTCCTAAAAAGTTTAAATTCAATATCCATTACATAGTAATTAATGAAAGAAGTAAGACCTAGAAACAAGGAAGGAATGGCATAATAATAATATGAACTCAACAGCATTTCATGCTTACATGAATGTAACAGTTATTCGTAAATTTATCTGTACTGAAAACCGGTCTGATTTTTTCAGACTGCTTGAGAAGCTGTATCTCCCTCTCCTTCTTATAAGAATGAGAAGAATTTAGTAACTTTGAAATGCAAGCTTTAAATGCATTTGTTTAAACAGATAATGAAGATCCCTATTATACTGAACTGTCTGATATTAATTGTTCTTCAATATGATGACAATTTTCCCAGGAAAATACTCTGTAGTATTTCTAAATGGGCAGTGGTACAAGAGAATAACAGTGGGGACCTATTAACACAATAAAGTATCTATGATTCCCCTGTGTAGGTTGTTATCCCTCTGGAAATGCAGAAAGAAGGAAAAGAGCTACAATCCCTGATTGCTACAGGCCCAGTGTCTTCACTGTGGAGCTAAAATGGTGTATAAAATCCTGAACCTGGAGAACGTGGCCAAAGGCAAAGCTGTACCTAAGTAAAGAGCTCAGTACTAAGAAGAATGGCTGCAAGCATATGAAGAGAGCTTTCCCCTTCTAGCCATCACAACCAGCAGCCCTATGATTGAAAAGGCCTATACTTTCCAGCTTGAGTACCTATACCGCTTAATACATCCCTGCCTGAAAGAGAGGTGGAGGGAACAAAGGAACTGACCAGAAGGCATCGATGAGAACATGATCTTTCCACTCTTGCTGTCAAGCTCCAGTCTAGCTTCTAGAAAATATTGATGGCTCTTAAGTATGACAATTTTTAAAACTCTTTAGATAAATGCCACCCCATTCCACATATTCAGCAGCTGTGGAAGACCCACAAAGTAATGGTGTTGATGCCACTTGACCAAGACTTTGTAGTCAGGATGGGAATGACTTTCCAAGGGAAGGCTGTGTTCAGTAGCACCTCCTTAGCAGCAGTAATGTGTGCCCTGGTTCTTAGCTTCCATCTTTTCAGGGGGAAAGATGAATCTATACTTGTTCTCTTCTAGATAAGCTGCCTCTGTCAATACCAGATTTAAAAATGAACAAACTTGTTGCACATTCCCTTATTCTGCTTAGGACAGTTTTATTAATTAATGTGAACAGGTTCCAAAGGACTAAACTTGTAGAGGGGCTTTTATGGTTTGAAGTCCACTTTAGAGTCTTGGAACAGCTGCTCCAGAAGGTCAGGGAACTCTCTGGAGTGGTGTTTCAATGTGGCAAGGGATGATACAGCCAGTGGCTAACTGGCTATTGCCACACGTGCACAGAATTATGCCATGCTCAATCAAAAGGGTTTTTGGGTCCCAGCCCCAATCTGCTATTTTTAGCTAATCCCAAATGCCTAATTCAATTTTCACCTGTAGAACACTCACATTGATTACTCCTCCCTTTATGTTACTACACAGCATAATGAAGTAAATGAAATCCTATGTAAAGCATGATTAACAGAGGATTAAATTAAAGGAACATATATACATGATGGTATAATCAAACAGCATCAAAATAGCATGATACGACTTGACCTTGAAATAAAGAGGCATACGCATTTAAATAAAATACACAATTAATGCAGCATCTTTTGTATTTAAATATTTTAGATTGGTCCTATCTGCTAAGGGTCATAGAGACTAATGCAACAGTGGCTGTAAACCTGAAACAGAAACTAAAAATCCATCAGTGATATACATAAGTTCCCCCCCAAACATAAGAAGACACAAGCAAAAACTTGTGACTAAAGACACACCCTTATTTATATATATAGATATGTATCTATCTCTGTATATATATCTATATGTACATTTGTATAAAAATACCTTCCCATCCTCAGTGCTTTGTTGACATGAGTTGTGAACATCATCTTCTCTTACTAATTTACCAGGCCATGAAGTCAGTCCTTTTATTTGGCCCCAGACCAAGTCCCCAACGTTAAACGTCCTTGGCCTGTAATGTATCAACTCATTGGAAGAAGGGGAATCGGGATTCCTTAGATCATCTTCACTACTAATGCTTTTAGCATCTGAAGGACTAGGCACGCACCCATTAATGCTTTTGGCATTAAAGTCTCCATTGTAATGGATGTAGTCTTTAACTAGAGAACTTTCAAAGCTATTTGAGGAACTCGGAGACTGCTCCTCCACTGCCAGATCTTGCTTAGAAGCATTCAGCAACTCTCCAAACCCTCTGCTCTGTTGAGGCCTGTTTCCGTTTATGTGTGCGCATCGTTCCACAGTGTTCTCTAGTCTCTCTTTAAAACTCATCATAGTTCTTTTGTAATGGCTATACCTGAAGTTCTCCTCCAACATTTTATCGCTTTGACAGTTTCGCTGTGATAACAGTATTGGATGCTGCTTGCCTTGGACCAATGGCAGTGTGGAGACATGGTTGGGTCTTTCATGGCAAGGGCTGCTGTGGATATGGGATGGATGATCTAAAAACTCCTCACACTTCCAACTGTTCATGTCCCCTCCAGGGCTTTGCTCCCCTTCCCACTGTTTTTTGGGGGTGTTGCAACCCGTTGGTTTATAGTATTCCAAGCCATCCCCCTCACTGGCATTTTTAAGGTGTTCTGAATTCTTCAGTATTCGTGCCCCCCTAGAGTTCCTTGCCCTACCTTCATGATCAGAAATGCCAATGTTTCTTCCATGGATTACTGCGCTGACAGCACTGGAGAGATTTAATGGATCACCAATTGAGGCTGTGAAGGCACTCATGGCACTCAGAGCGGGGATGGGGCTCATTTGCGTTGTACTGTTAACTGCAGTGGTAATTACTACTTGCATCCCCTTGCTTGCGGCATCTACCACTGCTTTGTAGATAGCATTGACTGAAGCATCACCCTGGGCACCCAGGCTGGGGTTGTCCTTGGTCTGCTGGCCAGCAGATGGCTCTGTCCTTTGCTGCAAGTTGCACGGAGAATCCTGAAAAGGTGGAAGTGGGGTGTTGGGACTTTCAGGAATTGGTGGCATCCCCATCTGAGTGAGCATTCTCTTGTTTAGAAAAGCAGCCTCTTCCTGCATTCTCACCTTTTAAAAATATAAGAGGAAAAGAAATGTGAGAGGTTTAATAATGAATATTTCATGCAAATTAGTTTTGCCTAGTACAAGAAATAAGCAGTAAGGCAGCGCTCTTCCTCATTGCTGTCTATCGAGCTCTCCTTGGCTTTAAGGACACAGCTTAAATGCAGAGCAGTATAATTTGTTATTTAAAAATTACTTCTAAACCTACTTTAAAGAAATGCAGACCTCTGCAAAAGCTAAAGAAATACACTCTAGGAACACACATAACCACATTCCTGCCTATCCATAAAGAGGATCTTCCATGTGCAACTCTTATACCAGCTTGCAAAAACTATAGTGTGCCACAGCAAGTAGTAGGTGCACCATAAAACATTTTGCTACAGAGCAAGCAACACTAAGCAGTGTATGTTAAAATTCTCTCAGTTCTTTTTCTGCCTACATTAAGTAAAGGTAAAGGTTTCCCTTGCTCGAAAGCTAGTCGAATCCGACTATAGGGGGCGGTGCTCATCTCTGTTTCCAAGGCGAAGAGCCAGTGCTGTCCGAAGACGTTTCCGTGGTCAAGTGACCAGCGTGACTAGACGCTGAGGTGCACGGAACACTGTTACCCTCCCACCAAAGTGGTATCTATTTATCTACTTGTAAGTTCTTGCTTTCGAACTGCTAGTTTGGCAGGAGCTGGGGCCAGAGACAGGAGCTCACTCCGTCACACGGCACTAGGGTCTCGAACTGCCAAACTACAGACCTTCTAGTATGCAGCTCAGCGACTTAACCTGTGAGCCACTGTGGCCCCCTGTCTACATTAGTTTTCCACAATTAAGGCCCTGGTAAACCTTTTCACTAAACAGGCTCAACTGCATTTTTTATTTCTATTCTTGATTATACTTCTGGATAGGATTCTATGGATACACACTGCTTGTGAGAAAACATTCTGATCCTCAGTAATACTATGAAAATGGCTCTTACTGCACATGCAGATTTTTGAATTATGCCCTTGGGTTACAATCCTGCACATGTTGCTTACATTCAGTTGAAGTTACTGTGATTTATTAAGGATTATGCATAAGACTATGGATTGCTTCCTCCTCCCTGTAGTGGCTGCAGCCCCTTGTGCTCCCCTGAACAGTGGCTTGTGGGCACTGGGGACTTTTCTAAAGGTTTCTCTCAACAATCTCTTTATTATTCATGTCTCAGCTACAAGTTGCAATCCAGTGCACAACTATAAGAACGTAAAGTCCAACTTAACTAAAGCAAATATAATTTTGTGCAAGATTGTAGCCATCACAGTTCTTCTTCCAAATATGTACACTGTTCATAGATTAAGGACTTCATGTTTATATAGAAACTTATTTTACTTTGTAAGCCACTTTGTAAGCCACTTGTAGGCTGCTTTGAGACTTCTTAGGGTAGAGAAAAGCAGGGTATAAAATCCAACTCTTCTTCTTTGTCTTCTTCTCTATCAAACATTGTAAGGAAAGCCATCTGGCAATATCTGCCATGGCTGTATTAATATATCTACATAATTCATTCTAACAAAGCAAAAACATACACAAAGAAAACCACACAATTTAGATTTTAACTGTAAGATCAGGGAGAGGTTTAGTTGTCTTCACTAACAGAAGTATATATTTTGTTTATATTTTTCAAAACATCAAAGCAGTTCTTGTGCCCCTCCCAAATTAATCATGTGTTCAGACTTTGAGTTTGACAGTTTTGTTATAATTTTAAGTATATGTGGCAGTTTTCTTTCCAGAGTCTAGCACACTTGATATCTTTAGTCACTTCCTTAGTTTAGCCTTTAAACCTTCGATAGCATTAGCTTGGTGAATACCAAATGGGGAGATACTTTTAAGGGAGTGGGGGTGGGAATGCCTTCATTTGCTTACCACAATTTTTCTTTAATACTTGCCAGATATGAAAAACTAATACTTAAACTTTTTTAAAAAGTGAAATTCTATGCATAGCCATGCCAGTCTGAAATCATTAGGCCTGGACTGGAGCAACCCTGCATGAGATTGTACACTTAAAATGTCAGAGGAGGCAAAGTATTGAAATGACCCCCCCCCAGAGCTTTAATTTCAGGAAATGATGCCTTAAAAACAAACAAACAAAAATTAAAAGCAATTGCATTATTTCATGCATGACTTTCAAAAAGAAGCAAAAACCTTCTCTACCTGGAAATTCTGGAACAGACAAGCCATAGGGTTTGGATTGTTAGGTGGCCCAGGAATTGGGGGCTGTCCTTGAAAACCTTGGAGATTCTGATAGCCTTGGAGAAGCTGCTGCTGTTGATTTGAAGGGAACATCTGATTGTTGTTGAACAGGGACTGCAGATGCGTTAGCTGATGGTTACTAAGAGCAGTGTTTATTGATGACATGTCACCTGTAATTCCAAACACAGGGGTAAGTCAGTGGTTTTCCGAAGGTAAACATCAAGCTGTGTTGTACAATGTAATGGCAACAATGCATAAACGAAACTTCTCTGTAAGTTTTTAGTGAACTAATTCTTTGGGATTATAGTGCAACAGCACAGGTTTGCTGTTACCTTGTCTGCCTGACCTCTTTCCGCAACACAGTCTAACTCTGGATTTCACTTCCCACTAGGGTTGCCAGGTCTGGGGGGGGGGGAATACCTGGAGACTTTGGGGGTGGAGCCAGGAGAGGGCAGCGTTTGGGGAGGGGAGGGGCCTCAGCATAGTACAATGCCATAGAGTCCACCCTTCAAAGCAGCCATTTTCTCCAGGGGAGCTGATCTCTGTCAGCTGGAGATCAGTTGTAAAAGCGGGAGATCCCCTGGCCCCACTTGGAGGCTGGCAACCCTACCTCCCACAGAATCTATAGTTAATTTTTAAATTCACAAAGAAATCTGTTCAACAAAGTGATCAGTTGTTCCCACAATGTTTCATGAAGCAGAAAATTAGAGGTCACAACAGCAAAAACGTTTCACTGATACAGGCAAGATTAATTTTTACAAGTGGGATCGAATGACACCCAAGTGTTTTCTCATATATGCTGGGGGATGCACAGTTTCTTGTTCTAAGTACTGCATCAAAGTCTACTTAAGCAATAGAAACAGCTTTTCAAGGTACTGGGGAGAGAATAATTCAGAGCATCTGGTATACATTATAGGCTGTCCGACTACAGGTCCACTTAGCTCCAGTTCGTCTACTCAGACTGGCAGCAGTTCTCCAGGGGCTACTACCTGAGATCCTGTCAAGTGGAGGCCTCCAGGGATTGAACCTAGGACCTTCTGCATGGAAAGCATGTGCTTTACCCCTCCCCTTCCGCTGGTTGGAAGTTTGGTACACAGCTCTTTGAATCCTATGTTGCTAGCATACACATGTTCTTATTTTAGTAACAACTCTGATGTCAAATTAATTTTTTGATAAATTCATAACAAATTAGGATGGGATTTATACTAAAACTAGTTCTGTAGAGCTACTAATCCCTATGTTTGATGAACATTGATTCACTAAACACAGATGCGTGCACAATACATTACACAACTAGGAGTATTCATAAAACAAAACACCAGATTGCTAGAGGAAATACCATTAATATTTTTAAAGCTTTGTTTTTTATCAACATACTTTCACTTTAAAAGCATTTATTTTAGACAAATGATGATGATTTAAACCATGATTACCCAACGCTATTTTTGTAGACTAGATTTACCTGAGATCTATAAATGATATGACTGTACGTTTTAATTATCAGCTGAAAGCTGCCTTGAATGCCTCGTGACAGATATGGGGAATATAAATTCAAATATAAAATTAAAGGACTTGGCAGACTCTCGGGTCCAATTCACAGTTAAATCTGGTTTTATATAATCATGTTTTGAAGGCACTTGTTCTCCAGTACATGGCTCCCCATCTGAAGTCACTGGTAGAGGATGTTACTACCTCAGGTTTAAACATGTGATTTGGGACCCCAGCTTCCCAAGTGGTTTGGAAACTACAAAACAAATGAAAAACAAGGAAACATGAGAACATAAATCTATAGCACTAGAAGGATAGCTTATTACTTTGAATCTGTGCAAGACTGTCCTTGACTGTGCAAGACATTATGTACTGCTTCAGAGTAATCTGAGGGTCGGGTGTATTGGTGTTGGAGTATTTCAGATTCAGAAGGACTTGGAAGGTTCTCATCTATTGTACAGCTACTCGTACTAACCCTGTGATGCCTTGGAGATTTTAAACAAAATACCGCATCCCAAAGATGCACCTGCACATGGATGAGATTGGAAAAATGTAAAAGCCATTCCAACTGGTAGACTGAATTGAGATGGCATCAAACTTTCTAAAACAATAGGGTTTTAAAATATGCTATTTAAAATTTTCGATCAATTGTATTTGTAGATTTTCACTAGAATGGTTAAGACAAGCTGACATAGCATAAAACCTTTTAGGAAAAAAGTGCAATGAAATGGAATTTTGAAAAAAAAGGTAGAAAATAGAAGCTTCCCCCCCACACCATTCTTTTTCTTTTTAAAATCTGTGAAAATATTTAACTTACCAAGTAGACCTGTCCCCAGTAGAGGGTTAAGTAGCTGTGGCACCACAGAGTTACTGTTGAGTTTAGCTGGACCAGATGTACTCCCAGCATTATTAGATATGCTCAGCAATGTTTCTGCCATTGACACCACTGCTGTCCCACCAAGTGTTGAGACAGACAGTGCTGCCACTGCTGATGATGTAGTGGCTGTGGTAGTGGTAGCCTGGGAGGAGATTGCTATGGAAACCTCTGGATGATTAGCAGTGTTTCCCGATGTAGAGTTCAGAACACCTCCCAACAGCTGGGGATTCAAGGTCATTAATCCTGAGGCCCCAGTGACAGCTGGGAGGAAGAGGGGATTTGAAGTAGTGTCTGTGCCTGAAAAGATTGGGAAAGGGTTTCCCAGGGGGCTGGTTAACAGGGTCTCAGCTCTGTTGGTGTCTGACTGACTGCTTAGCAAATGATCTGGTGGCGGGGCTGTCATCTGTGTTACTGAGGGCACTGGATTGTTTTGCTGTTGCTGTAACAGATCTGAGATGGACAGATTGAAAGGTGCTAAGGGGAACATGGCAGCTGTTTGGGCTTGGTTCTGAAGAAGAGCTGCTAGCAGCTGAAAATGGACAGGTTGCAGCACCTGCCCATCCACATCACTGGAGAGCAAAGCTAAAGCAGCATTTACATTTGGGTTGAGAAAACCTAAAGGATTGAGGTTGACCTCAGACTTGCCTTCTCCTGCTGAAGGCTGCAGTATATTTAATAGATTCTGGTTTAGGAGGTGCTGCTGATTCACTGGCAAAGAGATAGGTAGAGAACTAAAGAGATTTGAATTCAAAGAGTGCGGAAGATTGTTGTTTGAAGCGCTGTTCTGAGGAAAATGCAGAGCATGTTCGTGTCCAGCAAAAGGAAAGTCATTCCCAATGGGAAGCTGGCTGTGAAGTGGGTTTCCAGCTGCAGTTGTGACGATGACACCATCTTGAAGAACTGATGTGGTCTTAGTGATGGCCGGTTGACTGGTGCCAGCTATTGTAGTGGATAATGACGGTCCTGCCCTCCCTATGAATGTAAAATAAAGGTAACAAAGATAAATATGATAATGAGCATTGATAATGAACTTGTCAATAAAGTTATATGTGGCTCCCAAACTGAAAATCATCTTCTGTCCTACAATATTTAAAGCATTTCACAAAATAGAGCTAAACACTGGCAACGCGCTACAAAATACAAGGTATCTAGACTCACGTTAATTAACATAACATGCTCACAACTGTCTATATAAAAAGAAATTCTGGTTTTAATCTCAAATGTTAGTGTTGCATTGATTAAATGGCATATAATGTGATTTTAGTATTTGTGTTCACTGTAATTTCATTCTTAAATGCAATGAGAATGGTATGAAGCGCTCTTACTACTTCCTTCTAAAAGCCAAATGAAGGAATCACTGGGGAAAATATTTTACAGATTTACAACTTAAAAGGCCCCTAGCAGTTTAAGTCTCCTCACAGAAAACCTCTGAACAAGACCTTCTAGTCAACTATAACAAGACATATAAAAGATACCAAGCTGTTTGACTATGAAAGGGAACTTGTAATGAATTATTTCAAAGACTATTAAGCTTGATGCATTAGCTCTACATGTCTGGAATGGGATGAAGGGGCATTTGTCAATGTGGATATTAGTCAGGTCTCAGTTATTTATTTATTTATCTTATTTTGTTAGACTTATATCCTGCCCTCCCCAGTTTGTTGGCTCAGGGCAAGTACCAACATATAGGTCTGCAATTAATGCAGATTTACAATTAAAATATATTGTAACAATCCATTAAAATCAGTAAAATCACCAACACACTAAAACAACAACGCGCCTCAACAGATAATATAGTGGCCCCATTCGGCTTCTAGGAACTATGGACACTAGAGGGGAGGTCAGATCAAAGTGGATGCCTGTTAAAATCCATTCTGTTTGGGCAAGGCCTTTGGTCTGCTTCTGCCTTCATTCTTCTTTCTGGTTATGGATGTTCTTGTGGGTGTGATTTCTTTGATTTCTGTTCCAGTTTTAAGCTTTAAAACAATAATTCTAATATAACAGTTTTGGTTTATATTGTCTCTATGTGCTATAAATCAGCTTGGACACTAATAGTGGAAAGGTGGGGTAGAAATGTTTCATATAAAACAAATATATTTTGCATTCATTTGTTAGCTTAAAAATACAGCTACAACAAGGCTGGGCACTTATTACATTTGTAACAACTAACAACACTACCAGAACATATAGTAGGTGTAAACTGTAATGATAAAGAGTGTAGAGGTTAAAGAGGGAGACAGCAATTAAAGGAACTGAATTCCATTCTCAAGACTGCCACCATGTGGTTTTCTCCATCTAGGACATAATGAAAAATACATCTATCATAGAGGATAGAAGATGGAATTTACACAATGCAAAGTTCTTGTGTTTTTCAGAAGAGTGGGAGCTAATATCAAAGTTCATTAACTGTTTATTGAAGGAAATATTAAAAGACAAAACAAGATCAGGATTGTAAATTCATCATCATCCTGCATCCTCCCTGCCAAGTTCAAAGCAGCACCCGCAGTGCTAACCCACATCAAGTCAAGGTTGCCAGCTCTGGGAGGGGAAATACCTGGAGAATCTGGAGGTGGAACCTGGGGAAGGTGGGGTTTGGGAAGGGGACGGACTTCAGACTGCAATGCCATAGAGTCCACCATCTGAAGTGGCCATTTTCTCCAGGGGAACTAATATCTATTGCCTGGAGTTCAGTTGTAATCCCAGGAGATCTCCAGCCACAAAGTGGAGGCTGGCAACTCTACACCAAGTGTGGGAAGTAATGGTGTCAAAGGCTATGTATCAAGCGATCCTAAGAAAGGTTATACCTTTCTAAGCCCACTGAAGTCAATGTTCTTAGCAGGATGTCATTCAGTGCAATTGTAAGAAGTCAGTGACCTTCCTGACTGAGGAGGGATTTGAAACTGGGTGCCCACACTGAATTCCAAATTGTAAAGCAATCTGTACAATAATATATATTGCAAAGGCACTTCAGGTCATATTTAAAAGGATCAATGGATATACAGCCATTACATAGACACTGCTTTCATTTCGTTGAATAATCTTCTGTGGAAGTAAACTATTTTGCTTTTCAATATTTTGGTGTTTCATTATTAAAGCCAAGAAAAAAAGTTATTTTACTTCCTCGTGATTGATAGAGATAGTTACATTCAAAGCAATGTTAACAGCATGTAAAATAAGTGTTTATCAGGCGAGAGGATAAACAGTTCTTCAATATAGGGAGCTTTCAAGGGCATTTTTAAGTGTTAGCACAACAAAAGAAGGACATTCCGTAGCTCAAGAAAATGTAAATATAAAAAAATGGAGGTTAATTTGGTGTTAGCAATGCATTATTTTATTCTTTAATAAGTGGCAACAAACTGCTGAGAGAAGAAAGCATCAATCACATTTTTGCAACTCCACAAAAATAGCAAAATAGCACTGGGAAGACGAAGCCAAAGTACAGACAAAATCCAACATTACATACTATTTAACAGCTCAGAATTGAGCCAGATTCCCCATCAATCCTAGTATAAAGATGTATGGTCTCTAATTAAGCCTAACAAGGGAGATAAGAAAACAGTAAGGTGCAGCCTGGAAAGCTTGCTACCTAATTTACATCAAACATTTCCATGCCAACATATCGGACTGGATTCTAAAGAGCCACAAATAGAGTGAGCTAGTGGAAGGGATTTTTGGCAAATTTCCCTTCCCATTGCAGCCTCTGAAAAGCCATTTCTGAAGGTCAGGGGCTCAGAAATGGCAAGCGAAGTAGTACAGTGGACCTGGAGCAGGAAGGGAGTACTGTCAGAAATCTCTCCAATTCTTATGCAGGCCCGCTATGGAAGAAGTCATGCAAAGAGAGCAGAGGTGATTCCTGACAATCCTCCTGCCCTTCTGACTGATGTCCCCTGTGCAGCATCCAGTGTCATTCCTAAGGAGCAGCTTTCCAGGATGTAGAGAGCTACAGTGGGAAGGGAAGTGACCTTCTATGTATGTGCTCCCTTGAAAGTTCTTTACAATCCAACTCATAGGCTGGGAATGAATCGTGACATTTTCCATTCTAGTAGGTGGTTGCACATTCAGTTAGTTGTTTAGTATCATCATAGCAAATTATGATAAGAACTCCAAACCCAAAATGAACATTTACTTCAAATGGATTTCTAGTTCTAGTTGGAAGAAAAGATTCTCACCAGATTCAGATGTTACATTAAACAAAGGATGTGCCAAACTGCAAATATAAATATGTCATATTTATTACTACACTGTTCCCCCCCACCCCAATTAAATCCAAACAAATGGTGATCTGGTGACCATATGTACTTAGCTTGTTACTGCTGTTAGGCCTTTGCATATGTTAAAACATCTTCATTAAATTATATGCTAATTTGCTGTTCACCTAAGTAGAGGCATCTATCTATATATAGGTACTGTTAACTTCCATTTCAATGTATCTGAGTAAGTGCACAAAAGCTCATTCCTTGAATAAAACTTTGTTGGTCTTAAAGGTGCCACTGGATTCTAACTTTGTTCTATTGCTTCAGACCAACATGACTGTCCACCTGGATCCATCCAACCGCATGAGCATGGGACATGGAGTTTCCCTGTGTTCCTGTCATGATTCCCACTGGGCAGTCCATAGATTCAAAATCTTCAAAAGGGGAGCATGGGGAACCAGGAAGAACAGGGAAGTCAGGGAGACCCAGCAATATTGCAGCCCCCTCAGACCCTGACCAATCAGCTGCAGGGACCGACCTTGAGGAGCCTGCTGTGCAGGCTCCACCACCAGAACTACTTTATGTCCTCTCAGATCTTGGGACAGCTACACACCAGCCATGGTGGATCAGGGCCCAGATCACTAGCCACAGTGAAGGCAATGCAGAGGGTCGCCAGGTCCCCTTCTTGCTCCATCGGGGGGATTTGGAGGGGGTGTTCTAGGCGTGGGTGAGGATGCCCCCAAGCCCCTCCCCCAAGAGCAACCGCCTGCCTGGCCATCCCTCTCCTTCCCTTCCTGCCAGATTTAAAGAGCTTCAGCTGATTGGTGGGGACCACTTGGCCTGCCAATCAGCTGTAGGGCCCTTTAAATCTAGGAGGGAGGGAGGGGGCAATCATAGGCTGCATAGACTGCCTTTAAAGGGTCTTTTTGTGCATGGGGTAGGGCCCATGATGTCTGGGGCTGGGGAAAATCAGCCCTGCACATCATGTCCCCCACCCCACTAGCCAAAAGACCCTTTAAAGGGTCTTTTTGTGAGCCAAGTGTGTGGCCCACAACCACCCACTCCCTTCTTCCTGCCACCTGATTGGTCCCCACCAATCAGCTGGAGGTTGCTTTAAATTGGCTAGGAGGGGAGGGGAGGAGGGGTGGCTGGGTGAGTGGTCACGCTTTGGAGTGGGGCTTCCCCCATCAGCCAGCTGTCCAGGGGCAGATTGGAGACCCCCAAAGTGGGGGAAAACCCACCTGCACCTGGGGCTGGCAACAGAGGACACAGTGCCAATCTAGCAGCCCATGTTCCAGCCAGTGAGTCAGACTACTGCAGACCCCTGCAGTATTCTGGCCCCATTAAGACCTTTCAGAAGCTGCCTTCATAACAACTGGGGCTGGTTTCCCCCCAGACTATTTAAGATGAAGGTGAGAGAGGCAGCTTTGCTGGATCAACCAGTTCATGAGGCCACTAAACTTGTGCTTCAGATCCTGCCAAACTCTTGCTGGCAGGGTAATGCCCTGCTCTTGAGGAGACTGGTGGGCTTGGAGACCTGAGGCCAGAACAGTTCATCTCTTGCTCCTGCAGCTCTTTCTGGTACCTCTGGTAAGATCACACTGATAGTCATGGGACCCAAGTGGAAGAATAGCTGCTTGGGGCATGGGGGACTAAAAAATTACAAGGTAGTGAAACTGCTCTTTCTTCAAGTATAGCTCTGCTGTCCCTTCTCAGTCCAGCTCATTGAACTGCATGGCTGTTCCTTTGCAGGGATTCTGCAATTCCAGAAATGATATTACCAAAGGATGGAGAGGCTGTAGTAACAGAGAGGAACGCAGGAAAATGTGTGCCTTTCGTGTATGGATTGTTGGAGACATGCCATTACAACAACTGCTTGGATATAAATAACGGCACAGTGAAAGATGCCCATTTTGACAGGCATTCTTAGAGGCATGTGTTATAGTGAGTAAATACTAATTCAAAATAAAAACCTCATCCAAAAATCCTGACTTTTGCCCATGATGATAAAATGGTACCCAAAGGAAACATCACTTCTCTTAAATGATTCTCTGTGACAGACATTAACTATGAACTTGATTCGCCATGATTTCCTATTCCACCCTCCCCACTACATTTTTTTTTTAAAAAATACATGCCACAAAGTTTTGGGGTGCTTAACACTTTAAATAAAATTAAAGTCAAGATAAAAATAAAGTAGCCTAGTTGCGATGAAATAAATATTTATGAGCTATTGCCAATTAAATCCGAGTCATATTCTTACATGCCACAATAAATAAAAATGCAAATGCTGACACAGATATATAGAACTGGGTTCTTAGCAAAACATTACTTTCATTACAACATAAAAGTTAAGCTACATTTTAAGGGTAATTCCATAAAGTTCTTGGTTACTTTGTGGTCTGTAACCCCAGCCAAGAGCACTTTCTAATGATGCATTAGAATGTGGCTATCATGTCTGTTTTTATTAGTTGTGCTGCTACTAATTATGTCTTCTGCTGTTTTTACCGCCATCAGTTTTGAGATTTCATATGGAGATAATAATGTCAGTAAACTGTCCTGAAAATGATAAGGCAGAGGTTAAATGAACAAATAAGTACATTCTTGGTAAATGTGCACAGCTACAACCACCAATTCCACAACTGAGCAACCTCCAATACCTCTTAGTTAAGATATTTTGTATTATTGTTTTGCTTTGAAGTGGTGCCTCAATATGAGGTATTGTCTTGTGCTTGAGTCTCCCTTCTGCCCCACAATATTCTGTCCCCAGATCTCTCTCCACTTACATAGCATCTCTGCCTTAGGATCATCAAAACTGCTCTGCAACTTCCATTGGAAAAATGAAGATAATCTTTTTTTTTGCTATTGCACTATTTTTTATAAAGGAAAATAAAAATTAAAATGATTATCATCAGTGAAGGTCATTCTGCTGAAAACGCATTGTGAAAAAAATGCTGTTACCAGTTTTCAAATGTTTGGTGCTTCTATTATTTTGTGGTGTTTTAATCCCCCATTTAAAATTTCAGGTTTTTCGGTAAACCTGGAGCTTTTTTGTGGTTTGTGGAAAGATTTGTCTGTTCATGGCTCCATTCTCTGAATTTGCGCACCTACAGATGAGGCCATGTTGAGATTTAGATAAACTGATGATTTGCCTGTCACATTTTACTGATGCTTGGGCCTCACCCCTGGCTCCAGCTTGATGGAGGTGGGTGAGGGAAGCAGCAGGCTTCTGACTGATTTGCTTCCATCTGCATTGCACCAGGCATGGACAGCCAGCTTTTGGGGGCAGAAGTTATTGCTGGCTCCTACAAAGTCAGAGGACTGTGCTCGCAGCTCACATGCACCTCATACCAGCACAGGTCTGCAGGCTCCCCTTTGCAATGGCTCTTGCCTCTTTCATGTGGGCCATTGGCCCACTGGGACTTTCCCTGGCGGTCTTAATGGCCAATTCGCTCCTGTCACCAGGGAACAGTCCTTGTAGGCATAGCAGACTGCAATGAGACAGGAAAGTTAGTTTTGTGAGCCCCATTTTGCTCCTGCTACACTGAATCCAAGTCATTGTTTCTTTTGTAAGACTATGGATTCAAAGTAATCTATGACATTACCCCAAGGATGACTACAGCCTGATGGACATTTATCTGGCTTAATTATCTATACACAAGATGGTGGTGGGTAAACGCGTGTCCTTGCAGTAATATCTATGCTGTGCTGGCTTTATATACATGTTATTGCAATCTTTTCCATTCATTTTGAAAGAGGAAAATTTAACACCTCATCATGTCACACTGCATTCAAAATGGCACATGAACATTAACAAACCACTATTATGGATGCAGATGAACTTTCTGAGCAACTGTAAACTGTGATAGTTTTGACTTTTGTATACAGTCATACGATCCTGTTTTAAGTCAACAGTTTGGGCTGGAAACTGTGTGATACAAGTGCAAGGATCAGGAGACTTTCCCATAGCCAACTCCCCCTAGCAGCCCAATTCAATGTCAGGAAAATTATTTAATAGGGTCATGGGACCCAAATGGATACCAGACAGTGGAGGGGAGCAGGAGCTGCACTGCTGTGTACAGGGTGAAAGTGCCCTCTCCTGCCAGCATAGCTGCTCTGATAGAAGCGGCAGGATTATTTATTTATTTATTGTATGGTAGAGTTATACACAGGAAGCATATAATAATATAAAATATGGAACCAAGTTGATACAACATGTATGCAGACCAGTTCAGCGGTCTCCCAAAATACTAATGACTAAATTTTCAGTCTACACAATCACAGCTGGGGAGAGTTCAAAGACCTCCATCACATCTCCCTGAAAAGCACGACACTCACATTCCTGTGACAGATGGAAAATAGTTTGGCAGGCTGCACCACAATCACATTTGGGTCCTGGTATTTTGCCCCATTTAAACAATATGTCTGCCAAAGCCTATCTGTATTCTATTAGCTTCCATACATTACGTGGAAAGTCAAATCCTGAAGACGTCTTGTTGGTGTTTATCAAGCTATGGATATCGGGTGGAACTGGCTGCATCCATGTTCACAAGCATTCATTCCCTAGATTGAAATTTTGTGATTGCAGGATTTGTGCAGACTACCTGACAAGGGGTATAGAAGACTGCATCCAAATCTGCCAAATGAATACTGAGGGTATAAACAAGTCTAAATGCCAATACTTGTCATGAATCTTACTGGCCAATAAAATAGACTTAACTCTTGTTCAAGAAACTCATCTTGATAATGAAAGTCAAGCCTGCCACAGAGAAACAGCAGGAAAGACAGTTTCATCCCCTTCCCTGTTGCTGTTAGTTCATGAATGCCCTGTAAATCTGGGACTCAAATTTCTTGGTGTTGGATGGGGCTGCTGGGAAATGTGGAAATACATTTGCCCGTGCTGGGATTTTTGAGACAGTTATAGTCAGGCAGGTTACACAGTAGCAGTAACTTGTGGCAAACAGCCAAAGGCTGTTATTATCTTAGATAGAACTGAGCATACATAAAATGCAAGGAATTACAGGAAATAACAGTAAAAAACAACTTAGATAAAAATTAAGAAAAACAAAGATCCCCCCCTCCACCAGCCACAACCACCATAATAAACAAGCAAATCAAGCTACAGTAAGTTGGGCCTCAAGCATTGCTCTGGTTCAATTTTCACAGCGGCCCAAGCACGCAATGAATCCATGTGGATGATATGCAGGTCTGCATCAGCTAGAAGGAAAATATTTTTTCTGCCAACAAACACACAGATCAAAGCTAGCTACGATAGCTGTAAGAAATCTGGATCAAGGCTCCCCATAAAGAGGGCAGAACAAAACACAGTGAGGAAGGTCCTTAATTTCTAAAGCTTTACAGAGTAGGGATGGGCACAAACTGAAGTACGAACTGAAATTCATCATGAACTGCACCCAGTTCATGAGCCTCGGTTTGTGCGATCATCTCCCACGAACCAAACTGTTTTTCACAGAGGTTTGTGGGAGTGGTTCGTGGACCAGACATGCTGGCACTGATTAATCAATTGACCAGGCAACAGGGAGGATGGACTTCTGCAGCCCTTCTGAAGTCCTGAAAACACCAATAGTGGCCCTCCCAAGCTGTATGGGAGTAGAATGGATATATACCCTTAGCTCACACTCAGCTGCTTTCACTTTACAGAAGGCAGGCAGAGAGGGAGTACTTACTGTTAGAGGCAGAGAAGGAAGGAAATGGAAGTCTGTGTGAACAGTGCTGGTGCTTCAGGGTTCTGAGGCACCTGTCCGTCTGTGACAGCCAGGCAGAGGAGCTTAGACAGTGAGTAGCCCAGGGAGTTCCTCTGCAAGTTTGATGTCTCTAGCTTGCAGGGGATCTGTTTGACAAAGTCCTGATTCCTGAACCTGCGGCTGTGATTTCCCCAAAGAGCACTTTCCCGGGGATACCTGCTTTTTTTGGGGGGGGGGGCTGCTACTCACCCCCCACCACAGCCAATCTTCACCAATCTTGGTGGGCTGATAAAGGAGAGTCAGCTGGAGACTTGCTGTGAATTTGGCATCTCTAGCTCATGGGAGGCCGTTCTACTGCACCATGAACCTCACGAACCATGAATCAGTTCATTAAATGGAAAAGTTTGTGGAGGTTTGTGGTTTGTGATCCCCCATGAACCACAAACCCCCACGAACCTTCATTTTCCTGGTTCATGCTCATCCATACCACAGAGACACAGGTGCTAGGCAACAGGTGTACTGACCTGCTAACATAGCTGTTAGCACAGTTTGACAACGTGCAACAGTGAAAGCAATTCTGAATTTTTGGAAGGTGATGTTAAAAAGGTAGGGAGCTCTGTTATATTTTTTTTAATCAATCCAAACCATGGGGAAAATTTGAAGCTGATTATGACACTCTTGTTGAAACACCATCTAAACTGAATACCCAGTCACGAAGTATGGAGCCATCTAGGTGGATACTCTGGGCACTAGCTGGTAAGAAATAATGAAGAATCTGATTATACCTCATAACCCAGCTGGTGTTTTTCTGCAGCAGGGTAAGATGTTGCCCTGAAAAGTGGTTGGTTGAAATATTCATCTCCTTGCTCAATAGTCAAGGCGATACACATAAAAGCCCTAACTAAGGGGAGGCCATGTTCAGCCTGCAACAGAGCCACGGAGGTATCCTTGGGGCAGGGCCAGAATTTTCGTTAAAAAGAAAGTTTGGACAGTCTCCAGGTTCATGACTATTCTGTCATTCTAGCCCCAGATTTGAACACATGAAACTGCCTTACACTGAATCAGACTCTTGGCCATTGAAATCTATTGTCTACCCAGACTGGCAACAGCTTTCCACGGTCTCAGGCAGAGGTCTTTCACATCACCTACTGCCAGATTTTTTAACTGGAGATATAGGGGATTGAACCTGGGACCTTCTGCATGCCAAGCATATGTGCTACCATTGAGCCACAGCCCCTCCCTCGCTCTGAAACAATTTTAGAATGGGATCAATAAAAAAATTGTCCCCTTGTGTGGCACAATTTTAAAATGGCTCCAATGGTTCTCATAACAAGGGACTTTGTGATTGCCAAATAGGCATTCCAGGAGATGGTTTTAGATACTTAGAACTGCTACAATGGTCAATTGGAATGCCACCAACCAACCACTGGAATTTACAAAGCCTTTTCTTGGTGTGGTTGATACTTAAAACTTTGTCTTTGTAGAAGTTGCTAAGGCTAAACAGCATCCTCCTTAGGCTGACACGTGAAATAGAAATTTCATCTCCATATAATAGAATGGAAATTTTCCATGGGCCAAGAGAAGGTAGAAAAAGCTCTGGACCTGATAAAGACTCAACCATATCATTGAGATATAGATTAAAAACTAAAATGGCCAAAACATATCCCTGTTTCATCAAAGAGCTGGAGGTACCCATGTTTATTTAAGCTGTGCAGATCTTGCAAGAAGAATACAAGGCATTTATTGAAGTTTGTACCAGCCAGTTTTGTCCAGAACCAATTTCTGTCTGCAGAATCAAATGCAGCTGTTAAATCCATGAAAGCTGCATATAGGTGTTTAGTAGGGCCTTGATACACTTACATTCCAAAGGATCAGTAAGCAATTGATTGTACATCACCTGTTTGTGAAGCCTGATTGCTCTGGATGCATAAATTTGATCAGAAGTTTTCCAGTCCTACAGCTTACCCAGAACATCTTTGCTGTACAATTTGATTGCTATGTCTAGCAGCCTTATTGGGCAATAAGAAGAGAAGAGGAGATTGGATTTATACCCCACCCGTCACTACCCAAGGGAGTCTCAGAGCAGCTTACAAACTCCTTTCCCTTCCCTTCCCCACAACAGATACCCTGTGAGGTAGGTGGAGCTGAGAGAGCTCTGACAGAAACTGCTCTTTTTCAAGAACAGCTCGTCAGAACTATGGCTAGCCCAAGGTCATCCAGCAGGTGCAAGTGGAGGAGTGGGGAATCAAACCCGGTTCTCCCAGATTAGAGTCCTTGCACTTAACCACTACACCAAACTGGTGTATAATTGCTAGGATGCTATTTACTACCCTTTTAAATAGTTGGAACTACAATAATTTGCTTCCACTCTGAGGAGAAGAATCTAGGTAAACTACTTGGCCAGGATTGGAGCCCACCAATCGCGAAAATGTTTCAGTATCTGGGTGACTTACCAGGTGAAAGGAAAGAAATGAGGTCTTTCATCTCAGAAACTGATACAGGAGGCTACTGAGGCAACATGGATAAATCAGGGAGTGTTCAGATACCAGGGTAGGAGAAAATCCCAAAATCTTGCCATAATGGCAAAAAAGACCCGGGAAAAACTTTATACAGGCCAAGGGGAACTAGATCCCCAAACTGGGGTTCCTTATTTTCAAGAGTAGCTATGCCTAGCTCCAGGCAGTTTACACAAGCCACTTAACATATCAGAATTCTCTTGCAATAATGGGAAAAGTGGCTGTAAAGTCTGTGTGCTGACTTCGTTGGGAGCCACTGAGGTGATAAGCTAGAAGCTGAAGACACGAGCCGGAATCAAGGTCAGTGAGAAAGCCAAAGGTCCGATAGACATGAAGTTGTTTCAAGAATGCAGGTTTCCAAAGGCAAGGAGTGACTGCTGCACACTCAGAAGCAGGTCTGATTTTGCAGAGTTGTTGCTGCGCTGGAGCAGGTGCACCAAGGAGTTTTAAACAGATCCTCCTTCCCTTGGGAGTTGAGTCTGCAGAAGCTTACAGCTCATCTTGTTGACGTTGCTGGAGCTGCAGCCTGGCACTTCTCCTTCGTTCCTGCAAAGTCAGCCTCTGACATGCCCTACATCTGGGGCACTCAGTGGTACTAGGCGGGGAGTCTAGCCTTGGGGTATCTGCAGCTGGGGTTGCTGGCCCAGGCTCAGGAATGGTCTCTCCTTCCGGCTGCACCTCTTGTGCAGCTGCTGGGGACTCTTCCTCCTCAGGTACTGCTAAGGGTTCTTCCTCTGGGCTCTCTCTAGAGGAGGCTGAGTTGTTCCCAGCCTCTTCCTCATCTGAGAAGGAGTCAGCCTCAGCTGGACCTGGACCCACGACAGTCTGGCTCTAAGAAACTGAAAATTCGCATGTCTCCTTTGCACCTGACATAGAAGATGATGCCTGCTTTCAAAATGGTCAGTGCTGAACTGAAAGCCACTTGTACCTTTCTAGCCAGGCCAGTGGCTCTTACAGTTTAGTTGACTATTGCTCAACATTGTCTTTGAATGTCCCCTAAGTAGAGAAGTAAAATGTCTGGAAATTGTGAAACCATGGGAGAATTTTTTTTTTCCTTGGGGGGAGAAGGAATGGATATTTCAAAAATATATAATACTTAGGTTCCTATCAAACCTAAGCTGCTTCTACTGATTTAACAACATAAAATGTATCTTTTGCAACACAGCATGTACAATTGAACTATTTGACACATTTATGGAATTCAGTACTATAAATGCCTTCATTTTACGAATGAAAAATTCACAAGTATACAGATTACTTGAGAAAGAGCATGTATAATGGTTAGAGTGTCTCCTAAGTAGAGATGTAAAATTTCTGGATATTGTGAAGCTGGCGAGGGGGACGACACATATTTTGGTGGGGGGAATGGAAATTGGGGGAATATGAAACATGTGCGATACTTATGTTCCTATCAAACCTAAACTTCTTTTACTGATTTAACAACGTAAAATATCATTTATTACACAGCATGCAGAATTGTACTAATTGACACATTTATGGCACTTAGAAGTATAAATGCCTTAATTTTCTATAAGAAAAATCACAAGTATACTCATTATTAAAGAGTGTGTATGATGATTAGGGTGTCAGACTAGGATTTAGGAGACCCAGATTCAAATCCCCACTATGCCATTGAAGCTTCGTGCCCTTGGGCCAGTCATATACACCAGCCTAAACCTGCTTCACAGGTTTGTTGTGAAGATAAAACAGAGGAGAGAAAAATGATCTAAGCCCCTTTGGGTCCCCACTGGGGAGAAAGGGTATAAATAAAGTAAATGGACAGTTAGAAACTGCTGCACTGTATGCTACCATAGCACTTGTCTGAATTTCTACCTCAGAGGTGGGGGGGGGAAGTTGAAGGAAAAAAACAAATTCTGTAGTAAACAAAAGAAAGTATTATTTGCATAGAGGCAATGGCTTACAGACATGATGGGTACGACTACCAGCATATCTGATATTAAATTAAACGTTTAACATTGAAAACACTGACCACTGCTGTAATGTATTATCAGTAAATAATTAATAATAAATAATTAATAAAATAATTAATAGTTAATTGTTGGCAAACTTCTTTACATATAAACAAAAACATTTTTAAAAATGTCATCTAGGAATCATCATTTTTTAATGCTGTAGATTGCTTTACATTAATTTGTCCATACTATACATTGAGCAAAACCATGTCTTTTATTTCACTCATTCTGAAAAGAAAAACAATAAGATTCTTCTCAGTATTGCCCCATTTCCCAAATTTTCCACTGCGAAAAGCCTTTCTTTAAAAAGCATTTCACTTATTCTAATAGAGAAAATATGTCTCATGCATTATTTTCAGTGGTCTCCCAAATCTCCTTTTCCCCAAGGCAACGTACTCTAGCAAAACCCCAGGGCGCAGCCCAGTGCCATGAAGCCTGAGGAAGTTGGCGTCAGCCTCCTCAGTGGGTGGTGCTCCCCTCCTGCTGGCAGCTTCCTGGTGGCTGGGTGGCCAGGCACTCACAGGCATGTGGCCGGTCACTGGGTGCAGCATCAGGAGGCTCCAATCGTTGAAGCACTCCCTGTGGCTGTTGGCAGCGCCTCCCTGTGCGCCTTCCCTCTGGGGAGGGGTTGTGGCTGCGGCTGCCACTGCAGCCACAGCGGTCTCAATTTTGCAGCAGCAGAGAGAAAGCACAGGGCACAGTGGAGGCTGCGCGTGGTGTGCAAGGTTTGCCAGTGGTGGAGAGCAGAGCGCAGCTCCAGCTCCTTGCCTCCCATCCTGCACAGAGGCAAAGCTGTGAGCAGAGCGACCAGCGCATCAGGGAAGTGGAGCCCACAAGGAGCTCGGCTGTGTGGCACCCCAGAGATGAATGGGGTGTGGGGGTGTGGGGAGTTGCGGGGCTGGGGAGCAAAGCTGGGTCTCCCTCTGGCCAGGCTCACCAGTATCATCATTTCTCCTCCGCCTCACTCGAGGCCCTGATGGGCCAGACCACCCAGCCTCATCCTTTCTGGCGTTGCAGCTCTCCGCAGCCCCAGCGGGCTCAGCTGCGCCAGACTCACCGGGCTTGGCATCCCCCGCTGCTCAAGGCCCTGGTGGACAAGGCCGCCCGGCCTCATCCCTTCCCTTGCCATGGTTGCTCCCCCCCAGTGACAGTGGCAGACTCGCCAGCCTCATCCCTTCTCCCTCCCCCTTGAGAGCACGGCGGGCCAGTCCAGCCGGCCTCATCCTTTCCCCCACTGCAGCTCTCCCCACCGCCAGCGTCAGTGCCAGAGTCACCAGAGTGTCTGTCCTGCCTTCTCGAGGTGAAGTTGTGTTGTGAGTTGAGTCTTGGCACCTGCTGCTTTCGAGTGTGGGACCGTAGGCAACCCAGCCAGTGGCCAGGGGCCTGTTTCTGAGTTGCAGTTCAGGCAGCCAACTGATTTTGGCATGCATCGAATCTTGCCACCCCAAATCAGCTTTATAATATAGAAGAGATATATCTAATTCTCAACAGTCCCCTCTGCATGCAGATACTTATTTCCACAAACGGAGGGCATACTTTCCCCCAACAGATGCTTCTGCAAACTTGGGGGATGCCTTAGGTTTGCAGAAAAATCTGACAATTTTTTTAAATTGGCTCCCAAATAAAAAAAAGTGTCTGCTCATGTGCAGACAATGCTCTTACCGAAGGACCTGCTCCAACCAGGCCCAGCTGCATATATCAGCAGCCACGCCAAGTCCAATGACGGCAGAGAAGGCTGGAAGCCACACTGGACACAGCCACAGTGGTGGAGGAGGCAAGCAGCCACATCAAGCTCAGCCACATTGGCAAAGGAGGCCAGCAGCTGTGTTGCACCTAGCCACATTGGGTTCAGTAGTTGGTGTGGGGGTTTGAGCTGTGCCAGACTTGATATTGGGGCAGATTTGGGATTCCCTCCATGAGTTCCCTGCCCCTGAGCTGTTAGGATGTGGAGATTTGGAAGCAACGGGGGGAGGGTTCCCCCTGTGAGTATTGTGGGTCCATGGCCATTGATGGGGGAGAAGATTGGAGATCAAGAGCTATGCAACTCTTTACCTTTGAGGGGCCCCCTCTGTGTGTGTGTGTGAAAGAGAGAGAGAGAAATAGAGAGTGCTAGTGCCATGCAGCTCCCAATCTCTGAGGCCACTGAAGGGAGGGAAGCTTGGAGACTGAGAGCTATGCAGCTCTTGACCTCCAAGGCCAGTGTGAGTATGTGTGTGTATGGGAGAAGCCTGAGAGATCAAGAGCCATACAGCTCCTGACCCCGAGAACACTGTATGTGTGTGGAGGGGGCCAATGATGGGGGAGAGGCTCGGAGGTTGGGAGCTCAGCAACAGGAGAGCCAGTCCAGGCACAGAGCAGATTCCCACCCTGCAGCTGCCATGACCAGTAAAGAAGGGAGGGGGGGCCTGAAAGAGAGATTGACAGATTAATAGGTTGAAATAGAAGATAATAGGTAGAACAGGGGGGATAGTGGGTAGGTTGACCATTGGAGGAGTTGATTTATTTATTTATTTTATTGAATTTATATCCTGCCGTCCCCGCATAGCAGGCTCAGGACGGGTTCCATCAGATATAATAAACAATATACAGTATTGATTGATGTCGATGGGGGGGCAAAAGAAATGGGGGTAATATGACAGCTCAGTCAAGAGGTAGGTTGATGGAGAAGGGGTGGCAAAAGAGATGGGGTAGGTTGACAGATCAGGTGAGGGGCAGACTGATGGACAAGGGGGGGCAAAAGAGATGAGGGGATAGGTTGATAGATCTGGGGAGGGGTAGATTAATGGAGAACGGGGCAAACGAGACAGGGATAGGATAGGTTGACAGATATAGGAAGACAGCAAGAGAGAGGTAAAAGATTGTTAGAGTAGGGGGAAGCAAAGGTGGGGAAGGGATGCACCCTTGCCACAAGTTTCTTGTAGGTCCCAACTTATATAAGCATATTTATAATGTATGCATACAGTACACAAATACCAGGCATGTATATGAGAAATCCTGGTGCCTACAGCCATTAGTTAACTCTAATGTGTTAAGGTTTGATTCCTATTTGCTGCATATTATTTTAAGGACCTGGGGGATCAATCTAGAATCTGAGATTTTATCTTGAGAGTGGGGTGAGAGGTTTTTAAAAAACCCTTTCCTCCACTTTCTATCAGAAACTATTGCAAGTGGGGAGAATAGCCCATCTAAAATGCAACAGTATCCCCATTTTACACCCACCCTCAAGTCTGAATTCCCAGGAGGTATGGCCTCTGTTAAAAATCAGTGATGTAGGCTGACTAGTGTACATCAAGGACAAAATAGTTGTCTGCTTTCTCTGTCACAGGTAAAAGCTTGCCATGCTGCAAATAAGATGACCTTTACAGATCAAAAGATGAAAAAATTCAATAATACTAAATTTCTCACAACCAAGCTATGATGCACGCCTTGTACTTGCCCACTACCAGGCAGGTTTTCCTGCCAAAAATTTGTTCCCGACTGTGATTGAGCAGCACCAAGTAGCATGTATTTAGTTATCATTTTAAAAGTCTGTCTGCCCCACCCCATCATGAAGATCTAATTTGTCTTTTAGCCCAGCCCAGAAGCCCTCTTGTTTCTCCCTTTTAAATGGCACCTGAGACAATGTAACATTCAAACAAAAATAATATTATTTAACAGGCAAGGATGGAATAGGTGTAGTCAGGGGTTGGAAAAGCTGACGTAAAAA
The DNA here is from genome assembly GCA_029375565.1 of Gekko gecko. Classification (NCBI taxonomy): domain Eukaryota; kingdom Metazoa; phylum Chordata; class Lepidosauria; order Squamata; family Gekkonidae; genus Gekko; species Gekko gecko. The sequence continues at coordinate 49,508,845 of JAPDNY010000003.1, forward strand.
TGGTTGGTAATACATATTAAACTTCTTTTAACAATCAAAACAGTATTGTTGAAGCTTACTTTCATATATTCGTGGATCTTAACAGTGAGAGGCATTTTACAGAGTATTATAGTTACAATGTTTATTCATATAGTTTCCTATGACTCTTTTTCTTCTCTTCAGAAGATATAACCCTTTTCTTTTGGCCTGAATGGGAGTTTTAGCATACTACCTAATCACCCTTGCCAAAATGTTAATCCCAGTTCTGGTGTCTGTGTAAAACGGACTTCGGTTTAGGCTGACTCTTAGATGTTCAGTTCTGATACTGAATTCTTCCTCAGAATTGATAGAAAACAGTTAAGGCAAGGAGTTATTTCCCTTCACTCCAAAGGTGAACCTGTCTGACTGACTCTGTCAGACTCTGTCAGACTCAATAACTCCAACTGACTCTGTCAGAGGCCACCTGCCTGACTCTCTGACTTCTTGAAGATCAACCAGCTGAAAAACTCCAAAAAGACCATGCCCTCACCAGTCAGTTAATCATATAGTTCTCCTCAGCTGGCGCTGGCCAATCAGAGAGTAGAAGGGAGGGGAGGGAGCAGTCTGTTGCTCAAGCTCTCAATTCCAGTGAAGAGTTAACTCTTTACCTCCCAGCTCTCTGAAATTGCTGCACCAGGAAACCTGTTTTTTTAAATTTATACTTTTTATTAATTTTGACGATTTCAATATAATACAATAGCACTAACATATGATAAACATTCATACAAAACAACTGACTGTAACCATAACACACCTAAGCATACAAGCAAACAATCAAGTTTTAAGTTAGAAGTTGAATGCAGCTTACTATACTATTCTACATATGTTCAGTAGGTAAAAAACAAGAGAGCATTAAAACCTACTATAGGGTATCACACATGAAGTATGGGTTGCAAGGCAGAAGACCTGTTCATGCCATATAATTTAAGAAAGTGGACCACTGTTCCACAATTGTGGAACAGTAATTATCAAATTCTGATTGTAATAATCTGATAAGTGTTCCATAACAAAGCATTCCCAAATTTTATCTAGCCATAGTTTTTTTTTGTTGGAATTATCCCTTCTTTCTATTTCAATGCTATTGCTAGTTTGGTCATGGTGAGTAAGATGATTATCAAGTGTGTTCGAACCCGTGGAATCCAGTCCTTCCCCCACAGATTTAGGAGTAACTGCCTGGGAGTCATTGCGATTGAATAGCCTGTGATTGAGCAAAAATTGTGTGTGTAAGCATACACTAGAATTTTGCAGTGTGGATACAAGCCCACCAGCAATGTAAGTAAGAACTCATACATGCACACCTTCTAACACATGATGGTAAATGACCAAAAGTCAGTGCTATCATATACTTTACTTCCCACAAGAGTGGGGTGGTCATGTGAGTTTTGTAATACATGAACCAAGAGCTCAGATTCTAGCCACAGCAACTTTCAGATACCTTAAAACATACTTTCTAAGTTGTGAAATTGCCTTGCCTAATATTAACAAGCTCTGGCTTCTTATGCCTTTATAGGGTTGCCAGCCTCCAGGTGGTGGCTGGGGATCTGATTCAGGTGTCAGAGATCAGTTCACCTGGAGAAAATGGCTGCTTTGGAAGGTGGACTCTATGGCATTGTACCCCATTGAAGTCCCTTCCCTCTCTCAGGCTCCACCCCCCAAATCTCCAGGTATTTCCCAAACTGGATCTGGCAACCCTATGCCTTTATAACTCAAGAGAACAACAGTTACTAACATCTGAGCCAGCCTGTGGGGATTACATATCCCCAGAGACAAATACATCCCTATCCTGATCCACTAGCTAAGTACCTCTGTCTTATCGGACTGAACACCAAGGCTGAAATGTCCAACATACATACTAATTCTGAAACTTTGTGGCAGGACAAATTTTCTTGTTCCTAAAAAGGCATGTAACAAAGCGAGACAAATCAAATATCTGTAGAATGTACCAGGAAATGTATCAGGAAATGCTTTTTTTCCTGGCCTGAACTATTTTAGTTCTAGTTTAGCTTTCAACTACCTCTTTTCCAGGCAAGGTTGCCAGCCTCAAGGTGGTGGCTGGAGATTTCCCTACAGTTGATCTCCAGGCGATAGAGAAAATGGACACTTCCCCTGGAGAAAATGGACACTTTGGAAGGTGGAAGTCCCCATGGAAGTCCCACCCCTCCCCAAACCCCATCCTCCTCAGACACCCCATCCCCCATCTCCAGGTATTTCCCAACCTGGAGTTGGCAATCCTATTTTCAGGCAATACAATTATTCCATCCTTTTAGAGATTAGTTTAAACACAGTTGACAGCAGCAAGTTGCTAAAAATTCTATTATGAAAGCAAAAGTAATATGCAGAAGGGCTAGCAAGAAAAAGTATGCCTGTTTGGAGATAAAACTCAGCCAGTACAACCTTCACTTTTTTATTTTCTCCGGGGGAGTGGGCGGGGAGAAATTTCTCAGAGTGGGTTCTCACTGTAACCCTAGTTGTAAGACATTACTGGAGCAGTATTAAAGATTTAAAATTTCCAAAAATTTGGGGAGGGATGTTGTGGAGGGATGTTCACAATTAAAACAAAGTATGGTATTCCAAGTGTAATACATTCCATCAGCATAAGCTATGCCCAACCAACTTTTCCTCCATTGACACAATGTGCTTCGTGCCAGTGGAATGCATTATCCATAGACACACACAGCAGAGAACGCAATTCCCCCAAATTAGAGATTTTTTTCAAACTTAAAGTTTATCAATCAACATAAAAGCAACAAAAAAAAATCATTTAACATATTCCAGTTCCACTAGAACAGAGATGTCAATCATGTGGCTCATGAGCTGCATATGGCCCCCACAGGGGTTGTATCAGGCCCATAAGCAACTGGCTGCCATCTGCTTACTTCTCCCTCTCTCTTGCTTTCTTCTGCAACACAGCTTGCTTTGTCAGGCTCTCTCAATTGCACAGCAGAGCCACAGAGCAAAGCCTCTCTTCCCTCCATTGGCTGAGGCTCCTCCCTTTCCTTGTCTCCTGGGCTTGCTTTGCCCAGTTCCCTCAATCACGGGGGAGAGATACAAAGAAAATGCCTTTAAGAGCAACAAAGTTTTATTCAACATATGAGCTTTTTGCATCTTCTTTCTTCTCTATTTGCAACCCCTCTCAATCTTCCTGCTTTTTATTTCCTGTCCAGTGTACATTCTCTTCTCTGTCTGGACCCAATAGCATAGGCTTTCTTCTGTTTCTTTCTCTCTGCACCCAGAAGCTCTCTGTTTTCTTATCAGCTCAAAACCCCCCTTTTCTTTCCACATGCCATTCTCCTTTCCCCTTCTGTGCAATGACATTCCTTCTTTGTACCCAAAACTTTGTGGTGTGTGTGTGTGTGTGTGTGTGTGTGTGTGTGTGAGAGAGAGAGAGAGAGAGAGAGAGAGAGAGAGAGAGAGAGAGAGAGAGAGAGAGAGAGAGAGAGAGTGTTTTATTGGGTTCATTATGCCAGGGTTCTCCTGGATGCAGCTGGATTTGCCTCCCCTTTTTCACTGTATTTATGCCATCATGATCTAGCCTTTCTCAGTAGGAAAGCAATGTGAACTATTAAGATGAGGAATAATCCAGTGAGGTGGATTAGGCTGAGTGTGTGTGTCCAGCCTGAGTTCACCCAGCGCATTTCCTTTCTAGACTGGGGATTTGGAACCTAGACTTCCCAGATAGCAGGCTGATATACATTGCTGTCTCTCTATTTCTGCACTGCCACATAGGAGTTGTAGCTATTCTCTGGGGAATATTATAGTTTCGTGGACAAACACATAGGCCTCAGCCTGTGTCATGGTGCCTTCACAAATTCTTGACCAGCACACGAAGCAACTTATGTATAAAAGCTCACAATACCCAGCCATTTCATGTTTTCCTCTGGGTCTTCGGCTCAAAGCATTGACCATGAGATTTCTGTAGTGAATGTCAATAAATCAAAAGTAGGTTTGCAACTTATAGATACACACCTGAACAACACATGAACAGCATATTCAAGATTGCTACAGGACAGACATTGTCTCCAGATGTTTATGCAATAATTCAAAGCAAGAGGTGTCAGTTATCAGAGACTGTTAAATAAATAAAATATTGCAAGAATACTAAAGTTTTAAGCATGTTTTATTTTAAGTGTTTGTGTCCTTTATAAAGTTTATATCTCTGCTGCCTGGCATTACAATTTATGACACACTTGCCCTGGCCCAACAAGATCTCATTTATGTCAGAATCCAGCCATCATAACAAATGAATTCGACACCCCTGCACTAGAACATAAATGAATGTTATATTATTTGAGCTTCAAAACAACATGTAAACCTCAACATAATCCATAGAGATCCAGAGGGAAAATGTTTGGTTCTGTGTGTTCACTCAAAAATGAAACCCCCATAATTAGCAATTTTGCTAATTCTGAAGAAACCCCCTCCCCGAGTTATCAGTCCCTCAGCATCCCACTTTCCCATACCTGGAAAAGCAAGAATTGTCAGATATATAGTTGCTATACTTAATATCTCTATTGAACATAGCTGTGTTATATTGTCCATTTAAGATAAGGTATGCTATATAGGTATGAGCTTTTTATTGGTGAAACAGCAGCAAAAGTTAGAGTACCATTTTATTGAACAAAGTATTATAATGTTGTTAGAACTGGAGCTGTGTTTTGGTACTTCTGTACATTTCTAATGGGCATATTTAATATGAATTGCTATAGAAAACATTATTTATCTAGGTAGGGATCACACTAATGGTAAGAATTTATGAATGCCATATTCTTGTATGTTTTTTGTGTATTATGCATATTTTATAGCATTAAAAAAAATATAACTGAAGAACAGAACCACCCCCAAAATGTATCTACATGCTCATTTATGGTCACATTTCTATACACGTTCCTACTATTTGGCAGGCATTTTGCCAGTATATCAAGTGTCAGTCTAAGATTTAAGTGTGAACCAACTACATATGAGCTCTTTTGCAAAATGACTGGAATTTCCTCACAATCGGAGAAACAACAATAAGCATTAAAGCTCAAACAATGACTTTTGAGAGGAATCAGTGTAGAACAAACTCCAGTGACACTTACAGAATACCATTCTTGGATAGTGCATCAGATAGCACATTTTGTGATGCACCAAATTACTAAGAACATGCAACAGAAATGTTCATTCCTTTTTCCAGAAGACAGGCAATACAATTCATATTTAAAAGTACTCTTGCTCAAACTCTCAGATATATAGATACCTGCCAGAAACATACCTGCTTCAGGACTTGTTTGATTGCAACTGCTCACAATGCTGTTTGGTATCACTGGAGTGGAGGCTGCTTGGATTCTTGGCTGAGCTGGGTTCAGATGTAACGAGTTTCCTAAAGCCATTCCAGATTGACTGAGCACCCCACAATTCCCACTGGCTTGCATCTGATTTATTAAACCTGTAAGATGGTTGTTTGGACCGGGGCTAGTTCCATGGCCAAAGTTAGTGTTTGAATTCTGGCAGTGCATACTTTCCCCTCTTAGAGGTATATTCTGTGTCAGTGAATTCTGAAGAGTACCAGAGCTCATATTAGTGTCTGTAAAATGTAGTTGGTTAGCAGAGCAAGGCAAAACAGTATTTGAGCTCCCACAACCAGTAGTGCTATTGCTGCTCATATGAGAGCTTTGACAACTCATGGATTGAAGTAACTGGGACATAGAAGTGATGGGAAATGAAGCTTGGTTCTGCTTTCTTATCAAATCAGGCCCAGATTTAGGGACTCCAGAACTATCCAACTGAGACTGTCTAAGCAAACTCAACACTGTAGTGGTTGGTGGTTTCCTTTTCCTTAAAGGGTCTTTTTGTTGAGACATCAATTTATCTCGTAGTGCTGCTCGACCACTTTGCCCTTCATTTGATGGTAGAAGCATGTTGGCAGTAGGAGGAAACATGCTGTTTAAAGTGCTATGTCCATCATTGCTGCCACCACTGGCAACTGTTCCAGAGTTGCTACTGCTGTTGCTATTATTACCAGCAAGTTTATTTTGATTTGCTAGCTGTGCTTTGGCTGCTGCTGAGAGTAAACTACTAGCTGGAAAAGAGGCAGCATTGTGCTGGTTCAAGATCTGATTTAAAGGCATTCCCAGCAAGCCAGGCTGACTTTTCATGGGCCCACTTCCAGCAGATGCAGATGGAAAAACTGCATTGCTTGGAGGATTTAATACATTACTCATTCCAGCAATCAACGGATTAGGGATGTCTTTATATTGATGGAGTCCATCAGTTTTGGTAGAGGGACTTGATGGCATGGATGGTCTAGGAGATCCTATTGTTGACCTCGGTGATCGAGGAGGAACTTTGATGTTACTACAAGATGACTGTGGCCCTACTGGAGGCATCATGAAATTTCCATGATCAGATGACGTGGAAGATGAGCGTGATCTTTGGGGCGAAGCCTCAATCCTTCCAATTCCAGATCCCATCATATGAACTGGTGATGTTACTGGTGAGGGTGAGAGAGAGGTTGAAGCAGAGTGCTGAACTCTTTGCACATGACTCCCATGATTTGTATGACCAGGTTTTACAGTTGGCAAAGGGAGATTACTTGGCAAAGGGACAACGGCTGGAGGCATGCTTACATTCATCACAGGTACCTGAGAGTGGACATTTGAGTGATAAGTACTTGGATTAATGATAACAGGATTCTGATTCACTGGTTTGCTAGGAATAGGGTCAAGAATGCCAAGTGGATCTTTCTCTGATGTTAATGGCTTTTTCTGAAGAGCACAAGAAGGTGGAGGTGGTGGTGGTGGAGGGCCTTGGGGTGGCTTGTGGTGAAACATTGCACGTGGCATTTCCATATTAGTTGAAAAGTTACACATGGGTTTTTTCATTACTGGACTTTTTGTGGTCAGGGTTGGGGAAAGAGGTATATTAGTCCTTCCAGCCATTGCACATGATGACTGCACAGGAGAACCATGTAGCATTACTGAAGGTGGGGATAAAGGGGTTCTGTTCATATGAACAGGGCTAGAGTTAGGTGCTCCATGAAAACCAGAATTATTTCTTGTGAAAATATCTGGACTTCCAAGTGGGTCTGTCCTAGGAGAGATTGAGCCATCTCCATATATTTGCGATCCTGATGAAGCTGGACTAGCCATTCCTCCATGACTGCCTCGATACGGAGACTTCTGTCCATGTTCATTACTGCCCAATCTCTGCCTGGGATAGACAGAATGAAGTTCTTGCTGCTGGCTTCCAGTCATCTCTTGTACATACAGCCTACCCATGGCATTTGAGGCCCCCATCATCAACTTGAAAGGAGTCTTACATTCTGGCATCACAGAATTTGTAATCCCTTCATGTAATTTATTCCTCACTGATCTTGGAGTTGTCGCTCGTGAAGGTACTATTGGAGTTCCACCTGATTTAGAGAAAATATCAATTACTGTCATTCAGCTAAATATGGCATACTACAGCAGAGTCAAATTCTTCCCCATGCACAACAGTGCAAGAGTATTGCATGCATACATCACATGTAGAACAACATCCAGTGCGGAAGGGCCCTAAATCAGAAATTACGTCCAGGAATCACATTTCCTATACTATTTATGAACAGAGAAAAAGCTAGCCTGACCTCCACTACATCGCCATGTCACAACTGAAGAAGCCCAGAGGGTTGTCCAAGGGCTATCTGAATCTCCTTTTAAAGCAAACTCCAATTACAAAGGAAAAGTCAAAAGTATTTATTTATTTATTTTTTGGATTTTTACCCCACCCTCCCGGCCGAAATAAGCTAGAGAGAGTTATCCTGAATTTCTCAGAGCACAATAATGGTTATCAAATAGTTTAATCAAAATCATTAAATGCCAACAAATTTTGAGCAAACAAAGGCATGGCTCTTTCCTGTTCAGCCTATTGGGTTGCACTACTGCTCTCAAAGACTCAGCTATGCTGGGCCTGCAGCACTGTTCTGGGCCAACTATGTACATGAGAAAACAGGAAAGCTATTATCCATCAAACCACTGCATGGTACGGGACATCATCTTCTTCTCTACTTGCTTGGCTTTCTTCCAGGACTCACTATCGTTCAGCATTCTAAAATGCATGTCCCCAGCAATTTAGTTCTTCACCAACAGATGGAAGTTCTGCACAGCGTATCTATATATTAACATATGGATCTCCCTGCTGCTTCTAGACATCAAGCCCAGTCCATTTTAACTAGCAGTGGCTCATCAAAGAGAACAGTCTCTCCCAGCCTATCTGAGGTCCTTTTAGTTGGAGAAGCAAGGGGTAGAACCAGGGATCTTCTGCAAACAAACCATGTGGACTTTCACTAAGATATGTGATGCTAGACCTAGGAACAGAAGGGAGCTTAATACTATGAAGCAAAGCCGAATTACTGTGTAAAATTTACTTCGTGCCATGCTTTAGCTACCAACCATGGTAGAGTAAACTGCCTGGTCTACCAAAGTCACCCACACAATTTAACTGCTTGTTCTATGCTGGCTTGCATTTTATATGCACACTCTTTATCTAGATATTTTATCAACAAATATAATTTGTAACTGGTTTCCACAAAACATCAATCACGTCTAATGACATATATGTCTGAAGTACATCTTTTCTCTTGCAAAAACAAACACAAAAAAACCACTTACTTGTTCCACCTCCAGGACTAGTCAGAACCAGAGACGGATGTGGTGCTTCCATGCTTTTATGAAGTGTAGCCACTGCAATAATTTTCCTTTTGTGAATGCATAGCTTAGTGACATCTTCATCTGCTTTAACATCTTCAGCTGTTCTTTGTGTCACAGCAACTCCAGGATCAAAATTAAATACCTTAAAGATAATACCAGAACCATATTACCAATAAAATTTTGTTACAAGTCTCAAATCCTCTCTTCAGCTGGAAATCCAATCAAATTAAAAATAAGTTTCCTTTATGTCTGTCTTTGTAATTGGCACTTCAGAGGAAATAAAAAAGTCCACTCAATGCACTGGAAACATAATTTCCCTCCCAGTATTCAACAACTGCAAGATGACCAGTTGTCCATGAAGCTCTGCTGGGTCGTGCTTTTGGTGCCTCACTAAAGGGCTTGGGCCTGTTCTACCTTGGTTGTCACACACCTCTTACTTAAACTCTCCAGGCAGCAAACTTAATTGCTCTAAGAGTTCACAGAGTTATTTGCCTCCTGAAAGAGGCAGCATGGGACACAGCATTGGAATTTGGGGATATTAAAATGAGGCTACATTTAGCAATTAGCAGAAAGGGGGGAAATGCAAGAGACTAGTGGAAAGTTCCACCTCATTCCACAGGTAGATAGGCATGCACACTATGTGTCTTCCATTCAGGGTATGGCAACATGACTATCAGTGCTAAAAGTCAGCAAGTAACCAGGTCAATGTCAATATATTCATGTTTTTTACCACAATCTCAATGAATAAGTTTGCTTTAATTTTATGTAACAGTATTTATGTTGCCTAGTAACTGACTGGAGTTACACATGAACATACCTTAATGGTTATATAGTCATTTTTAGGTAGCATTTGGCATTTCTTGCTTTTACATTTATTAGAGGAGCAAGGGCTAATGGTTTCTCCTTCAAGCTCCACTGCAGAATATAGAAACAGCTTGCTTCTTGCAACCCAAAATCAAGACAAAAATTAAAAGGATCATATTTGTACCAACTTATCTCCTTATCCTACTGTGCAATACACTTTTCTTTTTCTAAAAAAATACCATTCTGCTACAAAATAATGGCTATTAAAACTGTATTCACTGAAAGAGAGATTGAGCTGAAGCTCTGAAAGGCTCTAACTTGTATAAAAACATAAGAGGCTCTTCTGAAGAGGTTTGTTGGATCTGACCAATAGTCCATCTAGTCCAACATCCAGTCTCACATGGTGACGAACCAGTTCCACTGGATGGTCAACAACAGGGCACAGAGGCCAATTTCTTCCCCTGATGTTGTCTCCTGGCTCTGGGATTCGGAGGCTTAGTACCTCTGAATGTGGAGATTCCCCTCAGTAACCATGGCTAGTAGCCGTTGATAGACTTATCCTCCATTAATCTATCTAATCCCCTCCTGTGGCCATCACTACATCATCTGGCAGCAAATTCCACATTTTAAACACTATATGTGTAAAGTAGTATTCCTTATGTCATTAACATACTTGGCAGGACTGGAAAACATTTAGTTCAATATATTACTTTTACATTCACAGCATATTCACAGATACCCTGCTTTTACCTTGGGAAGGATGAGAGGGCATTCTAAACCACACTTGCATGTTCCATCCGTCAGCAGGTATGTTTTAACCTGCTCCAAACAGGACAATAAAGACCCACTAGGACTGAAAAAATAAGAAAATGCAACAAATATTAATAAATATTTTTAGACAATACGTTTTTCACACAATTCAAGGAGCAATATATAAATGAATCCAACCATTTCTATGGCAATATCCACAGAAAAGTTAAAATAAATGCGATTTTTGTTTAGAAATATACCTCTAGCTTGTTTTTCCTCTAGCCTACGTTTTATTGAATCTATTCAAGGCTTGATATTTCAAAGATGTTCCATTGCCCCCTTGAGCGTTGTAGGGTACCAATCTTCGTATTAATGTATAATGCATAGAATGACATATAATGCACAGGAGAACTGTGCAACTACCACAGAGCCTTTCCAGGCAGGGTAGCCAACTCTGGGTTGGAAAATACCTGGAGACTTTGAGAGTGGATCCAGGAGAAGGTGGGGTTTGAGGAGAGGAGGGACCTCAGCATGGTACAATGCCATAGAGTCCACCCTTCAAAGCAGTCATTTTCTCCAGAGGAGCTGATCTCTGGTCCCACCTGGAGGCTGGCAACTCTATTTCCAGGCCAGAGAGCCAGGACCAGATCTTCATACTGTGAGGCAAAGTCTCCAATGCCAGAGGCTCCTATTTCAAGTAATGCCAGGCTGGAGCCAAGGTACCTTTCTGTTAGTGGAAAGAAGGGAGGGTATTTTCACATTTACCCCTCACATTGCTCCTAAGGGTCCTCTTTCCTCAGAGGGCTGCAGCAGCAGGGGGAAGCAGGAAAATTTGGTTCTGCTGATGGAAATTCCTTCTGTTAGCAGAAATCAGACTTTGGATTCAACCCAATAAACATTCACAAGCTCATATTTAAACAGATTTTAAATCAGGCTATTCTTAACCTGATTGCAGGATTCCTACAGTTTCATAAACAAATGTATCACAGGATAAAAGATACAAAACTAGTTTAGAAAGCTAATGTTCAACTGTGGGGTCAGAAGGGGTCTTCATAGCAATGCTGCTAATGTACAGAGAACACTTGTTTAATAATATGACTACTTTTATAATCAATTATCAGTAATATATTGCTCCTCACCCCTGTAAAATTGTCAGTTAGATTGCCTATACTTAGACAACGATGTAATGTTGTGACACAGGGCACAACTGCTGGATGAAGCCCGTGCAGGCTTAATGCCATACAACAGGTTTGGATCCAATGGACCATTTTTGCAGGTGAAACAATTTGTGCCAATGGAATGTGACTTCCTCTCCCACTGTAGCCTAAAAGTGGATCCAAGCCATTCTTCAGGCATGCCATATTCAGCCTAGACTCTTAAACAGTCACTGTAATATGTAGGTAGCATTTGGGGGCCCTAATACTAGTATTAGAGTGGACAATGAATTACAGCTAGGTATATACATGTTATGCATTCATCTACATTCCACTAAACACAGGAAGCCACACACACGCAGAGGCTAGCAATGACACCGGAAATTTGGCTGGCCTTGGCCAATTTTTAGCTGCTAAGATTCAGTGCTCCCTGAGCTTCCTTGGAAATGTAGAATAAGGTTGTGGAACAATCCTTTCTTCCTTCCCTGGATCTAAATTCAGGTGGAAAGAAAGAACTAATATGCTGGCCAAGGTGCTCTGAGACCCTCCATAACATAGTGTAACTACAGGGAGAGTACCCTTCATTTTCTTCAGCCCTAACCCTGGGAGTAGGGCAGGGGCTGGCCATGCTTGGCACAGCAAGAAGTGATGCTCACAGTAGTAAGTGAAGCCATAAACTTCTGCTCCAGCACAAAAGGTTTTGACTGTTTCCCTTAAAGCCTGATATGTGCTGATGGAGGATGAACCATTGGGACAACAAGGTAAGCTGTATTAACGTACTCATAGGAAGGGTAGTACCATGGGCAATAAGCTTGAGATGCCTCGATTCTAACTATCCTTATACTGATTTTATATGTTTATACATCCTATTTATACACATGTAAAGCCTTTTTTTGGATTTTCCAGGGCTGGCTTCAAGTTTTTTTTTTTAGGCTATTTACTTCTCATCCCAGCTCTAAAGAAACACTTACTCCTGCTGCCTTCTCAATGATGCTGCAAACCAGATGCAGTTCTGTTGCTGCTTTGCAGGACAAACAAGACTGAAGACTGCTGAACAGAAATGAGACTGGAAGTACCCAGAAGCTGTAACGCTCTGGGTGGCTTAGGATGTCTATCAACCAGCACCTCTTTCAAAACTCTAAAATTATGGCTTCAGTTTCTACCTTAAGAGCCTCATATAGAGAAAGAATGTTGTGTGTGTGCATGCATTTATGCACACAGACTCAGATTTTCAGTCAGTAGGTGCCAGACCTGTACCCAGGTAGCCATGCCTTTGGTGTTAGCTGTGCCATTGCTGGCTACACAGATGGGATCATTCCTGTTAACTATTTAGTAAACACGTGTAGAGAAGTACTTGAAGCCTACTGAATTTTTTGAACATAAATCTAGAAAATGAAAAACAACCCCCCAAATAATAATTCAAAATACTTTCATTTTAAATAGTGTGACCAGAAATATAATTAAATGAAATGATGCAAGTTACAAAACCCCAGAAAAAAACAATTCAGGAGCACAAAACAAAAAAAGCAAAAATCCCACACTAGGTTAGTTAATTCCTTGTGTTAATATGCAAGTTAATTATATACTAAAGCTATACAGTAAGGACAAATAAAATACAAAAAGGAGGAAAACTGCTAAATTCTGCACTTATGAACTGTGACAAAATATTAAAACAAAATTGTATATGATTTTTTAAAAGCCTTCTCAAAGCATCATGATATGTATTTTGGTTTGACCAAACATACTTTCTCATGTTTCCATGCCAACATGGATGTTAGACAGGTAACCTCAATTTTGTAAAAAATGCAGCTGCATTTACTTTTGGCAACCATGGTAAAACTAACATTACACTTGAGTACAGAGTTTGTCCTTTAATGGCTCTGTTTCCTTTTTTAAAGTATCAGGTTTCAATTCCATATGACTCAAGAGATCTGTGATCAAGCTTCCTCTGTTTTTAATTGTTTTTAAAAGTAACAATGGGGCTCAGGGATCTGTGATGCAGCACAGGAATTGGGGGGGGGCATTAAACCTTTATTACCTAACCATTTTCCTGAGACAGGTCTATCCTTTGCCCCCAAGAAAAGGCTAAACTCTGGTAGAGGGAAAAGCTGGCTAACTGCCACTTCGCAAGGAGGCATGATTTCTACCCAGGAAATTACATGGGAGAGAAGGGGCAAAGACAATCCTCCGTAGCTACTGCTACACTATAGTCTTAATCTACACTGGTTCTCCCCTCCTCCACAACTGCTTTTAAACAAATTGCAGTTGTTTGGAGATAGGATCACAGACCTCTCATACAGTTGAGCCCTCTGATCTGAACAGCCAAATGCGCGAAACAGTAAGGCATTTCTAGAAGCTGAATGTTACTCACTAACTAGCATTATTCTTACACCATGACATATTTTTGAGATGTGATTTTCTTTCTATCTCTTCTCTGTTTCCTATTTTGCTTGTGACAGCCAACATCTTACCCAAAAGAATTTATAGCACTACATATACTATCTATGTCTATGCCCTGGCATCTGTAACCACTAGGCAGCAGCAACTGTCACAATTCCATTGTACCTGAATGGAATATTGCGATGTTTATAGCCTCTTTCCTACCTAAATATAGCTGTTTAAATAAACATAATTCCAGGATGGAGCAAAAAAAGAGACAGGGAGGAAGGAAACAGAAGGTCCATAATGAAAAACAGAGTTTCAACTTAACCTGTTACAATAATTTAACCTACAAAAAAGTCTAATGAAATGGACAATTTGATTTCTAATGATAACATATCTCATTTAAGTGATACATTAGCAAAAAAAAAAAAAAAAAATCGCAGCACAACAGTATGAATGTACTGATCATCATTCCCAAGGCCGGCCCCAGCTTATTTTGCACCCTAGGCAAGGATCCCTTCTGGCGCCCCCCGCGAGCCCATCAATTTTCAAAAAAATTGGTGACCCCCTGTGCAAGAGGCAGGCAGGCATCTGTGCACCCTGCAGCCCAGATGGCTCGCTAGAGAGACAGATGCTCTGCCTGCCCAGCTGTCCTCGGCCGTGGGGCTCCCTTACTTTCCAAAGTGCCAACTCGGCCCCCTCCAAGGTTTTTTTTTCTCTCTCAACGGGTGAGACCCCTCTCCGAATATTTTCCAGGACCCCAGTGGGGGTCGGTCACCATGACTTCCAGGTGTGTGCGCGCACACACACACTCGCACACATGAAAAATACCAAAAGAGAGAGAGAAATTGCACAGGGGTGGTTAAAAGAAGGCTGGCCCTGGAGCTCTGTCCGTCCATCTGTCCATCCGAGCTCTGTCACAAGGAGATGGGCTGCCTTCTGTCCAGCCCCTTCCCCAAGAGGTCTCCCACGCGAGGGAGGGAGGTTGCCCTTTTCACTGCCGCAATGCCCACTCCCCACCCCCACCGAGAGTGGGTTTATCTGCAGACCAGTCGGGCTCCCCATGAGCTCCTCCGTCCCTGCCAGTCCCATTTCTTGGTGGCTGCTGGAACAGGGCGGGGGCAGCTGGCGGGCAGGATGCTGGGGCAGGCGGGTGGGCGGGCCGCCTGACGAGAATCTCACCCCCCCAAGCCCGGCCACAGGGGGGCGTATTCCCTGCTTTGAGGTGTCTGGCTGGCCTCGGGGGGAGCAGAGGGGGCACTGTCTCCAAGGGTGGCGTGGCTGGGGATGCCAGAGCAGGGGAAGTGTGCTTGTCCCCCTAACCCTTGGCCGGCTACTCCCTTTGCAACAGCCCAGGGAGGAATGCCACCCCCCTGCCCACCTGCCTTGGTGGTGCCCAGCCAGGTGCTTGGCGGGAGGGGGTGGCCCTGGCCGCGTGCCAGACTCACCTGCCCTGCCGCTCGGGCTGCCTGTCCCCGGCTAGGTCAGGGAGATGCAGGGCTTTTGGTGAGGGCGCAGGGGCTTTTGGTGGGGGGGGGCAGGTGCAGTTTGGTGCCCTAGCCGAATGACTAGTGAGTGAGCTAGCCCTCGTCACTCCAACAGTGGTTGTTACTTAATCAGGAGCAAAGTTGGATCCCAAATCATTGGGAGAAAGGAGGGATATTTTTAAAATAATTCATATGGAGAACAATAAAAGTGTACTTCAGAATTTGTAATACAAAGTAGAGGCTAACCAGTCTAGTGCAGACTACAGAGCAGAAAGAGAACAAGCACCAGTTCACATGTTTCAAGTAAGCATGTCCACTAGATTTTAAGATGCAGGAGCATCTTGGCCATATTGTCTCTTCACAAAAAAAACTCTTACCTATAGAAACTAGGCTAGACTCCTGACATACCCATTTCCCATGGGGAGGGGGTTTGTTTTGGTTTGTTTTCGCAGAGGAACAATCAAACGTACTGTCTTTTACAAGCATTCTGAAACAGAATGATCCAAGGAACTCTGCACCAATTGACTGTATCTCAGAGTGTAACTGAACTCTTTGTGGCCTTTGCTTCACTCTCTGGCCAGCACCTGCATACTTGGAGCTTGAGGACAATACAGACTGTAGAGAAGATGCACAGCCCAGTCTATTGTCCTTGCAGGTCCTCCACCATTCTGAAAAATCACCATAAAAACACTGACTAGTGGCTAGAGGGGAACAGTGAATTGATAGGATAACTGATGATCCTCTGCCAGCCAGATTTAGCCCACAAGGCACCATGGCTTCCTAGACCCTTAAATAAAATGCTATACCCTTATTTGACTCAGTGCTAACAAGCTGACATTGAGGTATTCATTCCAGTGGGAAAGTGGAAAGGTAAGTGTAAGTTTTATGTATCATTAGAACTTATTTTTTGTGATAATCTCCAGTCAGACATCCTGTTGAAGACTGCACTTCAGCAGTAATTTTGGGTAATCAGACATGCTTCTTAGAATGCTCACCTAATATACAGAACTCCACTTTGATCCACTCGCCGTTGCCAACCAACCGGAACTTGTACTGCAGGCAGTCCTCCATCCTTGTCCCCACTATCACACTCCTTGCCTCCATTCATTTTTCTGATTCTTCTTATGACTCTTCAAAGATATCAACAATAAGATGATATCCTTATTTTATATGTCATCATGGTCTTCAGAAGGCGGCCATACAGTACAGCAATTCCCAGACTGTAAAAAGTGCATTGGGAAGCTCTGGTTCAATTTGGAACCAAGTCTGCAAAATCTGCCATTTTTGCCTTTGTGTGTTTGGACAAGTTCAGTTGCCCATCATGATCAATATTGTGTGAAACTGTCTGTTCCTTATGCAGTCATGAGGATAGCCTAAATGGGTAAAATGAATGTTTCCAAATAGGGAAAATCATAATCCATCAGTGCTCTGTTACTGGCCGAAAAGAGAGAAAAATACTTATTTCTAGTTCAACAGCATGACTCCAAACTTGATGACTTGTTACAGTAATTTCTGTTTTGAGAGAATAAGTCCCATTTTTACAGGCGTGTTATAGCTAAGAGTTCCAGGTCTTAAATCCTCTTATATGCCATGTCCTTTTTGTTTTCTTGTCCTCTTCCATTCATTATCTATGCTGCTGAAGGATACGTCTTCTGATTCTCTCATGATGATATAGCTCCAACAAGAAAATCTGAAAAGAAAACACAAGCAGATAATATTATTGTCAAATGAAAGTTTACTTTTTTGAGGACGTGCAGATCAAAGAGGCTCAGAACCAATCCTATAATTCGTAAAACACTATCTTAATATAAACTTTAGGGGAAATACATCAAAGAAAAGAGTTAGAGTAAATACATCAAAGAAAGGAGAGTTTCGAGAGCAGTTTGGAATAAAGTACACTGTTCCAAGAAAAAGAGTCAACATTTTGCTGAACACGCATATTTATTTAGCATACCTAAATAAACTCTTTGGATTCTAGCAGGGTTTTAACAAAATTTATACCCTACCTTTTTGCTCTCATCAGGGCCACCAAGGCGGCTAGACAAATTAAAAACCTATATAATAAAATCACATCTTGAAAACCAAGGAAACCAACAAAAACACATGATTAGAACAGTTAAAACCAGAGCTAAAACACACAGGGTTTAAAAAAAAAAAATGATTAAAATGCTGGGTAGGAAGGATGGATCACTGAGGGAAACCAAACCAAACAAAAAAGTCTTCAGCCACTGGCAGAAGATGGCAATAGAAGGAGACAAATGATTAGCCCTGGAAAGAGAGGTCCAAAGCTTTGGCACCATCACCAAAAAAAACTTTCTCGTGGATTGTCAGCCATCTAATCTCAGAAGAGGGAACCTGGTGATGCTTGTTGATCTGTTAGTTAGGCAGAACAAAGTAGGTGCTATAGCACTGTGACAGTATGATCTAAGTGGGCAGTGCAAGCAGGGGAGATTGAGATGAATTAGATACCTGCTGCTTCAGCCAAAGGCCTGGCAGAATGGCTCCATTTTACAGGTCCTGCAGAACTGTAATAAGCCCTGCAGGGCCCTGATCTCCAGTGGGAGTATGTTCCACCAGGCCAGGGCCAGGGCAGAAAAGGCCCTTGTTGAGGCTAAATGGATGTCTTTCATTCTGGAGACTACCAGAAGCTGTTGGTCAGCTGAGCGTAGAGCTCTTTGGGACCCATACAGGGAGAGTTGGTTCCATAGGTATGTTGGTCCCTGGCCACATAGGGCTTTAAAGATCATTGCAATAACCTTGAACCAAATCCGGTACACAATTGGCAGCCAGTGCAATTGGCTTAACACTGGTTGAATGTGTGCCCACACCAACACTGTGGTCAACAGGCATGCTGCCACATTTTGTAGCTGCAGTTTCTGGGTCATGTTCAAGGGCAGCCCTGAGTAGAGTAAGTTACAGTAATCTAACCTGGAAGTGATCTTTGCATGGATCACTGTAGCCAAGTCCCGGGAAGTGAGATAGGGAACCAGTTGCCTGACCAGTCATAGATGATAGAAGGCTAATCTGGCAACATTGGTGACCTGGTTCTCCATAGAGAGTGAGGCATCCAAGATCACCCCTAGGCTCCTCACCCTCAGCACTGGTGTCAGCAGTGCCCCATCCCATCTCGGGTTGGGAGATGGATTCCCAATCCCAGCCCCCATAACTCAGGTACAGGACCCATCTTAATTGGATTTAGTTTTAACTGGCTCTGCCATAGCCAACCAGGCATGAAGTCCAGTGCCCTGTCCAGAATATCTGGGGTGGAGTCTGGGCAGCTGTCCTTTAACAGATAAAGCTGGATGTCATCAGCTGGATGTCATCAGTAAATCTCTGGACCAACTGGGCGAGGGGGTACATATAGAAGTTAAACAACATCGGTGAGAGGATTGCCCTTTGCAGTACATTGCACTCTAGTGGATATCATGGTGAAATCCTCTCCACGATATTTAAAAATATTAGCCACCTTTCTTCCTTACAGAGCTCAAGGCAGTTTAGAAATTAAAATACATAGAATAACATATATTAAAAACATAAAAACCAACATTTAAAATCACTACTGAGGACTGCTAGTAAACTTAACCAAAAGCAGTTCTAAAAAAATCCCTTCTTCAACTGCCTCATAAAGATCAAAAGCAAGGAGGCCAGCCACACCTCCCTGGGGAGGATGTTCCATAATCACAGGGCTGCCACT
The DNA here is from genome assembly GCA_029375565.1 of Gekko gecko. NCBI lineage: Eukaryota > Metazoa > Chordata > Lepidosauria > Squamata > Gekkonidae > Gekko > Gekko gecko. The sequence continues at coordinate 49,527,800 of JAPDNY010000003.1, forward strand.
AAGATACGTAAGTGCACATTTTAAAATTTGTATCAAAATATGCATACCTGAAATACAACTTGGGGAAAAATAGTAATATAGACCAACATATTACAGTCCCCAGCATCTTTAGTTAAAAGAATCAGATAAGCAGGTGATGTGAAAGATCTCAACTGGGGTCCCTGGAGAACCATTGACAATCTAAGTAGACAATACTGACCCTAATGGACTGATGGTCTGATTCAGTATAACATAACTTCACTAGCTTCATGTGTTTGTATTCTCCAACTTGGAAGACATATTCTGAATGGGTTAAAACCATACGTACACCAAAAGATGACGCTTCAGCTGCATATATGCCTCAGGTGATTGTAAGTGCTATGAAACCTTCCTCTGCCCCTCAGTTCCTGAACAAAGTGGTAATACCACCTCTCACTTCACCTCGTAGGGCCCCTCAAAATCATTTGTCTAGTTAAGTGTCATTTCTTTGTTTTTTAACCATGATGGCCACACCGGCCCTCTTGTCAAAGGCAGGAAATGGACATACACACTTTTTGTTCTTCGGTTGTCAGGGTAAGCAAGATTAATTTATATATGACAGGTCCTTTCTGTGATCATCTTATAAATGGGAACTTATTGGCTGCACATCTGCATAGATTGCTTTGGTTTTCTTCACAATAGCCAGTGCTCCAGGTATATAAATCCCCACACACTGCTAGGTATGGGGAAAACAACGGCAAACTCTATGTAATTTCAATGGATGGTACGAAATTAAAATATCAAGCATTCCTCCTCTTCCTAAGCGATTGTAAGAAATGTAATATAAAAGGGTCAAGGTCTACCCTGCTGAGTTTCAATTTGTCACCCACACTCTTCAGTATTTACATGAGACTACTGAATGAGATCTTCCAATCCAGAGCTTTGGGGGTTTGTTATCAATATGCAGATGACACCCAGTTCTATCTAACTCTCTAGGGAATCCTGGTCTTCTCCCGGGCCCCATCCTAATCTCCAAAAAGTTACCACCTTTGTATTTTAATCTGCCATGCAGCATTTATACCTCCCTATGAAAGTCACAAATTAGAATACTGTTGACAAAAATTGCTTATTTAAAATTGTATTGATGATGAGATAACCACACTCTCAGATCCTCAATGTCTCTTACCTGAAAAATGATGGTAGAATTCCTGATATACAGAAACTCATATATGCATAAGTAGGGGACCAACAAGGAGTTATGGTGTATGTGTGGATCTCACATTTTCAGCTCCTGCACCATTTCTCTTTCCCTTCCCTGAAAGGACCCATACCCTTGCATCTTTTTCTGCTTTCTTCTCTCCTTCCCACCCAACAGCCAATCTACATTTATCTGCCCCCTTGTCTTCAGCTTTCCCTTCCCACCCAGTAGCCTCTACCTGGGAAAACTATAGCTCAGTTGTGTGGTACTGGTTGCATAGTAGGGAACCCTCTAGGACTTGCCAGAGGCACCTCACTTTCCCCTGTACCCCCCTCTTCACACTATTTACTCTTTTCCTCTTCATGGCACCTCCCATATCCTCTCCCCTTTCCCTGGCTTATCCTCTTCTTTTCAGCCATTTACCAACCTATCTTTTATCTGCCTTCCATCTCCAGCTATATTTATTAATTTACTTTATTAATACCCTACCTTTAGAACATAAGAGAACATAAGAGAAGCCAATGCTGGATCAGGCCAATGGCCCATGTAGTCCAACACTCTGTTACACAGTGGCCAAAAATACCAGGTGCCATCAGGAGGTCCACCAGTGGGGCCAGGACACTAGAAGCCCTCCCACTGTTGCCCCCCCACACAGTGGGGTCCACAGTAGCTTATATCATTCTCCTAGCCTTTTTATCCTAAGAACAACCATGTGAGGTAGGTTAGGCTGAAAATATGTGACATCACCTAGTGAGTTTCCACTTTGATTTAAACCAGGGTCTCCTAGATCCTACTTGGAAGCTCTAACTACTACACCACACTGGTTTTCTTAGATGGCTGGTGTTGAACTGCAGCAAGTGGCCAGGCCTAGGTGAATCATGCAAATAGGGTGGTATCAAGTTATACAGTGGTTGTTGCCAGGCCTGACTCCATTAAGGCTAAAGCAGCCCTAGAAAGGGCCCTCCCCCTCTGCTGCTTTTTAATAACAGAAACAAAGCCTAGAATGCTGTGGTTGCCTAGCCATGGCCAATGAGGGCTTCTGTTTCTTAAAGCTGCAGGCACTCCCTCTAGTAATTTGTTTTTTTAACCCCCATGTATTTTTTTAGATTTCAGCTTTTTCTGCAAACCTGGGGCGTTTTCTTCAGGTTTGTAGAAAGATCTACCTTGCCTGTTCATGGCTCCAGTATCCAGATTTAAGTATCCTCAGATAAGGCCAACTTTGCTATTAGAATATACAGGGAGGAACCCACAAAGACTTGTGGGATGTATCTCATTTTCCCCTCCCCCACTACTTCCTCTTTCCCTTTCCTGAAAGCCCCTAAACCCTGTCCCCTTTTCCTGTTTCCTTCTCTCCTTCCCACCCAACAGCCAGCCTACACTTATCTGCATCTTTGCCTTCAGCTTTCTTTCTCCTCTCCCAGCAGCCTCTGCCTATTAAACCTATGGCCCAGTTGTGTGGTGCTGGCCATGGGCCAGGCCACATTGCATGGTAGGGATCCTCAAGGAGTTGTGAGAGAGAACCTTACTTTCCCCATACACTTCCTTAGGGTTACCAGATCCCCTCACTGCTCTGGAAGGAGATTTGGGGGAGGGAGCATTCTAGGGGTGGGCGGGGACATTTCAATGACATCACCAAGACATGACATCATGTCGGGGACTCTCTCGTATTTGGGTGAAACTCTATGTTTTTTCTGCCCTCAAAACATAGAGTTTGCCCAACTACCAGAGTATCCATGCATGACACCCCCAACGTGATGACGTCACTTCTGGGTGACATCATTGAATTGGGGATGTTGTACAATGACATCCCTGTTTAGAGGCAGGGTTTTCCCTGCCAGCCAGCTTGTCCACAGCAGAGAGAAGCCCCTGAAACCAGGAGACCCCCCACCTGGACCTGGGGGCTGGCAAGCCTATACTCCCCCCATATTATTTCCTCTTTCCCTCCTCCTGGCAGCCCTTTTCCCTGCCTTATTCTCTCCTTCTCAGTAATTTATCTGCTTGTCTTTTATCTGCTCCCCATCAATTTCATTTATACCCCTCTTTTCTCCATAATGGAGTCCAAAGCAGCCTACATTATTCTCCTCTCCTCCTTTTTATCAGTAAACAACCCTGGGAGGTAGATTAGACTGAAAGCATGTGAATGGCTCAAAATCACCCAGTGGCTTTCATAGCAAGATGGGGAATCAACTGAAGCTCTGTTACACTATACTGGCTTTCACAGGTAGCTGCTGTTGAATAGTAGCAAGCAGCTAGGCCTAGTTGAGACATACAAGTCACCACAAGTCCTAGGACTGCCAACTTCCAGATGGGACCTGGAGATCTCGTGGAATTACAACTGATTTCCAGATAACAGAGATCTGTTCCTCCTGGGGTAAACAGCTGCTTTAGAGGACTGAGTATATGGCATTATATTTAGGCCACTCACCTTCCCAAACCCCACCCTCCCTAGACTCTATCCCAAAGTCTCCGGGCCCCAATGAGTCCTCCCCCAAAGTCCAAAACAGCCCTGGAAAGGACCCCTCCCCCTGCCTTTCAGTCCCAGAAACCCAGCCTGGAATGCTGTGGTTGCCTAGTAAGGGCCATTGAGGGAATCCCTTTCTTAAAGCTACTGGCACTCCTACTGTAATTTTTGGTTTAATTTTACATTTTCCTGCAAAATCTGGGGCATTTTTTCAGGTCTGTAGAATAATCTATCTTGTCTGTTTACAGCTCCAAACTCCGGATTTAAGTATCCTCAGATGTGGCCAACTTTGCTATTAGAATGGGGGGGGGGCATGGGATTCATGGAGAGGGAATCCTATCTCCCCCCCCCAATTGCTGAGTTTGGAACACTTAAATAAGATAGTCAGTCTAGGGCTAATGACACCCAGGGATAAAATTTAGGGATGCCCAACAGGCTGCAGCAGGAAAGTTCCCCCTCTGCGTAATCAATGGATACGTGTCAGTGTCACCGCATGGCAGAGCATAGAGGCAGGGCTGTGCCTGCTCAGGAACCACAGCCACATGAAGTCTCCCCCTCCAAACACATCCTGCTTGTCATGATGGGCATTTCACTAGTATTTAAGAGTACTGAATAAAGTTCAACCATTTCTCTATTTCATGCGATCTGTCAAATATGATAAACAGCAAAAGTCATTTGCATAATTGTCTATGGAGATTTTTTCGAAAAATCTTTTAGCTAGCACTGTAAGTAGGCACAAAGTGCTTGCTTCAGCTAAGAATGTCATTTTCAGACCAAGTCTACTTTCTGTCAAGCCTTTTAACCTTGAGAAGTGTTTGAAGTTGGACTGCAGACAGTAGTGTCAGGGTTTTAGCAATGTAAAAATAGGAGCATGTGTGTGCTTTTAAGACATAAGCCACTTAGCATTAAAATTTCAATTTTTCCCCATCCATCCTCTAGGGATAACTGCTGTACAGAACACATGAAGACTCACAAGAAAACATACTGAATAGAACCAGCAATTTCAGCACAACAAAGTGTTCACAGTGCCCACAGACTATTTCAAACAGCACTTTTCTATTCAAGAATGACAATGCACTTATATACACAAGGGGAAAAAATTCATTTTAAGCAATGTTGAAGAACAGTGGAAAAAAGACAGCTTATTACTTTAGTATAATTACTATAATGCAGCATAATTGGTTAGAATGCATTTTTATAATACATGTGCACAGAAATTGTAAAGGATTTTTTATTGTAGACATTCATTTATTTAAACATTATCAGTGCAGTGAAATAATCAGGTACCATTTACTTTTTCCTATTGAAGTGTTCACTAACACCATCTAAGGGTGGCTATCATTTATTTTCTACCCATCTTTCAGAAAGATGACCGAGAATGGATTTTTTGTATTTGTTTAGGGTCCAATTACTAGTTCTACCTCTGACTTGACAATAGTTTACCCCACCCCACAACTCCCATTTCCTTGTGCCACTTTGTCACTAACAATGACTCACTAGTGGTTTCTGACCCAGTATTTCCAAAATAGTACTTTAGCAAATTTCATCAGCAACAAGACCTCTGGATGAAATAAGCATGGCAGAGGATGAATATAAAAGATAGTCTTCCTATTCTTAATACCTTCTGTCCTGAAGACACTTCGATTTTTTTACAACTTAGTTTCATTATAGCCACTGAGGATTTCTTGCTCTTCAAAACAAACAGCTTGTTCTGATCTAGAGACTCAAAATAATATTAAATGGTAGCAATGTGCTTGGAACATAGCTTCTGTCTTCATTGTCTGAAAAAAAGATTTGCAGAATTAAGCTACCATCTGTGAAAACTCACTTCTTAGCATGGAAAAGAAAATATGATCTGTCTGTCTAGTATTTATTTAGAGCTGCAAAATTCTGAGTTTGTGCACACGTGAATGCAGAGTGACAGAAACTCTGATGCAGAAGACTGCAATCACAAAAGTAGAAATTTAGGTCTTCAGCACCCAATAAGCAACCTCCCCTGGCCCCATAGCATTTATGTAATAAAACTATGTATTGAACAGTCACCAGGTTAAATGCTTCTCTTGTTAATTTAAGTAAATTGACTCATCAGAAAATGAGACACTGAATAAATAAAGCTGCACAACAAATAAACTATTCAGGTCATGTTTTGATTATGACTATATAGTGAATTAATCGGCAATTTAAAAACAAGAGAGCCAAGCTAATAATGAAAAAATGAATAGGTTAGGCATAATATATATAAAACATGACACTGTTGCACAGCTTTTCAAAGAACATATCTACATTATGTTTAGTTGCCAGCTGTGGGGACAACTGTGCAAAAGTTAGCCATAACTAGGATGGCATTCTGAAATATACTTACTAGATGATGATGATGATGATTACAAGCAAGCATGTTTAGCATCAGGCGGCATACCCCACCAAAGTCAATGAAATGCAAGTAATTCTCAATTTCCAGGAAATAGAGAGCCTTAGATATGTACTCTATACTTTCAGAAGCATATTCAACTTTTTTTTATATTGTGCCCGGGTATAAATTAATTAACCCCTGAACCCAAGCATTTATCTGTATTGTTTGATATCACTCCTTTCCATGGGACTTAGCTGCTGCTAACTTTTAAAAAATCCCACTCAAGAGTCTTTCCACAGGAGATAGAAACCCCAAGTGCCCCCAAAAGAAAGGGGTATGAGGGTTGTCCTTGGCCTCATAACAGGAGCAAGCATGCTCAAGCAGTGCCACTAATGTCTCAGGAGCTTGCCTCAAACCTGACTGCTGACTGCAAGGGTCCAGGAGACAATGATGGGTATAAACCATGTCCTTTGCCTTTGCCCACACTGCTGGACCCAATGGAGCAGCCATAGCCTCAGGGGCTACTTTGGTTACATAGACAAAGAACCAGACCTGCGTCCAGATCAAAATGGTCTGGGTAAGCCACTGTTCAGCCCATGTGCTGGGCGTCACCCACTGCAGAAGTACACTAATAAGAACCTAAGAAGAAGAGCTCTGCTGGATTAGACCAATGGTTCATCTGGTCCAGCATCCTGTCTCACACAATGGACAACCAGTTCCTTTGGACAGCTAACAACAGAGCATAGAGGACAAGGCCTTCCCCTGATGTTGCCGCCTATCTCTAGGATTCAGAGATTTAGTGCCTCTGACTGTGGAGGTTCCACTCAGTAACCATGGCTGGTAGCCACTGATAGACATCCTCCAGGAATCTATCTAATCCCCTTATTCCTGTGGCCATCATTACATCCTCTGGCAGTGAATTCCACATTTTAATCACTCTCTGTGTAAAGTAGTATTTCCTTTTGTCCATCCTGAACCTACTGCCCATCAGCTTCATTGGATGCCCTCGAGTTCTAGTATTTTGGAAGAGGGAGAAAAAATTCTCTTTGTCTACTCTATCCCATGACTACTTTTATAAACCTCTATCATGTTTCCCCCTTAGTCGTCTCTTTTCTAAACTGAAAATCCCAGACTTTTCAGGCTTTCCTCATAGTGAAGGTGCTTCAACTCCCTAATCATCTTGGTTGCCCTCTTCTGTACTTTTTCCAACTCTGCAATGTCCTTTTTGAGATATGGTGACCAGAACTGTACACAGGATTCCAAATGAGTCTGCACCACAGATCTATACAGGGGCATTACAATATCGGCCATTTTATTCTCAATCTTTTTCCTAATAATCCCTAAAATAAGGTTTGCCTTTATCACTGCTGCAGCACAGAGTTGACACTTCGATTGAGTTATCCACTACGATCCCAAGATCTTTTCCCCTGCGTAATCAAGTGATATGAAAGCTACCTTCCTTTACTGTAGCAGTGTGGGAAGAAATCACGGGGCATTTGCTTTCATGCTGCTACAGCAATGTATATAACCAACTGTACTTCACCACAAAATGGCACAGGCATATATTTTAGCAGGAGATAAAAATAAGAACCAATTAAATTGACTTTGAATGGACATGGCAGCTCTCCTATACATTATTTTCTATACAGTTCATGCAACTGAAAACACAGATTCTGCTCTCTACCCAGAACCCCGATACAAAAATAGAACATGTTCTTCTGTGCTTAATATATATATTTTAAAAAGACAACTGGATTCACAGTTATTGAATCCGATCAGCTACTACAACACCAGTATCTTTCTTAGTATCTTATAAACGTCTATCAATTTTGCAATATGCAATACAAAAACGTATTTTAAAAAACTGCAGTCACTCAGGAAGAACACAAAGAATTAAACAGTATAAAATTACATTAAATTGTCATGCTTTGCACCAAAAACACTAATCGTGCAGAGAAATATTAAGTTATTCAGTTCCAGCCTCTGTGCAAGAAAATGTCAAAAATACAGTGGGATAGCAAATTAAACCTGTAAATTATGCTTTCGTGCTAAAGTACCAAGTCATATGACCAAGTTATTTTTAGAAGCTTAGAATGTTTTCCTGAAGTGCTGTTCTTAAAGTTGTTTACTGAAACATTCTGCAAATAATCAACAATTTCATGAAAAGTCTGTCATGAAAGAGAACTCTTAGCATAATTGGTTATATATTAACCCAAAATTAACTATTTAGAAAGCTCTGCACTAGAGTTGCTAGACAGCTAGCGTGAACTCATCCACCCAATCAAAAGCATGTTTACGAGAAGATTTCAGTGAGACTTCCTTCATAGCCAGTACACTTAGGACTGTAGCTGTACACATGTGCTTCTCAGATGGCTGTAAACTAGTCTCCCCTGCAGCACCACTGTATGCTTCATCAGTTAAACCTATTACAGTGTTGCAATGCTATGCAAACCGATGTTTAATAACTGAGGTAGCAAAGGCTGTGTCAAAAGTAAAAGGTAGAAGGCTATAGTAGTAACTTTTGTTAGACATAGATTAGACTCATCTTCCTACACATCTGTATTTGTATACCAGAAACAATTATGAACAAAGGGTGTGAAATTTAATTTACTTCTTCCACACAGAGAACATGTTCTTTGTGAATCATGGCTATATTCTTATTATACCGCACAGTCCAATCAGCTTTGTACATGTGTATCTCTAGGATGTCTTTCTAAGAAGAAAGAAGCTAATAAATCAGTTCCTACAGCAAATACAACAGTTATTACGGGAAAACAAATGCTCGATTGCTTAGAGACAAATATTATTCAGGTGACCAAGTAGAGCTAATCGAGATGGTTATTTTAGTTTCGGCAGCAGTGTAGACATAGCATTCCCTAAACATCTTCAGAGATCACAAGTGCATTGCTTGCCAATGTATGTTCCTGACAGTCATCCACCCCTCATCTGGTCAATTTCAACCTCTCTGCTTTTAAAAACTAACTATAGTGCAACATTACATCTGAGTCAATAATAATAATAATAATAATAATAATAATAATAATAATAATAATAATAATAATAATAATAATAATAATAATAATATCTCTATATTAATAATTGAGTTTTCGTGACTCTTTTCTGAATGTTCCACACGCCCCCACAGCCTTTGGCTCTCTGATCTGTCACTCAGAGGGTGTCCCTAGCCACTAACTGTGTTGCCCGAGTCCTGTCCAGCCGCCACTCAAGAGTACTCGTATGCCATTGGCTGGGTGCTGGGTTTGCTCCTCTTTCCCGCTCACTCCTTCAGCCACTGTGCCCTGTCAGAATTTCTGGCAAATGGCTTTCTCTCTTGATGAAGACGGTTGCCTTGTGTGTGGGACTAATTTTCCCCTCAGGAGCTGTTGGTAGATGTAACAAAATGGCAGTTACCTGTGTTTGTGAAATGGCTGCTGTCTGTGGTTGTTTCTTTAAAATGTTCCTCCATAAGGCTTAATTGAGCTGTAATACCAGAGAGGGGCCTGCAGGGGTATCACTCACTGGGTTGAATAGAGCTTCCTCATCTGCTGGCCTACAGTTCCTAGCTGCCCCAAGGCCAAAAACTGCAGGAAAAGAGGGGCCGTTCCAAGGGATGGGGCAGCATCAATATAGACTCCAGCTAGGCCAAAAGCCAAAGATGTCGGGGAACCCTGGGAGGCAGCAGAAATTCAGCCACTCCAGTTGGCTAGACAGGGAATGAATGGAAGTTTCCCTGCTCTCTTGGGAAGGAGAGAGAGGGGCTGAAGCAGAGCCAGAGGCCACAACCTCCAAAGGTAGAGGGTACTGTGTGTAGGACTGCATTTAACAAATGTTGATTTATGCCTTGTTGGTTCATGGTGTATACGTACTCCTACAGTTTTGCCTTATTCATTAGTGTGTGTGTGCTCCATAATTGTGTAAGTAGTTAGATAAATTCTTTTATTTGGGCTAATAATCTGTGTTGTGCTCTGACCACATAGTCTCCCCTGCTCTGCACAATACCAAAGGGAGGGGGTAGCCCAGGGAAGCAAGGAAAGGCTGGACCTTCGGGTTGCCACCTTTCCAAGGATCCCCCAAAGATTGTGGATTCCATCTCTAAATAGGGAGATTCGGCCAGAGGGGTCTCACTGTCCCTCTAAAAAGGCAGTAACAATTCAGTGAGTGGTGGCAGCAAATTTAAGGAGTGAGATACGCCCACGGGATGAGGGTGGGAGGCGAACAGCTGAGCTGTACACGGAGCCCGTTTTGCCACAGTAGGTAACCAGGCTTGGTTCAGACAAAGGAAGGAAACCTTTTGCAGGCCTTTGTGAGGAACTCATTGGGGCCAGTCCTAACTAGGGTTGCCAGCTCCAGGTTGGGAGATTCCTGGAGATTTTCTGGTAGAGTCTATGGAAGCCAGGGCTTGGGGAAGGCAGAGGCCTCAGCTGAACATAATGCCACAAAGCCCACTTTCCAAAGCAGTTATTTTCTCTTGGGGGGGGGAGATCTTTTGTCTGGAGTTCAGTTGTGATACCTGGTGATCTTCAGGCTCCACCTGGAGGTTGGCTACCCTGGGCATCACAGTCAGTGCTTCAGAGCAGGGTCTGCTGGATCCAGGTTCTTGCTGTAGAAGCTGAGTGGGTGATTTTGGACCACTCACAGACTTTCAGCCTAACCTACCTCACAGGATTGTTGTGCAAGTCAAAAGGGGGAGAGGAGAATGATGTAAGCTGCTTTGGTCTCCACTGCAGAGAAAGACTACTTTCCTGCCTGGAAAACTACTGTTGCCAATCTCCAGGTGAGGGCTGGAGATAACTCAGAAATTACAACTGCTCTCCAGATAGCAGAGATCAGTTCCCCTGGAGAACATGGTGGACTCTGTGTCCTTGTACCCTGCTGAGATGGCCCCCCATGACAGCCAATGTGACGTGGAAGTCAGGGTTTCAGGGCACTGTAGAGGCTGCAGGTGAGGGGGAGATGGAAAACTGAAGAGGGGGAAATAAAGATAGGTTGATGCTTGGCTGGGAAGGAAACGGTGCCAGCTCCAGGTGGGAAATTCCTGGAGATTTCAGGGATGGAGCCTGGAGAGGGTGAGGTTTGAGGAGGGGTGGACCTCAGACAGGTACGATTCCATAGACTCCACCCTCCCAACCAGCCATTCCCTCCCAGGGAACCACTGTTGCTAATCTCCAGGTGAGGGGTGGAGATCACTCAGAATTACAACTGATCTCCAGGAGGGAGGGAGGAGGAAATGGAAAGCTGAAATCAGGGGCAGATAATGGTAGGTTGATGCTTAGCTGGGAAGAAGATAGAGTTGCCAACTCCAGGTTGGGAAATTCATGGAGATTTGAGGGGTGGAGCCTGGAAAGGGTGAGGTTTGAGGAGGGGTAGGACCTCAGACAGGTGCAATGCCATAGACTCCACCTTCCAAATCAGCCATTTCCTCCCAAGGAATCATTGCCACTCTCCAGGTGAGGGGTGGAGATCACTTAGAATTACAACTGATCTCCGGGGGGGGGGGGGGCAGAAGTCAGTTGCAGTCAGAGGGGCAGATAATGATAGGTTGATGGTTAGCTGGGAAGGAGATAGGGTTGCCAACTCCAGGTTGGAAAATTCCTAGGGATTTGAGGGGTGGAGACTGGAGATGGTGGGGTACAATGCCATAGACTCCACCCTCCAAACCAGCCATTTCCTCCTGGGTAACAATTGTTGCCAATCTCCAGGTGAGGGCTGGAGATCACTCAAAATCACAACTGCACTTTAGGCAGCAGAGATCAGTTCCTCTGGAGAAAATGGTGGACTGTGTCATTATACCCTGCTGAAGTTGCCACAGCAAATTGTCGCTGAGTATTCAAGGCCTTGGCACTCTCCCAGAGCCTCTTTGTAGAGCTTGTTGTATTTATTTCCACAACAGGCCTTATTCCTAGTAATAATATGAAGAAGAAGAGGAGGAGGAGGAGGAGATTGGATTTGTACCCTGCCCTTCCCACAACAGACCTACCCTGTGAGGTAGGTGGGGCTGAGAGAGCTCTTTCAAAGACTGTTCTTGAGAGAACACCTCTGAGAGCACTTGTAACTGAGGTCACGCTAGCAACTGCATGTGGAGGAGTGGGAATCAAACTCGGTTCTCCCAGATTAGAGTCCGCACTCTTAACCACTACACCAAACTGGCTTTCTAACTGGAGTTCACCTAGAACGGAGCTTGAGTCCAGTGGCACCTTTAAGACCAACAAAGTTTAATTCCAGGTATAAGCTTTTGTGTATTTACCTAACCAAACATTATGCTTCCAGCAGTGACCAGTCAGATGTTTCCAGGTATTCAACAACCTGGGTATGAAAGCAACCCCATTGTTTCTCCTATAGCAACTGGTATTCAGCAGTATACTGCCTCTCAACTGTTTAAATGAACTATTAGGTTTATCAGTGGCTACTGACCATTTCTTCTGTGAACCGTTATATCTATATATCTAATAGCCAAGTTGCCCCCTCTGTGCGGATATCTAAATCCACACATTGGGGGCACTTGGGGGGCAGAGAGATTTTCCTGCACACTTGGAGCAGTCCCCAAGTGTGCAGAAAAATCTAAAAAGTTGAAAAAATAATATGGGGATATTTAAATCCCCCCCAAATTAAAAGCGTTCCCTGCATATGCACAGAGAACGCTCTGGCGATTGAGGGGGAGGTTCAGCAGGCCCAGTGGCTAGGAGCCACTCGAGCCTCGCCACTGGTGCCTAGGGGGAGTGGGAGAAGGCTTGGTGGGCCCATGCGGCTTGCCGCTGGTGCAGGGGGAGCGGGGGAGAAGGATTGGCAGGCCTGGGCCTTGCTGTCAGAGTAGAGGTGGGGTGGGGGAGAAGGCTCATCTGCGGCTGCTTCCTTCTCCTCCATGTGGAGCTCCTTCTCCCCCCCACGAGTATTGCGGGTCCCCACTTCTTGTTCTCTTATAAAGTCATGCAAACTAATGGTCATCACCACATCCTGAGGCACTGAATTCCATAAGCTGGACGTTGTTGAGTGAAATGTAAATCTACCTTTTTCCTGCTTTACCTATTTAAACCAAGTTAAAAGAAAAATTTCATTTTATGAAAGATTTCGGTCAATGAAATAAATTGGTCATCCTAGGAATATCAGTTCTCATAAAACCAACAAGCCCTCAGGTGTAGGACACAACTGGGGGATTTGGCTCTTACTAAACCATGCTAGAAACAGATGCAGTAGAAAATGATCTCTTACAAGATGGAGGATGGTCAGGAAAGTCTGTCTGGTTTTCTGACAGTTTTGAAGAAGATTCCAGAGAAATGTATACATGCTGCCTTTCAAAAAGGGCTTGGCTGCTTGCCAGTTATTGTTGAAGCAACGTAAATAATTTGGTTTCATATACTATCTCAGAAGGATTATATTCTGGTTCTGCCTTTGTGACCAGCTAAGGTATGGGGTTAACCCAGCCAGTAAAAAGCTCTGAGTCTTACCCAATTATCTTCCTCACCACAGCTCCCATTGCACAGATCCCTGCAGATCCCCATTGCATTGTCCCTGCAGATCCCATGATCTCCAGCACAGCCTTTTTGGCAATCAAATGGGATCAGCCCTCCCTTTTTGACCAGCAGAAAAGGTGTTGGATCCAACCCACTGTTTTTCCCTTGGTATTTTATTGTATTTATTTGGTAAATGCACTCTCAAAGAAGACAGCCTTGAGATTCATACAGCCAAATCTTGCCTGCACCCCTGGCTCAGGGATTAGTTTCATCCTATCCAGGATAGGACTCAATAATGAGTCAGCCTACTGATAGGTATGGAGAAGCAATGGTGAGATGATTGGTTATATCAACTGAAAAATTTATTATTATTTTATTTGATTTATATCTTGCTCTCCCCCACTCATGTGGCATTCAGAGGGGGTTCCAACATATACTAAATGGAACATATATAAGATTAAAACATATTAAAACAATTCCAGCAATACAATTCCTAAGATGGCCCATACATTTACTACACTGTTGCTCCAAGGAGAGAGTGGGGGAGGTAGAGGATCTGAATGGATGGGAATTTTCCTGACCTCATCCATATGCTTCGTGATATATCTTCATCTTACAGGCCCCGCAGAATTGTACCAAAATTTATTAGAGAAGAACTCCAACTATCCCCTCCCCAAATCAAACACTGCCCTCAAGCCAAGAGCCTCAGGAAAGAAAATGTTAAGCACGTTCAGTGTATAGTCATTACTAATTCTGTTCATTATTCAAACTTAGATAAGAAAACCATCTTCACATTTTCTGAGAAATTATTTCATCCTTTGTGTTTATCGGCTTGCACAAAAGGGCTTCTTGTGACATTAAATAACTTTTAAAAATACCGCATTACATATCACACTGCCTGATCAACCCAAGCTTTAATCACTCCACAAAAACACTACATTTAAGGGGAAAAATAAGTTTTCCCAATGACTGTCCTTCCTAATTCTAGCAGTGATATAGTGACAAATATCACATGGCTTTTGTTTTCCATGATAGGGCATAATCTGAGGCTTACCAAATTGCCTATAAAATGTCCTGCATAAGAGACCACCAAACTATGATATAGTTTATCCTAAAGCCATTGACCTCTGCTTGGATTCCAATCAACAGCATTCATATATCTAATAGAATAATTCCGAACAGGAATCCCAACACCAACTTCAGTAGAAGGGGACCTGCCTTCAACAACTTCAGTTATATAGGTCCTCATTATGGAAAGCAAGCAAACCTTTAACTGATAAGAAGAATGTGCAACTCAGCTGAATAGAGTTTTTAAGATACATGAAAGCTATCAGAAAGATAGTTGACCAACAAATAAAAACAATGGTTATTAAAGAAGCAAACAGGTCTAATACAGATATTGGTAATCTTGCTGTAGATCTTGACAGAATGTAAAAGAAAAGCCAAATGGGAAAATCAGATGCTTGGGCCTAAAGATGCTCTAAGATCCAGGAAGGAGATAAACAAGGAAATAATAGCTCTTCTGTTTTCCACCGTAATAATAGGAAGCACAGATGGGTCACAAGAAGACCCTTTGTGGAAACTGATACAAACAATGATTAAAACAATTGGGCAGAAATGCAAAGGTTTTTTTTTTTTTTTTTTTAAAGAAGTTTAAATAAGCAAAGGAAAAAAAAGAAGAAGTTGTGAGTGGAAGGGAGGGAAAAAGGTCAGAAAAATTTCCTGTAAGAATTTTTGCAGTTTATAGGTGATAAGGCTCTTTCTTGCCTTTCATACAGTCCTCACAAAAGATCTGCAAGTTATAAGCCATTGAGCAAGTGAAAGATGCCAGTCTCATGGCAAAATTAAGAAAGCTCTTGAGAAGAGAAGCAGAAGTTTTCCCTAATTCTTTGAACTCATTTATTTATTTATAATATTTATGTGCCACCTTCGATTCCTGCAGTGCAGGAGAAAACAGCTTACAGACTTTAAAAACACAATCCAAATACTAATAATTACAATAAACTCCAGTTGGCATCTAATCGCTTTCTAATATCACTGAGATAGCAAAAGCAAAATTACCAAAAGAAAGAAAAAGAAAAGAAAAAAGGTTAGGCTAGTGGTTAATCTTGGGGAAAATATTCTGCCCTCAAAAGGCACCTAGTGGGTCAAATTCCAATCGAACAGTTGAGGTGGGGAGGGGATCCTCAGCCCCAGCCAAGTTCCAGCTTTGGGAGGCGATAGCAATACAAAGCACTTGAGAGACAGATGACAGAAACCTCAGTCCAAACAGCTGGGCCTGTTATGGGACATCTGGGTCAAAGGTCAGCTTCTCCAGCTTTTCTGCTTCCTGCGAAGTCACATCTTCACACCAAAAATCAATTTTTAAATATTCTATCTCATATCACTTTCTCTCACTTCTTTCATCCAACTTACATCACTTGTAGCATTCTGTATGTCATACTGCCTGCAGCATCAATGTCTCTGAAGCTTCTACTTGCATTTTTTTTGGGGATGAGTCACAGACAACAGCTCTGAAAGAACTTGTAACTGAACCGAAGGACACACCAGCAGCTGCATGTAGAGGAGTGGGGAATAAACCCAGTTCTCCCAGATTAGAGTCCCTACTCCGAACCACTACACTGATGGGCTCTTTCACCAAAAAGCAAAGTACAGTCCTATATAGAAATTGGGATTCTCAGAATATAAACAAATGTAATGTAAGTCAAATGTAAACAAGTTGTAATACAAGGATAGACAAGAGGTTAGAATTAAGAATACAAACTTATGTTTCCATATATATGAGAAATATTCCTTATTTTAAAGCACAGGCCTGCTGGTTAGAGAAAAATATAATCATTATCATCAGTAAAAGTGCTCTGAGACATTTCAGAAATGTCCTTTGGAGGTGTCCAGTAGTTTTGTTACTTAGCTTTGGCAGGGAGCCACGTGTAGAAGAAATGTTCTGCATGTGAAAATCCCCATCTTTCTAGCAATATGTTTATTTTATTTAATTAGTTTATCCCCTGCCTTCCCCCCGACTGGGGACACAACACAGCTTACCTTGATCTCCTCTCCTCCATTTTATCCTCATCCCTACTCTGTGAGGTAGGTTAGGCTTAGAGTACATGACTGTCCAAAGCTCATCTAGGAAGCTTCCATGGCACAGTGGGCATTTGAACCTGAGTTTTTCAGATCCTAATCAAACACTAACCACTATGCAACACTGGATCTCAATATTTATCTAAGGTACTATGGAACTGATTTTAGGCACAAAGATCCAGAACTGCTACTTCCTGTAAACAACTAGTTACCCACAACTAAGGCAGTATGATTGTTAGGTTGTGTTTTAGGAAACATTTGCAATCAAACATGTAAAAAATGGAAAAATGTGAAAGTGCTCTGGAAAAATGTGAAAGTGTTCCATTTTACTCCAGAAAAAAAATTGTTGACTAGGGATGTGCATCTGAACAAAAAAACAGTATTTTTTGGATATGGATTTCAGGAAGGGCATAAAAACCAGTATTCTGGGTTATTTGGGTCCCCAATCCTATTTCAGTATTCTGTTTTTTTTTCTTTTTGGAATTCCAGGTTTTTTTGGAGTCCATTATTCCCTATTGCAAATCTTTCCAGGGGGTCAGAGTGGATGTTTTTCAAGCAAATGACAATCACAGTGCAGGGAACTTAGTCCTCCTTGTCTGCACAATCAATGTCAAACCAGACCTGGCAAGTCGATACCAAGACCTGGCAAGAAGACTATGACACAGACATGCTATGAAATTGACAAAAAAAAATTCCTAGGAACCTTAAAATGCTGGCCCCTGTCCACTAATAACCTCCCAAGCTTCAAGACAATTAGATCAAGGAATCCAATTATGAGGGACCCAGAATAAGGTGCCCTGGCTATCTGACTTATCTCCATTGTTTCTTATGGGAAAAATAATTCCATGTTTTCTCCAATAGACACACACTCAAGAGCAAACAACCAGTGGCCAAAAGCCTCCTGATGCAAAGAGAACCAAAAACCCAACACAATGAATGCCAAAACAAAGGATACAACCCAAACCAACCTGGTAAGTTGATACCAAGATCTGGCAAGAAGACACATTGACACTATGTGAAATTAATGAAAAACATTCCTGAAAACCTTAAAATGCTGCCCCCCCCCATATTTCCAGAATTTTTCAGGACCCATTTGCCAGTATCTCAAAACACCCGAAATACCACCAGGACATCCAAATATATTCAGATATATATATTTGGACCAGAAATATCTGAATGCACATCACTATAACTAACATCTATAGAAACATGCTAAGCTTATGTTTATAGAAAATGTAAGCTGCTACACTTCTCATCAGAATTCTGCATTATAATGGAACATTGTACAATCTTTTGAAAATATTTGTATAAATGATACATAATTACTCTATAGGTGACTATATGTAAAATAACACCAGTATAACCTTTTGTTTACAAGTGCAACAAGTAAAATGGAATAGTGTAACAGTGTAATAGTAACAGGCTATAGTAACAGTATAGTGACAAAGTAATGCATTTTTATGGTAGGAAAGGAATACAATGGATTGCTGTTGAAATAAAAATAAGATTCCTTATATATAGTTGCTATAAAAGAAGTGATTGTGCATTCTTGGAGTTGCTCTATATTGCAGAATTAATTTACTAGTAGCAGAATTATTTCAATGGATTGAAAGAAAAACATCAGCATTGCAGCAGACTCCTACCTTGTTTTTCAAAATCTAGGTCACAGATAAAAACTAAAATAGTAGGTACAGATATTTTCTAACAAGCTATTCTGTGGCACTGCATTTACTTAAGCTTGACTTGCATATAAAACATGGGTCTTATAGTCAATGTCAATTCAAATTCCATCTTATTATAAATTGACATTTAATACGTGGAAAAGAAATAGTGGAATGAAGGATTTACTTTGGGAAGGAAAACAATTCTGTTCAGCATTACATGGAGCTTTATATTCACTTCACAGAATATTCTCAGGATAGACAGATAAATTTGGCATGGGTTTATGTGGCTATTTCTCTGTTATATTTATAATGGTATGTCTATGAGCGCAACCCTGAGGCTTTTTCTATCTTGGCAGGAAAAGCCCATTCTTAATAAAACTCCACTGTCCTATAAATAGTAGCATGTTTGATTGTGAGTATTAGAGAACTAACTCCCACGCCACTCTGCCCCATCACCAGACAAACTTAAATAACACAGAGAGGTCAAAGATTTGATTATGAAGTGGCATGTTAGCATTTGGTAATTTACTGGATGCTAGCCACCAGTGAGGTAAATATCTGGTGCTGATTACACCTGCCTCTGGCATGCTGTGAAGACACTCTTCCCCTCTTCCTGGTATTTAACCTGTTATAACCTTGTCCACTCATATATACCATAGAAGAGCCCAAGGGTAAACAAAAACAGGACTTTATTTTCCTGTAGCGGATAAGAAAGAGTTGGGTGTTCAGGAATAAACCATATACAATTGTAGCTGTGGAGGAGACTTAACTTGGGGACACAATGTCATCAGTGTCTGCCAGGGACTGCCATATGAGGGTGAACAAAAACAGACAAATATCTCTCAGGTTTTCTATACTAGTTCAAGATCTCGGGAGCTTTTACCATGCAGACTTCAGTTTGCCCCTTACATTCCCTCTATCCAGGAACACTACCACACTAGGCCCAGTTGTGCTTCTTACTGAAGAAAGACTACAAAACAGATCTACTCCCAATCTGCCTTTCAGAATGTATCTTTCAGAAAGTGCTGTCAAGTCACAATGGATGTATGGTGACCCCAGAGGCTTTTCAAGGTAAAAGATGGACAAAGGTGGCTTGCTATTGCCTGCCTCTGTGTAGGGACCTCGGACTTCCTTGATGGTCTCCCAGCCAAGTTCTATCCAAGGCCAACCCTTCTTAGTTTCTGAGATCTGACAAGATCAGGCTAGTCCAGGCCATCTAGGTCATAGTGTCCTGGAATGTCTAGTGCTTACATGAGGAGAATGACCATTAAACACTCCATTTCTCTCCTCAACTTCCCCTCCTTCTTCCCTCTGAGGGTCCTGAGGGCCCTGATTGGTTGTTTCTGGCTTCTCCACTGCACCAACAGGGTGAAAATGGAACTGGGGAATAAAGCGAAAGGGGGGACAGATTTAGCCATGTCTGTCACATACTGCTCCCTCCAGAGTTTCACAATGCATGCCATGTAATTTAGAAAGATACTATTTGATGAATGGAGACACCTTGAAATCAGCCACAGATCTGTGGTGCTACCATTAGGCCAACTAGGTGATTGCCTAGAGCACAGACCTCAGAGGAGCCCAAAATTAACAATCAGCATTAGGGTGTGAAATCTCTCATCTATCTATCAAGTGTAAATTTTCTAGTAAAAAAGGAGGAAGTTGAGGTAAACAGTGGGAATCCTGTCATAAATCTTCCAAGGGTGAATCCTCTATCCAATTGCCTAGAACAGAATTAGCAGTTAACAGGAGAGGAGGGAGTGAAATCATGTTGGAGTAAACAGAGAGTGAGATTAAGGAATGAAGGGATAAGAAAGTGTTGCAATGGGCTCAAAAGTAAAGAAAAAGACAGAGAGGAGAATAGGACAGTGTTTCATAATAGTCCCATAGAACTTTTATTGCTGGGGAAATTATTTTTGACAGGAGACACATAATAAGAAATTTAGGCCCAAAGGTAAAGTGAGCACAAATCTTTTTTGGCTAATATATGCTAACCCACAGGAATCTTATTCACAGAGAGGAGGGTTGTGGTATTTCATGTTTGCTCTGAAGTTCGAAAGTTGCTGGGAGAGGATCCCACCTGTGGGCACCTCAAGGTTCATGCCACTGTTGTTTGAATCTATGTTTGTTTACTCAGGCTGCGGTCACAGACACTAAATAATCCACTTTCAATCTGCTTTCAGTGCACTTTCCAACTGGATTTTTACTGTGTGAACTGGAAAAATCCAGTTGCAAAGTGGATTGAAAGTGGATTGAAAGTGGATTATTTAGTGTGTGTGACTGCAGCCTTAGAAAATAATCCTACTGACAGCCTGATCCTATGCACTTTATTTATTTTATTTACTTTATATATTGTCTACCTTTCTCACTGAGACTCAAAATGGGTTACACAGTGTAAGCCAATGCAATAATTTACATGAGACATCTAATAAACAAGGCAATATAGCAATTTGAAGCAGAGCAAAAATAACTATGCTTGGTATGTCAAACAATGCAGAAAATGATATTACAAAGGTAGAAAGCAACCTAATCCTAACCCACAAGAAAAACCAAGCTCAACTCTGGGTACGTGCGAGAACACAGACTCAGCATATGCACACTTCTTCACATACATTGAAACATATTTCCTCAAATATTACATGCAGGCAGGAGGAGTTAGTTGTCAGGAAGAGATGATTAGAATCAAGATGCATAAGGAACCGAGCAATAAATAAAGCAAACTTGGAATAACAATGTAGTAAGACATGTAAACAGCAGTTCTCTCCACAGGACAAACAGGTCAAATCCTACACCAAAGGATAAATGGACACAAATTTTGTGACATCAAGAATCACAAAACTGATAAAACTGTAGGAGAACTACTGCTGCAAAAAATAATACCAGGATTTGTTATACTTTTGATTATTTCAAATTAATATTTTTGGGAAGGGGGAGAAGGAAAATTAAATACGCTTAATGCCAAGGTCAGTTCTATGTTAACTCATGTTATGTTATATTTCTATTATACTCAATTGATGTATTAAAATAATAAAATATTAATTAAAGAAAGAACTATTGCTGCAAAAGAGACTACTTGGTTTGGCAACTTTATTAACTGAACACGCCGAAGCCTCATCACTTGACCTGAAGGAGTTGGTGATAAAATCTGCAAAGGAAAAGGCATGCAAAATGAGATTTTGACGTGCCGGTAATGGAAACATTCAAGAGACTTAAATTTTAACATCACAATTCTCAGGATTATTCAAAATGATTTGTCATTTGTGTGCTAAAACTGTTTTCTGTTTGAGAAAGAAAATCAAAGATTGTTGTATTACTTATTCTCACATTTTTTAAAAAATAGCAATTTAAAGTTTTGTGCTTTTCATGTTTCTCAAAATTCATCTGTTTTTGAAAATCGGTTAGCAGTGTGTGTGTATGTGTGTGTGTGTGTGTGTGTGTGTGGGGTGCATGTAGCTAACCTTGCCTAAGGTGCAACCCCTCCCCCACCTGGCACTGGCCCTGGGTACTTATTTATTTAGGAACTGTGCTTCCTCTTCAGTGACCTGCTTGAGTCAGCTTACAAGTGAGCCAATAAAACAAAGCTGGTCATTAAAACAGGCAGGGCATAACAGCATAAAATACACTTAACAGTCTAATGTGTTGTAGATAAAAGGATCCTTAGGCCAGCAGTAGACCATAAAATGTTTAAAAGATAAAATATTTAGATAAAAGCTTGGGTAAAAAGGAATGTTTTAGATTGGGGCCTAAAAGAAAGTAAGATAGGCACTAGGCGAACCTCTAGGGAAATAGTATTCAAAAGTTGAGGCACCACCACTGAAAAGGCCCTGTAGTCACAACTGCATGTGATAAGCTGTGTAGTTGCATGACCAGCAAAGGTAATTCCATAGATCAGAGTCGGAGACACACTTTAAAGGACCATCTAGTTTTTCATAGATACCACTGTGTCATTCATGTGCAGATGTGCCCTCTCTCTGCACTTTCACTATTCAACCTTCACTCATTTCATCCAGTTTTGTTTTCCCTCAAAGGCTATCATCTTCTTTGGTTTTCTGTTTCTCTTTTGGCTGTATTCTGATAATTAAGATGATTTTCTGTCAGGTAGGTGTTTGAACCACAGCAAAGCAAAGCATAAGAACTAGAAAACAAGGATGGGACAGAAGACAGGAAAGCTTGATAGATAAGTGATCATACCACACAAAGAACAGTTCTGGAACCCTTTGCACCTCTACAATAGTTTGCAAATATTAAAGCTGTGCCTAAAATCCACAGGGACAGTGGCAAAGGGAAAGAAAGAGGGGAACTACTTTTAAGTTATTAACAGTGTTAGCTATTTTTACTTCAAAATGCAGCTCTAGGAGGGAACAGGTCGCCATTGGGAATAAGAAATATACCGAGACATCATAATTAGCAAGACAGAGCCATGCAAAGAACATGGTGCACACATGGAAAGTTTGCTTAACATTCTGATATGGGCCAGCAGAGTTGGAAACTATCCTGAGGATTAACTGAACACCACTGCACTAACAGAATTCCCTATACCTTAATCTCAGGTACCTGCTCATCCAGACTTCCTGAACAAAGCAAGCCTAAAAACTCACCTATACATTTTGTTCCACTACACAACAGAGTATCTTTTACCACACTACCAAACAGCATTGTGAATTCTTTCACGTGTCAACGAAATCAGTTTACTCCCCACTCAGTAGGGAAGTGCAAACAGTACAGAAGTACTTCACTGCTGAAGTAAGCTATCATTAGATAGTGCAGATGCAAAACCATATATTACATTTCCCTTATTCTTCTGGCTGCTTGGGACCAAACACCATTGTGATGCCTCTTCTTTACTCACACGGCATGCCTACCACCCTCTTAAACCGCTCTCAGGTTATGTGTCACATATAAGTCAGAATGTCACAAGTCACCACCCTTCTTGCGTCTCTTTTAAAATATATCATGACGACCATTTCACATCCGATGTCTATTTCACACCTGAGGTCCACTCCCAGAGACATTACCCCTTTCTACACTGGGTTATTCTCCACACTCACAGCCGTTCTGCTTCACAGTATATTTTTCATTCCGCATTGCCTCCCACTTTCAACTAGCTGTATATTTTTTAATTCTGCATTGTCTCTGAGGTTTGCTCTGTATTTCCACTGGGTTACCTTTAAATTCTGCATTGCTCAGCTGTCAGTTCAGTTTCCCTCCACTGTTTCCCCAGATTTTCTGAAAGCTGTTTTGCCATGCACTCCTCCCACCCAGTTCCACACCAGCATAATTCTAATGCAGAAGAAATCATTTGATTTATCATCCCCGCCCTTAAGGGGCTGTCTTAGCTCACCTTTCCCTGGATGAGTGTACTTGTATCTGGGCTGGAACAGGCTTTGAAGCATGGGTTCTGTGGCAGCCATCCACTGAGGGTATTTTGAGAGTGGCTTTCCACCACCTTGTACCCTTAAGCAGTGCACAAGCAACACCACTACATTACCCCTTCTTTGGGTTCATCCGTTTTCACTTCATGCTTGAGTCTATTCTGGTGACTTTTCCACAAAACCTATGAACGGATTGTAAATCAAGCCTTGGCAGATGATGCAGTGAATTTTCAAAATGTATGGGGGCAGATGGAAAGGCTTGTTTTTCGAGTCTGAAAATGGCTCCCCTCTGGGGCACAGTGGGTATTCCTGCATTGAACTGCAGCTGCAATGTGCATGGTGGCTCACAGCTCCCCTGCATGTTATCCTAAATCTCTGAATATTGTTCTCCCCCTCCCACAAACCCTGATCCTGGCCACCAGAAATCGAGCAGTGAGTAATGAAGGGGTTGTTCTTTTAGTAAACATTTGCTTTGTTTCTTGTATGTTCCTTTTTTGAGGTTTTTTTTTAAATTTCAAACCATTAACAATACAGCATAAGAGTAAACAAAGTTACATTAATGATCTGAACAACAGAAAGGAAAAGGATAGAACAAGCTGTCACGCCCCCTGTCCAGCCTGGGGCGTGGGAGGGCGAGCCGGGTCGGTCTGGTTGAAGGGGAACGCCGAGGGGTCTTGCCGTGAGCCTCAGATAGCGGAAGGGCCTGGGTTTGTTTCACCTCAGCAGCCTACTTCCTCGGAGCTTCCACAGTGGAAAGCCTCCTCACTCTCTCTCCGGCGGCAGGCTATGCCTTCAAGCTCTTGCTCTCCTCCCCGGCTCTGGCATCCACCACTCTTTTATTCCCTTCCACCAACACCTGACCCCGCCCTCCCCCTTAACCGTTGCTCCATTGGTTTCCAACCCTGTTCGTCTCCTGGGATCGTCTCCCTATTGGCCAGGGTGTTTCTGCTTTTAAGGCTGGCTGGAGACTCCGCCCCTTCCAGTTCTCAGGGCTGGGGGCCGGTTGAGAGCAGGGTTCCACTTTGGGTGTGTCCCGTCGTTCCTGAATACCAGGTAAGGGTTTCTCTAAGGGACCCAGCCTCAGGGAGAAGTGACAGCGGCTTTGGGGCTGTCCCCGTGTATACCCTGGCCCCACCCTGTTGGGATTTTCCTTGTTGGCTACCTCCCCGGGAGGTGTATGACGCCCGGCGTCTGTCGCCGCCCCAGACGCCTCCCCTTGTGGGTCTCCCGCCCCGGGTGACTGAGCCTGCGTGGGTAGGTGGTCGTTGGGCCGCTCGGTTGCCGGCGTCTCTCTGGCCGCTAGCGTGCTGCCGCCGACCGTCCCTTCTGTCGGGGCTGCCTGTCGCCCTCCCAGGGAGGGCCGGCACGCCCCGTCCCTCTGTTCCAGCTGGCGTCCCGTCGCCTCTTGGGCGGGGCGCCTGGGCAAGCTGGCCGTCGGCGGCCCCGCCTGGAATAACGGGAGGGCGGGGGCCACGTCCGTTGCTGCGGCGTGTCCGCGGGGCGACACAGCTCTGGCCGCTGCGTCCCCCGGCGACCCGAGTCCCGGCTGGTGAGCCCCCGCGGCTCCAAGCCGCGGGGCGCCGGCTGCGAGCCGGGACACAAGCAACACATATTATCAGTGGTGGCTCAAAACTACATTCAAATACCCCAGTCCAACTCCATACTGACTGCAGAGTGACCCATGAATAGCCATAAAACGGCCATAAATCTATGCAGACAGCCACCATAAAACCAGAGATCAAATGAAGTGAAAGCAGCATGCAGTCTGGACGCTGCCATAAAATCCAACAATCAATCAAAGTGAAAGTGGCATGCAATGTAGATGGGAATTTCTGTTCAAGTATGGGTTGGTAAGACAGCGGAGCAAATGCTAAATGCAGATTCGGCCAATGTTTTACTTCCATTGAACTTTTAAACTGAGGTCCTATCCCTGCAACTGGGTGCCTTTTGTTACAAATTGACTATTTTCAGCCAGTTCTAATCAGCGGCTGAGTTCAGTCTGGCAATTTGCCCCGGTAGGGACCCGGGCCAGCGACGATTCAATCCCGGAGTAAATTGGGCGTTCACACAGGGATATCTGCCTGGCATCCCCCACCCGTAGCCAACCCGTGCTGTTGCGCTTCACCGCCAGATTAAAAAGATACCTCATAAAACTGGTAGCAAATCCGAAAGCCCGCGTGTGTCGCACGTTTCTCCACTTCTGGGAAGTCTGAACGAGCAGCCGAAAAGCCGGGAGCAACCCGCGTTGGGCAGAAGGCAGCAGCGGTATGATTGGCCATGCTCCGCTCTACTGCCCAATGTGATGCCGGCGCTGTGGGATCCTCCCCCAATCGGCAAAATGCGCTTATGAGCTTATGTGCATGAGTGCTCATGCGCACATACACCCATACACCCACAGCCGAATTAATGGGGAAACGCTGAATACAGCATGCTCCCGCCCGGCCACGCCCCGCATCTTCCGGCAGCAGCCCAGGCTGTCTGAACGGGAAAATCCGGAACAGTTTATTCCGGGGCTTTTTTGCTATGACTGGCTACCGGAGCAAACTGCCAGTCTGAACTCAGACAGAATTTCTGCACAGTTCCATTCAATCAGACAACCACCTTCTCCCTCCTCAGCTCCTCCACTGTCAACTCCAAACTGCTGTTCTTAACCACTGTTTTCCAACTGTCTCTCCCAACATTCCATCAGTTCTCATTGATTGCTCTTAGGGAGAGGTGGAACCTACTCTGTCCATGACAACCATATTATTCCTAACTTTGTCCATAAGCATGAGAACTAAGATAAAAGAACGATTAGAGACTTCAGATTAGAATATACTTGAGTAATAATGTATTGTAATGAGAAGAAAAGAAAGAGAGTAACCTACTGAAGTGATACTAAAGGAAGTGATGGAAAAAGCTAACATAAGCTTTGTTGTTTTGCTGAACTCTTCAGTTTAACAGTACAGTGTTCTGAATTTCTAGTTAGCAAAAATGATGCTTTTTCTTCCTGGAAAAAAAAGTCACACAAAAATACCATTTAGCTAAAAACCTTCCTTCTAACTGAAACAGGCTGCATTGCTTAAGTATGTATTCCTCATACAACAATGAAAAGATACACTTGTGATGAATAGCTCCAAAAAGGAAGTAAAATATATCTATAGTGTTACATAGTGAAAATGTCCTGTTTGACTTTGAAGAATAACTATTTCATTGTGACATGACCTTGAAGGCAATAGCCTACTTCATCAGATGATGAAGTGAACTAAGGGTGTAGTTAGTGGGCACAAACATGCACATAGGCTGAGGTGCAGCACGCAAAATGCAAAGGTAACATGGCAACAGTTATATTACAGAAACACAAGGAATAGATCCTGGTAACAAAATACAGATTATGAATTTCATATATGATATCAAAATACGGGTGTTCCACACTCATGGTATCATAGGGGAAATTATTATTCTGAATCTTCTGTGTTGTAACTTAAACCCTCCCTCACATTCTCCCTGTATTTTCTATTTCAAATCATATACTTAAATTTATTTTATTTCCTTTATTTATACCCTACCTTCTTCCCCAAGGAAGACTCAAAGTGGTTTACACTGTTCTCCTCCATTTTATTCTCACAAGTAACCTATGAGGTAGAAGAGGCTGAGAGAAAGTCACTGGTTCAAGATCGCCCAGCAAGTTTCCATGGCAGAATATTTATTTTTATTTACTTATTTATATCCCGCCCTCCCCACCTTGGCAGGCTCAGGGTGGCTAACAATATGTTACATTAGAACTCCAGTATATATACTATAAAACCAGCATAAATTAAGATTACAGTATAAAACTGTAGGTATACAACACATTGCTATAATACAAGATGGCAACATTCTGTCATCATTTGAATGGCCTCCTCCAGGCTCCTGTTAGGCTGTTAGTCGTCCGGCTGGTGGTGATATTGATGTTAAGGCCAGGTTGTTGGTGGTATTGATATTAGGGCCAGGGCCATGATGTCGGGCAGCACCCTACATGAAATCCTGGCGGAAGAGCTCTGTTTTACAGGCCCTGCGGAACTGCAAAAGGTCCTGCAGGGCCCTGATGTTGTCCGGGAGCTCATTCCACCAGTGAGAGGCTGCCACAGAAAAGGCCTTGGCCCTTGTTGTAGCCAACCTGGCCTCTTTCAGGCCTGGAAGGGCCAGGTGATTTTGGGATACAGATCTTAATGCTCTCTGGGGAACATATGGGGAAAGGCAGTCCCTTAGGTAGGTAGGTCCTTGACCATATAGGGCTTTAAAGGTTAGAACCAGCACCTTGAACTGTATCCAGTATGCTATAGGCAGCCAGTGCAGTGCTTTTAGGGTGAGCTGGATGTGTTCCCGCAAAGGAAGACACAACAACAGCCTTGCTGCTGCATTCTGCACCAGCTGCAGCTTCTGGATTTGGGACAAGGGCACCCCATGTAGAGAGCATTGCAGTAATCCAGTCTTGAGGTCACCATTGCGTGGATCACTGTTGCCAGGTCACTGCGTTCAAGGAAGGGAACCAGCTGCTTAGTTAGCTGTAGATGGTAGAAGACAGACTTCGCAGTGGCTGCTACCAGGGCCTCCATCGTTAAGGAGTTGTACAGGAGCACTCCCAAACTCCTAACCTCCAGCGCTGGCACTAACAGAATCCCATCAAAGGTTGGGAGAGGGATCCCTAACCTTGGGCCACTCTGACTCAGGCACAGGACCTCCATCTTCGTTGGATTCAATTTCAGTTGGCTCAGTCTAAGCCAACCAGCCACAGCTTTCAGTGCCAGGTCCAGATCTCTCGGACTAGAGTCTGATTGGCCGTCCAACAACAGATGGAGCTGGGTGTCATCAGCGTACTGGTGACAACCCAGTCCATGTCTCCGGGCAATCTGGGCAAGGGGGCACATATAGATGTTAAACAGCATTGGGGAAAGCACTGCTCCTTGGGGCAGTCCTTAAATTAGCGAGTGCCTTCTGGATAGCTGCTCCCCAACTGCCACCCTCTGTTCCCAACCCTGGAGAAATGAGGAGAGCCACAGCAAGGCAAACCCCTGAATCCTGGTATCGGTGAGGCATTGGATCAGTAGTTGATGGTCGATCATGTCGAACACTGCCGACAGGTCTAACAACATCAACACTTCCATACCGCCTCGATCGTTATGCCTCCAGAGATCATCTGTGAGGGCGACCAGGACCATCTCTGTCCCATGGCCTGGCTGGAAGTATTTGACCCCTGGGTCTTCCAGATCCTAGTCTGAAACTCTAACACCACCACACTGGCTTTCTTGTCTGTGGGGATTCAACAATGATGGGGGTTTTTTTGTCCAAATATCTGGACAGCAAATTAATCCAATCAGGAGATGCAGGACCACATCTTATGTACGAGTTGGGAGGTCTGCACCTTACAAAGCACAGGTGGTCATGAAGTGGGCAACCTGTACACTTGAGATTCTGTTCCCAGTTATAGGACAAAAAGGATGGTTGCCTAGAGGCCAAAGCAACTAGGCTGTGTGTCTGGAGGGGGTGATTCATTAGCCCAAGTAAGATAAAGTTGGGATTACTCTAGAAGGAGGAGGGAACATAAGGCTAGGTGAAGAAACAGAATGGAGGCAGCTGCCCCAAATATGGTCCTACTTCTTGCCAGCTCTTTCCCCATTTTGTTTTGTGCTGACCAGAAACTTAATTTATTTGCTTCAATGCAAAACATGCAGGCAAGAGGGTCTCAGCATCCATGGTTGTTGGTGGTGACAGGGACAAAATGGAGGAAATCTAATGGAGGCCTAGCAACATAAGTATTAGGGATGGCTATGACACTAAGAACATAAATTGCCACCATGCAGCTTCTCAGCTATATTGCTTGGTATTAACAGTCAAAGCACATGGCTATGCACTTTTTCAGTCTATTTTCTGGATCTAGCAGAGTAAACTCTTGCTTACCTCAACCTCACCTGGAACTCTGTACAAGCTTTGTATATTTCCCCCCCACACGGCAGTGCTCTCCATGTAAGAAATATGCTTCCCACAAGTGACTGCTGCCAAGTGTCTATCTTGAGAAAAAGAATGGCCACCCCTTTCTACTATATATGGCTCTGATACCTTTAAGGATTTCAGCAGATGCAAGTAGCCATGTTATGGCAACATTGAAAGGTCTGAAAAGATGCACCACCCTTACATACACAGCAGCCATAATGCTCACAGGTCACCCCAGAATGGAAACTTCTTTAAAAAGCAATGGCACCTGCTGTTACTGGCCTTTGCTAAGCTTAAACCTCCGAACAAATATTCTCATTAACTGGTTTAAGGACAGACATAAAGACAGAATCAGCAGCATAAGCACAATTCAAATAATGCATAACAAATCAAACTAGATTTAGAATGAAATAAGTCCTTCCCTTAATGGTACAGTTTTAAGAACCTTGCAATATGGAGAGCATATGTTCTATAGCAGAGACTACTTGGCAAGGCAGTGCAGTTTGTTTCACCACCAATGCACCTCCCCTTTTATCCAAACAATGTATTGATTATTTATCTGAAGATTTCTGGTGTGTGGGGGAGGGAAAATAAACATGGCCTCATAATTAACTGAGCCCCATAAACATCTGGCCATTGTCTCTCTGAGTTCTCCTACCCTTATGGACCATCTGAGTATATAGACACAATGCACTTCTGCTATAACAAGATACCTGAAGGTTTGACTTCAAACATTTCAGACAATTTGATTGATAAACCTATACCCAAGGAATTAAATATTCTTAGAAAGGATGCATACACTGTTTTGCTTATATGCCAAGTCAAAATTGCCCTTTATCTGTAACGGATGCTGTGTTTCTCTGAGCTGAAGACCACAACATGAGAAGAAAATGTGGTATTTAAAATGTATTACAACCTTGTAGGATCAAGAACAAAACCCAGGAAAGAATGACTAGCATACTGCTTTAAATTTAGCGGCCCCATGGTTCAGGTAGCATAATTTCCCTTTGATTCCGCATTATAATACAGAAGCAAGTGGAAAGGGAATTATTTTTCTTTAAATGTGCTTGTATAAAGAATCAGAGTCTTCAGTTTAGTCAATAAAGTGCCTGCCATTAAAACTTCCTATGAAATGACAGGCTTTAATAATATGTTCTATGACTGCAAGCAGACGTTTGCTTTCTAAATGAATCCTTTTTTATTGACAGGGAAGGTATATTTTAGTTTTCTGGAAATGGCATACTTTGCAATCCTTCCTCAGGTTTAGTAACAGGTTTAAAATAAGCTATTGATCAGCAACTCAATACAGCAACACAAAATGGCAGAAAATTATTCATATATGCCACCTATGCTAGTAAAAGAGAAAGCACTTGTAAATTCCCTATGACTTCGCACTCAACCCTACGAACTGTTGGTTGCCATGGTAAGCATTTTTCTGTATACTGCATATTAACACAACAGCACCAACCCTATTCCTCTCAAGGAATTAGTAGCTGATGTTCAGGCTCTTTATTTAAGAAAATTAAAGGCTTTTAAATTATGAGTCTCAGAGAAGTATACCATAACTGAAAAAAAGAGTTTCCTATACAATTTAAGACATAAAACATAACTAAAACCAACAATTTATTTTGGCAGCTGTTTTGCCAGTATATATTGTCATATTTTCTATTCCCTCAAACTAACATGTAACAAAAAACAAACAAACAAACAAAGGAAAAAATGAAGAAGTGGTTTAATGTACTTTACATAGTTAATTACAGTATTACTGTCAGGCATTGCAGACCAGACAGCACCTGTTCGGGTTGAGATGGCTGTGTTTTATATTAGTTTTCTTATATGCTTAGTAGAAGTTCTTTTGATCACTTGGTATCACTGATTAACAAAGACACTATGGGTTATATGCAGCAGAATGAGGTGGCAGAATCCTGAGGCGGAACAGCAGACTACAAATTCAGGATGTGGGTTTGTGCTGGCATCTTTGAATGCTCCCCCATGAAAAAACAAACAGACAGACAGACAATCAAGCACATCAGGTATAAAGTTCCAAATTCAAAGTACCAGCTTTCTATCTGCAGATTTTTTAAAAAACATAGGGGAACAGATACTCATTTGATTGCAGTCCAAAGGGGCATGCAATCCACTTTACCATCTCAGTTTGTCACATTTTGCCACATAAAACCAGGCTTGAGCCACGTCTGTATTTATACTTTAAAACCATTTTTTGCATATTTAACCACTTATCTGACTGTAAACAAATGTATTAAAGTATTACTAATGACAGAAAGCAGAAGAGCCCCTCACCTGAATATGTATCCCTAAATCTCATTTTTCAAGCTGTAACACTATCCAAAAGACAAGTTTAGTCTACACCCAACTCAAAAGTTACAACACAATCAAAAACACAGGTTCAATCTACACCCAACTTAAAGCAAGACAAACTAGCTGGTAGGTCATGTGTCACCAACAGAGAAGATTTCCTGTTTCACCAGGCAACGCAAGTATCACTGCAGTAAGGTGGAGATAGAGTCAGATGGGTAGCAGTGTTCCCTTTAAGCTGAGTTAGCTTGAGCTAGCTCACAGTTTTTTAGCCTCTGGCTCACACAATTTTGTCTTAGCTCAGGAAGGAAGGCTCCAGAGCACACTAATTTATGCAGTAGCCAAATTGTTCGCTCACAACTTTTAATGCCAGTAGCTCACAAAGTAAAGGGAGCTTAGAGGGAGCACTGATGGGTAGCCATGTTGGTCTGAAGCAGCAGAACGAAGTTGGAGTCTAGTGACACCTTTAAGACCAACAAGGTTTTATTCTAGGTATAAGCTTTTGTATGTATGCACACTTCTTCAGATATACTGAAACAGAAGTCATGAACCACTACATATAGGAAGAGGGTGAGGAGGTTGTTGCCAGGAAGGGCCAAATAGAGTCAGGATGCATAAGTAACTGAGCAGTAAATATAGCTAAGATTGGATTAAGGCAATCGGTAAGACCTGTAAATAGCAGTAAATTAGCATACAGCATAACAAAAGAATTTACAAACAGATGTGAGAACTGAATGACATTAGTACAGAGACATATATTTACCAAAAGGAAGAAAAGTAATTGCAACATAAGAGCAAGCTAAGCAACTGGCTGAAGAATTGCAAACGGAGGATTTACACAGAGGAACAGAAGGACATTTCCAAGCAACTCAAAGCAGTCTCCAAGCAATTCAAAGCAAAGTTGACAGACTAAAAACTCAAAAGAAGAAAAAACACAGAAAAGAACAAAATGGATGAGCCAACAACATTGGGACAAAATGGATGAATTAAAAATAGTATCAGTAAATATTAACGGCCTGAATTTCCCCTCAAAAAGCACAAATTTTAAAAATCAGCTTAAAAAACAAAACACTGATATTTTATGCCTACAAGAAAATCATATAAAGAAAAAACATGAACATATTCTAAATAATAAAAAATTAGGTAAAGTGTATCATGCTTCAGCTCAAAATAAAACATGTGGAGTAACCATTTTTATATAAATAACCCACAATTAGATGTATTACAATAATTAAGAGATTCAGATAGAAGATACTTACTCTTAAAAATAA
Source organism: Gekko gecko (assembly GCA_029375565.1). NCBI lineage: Eukaryota > Metazoa > Chordata > Lepidosauria > Squamata > Gekkonidae > Gekko > Gekko gecko. The sequence goes on from JAPDNY010000003.1 coordinate 49,560,868, forward strand.
GACTCCCAGAAAACAAGGTATGCATAATAGCAACAATATATGCACCAAATGATGCTAAAGGTAACTTTTTTGAGATTTTTTTCCGAACTATGCTAAAATTTCAAGATGAGGAAATGGGAGACATGAATGGTGTGTTAGACCCAAAGAAGGATAAATCAAGGAATATTAAAGGTGGAAAATTACCTAAAAACATATTCCAATATTTGGGAATGCTGAAATTAGAAGATACCTGGAGGACCAAGCACCCAAAGGGTAGAGACTTTACCTTTTTTTCAGACAGACTTCAAAGATACTCAAGAATAAATATATGCTGGATATCAAAAAGCTTAACAATGAATCTAGATAAAGCAAAGATTCAACTCAAGATATTTGCAGACCATAATCCCATAGAAGTAGTCTTGCAATGGAATAGGAAAGTCAAGAGAAAGATGGAGACTAAATAATACAGAAGGAATGTCCTTGGCCACAATTTGGGAAACAAGCAAAGCTTTTATCAGAGGAATTTTATTAGCAGCTGCCACCAAAAAGAAAGAAGCGAGAAAAATCAGAACAAACTACAATAATAGAAAAAATCCAGAGTGGAGCACGAACATACAAACAATTTTAATAAAGAAAAGCTAGCAGAGATCAAACAATTAAAAAAACAGTCAGATGTGTTCAAGGTGGAAGAGGTACAGAAAAAACCCTAAAATTTCTAAAACAAAGGCATTTTGAACATGCAAACAAACCTAGCAGCTATTTGGCACACTATCTTACGAAGGAAAAAGGGGGAAAAGTAATAACAGGTGTAGAGAAAGATCAAATTACATACACAGAAAAAGAAATACAGGAACAATTTATCAATGCTCTTTCAGGATTACATAAAAGAAGTCTGTCTCAGAAGAAGGCTTAAGAGAATATCTAAAAGACATCCCAATAACAAAGTTTACACCAGAACATAGAAAAATTTTAAGCCAAACAATAACAATTTAGGAAGGACAAAGAACCAGGACTGGTTGGGCTGACAGCAATGTATTACGAACATTTTGAAGAAGTATTAATGATACCATTACAAAAAGTTATGAACGAGATAAAAGAAAAAAAAGATAATACCTCCAACATGGCAAGAGGTGTACATAATGTTAATATATAAAGAAGGCAGTGATGCATTGCTACCAGTCATACAGACCTATTTCTCTGCTGAATGTAGATTATAAAATCTTTGCCAGAGTAATGGCAGGACGATTAAGAAAGCGTATACCAAACTTAATACCTACCAACCAAACAAACAGACTTTGTACCAGAGACGTATATGAAAGATAATATACAATTCATAGCAGATGCAACTGAATATGTGAACAAAACGAGAAAGAAAGAAGTGTTTTTATTTCTGGATGCAGAGGAAACATTTGACAATTTAACATGGCCTTTCTTATTGAATGTACAACAGAATAAAGGCTGTGGCCCTGGATCCTGGATGCATGGTATATCTCAATTCAACAAGCAAAGATTTTAATTAATGGGAAATTAACAGAAGCAATCTCAATCGAAAAAGGGATATCCTTCATCATCTCTACTATTTATCCTAGCTATAAAGATTCTAGCTACAAAGATCAGACAAAACAACAGGATTAAGGGAATAAAGGTGGACAATGTAGAGTTCAAAATGAAAAGCTATGCAAACAACATGGTTCTAACAGTCTTGAAACCCTCCCTCCCAAGTCTGTATTCTGTTGTCTTGCTTTGTTTTCTAATTTTTTCAGATCACGACATGGGCCCTGGAGCTACTGAAATTTCTGGACTGCAGGGGAGATGGGGCAACTCCTCCCCTTCGGAACAAGAAAGCTGGACTTTCTGCCACCAGAAATGGAGGGAAGAAAGCTCCCCCACTCATCCAGGTTTCCTCATCAGTTCCAAGGAGAATAGACCTTCGTGGTAAGTACCAGAGCACCATTCTCTAAGCAGCAGCTAAGTGAAATTATTTTCAGGCACCTAGTAACTTCACTATGGTGATTTATTTCATGGACTGGCATTGCTTTTTCTCACATTTTAGCTGTATTTTCATGCTGTTTATATACAGATGGCTGCAATAAATTTAAGTACTGGTAATATTAAGGTCCATACATAACAATTTTTGCTGTTCTATTTTGCCATATCAATACCAAATGAAGTTATTTGACACCTTTATGTAGTTGTACTTACTTATCTAGTGAAGCTTTAAGAACCTATTTATGTTAGTTGCTTGAGCAATAAAATATTGAGTATTGACACCAAAGTACTGAATTATTTTATTGTATTTTTAACTAGATATGTTGATTATACAACATTGTTGTTGGTGTAAAATTTGCTAAAAAATTAGGGGTTTGGGACTTCAAGTGTCACAAACAGATCCTTCAAAATACCGGTTTCTTATTTGCATAGTGTATGTAGAGAGTCCTTCATTTCAGATTAGAGCACAACTGCTTATAATGTGTTGGGTCCAAAGGTGCTCTTCTGCCACTGAAATCCCTGCTAGTGGAAAGGCACTTCTTGTAGCAGAGAAGGGACAGTTTTTGCTGATGTTCTCCTCCTCCCACTGCAGACCCCCCAGGTTAGTTTCCGTACTATCTGTGAGGGTTCATTAATGTCCAGAAGCAAAATTGGGGAGGGCTAACCTGCAGGTGGAATGCAAAAAGCTGCCATTCGGTGTGTATCATTTTGCTTCAGGAATTTTGGATGGTAGAATCTACTGTTTTAAATATATGTGTTATATCTTTTCCTTTTCTGCTTGTTGCTATGTTTATGCTAGATATTGTATATACTCTTTTTTTAAAAAAAAAACAGCTCAATTTACTATTGTAAGTTTCTTTGAGGTTTATATAACTCAGGAGTATCAAACATATGGCCCATGGGATGCATCTGGCCCCTACAGGACCCTTATCTGGCCCATGAGCAACTGGCTCCCTCCTTACTTCTGTATCACAGCTTGCTTTTACCCAGCTCTCTCCTCTCCAGCTTCTTGCTTTCAGGGGAGAGAAAGAAAGCCAAATTTCCTTTCTCTCGATTGGCTAAGGGCTCCTCCCCCTTTGAGTGAGAGAGAGTCCCATGGCACCCTTAAGAAGACCCAAGAACATTTTATTCCAGGTATAAGCTTTTGCGCATGCACACACACACACACACACACACACACACACCAACAACATTTTATTCCAGGTATATGCTTTTGTATGCATGCACACTTCTTGAGAAAGGGGGGTGGGGGGAGGGAGGGAGTCCCATGGCACTTGGAGAGACCCCCCTTTCCAGTTCTAACAGATGGGGGGGGGACCTAACAGCACAGCTTGCAATCTTTATTAGTGGAAGGGAGCAAGAGTACAGTAGCACCTTAACAACTTGCAGAATTTGTGCAAGGGATGAGCTTTCATCAGTTACTGCTCGCTTCTTCAGATACAGCTAGAATGTGAGTCCATCTGTCCTTATATCTTGGAGAGTTATTTCAGACCCCAAATGACAATAGCATGCATCGGTAAAGAAACCTAGTTCTCAGTTTAGTTCAGGATGAATTTTCTTTATTTTCATTATCAGTTGCAATTCAGCAGTATCTATATATCTAATTCCCAACATGCCCCGTCTGTGCGGATATCTAAATCTGCACACCGGAGGCACTTGGGAAGCAGGGAGATTTTCCTGCACATTTGGGGCAATCCCCAGATGTGCAGAAAAATCTAAAAACTGTAAAAAAATATAGGAGAATACTTAAATCCCCCCAAAAGTAAAAGAGCGTTCCCTGTGCAGGCGCAGGGAATGCTCTGAGAATGGCTTTTCCGCCGCCACCAGGGAGGGGGTGGCGGCGGGAGAAGGCTTGGCTGGCTGGCAGCTGTAAGTCGCTCAGGCTTCGCTGCTGCCTGGGAGGGAAGGAGAACGTTTGGTGGGTTGAGCTCAGGCCTTGCCGCCGGTGCCACTGCTGGGGGGAGGGAGAAAGTTCAGCAGGCCGGCCAGGCGTCGCCACTGCTGCGGCCAGGGGAGAGGGGGAAGAAGAAAGCTTGGCAGGCCAAGTTCAAGCCTTGCTGCTGGTGCTAGGGGGGAGGAAGGAGAAGGCTTGGAGGGGTGCGGGTCTCACTGTGGGTGCCGGGGAGGGGCAGGGAAGACCTGCGGCTGCTTCCTTCTCCTCCCGTGGAGTTTCTCCTCCCTGCTGTGAGTATTGCGGGTCCCCCTTCTTGTTTCTTTCTAATCTCCATTTGAAATTCCTTTGTAAGAGAACTGCTACTCCTAGGTCAGCAAGTGAATGTCCTGAAAGGTTAAAATGTCCCCCTACTGCTTTTTGAATGTTATAGTTTCTAATAGCAGTAGAAAGAGTAAGAGTCTAGTAGCACCTTAAAGACTAGCAAAATCTGTGGTATGAGCTATTGTGAGTCACTGCTCACTTCTTTATATAAATCAAGATGGATAGTCATGTTAGTCTTTCTACAGCAGTAGAAAAGAGCAAGAGTACAATAGCACCTTAAAAAACAACAAAATTTGTGGCATGGAGATGAGCTTTCATGAGTCACTGCTCACTTCTGTAAACTTATTTCCATTTATTCTTTGCACCCTCCTGGACTGAATCCTCCTGGACCAAACTGAGACCTGTCTCATTACCAGTGCTGACAACTCCACACCTACTACCTCTCTCTATATCACACCTAATCCAATCATCCCACTATTGCCATTTGGCATCTGAAATCATCTTTATAAAGTTTATATCTCTGGTACCTCATGTTACATTTTATGGCACACATGGCCCAGCCTGACAAAATGACATTTATGTCAGATCCAGCCCTTGTAACAAATTAGTTTGACACCTTTGCTCTAAAAAGTGTCATGAATGCTGGTGGTACTATACAGCAAGTGTGGGGAAGTGACTAGAGTGTCACATTAGGACCTGCCATGGAAGCTTGCTGAGTGACCTTGGGCCAGTCACACACACTCAGATTAACATACCTCACAGATATGCTATGAGGAAAAAATGTAGAAGAGTAAAAGGTAGACTGTTTTGGGTCCCCATTGGGTATAAATGAAGTAAATATTAGAATAACGCACACTCTAGAATTAATGACAAAAACGATAAAACAAAATATTAGTGGAACTAATTAGGGATGTGTGAACCTCCAACACTGGCTAAGAACTATTTATAAAAATACATGCTGCATTTTGGGGAGGGGCGGGGAGGAACACTGCAAACCTGCTGGGAAGGCATCAAAATCATTTACAGGCAACTGATCAGACTGAGTGAGCAGCACACATCTGCTTCTCTCATTTGGCCACTGTAACATAACATAACACAACACAACACAAGAGAAGCTGATGCTGGATCAAGCCAATGGCTCATGCAGTCCAACACTCTGTCACACAGTGGCCAAAAATACCAGGTGCCATCAGGAGGTTCACCAGTGGGGCCAGGACACTAGAAGCCCTCCCACTAATACCCCCCAAGCACCAAGAATACAGAGCATCACTTGCCCCAGACCAAGTGTTCCTATCTATACCTTGTGGCTAATAGCCACTGATGGACCTCTGCTCCATATGTTTATCCAATTCCCTCATGAAGCCATCCATGCTTGTAGCTGCCACCACCTCCTGTGGCAGTGAATTCCATGTGACTTGTCAGGTATGTTTGACAAGAAATTTTGAACATCCCTAGAACTAAAAACATCTTCATCCCATGGCAAAGAATGAGTCAGTATACAGGAGTGGATTGGCAACAGCCATGTAATGCTACAAAAACTAGTCATGGTAATATGTAGTGTAACAATTTTAACTCACATTTAAAGGAGTGAGCATACTTCACCAGAATTCTCTCATGATAAAGATGATTATCTGTATTAATCTTTTGTTGGACATGGCAGGGGCATTTGCTTGTCATATGTTCTTGGACTGGTTCAGTGCTGTTTCCACTCAGGAAAGCTGACAGAATGTTTGGGGTTCTGAAGGCTAGCACATGCAGCCTAAAGACATGTGGTGCGTTCTTGATAGTGAATGCCAGCTGGGGTGACCTTTGTGGGTTTCTTGGCTGTGTCATATGGGAAAGGCAGGATCCTGCCTGTATTAAAGGAGGCCATGATCTGCCCATTGCTGGAAAACTCACACATCTTTGAGATGGGATAATTTGGCTAGCACAGCCAATCTCTTTCTTTAGACATCTCATTGGCTTCCAGCCTGGATATATAAATCTAGATAGTATTGGTAGCTCTGGTTGACATTTATCTGCTGGTCATATTCTTTTCAGTGGTAAAGGTCACACCACTTTGCTGAACTAAATGGAACTCTGATTTGGGTGACTGGGCTGGTTCTATTATTTATCCACCAGTGGTTTTAATATTCATCAGACTATAATAAAGCCAGTTCAGCTCAGCACGGTGGCAATTTTGTGTGGTATTCTACATAGTTCAGCTTTGTCACCAACTCTATTTAACATTAACTATCTGAAGCCACTTGAAAAGGTTATCGAGATTTAAAACCGAGCATTGTTAATATGCTTATGACATCTAACTCTCTTTCACTCACTAAGCAACCAGGAACAGCTGTCTTCATTTTAACCCAGTATTTGGAGGCTGTGGTTGAAGTTAATCAGGCTGTGTGTTACTCCAGACAAGCAGAAGTTAATGCTGGTGGAAAACCCTAATGCTCTGGAAGGATGAGAAGTTTGTAGTAGATTGGGAGGCAATCTCATCATCCAATCCCATTTGGAGTCCTGGATCCCAGTCTACTTTTGAACCAAAAACATTGTGTAAGAGTCCAACACTGACTTTTTATCAGCTACATCTGTTGTGGAAGTTTCTCTCTTATGGTGGAGGAGGAACTTTCCTATACTTATCCACAATTTTGTAGCCATGAGTAACTACTGTCTCACACTTTCCATGACAGTGCCCTTTGTAGAGGAAAAAAATACTTCAGTCAGTGCAGAATGTTGCTATTCACTCCAAGAAAGAGGCAGAGAGACACAGGTATCTTCAACAATATTGTAATAACTAAACTGGAAGCATATTCGCTTCTGGAGTGTATTCAAGGTGCTGGCACTTTACAGCTTGAGACCAACATACCTTGCAACATCCCTCCTTCCTAAATGAACTACTATATTGCTCAGAGTTTCTTTACTCTACTACGGGAAAGTGATCATGATATGCAGTGCCTTTTCGGTGGTTGCCCTGAAGATATGGAACCACATTGTTGAAAAGGTACAGAGCTGTCTTACCATCACTGTTTCACAAGGGTTATAAACCCCATTTTTAAAAGCATGTGGCTGATGATTCCCCCGCACCCTGCAACTTCTATGTTTTATTTAGTATTATTTTGAATTCCTTTATATGTTTTATGGTGGACTACCTTGCTCTTTGTAAAAGTGACCATTAATGTTTTAATATAAAATAAATCTAGCATTTGTTAAATATTTTAAACAGAAAATAACAAGACTGCCTGTAAATCATATCAATTCCATGTATTCTTCCAAGACAACATAAAGGCAATAACCCATTTTTTAAAAAAATAGTGGATATTTTAAAACTTCTGGATTTCAGGTAACACTATTAAATAGGGCACACATACTGTCTGTAAAATGTTCATCTGCATTCTAACATATTGCTATTTTCTAATATTAACACACTGAGAGCTGAATCAAAACATATGCATAAATAATAAAAATCACTGAGATAATAAACCATACTTCCCATCACCATGTTAAAAACATCATATAAGTGAGTCCAACTACTTATCTACAGAAACGAAGTCACTGAAAACAAGTTCTTAAATGCAGCATTCTGTATATGCAAACCACTAAGTGATTATGTCATAAAAATACTTTGTATTCTTAGTGACTGTCTGAAGCAACTAAAAATGTGTGTATGTTATGTGCTATCAAGCTGCTTTCAAGTTATGGCAACCCTTTGAATTCATGACCTTCTAAACATCCTATAATTAACAGCCTTGTTTACCTTGTGCAAATTGAAGGCCATGGTTTCCTTTACTAGTCAATCTGTCTCATGTTGGGTCTTTCTGTTTTCCTATTGCCTTCTAGTTTTCCTAGCAGCATTGTCTTTTCCAGTGAGTCCTGTCTTCTCATAATATGACCAATGTATGATAACCTCAGTTTAGTCATTATAACTTCCAGGGAGAGTTCAGGTTTGAGCTGATCTAGGACCCCCTTATTTGCCTTTTTGGCAGTCCATGGTACCTGTAAAACTTTCTTCCAAAACCACATTTCAAATTAATCAGCTTTTTTGATTGTCATCTATAGATCTTAAATTTGTTAATATTCCTTCCACCAATTTTCACTCCACCTTCAACTAAATCTAATCCATCTTTCCTTATGATATATTCTGCATATAGGTTGAACAGACAGGAATATAAAATAATTCTTGTCTGACTTCTTCACCAACTGGAAATCATTCTGCTTCTTCATATTCTGCTCTAACAGTAGCCTCTTGTCCAGAGTACAAATTGTGAATCAAAACATTCAGATGTTCTGGCACACCCATTACTATCCACAGTTTTTCACGATCCACACAATCATAATCTGCAAGCTGATTTTCTTCTGAAATTCTCTCGTTTGCTCTAGTAATCAAATTTGCAGTATGATCCCTAGTGCATTTTCCATTTCTGAATCCAGCTTCAACATCTGGCATTGCTCATTCCATATGGTAACAGTCTTTGTAGTGAGATTTTGAACATCACTTTCCTTGCATTAGAAATTAATGCAATGGCCTGATAGCTGCTCTAGTCTTTGATTGAAAGTAGCACTGAGGAATTAGGTAACATGACTGGAAAGCAACCAGACGCTATTAGGGAACATAATTTCCCTGTTCTATTTGCTTATGGATATGGCCATGATCTATCTAGTTGTGGATATGTTGGTACTCATGATGCTCATCTATCACTGTCAACCTTTTCCACCCAACACCCAACCTACCTTTATCTGTCCCCCGCCCCGGAACATTCTCCTTCTCAGACATTCACCAGCTTACCTTTTATTTGCTTCCCATCCTCAGCTATATTTATCAGTTATTTACTTCACCTGTTTATCCACACTGGGGACCAAAGGAGCTTACATTATTCTCACCTCCTCCTTTTTATCCACACAACTCTGTGAAGTACATTAGGCTGAAAATATGTCACTGGTCCAAAATCATATAGTGACCTTCCACAGCAAGATGGGGATTTAAACCTGGGTCCCCATGACCCTACTCTGAAGCTCTAACTGCTACACTACACTGGCTTTCATAGGGTGACTGCTGTTGAACAGTAGCAAGCAGCCAGGCCTAGTTGAGTCATACAAACCAGGTGGTATCAAGTCATTCAAAGGCTGCTGCCAGGCCTAGGGCTGCCAACCTCCAGGCGGGATCTGGGGATTCTCTCAATATTATAACTGAACTCTAGACGACAGAGATCAATTCCCCTGGAGAAAATGGCTGCTTTGAATGGTGGACTTTATGGTATTATATTCAGCTGAGGCCTCTCTCCTCCCCAAACCCTGCACTTCTCAGACTCCACCACAAAATTTCCAGGAATTTCCCCACTTGGAACTGGCAACTGTAGCCAGGACTGGCCCCAAGATGCCCTCCTTCAAAGGCCAAAATACGCCTGGAAAGGGCTCTGTCCCCTCCCCCCTGCCTTTTACTGACAGAATCCAACCTTGAAACATTGTAATTGCCTAGCAACAGCCACTGAGGAAATCCACTGCTAAAAACTACAGGAAAACCTTTTATCACTTTGGGGTTTTTTAAGATTTCAGAGTTTTCTGTAAATGCGCTACCATTTTCAGGCTATAGGAAGATCTGTCTTGCCCATTCACAGCTCCAGTCACCGGACTTAAGTATCCAAAGATTTGGCCAACTTTGCTATTAAACATACAGATACTTGATTCACAGACTCTCCAAAACAAAATCTTAGTACCACCATGTACACTTTCAAGGTTGAAGGCCAACAATTTTGTGTGGATAGGCCAGATAACCATTAATTAATTAATTCCATATAATCATTCATTTCATATATAATTTAAAATAAAAAAGAATCTTTCAATGGAATACTATTTGTTAAATTATTGTAGCACTGCCCTCCAACTTCTTATAACAGTATTTGATCTAGTAATGTGGGCCTGGCCTTGGCAAAGTTTCTTTGGCTCTAGGAATCAGTCCACAATATTAGGAACCATACTCATTCTTCAGCTTTCAGAGTCCCAAAAGCTAGCTTCACTCTTCCTCCAATTCTGAATTCCATCCTATTCTATGGGGCAGGCAACTTTGAGGATGGGTCTAGAGGTTGTAACAGTGAGGAAAGTCTCAATAATGAGCAGAATTCTTAGCAGCTGAATTTCAGCCATTTTCTAAATCACCAGCACTAGCTACGAATAATTGTATGCCTGTTATAATAATAAAAATAAAACAATTAATCTAAAGTCATGACATGTTAAATTTAACAGGTGTTCACAGTCTTCATCTGAAAACGGTTACGGAAAGATTGTATAATCCATTAAGTAATCCAGTGGTTGAGTCACAAATGACCACTTGCAGTTCAAGACCTATAAAGATTTCAACAGTGAGGCCGTGAGGTCGAACTGCAAGTGGTCACATTGCCCTGCAATACAACATGCTTCAGACTTTTTGAATTAAATCCCCATGCTAAATCTTACTGTTCAACATTTGAGCACAATACACAGATATTCAGGCACATTTCCATGAGTTATAAGCCTAAAGTCTGTGACAGACTGGTGGACTTACAGCCTGGGGAATGAATCTAATACAGGCATTAAAACAGGACAAGAATGGGACATCTTGGTCTCTCCTAAACAAACCATCCAGAAATACTAGAAAAGAGCAAGTGTCCAGTAGTATCTTAAAGATTAACAAAAATTTGTGGCAGTGTGTGAACTTTCATGAGTCACTGCTTGCTTCTTCAGGTACCCATCACGGCTTACCCATCACAGCTATCCATCTTGATCTATGCAGAAACAAATGTGCATGCTCTGCTTCACTGCAATTTCCATCCTTACAACAGATGTTTTGATGGCTGTTCTGCTGTTGGAAGCAAAGTGTCTCAAATTCTTCCTCGGGCAGGATTTTTTTCTTCCCTAGAATTTCATACTACTACTTTAAATGTCACTCGTGCACCCCAGTGAAAGTCCGAACCACTACTGTAATTCTTTTTTTTAAAGTTACATATGTAGTTCTGGTTGGAGAAAAAGTAGCCCCTGAAATATCATCTATTTCCCCAACACAGTTCATCACGTAAACATACATTTAGACTAGTTCTCTGCCTCCAAAATGTGGGCATATTTCCTTTCATGACAAGAGTACTCCAAGAATTAATTCATGAGTCAAAATGTAACAGTACATATTGTACTATAAACAATCCTGTGATTTAGCGATCACAGAACATTATGCTGGTGATATATGCAAAGTATAGTAATTTGTTACTACTATGGTCCACCAAGCAGTAGCATAGCTTTGGAACTGTGGGTCTTGCCACACTTTTTCCATTAAATGTCACATCACTTGGCAATTTTTAAGTTAAGAAGGCTTTTTTAAAAGCAAAACCTCAAGTAGCCATACTATTCCTTCTAGAAACATCATTTTCCCCTACTTCAATTTCAATCCTGCAGTCTTCTTCAACAATGGGACCTTGAGTAAAGCCCATTCACTGCAACTGGGACCCTAATTCTCTCTGTGCCCAGCATCTGGCTAAGCAATGACATTATACAATTTAAGATATTATACACCAAATTTCAAATCTCTGCCAAACCTCACCTATTGGTTTCATCTACACACTGATGTTGGCACCATGTCAGAATTCACATAGAACCTCGTAACAGGAATATTGATAGCTATGTATCATCACTTTCTGGTGGAAATGAAAACCACAACAGAACAGTCTCCTAAATTCCCATGGTTTCTTCTAACTGGATTTTGCCATCCAGGTCTGGCATAGAGTCATTCGGGTCCCTGCGGTCATCTTCACTAGTTTTGGACCAGTTAACACAGGATCTAAATGAAAAGGACAAAAAAAGAGAGCTATGGATGCTTCAGATTCTGCATCTGAAACAGCAGCCAGAACCACACAATGAAAAGCTTTGTTGAACAATAGAGATGAGAATATTTCAATTCTCCTTCTGAGTTCCTGCATTCTTTTAGTTGTAAGCTGTCTTATTAGAATACATGCACATTTTATTCTAAATTTTGACACAGGTTCTGAAAAGCTACTCTCCCTGCCTATGAAACAGAATGCATTGTGCAAAATAGTTCATTCTTCAGCAGATATTTATTACAATGAGAGCTGCTGGCTGGTCAGCATTTTTTTGGGCGGGAAATCCAGTCATTTATACAATGGCAGAATCATTTTTAATATTCTTTTATTTTCCTTTTTAAATCATAAATGCTACCCTCTTTATGAAGCTTGAAACTGAAAATTACACAATATTCTTAGTGCAATATAATTAGGCAGAGAACTCCATTTGTTTCCAAGTGAAGCAGAAAAACACATTAGAACTTAACTTTGCTGCCAAACTACTTATTGATTCTTTTTGCTTACCGTAACTGTACTGGGTAAAACCAAAACTTTGTTGTTATCAGCAAAGTTTTCACAGTGTTTAAACACTCATCACAGTAAAAGGGAAGGACCCCTGCCTTTATCATCAAATTGATGTAATTTCAAGGATTACAGTTTATTTGTTCTCCCAAAATATCACCTTTTAAAAAAGAAAACCCTCAGTAACCTGAAAGACATCATTGTTTTGTACATCAGTTCTGACTAGTGGTGTGCATTCTTTTCTTTTTTTAAGATTCATTTTTTAAAGTTTTTTTCATTTTTACTAACAGACAAAAACAAACACACACACACACACACAACACATTACTACATTTACACATAAACAACCACCTTTTATGAACAGAAACGTAAAGTTTTTTTATTTTTAAAGTTAAAGTTTTTTCATTTTTACTAACAAAGAAAAAACACACACACACACACACACACAAACACAATACATTACTACATTTACACATAAACAACCATCTTTCATGAACAGAAACGTAAGCATGGATAAAGAAATAAACCCTCATTCATGATCAACTATCTATTATATCACTAGCTGCACTTTTGCTATCTATTATAGTAGTCTAACAGAATTTACTTTATTGCATAAAAATTACTTATATATATTCTAAATTTTGGCTTTTTAAAAAAAATCTATATTCTGTCTTTTCTTCCTTACTTCTTATCTAGCATTTCATCATTACAAACATGTTACCTAATTCTGGCTTTTGATCATTCTCCACTGTGACCAATTCAACCCTGGTTTTGAGCTATATAAATCAAAAAATACATTCCATTTTTCTTGAAATTCTAAATTTGGTCTATTATGCAAATAAGATGTTTGTTTTGCCATTATCACATATTCAGTTAATTTGATTTTTCAGTCTGTCAATTCTAGACATTTTTCACCTTTGCCACCCTTGCCGCCATTACCATGTATTTGAATAATTCACTGTGGATTCTTGTGATATTGTTTGGTAAAATAGATGGTCCATCACAAACTTAAATTTCAATATCTTTTGTTTTCTTCATGGATGTTATCCAATATTGTCTAGCTTTACTGCATGTCCACCATGTACAATAAAATACTGCATCCATGCTTTGACATTTCCAACATTTTCCATTATAACTCTTACTAGGAAGAAGGCCCGTTGTACTAACAAATACAATGGGCACTAGTTTGGCCGCCCGGAGGTGGGCCCGTCTCCTTCCCCTCCCGGCTGCTCCAATCCCCGGCGGGCCAAGTTGCCCAGCCTGCCCCCCACCTGTCTGAGGCCCTGGCGGGCCAAGGAGGCCAGCTGTGTCCCTCCCCGCACAGGGCACTTGAAGCACCAGTGGCCCAAGCCACCCAGCCTGGCTTCCCCACCTGTTGGAGGCTCCGGTGGGGCAAGGGGCCCGGCGGGCCAATGGTGGGTGAGGGCAGCTGGCGTCGTTTCTGGCCCACCTCGCCCATTCGAAGCCCCTGCGGGTGAAGCCAGCTGGCCGCGGCTCACCTCTCACAGCTGGATTAAGGCAGTGGTGGTCCAAGGCACCCGGCCTCATTCCTCCCCACCTATTGGAGGCCCTGGCAGGGCAAATCACCTGGCATCGCCCCTCTCCCCACCACTGTGCCAAGGCAGATGGGTTCGTTCCTAACTTCCTCAGCCCCCCCACCCATTCAATGCCCCGGCGGGCCAAGCTGGCAGTCTGAGTCCCTCCCCCTTGGCCCGTTTGAGGTGCTGGTGGGCCAAGCTGGTCAGCCTTGTTCCTCCCCCCCTGCCCATTTGAGGCAGGGCAGCTGCCAGGCCCTGGCCCTCTGCACTGACCATTGATATGTGGGGAGCAGCTGCAGAGCTGCTGCAGAGATGGGCGAGGCTCTGGGGAGGCACGGTGCTGCTTTGGGCCAGAGGATGACAGGAAGTGTGTTCAGCAAAGTGAAGCCACTGTCTTCTGAGACATGTTTGGGCTGGCGCCGCCTCTGTGGGTGGGAGTCAGAGAACGCACCCAGTGGCCATGGACCCTGTTGCGAGTGGCAGTTCTCGCAGCCAACTGATTTTGGCGTGCATCGAATCTTGCCACCCCAAAGCAGCTTTATAATATAGAAGAGATTAGTTTGTGCAATGTTTTTATGTTTAATATATCAACTAAAAACATTTTATACCAATTCTCCCTTAACATTTGGAACTCAGTAAATTTAATTTCTTTAGTCCATAAGTTTCCCCATTGGCTCACAGAGACATTGTCTCCGAAATTTTTCATCTCTTTAATCATACAGTCTTTCACTTGTTCTGTTTCTGTTTCATATTTTATTTATTTAATTATTCCATTGAATTTGCTAGGCTGCCCTTCCCTGAGACAGGGCTCAAGGTGGCTTACATCAAAATCAAATACAATATATGAGAAAAATTGAAGCAAAATTAAAATATATTAAAACATTTAATCAAAAAACAATACTGTGTCCAAGATGACAGATAATCTCAGTATCTACCTGCCCCCTGGATGAAGGGAAAGTTATGGAGAAAAAGATGGGAGGCGGAAGTATGACAGTGCTAGACTGTTGCTGTCCTCAACCAAATGTCTGGCAGACCATCTTTGCCTTGCAAGCCCTATGGAAAGGTAGTAAGTCCTGTAAGGCATGGATGTTCTCTGGCAGAGAGTTCCATCAGGCAGAGGCCAGGGTTGAAAAGGCCCTGGCCCTAATAGAGGAGCGCCAGATCTCTCTTGGGCTGGGGACCACCAGGAGATTCTTATTACTAGAGTGTAATGCAATAGCATTTCATAAACTTTTCTGGTAAATGTTTTAAATCTCCTGTAATTAACTGTTCATAAGCCATTTTCTGTCTTAAGCATCTTCCTTCTTTTACTATTTGTTACTTATATTTAGATACCATTTGGCGGTATGCCAGCCGCTGGATGTTCTTTCCTTCATTCTGGACTTCTTGCCAAGATTTATTTTCCCCATGTCTCATCATATAATTGTACGTTATACGATCAGGTTTTTTCCCCTGACACTTGCATCACAGTAGACATTGTTTGGAGATGGGCAAACTTATCTTGTTTTTTTTCATTGAAACCATATTTTTAGTAATCCATTCCTTAGGATGTGACTGTCATCTTGTTTTTGAATAGTTTTCAATGACTCTTAATCCATAAATAATTGTGGATTCCTTCCTTTGTATCAGCTATTTCCAGTTTAATATTCCTCTCATTTGGATTTGTAATCCAACCTGAAATCCAAACCAATGCAGATGCTTGACGATATAGTTTAATATTCGGTACCACCAGGCCTCCTCTTTTTTTTCATCCTGTAATATTTTGAATCATACTGTTGGCTTCTTTCCATTCCATATAAAACTGTTTATCATTTTCTGCCATGCTTTTAGAAACTTTTCTTCTATGTTAGTTGGTAGCATTTGGAACAAAAAGGTCAACTTTGGTAAAATGTTCATTTTAATAGCAGAAATTCTGCCCAGTCATGAATTTTTAACTTTTCCCATCTGCACAATTCTTCAGTAATGTTTGCCCAGACTTTTCGATAACTGTTTTTATATATATTTTTTACTTTATCCTGTTACATAGATACCCAAGTATGTTACTGGCTTTTTAATAACAATACATCTTGTTAATTTCTTTATTTTGTCTTGTTCTTCATTAGCTGTATCTAATAGGACAATCTTGGTCTTCTTTTTGTTCAATTTACATCCAGAGTAAATTCCAAATCTATTTATTTATTTATTTGTTCCATTGTACATTGCAAAGAAATGCTTGGTTTCATTACTGTTATGACACTATCATCAGCATAACTTCTCATCTTATATTCTTCATTATCTTCCTTTATTCCAGACATCCTGTTATCTTGTCTGATTTTATTGGCCAAAATTTACATATTGATGATATCAGGCAGCCTTGTTGAGTTCCCTCAGCTATCCCTTAGTAACCATTTACTAAAATTCTGGCATGCTGATCAGTATAAATATTTTGAATCTAATTTAAGAATCTATTTCCACAATTCATATATTGTAATACTTTCAGTAAAAATGGCCAAAGCACATTGTCAAAGGCTTTTGCTGCATCCAAAAACATAAATGATGTTTTCCCACCTTTTCTCCTAGAATATTCAATTGCATTCAAAAAGTACCTGATGTTGAGCTTCCGGGTTGTGGCACTGCAAGGCAGTGGGAGCTCAGTGTCGCTCCTGAGTCCTGCCGGCTGGTTGTTGCTTTTATTGGAACTTTGGGTCTTCTTGAGTTTTGCCAGACCTCCCGTAAGAGAGCTGGAGCAGGAGACTTGATCTGAGCCCCCCACAAGCTGCAGCGAGCGGGTAGGAGCCAGATCGTCTCAAAGCAAGAGCATGAACCAGCACAGTCACAGTCTGCCATGACTGCTTAGTGGTGAACACCTGGCTAAGAGAGCACCATACCTCATCTCCAACATTGATGAAGAAACAGTGAGTACGTTTACAAAGTAACATCAATGAAGCAAAAGACCCCTTGATTAAACTCCCTTTGCATCCACGATGACGAGGAAAGAGGGAGGAGAAACTCCCATCCCCCTCTCCTTCACGTAATCGACTAGCAAAAGCACCGGATATAAAGCTTTTTAAAGAACTATAAAGGGGGGAGAAAAGAGACATAAATAATCTTATCTGACCATTCTACCACTAGTATTGGAATTGCAAATCAGCCAAATCGCTGGGTTTTATCAACAAGAAGAAAAAATACGGCATTTTAAAAGGAATTTCCTTATATGGTAATAGATTTCCTGTAATGTCAGCCCTGCTTCTGAAGTTTTCTGGGCTCAGAAGACATCAGTTAAAAGCAATCACCTGGCTCTCTACTGAAAGACTCTTGGTTGTTATTATGTCTGCTATAACAGCTTACCTGGCAATGCGGTTTAACTGTTAGATTGTTGACAGACTGAACTGCTTATACTTTCTCTGGTACTGGGGTTACAGAAATTGTTTTTAAAATGGATTTCCAAGTGGGAAGTGTATTAAAAGCTCCAAACACAGATGATATTGCAGGTGCTGAGCTCAACTTTCATGCGATGCTCTTAAATACATGATTCGGGACTTGATTAAGTTAGCAATCAAAGAAACATGTGCTGAACTATATGACATATGCTCAACCACTCTATTGAAATCTGCAAGCAATTCAGATAAACTGTAGGAGCAAACTTTGAGAGATATTGATCAAAACTGCAGGCAAGAGGACCTTTCTTCAGCTGACTGGAAGATACCTTACAAGAAGATAAATATACCAAAAAAGCAAACTGCAACTCGTATGGAATTTATGAAACTATGTTTTATAGAATCCAAGAAACAGGTGTATGCAGGAGCAACTAAACTCTTTATGCAAAAGTCAACTCAGGAAGATAAGAAAACAAAAAATATCCAATCAAGCTTTATTTTAAGCTACTCACTTGCAACCCTTAAAACAAATGTATGCAGTCCACAAGGGCAAAAGACACAGAGACAAGATCCTTCTGAAGAGAAGATACCAGACAAAGAAAAAAGGTGTTAAGCTTTTTGTATAAAATTATCATTAGGGAAATTCACCCTCACTCCATATAAGAATGCCCTAGGGAGTTTTTAACAAAGTGTAACTAAACAGAATGGCTTGTTTTGAGAAGAGATCAACTGAGAGAGGTGAAAATGTAAGGAAAAGATGTTAAGCTTTATGTTTAAAAATACTAATGAGAAATTTACCCTCTTTACATATGAGAGTGCTTTAAGGAGTTTTCATTAAAGTGTAACCAAACAGAATGGCTTGTTTTGATGAGAAATCAACTGTGAGAAGTGAAATTGTAAGGAAAAGATGTTAAGCTGTATGTACAAAAGTGTTATTAAGAAAATTTATCAACTCTCTACATAAGAGTGCCTAGGAAGTTTTTATTAGAGAGTAATTAAACAGAATGGCCTGTTTTGACAAGAAATTAATTGACAGAGGTGAAAATGTAAGGATTTTTGGTAAAACAGTAGATAAGATAGATTTGTTGGTGAATTACAAAGAAGGAGCATTTATTTTTATGTGTTTTAAATAAGTCAACAATTCAGAAGAAAAACTGAAGATTTGTTTTATAGGGAAACTTGAACTTATAAGGGACAACAGGAGGGGAATGACTTTATTAAAGATAAGAACTGATTAAGAAAATCTGAAATTTTACAGTAAGAGCCTTTTAATATATATTATTAAAATATATTAATATTAGAATGCTTAGATAATTTTAAATGAAAGCATTTATGTATTCTCGATATTTGTAGTGGTAACTATTATGTTATTAGATAAATTTTCTGTTGTAAGACAAGTAGGAGAAACTTAATCTGAATGTACCACAAGATATTACTCTCATTTTGTTTGTATTTTTGGAAATGAATAAAAACCTATTATAAAAAAAGAGATATCTGATGTTGTCCTTCATATATTTTTTAGAATAAATCTTGTTTGATTGTCATGGATTAGTTCTGGGATATACTTTCTTAGTCTCTCAGCCATTACTGTTGCAAAACTCTTGTAATTTACATTTAATAGTGAAATTGGTCTATAAGATTGTAGTCATAATGGATCATTCCCTTCTTTATGTATTAGAGCTATATTCTCCTCCTGCCAGGTTGGTGGTATTTGTTTTCTCTCCTGTATTGCTAGTATGTCTTTGTAGCATTTGTAGTATGTTGCTGTCAGACCATCTGGCTGGAGGGGTATCTTTTTGAATTTTTTATAGCATGATTGATTTCTTGTACTGTTATCACCTGGTTTAATATTTTCCTATGTTCACATGCAAATTTTTAATTGGTGCTATGCTGTGAAAGGTCTTGAAATAGCTGTATTTCTTGCCCTTCAATTTTAAATAGTTCTTTCCTCTATTGTGATAAAATCATGCCTTTTGATTTTTATGAGTGAAACAGACAAAATATATCTCTTGGTAAATTATTTCAACTTGCATATCTTGAATTGATTCTATATATATGTTCAATTTCTGGGAACTCACCTTGTACCTTCAAATAATCTTATACTAGTTTTCAGAATCTGTTCTCTAAATCTTTGTCGCAGAGGGATTCTAGGATACTGTGAAATCATAAATTATTGCTTCTAAGTTTCATTCCTAAAACTTCAATTCTTTGATTTGCTTTTTTCAAAAAAATTTCTTGAAGTTGTGCAGCGTCAATTTTATCTTGTTTTCCTTCAATCGCTTTTTGCTTTTGCTTTTCTTCAATTTCTTGTTTGTTTTCTTGAATTTTTTGACTTATTTCTTGCAGTCCAGATGAAATCTCAGTCCTTATTTTTTATTGAAATTGAGTTAATACATCTGTTTTCTTCTTTGAGTTCAGCTGCAAAGGTTTTAATTTGTTAAGAGAGGGATTTCTCTCCTTCTCTGTAATAATATTGATGTTCTCTTCTGAGCTAATCTCTTTTTTGGTCAATCTCATTACCACTGATATTTTTTCTCAACTTTGCTGTTTTCCTTCTGTGTTGGAATATTATATAATACTACATTTTCATAAATCCATATACTCAAGGTCATATAATCTTAAGAAATCTTAGGATAATCTTAAACTATTATATTCAATTTTCAGTTTTCTATAGGCAACCACTATATAAATGATAAAATTCATATTTATTATTGCTATTTTATGTAACAATATAACTATTACATATATGACAAAAAGAGAAAGAAGCAATTTATACTTTAAAGAATATGCAAAAATGTCAAAAGAAATTCAAAATGTATTAACCAAACAAATATTTTTAAATTCCTTCAGTTTCCCCCTTTTTTTTCCAACCAATAAAATAATAGAAGTTTTCTATTTAAATTCCTGGTCAATTAGAAACTAACTTTTTAAGAAGCTGAAAAACTGTAGTTAGTTTGTCTGTTTGGACAGTAACAGTATTGTCAATTTCAATTTTGCTAAGCAGATGGCAGCAAAAACCTACTCTTACCAATTAGGTCTTGTTTCAGTCTTGTCCAGCAGATGTCAGCAAAGGCAAAGGCTTTGTATTGTATTCACTCCAAAGGAGAGTTTGAAATGTTATTTCAGGTATATTTTGACTTCCCAAATGTATCCAGGTTCTCTCAGGAAAACAGAAAAAAAATCCCAAGAAAATCCGGTATACATTCAGGGATTATTTGTAGAACTGAAAACTACAGGAGAAGCCATCCCATCCAGGTCTGCGTATGGCAGAGAGAGACCTCCTTGTGGCACGCGGTTTAACCCATGCTGCAGGAGAAGCTAAGCCAGCTCCAGGATTGGGTTGGCTTTTTTTTTAACTAGTATTTTTCTTCTTGGGTGTATTGGACTTGAAACAATTTTGTGATTTCAAAAAAAAATCCTGGATCCAAATACCATGCTGCTATTGGGATTTGGGATTGTTTGGAAATAGTGATCCCCCCCCCCGCCCCGGTCCAACAGACCCAAACAGAAAAATGCTGATTAAAAAAATCGCACACCCCTAGTTCTGACAAAATGATTAAAGAACACTTAGCAGTTGAACATATGAAGCTGCCTCATACCAAACCTGGGATCTTTAGTATGCACTCTGCTACTAAGCCACAGCCTCTTCTTATTACATCATACAAGAGTTGGGTCAATGGAACTTACACAACCCAGAGATAAAGACAGTACAGACGGATGAAACAAGTGTAGTGAAAGAAGCACAACTCAACTTAACTCACAATGAGTAGATTACAGAAGAGCAGGGACAGCAGAAGCTGGGCAAAAGAATAATCAGTTGAATAAGAAAATCACATCAGGTGTATCTTCATGAATCATGGGTGTACATTTTCTGGTAGGCATGTATGTTAAGGCATTTTTGTTAACATGGTGCATACAAAAATGTGCAATACGGGAAATTTCAGAGGGTAAAAATCAGTTCATTCTTGGGTAGAACAATGTCGGCTATTAGGGACGGGAAGAAACCTAAAAAGTCAGGTTTGGTTTGGAGTGCCTCACAAACCAAACCCCGAACCGAGCATAAAATGTCTTGAACTAGCCAGTTTGGATCCTCCTCTCCCCTGGCCACAGCAAGCTGAAGCCAGGAGAAAGGGGGGGATCACCTGGGAAGGGTTAAATGGCTGGCAGTCATTTAACCCATCCGTTTTGCTTGCCCCTGCTTCAAAGCGGGGAGAGAGAAACTGACAGGTTTAATGGCTTGGACAGACCTGCCCCGCTGTTAGGTTTAAATGGCTGGCAGCCATTTTACCAGTTGGTTTTGCTTCCCCCTGCTTCCAAGCGGAGGGAAGCAAAACAGACTGGTGAAATGGCTCACAGTAATCTCAGCCTAACAGTCATTTAAACCTAATAGGTCAGCTGTGGAACTGTGCTGCTCAGCTGTTAGGTTTAAATGACTTGAACAGCTAAACTGAGCTGGACAAATGTCCGAGAAATATCTGGGGAAAGTGTCTTCCCTGAACATCGGTTCAGGGGTCCGAACCAGGCCAAGTTTGTTTTGAATTTTGGTTTGTGAACCAATTTGTGCCCATCCCTATCTGCCATTATGGCTTGAATCCAACAAGTGAAGTTTTCCCACCTCCCCTCCCTGCTGCACATCTAATGTCCTATCCATGCACACACACTCCACTCCTGAGCATCAGGTGAAACTCTGAAATGGCACAGGATGTTGTGTGGGAGTGTGAAGGGAAAATTGGCACTAACCAATTCTTGCAGGAGCAGAAGGGGTTACTTGAATCCAGTCTTATGTATATGAATGCATATGCTCTATTCACATGAATTTCTACATATCACCTGGCTGATATGTAGTGCAATTCTGAGACAGAGACCTTCTTAAATCTCTTTCCCTGATGCATGCAAGTACATAAAAGCATTTCCAGATGCATGTTGACAGTGCCGAGACATTTTAGTTCCTGAGGAATAATGAACTAAATAACTGAAAATCTGGTGTTCTTTCATGGTACTATAAATCCACTGACTGTGGTGGACTGCCTCCTTATACCCTATAGTGGATAGCATCTAAGTTAATTTCCCTTTCTCCTTCCCACAACTGGACACACTCTATGAGGCCTATGAACAAATAGCATTTCCACCTTCTTCAGAAAAACTTGATTAATAGCTAAGAGCTTAACCAACTCAGCCAAGGAGGATGGTATCTAGATATCAGCCCAGATATCTTGATACCAAAATTAAATATCAGATCATCTGCATGCACCAGTCCTCTTCCTAATTTCTCTCTTCTTCATGTACTAGAAGTCTGTCATCACTTTCTCATCACATGATTTTTCACCATTCCATTGTCACAGAGGCCCTACACTTCCATTTTCCCTGTTGTTCCATATATGTATTTATCTCCCCTAAAACTCTCCTACAATTAAAACCTAGAACTGAGCAAAAACAAAGTGAGGGGGTGGGATTTTGTGAAACTCTGCCTCTTGTAAAAAGCCTACATTTCATTTATTTGGGGTGGGCTGCAAAAAAGGATTTAGGGCTATTCGGTCTTTAACCCAATTGCCACACAGAAAGCAAAATGATATGGAATTGGTTATTGGCTGTGAGGTATTTGCAAAGTATTTCACAGATAAAATCTTGTTGTCCCATCAGGACCTCCCGACCACAATTGATACAGTAAATGAACTGGAAGCCCCTGGTCTGTCTTCAGGTCCAGTACTGGACCATTTCAACCAACTCATTCAGGAGGATGTCAACAAGACCCTGGCTGCTGTGAGCCTGACTACTTGCCTCCTTGACCTGTGCCCTTCCTGGTTGATTAAAGCCAGTGGGGTTGGTGTTCGGGTCCCCTGGACGAAATTATCAACTTGTTTCTTTCTTCTGGGACATTCCCAATGGGATTGAAGGAGGCAGTAGTCCATGTGCTCTTAAAGAAACCATCTCTGGACCCTCCAACTCCTGCCCAGTTGCTAACTTACCGTTTCTGGGTAAGGTGGTTGAAAGTGTGGTGGCTGAACAGTTCCAGGCTTTCTTGGACGAAGTATCTGTCTTTGACCCATTCCAGTCCGGTTTCTGTCCTGGCCACAGGATGAAGACGGTTCTCTGGTAACCCTTACAAATGACCCCCAGAGACACCTGGATCAAGGTGGATTGGCGCTGCTGTTGCCTCTAGATCTAATGGCAGTGTTCGATACAGTTGATTACAATCTTATAACTCGCTGCCTTACTGACATAGGAGTAGGGGGATTGCCCAGCAATGATTTTCCTCCTTCCTCCTTGGTCAGGGACAGAAGGTCGTGCGTGGCGCTTGGTGAGAGGGTCTCCCCATGATATCCACTGAAATGTGGAATGCTGCAGGGGGCGATCCTTTTGCCAATGCAATTTAACATCTATTTGCGCCCCCTTGCCCAGTTGGCCTGGAGGTTTGGGCTGGGCTGCCAGCAATATGCCTATGATACCAAATTCCACTTGTTATTGGACAGCTGTCCAGGTTCCACCTCAGAGAACTTGGACAGGGTACTAGGACTGTACCAGAGGACTTGGACTAGGGTGGTTACAACAGAGTTGTTTGAAACTTAATCCAGTGAAGATGGAGGTCCTGTACCTGAGCTGGGAGGGGAATTGGGTCGAGGATCAGGCTCCCTACCTTTGACAGTGTACCATTAGTGTCAGCTCAGAGGGTGAGGAGCTTAGGGGTTATCCTGGATGCCTCTCTCAATAGAGGCCCAGCTCACCCCTGTTGCCCGGTTTGCCTTTTTCCATCTTCAGCAGCTAGTTCCCTATCTCTCCCCTCAGGACTTAGCTACAGTGACTCATGCAATGGTCACTTCTAGACTTGATTACCGTAACTTGCTTTATGTGGGCTTGCCCTTGAGGTTGATCCAGAAACTCCAGTTACTGCAGAATGCAGTGGCCTGTTTGCTATGTCGCCTGCGCAAGCGCATATTCAGCTGGTGTTGTGCAATGGCTTCCAACTGAGTACTGGATCCATTTCAAGGTGCTGGTATTGACTTTCAAAAGCCCTGTGTGGCCAGGGACTGACATATCAAACCCATCTATGCCCTGGAGAGTTTTGCACTCACAGATCAGAATCTGCTGGTTGTCCCCGGCCCCAGCCTGGTGGAACATGCTGCCACTGGAGATGAGGGCCCTGTGGGGCCTATTACGGATTCACAGGGCCTGTAAAATGGAAGTATTCTGCCAGGCCTTTGATTGAGGCAGCGGGCAACCAGTCATTCCATCTATTGGCAGGCCTGTAGCTACCATGGGGCCCATGGGGCCTGGCCCCCTAGTGGTTTTTATGGACCGCTCCCTGAGCCTCGGCTCCCCCTCATCCTGGGCCACCTCACCCCAATTACCTGTTGGCAGGGAGGACGAGGGTAGCACAAGCAGCTGCAGCAAGGTTGGGTTGGGCTAAGAGAGTAGCCTGGACATGGGGAGAAGCCTCCATCTCAGGCTTCCACCAAACACTCACTGCGCAGGCCACCAGCAGCAGGTAAGCCCAGTCAGGCAAGACAAGGAGGCAGGCAGGCGCCTCCTCTGGCTCTGGCCAGGTGCACCCGGGACCAGCCCGGCCGCTGCTCACCTCACCTCTCCCAGCCCCGGAAGGGAGCAGAGGGTGGAAGTCAGGCTGCTCCTGGTGCTCTGCCATGGGAAGAAGAACTGGAGCTCCTCAGGGAAGGAGAAGCTGGATGCTCTGCAGGGAAGGCCTGCCCTTGCTGGGTGTGTGTGTGCAGGGCTGCATTAGGAGTTCTAAGGAGTTCCACGAATTAAATCAAAGTTAATTTAATTAGCTTTGATTGAATCAGCTGGTGGCCACCCCCAAGGTCCCCTCCCCCAAAATCCCTAGCTGCAGGGCTGTCTATTGGCCTCCCCCTGCTGAATCTTACATCTACAATTGGCCCATCAAGTGAAGACTAGCTTTGAGACAACTACACTGAATGTTTTGCCATCTGGTTAGCTTATAGTTCTGTTTTAATCTGTTTTAACTATTGTTGAATTATTCTTATGTTACCTTTTAACTCCTACTGTGGAATGTTTTGGCTCTTACTGGTGTTATCTGCTCCGAGTACACTTGTGGGGAAGGCGGAATGTAAGTCGAAAGTAATAAAAATAATACAGAAATAAAACATTAATTTATTCTAAGTGAAGAAATGCAGCACTGTCTTCACTTTGATTTGGTTTCATGATGCATCTCAGGTAAATCAGACTGGCTGCATGATGATATAACATCATCATGCAGTTTATCCTATACCTGACTGCCTGGGACTACTTCAAGAAAAAGAGATGCAAAGAAGCAACCACAACCCAGCAGCAGAGAATATAAAACAGTTAAAGAATGATGGGTTCATGAACCTCTCCTCTCAAAACCCTTGGCTTTTGCCCTCCAAAGTTTTGTGGCTCTGGATTTTGGCAGCTCAATTAAAAGCTGAGTAAGGCCAAATAACCTTATATTTTAAGAGCTCTCCCACCAAAAATTCTTTCAAATATTTTCCTTATCTCTATGAACTTCAATTATAGACTTGTACCACTGCAATTCCATTGCAGAACAGGTTCTTAATTTTCTATCAATACCAAATCCTCATTTTCATGACCTTCCATTTTATTAAAAATGCTTAGTAGAAATGTCTATAGGAATACCAGAGGAACACGTGCATGCACACACATCCACACACTCCCCTCCCTCATCAGGCTTTTCTCACCCAAGAAATTTTCAATGGGTAGAGATATTTCTGAAGTTTACGCTCTCTAACCTCAGAGTTTAAGCTTTAGCAGTTAGTAACATTCACTTTCAATATGCTGATGCCCAACAGGATAGTAATAGGATCCTGATTTGTCGGGAACCCTGGAAACTACATTTCCCCAGAGGACACTCCCAGGGAAGGGGAGGGGGGAGAGGAGCTCTGTGCTTGTTTTCCTACCTGATTGGCTGCCGTTATCCAGCTGCAACAGTATTTGCAAGGTAGATGGGGCTGAGGTGATGGAAGGAAGGTCTCCAGTGTGGTAGAAAGCACATAGGAAGAACTCTAGCATTATGACAGACTGGAGAACTTTCAAGGGAAAAAATACCTCTGAGAGTTTTTAAATGTAGCTTCTAACAAGACAATTTCCCAATCAAGCCTTGGGGATCAGGACTTGCCTGTCTCTGCCCACAAACTGGATAAAAATTATCATGATAGCCAAATCAGAGTTGTAAGTATATACTTATGTGGCAGAACACACTCCCAGACTGCAAAATGAAGTCCAAATAAGACCCAAAGTATGCAAAGATTCTGAATTTGAACAGATATAAAACTTTTAAAAGGAATAGCATATAGTACTGAAGACACCATTATGACCACAGTTTCCTAAAACACCAGAACCAGAAAACTAGGAAACAGTGGCTATGATCATTGCAATTTATCACCACAAGTAGCCCTGCTTTACTTCTCATTTAGTTAACTCTCACATGCCTTCAAGTTTATCACAGCAAATAGAAGATCGGTTTTTTAAACCTGAAGATGAGCTCCTCAGAATGTGCCATATATTAAATTCGGCAGTTCTATTCTTTACTGAAGGGAGGAAAGGTAGCATGATACAGCCCAATCTCATCAGATCTCAGAAGCTAAGCAGGGTTGGTACTTGAACGGGAGACTTCCTAGGAAGACTATTCTTGAAGAAAGGGGAAATCCTGAGTGTGAGGGAGGGAAGATGGCAAGATCTCTCTCTCTCTCTTTCACACACACACACGCACAAACATATATGCATGCTGGCCCAACTCAGGGAACTGATGAAAGGTTTTTTGAAAGTTCAAAATAAAATGTTTTATTCAACTGGCGGTACAATCCTAAGAAAACTTTCCTTGGAGTAAGCCCCATTGAATAGACCTGAGTAGAATTCAGAGTAGATCTGATTAGGATTGCTCTCTTAGAGGAGAAAAGGTCAGGTGGAATCAGGTAGGATGTATGAGGTGAACCGATAATAAAACTGAAATAACTTTGTAATCACAGTAACTCTGGATAATTTGTTGCCAACAAGTAAGTGTTTCTGCTATTTAAAAAGGTCTTTTAAAACTTTGAGGAAAGAGGGTTTCTTTTCAGTTTTTGCTTAAACAGTCAAGCACAGGTTTCTGAGTTTCACTGACTCTTAAAGTCTAGAAGGCAGGACTATACTACCAAGTTTCCACAATCCTTCTATATACACAGACCAGAGATCACTTGCTTTTTAAGAGCTACCTCCCTTTTCACTGGGCAGGGTTTACTTCTCTTAACTAGAAGCAATTTCCCTTTTCAGCTTGAATGGGGATCCTCTCTAATCCTCTCACTCCTTTTGCCTCCTTCCCAGTCCACAGTCAGTGCTTAACTATCCCTTCAACTGTCAGTTCCCAACTGTCATTTCTTAATTGACTCTCTACACAAAATTCCATTTGAACAGCCTGTCACTCAAAGGTTCTCAGACTCGGGCATTAACTCACAGTCCAAAGGCAATGGCAAACCACTTCTGCTTCTCACTTGCCCTAAAAGCCCCCCCCACACACACTGGGGTCACCATAAGTTAGTTGCACCTCGATGGCACTTTACCCACAAACATGCTTTACTGAACTTGTAAAATGGTGAAAACCAGGGAGATTGTGAGAGTGGTGAAAACCAGGGAGGATTGTGAGGGTGGTGAAAACCAGGGAGGATTGTGAGGCACTCCAAAGGGATCTGTCAAGGATGGGTGAGTGGGCGTCAACGTGACAAATGGGGTTCAATGTGGCCAAGTGCAAAGTGATGCACATTGGAGCCAAAAATCCTAAATATAAATACACGTTGATGGGGTCTGAACTGGCAGAGACTGACTAAGAGAGAGATCTTGGAGTCATAGTAGATAACTCAATGAAAATGTCTAGACAGTGTGTAACTACAATAAAGAAGGCCAACGCTATGCTGGGGATTATTAGGAAGGGAATTGATAACAAATCAGCCAGTATCATCATGCCCCTGTATAAATCATTGGTGCGACCTCATTTGGAATACTGTGTACAGTTCTGGTCGCCAGTCGCCACATCTCAAAAAGGATATTATAGCAATGGAAAAAGTGCAGAGAAGGGTAACTAGAATGATAAAAGGATTGGAACACCTTCCCTATGAAGAAAGGTTAAAATGCTTGGGGCTCTTTAAGCTTGGAGAAACGACGGCTGAGGGGTGACATGATCGAGGTTTATAAGACTATGAATGGGATAGAGCAGGTTGAGAAAGAAGTACTTTTCTCCCTTTCTCACAATACAAGAACTCGTGGGCACTCCATGAAATTGCTGAGCAGTCAGGTTAGAACAGATAAAAGGAAGTACTTCTTCACCCAAAGAGTGATCAACATATGGAATTCACTGCCACAGGAGGTGGTGGCAGCTACAAGCATGGACAGTTTCAAGAGGGAATTAGATAAACAGATGGAGCAGAAGTACATCAGTGGCTATTAGCCACAGGGTATAGATGGGAATTCTAAGTCTGGGGCAGGTGATGCACTCTATTCTTGGTGCTGGAGGGGGCAGCAGTGGGAGGGCTTCTAGTGTCCTGGCCCCACTTCTGGACTTCCTGATGGCACCTGGTATATTTTGGCCGCTGTGTGACAGAGTGTTGGACTATATGGCCCATTGGCCTGATTCAACATTGGCTTCTCTTATGTTCTTATGTAATATATGGAACCCTTGCATTAGCCTTATAAACTGGCTTAGAGACAATAAACACAAACATTTAATGTTCTAAGTCACCTTGACACAGAGAGTACTACATCTTTTTGTGTTATACCTCTGAGGATGCCAGTCACAGCTACTGGCGAAACGTCAGGTCCTACAATGCCAAGACCATGGCCACACAACCTGGAAAATCTACAGCAACTACCATTTAATGTCTGCTTTAGAATTGTTGTTCTTTTCAGCAATCATATGTGAAAAGATGAAGAGTGGGAGAAAGGATCAGCGAGGCACATGATGCTGAATTGACATAAAAGATGTAAATTGCTGTTTGTAGCTAGTGAAAGAAAATGTGCCCTACGTATCAAACCTTACAAGGAAGATCTCTGGGTTAACTTCATCCAAAACACGTTTGACTCAGTTTCTTAGAGAGAAGAAAACACTAATATTAAAAAGAAACTGACACATACCATCTGGTGAAATATACTTTAGGTCAGAGTTCAAAGCTCACACCACCCCTCTTAGAACACAAATATGCAGATATCTATAAGCCAGTGTTAGTACTGAATACACTGAAGTAATATGAAAATTTATATTTTAATAGTACATTTGTCAGACCAGATTTAATTACCTTTTCTGTGTAAAATCTCTTTTTTAAAAGTCTTCTTTGAAAAAGGTATCATTTTCAACAATGATTAACATCATCCAACAAAACAGAGTTTCCATGAATATCTGAAAAACAAACAGTTAAAGTTTAGGTTAGTTATAATTTAATAGGAGTCAGGCAATAAACATTCTTATGGAAACAATTTTGTTAAAGTTTTTCACGGTTTACAAACATTCTGGGTATTTTCCTTGCTGAATGCAAGAGCCATTTTATAGCCCTGTTACTTTTTTTTTAAATTAAGGTAGCAAGTTTTTGCCCTGACCTGGATAGCCCAGGCTAGCCAGATCTTGTCAGATCTTGGAAGCTAAGCAGGGTCAGTCCTGGTGCCAAGGAATACTAGGGACACTATGCAGAGGCAGGTAATGGCAAAACATCTCTGAACTCCCTTGCTCTGAAAACCCTATGGTCGACATAAGTTGATTGCAACTTGATGACAAATAAATAAATAAAAAGGAAGCTTCTAGCACAACATCCAAAGCAAGATCACTAAAATATAGAGTGGCCACTAATTTCTTACACAATTTAGTAATTTTATTCCCATTCTGGAAAGGCCGTTTCACAGTGGAGATTTATTTTGCATACATACATCTATCTATCTATTTGAATTTAAAATATACTGGGTGAGATCTAAAGAAGGATGTGGAAGGAAAGTAGGTGCAAGTGCTGGTGTACAAGTGTTTGAACAAGGAGTTTGCACATAGAAAGTGCACATAGAAAGTAAGTACCATAGTAGTTTTTATGCTTCAGCAGCAGACTGGTCAATCTCTTGCACAAGCAGACTGTCATTTTATGATCTAGCTTTCTTGGGAAAACTTTAGTACAAGCTACGAAAGAGCTCTTCCATGAGAGGAAGGATGTTCCTCCACATACAGGAGGATACCCTTGGATTCGTCCCATTTTTTGGGGAAAAAACTATCCTATGCAGAGTGACTCTAGTGTCAGTATAAACAGTACAGATTTATAAAAATATGTATAAAAATGAGTTTCAGAGGGTATGTTAGTCTTCAGGAGAACAGTTAGATTCAAGTCCCATATCACCTCAGAGACCAACAAGATTTTAAGGGTATAAGTTTTCGAGAGTCAAAGCTCCCTTCATCAGACACCTTTGTCATAAAAATGAGGACAAACAAATCCATGCAACAGAAAGGTAACTAGCAAGGCTTCAGGGAACTGAGTAGCTGAATAAATTGAGGGCATGTTTATTTGCACTTTAGAAATATCTCCTTCCTGTTCCACATCATGAATTTATAAAGGATGTAATGTGACGTAAAAGACAACGCAAGAAGCAGCCTTAACTCAAGATATCCCCAATACTATCTTATTCACCATTACTTCAGTACAAAATTGACACATAAACAAAAGCTGTTAAATCAAATCAAATACTCATGCACAATATAACAACGTTTGAGTCCAGTGGCACCTTCAAGACCAACAAAGTTTAATTCTGGGCATAAGCTTTTGTGTGCATGTACACTTCTGCAGATACATTGAAACAGACTTCCTCAAGTCTATCTACATGTAGGTAGAGAGGGGGAGGTTATTTGCCAGGAAGATGCATAAGTAACTGAGCAATAAGTATAGCTAAGACTGGACTAAAGCAGTTAGTAAGAGCTGTGAATAGCAGCAAATTAGCATACAATTAAAAGAGTTAATGAACAGATGTGAGAACTAAGTTTGAGTCACGTGGCACCTTTAAAACCAATAAAAATTAATTCTGGGTATAAGCGAGAACTGAGTGACTTAGCGTTATAGTGAGATAAGAACCCAATATCTCTGCTAAATCCTGGGGATTCCACTGTCTAGAGGGTTGTAATAATTTGTAAATCAGCAATCTCCCATTCCAGTCTGTTTCTAAAATTCCTTTGCAATAAAACAACTACTTTTTAAAGGCTTGAGGAAGACTGTTTAAAAGTATCTGAAGAAGTGTGCATGCACACAAAAGCTTATACCTTAATTCTAAAATTCTAACCTTAAAGGTGCCACTGGACTCAAACTTTGTTCTATCGCTTCAGCCAACACATATGCCCACCTGAATCTTCATGCACAATACATCAAACAGACTGCTATACAAGTCAGATGAAGCACAAGTACCTCAACAGTTAAAATATGCATATTCCAATTGCAAGTATAATTTGATGGGATTCTAACAGTGCTATCCTAAACAGATTTGCACCCTTCTAAATCAACTGAAGTCAATGGGCTTAGAAAGGTGGACCTCTAGTTAGGGTAGCACTGTAAATATTTAAAGCTGACTTTATTAGAAGGGGAAAAACCTGTAATACTTAGGAAATTTGAAAGTATCACAGAGAAAAGCATTCAGGCCAGGAAGGTAGAATTCCCTTAAGTCCTAAAAACTCAAGACTTGGATGCACTAAACATTTCTTTCAAAACACTTAGGGACACAGTGCCCTCACTTAATTCTGAAGGTTGTTTACTATAGCAATCCCATTCTTATCTAAATTGAAGGCAAGTAATACATAATCATATCATGCACTGAAAATGGGGCACCATCAGTCTCAAAAATGAAGTAACAAGTAACGATTTTCTTCTTTAAAATTAAGCACACACATTCACACAGTTCACAGATAGTAATAAGCAAAAAAAAATCCATTATACTGTACAGAAATGTCATAAAGTAGATAATCTGGCTGCAGAGTATAGACCATTCCATTCTGGCGACAATTTAACATAAAGACTTTGTGTGTTCTAAATTTTGTTGTTGCATAATCCAGAGATTTTTAAGGCACATCTTTAAAGGCATAAATTTGCAGAAAGAATAATAATTTGTCTTGCATTCTGCAGAGTTTTAGAGAGTCATGTGAAGGCTGGACACAGTTTATTGTAAATATGATCTCTCTTTCCATCTTCCATAAAATTGCTGTTACCTGCTTCTTTACCTACACATTCTTCCAAACTACTTTAAAACCTAACCATTAAAAAGGGGAGAAGGGAAAAAGATGAACACAGGTAGCCAGTGCTCCAAAACGTTATCACATATAATCTTCTCTTGCACATGTGCTCCTTTTCTCTTTAGAACTCAGACAAATGCAAGAGTTGAAAAATTATCTAGTCGAAACAAGTCTCCCAAAACAGGATCCTGACTCCTCTCAAACACCTTCATCTTCCAAAGAAAGAGATCCTTCAACTTCTCTAGGCTGGTTACTCAGCTGCTGAGTGGATCATTATATAAAGTTCTTTGTAATGAATAATCAAAACCTTTCTTGTATGTTAAAACTGCTTCTTCTTCTTCTTGCATCCTCTATTATTAGCGCAAACCAGTGCAGCCCCATCATTTATGCTATTCTTAAGTTTTTGAAAACTGACAATGTATTCCACCTTTTCTCTAGCTTGAACAAAGCCAGTCCACTCCTCTGACCTCATATGCCTTATCATATCACTTCCTTGGAAACAATGCCGTTGCTCATACAACCCGAAGTGGCAAATATGATACCACTGCATCATATCTTTGGCTTGAGATCAGTTTGCTATCCATCGTAGTCCTTCCTTGGAAAGGTTATTGCTTAGATGATTTTTCTACCATCTGAAACTTGTGCATTTAGTTTTTCATCAAAACATAACATTTTATATTTTTCCTTGCTGAATGTTGTTCTTTTACAGCTGATTAGTTCTTTATTTTTATAGCTTATTTGCCATCCTTCCCAGGTTTGCATAATCTGTCTAATCACTCTTTCTAGTCATTCATGATGATACTGACCACCAATTGACTACCAGAGCCATGATCCCCTCCCAATCCTACTAGCTACATCAGGTAAAGCTCATAACAGAGGGGGGAAAAAGAGTAATCATGTTGCAACAAACTGAAATTTTCTTCTCATTTCTAAGACTGGCTATAACACATTACAAAAAAGAGAGATTTTACTCTAAATAATAAAATACGAGTTTTGGACACAACAGGGCACTCAAGAGTTCTCAGCTTAGAAAATTCACTGCAGTAGTTTAGTGCTTCATACTAAGACTAAATGGCTTGCATGAAGGGAAAAGCTACAACTGCCTCAAGCAATGGCAGTCGAGAGATTATTTCATTTTAACACATTTGCACAAAACCGTCAGCTTCTCAGATGAGACAAAGTTCTGAATTAATGAGCTACAAACTAACGGGTTTATCCTTAAAATGATTTCTCTTAAAAACAGCAGAACTTTGCAGTGTGACTGAGATTGCTGTTCACCTACACATCCTAAAGCATGGGTATAAATTAAGAACAGCTTTTATCACACTAAATATTTCTATTTGATTTGTTTGCACATGTAATAGGGAGGAAAGTTGTGTAAATATCATCTGGGGAAGATGCAATTCTTAAATGCACACTGTCATTTCAGAAGATGAGACTTTGGTTGTGGTATGACAGTGGTATAAACCTTTATCAACGCATCGCAGTCATGATCTACCCTGTCAGGACCAGAATGATTTCCCAGAATACTGCAGATTTTTGTTTACAACTGTTGAGAAGCTCAGTTTATTGAGTTGAGGTAATAATTCCTGGTATGCTCGAATTCAGTCATTCAGCCTTTTTAAAACAATATTAATTTTCATGGAGCATTACATATAACCAATGGAATAATTATTATTTTTACGCTTCAGTGAACTGCAGCAGGATCTCATGAGAGTTAACTATTTAATGAAGAGCTAGTCAAGCAATTTTTGTCTGTACAAATATCTATTTGAGTATCTGTGATGAAGAGGACAATCCCTTGAGGAAACATTGCAAATAATTAAAAAGCTTGTACCTTTCTAGAACATGAGTGATATAAGTTCCCTCCTCCCTCTGGCTGAGAAGGGGAAAAATGGGCAAATACACATTAATTTGCTCATTTAAAAAATTAAAAGCCCTGAAAATCACCAAATTCTATTCAGTTACTTTAGAGAATTCATTGTCTACTGGACAGACAGAACATAAACAGGCAAATATTTTGAATCACATAAACCCCCCAAACTGATATACAAGCTTAGTAAGGAAGTCCGATCCAACACCACAGTCCTAGGAGCTGATATTTCTGAATTGATGAACTATTTATTAAAATAGTTATACCATGCCTATCCTCTTGGCTCAAGGTGGCTAAAATAAATGTTAGCTTGCTTAACTAGAAGAATTAATTTTTCTTCCTTCTCACAGAATTATGATTGGGGTGATTATTTATTTATTCATACATTCAACCTGTAGACTGCCCTCCCCTGTGCACAGGGCTCAGGGTGGTAAACAAGAATTCCAACAGATACATTGACAATCAAATTTAAAAAAATTAAAACACTAAACAATACAAAGCTATTTCAGATAACACTTAAATAGGCCAATTTGTATCCTTACCCAGTGGGGAAGGAGAAGAAAAAGGAGGGGGCCAGGCTAGGTGGAGGCTATTGCTGTCCTCAACCATAGGCCTGGCAGACCATCTCTGTCTTACAGGCCCTGTGGAACTACATTAGGTCCCACAGGGCAGGGATGTCATTCAGCAGAGAGTCCCACCAAGTTGAAGGCCTTGGCTCTGTTTGAGGACAGGAATCACTGGTAGGTTCTTCTCACCAGAGCATAGTGCTCTTTGGGGGGAGGGGAGATACCAGGGGAGGTGGTCCCGTAGACATGTTGGTCCCAGATCATTTAGGGCCTTGAAGGCTAATATCAAAACCTTGAACCTGATTTGGTATTCAACCTGGAAGCAAGCACAGCTAGTGAACTACTGGTTAAATGTGGGCTGTCTGTGGTGTTCCAGTAAGAACCCACACCAGTGCCTTCTGGATCAGTCATAATTTCCAGGTCAGTCTCAAGGGTAGCCCTGTGCAGAGCAACTTACAGAAGTCCACCCTGGAGGTAACCATTGTGTGGATTACTGTGGCTAGGTGAGGGCGGTACAGGAAGAAGGCCAGTTGCTTGACTTGGTGTAACTGAAGAAACGCAAGTCTGGCAACATTTGTGATTTGTGAACTGTGTGCAATTCTGGTCACCATACCTCAGAAAAGATATTATAGCTCTGGAAAAAGTGCAGAAAAAGGCAACTAGAATGATAAAAGGGTTGGAACACTTTCCCTATGAAGAAAGGTTAAAGCACTTATGGCTCTTTAAGCTTGGAGAAACGATGACTGAGGGGGTGACATGATAGAGGTTTTCAAGATTATGCATGGGATAGAGCAGGTAGAGAACGAAGTAGTTTTCTCTCACACAATATAAGAACTCATGGCCACTCAATGAAATTGCTGAGCAGTCAGATTAGAATGGATAAGAGGAAGTACTTCTTCACCCAAAAAGTGATTAATACATGGAATTCACTGCCGCAGGAGGTGGTGGCAGCGGCTACAAGCAATTGGATAAACATATGGAGCAGAGGTCCATCAGTGCCTATTAGCCACAAGATATATACAGGAACTCTTGGTCTGGGCCAAGTGATGCTCTGTATTCTTGGTGCTTGGGAGGGCAACAGTGGGAGAACTTCTAGTGTCCTGGCCCCACTGGTGGACTTCCTGATGATCACTGTGTGACAGAATGTTGGACAGGATGAGCCATTGGCCTGATCCAACATTGGCATCTCCTATATTCTTATCTGGGCCTCCATCAATAAGAAGGCATCCAGAGGCACAGGTTCCTAACAGTCAGTGCCAGTGTTAGAGGCACACTGTCAAGAACTGGGAGTTGGTACCCCAACCCTGAGTCACCCCCACCCAGCCACAGAACCTCCGTCTTACATGGATTCAGTCTCAGCTGGATCTGTTTAAGCCAGCTCACCATAGCCCCCAGCTCCTCAACCAGATTTGCATCTGTCCATCAATGGACACAGCTGGATGTCATTTGCATACCAATGACAACCCAGCCCGAAACTCCACATTAGCTGGTTGAGGGGGCACATACAGATGTTGAACAACATTGGAAAGGATTGCCCGAGGGATCCCACACACCAAGGGGTATCGAGGTGGCACCTTGTCTCCTACTGCTACCCTCTGTCCCTGACTTTGGAGGAATGAAGTAAGCCACATCAAGGCTATATTGTGAAGTCCTACACTAGTGAGGCAGTGGGTCAACAGATTGTGGTTGACATGGTCAACCACACTGTCAAGTCAAGCAATAGCAGTAGCACTGACTTGCCTCAATCCAGCTGTCTGTGGAGATCATCTGTGAGGGTGACCAGCATTGTCTCTGCCCCATCACTGGAGCGGAAGCCAGACTGGAATGAATCTAAGCTTATGTGTTCTCCAGGAAATTCTGGAATTGCTCTGCCACCGCTCTCTCAATTACCGTGCCCAGAAACGAAAGGTTTGAGACTGGGCAGTAGTTG
Source organism: Gekko gecko (assembly GCA_029375565.1). Taxonomy (NCBI): domain Eukaryota; kingdom Metazoa; phylum Chordata; class Lepidosauria; order Squamata; family Gekkonidae; genus Gekko; species Gekko gecko. The sequence goes on from JAPDNY010000003.1 coordinate 49,597,858, forward strand.
GAAGGACAAGTAGGATCCAGAGATGGTTTCTTTAAGAGTGGTGTTAACACAACCTCTTTTAATTCCCCCGGATAGACTCCCAAAACTGAGGGACGGATTGATGATGTCCATTAGGGGGCTCCATATCCCTTCACCACTGGCTTTCACCAGCCATGATGGATACGGGTCCAAGAGGCAGGTGGCTGTCTTAACAGCACCTAGAATCCTGTCCATGTTGGCCTAGGAGAGTTAGCTGAAGTTGTCAAGTACTGAATCCAAAGACAGCCAAGGGGCCTCCAGTTCACGTACTGTATCAATATTGGCAGGCAGGTTGTGATGGAGTGACAAGACTTTATCCACAAAAAAGCTTGCACAAAAACCTCACAACTAATGGCTGAATTCTTTACATTTTGGGTTCTCGCTGTAAGAGAAGTTAAAGATCTAATTATCTTAAATAATTGTGCCAGTCGACAGCTAACAGATGTGATGGAGACTGTATAAAACTCCCTTTTAGCAGCCTTCACCACTATCTCATAGGATTTTATAAATGTCTTATTGGATGTTCTTGCAGCTTCATCCCGAGACCACCAACACACTCGCTCTAGTTGTCTAGGCTTCTGCTTCATTTCCCTAAGCTCCATGGCATACCGGGGACTAATTTGGGGTGGGGTGAAGAGGATGTTTGGGAGCAATTTCATCGATGGCTTCAGAAAGGCAGGCATTTCAGTCCTCTATCAGAACATCTAATGAATTGGCAGGGGCATCGGATCCCACAAAGCCTTCTGAATCCCGCAGAGCCTTCTGGAACCCATTTTTGAAAATTTCCTGTATACAGTGTTTAGTACCTGGAGCAGAATAATCAGGTAACTGTACCTCGCTTATTTTCCCATCCACCATTCACAAATAATTTCCAGATTTTAAGGTGATATGTATGACTACTGTATATATGTGTTGTATTATATGAGTATTTCCTCTCTTCAGTGGATTCCGGTCAGTTCCCTTTATCTTTTCTCACCAACTGCTTGACACTAATACTCGTGACTTGCAATTTTTAAAAATGGAGGGAATCATGACAATTCATATTTAGAGCCTGGCATTATTTTCCTGCAATCACAAGAAAAAAACCCAACGTCCCCTAGATTCCCTCCAATATCTTGAACATGCGAAAAAGGGGGAATCATATTGACATTTGCATATCTGTTCTAAATCACTAAATAATGAGTTATAAGGCAGCAACAGACAAATCTATTCAGCCTACAGACTTCAGAGTTAGTCATTCACACATCAAAACATCCATGTGAAGAATTTCTCTGCAAAGCTATAGCCCAACACCATATTGCAGGAATACAATGAGACAACTGTATGTTCTCGTCTTTCAAGAACACCTTTAAATGTAGCTTTTTGCAGGCTGATAGACCACACGACAGGGACTCTGTTGTGCTAGCCTGCAATTAGTGGATTTTCAGGCCAACTGTCACGGGATTGCATGTCATAATAACCTAAGGGCCATGGGAGAGAATGATAAATGAAAAGGTTTAAATAAGTTTAAGGCACACCCATGCCTCATTCCCAACAGCAAGAGGAGATCACTTCACCTGTCACTTGCATCCTCTAGGCAAGACTCAGTTGGTAATAAATTATTGGTCTTCTGGGCACAGATAATAGGGACTGGTTCAAAGAACATGCTCTATTGAAAAAGCTTAATCAGTTTAATCCTTGCCCAGCTGCACAGGCTATATCACTGATTATGCCATTTGGGAGAAAAAGGGAAATTCTCCCCTCAAGACAAATTAGCCAGCTCTTATACCCGCATTAATGTGCCCATTTTCTTTTGTGAACCATATGGATATCATTCAGTTACCTTCACCAGATGGAGCACTGACAGGGCCCAAGTGTTGCAATTGGTGTGTGGTTGGTTGATCTTGGCATATCATGCAAGAAGTGTGGTAAAAAACAACAACACTCCTTTGCCTTAAGAATAATCATAGCTTCCAGAATGGAATTCCATTACATTATAACACTATTTAAAAAGAGAGATTTAGTTGAGCTAAGTAGAAATACTTTCAACGCTGTCTGAATGCAGTAATTATTAAAACAGAACAGAAACGCAATTAAGGAATGGATAGGTCAATAACCAGTTAGTACAATAGAAATCACTAGAACTGCATAACACTTGTCTAAGTGCTTGCTGAACTGTCCATTAATGTGAATTAAAGATTTAACATAAATAATAAAGTCAACATAATCTGAACAACTGAAAACACTTAAAGCAAAAATATATAAAAGTTCACCCTTTAATATTTCTTGATATTTTTGAATGCATACAGGTTGTAAGGACCAGTTCTGCTACCCCATACACTTAAGGCTGGATCTTGTATTAAATGCTAAAAAAGACTATGCATCTTGATTTCTTCCAATATACCATTATGGCATGCAATCTTAGCTATTGAGAGGGTTGAGAAGACCTAAAAACAATATTATTTGACTATATCCAAGTTTTGTCAAGTGTTTTAGCAAGTCTAGAAAATATGCATGCATTTGAAAGTCACCAGCAGCTTTACTGTGTCAAGCTATCACTTGGCATGATCTAGAAATGCTTGCCCTCATAATTTTAAGAGCATTCTTTGCTCAAAGGCAAATAGTGATTCTCCTACATGGATGTCTTATTGTATATTTATATGGACTACACATACAGCCTGTGCACTTGGCCACATAACCAACTACATTCTTTGCATAAAGTATTTGAACAATTTTTCTAAATTGCCAGTTAGTTTCAGCATAGTTCAGCAAAAGATACTACTTCCTTCTGCATCACTCAAGCTTTGTTCAAGACCATTTCCCCTAAACATGAGGGGCTGGCTCCGAAGGTGCTATTTCACCAGTAGTTAGCGGCCATTATATAAGCAGAATGGCACCTTCATGATTAGAGAAAGGGAGGGAGATTTTTGATAATCCCTTCCCACTGCAGACCCCCATTTTGCCCTCCATGTTGCACCTGATCACCAGGAACAGAATGCTGGGGCAGGCAACAGTAGGGTACAACAGAAGAGGGGAGGTAGGGATCTCTCACTTCACTAGCTTCAGGCCTCTGGGAGCCTTTTGGGTCCTACACAATCTTAAGTATTATGAGGAAGCTAGAAATAATTCATATTTTTATACGTTCATTTTTCTTTATGCTAAAATGCAAACTGATCCCACTAAATTTGATTACTACATATCCTATTGGTTACCTTGGTATTCCATCTGTGTTATTCTTACTTAAGCACTACACTTTTATTAAACGAAGAACTTTTAACCAATATTTGAGTGGATAATTGACCATTCTCTTTTAGAGTAAATGTTCAACTGCAGCTGAAATACACTGATAAGAACAGGCAGTATACTTGATCTTAGCCAAAAAGCCGAGAAGCACCCTTGGACTACACAATTCTGAAAACACCCTTGCCCTAATGATGATGACACATAGGTTAACTACTTGAATTAGAAACATAGAATACTGGCATTTTTTGCGCACCAGTTTGAGGTGAAAATAACAAAGGTAATTAACTCCATTTTTAAAAATATATATATATCTTTGTACTACTGAGCATTTGTTTGGTCATATCTCTCCTTTTGGCACATCTCAATTAACCCATTTCTAAAAAAGTTCAAGATTTGACAGTTCAGTAGGAAAAATTTTATGAGCTGGATTTGCCAATGCAACACAATACAATACTCTTCCAATGGACAGACAGGAACATTTCAGAGGCAAGAGATGTGTCATCAATGAAAAACAAAATTAAATATTGTTTGCATCATACAATGTACCTCTTGACTGTGAAATGGTCTGTAATATTTAAGGTATCAAGAAATTTTGTTCCCTCTGTGACAGGTAAGATTAGGCTGCAATTCCGTGCCAGTGTGACAGACCTGTTAGTATCATCAGGTACTGTAGTCACTGTTCTGAACCATAGACAGAGTAGTTGTGCCAGCCTACAGAAAAACCACTCATGGGATGTATTTTGTACTGGAATACTATAGAATGGATGCCCTGTGGGGAAATTTATAGCTGCCCACCTAAAGCACTTCAGCACCCATCACATAAACCTGCATTTGGCTGTAAATCATTTTGATACAATGACATACTTTTCCTAGAAAAAACTTGCCAACAATATCAGTAGCTGGACCCTCTGATGCTATTTTTGAGGTTTACCACTTGAGCTGAAAATGCTGAACCCATTCTTCTTCCTCAGCTATAAACAGGGGTTCATATTTATGTTCTTTGCAGCTTTTACATAGACCTTTTAGGCGTAGCATAAATAAGCATGACCAATGGCAAGACAATTTGCTTACCACAAAGCATTATTTCAACAGCATGCGAATGTACCAAGCCCTATTGTACTATATGATGAACTAAACTGTTCACATATAGTTGCTGTAGATTTTCCGGGTTGCGTGGCCATGATCTTAGCATTGTAGGACCTGACGTTTCACCAGTATCTGTAACTGGCATCCTCAGAGGTATAACACAGAAAGATGGAGTGCTTTCTGTGCCAAGGTGAGAAGAAAAATGGTAGGCAGGTAATTTATATCTACCCCGGAAGGTGGGGTAGGGCTGAGTCATTATCTTGTAGGAGTTCTACAAAGGGTCTTGTAGACGGGGGACATTTAAATTTCTTAGGGGGCACTGACTAATCAAAGGAATACCTGGCTCCTTCCCTGCACCTGCTGGCTCTTGGGGGCCCCCTTCTTGCTGTGTCTCACCTTGACACAGAGAGTACTCCATCTTTCCGTGTTATACCTCTGAGGATGCCAGTCACAGCTACTGGCGAAATGACAGGTCCTATAATGCCAAGACCACGGCCATACAACCTGGAAAATCTACAGCAACTAATGAACTCTGGCCGTGAAATCCTTCGACAACATATTGTTCACATATAATTTGCACAATCAGTAACACATGCCATCATTTACAACTTGCATGGATGGACTGGATGCCAAGGTGTGCTTGGCAGACATTCTACACTTCTTTTATAATAATGCTATTTACTGCATAGCTCTAGATGTGGCAGTTCTAAAGAAATGATTCATGTTCTCTCTTAATGAGAAAATATGTCTTATGTCCCTACCCTCACCATCTCTACCAGCATCGAGCAAAAGGAAGAAGATTCCTTTCCCAGTAGCTTCTGTTGACAGAGGAGGGATTTTAATGACTCCCCCTTCTTGCTGCAGACCGCCAACCAGGCCCGTAGTTACAATGGGGCATCTCAGGGCTAGGCCCCCTGACTTACTGACAAGGCCCCCTGACTTCCCATCCATCCCAGGGTCCCTGAGCGGTGGCAGGTGCAGGGAAGGAGCCAGGTATTCCTTTGATTAGCCAGTGGCTCCTAAGAAATTTAAATGCCCCCAACTTAAAAAATGCTGGCTATAGGCCTGCCGCCAACTCACCCAAGAACAGCAATTGGTAGGGGGGAGAGGATGTGGGGCTACAGTAGGAGGCTGAGGAAAGGAAGTTGTGCTCTGCTGATGACTCCGCTCTGGAGGGAAGACAGTTTAAGCAACTGGCTCATTCTCCTGTTTCCCTTTTTGAGCAATGAGGAAGTCCTTCTTGGCCTGTGGTTGACTTGCTTTTCTCTAACAACAGCCCCTTCCCTTTAGTATCACAAAGCGAGGAGTTTTGTAAGTAGTTTGATATGGCAGTGGCATCACATGTTCAAAGGAAATAAGAAAAAACATGAATGGGCTAGCACAAACTATGGGGGGGGGGGAGAGAGAGAGAGAGAGAGAGAGAGAGAGAGAGAGAGAGAGAGAGAGAGAGAGAGAGAGAGAGAGAGAGAGAGAGAGAGAGAGAGAGAATGAATATGTATGGGGAATATTTATGAACTCCCTGACTTGTATGTAGGGATGCCAGCCTCCAGTGCAGGGATCCCAGCCTCCGTTAATTCTTCCCTCCCAGGCTGCCATTTCCTCCAGGAGAAGCAATTCCTATCATCTGCTGATCAGTTGTAATTATGGAAGAACTCCTAGCTCCACCTGGAGGTTGGCAACCCTAGTCAAATTAGACTCGCTCACAACTTTAATACTAGTAGCTCTTTTGACTCATAAGGTAGAATTTTCCTCTCTATATTATGCAGCTTAGAGTAAAGACTGGTGCTGGGCAGAGATTCAGAACAAACAAAAGGAAATACTTCTTTACACAATGCATGATTAAAATGTGAAACAGCTTACCAGAGGCTACAATGATGACCACAGGCATAGACAACTTTAAAAGGAGATTAAATTCATGGAGGACAGGTCTATCAGTGGCTGTTAGTCATAGTGGTAGTAAACCTTTGAATACCTGTGCCAAGAGGCAACGTAAGGGAAAGGCCTTGGTCTCTATGCCCTGTTGTTGGCCCTCCAGTGTAACTGTTTGGCCACTTGAGTTGAATGCTGAACAAGTGAGCAGTGACTCACAAAAGCTCATACCCTACCACAAATTTTGTGATTCTTTAATGTGCTACTAGACTTTTACTCTTTTCTACTGTTTGGCCACTGTGTGAGACGGAATTATGGACTAGATGGACCACTAGTCTGACCCAGCAAGGCTCTTATGTTCACCTCTGCCAATGGAGAGGTGGGTGATTTTTGCCAATTTGCCCCCACCCATAGCAGACTCAGACATTACACCTAATGCTTTTTCTTGAACCTGGAAGCAGCATTTTGGGGGGAAAGACGGACTGTAGCAGGAGAGGGAAGGTGGCAGTTTTGATCCAGAAACTCTGCTTGCAGTATTGCTGAATCAACCCATATATATTCCTTAAGATCAAAGATGTCTGTGTAACCCAAATAGATTCTAGACCTCAGATTAAGCTTTCGAATGTATCATATGAATGTCATGGGGGCTATTGTACTAGGTGGCATTACATGACTGATTACCTTATTTGCAAAAATAATGGCATACCTCATTGCCTTCAAAATTATGAAAGCAAACTACATCAAAAAAGATACAAAGTTGGTAAGATGCATACCAATATAATAGAAATATTCATAAGTCCCTGTCTCCTCTTCTTCTCTTTCTCATTTTTATACACTTATAAGAATTCATCAATTTGCCAAAAGTGAAACCATTTGGGGGCATTTCTAATTCTACACATCTCTGGACTATTCAGGGCTTAATAACCATAAATGAATGCATTGTGTTCTGTTTACATTACAAATATGTAAATTTCTTCTCAAACGGCTGATTAACTTTGTGGATTTATTCAAAAACTTCTCCATAAGTCTGAATTAATATGAGGACATCATACTGCCTTTTCTATACTGGATATCTACCATGCAATAATGACTATAAAATTACAACTGACTGACAACATTTAAGTTGCATTCATAGTGATTGAAAAAGCCTAATTGCAGGCAACAGTATTATGAAATTACTAGGAATAAGGCCTGTTGTGGAAATAAATATAACAGGCTCTAGAAAGAGGCTCTGGGCACATGCCCTGGCCTTGGGCATTCAGTGTCAATTTGCTGCGGTGACCTCAGCAGGGTATAATGACACAGAGTCCACCGTTTTCTCCAGGAGAACTGATTTCTGTCATCTGGAGAGCAGTTGTAATTCTGAGTGATCTCCAGCTCTCACCTGGAGACTGGCAACAATGGTTTCCCAGGAGGAAATGGCTGGTTTGGAGGGTGGAGTTTATGACATTGTACCTGTCTGAGTTCCCACTCTTCCTCAAACCCCACCGTCTCCAGGGTCCACCCCTCAAATCTCCAGGAATTTCTCAGCCTGGAGTTGGCAACCCTATCTCCTTCCCAGCCAACCATCAACCTACTGTTATCTGCCCCTCTGACTTCAGGTTTCCATCTCCTCTCCCTCCTTGCAGCCTCTGCCTAGGAAAGGTAGAGACTTCCTCCACAGTGGGGACCAAAGCAGCTTACATCATTCTCATCTCCCCTTTTGATCTGCACAACAACCCTGTGAGGTATGTTAGGCTGAAAGTCTGTGACTGGTCCAAAATCACCCACTCAGCTTCCACAGCATGAATCTGGGTCTGGCAGACCCTGCTCAGAAGTGCTGACTGCTATGCCACACTGGCTGTCCGGGGGGGGGGGGCTGCTGCTGGTGAACAGGAGCAAGCAGCCATGCCTAGTTAAGTCATGTCAGTCAGGTGTCATCAAGTCACCCAGAGGGTGCTGCTAGACCTAGGGTAGCCAATCTTCCAGGTGGAGCTCGAAGATCACCTGGTATCACAACTAAACTCCAAACAACCGATCTCTCTCTCCCCCTGGAGACAACAACTGCTTGGAAGGGTGGACTCTAGCATTCTATTCAGCTGCGGCCTCTCCCCTCTCCAAACTCTGGCTTCCATAGACTCCAAAAATTTCCCAACCTGGAGCTGGCAACCCTAGTAAGGTCAGGACTGCCCCCACTGAGCCCCACAAAGGCCAAAGTAGGCTTGGATAGGGCCTCCTACCCTTGCCTTTTCACTGACAGAACCAAGCTTGGTTGCCTAGCAATAACCACTGAGGGGAAAGTTAGTCCCACAGCAGAAGGAGAAGAGAATGGTTTGATGGCCAGTGGCTGACCTCAGTAGCCAACCAGCTGTGGAGGAGCCAAGAAGGAGAAGTGGAAGAAGAAGAAGCCTCTTCCTGAGCAGGGAACATCCATTTCAGTAGCCAGCCAGACTTGGAGAAGTGAAACAGTGGCAATAGAAGTGTCTTTGTCAGGAGAGACAGCCATTTTTGCAGTTTATTCAGACAGGGAAGAGTGGCCAAGCTGGCAGTGGGCGGGCGGGGGAGAACAGTGGCAGTAGAACCATCTTCATCAGGAGAGACAACCATTTTGGCAGTTTATTCAGACAGCGTAGAGTGGCCAAGCCGGCAGTGAGCGGCGGGGGGAGGAAACAGTGGCAGTAGAAGCATCTTCATCAGGAGAGACAACCATTTTGGCAGTTTATTCAGACAGGGAAGAGTGGCCAAGCCGGCACTGGGTAGGGAAGAGGAGCAGACCCAATACCCAGACAATGGCACGCGAGTACTCTTGAGTGGCAGTTGATAGGCCAATGGCTGATGGAGCACACAGCACAGCCAGGGGGAGAGCTGGAAATTTCCAATATGCTAGAGCTTTTATATATATAGAATTACATATTAAAATTGCCTCTTCATATAGCAGATCAAAAAGCTCTGAAGTAAAAGGCAAATTTACATAATCTTAAATAGATCCAGTCTACAATGTTGTAGCTGATATGGTTGATGGAACTGTCCATAATATAATTAAATGTATTCCCTCTAAATAAAAAAAATGCCAAAGTCAAAGCTGCTCCTCGTGTTAACATTAGTTTGGATTATTAAACTATAAAACTGAAACAGTACTGACCCTAAATTTTGTCAGCCCTCTACCCCCCCAATAATCCCTCCCCCAAATACATATATGTGCTCTCTAATACATTCATATACACATATACATGTCAATCACACTTGTACTGAAGGTGGGTAAGTGAAGCAACTGCAGTTACAGTGCCTAGCTAGCCAGGTACCCTTTGCTTTCCTGCCTTCCTTTGATAGTGACAGTTATGGCAGTAACAGCAGTGGGCCTACACAGTGATGTTGGGGCATGGGCCAGAACCACCCATGTTGCTATTCCCTAAATTCAGCTATGAATCTATAGTCTCCCAAGCTAAATTTGTGTGGGGATTTTTCATGGTAGGCTCAAAATCCTTAGAAACTCCATCTCTACTACTGTTGGTTACTGCAATGCCATGCTGGCCTCCCAGAAAACAGCTGGTAGTTCATTATATCATGAGTTAAAAAGGCTACCTACACTACCATGCTATACCTTCATGGCTCCCTATTGGATTCCCTACTGTGCAGCCACAGTAGAGAACCTCACCGTGTTATAACTCTGTGAAGTCCCTCTTCTGCCCTTGTGTACAATTTGATAATGCATGCAAAGCCGAGCATTTTTAATGCTTCAGTGGCATATGCTGGCAGCTGACTGTGCCACCCTCTGATGATTGCTCTGAGCTGAAATATCTGTAATTATCTCTTAGGACAACCTGACTGTAAGATAGGTTACCAAGAAAAATACAAAATTGTAGAAATAGCCCACAGAAACATTCTAAGTCAAAAGCTGATAGTAAGAATTACTGCCTATTCTGGAATTCTTTAGCTGGACAACATGCTATGTTGGCTTTAGCTCTTCCTGTCTTTCACGGGGTGTCCATGCCACCCATGCCATATGATAGCTCTGACAGTGGGCCTTTGTCAATATGCCATGGCACAAATAAAGATGCAAGAACTGGCAGGTGGTGCACTCTGCAAGGTATGGGGCCCCATCTATAAAATTCGTGGTTCCTGTCCTTCAGTGGATCATAAGCTGTCAACATTTGGAAGGTAAACCATGAAATTTTACTTAAGCACTCACACTAGTATGTAATTAGTTGATAAAAATTCTGCTTCCAAGGCAGCAGATCAAGAGAAAATAGGGACAGCAAACATAAGCTAAGCACCAGGAGGTACACCATAGTGCATAATGTGCCAAGGGTCAGTGCACTGGAGGAATCCTCTCCATTCCTGAATGACAACACCATGCTGGTGATCCTTCCTGCTTGAAGACAAGTAGAGGCATGATACCACTATCATTCTCGATACATAAGCAAAAGGAGCAGGTCCTGCCCCACCCAAAAGATAGCCAGCGAAAATGACAGCAATAGATGGATGAGCAACCCATCAAGCAGGGCTCCACAACCTATCATGGTTCATACCTTGTGAAATGAAGACCAATGCTCTAACAATGGGTCACAGAACATATACAAGAAAGCATTTAGACATGTGCTCCTCGACCTTCCTTTCAGGAGTAGTACAGTCCCACAAAGGTTATATCATGTGTTTTCTCTACACAAGCAGATTAGCTCTTAGTTTCTTTATAATAATTGTGCAATTTGCAGCATTACTTACTTCTAAACGCCTGCAATATACACTAACAAATCTTCAGTGGCTCAATAGATATAGCAGCATTTTCAAGTTACCATTTAATTCCCATTAACTTGTCTCATTTTAGTCTGTGAATGAATGGTTTTTATAGATTACATGGGATTTGCTTCTTTTCTATATTTAACCAGATTAAAAATTTGCTGTGTCCTGACCATTAAAATTGAAAAAGGAAAATGTTTTCTAAAATGGAGTTTTCACGCTAAAAACAAAATATTGGGCGTTTCAGGAGAGACATTCCAAGGGCTCCATATCTAAGATATCACCCTTCAAAAGCTGTGGAGACACCCCCCCCAAGAAAATGAGCAGATCACATGATACTCAGTAAAAAATGGTACCACTAAGTCTAGTTACAGGAAAAAACCTCTGCTAAGAAGGAACATATTCAGTTGGGAAAGCAGAAGAAGGGTTGGCAGTTTCTTAACAAATAGAAAATTAATGGCAGTAAGGCAAAGAAGACCATTCAGTTTGTTAGTGTCCACTGCCATGCAAACAGTAACAAGGTTAAAAAGAGAATCTTGCTTTTGCTGGTTCTGAAAAATAGTCACTCACAGCATAGCTATTACAAAATGATGTTGCAACTCTAAGTAACTACAACTTAACAAGTAACTAATGGCTAGCATCTAAAAGGTCCCTGAAAGTAAAAGTGCTGTTCCACACCCTCATTTGCCTGCTTGCCAGCACTCCTGTGCTTCCAGCACAAACCTAGCTCACAGGAGCAAAACCCTCCCTACTTTCATCCACAGAGAACTTGCAGGATGGGCAGTTTCTTTCTTATACCCTAGGCCTTTTAAAAAAGAAAAGTAAGAAATCCATCCTCCTTTACTCCCTTTATTTAAATTCCCCATGGAAGAACATTATGACTCCTAAAGCCAGTTTGGTGTAGTGGTTAAGTGCGCGGACTCTTATCTGGGAGAACCGGGTTTGATTCCCCACTCCTCTGCTTGCACCTGCTGATGTGACCTTGGGTCAGTCGCAAGCTCTGGCACAGCTGTTCTCTCAAGGACAGTTTCTGTCAGAAGTTCTCTCAGCCCCACCTACCTCACAGGGTGTCTGTTGTGGGGAGGGGAAGGGAATTTGTAAGCTGCTCTGAGACGCCTTTGGGCAGTGAAGGGCGGGGTATAAATCCAAACTCTTCTTCTCTAAATAGGTATGCCAATCCTCAGGTGGGGGCGGGGATCCCATGATTTTTTCGGCTCCCTCCAGACACTGGCCAGCAGGCTGGCAGGGGAAGCCTCGCCCCCAACAGTCCATGGCCCTGCTTGAAAAGAGTGAGGGCGCTCTTTTCAAGTGAGGGCCACCTGCGCCTGCCCTGCAAATGCTGAATTTGCAGCTCATAGGGCAAGCATACGTGGCAACACTCTTTTCAGGCAGGGCAAGCACACGTGGCACCTTCTTTCCCCCCAACCAAAGGTTCCCTTTAAATGGGTGGGGGAAAGTGGAGGATGTATGTGCATGGTGCTCTGTCCCTGATGTGATTACATCACTCTATGTGATGTCATCACATTGGAGCTAGCCCCTCCTGGCACGCCCTCCAAATCCACCCACTGGGGAAAAGATTTGACTTGGCAACCCTACTCCTCAAGTAGTCTTTTGAGGCACCACTTCAAGTGCCCCCAGCTTCTCATATTAGGTGGGTGACAACTTGTCATAGCCCAGGGCACTCTACCCCAGGAGAGAAAAGTGTAACACAGGCACAGCACAAAGAGCAGCTGCAGAGATGATGGAAAGAGCAGCCAGCAGGAAGGCCAACCTGCACTAGCTACCTATGGAACAAAGACCTCCTTCTGGGCTAAAGGTCTACTTGAGATGAAGGACCTGCTCAGGAGTAGGTGTGGGTGGTGGTGGTAGAAACTGGGAGCAGCCAAAGGAAGAAGAATCAAAGACCACAGCTGGAAGGAGGGAGGAAGCTGGATGTCAGCTGGGAAGGAACTTAGGTTGGAGACTCTGCATGCTAATGAGTACCAAATCTCCTGAAGACTCAGAAGGCAACATCCCCGGGCCCAGAGGGAAGCCAGGAGGAGCTTTTCCCACCTGACCCAGGCAGAATGGCTGTCCCTTGACTTAACCCTGCAGAAAGGGCGCAGTGGTCAGGATAGGAGCTTAATGAGCTGGCAGAAGGACTTAGGCTGGGAAACAGCCCCAGCACCTCAGTTTGAACAGGTGGAGATGATGAGAGGTGAAATGGCCAGGCTACAGGGTGGCCATTAATCACTGGAACTAGCACTGTAAAGGAGCCAAGCAATTAAAGTGCAACCATTACGTGCGTTGACTAGGCTTTGGCATTGTAGCGGGGGGGAGAATGGAATTCCCGTGGGAGAGGAGAATAAGGCCCCTTGGCTCTGGGATGTTGAAACATCCCAAAACAGGGCCTACTTAGATGTGGTACCAAAGCTATGGACCTTTCTCCCTAGTGATATACATCTCTCCCATTCTGTCACTATCTTCTGCTGGTGGATGAAGCCTTTTTTTTTTTTACTAGCATTCTCTCAAGGATACATCCTTTTTGCTCTATGTTTTAATCAGGGCTCTTTTTGTAGCAGGAACTCCTTTGCATATTAGGCAACACACCCCTAATGTAGCCAATCCTCCAAGAGCGTACAGTAGCCCTGTAAGAAGAGCTCTGTAAACTCTTGGAGGATTGGCTACATCAGGGGTGTGTGGCCTAATATGCAAAGGAGTTCCTGCTACAAAAAGAGCCCTGGTTTTATTATTGTATGTGCTTTTAATCTATATCTTAGTTTGTTTTGTTTTATGATGTGTTTGCAGTGTTTTGCTTTAATAGTTAGTCACCTTGGTGGCCCTGATTGGGCAGAAAGGCAGAATACCAATTATGTAAATAAGTAAGAGTTTTGGGGCTGGACACTGACCAATTCTTGGTGATTGATCAAGAATTGATGAAGTAATTTCAACTATAAAAAGTAAATGTCTGTTTTAAAAAGCTATGTTAAGTAGACAGCTATCCAATTTTATTTTTATTGATGAAGTAATTTCAACTATAAAAAAATAAAAATCTGTTTTAAAAAGCTATGTTAAGTAGGTAAAGGTAAAGGTTCTCTTGCTCAAAAGCCAGTTGAATCCGACTCTAGGGTTGCGGTGCTAATCTCTGTTTCAAAGCCGAAGAGCCAGTGCTGTCCAGAGATGTTTCCGTGGTCATGTGGCCAGCATGACTAAACACCAAGGTGCACGGAACGCTGTTACCTTCCCACTAAAGTGGTACCTATTTATCTACTTGCAATTTCTTGCTTTCGAACTGCTAGGTTGGCAGGAGCTGGAACTAGAGACAGGAGCTCACTCCGTCATGTGGCACTCGGGTCTTGAACTGCTGAACTACTGACCTTCCACAGCCTGCAGTTCAGCATCTTAACCACTTGATCCACTGCAGCTCCTTAAATAGACAGCTATCCAGTTTTTTAAGCATCATCACCTTCTCTTGCTGGAGCTTTCCATAGCAGAGACCCAAAGCATGTAAACAGCATACTCCCTGGTCATGCATAGAGTCTCAGGCAGCGTGCAGTGCTGTCAGTAACTGATGGTTACTGTTTGTAGATGTCCTGAGAGAAGCGCTACTATGTTGTTAATTTTTCCTCCAATGGTTTCAGGGATTTCTGTGCAAGCAGCCTTCACTACTGATGCTACTAAAAAAAATCCTAAATGAAATAAAAGTAGTAAGCTGCCACCTACACAGTGAAATGCCCAACAACCTTTTAATAGTAGGTGGTCATTTGACATTATTTGACAGGCAAACTGGCCAACATGCTACCTAGTCCCACTGAACTTTTTGCAACGGGAGATGGAAGCAGCTAGGCACTCCTGTTACTTCTTGCAAAAGCCCAGCATAAAGGAGATAATCCACTACTCCTTTAAATTTAGAATTTAATGCAAACATACCATCAGCAGAATGTGATTCAAGATAGTGAGCATGGAATGATATGTAGCTAATGTATACTAGGATTCCATACCTTTAGAAGCATAGGCTGCTATTTTCTAGTTAACAACCCTGAATAAGAAAGACCTTAGGTATAATCACAGGCATCTTGGGTTATATAAACAAACCCTGAGTTACCTTCTTAGTGCACACAATGAGCTGTTCCATGTCTCTTAAATGCTGACACATGGAACACAGTGTAACATCTTCCCTTCTGTCTTCAAGAGTTTTTTTTTTAATGCCAATAGAATGTCAGATATACATAGGGAATTTTTTTAGAGGTTTTTCCCCCTAAAGACACACAAAATATATTGCCCTCGAAAAGAAGAACTGCTTTGATATTTTTGGACATTCAAGAAAGTTTAAATTCTTTTTGCAGACATTTCTTTCTAGCTTAATAAAAAATGCCATTATGCTTCTTGAGAAAAGCACTGCCAAACCTATCCCAGCTTTGATTTGAAGCAAGAAGAGTGATTGGATTGCCATACAGTAAGAGAACAACTAACCACTAATAATGTAGACCAAGTTTGCTCGGCACTTTAAGTGTAACGATTAGCGAATATGTATCAGTCTTATATACACCAGAAACAGTAGACACAGGTCCCACTGGGCAATCCCATTTCCCCCATGTTTTCCTCACAGCTGCCACCAACCCTCCTTCCTGCATCACTGCTCCTGGATGCCTTACCAGGATTGTTACCCTCTACGCACTGGCTTTTACTTCCTTTCCTGCTCTAGACTGCACTTTGCTTCCCTCCACCCTTGCCTGCGCACTCCTCCTCTCAGCCCTGCCAATGCAGCAAAGGAAAGACCTAATGAGTGTGTAGAGATAACCCAAAGCCAGGCCAGAACTGGGAGGAAGAAGTGGGGGCCAGAGACACAAAGAGTCAGCTCTGGACACCATGTTTTCATGCAACCTAAAACTGCCCGGGGGAGGGTGCCTTTTTGTAGTGTTTGCACCCATGCAGCCTTCATTCTTAGGTTTCTGGGCACTGTGTCCTTATATTAGTTCTTTTAAAAAGATTTCCCTGCACACCTGAGGGTGGTACTGAATTTGCAGAATTTTATACCATAGCTCTGAGTGTCCCTGTTGCTCAAAGCTACCTATGCCATAGGGGGCTAGCCTTTGGCTGTAAGATACAGGGGTACAAAATACTTCTAATTTAGCAAAATCTTGACTGTTTTTATCTTGTACCCATGTGCAGTGCAGTTTACAGATTGACATATGCAAATGATGTAGGTCCTTGCCTCAAACAATGTGAATACTAAATAAAGAGGATTCAAGGATAACACAGTTAAAAGGTTTTTGGGGGGTCTTGGTTGGGGACAAGGACTAAGCGCTAAAGCCAAAAAATTTGTGGGAAAAGATGCATTTTGAAAGCCTTTTAAAGGAGGGGGCAGAGAGGTGTCATCACTGTGATGCTCTGGAACAAAGTTTCAGCAATAAAAACTAGGAAGTAAAATCATTTAAGAGAGCTAGAGATGTTATGGCAACCAACAATGGTAGAGCTGAGAAGTGAGGATGATCGGATATATCGGGACATATCCACTAACACCCCTGTAACATATTCAACCCTCCATGACGACGCTAGCAAGCTAGCAATCTGAAATTGATCTTTTTGAGTTTACTGAGGAGGAACTGGAAGTGCCTGTGCCATGGAAACTGTAACAATCATTTTATATAATCAGTATGAATATAATAGAAAGGCAGGCAGGGTGCTACATAATTTCTGTACTAGTAAAGAGGTTATCAGGTCCCCAAAGCACCACAAGTTGAGTGTGAGAAGTTCTTTTATCACTGTGATGCACTCTGTTTAATGATGATGCACTGTGTTCAAATATTATTACTCACAAAACTCCAGAGAAAGGAGAAAAGGTAGAGTTGTAGGCTCTTTTCTGTCAAGGCAGATTTAGTGTGTGTGTGTGTGTGTATGTGTATATATATATATATATATATATATATATATATATATATATATGTATGTATTCCAATGGTGGGTAGGAAGATACAAACAACTTAGTTCTACCCATCTGCCAGAGGAGTCAACACCTGCATGGAATCTACTGCACCTGTTCACCTGCCACAACGCAATCTTAACATCAGAGCCCAGTGGATGGAGGCAAAGAAAGGAGGAAGATCAGCTTGGCTTTGCTACCATGGCAGAGGCTTCAGGAATTGTCATGGCTCTACCCAACCTCCCTCAGTAAACAGATCCATCATCAAGATAGCAATACCCAACCTTTACTCATGTCTCCAGGCATTGATCATTTGAGGTAAGACAGTAATTCTCAGCCTTTTGTAAATTGCATCCCACCACAATAAAAAACTGGGTCCTACCATGATAGAAACAAAAAGTTTACCTTTCCAAAGAAGGGCATTTATACATTTACTGTATTTATGGCTTATGGTAAAATCTAAGGACATTAAAAATTACAGAAGCACAATCTCTGGCAGGTAAGCTCAGCAAGAAGCAGCACTTGCTGGTAGGCAAGGGTCAAAGGCAGTCAGAAGAAACAGAGTGTCTGAAGTTACTACTAGCATGCCAAGAGGTCACAGATGGATAATCACTGGCAGGTAGGGGTGGCAGCAGACAGCACATAACACTTGCCGATGGACATGTGGAGACCAAGGGACAGTGAATTCTTAGTAACTGTTATAAAAATCTTGTGTTCCACCTAGACTGCTACTGTATCCCACTGATGGTACATGTACCACCTGCTGAGAACAACTGAATGAATATAATTCTATATGTACACAGCAACAGACTGGGGCATTTAGCAACAGCAGTGGAACTTCTCATGACCTTAGTCCCAATGAACACTTCTATAGCAAACAATTCTAAGATTGAGGTTTAAGGAATATTTATAAAAATAGTTATACTTCATATCTTTTACTAAGAATGGTACATGAGGTGGACAATTTGAGTATGGTCCTATTGCCATCATCAGGATTATGTTAGCATAAACAGCCAGTTTGCAATGAATGCACTCTTAGCAGGAAGTTTGAGTTAATCTTGCGAGAAGATAAGGGCAGCTGTGCTAGAATGGACCAAATGTCCATGTAGTTCAGCATCTTCTACACTATGACAAACTAGATGATCCCAAAGTCCTATAGACAGTGCACAGAGACTAAAGCCTAATTCCATTACGGCCCCCAGCCCAAGCACTGGTAACCAGAAAGTTTGGAACTGTTCTCCATGAATTTGTGTAAACTGCTCTTAAAACCAGTTAAACTGGTGGTCATTACATCCTGTAGCAGTGCATTCCACAAGTTAATTTCTCTTTGAGTGAAGTAGTACATCTATTGCCCATTAACTTGGTTGCCCCCAAGTCCTAAATGAGACTTGTGACTTTTATAGAAAAGAGAGAAAAGTTCCATCTACTTACTTACTAGTGACCAACTTTAGAAACCTCTAACATAGTCTCATAGAGATGGAAGGGACCTCCAGGGTCATCTAGTCCAACCCCTGCACAAGGCAGGAAATACATTAATACATCCTCCACCACACCCCCAGTGACCACTGTTCCATGCCCAGAAGATGACAAAAACCCTCCAGGATCTCCACCCAAACTGTCCTGTAGAAAAATTGCTTCCTGACCCCAAAGTGGTGATCAGCATTTCCCTGGGCATCTAAGAAACGGCCACAAGAACTAAGCACAGATGCAACCCTTCCTGTCCTCTCTCTCATGATCTGCCAAAGTTCACAGAATCAGCCTTTCCTGAGAGCCTTCTTCTGCATCTTTTCCAGCACAGCAACATCCCTTTCCAGAAACCTTTGAAAATTTATTTTAATGCAAAATAGTTTCCCCACAACATCTGAAGTTTTTTTTCTTTAGAAAACTCTTCAGGATGACTTTCAAAATTAGTGATGAATCTTATACTAATAAAGTAGTTATACCATACAAAATTCATAATATAATATTGCTAAAGCAACCCATGCAAAAGAGACCCTTGTTTGTACATTCTCCAATAGTAAACACATTATACAGAACATTAATTTTTCCAGTTGTTAGCCAATAATTCAATCAATGTTTTGCCCTATTCTTACTACTCTGCCTATCTTCAAAAATCGTTCATGAGGAGACTGGATATGAACCAAAGCTCCTTGGTTAGATGACCCTGATTATCAGTAAGGCTGAAGGATCCAGCAGTACACACCAACTGCAAAACATTAATATTTCTGCTTCACTTGTTTATTTCCTTATGAATCCATATGATTAACATATGACACTGCCCTATGTAACACTGTGCAATCTTATGCAGACTTATTGCAGGCTAAGCCCACTGAACTCAAAGGGCTTGGGCAGATGTAATTTGGCACAGGACCACACTGCAAAAGCATTTACTTTGCATTCAACACTAAGGCTTTTAGGAAGAAAATTCATGGGACGGGGGGGGGAATCAATAAATTAATTAGTATATATTTATACCAGGGGAGTTTTTTGCATGTTTTAGTAAGAACTTTTCACTACTATGTGATTATACAACTTTGGGACCATCTATTTGATGCTTGCTAAGGATTTCACCATTTGCTATTGCAGGCATTAGTGTGTGCTGTCTCTCAGTTGTGTGTATACACACACACTTGGAGCTGTTGCTTTAAAGCTTAAGGCTGGGTTTCTCTGTGGGACAAGGCTCTGAAAAAATGGGGCTGTTTTGGAAAGTCAGAGGGTATGATAACAATTAACAGAAAGAGCAGCAAGTTTTAGGTTACTTAAAAGGATTTTAGAGCCTGAATGAGAACCAAACCACATGCTCTCTGATAGTCAGTGGTAAGCAGCGCAGCCTTGGACCTTCAATACAATTAAGACATTTAATTTAAATCCTATTACAAGATCCTTTTTTTAACTTAGCCGCATTTTTAGAACAAGATTAATCAGTGAGGTAATGCCTCAGCATTTTGATTTATATTGCTGACCTTTTAGCCTAAGCTTTATGTCATCATCCCCCATCAGTTCAGGTTTTTATTGAAAACTGTAAGAGGTGGGTAAGAACCTTCTTCAGTATTGTTATTGATTTTACAGTCCTACTTCCATGATCTCCAACAGTAAATAAGCAAGGCCTACCTACTAATCAGAGATAAGATCCAAACCACAATGTTCCAGAATGCCAGAAGACATTAAAACACAGTTGTAGGCACTGTTCATTGGTGAAGTCAAAGAGAAAATAGTTGGAATGTAAAGAAATCAATTAAGATAGGGGTGTCGAACTCTTTTGTTATGAGGGACAGGTCTGACAGAAATTAGACCTTGTCGGGCCGGGCCGGGCCATGCGTGTCATGAAATGTAATGCCAGGTGGCGGAGATATAAACTTTATAAAGGACACAAACACAACTAAAGATTTTTTAAACTTAAAATAAAACATGCTGAAAACATTAGCACTCTTGCAATATTTTGATTATTTAACAGTCTAGATAACTGACACCTCTTACTCTGAACTACCGCATCAAAATTTGGAGACAATGTCTGTGCTGTAGCAATCTTGAGTATGCTGTCCATGTGTGTATCTGTAAGTTGCAAACCTACTTTTGATTTATTGACATTCATTACAGAAATCTCATGCTCAATGCTCTGAATCTAAGACTAGGGGAAAACATGAAATGACTGTGAATTGCGAGCTTTTATACGTAAGTTTCTTTGTGTGCTGGTCAAGAACATGTGAAGGCACCATGACACAGGCTGAGGGCTATGTGTTTGTCTACAAAACTATAGTCTTCCCCAGAAATATAACTACAACTCCTATGAGGCAGTGCAAGAACAGAAAGACAGCAATATATCGTGGGTCAGTATCAGCCTACTATCTGGGAAGTCTAAGTTCAAAATCCCCAGTCTGCAAAGAAAATGTGCTGGGTGAACTTGTCTGGACACACACACTCAGCCTAATCCACCTCACTGGCTTGTTGTTATTCCTCAGCTAAATAGTTCACATTGCTTTCCTACTGAGAATGACTAGATCATGAGGGTGTGAATACAGCAAAAAAGAGGAGGGGAACCTAGTTGCACCCAGGAGAGTCCTGGCATAATGAGTCCAACAAAACACATACACTCTGTAGAAAGGCAAAAAGC
Source organism: Gekko gecko (assembly GCA_029375565.1). Classification (NCBI taxonomy): domain Eukaryota; kingdom Metazoa; phylum Chordata; class Lepidosauria; order Squamata; family Gekkonidae; genus Gekko; species Gekko gecko. The sequence goes on from JAPDNY010000003.1 coordinate 49,618,782, forward strand.
TCATACATTGAATAAAACTTTGTTGGTCTTAAAGGTGCTTTGAATCTCTCCTATGCAAGTAAGGGAATGGGGCAAAGTAAGCGCTCACTCTTTCCCTCCCTCCCCCTCTCTTCCACCCAAAGGGATGAGGAGGAGGAAGAGCCTCAGCCACTGGAGGGAAGAGAGGCTTGGCTCAGTAGCTGAGAGATTAAGAGAACCTGACAAAGCAAGCTCTCGCTCTTTCCCTCCCCCATGGTGGGACAAGAGGCTTTGCTCTATAGCCACTGTACAATTGAAAGAACCTGGCAAAGCAAGCTGTGATGCAGAAGGGAGAAGGAGAAGGAAGAAGCAGGAGAGCCAGTTCCTTGCAGGCCAGATATGAGCCCTGTGGGGCTGGATCTGTCCTGCAGGCCACATGTTTGACACCCCTGAATTAAGAGATTCTAAAGATCTATGAAGACTCAGCTTTCCCACCCAAGCCCCGCCTTTGCAGACCCTCCCAGTGAGATGGACTTTCTAACACATCTCCAAAGGAATCCTGAGCCAGCAGGACCTTCAGGCTTGGAGATCCCAGCATGGACCTGCCCACAACCAGACCCCTCACAGTCTCCTGAAGCACTCCAGGAGCAGAGGAAGTGAAGGGCTAGGGGTGAGACATGGATTAGGAGTAGGAGTGCATGGCTGGTGGCCTGAGGCCTCCCCTCTGCAAAATAAATGCTAGAAGAGATAAATCACCACAGGATCTGGGCCCCAGTACTTCTCATGAGTAGGGGATCTGACTCAGCTTGAGAAGAAGCCTAACATGTGACACAGCAACATTTGTACAGAGAGTCCCTATATAAGGCTGCAGAAATGCTGTACCAATGTGGGATCAACTTGTCTGCAACCTTACTAATGATCATACTAGCCTTGCTTAAGCGCTTGGAACCTTGCTACCTGACCCTGGACTGTACTACTGAACCCTAGATTTTGACTTTGTATAAGAACCCTAGAACCCTTGCTGAGAGACCTGTTGAAGCCTGGAACTTGCCTCCAACCTGGTGAGCAACTCAATGGCTAATGTGGAAAACTCTGGGCCTTTACTCTTATGAATTCTTTTACAGGGTTGCCACCACATATACAAAAAATAGTTACAAAATCCTAGGCTGTTTGAATCCTTTTTCAGCCTTAACAGCAAAATGAAAACAAATGCATAAGCACACAATTTGTTCCTGAAACGGGCAAGGAAAAAGTTATGTAGTAATGTGGTTGTTTCTGTCAACAGCTTCCCTCACCCCAAAACACACACAAACTTTTGTTATGCCTAGTACAGTTCCAGTTTATTTTATTTACTTTTCTTATATTTCACCCTTCTCCATTATAGAGACTCAAAGCAGCTTACATTGTTCTCTCCTCCATTTTATCCTCACAACAGCCCTGTGATGTAAGTTAGGCCGAGAATGAATGACAGGCCCAAGGTCACTCAGTAAAGTTCTGTGGCACAGTGGGAATTTGAACCAGATCCTATTCCAACATTCTCACCACTATACCACATTGTTATATATCTATGTATAATTAAGCTGATTAGCTCAACCAGGTGTATTACTTTTGTGTTCACAAACTTGTAGGGTTGCCAGGTCCTACCTTTCTGCCAGTGGGGGGATTTACGGCCTTTCCTACAGTTTCTGCCCACAATGATGCCATCCAGAAGTGATATCATCACGCCACTGACACTCTAGTTTTTGGTCAAAATTCTATAGTTTGAGCCATAGAGTTTTGTCCCCAAACTAGAGCGTTGCTGCACAATGTTGGGGGTATGATGATATCACTTCTGAGTGATGTCATTGCGCTGCACTTTGAAGTGGAGAAACCCGCACCCAGGCAAGAGGGCTGGCAACCCTACATACTTGCCCTCTTCTACAATGGGAAAAATGTGAAAGAATGCTAAATTATACAGCGACAGATCAAGAAACGGATCTTGGGGCTTCCGGTCTGGGATTCATGGCGTCCTAAGGTGTTCTGGCTTGCTCGTTAGAGCTCCCAGAGCAAACGGAGGGTCTTGACGACAGGGTGGGCTTCAAACAGCCCACCGCAGATCCCCCAGGCAGGGGGGTGACTGGCAGAGAGCTTGGCCCGAGAGAGGAGTTGAGATCGGCTGATAGCGGGGCTTTAAAGAGCGCCGCGACCAGCCTTGATCCCCTCCCCCAGAGAAGGCACTTCGGAAAATCTCTACAAGACCCCACCGAGTTGGATTCTCAACATAAGAACGCATGACCCAGACCTCCAAGACATTCTACGGAAACTGATATCAAGGAAACACTGCTATAACAAGACACGGACTTTGAAGGTAACTTTTTAAAATTGCTCACCGGAGACGCGTTTCGGCCGAAAATAAACAACATCCGATGAAGCGCATGATCGTGCTGTATCTGTTGTACTAACATTGGAGCGGAAAAAGTGCAGTTAAACAGCTAAAAAAGGCCAAAAAGCCGAATTGTTGATCATTCCTGCGGTTAGATTATTGACTTTAAAATAGAAACTAACAGTAACTCCGCGAGAACTGCAGTGGAAAAGTACTGTAGCTGCTGCAGCAGAAATCGGCAAAACAGGAAGTGACTTCAGAACAGACAAGTAATCATCCTAGAGAAGACCAAGGAGGCCGGAAGAAGGGAAGAAATCAGGAACAAGGGGGACCATTAAGATTGCCGGACAGGAAGTGACTACCCGGAAGAACCATTTACCATAGAGAAATTGCGCCCGCCATTTTGGGAAGGTCAGAAAAATTTTCTTTGATTTTAAACGAAAGACTTAATATAAAAAAGTGAAATTAGTGCGATTTAGGTGGGCACAAGAAGGACTTTGATTTAGAGTGAGTTGGAGGGAAAATTCTGAACAACGGCTTACGACCTGCGGCAACGACAGAGGGCAAATACCTGGTCCTCCCCGAAAATGGCTGGGAAAGAGGAAAAAAAGCTACAGGGCATGATGGAAGCTATGGAGAAACGAGTGATGGACGCGATTCTGAAGCTGGAAAAGACTGTAATAACAGAAGTAACAGAGTTGAAAAAAGAAATGTCTGGAATTACAAAAGAGATACAGACGCTGACCAAAAGAGCAGATGAGAGGGATGTAAGGGTGAAGGGAGTAGCATCTAATATAGCTGAGGTCACTTTAGAAACAGATAAAGTGAATGTGATGGTCCAATATAATGCAATGATTAACCACATGAGATTCAGGGGGATCCCTGAAGACAAGAATGAGGACATCCATTCAGTCATGGTAGATGCTGTTGCAGACTTTTTGAAAATGGAAGAGGAGAGAGTGGCGGCACAGATTGATGTGGTATACAGAGTCAATTCTGCGATTGTGCAAAGGAAAAAATTACCTAGAGATGTAATTGTCCAGTTTATATCTAAGAAGCTGAAGGAGGATTTGTTCAAGCAACAATTTCAGGATGACTTCATAATTGACAACAAGAAAATCATGGTCCTAAAGGAACTACCCAGAGCGATGCTTCAGGACAGACGACTTTTAAAGACCTGATTGACAAGCTGAAAACAGAGGGCATAAGATATAGATGGGAAATTCCTAAAGGTGTCAGTTTTTCGTTCAAGCAGAAGAGAGTCACCATCAAGTCAGTTGACCAAATGACCAGATTCATCAATGATAATTTTAAAGACTCTGATAAATAATTACAGAATCAACATGGAGAGTCAAATAATTTCATGGAATGTTAATGGACTGAATTCACCCCAAAAAAGGAAAAATATCAGACTCTGGTTGGAAAAACAGAAATGTGATATTGTTTGTTTGCAAGAAACACATATTAAAAAATCAGATGCCAAATTTTTGATTCAAAAAAGATTAGGAGAGGAATTTTATTCACTCTCCTCTCAAAAGAAAAAAGGAGTTGTTACATATATTAAAAAAGAGCTGGAACCAAAAGAAATTTTTAAAGACGATGAAGGGAAATTTTTGGCGGTAGAAGTTGTGCTGCAGAACAAAAAGACATTAATTGTTAATCTCTATGCTCCCAATGGGGAAAAAAAAACTTTTTTCAGGATCTGTGGGAACAACTACGACAGTTGACCTATGAGCAAACGATTTTAATGGGCGATTTTAATGGTACTGTTGACAATGTTGTTGATAGAAAATCAAAAAAAGGAATTGAGGCCATGGGCAAACTTCCTAAAGTCTTTTTCCAATTGACTAAACATGAACACTTGGCAGACGTTTGGAGAATCAAACATCCCAGAGATAGAGAGTACTCTTTTTATTCATCAAGACACGAATCTTTTTCCAGGATAGATATGATGTGGATGACAGAGAATTTAATCTTGCAAACACGCAAAATTGAGATATTGCCTAGGATTCTTTCTGACCACAGTCCGATAAAATGGTCAACGTATGTTAAGAGGAAAAAATTTCGATGGCGACTTAACGAAGATTTGCTGGACAAGCAAAATATCGTGGATAAAATAAGGTCAGAAACCCAAACATACTTTCAATTGAACTTAAATAAAAGTGTACAGACGCAAACGGTATGGGAAGCCTACAAGGCTGTGATGAGAGGACATCTGATTGCAATTAATAATAATGAAAAGAAACAACAAATGAAGATAGACAAAGAAATTATGGAAAATATTCAGAAAAAAGAAACAGAACTTAAGAAAAGGCCTGGTAAAAAGAAGATTTTGAGAGAATTGAGGATTCTAAGGGAGCAATATGAGGCAAGGTTGAACAAAGAAGTATTTTGGAACTTGAAAAAATTGCAACAGAAATCCTTTGAAGGTGCAAATAAACCTGGCAAATATTTAGCATGGCAATTAAAGAAAAGAAGAGAGAATAAAACAATCACCTGTTTGAAAGATGGAAATAAAGAGATTTTAGACCCAGGAGGAATTAAAAGGGAATTTTTTAAATATTACGCGACTCTCTTTCAATCGAAGCAAGCGGATCCTCAAAAAATGTTGGATTACTTATCCAAAGCTAACTTGATACAACCAAACCTCGAAATGAAAACATTTTTAAATGCTGCAATAACCAAAGACGAAATCAGTAAAGCAATAGCTGAGGCAAAAATCTCTAAAGTCCCAGGCCCGGATGGCTTTTCAGCTAAATTTTATAAAAAATTTCATGAAGATTTGGTCCCGGTGTTGGAGATTCTTCTAAATGAAATTAGAAAGACAGGAAAGATCCCAGACTCCTGGAATGAAGCTGCAATCACCTTAATCCCTAAAGAAATGCAAGATTTAACAAATGTTAAAAACTACCGGCCCATTTCATTATTGAACAACGATTATAAAATATTTGCAAAAATATTGGCAGAGCGCCTTAAAAAGTTTTTGAAAGATACTATTGTTGAAGATCAAGCTGATTTTTTACCAAATAGACAAATTAAAGACAATATGAGGGTTGTTTTGGACGCAATTGAGTATTATGATAAACACCCTGAAAAAGAAGTTGCTTTTTTATTTTTGGATGCAGAGAAGGCCTTTGATAATTTGAATTGGGAATTTATGTTTAAAGCGCTTGAGAAATCTTTGATGGGCGTAGAATTTACAAGAATGATTCAATCGATATATAAAGAACAAAAAGCTTCGGTGATTGTCAATGCAGAATCAACAGATATGTTCCGGGTAAGAAAAGGTACTAGACAAGGTTGTCCCCTGTCACCATTGTTATTTATCTGGATTTTGGAGATTTTGCTACAAGCGGTCAGAGATGATGATAATATAAAAGGTTTGAATATTGGAGGTTTTTCATTTAAATTAAGAGCATTTGCGGATGATATTATGTTTATTGTTGAAGATCCTGTTAATAATATGCCTAAGGTATTTGAAAAAGTAAGAGAGTTTGGTGATCTTGCAGGGTTTTATGTCAACAAAAATAAATCTAAGATACTGTGTAAAAATATGATTGGTACAAAGCAACAAATGTTACAAAATGTGACAGAATGTGAAGTGGTTAAAAGGGTTAAGTACTTGGGAGTTGAAATTACAATGAAAAATATAGATTTGTTTAAGAATAATTATGAAAAACTGTGGGGTTCGATAAAGAGTGATTTAGAAAAATGGGAAAAACTAAGGTTATCACTTCTTGGAAAGATTGCCGTTATTAAAATGAATGTACTGCCCAGGTTAATGTTTCTGTTTCAGACAATACCAATTGTGAAAGATGGAAAAGTGTTGGTAAAATGGCAAAGAGAAATCTTTAAGTTTATCTGGGCAGGGAAGAAGCCAAGAATTAAAATGAAGATAATGTATGATATTAAAGACAGAGGTGGCTTCCAAGTCCCGAATTTGCGTTTGTATCATGAAGCAGTATGTATGTCTTGGTTATCTGAATGGGTAAATTTGGAAAATAGAAAACTTTTAGCTCTTGAGGGGCACGATTGCAGATTTGGCTGGCATGCCTATCTTTGGTATGGGAAAAACAAAGCTGACTCTATGTTTAAGCATCATTATGTAAGGAGGACACTGTTTGATGCATGGATCAGGTATAAGGATACAATTTCGGATGAAAGGCCTCTGTGGATTGTTCCAGCTGCAGTTATACATTTGTTTTCAGAATATAAAGGTAATGACTGGTTGAAGTATCAGGAATTGTTGCAAAAAGAAGGGAAAAAATATGTTTTAAAACCAAATAACGAATTAGAATTTGAGTATGGTTGGTTACAATATTGTCAAATAAGGGACATCTATAAAAAAGACTGTAAAGAGTTTGGTTTTAGAGCTATGAATGATGATATTGAAAATATATGGTTGAAAAAAGAACGGAAAATGATATCAAAAATGTATAAAACTTTGTTGACTGTATATACTTTGGATGAAACTGTTAAAAGAACAAATGATAAAGTGGGCCATAAATATGAACAAAGAAATTTCTATGGAATCATGGGAATTTTTGTGGAAAAGATCTTTTAAAATGTCTACCTGTATCTATGTAAAAGAAAATTGTTATAAGATGATGTATAGATGGTACATGACACCAAAAAAGATTGCCAATATTAGTATGGATAAGAACTTGAGTAATAAATGCTGGAAATGTAAAAAAGTAGAGGGTTCTTTTTACCATATGTGGTGGTCATGTGATAAAGTGAAAGCATACTGGTCTAATATACATTGTGTGATGCAGAAAATACTGAAAATCCCAATTGAGAGAAAGCCAGAACTACTTCTCCTCGGTTTGACAATGGAAAAAATTCCACAAGAAAAAAGGACATTGTTATGGTACATGATTACGTCGGCGAGAATGGCCTTTGCTCAGCATTGGAAAATGGAGAAGGTGCCAGATGTACATGACTGGTTGAGAAAACTGTTATTTTTAGTGGAAATGGACAAAATGACAAAGAAATTAAATGGACAAATGGCAGAACAATACCTAAAAGACTGGGAAGGATTGAAATTGTATCTAGAAACTGAATATAGAATGAAGGGGAAAATATATAACTTGGATACGTATGGATATTGAACGAGAAATGAAATGAATTTTGAACTGTATGTGCTGTTATATACAATATGCTGAAATTGTAGAGGTTATATATAATTCAAATGTGTTACCTGGTTTGTCGATGTACTTAAGTCTAAGCTTGATTGCCTTATAATTTTTCTGTTTGTTATTAGCAGTGTTGGAAGCCTATTAGGGGGGTGGGGGGATTGGGACGGGGATCTTCTTTTCTGAAATTGTATTGGTAACGTGATTGGAAATGTTGAATGTATCCCAATAAAAATTTTGTTTCAAAAAAAAAAGAAAAGAAAAAAGAAACGGATCTTGGGATGGTAGTGGATAGCTCAATAAAAATGTCAACCCAGTCTGTGGCTGCTGTGAAAAAGTAAAATTCCATACTGTTCACAATAAGGAACAGAGACTAAAACTACTGCCACCATACTGCCTTATATAAATCCATGGTGAATTCTGATCACCACATCTGAAGAAGGATATTATAGAACTTGAAAATGTGCAGAAAAGAGCAATCAAGATGTTTGGGGGATGGAGCAACTGTCCTATAAGGATTAGTTAAATGATAAGGGCTGTTTAACTTAGGAAAAAAGGTTGGTAAGGGGCGACATGATAGAGGTCTATAAAATAATGCATGGTATGGAGAGAGTAGACATGGAGAGGCTTTTCTCCCTTTCTCATCTAGGATGGGAGATTCAGGACAGAAAAAAGGAAATACTTCTTCATATAGCTCAGGGTTAAATTGTGGAACTTGCTGCCACGGGATGTACTGATAGTCTCTAACTTGGAAGGCTTTAAAAGGGGAGTGGACAGATTCATGGAGGACGAGGTTATCAGTGGTTACCAGTCATGACGGATATTTACTCCCTCCATTACCAGAAACAATATGCCTCCTTATATCAGGTGCTGGGGAACACGGACAGGAGAATGCTGTTGCAGTAATCCTGCTCGCGGGCTTCCTATAGGCAGCTAGTTTGCCACTGCGTGAACAGAATGGTTTGCCACTGCGTGAACAGAATGTTGGACTTGACAGGCCTTTGATTTGATCCAGTACAGGTCTTCATATGTTCTTACAAGAATGCAGTGAGATACAGATGGGAAGCACTTTACTAAAATAATCAGATTTTTTTTTGTCTTTGCCACCTTACGAATACTAGAACAGTATTATTCAGCTACTATTGTGCAACTAACTTAAAACAAGCACTCAAACAAGGTAAACCATATACCTACATCTACATGTCTGTTCGGGGAGAACTCATTTTAAGAGAAAGATTTCAAAGTAAGCCAACAACAGGCTTTTATTAACCCAAGCTTTAAAAAAAAGCCCAAACAAAAGTCTTACTATGAAATTATTAGAATTTCTGTGTTCAACCTTAATTACAGTGAATTATTTTGCTGCACAGAGAAAATGTAACCTCTGAAAACTCCAGCCATATTCCTGTGAAATCAAACTATATGTTTACTGTAGATGTACAGCTTTTAAACTACAGATAAATATCTCCCAATGGGCCTCAGAGCTCTTCAAAGAATAATTTAAAAACCTCAATGGATACATACATGTGTGCTTGGGTTCAGGTCAAAGTGCTTTAACATTTAGGGCCCAAAGGACATTCGCTTAGCCTGCTGGAACACTCTCCCAAATGAGATCAGGGCCCTGTGGGATTTACTCCAGTTCCTCAGGGCCTGCAAAATGGAGATGTTCCACCAGGCCTGTGGATGAGGCAGTGGGTGGCTATGACATCGGCCTACTCCATTCCGCCTATTAACTACTTGTTGCAGCTGGCCCATTTGCTCAGGATCTAACCATTCAAATTATTGTATAATTCTTGTTTATAATTACTGTTGTAATCCACGCTGAGCCCTGCTGGGCAGGGGGAGGACAGACTAGAAATCCAATAAAATAAAAATTAAAATAAAAAAAAATTAAAGCCCCATATGGCCCTATGACCCACACATCCAAAGGACTGTCTCTTCCTATAGGAGCATTTGTGCTTACTCTGCTCACAGTGCTAACTCCTTTCCCCCAGCTCTTCTCACAGAATAGCCAGGCAGCTCATTCCAAGGATTTTTAGCAATAGCTCCAGAACCTCTGGTAGAGGGTCAAGCTGCACTGTCCCTCAATGTGTTACACAGACTGTGCAAATTGATTGTATATTATAGTCGGCTTATAGTTTTGGCTAGACGGTTTTATATAACCCCATGCTCAGCTCACCTTCGGGGAAGAAAGAATTTTAACAAATAATAATAAAGGCAAGCTACTTAAATGCTCTTGGAATAACCAGACAAGGAGAAGGCAAGCATAGAATACAGAACTAACACCTACAACTGCTCCACCAACAAAAAGATACACAAGGATGCTGTAGAATTCTTGACAAGTCACAACTTTGCTACTACACAAATTCCAGAGATACGACAAACCATCAGGTAATTCAGTAGTTTTATATTAACATATTTTGACATAGGTCCAGTGTCATAGAAGCCTAGTTTCTGCCCTGGAAACTTGCTGGATGACCTTGGGACACTCAAGCTAACCAGATTCAAAGGGTTGTTGTTAGGATAAAATGGAGGAGAATGATACTAAAGGCCACTTTGTGTCCTCACTGGGGAGACAAGTGAGGTATGAATATCCAAATAAAAAAGAATAAATAAACTGAAGCTTAGTGCAGGGTAGACTGAAGCAATGCTGGCCAACAATATTAGTGAAATAACTTCCTTACAGTTACCAATAAGGCAGACTGTCTTTTTTCCCCCCATTAATTTTTTATTGGTTATTTAGTCTGTTACATTGGGTATTTATTGGTTATATACATTTTCTCCCCTTTCCTCCTTCCCTCCCTCACTCTCTTTTTGTCTTACTCTTTTCCCCCAGCCATGGGCACAGAGTCTTGATCTTCCACTAAATGTCCTTCCTTCTTTCTTTCAGCATCCAGTCTAGGTAGGTCATCCATCTGGTCTTGATTTCTGTGGATTTTTCTTCCCATGATATTCCTTTGTTAAAGGTAGACTGTCTTTCAAACACAGGTGCCAGCGTAAGACTTATTTTTCCATGCCTTGGTTAGATTGTGTTAGAGTATAAAGAGACCACCAGCTGAACAATACAGTGAAGAAATAGAACAACAGTCGGGATTAAGAACTCAAACGCTATTAAAACCTTGCTTTTGCTTTTACAAGTATATTTATAACAAGAGTCGCTCAAAGAACTCATAAAATTTTTTTAAAAAATCAATATGTATCAACACTGTCCCAATATTTTTCAAAAAGATTGACGAAGCTTCCGGATTACATTTCTTCGTTTCCAAACTTCATCAGAAGTATGATTGATGCAATCAGTGTTCAATAGAACATCAATGGTGTGTTGCCTTATTCAATTGGTTCTAATTAACAAAGTTTACATGGAGTAGTCAACTTCCACTTTGAAAAATCAGAAGAACACAGAAGATTAAGTTGGCTTCAGTCTTTGGTGCCAAAGGCTACAGGTTGCTGAATAGGTTAGATTGTGTGACATTTTTTTGCCATGAGCTGGCTGCTATTCACTATTATGTTGTTTTATTTGTAAGGTTGCTGACCGCCAGGTGGTACCTGAAGATCTCCCACTACTACAACTGATCTCTAAACAACCAAGATCAGTTTTTCTGGAGAAAGTGGCTGTTTTGGAAGATGGACTCTATTGCATTATACCCCGATGAAGTTTCCTCACCTTCCCAAACTGCACCTCCAAAATCTCCAGATTTGTTTCCACCCAGAGCGGGCACCCCTATTTACTTGACTTTTATGGGTTTTTTTCCATGGGTATCTTCCTTCCTTCCTTCCTTCCGTCTCTGCTTATAAGTGAAATAAAAATCTAAAACAAAACTGAATGTCTGTCTTCTCCTTTCTCTTTACACACATTGAGACATATATTAGTTTTGTATTTCTTCGCAAGAAAGTGAAGGGTGATTACGCCCATATGAAAAGGGCTTGTGTCCTAATACTAGCTCTTATATGAACTTGCCCAACAATTTAAATCAGCTTTGAAAACTAAGAACATAAAAGAAGCCAATTTTGGATCAGGCCAATGGCCCATTCAATCCAACCCTGTCATACAGTGGCCAAAAATACCAGGTGCCATCATCAAGTCCACTAATGCGGCCAGAACACTAGAAGTCATCCCACTGTTGCCCTGTCATGATCTGTATAGGACTGGGAGAAAAGCCCTAGAGGCCTTGGCCCCAGGAGACCTGTGTGGGAGTGGAAAGCAGGCAGCCTACAATTCCCATAACGCTTAACGACAGTTGTAACGAATCAGTGTCCAGGATTGTGTGAGGGGATTGTAACTTAAGCTTTGTGGGCCATGAAACTGTGTTCTTCTCTCTTCTGCATTCTTCCCTCACACAGAGTTACATTGAGGGACGGTCTGGTTTGAGAGAAAGATCCCTCACTTGGGTCAGAGTGAGTGCAGGGACAGGCCTGGTATAAAAGGCTGTGGGCCTTGAAATAGTAACCAGTTAGGAAGAAATAGATAGTCATGTTAGATTTGTTTATTTTGCCTTTAAACATTGTTATATATTTTAAGGACCTTGTCTGGTTTTCCTTGCCCCAGTACTGCCTCTTCTTCCTCGAACACTTGTGCAAGGTCCTGGTACTCCGGGGGAACAGCCTCTAGCTCTTCTTCAGCCAGGCACACATGCACTTGTTCATCGGGAGGGGGGTTCCCCGCACCCCCTCCCATTTGTGTGTACAACACCTGGGTGAGAGAAACTGGATGAAGCCCTCATCCCATAAAATATAAGGGTTATAACCGTGTAGCCATGGGCTGCCCAGTACCAACAGGAAATGAGCTGCCATGGTGATGACAAAGGGCCAGTGTTCCCAATGCTTTCTGCCCCCATCCATAAAGGCACAGTCTCGTACTTGCAAGGGTCTTTCATGGCTGACCCATTCATTTGAGTGAACACTATGGGGTCCGGAAGCTTAACAACTTTGGCCCCAAGTCCCATAACCAACGAAGGGTTGATCAGATCCTGGCCACGCCCCGAATCAATCAGGCCCCACACACATACATGGGTTCCCAGTTCGGGGTTCATGATAGTTACATTCACAAAGGAGGGTAGCTGCTCACCATTTTTTGCGCCTCTGGGGTTGGGACCTGCTGCTCAGCGCCACTCACAGAAGGTTCTGTCCTTTTCCCGCTGGCTGGTTCTCCTCCATGCTGGATGACTCCGTCTCCACCTCGGGGAGGCTTGCTTGCAGGGTGCACTGGGTGTTGGGGCAGGTGGTCAACTTCTTCATTGGGGTGTCAGCTCACTTCTTCTCTGGACCCTTCCTTGGAGTACCTGAGGGCCCTGACTCCAGGCACGTAGCAGCTAAGTGGCCCACTTCTCCACATCTCAGGCAAAGCCCCTGCTTCATCCGGTGCACCTGCACCTCCTCCTTCTGCTTCGGCAGCACTTTGGGTTTTGCCATCAACAGAACTGCCTTACACAGGGTGGCAGCGTTATCGATCCAGATGGTTCTCAGGCGGCTCTCGGCATCAGTGACCTCTCTTATCCATGCATTCAGGGACATGGGTTGGATGCTGAGTAGGACTGTTTCTCGGATCTCGGGATGTAGACCAAGCCAGTACTGTTCTGCCAGCACACTGTGAGGCCATCCCTGGATCTTCGCAGCATGCCGCCTGAACTCTTCCGAGTACTCCCACACCGATTTTTTCCCTTGCTTGAAGGTGCATAGGTAAGTGTGGGTGCATTCACTGGCATTCGGGTCCTCATATTGAGCCTGGAGGGCCCACATGAATGCACCCACTGCCCAGAGTTCCAGGCCATCTTCATTATGTAGACTCACGTACTGATCGGCAGCTCCCTCCTGCAGCCGGGATGCAATGTAATCCACAATGTGCTCCTCATCAGGGAACAGGTGGCCCCAATTCAGGACGAACTTCTCTGCTTGCACCACGAAAAATGCCAACTTTTCGGCTGTCCCATCGAACGTTGCATCCAGTAGTTCCGTTGGCCGGTGCGCCTCGCAGGCTGGCTGCCCCGGCTACCAATCACCCGGAGGTGGGATGGCTGACTGTTGGGGGGATGGAGGTGCTGACTGCGCTGGCTGCCACAGGAGTGGAGGTGCTGGCTGCACCGGCTGCCGGAGCTGGAGTTCACACTGAACCGCATCTGCCATGATCCCCAGCAGATTCCAGAACAATTCTTCGACCTTTTGCAGGATTCTATCTTGGCCGCATTTGAACAGTTCCAGGTGGGTGTCTACGATCCCCTTGGTCTCCGCCGTCTCCCGGAGAACTGCCCCAGCCTCCGGCTCGTAGACCAGACCCCGGGAAGGCCAGTTGTAACGGCTTTCCCAATGCAGCCCGGGGGTGAGTGTCCAGGTCTCCAGGATATCTGCGTGAAACTTTCCCCAGCGCAGCCCCTTCAGTCGTGTGGTCACTCGGGCTCTCACCCCACTGAATGGTTCCAGGAAAGGCTTGCCTGAGTCCTTCTCCTCATCTTGTGGAAGGGTGGTCGGCACGGTGATTGGCATGGTGGTCGTCGGGACCGTTTCCCCAGTCATGGCTGAGGAGATTATCTCCTCCTCGACGTCGCTCATCTCGGGATTGAGAGATACGGGTTGAGGCAATAATGACACTTTGTCAGGCTCCTTAGTCAGGTCACACAACACAGGGCTTCATTAGAAGAGAACTGTTTATTGGTGAATCAGAACTAAAGACACGTTTGGTGTAGTGGTTAAGTGCGTGGACTCTAGTCTGGGAGAACTAGGTTTGATTCCCTACTCCTCCACTTGCACCTGCTGGATGACCTTGGGCAAGCCGTAGTTCTGATAAGAGCTGTTCTTGAAAAAAGAGGTTTCTGTCAAGAGCTCTCTCAGCCCCACCTACCTCACAGGGTGTCTGTTGTGGGGAGGGGAGGGAAAGCAGTTTGTAAGCCGCTCTGAGACACCTTTGGGTAGTGAAGGGTGAGGCATAAATCCAATCTCTTCTTCTTCTTCTTCTTATACTGCTTGTGTCAGGAATGCCCGGGAACAGTAGGGCCTCCTGAGATATACTAAAATCAAACACCCCCCTTACAAGCTGAAGCCAATGTATATAGTTCATGTGCGTGGGCAAAACAAGCAAGCTAGACTAAAAGCCGTTGATTCTCAGGACAGGAGTTCTGCAGCTGGAGATTTTACTACGTCAAGCAAGCGATAACATACAGACAGCGAAACAGTGAAGCTCAGAGGCAGGCAGAGGAAGAGTATCCCTCCGCATTCCAACACCATGATAGGGCTACCTGACATCACGCCACCCGGGCCTGGTGACTTATCAGTTTTTAAGTTGTCTATCAGTCGTAGGACCTCCTCTCTCATCACCTCAATCTGACTCAGGTCTTTCAACACCCCTCCCGAAATCAGAGGTTCTGAAGTGGGCAAGCACTTCTCCTCGTCCACAGTGAAGACAAGAGGCAAAAAATGCATTCAGCTTCTCAGCCATTTCCCTATCATCCTTCAGTACTCCTTTTACCCCTTGGTCATCCAAGGGCCCCACTGCCTCACTGGCTGGTTTCTGGCTTCTAATGTATTGGAAAAAAGTTTTATTGCTGGTCTTTATGTTTTCTGCTATATGTTCCTCATATTCCCTTTTTGCCTACCTGACCACAGACTTGCATTTTATTTGCCACAGCCTGTGTTCCCTTTTATCAATCTCACTGAGACTAGCTTTCCACTGTTTAAAGGAATCCTTCTTACGTTTTACGGCTTCCATTACTTTGTTAACCATGCAGGTTTTTTTCTATACCTATTTGTGCCTTTCCTAACCTGCGGTATATATTTTTTCTGAGTTTCTAGGATTGTAGTTTTAAATAGTCTCCAAGCTTCCCCAATAGGTTTGACCCTTTCTACTTTTCCTTTCAGTTTCCTCCTCACATAGCCCCTCATATCAGAGAATGTACCCCTATTAAAGTTAAAAGTGGTTGTGTCAGTCTTTTTGGGCAACTCCCTATTTATATGAATATTGAACTCAATGACATTATGGTCACTGTTCCCAAGCGGTGCAATCACTTTTACATCTCTCACCAGGTCTTGAGTGTTACTTAGGACCAAATCCAGGATCGCCTCTCCCCTGGTTGGTTCATTTATTCATCATTTTATAATACTCCTCTATCTTTTGATCTGGTAGGCAATAAACTCCCAGTGTTAAGCTTCCTTTTGGGCCCACTATTTCGACCCACAACATTTCCAGAAGTGAATCAAATTCTCTTACCTTCTCAGTCTTACTGGACTGTATACCTTCTCTGATATACAGAGCCACCCCAACTCCAACCCTTCCCCCCATCCTTCTGATATAATTTATAACCAGGAATCACTGTATGCCACTGATTTTCCTCATCACACCAAGTTTCTGAAAAATCCACAATGTCTTTGTTTTTCCCCAACACCAAGCATTCCAACTCTCAATTTTTACCTCTGACACTACTAGCATTTGTATATAAACATCTATAATTTCCCATGCGTGTTAGGCCCACAACCTTCCTCCTGCTGCCTCAAGACCTCGCCAGGCAATCCATATTGGTTGTCACAGTCTCAGTGGACAATTCTAATCCATTTCTCTGTAGAAAAGTAACAGCTATTCCTTCATCTCTTTGCGATGAGCCATCCTGAACCAGAGACTTTTCATCTCCTGTCGGCTTTCCCCCAATATTCAGTTTAAAAACTGCTCTGCCACCTTTTTGATTTTAATCACCAGCAGCCTGATTCCTTCTCAGGACAAGCGGAGACCATCTCTTTTGTACAGCTCTCTCTTGTTCCAAATAGCATCCCAGTCCCTAACAAACTTGAACTCTTCCTTCCTACCCCATTGTCTTATCTATGTATTGATACTCCTGATTTGTGCCTGTCTCTCCAGCCCTGCGCATGGAACAGGTAGCACTTCTGAGAAGGCTATCTTGGAGGTCCTGGCCTGCCTAGCAACCTAACTTTTTCCTCCAGGACCTCACGACTGCATTTCCCCACATAGTTGGTGCCAACATGTACCACGACCACTGGCTCTTCCCCCCACTGTCTACCAGTCTATCTAGAACACTCATAATGTCCACTACCTTCGCACCAGGCAGGTAAGTCACCATATGGACAGTACATGGGTTTGCCACCCAGCTGTCTACCTGCCTAAGGACTGAATCACCAACTATCAAGAGACCCCCTCCCTTCCTGCCCAGAGATAGTTCCTTGGTTCAAAAGGATACTTATTCACCAACGGAAGAAGAGGTCCCTTCTGAGGGCACATTCCCCTTATCCTCAGCATGGTGCCCTGTTTCCTCTCAACCCTCATGCTCCCTGAAAGTGGCAGGGCTGCCATTTTTAGACTGGGACATATCTAACAAGTCCCTGAGAGTCTTCTCCATGTGCCTAACTGAATGTCTCTGCCTCTCCAGGCCAGCCATGGCCACATTGGCCTCAAGGGTGCAAACTCGTTCCCTGAGAACCAGGAGCTCCTTACACTGGGCACACACCCAAGACTTCTGTCCAGTGGGCAGATAGTTGTCCATGTGACAATCTGTGCAAAACACTGGATAGCCCCCAACCCCCTACTAGCATTCTGCCTTCATAACTGCTTTCTAAATTTTATATATGTATATATATGTGTGTGTGTGTGTGTATATATTCCCCCTTTTAATACCCTTCGTATTTATGTGGCTCTCCTTGTGGAACGTCTACTTGCCTTACTGGGAACACAAGGAGACTAGGGTTCTGGCTTCCTCATCCTTCCTGGGCTTCTTACAGAGCCCCTAGTCTAAGAGACGCAGATCAAGAACCCTTCAGCTTGTGCCTCTGGTGAAGTGCAGCCTTAAATAGAAGCCTCACCCTGCAGAGGGCACGACCAGCAGCTATTCAAATTACATCCAGGCAATCCAATTACAGTCAAACAAATCACCCTTTCTCAAATAGCCAGGATTCTGCAACAACTTAGAACTCACCCACACACTCCCAAACACCGTCCTCCCACACAGTACCATCAACTAAATCTCCTCAGCTGAAAGCAAATAAAAAACACCCCTCCAGCAGCTCTGTCTCCTGCTGCTTCTCAGAGCTCTGCTCTCTACCAATAGAACAGAGAAATCCCATAACAGGAAGGTTCCTCAGGCTGGAGGCAGCCTTTAGACTTTACTGAACAAGGCAATAGGATACAAGTAAGTACTTATAATACTTAGCATTTGTGTAGCACCCACAGCATTCAAGGTTTGTACAAGATCTTCAAAGGAAACCAGTATTATTACCACCATATTCTAGGCAGGATAGAACATACAAATAGCTAGTCTAAGGGCACTTAGTAGCGCCATGGCAGAGGCAAGAATCTTAGTTACTGTGATATACCAGTAACTAAGAAAGGGTTAACGAAAGCAGAGAGCATTTTTACTAATGTGGAAAAGTGCTATCACATTATTCCAAAGTTTAACACAATGAAAATTAAAACCTCTTAAGATCAGATGCTGAAGTCTGTTGCACCAACATATAAAACTGATAAATGTAAAGGTTTCCCTTGCTCGTTTGGTGCCAGTTTGGTGTAGTGGTTAAGTGTATGGACTCTAATCTGGGAGAACCGGGTTTGATTCCCCACTCCTCCACTTGCACCTGCTGATGTGACCTTGGGTCAGTCACAAGCTCTGGCACAGCTGTTCCAGAAAGAGCAGTTTGAGCTAGAATTCTCTCAGCCCCACCTACCTCACAGAGTGTCTGTTGTGGGGAGGGGAAGGGAAAGGAGTTTGTAAGCCGCTCTGAGACTCCAAGTGAAGGGCGGGGTATAAATCCAATCTCTTCTTCTCTTCTTCTTCGAAAGCCAGTCGAATCCGACTCCAGGGGGCAGTGCTCATCTCCGTTTCCAAGCTGAAGAACCAGTGCTGTCTGAAGGCATTTCTGTGGTCATGTGGCTGGCACGGAATGCTGTTCTCTTCCCACCAAAGTGGTACCTGTTTATCTACTTGCAATTTCTTGCTTTCAAACTGCTAGGTTGGCAGGAGCTGGGGCCAGAGATGGGAGCTCACTCCGTCATGTGGCACTAGGGTCTCAAACTGCTGAACTACAGACCTTCCAGTCTGCAGCTCAGCATCTTAAACTCTGAGCCACTGCAGCCCCCATAAAACTGGTACCCCAGCACAAACTATATTTGTTCCATCATCCCCTGCATAATGTTTCATATTTCGCTATTAATCCCTAAAGGTACAAGGCTCTGTAGTCATTAACAGTTCCAAAAAGGACCAATTTTTGGACACCTACTATAAGGACACACACTCCAAATGCCATATATGCAAGGCTCTGAATTTCTTTGGCCCAAGAGAAAAGAACTCTCTTGTACAAGTACAATAAACAATTGCCAAGGAGTGTGAAACAAACTATTTTGATTACTAATTTTAAGAGAAAAATATGCAAAGAACTCAAGATAATATCTTTCATGAAACTGTGTGAAGAAGTAGCTCTTACGGGTAGAACACATCTCTTCCACCATTTTTTTTTTTGCAATTACTGGCAAGGACTTCTTTTCTATTTCATAAACTAAATACTGCAGCTGTAATTGAAGCTTGAATGTTATAAACAGATGTCTGGCTTTGTCCTGCATACTAATACCAACAGCAGAACAGAGAGAGGAACTATAAACAAACTCGTTAACTAGATTATAGTTTCTAAAATGGCTAAAGGAACCTTCAGCCAGAACTTGTGTATGACAAACTCTGAAATGGAATACTTTGAAACACTGCCTTGCTTATAAACATGACTAACCTTTTCTAAGGTAAGTTTTTTTATCCCATTTCATATTTTTGAGGAACACACTGCGTTTGAAATGAAGGTTATTTTCAAACAATCTGATAAAACTTTTAAACAGAAGTCTTTGAAAGGTAGGATTAAATAGCAAATCTGAATGTCAGTTCAAGAACCTAGTAAGCACACCTAAGGGGCTTCTACATATTTCTGCAATTTCCCCTTCCAGCTGCAACCCCTTGCACTGGTTGAAATGGCCTTGCATAGAATCCAGTCACCTTAGACAGTAGCTTTCTAGTGGGAATGATAACTTGAAGATTCCTGTTCATACAGGCACACCAAATATAGCCATTTGGATCCCACCAAAGGAAATATTTTCAGAAGATTTTTTTCAAGTCTTTCAATTAGCATAAAGTATAAAATGAAACTCTGTGGTACCAGATTAAGTTTTGCAACAATGTGCATTTGGATAAATAAAATCAAAATCAAAATAAATAAATAAATTCACAACTACAGCTAACTGTGTGTAGAACTTGTAGAGAGCACTGATCATGCCAAAACCTTTCCTGTTGTGATTTGATTGTTTTGTGCACAGCCTTCCTGGGGAAAAAACCCAATTTTCATCAAGAAATCAACTATATTTCATAGCAAAGGTTAACTCTGCACCTCTCTGAAGCTTCTGTTACATATTCCCTTTGAGTTTTAATCTTCTTTTTGACTCTGAATTCCACCCGGTCCCTTGGAGCACTATTTCACAAGCCGATAGGGCAATTAAAGATCAACTTTTCTTTAAATTCTGAAGTCTGAAAACTGTACATTATATCACATTTATTTCATTCTGTACCACCCAGCATGATATTGTTTGAATTATGAGCTTGTATCCAACAAGATCTGCTTGTGGAATGGACCTCAGGACAAGACCTATCTCAGTATAGTCCACTGAGCTCTGGTCACTTTTCTTCCTGGATCTCAGCAGACAGGAGCACCATGGGAGGGGGGTGTCACAGTGGGTTTGCAGTGGGAAGAGGGCATTGGCAGCTATCACCCACGCTCCCAAAGAGTGGATTTTTTAAAAAGTTTCCTTTGCCAATAAGAAAACATGAAAATCTGAGGGATGTTAAAAACTATCCAGATACTTTTATTACTGGTTCACATGCAGAAGGCAAGTAGTACCAGATTGAACTATGCTGACTCGATCATAGACAATCATACAAGATTTATATAAATGAACTATCACATTCAGCTTCTCCACGTGATCAAGTCAAAGCCTGAGAATATTCTGGAAGAGCAGTATTTCACTATCATTTGGTCTGGCTTTCAGAGAATAGCATTTAACTAGATACAGGACATTTTCTTCTTCAGTCATTCATGTTTATTTTGCAATTTAGTTGCCTATTGTAACATTCTGTAGAAGGTTGGATAAAGCACCTTCTTTGTTATCTACAAAATGAGACAGGTACCGACAAGTACAAATATACCCCATATAACTGGTCCACTGTGCTCAGCTGGAGCTTAGGTGGAAGGCATGCAAGAAGAGCTACTTGTAAGCAGTGTTCCCTCTAAGCTGAGTTAGTGTGAGCTAGCCCACAGTTTTTTAGCCTCCAGCTCACACATTTTTGTCTTAGCTCAGGAAGGATGGCTCCGGAGCAAACTAATTTATGCAGTAGCCAAATCGCTTGCTCACAAGTTTAATGCCAGTAGCTCATTAAGCAGAAATTCTGCTCACATGACTCCACTGCTTAGAGGGAACATTGCTTGTAAGTACACTCTAGGACCGCAGATCCCTGTGAGATTCTGGACATGTCTTTTGCCCATCCTACCTTGCAATATTCCCAACTGCTTTTGAAATGCAACATAATTGAAGTTTTATCCTATGCAGCATGTGGAGGATGGGAAGGTTGTTTGAGAAAGACAAATCCAAAACCACCTTGGGCACATGGAATTTACTGAACGCCAGGTATGAACGGCAAGTAATAGAATCATATAAGAGCTGGGATCTCCAGGGTCATCTAGTCCAACCCCTGCACAAAGCAGGAAATACACAAATCCCCCCTCCATACCTGCAGTGACAGCTGTTCCATACCCAGAAGATGACAAAACCAGCCTGGAGAAAAACAGTTTCCTGACCCCAACGTGGCAATCAACATTTCCCTGGGCATGTAAGAAAGCGCCACAAAAACTAAGCACTGAGGTAACCCTTCCTGCCTTCCCTCTCATGATCTGTCTAAGTTCACACAATCAGCATTGCCTCTGTTTGGAAACCTCCAAAGAAGGAGTGCCCATCACTTCCTGAGGAAGCCTGTTCCACTGAGGAACTGCTCTGTCAGGAAGTTCTTCTGAATGTTTAGCCAAAAACTGTTCTGATTTAATTTCAACGTGTTGGTTCTGGTCCGACCTTCTGGGCAACAGAAAACAACTCTGTACCATCCTGAATTATGACAGCCTTTCAAGTACTTGAAGATGGTTATCATATCACCTCTCAGTTGTCTCTTCTCCAGGCTAAACATATCCAGCTCCTTCACCTTTCTTCATAGGACTTGGTCTCTAGACCGCTCACCACCTTCGTTGCTCTCCTCTGGACACATTCCAGCTTGTCTATATCTTTTTTAGATTGTGATGCCCAAAACTTAACACAATACTCTAGGTGAGATCTAACAAGAGCCGAGTAAAGCGGTACCATCACTTTGTGTGATCTGGACACTATACTTCTGTTGATATAGCCCAAAATCGCATTTGCCATTTTTGCAACCACATCACACTGCTGACTTGTGTTCAGTGTATGGTCTACTAAGACCCCTAGATCCTTTTCACACATACTACTGCCAGGACAAGATTCCCCCAACCTATAATTATACGTTTGATTTTTCCTACCTATATGCAGAACTTTACATTTATCCCCATTGACATTCATTTTATTGTTTTAGCCCAGTTTTGCAGCCTGTCAAGATCATCCTGTATCATAACTCTGTCTTCTACCATATTTGTTACTCCTCCCAATTAGTATCATCTGCAAATTTAATAAGCATTCCCTCTATCCCTTCATCCAAATCATTGATAAAGATACTAAACAAAACAAGTCCCAGGACAGATCCTTGAGGCATTCCACTTTTCACTCCTCTCCAAGAAGTTACCTGGATCCTTCTTTTTCCCCCTTTTGAAGATGGGTACAACAATTGCTCACCTCCAATCTTCTGGTACCTCACCTGTTCTCCAAGAATTCTCAAAAATAATGGACAGAGGTTCAAAAAATACATCCACAAGCTCTTTTAGTACCATTGGATGCAGCTCATCTGGCTCTGAGGACTTAGTTTCATGTAAAGAAACTAGGTGTTTATGTACTACCCCAATGCCGAACCTAGGCTGCAACTCCCTTCCCTCATCATGTGTTCTGTTTTTGCCATATTGAGCACCATTTCCCTTGCAAGAAAAAACTGAGGAAAATAGGAGTTGAGCAGTTCTGCCCTCTCTTCATCGCCTGTTACAATTTCACTTTCCTGCCCCCACAATGGGCGTACCATGTCCTTGTTCTTTTTCTTACTTTGAACATAAGAAAAGAACACTTTTTTGTTGTTTTTAGCGTCTCTCACTATCCTAAGTTCATACTGAGTTTTAGCTTTCCTAACTCTCTCTCTACAAGCACTGGTTATTTGTTTATATTCATCCTTGGTTATAAAGCCCTCCTTCCACTTTCTGAATTAGTCTTTTTTATTTCTCAAGTCTTTAGAAAGCTGTTTATGGAGCCACCTTGGCTTCTTTAGGCTCCTCCCGTTTTCCCTTATCATAGGAATTATTTGTGATTGTGCCTTCAGTATTTCACTTTTAAGAAACTCTCATCCCTCTTGAACTCCCTTCTCCTTAAATATTTCTGACCATGGGATAGTACCCAGCATAACTTCAAGTTAGTCAAAATTTGCTTTCCTGAAGCTTTTACCTTCCGCAAGACCGTAAATTCCAAAATTACATGATCACTATTACCCAGGGTGCCCACTACTTTCACCTCTTCAACCAGTTCTTCCCTGTTGGTAAGAATCAAGTCCGAGATGGCAGATCCCCTTGTTTCCCTATCTACTTTCTGGAAAACAAAGTTGTCAGAAAGACCAGTCAGGAATTTATTGCACCTTTCATTTTGAGCAGAGTTGGGCTTCCAACAGATGTCTGGGTTATTGAAATCTCCCATGACCACTATGTCCCGTCTCTTTGAGAACTTTGTAAGCTGTTCTAGGAGTGTCTCATCCAAATCCTCTGCCTGGCTTGGTGGTCTATAGCAGACTCCCACCATGGTATCAGTATTATTTCTTACTCCTTTTATTTTTACCCAGAGACTCTCAACTGGACTTTCATGCTCAGATTCACATATTTCCTCACAAGTATATACTACTTTTATATATAATACAACTCCTCCATCCTTATTTGTCTGTCCCTTTTAAGTAAGTTATATGCCCCAATCCAATTGTGAGTGTCATCCCACCAAGTTTCAGTAATGCCTATTAGGTCATAATCCCTTCCTGTATTAGGACTTCAAGATCCTCCTGCTTGTTTCCCATACTCTACGCATTAGTCTGGAGACATTTGAATCCATGTTTCATGCACCCTGAGGCTTTTGTTTTTATACTTACAAGTGAGTTACTGTCATCTAGCATATATGCCACTCTCCGCAAAATTTTAGAGTTCTTATCTCTGGTAATTGGCTTTGCATTTTTGTCTCACTCCCCTACAGGATTTAGTTTAAAGCTCTCCTTATTCGGTTTGCAAGGCTGTTTCCAAACACATTTTTTCCTACCCTCATGAGGTGCATCTCCTGATAGAAGAGCTTCATCTCAAAAGTGTAAGCCATGGTCCAAAAATCCAAACCTTTCCTGATGACAGCATATACATAGCCAATCATTGATCTGCAGTATTCTTTCCCTTCCTACGGCCTTTGACAGGAAGAACTGATGAGAATACCATATGCACTCCCAATTTCTTCACTTTCTTACCCAGAGCCACATAGTCTCTTTTAATACGTTCTGGGCTGTGCTGGGCTGTATCATTTGTTCCCATATGGATGAGCAAGAAGGGATAATAATCCATGGGCTTGATGAGTCTTCCTACCCTTTCCATCACATCCTGGATGCGTGCATCTGGTAAACAGCATACCACTCGAGATGACATGTCTAGATGGCACACTTTAGCTTCTACCCATCTCAGTAGGGAACCCCCAATTACTAACACATGCCTTCTCCTATGTTGGGGAGCAGAGACTTGAGTCCTCTCATCCACAGGGGTTTGAGAAATTTTCTTCAAGCTTTGTGGAGGCTGGGAGTGGAGCCCTTGTTCCAGTGGAACCAATTGCTTAGTAACAGAGGCTCAGAATGTCTCTTGATTTTCCTGCTCCTGTGGGTTACATTCTTCCATGTGCCCTCCTCATGTGTCGGGTGCTCCTTCAGTTGCTGAGATACCTTTCCCTCCTCCTCCTGTTGTCCTCTCAGGAGTGCTTCATGCGTTCTGTCCATGAACTCTTCACCTTCTCTTATAAACTGGAGTGTGGACAAGCGTGTCTCAATTCCATGTATCTTCCCCTTCAGTATGGCTACCATCTTACACTTGCTGCAAGTGTAATTGCTGTTACCCTCAGGTAAGAATACGAACATGCCACAGATTTTGCATGTCACTGCCATAAGGTTAATCTGATAATAGTCATGCCTTATTATGAGTATGTACATTCAAACAGAAAACAAAAAGATTGATATCCGAATTTAGTACCTGAAGACAGGAACAAGACAACTTTAAATTGTGTGATATTTTGTTAGTTTACTCTGCCTTTCTTTGATACCAGATATTGGTAATTTTTTCACTGTTTTCCCTCCTTCCTTGTTCTTTTCTGAGCTGGAACAGCACTCATTTCCCTTGGCACAACACATACAGCAACATTCATGCAAGATCTTTACCTAAAGTATGTGAAAGTGGCTATTTTATCCAGCAAAATTTATTGCAAAGATTGTCAATAGCTGGTCGGGATTTGACATCTGGGGATTATTTTTCACTTCTTAAGTGAAAACTCAAACTCTGAAGCTGCGATTTTACTCCACGCTAAAAAGTAGTTCTACTTAAATAGCCGAGTCCCTTAGAACCCCACTGGTTTAAAAATGTAGACCTTAATATTTTTTTTCTCTAAATTGACTCACTTTCTTTCATAATCATAGCTTTCAAAAATCTGAAACAAGATAAATTTATTAGAATTCAGACTGCCTGCATGATTATTTAAAATCCTGCATACAGAAATTCCAGCTGCTTACATATATAATGAAAATAAGAATATGTTTATTTAATTAACATACTTTACTTTATTCTGTATGTAAAACTTTTTGGCAGATTACGCATTGCTACGAGGGAAGGCTGCCAAGAAAGTTTCCATCCCAGCTGTCCACATATATACCTATGTAGCAGTGAATAGCCTAAGCAGTGAATTTTGTTACGTTCACCTTGAAGACATTATTATTTGTCACATATGAGAAAGACAATGGTGAACTCCATGGAAGAAGAATAGGAGGAAAAAAAGTAAAGAGGGATACTATGGGAGGTTGTGGGAAACAGACAGCTTTGGTAGCTTGTGCTGTGTGTAAATATTTTGGCTGGGACCTCAAAGAATGACTTCAGATACATGAAAGGATTAGGGTGCAAACAAATGGAATTTTATGGGGTTTTTTTCCTTTTGAACAGTAGAATCTCACATTACATGCTTTGAAAGTTTCTGCAGTTTTAAAAACTGTTTGCCATTCAGATTTTTTTTTTTTTTGGGGGGGGGGTTTCTGGTATTCAAGAGACAAACTCAACATCATCCGGAGATGAAGCAGTGTGGTTCTCTGGACCCTGGCCTTTGTGTGAAAGATGAAGTAATATGACAAAGGGCACACCACAGATTTAATTTGTTTTTGACATTCAAAGAGAGAACATGTATTCTCAAGGAATCTTGAATCAGATGTGAAGAAATCTCAACTAAACAGTCCCATTATTAAACATCCGTGCACTTCTTATTAAAGTAAAAAAAAATGTTACGTAAAGCTCAGTTCTGAGACTTTTTGATGTAAAGTTCTTGTTTCTTTTATACAGTTTTATTCTGCATTCTTGTAGTAGAAAATAAAATAAAAAGTATTCTGGTAATACAGCATCATTTATAACATTTTATCTCCAAAAGGTAATAGTACAACAAAATACGCCATGGTCAGTTCTGCACATGGATATGTAATTACATACAATCTATATGTACAACTAGCTAGAGCTGCATTTGAGTCCTAACCTATTGTTACATGTGTCCTTCGGTTAAGGATTTCTATTTTATTTCAGTTTTAAAAATTTTGAACAATTTTCTTCTGATTGTAACAGCCTTTTGCCATATGCAATAAACTGTTTCTCTTATACAATCTTCACTTTACTGGTTTTCATAGTAAGAGTAACTTAAATGCTAAAGTTCCATTGTTTGGTGTATGTGTGTATACTTAATTATGACTTTTTAGAGAACTAAAACTGTTTCAAAATATACACAGTAAGTTCTAAAGATGGTCACAGTAACATAAACACCTTCCGACAATCCAAGACAACAAAATACTGTGAGAATATGCTAAGCCAATTTTTATCTAAGTTTTATCTAAATCACAAAAACTGTATACATTCTTATTGTATCAATTGTTTAACAAAATACACACTATATTTTGATTATTCAATAGTTGTTGACAGTGGTCTCTGGAATGCTCTACCATTTTGATAATCTCTCTTTCTCCAAACAAAGATAAATATTGAAGCAAAGTAGCGTTCATAAGTAGCGACCCGGCTACTATGGAGCCTTACAAATACTTGTGTCTGGTCAATTTTCTTTGTAAGTATTACATCAATGGTTATGCTCAATTTATGGTTGTATCAACACATCGTCATGACAGGTTTACAAGATCATCTCTGATGGGCAAGATGCTGTTCATAGCCTTCACTTGGATAATAAAGCGACTTTTTTGATAACTGCCTAAAACAAACCCAGGTTTTCTTGAGGTAGAACCTCAAATTTAGCATAGCATTCTACTTCCAAATGATATACACACCCTGGGAAATTAAATTAAATTAAATACGACACTGGGAATGCTTCAAAGGGAGGTGCCCTGACAGTCAAAGTTTGTACAATTCTAGGAGGACCCTTTGATTGTGTGGATCATAATAAACTATGGCAGGTTCTTAAAGAGATGGGAGCACCAGACCACCTCACATGTCTCCTGAGAAACCTGTATAAGGGTCAAGAAGCAACAGTTAGAACCGGATATGGAACAATGGATTGGTTTAGCATAGGAAAAGGAGTATGACAAGGATGTATATTGTCACCTTGCTTATTTAATTTATATGCAGAGTATATCATGTGAAATGCTGGCCTGGATGAATCAGAAGCTGGAGTTAAAATTGCTGGGGAAAAGATCAATAACCTCAGATATGCAGATGATACCACTCTGATGGCAGAAAGTGAAGAGGACCTAAAGAGCCTCTTGTTCAGGGTGAAAGAAGAGAGTGCAAAAGTGGGCTTGAAGCTCAACATCAAAAAAACTAAGATCATGGCATCTGGCCCCATCACTCCTTGGCAAATAGAAGGGGAAGTCATGGAAGTAGTGACAGACTTCACGTTCCTGGGATCCCAGATCACTGCAGATGGTGACTGCAGCCAGGAAATTAAAAGATGCCTGCTCCTTGGGAGGAAAGCAATGGCAAACCTAAACAGCATGATAAAAAGCAGAGACATCACCCCGCCAACAAAAGTCCGCATGGTCAAAGCAATGGTATTTCCAGTAGTAATGTATGGCTGAGAGAGTTGGACTATAAGGAAGACCGAGCACTGCAGAATAGATTCTTTTGAACTATGGTGCTAGAGAAGACTCTTGAGAGTCCCTTCGACTGCAAGGAGATCAAATCATTCAGTCCTAAAAGAAATCAACCCTGACTGTTCCCTGGAAGGCCAGATCCTGAAGTTGAAGCTCAAATACTTTGGCCACCAAATGAGAAGGGAGCACTCACTGGAGAAGACCCTGATGCCAGGAAAGATTGAAGGTCAAAGAAGAAGGGGACAGCAAAGAATGAGATGGTTAGACAGTGTCATCGATGCAACGAACATGAAATTGAGCAAACAACATGAAATTGGCCAGAGGACAGTGGAAGACAGGAGGGCCTGGCGTGATCTAGTCCATGGGGTTGCGAAGAGTCGGACTCGATTGTGCGACTGAACAACAACAACAGGAGGAGTTCCTTGAAGTTTAACCATACGGCTTAGCATTTTGCTTTGTTAAATAAATGAATGCTAGAAATGTCAGATATCACTCTTAAAACTAAGAGATTACACTGCTGTTAAATACATACTAAGATCCAGAGGATCTCAATTTTACAGACTCCCCCCCCACCAACAACTGAACCATTAATTCATAATCAAATAACCAATTACCTACACTTACATGGTTCCAGGAGAGCAAACAGGGAAGTTTCTATAAACTGGATGAAAACTGGTTTCTAGCTTACATTATCTTTTGTGGGTTAGCAACTTTTTCATAGGCCAGTAAATTTTGTGTACTTATTGTGAGCATGATACAGATATCTATATTTGTATGTATTAGTCAAAACTAGCATCGCTCTAACATGGGGGAGGGGTTGAGATTGAAAGAAAAAGTTTATAGAGGGAATTTGTCAGATTGCACCACAATACTCTTAAAAGCAGAATCAGGGTTTATGAGAACTCCCCATTCTATTGGATTTTCTTAATTCTCCATAAAATTTCTGTGGAGCCAGGGATTTTGAACTACCATTCTACAAACCCATCAGTTTTTCTTCAGCTAGATAAATCACATTTTGAATTAAATAAACCTCCAATATGACGTAAGTGGCAGATCAGTGATGCCCACTGGAAAATAGTTTGAACTGGAAAACTTTCTGATGCCCTAAGTACTGCATGATCCAATTTTGTATGTTTATATTTTAAGCAATATTTAATAAACGAAAGTGAAAATGTATTGTATGTTAACTGTATGGCCAAACAGCAACAAATACTTGAACAGAAATATTGGATGAGGAAAAATAAAATATGGTTTAAATTATATATTCAGACCAGATTTTCTTAATCAATTCTTAACTTTTCCCTTATAAGTTCAAATTTCGCTATGGAACAAATCTATCATTTTTACTTCTAAATTGTTGCCATATTTAAAACAAAAATCAGTGCTTACTTCTTTGTAATTCACCTATAAATCTAACTTATCACTGTTTTACTAATAATCCTTACAGTTTCACCTCTCTAAATTAATTCCACGACTAAACAATTCTTAATTACTCTATAAAAACTCCCTAAACACTCTTATGTAGAGATGATCAATTTTCTTAATAACACTTTTGTATATAAAGCTTAACATCTTTTCCTAACAATTTTACTTCTCTCAGTTGATTTCACATCAAAACAAGCCATTCTATTTAGTTACACTTTAATAAAACCTCCATAAGGCACTCTTATATGTAAAGAGGGTAAGTGTCTTCTTAATATTTTTAAACATAAAGCTTTTGTATATAAAACTTAACATCTTCTCCTTATATTTTCTCCTCTCTCAGTTAATTTCTTATCAAAACCAGCCATTCTATTCAGTTACACTTTATTAAAAGCCCCCTAAGGTATTCTTATATGGAATGAGGGTGAACTCCCCTAACGATAGTTTTCTACATAGAGCTTAACATCTTTTTTCTTTGTCTGGTATCTTCTCTTCAAAAGAATCTTATCTCTGTGTCTTTTGCCTTTATGGACTGCATATATTTGTTTTAAGGGTTGCAGTAAGTAGCTTAAAGTAAATCTTGAATGGATATTTTTTGTCTTCTCTTCCTGAGGTGGCTCTTGCATGAAGAGATTAGTTGCTCCTGCACACACCTGTTTCTTGAATTCTATAAGACATAGTTCCAAGAGTTGCTTTTTTGGTGTATTTGTCTTCTTGTAGGGTATCTTCCAGTCAGCTGAAGCGAGATCCTCTTGCTTGGAGTTTTGGTAAGTGTCTCTCAGAGCTTGCTCCTGCAATTTATCTGAATTGCTTGTAGATTTCAATAGAGCAGTTGAGCATATGTCATATAGTTCAGCACATGTTTCTTTGATTGCTAGCTTAATCGAGTCCCGAATCATGTATTTAAGAGCATCCTGTATTTAGGGCTTTTAATTCACTTCCCCAATGCCAAAAAAAAGGTATAAACAGTTTAGTCCATAACAGTCTAACAGTTAGGCTATTGTAGCAGACATAATAACAACCGAGAGTCTTTCCGTACAGAGCCAGGTGACTGCTTTTAGCCAATGTCTTCTGAGCCCAGAAAACTTCAGAAGCCGAGCTGATGTTACAGGAAGTCTATTACTGTATAAGGAAGTTCCTTTTAAAATGCTTGTATTTTTTCTTTTTGTTGATCAAAGCCAGTGATTTAACTAATTTGTAATTCCAATACGGGTGGTAGAATGATCAGATAAGATTATTTATGTCCCTTTTCTTCCCCCCTTAAAGTTCTTTGGAAAGCGTTCTATCTAGGGCTTTTGCTAGCCGATTGCACGAAGACGAGGGGGATGGAAATTTCTCCTCCCCCTTTCCTCATCGTCGTGGATACGAAGGGGGTTTAGGCAACAGGTCTTTTGCTTCTTTGCTGTTGCATTGTAAACGTGCTTACTGTTTCTTCACCGATATTGGAGGTGAGGTATGGTGCTCTCTTAGCTGGGCATTCACCACTAGCAGTCATGGCAGACTGTGACTGTGCTGGAACATGCTCTTGCTTCGAGATGATCTGGCTCCTACCCACTCGCAGCCGCTTGCGGGGGGCTCAGATCAAGTCTCCTGCTCTAGCCCTCTCTCTACGGGAGGTCTGGTGAAACTCAGAAAGACCCAGAGTTCCAGTAAAAGCAACGAACAGCTGGCGGGGCTCAGGAGAGAAGCTGAGCACCCACCACTTCGTGGTGCCATGACCCGGAAGCTCCTATGTCCTCAGTTTTGGGGTGGGACATCATGACATTCACTTAGGATGTGTTGTAGCAGTCTTCTGCTGAAGGCAGCATCTACTGAATTATATGTATTGATCTCGTAATGTCTAATAAATATGGAGAGATGGCCAGTTTGCTGATTTGCAAACTTCCTTGTCTGTTGCCTGCCTTGCGAATGTGGCATTGTTGGCAGCTCTCCTAACAGAATGCACTGTAATGCTAGCAGGGGTAGGAAGCTTGTGGAGCTTATAGCCTTGACACAGAGAGTACTCCATCTTTCTGTGTTATACCTCTAAGGATGCCAGTCACAGCTGCTGGCAAAACGTCAGGTCCTACAATGCCAAGACCACGGCCATACAGCCTGGAAAATCTACAACTAATGAACTCCGTCCATGAAAGCCTTTGACAACTTATAGCCTGTACTATGCATGGTCAGAGTGTGCAACTTGGACCAATTTTTCTTCGGTGTTAGGCGGAGATCTGGACAAGAGTAACACATTGGTTTTCCTAATGCAGCTGGTTCAACAAATATGTCTTGAAAGTTCTTCTGACATCAAGGATGTGCTATGTCTTCTCCCTTTGATGTTTCAGGTTTGGGCAGAAGGAGGGAAGACATATTTCTTGAGCTCTATGGAAGGCAGAATTTACTTTGGGCACGAAGGTAGGATCTGGTCTTCTAAAATACACAAAGCTCGGGTTTAGCTGAAAACAAGCCTAGCTCGGAGACTCTTCTGGTGGATCTGATAAGGCATCAAAAATGTGTCTTCATCCTCGTACATTTCAACAAGACTTCTCTGGCTCAAATGGTGGCTTGGTAAGTGCTGAGAGAACCATATGTAGCTGCCAAGTGTGGAACCTGTGGTGGGTCTCTCAAAGCCATGCCTTGGAGGAAATATCGTATGTGAGGATGTTGCAAAATGCTTGTTCCTTTGACTTGGAGGACGGTTGTGGCCAAGGCTGCAATCTGTCATTCGACAGTAGGAGCTTTTAGCCCTCTTATGACTCCTTCTTGCAGGAATGCCAAGACTGAGTTAAGTGGTAGTTTCAGTGGGTCAACCTCTTTTTTTTATACCAGTGCACAAACACCTTCCACAATATATTATAAATTCTATTTATTGGTCGTCTCCTTTGTCCCCCACAGCAGGCTGATCTTTATTCTGGGTAGTACCCAAACAAGATGGGCCCTCCTTTCTCATGATTTAAAATTGGAAAGGCCCTAAGAGTTGCTCTAATTGTCATGCATGTAGTCCTCACTGGATTCAGTCTATGCATGGAATTAGCAGACCCAATAATTTGGTCAGGGTCATCAAGGAAGTGGATCTTCTCATGAACATGAACTTGGATACTGTCTGATTTTCCATGCTTTGTGGACCATCCGAGATAAGCAACTGACTGTTGAAAATGAAGACTCCCTGGTGCTCTAGCCATTGTACTGGGTTCAGTGCGTTCTTCTGCAGATTTACAATGAAGCCATGACTTTGTAGATATTGAATGGTCCTCTTCGTATCTGCTATTGATTTGTCTCTGGAGCTGGACTTGATCAGCAAGTCATCTAACTAAAGGTGTCTCTGGAAACCCTGTTCTCTTAGGTTGACAATCGGATTGATTGGAACCCTGGAGAAGACTCTTGGAGCTGTTGAGAGACCAAATGGGAGTGCCTTGAATTGACAGTTGTCTTCCCCAATGCATAAGTGGTGATACACTCCTGTGCCTTGGAAGAATCAGAATGTGCAGGTATGCCTCTGTAAGATGCATGGACATGAGGAATTCTCTTGGTTGTAGTGATTCTGCAATGAATTGTAATGTTTCCATCCTAAAATGTCTCAATTTGAAGACCTTGTTGAGGAATTTTAAAATCCAAGATGGCCCTCCAGTCCCTGTTCCTCTTTGGCACAGTGAAGAAGATGGAAGAAACGGTTACCACCACTATATTTATAAAATCATGGTTGGAATGCCTCTTTAACTCAGAGACGACCAACATCTTAAAAACAATAAGAGCCTTCAGACTTGGCTCCCCATCGAACCCACATAAGAGAGTCCCCAGAGACATCTTAGTTCAGCTAGAACATTGGGACTCACACCCCAAAATACTCAATTTAGCCAGAAACAAAGGATTCCTCTTACTCAAGGAAATAAAAATACTGGTATTTCCTGACACTCCACATGAGGCTTTAGTGACAAAATACAAGTTAAAGCCTATCACGGCAAAGCTCTAAATGGCGAACATATAAATGGCTTCCAACTGGGAAAATACACGTCTCCCAGCATGGGAAAACTTACCAAGCGTCTGATGAATAAACGGGTCTACAGCTGTTACAAACTCTACATATTTCAGAGGAAGCTGATCTATGAAGATCCAATAAAAGGAAGCTACAGTCCATGGTAACACTGGGAAAAAATAACAAGTTCGCAATCCGCTCAAGCTCCTCGCCAGAACTGGAAGACATCGCAGACGCCCCACCTATAACTAACAATAAACTTATCACCTACCCATCAAAAGGTCATTCCAAGCTACTTTCGGTTTCGGCGGAGCGAATGGCGGCCACCTCTCGGGACGCTCCCGGAGGTGGTTAGCCCACGCGCAGTTTGGGGGGGTCTTCGCTTATGCGAAAGACCCTAGTGAGCCTTAGGTAAAGGCTCCGAACCGGGGGCGCTTGGGGAGTAGCCTCTTTGCCGGCAAATAGCCGGGAAATTGAGGCTTTCTCCCCGCCCCAATCGGCCCCGCTGCGTCGTGCCCGTAATGGGACTTAGCAACGCCACTGACTTCCAGGAGTGAACAAAGCGATCGAGTTAAAGTCAAATGGAAAGACTTGGCATCGAACCGTGAGTTGGAGATCTATTTTTTTTATTATTATTTATTTTCAAGTACCGTTATTGTCTTTATTAGTTGGAGATCTATTTTGAAGCGAAAATCCGAAACCCCCCGCAAGCGTATAAGCGGATGGGAGGAGGGAGGAATCCCCACCCCCCTTGAGAAACGGGACTTATAAAAGAAAAGCGGAGGGGAGTAAAGGGGAAAAAAGAGTTGGTGAAGATACCTTTGGGGAAACACTGAAGATTAAGAGTTTGTTAGTCTCCTGAGTGGTGCGGCACGAACTTTGATAAAGTAAACAATTAAAAAGATGTCCGCATTGAAAAAGGTCCCGCAGAAGCCGGAAAAGAAGGGGGGAGGGACTTCCGGTCTGAGCACCCCCCCACCGGAGTTAGCTGTCAATCAACAGAAAAGCGAGTCACTGCGCCCTCTGCTGGATCAAATGCAGAAAATCAGCGAAACTCTGTGTAACATGGAAAGTGTTCTCAACAGTCAACAAAAACAATTAACAGAAATATCAAAGAAGATGGAGGAGATTGCGCAAAAATGTTTGGTCTCAACGGAAGACACCAAGAAAATAAAGAAAAAGGTCAATAAATTAGAAAAACATCAGGATATGCAAGAAAAAAGAATTTTAATGTTACAGATGGAAAAATCAAATCGGACTCTCCGCTTTCAGGGCATCAAAGAAGAGGAAAAAGAGGATCTCAGAACTACATTGGCGAATGCCTTGGCACCTCTAACTGGTAGAGAAGCGTTGGAATTGAAAGAAGAGATGGATATGGCCTACAGAGCCTATTCAACCTTTACAAAGAAAAATAATCTGCCAGCAGAAGTGGTTGTCAAGTTCACAAAGCAGCGTACCAGAGATCAAATTCTGCATTCAGTTTCAGCGGTGCCCTTGAAAATTGGGGAGCAGACCATTAGAACTTTGAAAGATGTTCCCTATGAAATCCGTATGAAAAGAAAAGCATATAAAGGATTGACCACGTTCTTACAAAGACATCAGACAATTTACAGATGGTGCATTCCCGAAGGACTAATTTTTAAATATAACGACAAAAGAGAGAAGATAGACTCCGTCTTCAAAGCACAAGAATTTCTGAAGAGACACGCCAGTACAGAGGAAGATGCGGCACTCGCAATTTGGACAGATTCAAGCAGCGAGGAAGACAGCGATCCGGAAGAGGGAGGAGCTGGAGTGGGAGACAAGAAGCCTAAAGAGGG
Organism: Gekko gecko; assembly: GCA_029375565.1. NCBI lineage: Eukaryota > Metazoa > Chordata > Lepidosauria > Squamata > Gekkonidae > Gekko > Gekko gecko. The sequence goes on from JAPDNY010000003.1 coordinate 49,653,941, forward strand.
CCCATCGTACAACTTGAGAGATGTAAAAGGAAGATATCCAAAGAAGTAGTTCGTGGAACGTCAGAAAGGAGCTGATTAATAACTAACCCCAATGGACTTTACTAACTTTACTAACAGAGTTATTTTGGACTTTTGTAAGATGAAAAGAAGATCTTCCAACCGTGGTGGTTGCCAAAAGTTGTAATTATACTAACTAAAACTAATTTTTAACAGGAAAAATTCACTCCACTCTTTTTCTTAATCCTTCTATATACCTTCCCCTTTTCTTTTTATAAAAAGTAATAAAATTCTCTCCTTTTTAGGAGAGTTTATTAAAAAAAAAAAAAAAAGGTCATTCCACTTCAGTTGTACCATTAAATCTTAGTAATCAAACAAGGAGGAGAGGGGGTTGTGGGATCGCTAATACCTCTATTACAAAGGATTCGACTGGAGGCTTGCTGCTGTTGTTCCAGCTCAACGGGCACAAGGTCAGCCACTCTGTATTTCCAGCACAAACTTACAACACCAAAGCTTAAACTAATTGTTTGTTACGCTTAAGTTACCTTCTAGTTTTCAAAGTTGGTAATTTTGTTCAAACTTAGCACCGGTTTTTCATCTCTGGGTTGTATTGTAATAAAGGGGAAGAGGGGGAGGGGAGATAATTTATTGTATAAGTATTTAAACTCAATTAATTTTTACAAATTTTAAATTCAGAATTAATTCATAAGATAAAGTTCCCTCAATTAATTTTATAAGATATTTGAAAGGTATCAGTTAATTATACAACACAACAAAGCCTTTGGCTAAGCTTAAATACATAGCTCAGTACAGTAGCAATTTCCCAACTAATATTAGAAAGACACTACAGCTCAATAGAGTCTCACAAGGAGAACAACCAATCTCATTTACTTCTGTAAAATATACAGACTCTTATACACTCATAAACATATACACACACACACCAACTCAAAGTGCTTGGACAAATAGGAAATCTTCCTCACCAGTAATAAGAAAACAGATTAAACACAAATTGTTATCCAGACACCCAATAGAAAACAGGTAAATAAAAAGTAAAGATGGAAGAAGGAATAAGACGCATTGTCAGCCAAAAGAAATTGGAATTATGAGAATAGGCTCGGTGAACATCAGAGGACTTCACAACGGGATCAAGAGAAAGAGGCCGACACAACACCTTACACGCTCTAAACTAGGCATCATTTTCCTTCAAGAAACTCACGTAAAAACGCATACTGATCCTATTATAAAAAACACACAATACCCGATACAGATACAGATGCCTGGCTCGTCCAACTCAAGAGGGGTAGCAATATTGATACATAAAAATCTCAATTTCACTATGGAAGCAACGGTTAGAGATCCGTTAGGATGGTACATTTTCATTAAGGGCACACTAAAAGGCAGGAAAATAATGTTAGCATCAATATATGCCCCAAATAAAATGCAAATCCCCTTCCATGATGGGGTCCTCACGGAACTCACAAAATTTCAGGAAGGAGAACTAATAGTAGGAGGAGACCTGAATTACATAGTGAACACCAAGCTTGACAGAACTTGGCTTAAAGCAAAAAAAGTTTCCAAAGATAAGTTAGCTACTAAACTAGCTAATCTCTTCAGGAAATTCCACTTATTTGATGCCTGGAGACTACTCCATCCAGGAGAAAGAAACTACACATACTTTTCACCCAGACATAATATTCACGCTAGGACAGACTACATATTTGTTTCCCACACTGCAACAGCAATGGTCATGGCATTAGACATAGACACAATATATTTATCTGACCATGCTTGGTTGATAGGAAATTTGGACTTAAACATAATTTCAAAAGCAGAGCGTATTGGGAAAAGATGTGGCCAAAACTATTAAGAGACAATATATTTCTAGCCGCAGCCATTAAAATTTGGGATCAAAGGAAAAAACTGCTACCCATGGACATTTCACAGCTAGCAACTTGCACCTGTCAAGATTGGTTCCCAGCAGGTAAGGCCCCTAAAGCATTTGAAAAGTGGGCAGACGCAGGCCTGGGCCGACTTTGTGACCTAGTCCATAAAGTTAAAATCCAAGAATTTAACCTTCTTTGATCAAAAAATTGGTCAAGCAACACCTTGGTATCAGTACCTGCAACTCAACAATTTGACAGAAAGACTAACAGCTACAGGATTATTCTGGAGAGAATTAAAAGATATGAAAAAAATCATATTGAACTATCCCAACCCACCAAAAGGTACCCTTTCAAAAATTTATAAAATAATTCTGAAGGAGGACAGCATTAATAACAGATTAAAACATCAAGTCAGATGAGAGGAGGCGCTAAACACACACTTGCAGGACTCTCAATGGAACATCATCTGAGCCTCTCTGGTGAACTGTTCCTTGATATACAATATCCGTCTCCAATTTTTTAAGTTAATATCAAGATAGTATCTCACTCCTCTTCAACTACAAAAAATGAATCCATCCAACCGATCGCTTTGTTGGAAAAGATGTGGCCAAACAGGTACTTACTTACATTGCTGGTGGGAATGCCCAGAGATCCTTCAATTTTCAATTACAAAGCAATCAATCCCTTGCATGCCAGAAGTAGCTTTGCTCGACTTATGGGACAATACTACCAAAGAACTAACAGCAATTTTACTGGCTACGGCCAGACTAACAATAGCAGCTGCTTGGAAATCAACCGCTCCACCTACAATATCAGATTGGCAAGAAAAGATTTGGGACCAATTTATAATGGCTAAAATTACAGACTCCATTCGTAGAACATATGACCCCTCTACACCAACCTATTCTAAATTTGTACATATATAGGCACCAGCACTCGAATACCTGACATTACAAAACCTACTTCCACAAAAACAAACATATCACAATAGTCAATGGTATTTGCTAGGCAAACTAGGCAGGTTTACTGCACTACAATATGCTACATACACAACAAAAAATCAAATCAAATCACATAGAGAGTTAAATAAATGCATTTATATATATTTATAGGACAAGATAAAGGGAATTTTAGTATAACAAGGAGTCTCATGGATTTAAACTACGAGAAATATGTTGTATATATTTTCATTCGTATCATTTAACTGAAGAAACTTAACGTTTTACTGTAATGCTCAAATTGCTTTTTGTGCTGGATGAAACTTTTTGTATAGTAAGAAATAAATCAGTAAATTTTATTTAAAGGGGGGGGGGAGAAGATGGAGTGAACTCTGCATCCCTTCTCCAAAGGTAGCACAGGCTCAATGGCGTGGATGGCGAGAAGATGTTGGGATTGCCTGGGTGATCCTGAGGTGTTTTTTCTGGTCTCTTGGAAAATGAGGGTAGAATGAAGTGTTCTGGTAGAGGGTTGGAAAAATTTATTGTGTAACCCTTGATGAGTAACACCACAGTCCAGAGATCTGCTTGAGACTGGATCCAGACTTCTTTGAAGTGGAGTAGTCTTCCTTCTACCGGAATCAGGGAGATGTCATGCCTTAGTATGCTTCCGGTCCTGATCAAACTACTCTGATCTGTTCCGGGGCTGCCTGGCAAATCTAGAGTTAAAACCTTCTCTTCTGAAAAAGGGTCTCGATTAATTCCAGTTTGATCTCTTTGGATCCTAGTTGAATTCTGGCAAAACATGTTGGGAATGAAAGGAAGGACCTCTATATAGCCATCTGTCCGAACATCTCAGCATCTTTGGTAGTGCGTTCTATTTGTCCCTGGTTTCCACCAGGATTTTGTCCAGGCAGTCCACGAATAATCTGTCTTCTTGGAAAGGGTATGTCATCACAGTAGCATTCGAATGGAAGTCAGCTTGCCATGCCTGGAGCCAGAGGGTTCTTCTTGCTGTATCAGCCAAAGACATGGCTCTGTCTGTGAAGAAGATGCCTTAAGATTTCTGTTGGCCCCTTCCCTGAGTTGACTATTGGACTCTAGTAGCAGTTGGGAGTATCTTCCTTGTCCAGATGATAGCTGCTCTGCGTACGATGGATGCAGTTGTAGATGTTTTGATTGCCATAGTCATAGGCTCATGAACTTTCTGCAGTGCAAAATTTGCTTTTTGAGTTAAGCTGTTGCGAATGGTGCCTTGAGCATCTTTTGATAGCAGGCCAAAAGACTGCAGTGCTGTAATAGGAGCATCCACAAGTGGAGCCTGCAAGAACTCATTAGCAAACGATGGTAAAGGACACAATTGCTTGATAAACCCAGGGTACTGCCTGTTTGCTAAAGGTCTGACCCACTTGTATTTTAATTGCTTTTCAAAGAACTCTTGGAATGAAATGCTCTTTCAGTGGTTTCTGTTCTGGGTAAAAAAAATCTTTAATGCCCCTAGGTCTAGTTTTCTGATTAGGATCTGCAAGGTTTTTCTCTTTGCCTGCTGGGGGCTCTTGGAGCTAGGGCAGTGACAGTTTTAGACAGAAGGTACTGGTAGTTCTCAAATTTAAAGAATCTATTTTGGTGTACAGGTGTTTCAACGTCTTCCTCATCTTGAGTGTCTGATGGAAACTTTCCCTCATCTCTGCCATCTGACTCAGTGCCACCCCAATGTATTTCTCCCCATTTTTCTATTACAGGATTCCTTCTGGGCTGCTTTAGTGGGCCAGTATGCACTTCTCCCCTCAGATCTATCTACCCCTGTTCTTTTGCCTCTTGGTGGAGAGGGGAAGGAAGAGTAAGGCTGTGACCTTTGGGCTTTAGCGTCTCTTGGGCATTGCACCATTAAGGCAGCAGCTCTTTGGCTGCAGATGCCAAAGCAAGCCAGCTGTGGGCACTGCCAGTTTCCTCAACAGTGTTCCTTGTGCCCAACATTAAGGATGGGTCAGTTTCTTGCTTGGACAGAAATCCACCGCTGCCATCTTTCTGCACCATAATCAGAGTGGCTGGCCTCGCTCTCTTGTTGCTGCCACAAAATGGCTGCCGTTGCTAGAGTGAGCCTAACAGCTGCCCTTCGGCGCTCTCCCAGAGATTGGGGGAGGGAAGGGGTCTGGGTTGAAGGAGGACTTAGAGGAGAGAGATAGAAGAAACTTTTAGAGTAGAGTGAAAGACTGAGAAATAAAAGTAATAAGAGATTTTAGCATAGAAAAAAGCAAAGCCTATTTGTATGTTAATCTCCTGTTGAGGCAGGAAATAAAGTGTGACCCCCACAGGCAAGAGATGGGAAGTTGAAAAATTGTTCCTGCCTTCCTGGTTGGATGGTGGGAATGATCCTCAAGATGTCCTCCACCTCAGAGGGAGAACTGTTGACATACAGATTTTAGCAACCCCCTCCCCCCGAACTGTGTATGATATGCCATGGACATGATTGTCCATTCTTTTAGTACTACAGAATTTTCTCTCTTCCATGGAGGTCACTGGGACTGTAATCCTAAGAACTCTTTCCTAGGAGTTAGCACCACTGGAATAGGACTTATTTCCAAATGGACCTGTTTAGGATTACTCCTTGGGGCACATCTGTTTCACTGAGATTTTCCCCAGCATCACTTGTATTACTTGTTAAGTTCTATATCCAGTAGGTTATTATACAGGATTCCTTCCAGCATGTTAGAGGAGACATGCAGATAATAATTTTGGCTTTAGTTTTGATTTGATCTGCACAACCAGTCAGGTGAATTCGGTAGCTGAATTTTTAATTTTTTTTTAATTAATTTATGTATTTGCATTTTTATTGCCTATTTTCCTTTACCAGTTAACAAACCATCAATGTTTTCATTCACACAATTTCTCAGGATAATTACATGAAAATTAAAATTATAGGTCTGAAATGGTTATGCTTGTTTAAGATTTTATCAGCAATGGCAGCCAGTTTGGTATAGCGGTTAAGTGTGCAGACTCTAATCTGGGGGAATTGGGTTTCATTCCCCACTCCTCCACTTGTACCTGCTGGATGACCCTGGGTAAGCCATAGTTCTAACAGAGCTGTCCTTGAAAGAGCAGTTCTTGAAAGAGCTCTCTCAGCCCCACCTACCTCACAGCGTGTCTACTGTGGGGAGGGGAAGGGAAAGGAGTTTGTAAGCTGCTCTGAGACTCCAAGTGAAGGGTGGGGTATAATTCCAATCTATTATTATTGTTGTTATTATTATTATTATTGATTTTATGAACTAATGAATCTTTAATTTCCACAGAAAAATAATGCACATTTTGCGAGCTAATCTGCACCACCCTCCAAAATGTGTCTAAACACTTTTTTGCGTGTTTTGTTTCTACCCTGTAAGTATTGTAGTAATTATGTCAATAGTATACCAGTTCTTACAACATACAGATGTGAAGATACCTTACTACTGTATACATCCTTACTTTTTTCCCTAAAGAGGAGGGTAAGGTATATGCCACAAACTCTTGTAGCTTGGCCAAGTGAATGTAGTTCCAGCTGAAATCAGCCTCCTTCCAGATTTCTACTATCTATATTGGAAGAAGAGCAGAAAACAACTCCTCCACTGTGACTGGGTCCTGAGGAACTAAGAACTTCCTTCTAAAACCCCCCCCCAATTTTATTGAAATTTAATTTATATTGGATTTTTCCATGCCTGGAATCTGCTTTGGGTTGAAATGCAGGAAATAAATAAAGGAATTCCTACCTTCTGTTCTAGCACTGCAGGAGGAAAGTATATGTTCATTTTCTGCTCCAAAATACATCATTTATTTTTCATTTTTGTTCTGAGAACCAAAATTAACATGGGTCATTTAGGCTTGGTGCAAAATTGATAAAATTAGTTCCCTATGAGTGTAGGATCATACACAGTCCAAAGGGGGTGGGGAGGGGAGAATAAAACAATATTACAACTGTTTCAGAAGACTGGAAAGATTCTTCCTCAGATGGGAGAAGGAACAGTATGCATAAAGCTTTACTGTTCATTGTTTTCCTTTGTTTCTTTTTTTGAAGGTAAGGTACTGGTAACATACAGAGCCTTTAAAGTGTTTTTTAAAAGTCTGGTAGGCAGACAGTTGCATTGTTTATCAATTGTTATATCCAAAAAGTACCATCACTCTTACATAACCGCATTTCATGTAGCAATTTCTGTAACAGTTTCTGCAAATGGTACCTTCCAGGGACCAAACAGCCTGATTTGAATAGTGGAAAAATGCAATATCCAGTCAACAAAAGTACTATGTTGAAGCAATACTTCTGGACCCCATGCAAGGAACAATTACTTAACATTTACGGAAAAATTAACTAAGGGAAGTGATAACAGAAGGGCTGAAAGATCCTTATTGTTTTGTGCTGGTTTTAAATAATTCCCTGTGACATCCCAATGAAACAAGATTCTATGAAGCCTCAGATGAAGCCTTAGAAGGAGTCCTTCGTGCACAGCCTTTCTTTTTTTGTTGAAAGCAGATTGAATCCCAGAAATCTGAGCCAATAAAGATTTTGAAACTGAAAACTAGTGGCAGTAGAAATCTGCCATGCCAGTTGAAGGCTCCCTCAAGATCAAAATCTTATACACAGCTCCGCACAATATAAAGTATTATCTCAGGAACCATTCCTGGAACAAACACTGATGAAGCACTCCCACATACTTGAAACAAAATTAATGCACCATAACTTTAAGGCAAATTTAGCAAAGAAGCCAACAAAAATAAAGACTTGGATTTCGTACCAACAATTGTTTAATTTAAAAATGGCTATAGTTTATTTTTTGTATGTGTTAATATTTCAAAGGAGACAGGTATAGATATTTATGTAGAAATGTATCTGGTGAAGTTATGCAAAGTGTTACCAAAATATTAGTTTCAGGAATTTTCTTTTTTTTGTTTAAAAAAACCCTAGCACTTTGTAAGTAGCAACATGAAAAGACACAGCAGGGTAATACTTCTAATTAGGACCAACTCAAAAGCTACAAAGCCATAAGTTTAAAACTTTATCCACCTGGATCTTAAACACAAAACAAAATAAAAAGAAGAGGGAAAGATTTCAGGCTTGATGACAAGGCTCTAGTCTAAAAATAGCCTTAAAAGGGGATGGGGGAGGTATTATTCAGACCAAGCTAGATTAGGTCATGCTTGGTGCAAAAGCATCGCATGGCAGATATACTTTTGAACAGGTCTCAATAAATCCCAGGTGCCAAAACCTAGAAATTTCATTGTACTGACCAGTATTTTCAGCAGTCATGTAATATAAGTGCCTCTTGGTGCTTCTCAGTAGAAGTACAACACTTATTTAGGGGTGAGGCTAACTTTTTGTTTTGATGACAACTGGGGTTACCCCATATCTATTTATATACTACAACACTATTGTTATAGCTTTAAAAAAATGACAAGGATCTGTGAAGAGTTTATGATTAGGATTTTGTGGTAGCAATAATTAGAAAGTATGGTCATTAAAATACAAACCCCCCAAAGTCTGAACAATAAGACTAGCTCCTAATTTTTTTTTTTTTTTTGGGGGGGTGTCCTGTCAAGGTCTGCTTTTGGAAAAATAAGGAGATAGCAGTTATTTTGTTCTGTTTCTAGCAAGGTCCCTTATGAAGCAAAGAGAAGGAGCAAAGAAAAATACAAGCTTTACATTATTTGCATTAGCAAAACTGGAGATTAATTTTGGGCAATGCACCAGGTATCAAGTCAACAGAAGCCAAACTGGCTACATAAGAGGAGCCCAGCATTCCATTTCACACATTAACAGCTGCCCCAGAGAGCCAACAAGCAAGGCACAGAGGCCAAAGCCTACCCTGATGTTGCACTCGTCTTCAGAAGTTTACTGACTCTGAATGTGGTGATTTATTTAGTCTCCATGGCTAGTATCCATTGATAAACACATTCTCCATAAATCTGTCTAATTTCCTTTTAAAACATTTTATGCTAATAGCCATCACTACGTCCCCTGGCAGTGAATTCCACAATTTAATTACTCAATGAATAAAGAAGTATTTCCTTTTTGTTAGCCCAGAAGTATTCCCTTTTTGTTAGTCTGCCAACTTTATTAGGTGCCTATAAGTTCTAGTATTAGGTAGAGTGAGAAATACTATCTAATGTATCATTTTATAAACCTTTGTCATAGGCGTTTTTTCTCTAAAACTTCAGACTTCTCAGTCTTTCCTTAATCATAGTGACTGCCCTCTTTCGCCCTACTTCCAGCTCAGCAATATTGTTTTTGAAGTAGCATTACCTACTTGTTGGAAGGCACACTGATAGTGTTATATATACAGTTCTTATCATTAGGTGGTAGGTGATTTTCTTCCACTCCTAGGATCTCTGTCACTTCAACATAATTTTTTTTTGGGGGGAGGGGGAGAAGATAAGTAAGAAATTTAAGAAATAATCACATGTATTGAGATAATTAGTCTTGACTGGTATCAAAAGAAGACTCGTGTTTCAGGGAAGAGAGTTTACCCTTATGGAAAACATCACAGTACACAATGGAAGTTAAAAAAAAGGTAAATTCAGTGAGTTTGGCCCTATAGATCTTTTCTGCCAATACCAGCACCTTCTACTGGTGCAAAAAGGTTTCCCCACCAGCCACTATGTTAATTCATATGGCAGCGACACTAGGAACACTGTGTACAGCTCTGTCAAGTATGTAAAAACTGTAAACTGTTGACGACTGGACAGCCTCTTGTACAAGGAAAGGTAAAAGCATATGAAGCTTTATAATTATGAAAAAGGAAAAGGAGGAAATTTCTTGTTTATAAAATTATGAACAAGGCACACAAAATGGACAGAGGAAGAGGCTTGTCCTTCTCAATTATGAAATTTAGGGTTACACAATCTACAGTAAACACTGAAGTATTTCTTGACAAACCACTGATTTATGGAATTTCCTATCATAAAATGGCACAATGATCCAATCTGTTGAGGGCCCATGTCCTATATGATGATATCAGTTGGCACACATAACTTCCTGGCTGCATAAGTACCAATTCGGGAGTTTATGGAGTTGGAGAATTACTAACATAGAGATCCTAGTTCCCAAACTAAAATAAGATGCCAGTATGAAGGCATCCCATTTTGAAATTATGGTTAATGATAAGTCAAGAACAGTGAGGGGGGAAAAAAAGAACTACCAATGTCTATTAGTTAAAAAGCATGAACATAACTGTAACACATACGTTCAGAGGCAGCATATTTCTGATTAGCAGATGCTGAGGACAAAGAACAGGGGATGGATACTCATAACTGTCATGCCTTATCGGTCAGCTTCCAGAGTATTGTCATCTAGTTCCAGCATCATGTTTCCCTTTGGTGTAGCCCATAAAGACTGTTGTTAATCCCTTTTTTATCTAAGTTGTGATTCTTCAAAATGATCATTTTTAGTGTCACACATATGAACACACATGAATACATATGAAGCTGCCTTATACTAAAATCAGACCATTGGTCCATCAAGTTCAGTACTGTCAACTCAGATTGGCCCTGACTCTCCAAAGTCTCAGGCAGAGGTCTTTCACATCACCTACTATTTGGTTGTTTTTACTGGAAATACTGGGGATTAAACCTGGGACCTTTCGCACACAAAGCAGAGGCTCTGCCACTAAACCACAGCCCCTCTCTGACACAGAATTTTATTCTTATGTGGCCTTCTGCAGTATTCTCTTGCTCAATTTCCTTGTCTCCACTTAAACTATTCTGTCCTGTCTTGAAATGTACAGGTGACATCATATATTCAACTCACTGTTGTGATCACATTTCTCTTTTCCATTCTCTGCACTGGCTCTCTCATAGCTTCAGTACTCTACTTAAAATCATCCTGTCAATTTATAAAAAAATCTTCATCCTCTTGCTTCTACTTATCCACTCACTCTTCCCATACTTCTCTTTCATTCCTCTGTCATGCTCCTTTGCTCCCACAGCAGAAATCCAAAACACTCAAAGGTGATGAAGATATTGATTATAGTTTTAATATTTTATTCTGTATTTCACTAGTAATTAAATAATTAGTAAGAATAAAATTTAGATTTAGATAATCAAGACAATACTATGGTTTTTACAATGATTTAATTTTAGTATAGAAGTTCCTCTATCATTATTAGATTATTGCTAACTTTAGAAAAGTTCCTGTTTATTCTTTAAAGAGAGGATCTATCCCAAAATCCTGTAGTATTGAAGTTTTATTGTTTGCTTTTATATTTGGACTATGTAATACATTATTGTTTGCTTTTATATTTGAACTATGTAATATATTTGTATATTTGAACTATGTAATACATCTGGTTTTACTTGTTGTATGTAACAATTCATAAAATGTCACAAACCTGACGAATCTGTATTTCCCCCCATCCCTTTTTTCCTCCTGTATTCCACCCTTTTAAAGAAAAAATAATAAAAAATTCAATTAAAAACAAAACAAAACAAAATGGTCCATTCATTAATGGCACAATATCTCCTTGCTGCTCTCACCATGGTGCACTTTGGCTCCTGGCAGCTTCTTGTTTTCATCTCATGTATTCACCTCTAAACGTCATCATTTTCTCACTTATCTCGTATCTCCACCCCCCTCCCCTTCCCTTGCAACTGTAGTCTTAGACTGTAAGCCTGAGGTTTATTTTGTTTTATGTGCAACTGGTAGTTTTTGTAGGCATTAAAAAAATTAAAACTAACAACAACAAACTATAAAGGGTGGTATGCTGGTCCAGCTGACCAGTGAGTGAATATACCAATCTGGAAGAGGAATGGAGTTAGAACAAAGAACTGTAACAGGAAAAAGTATAAACAGAAGAAGGCAACAAGATGAAGAACAAGGAACCTAACAAAGAAACTCACACAGATGGAATTGGAAAGGATAGAAAAGAATGTCCCTGGGATAATATTCAGAAAGGAAATTCACCAGATATGACAATGTCTCTCACACGTTGACTATAGACCAGAGAACTGGGGTGGAAGATTTTACTACTGCTTTATTGACGAAGGAAAACTTTCTATTTCTAAAGATCCATTGTTTTGTAACATTAATAATGAATGGATACCATTGTAAATACATTATTAGGCAAGCTTGGCAATTTTGAACTGGTAAGTAATGTTTTTCAGGTGGTTACATGGAAAAATGTACAGAAGAAAATATGTTTCATGGATTTGTAAATGCAGAGGGAAGGGGGAATGAAACCACATATACAAACATAAAATCAAGTTGTGACTTCACTGGATTGGCTGTGGAGGTAAAATCACCAAAGCTACAAGTCTTATGTATATGTTTTATCTCATACGCTGCAAGGAATACTGTAAACCACCATCTGGTATGGAGCTACTAAGTAATGTGAGTCATAATGAAACTAAGAACAGAAGAACATAAGAGAAGCCATATTGGATTAGGCCAGTGGCCCATCTAGTCCAACACTCTGTGTCACACAGTAGCCAAAACCCAGGTGCCGTTAGGAGGTCCACCAGCAGGGCCAGAACTCCAGAAGCCCTCCCACTGTTGCCCCCCCAAGTGCCAAGAATACAGAGAATCACTGCCCCAGACATAGTGTTCCACCCATACCTTACGTAGCCACTGATAGACCTCTGCTCCATATGTTTATCTAATTCTCTCTTGAAGTTGTCTGTGCTTGTACTCACCACCACTTCCTGTGGCAGTGAATTCCATGTGTTAATTTCTCATCGGGTGAAGACGTACTTCCTTTTATCTGTTCTAAACCTACTGCTCATTAATGAGTGCCCACGAGTTCTTATATTGTAAGAAAGGGCAAAAAGTACTTCTTTCAGTACCTTCTCTATCCCATGCATAATTTTGTAAACCTCTATTACGTCACCCATCATTTGTCTTTTCTTCAAGCTAAAAAGCCCTTTAACCTTTTTTCATAGGTAGATCATTATAGTTGCATAGGTAGATGCATTTTAGTTAGTTTTCTGCATTTTTTCCAATGCTATGATATCTTTATTGAGGTGCAATGACCAGAATCGTATACAGTATTCCAAATGAGGCCACATCATCAATTTATACAGGAGCATTATGATACTGGCTGGTTTGTTTTCAAGTCCCTTCCTAATAATCCCCAACACAGCATTTGCCTTTTCTATTGCCATTGCAAACTGAGTCCACATTTTCAGTGCGTTATCTACCACAACTCCAAGATCTGGTCAGTTACCATCAGTTTGGACCCCATCAACATGTATTGGCTCCAATGTGCCTTACTTTGCACTTGCCCACACTATAGCTTATTTGCCACATTCATGCCCATTTGCCCAGCCTCAATAGATCCCTCTGGAGGGCCTCACAATCCTGCCTGATTCTCACTGCCCTGAACAATTTAGTGTCATCCGCAAACTTAGCCGCAAACTTAGCCACTTCACTGCTTACTCCCAAGTCCAAATCATTAATGAACAAGTTAAAAAGCACTGGACCCCGTACTAAGCCCTACAGTACCCAACTGCTTATTACTCTCTACTGTGAAAACTGCCAATTTATACTCATTCAATGTTTCCTGTTAATTAACCAGATTTTAATCTACAAGAGGACTTGTCCTCTTATCCTATGAATATTTTGTTTACTTAGGAGGCTTTGATGAGGAACTTTATAAAAAGCTTTCTGGAGGTCTAGATAAACAACACCTATTAGGTCACGCTTGTCCACATTGTTTGTTCACCCTCTAAAAGAACTCTAACAGGTTAGTGAGAAAAGAGCTTCCCTTAGAGAATCCATGCCAATTCTTCCTTAATAGCTTTTAAAAATCAATGTGCCTACTAATTCTATCTTTAATAACAGATCCCATCAATGTACCTGGTATCGATGTTAGACTGTCTGGCCTGTAGTTTCTGGATCTCCTCGGAAACCTTTTTTAAAGATGGGGGCTACATTAGCTATCTTCCAGTCATCAGGAATGGATGCAGATTTTAATGATAGATTGCATATTTTTGTCAGGAGGTCCACAAGTTCACATGTGAGTTCTTTCAGAACTCTTGGATGTATGCCATGTGGGCCTGGTGATTTGACAGTTTTTAATTCATCAGTTGTAAGACCTCCTCTTTTGTCACCTCAATCCAGTTCAGCTCAGGTCTTTCAACACCCCTCACAAAATTGGCAGTTCTGGAGTGGGCAAGCACCTCCCATATTCCACAGTGAAGACAGAGGCAAAAAAATGCATTCAGCTTCTCTGCCATTTCTCTATCATCCTTTAGTAATTCTTTTACCCCTTGGTCATCCAAGGGCCCCACTGCCTCCCGGGCTGTTTTTCTGCTTCTAATGTATTTGAAGACATTTTTATTGTTGTTCTTCATGTTTTTTGCAATATGCTCCTCATAGTCCCTTTTTGCTGATCTGATCACCGACTTGCATTTTATTTGCCAAAATCTGTGCTCCCTTTTATTTACCTCACTCAGACCAGCCTTCTACTGCTTAAAGGAATCTTTCTTACTTTTTACTGCTTCCATTACTTTGTTAGTTAACCATGCAGACCTTTTTTTAATACCTATTTATATCTTTCCTAACCTGCGGTATACATTTTATCCGAGCTTCTAGGATTGTAGTTTTAAATAGTCTCTAAGCTTCCTAAAGGGATTTGACCCTCCTTACATTTCCTTTCAGTTTCTTCTTCACAACCCCCTCATTTGAGAGAAATTACCCCTTTCTAAAGTTAAAAGTGGCTGTGTTTTTCTTTTTGGGCAAATTCCTATTTACATAAAGGTTGAACTTAAGAACATTATGGTCACTGTTCCCAACCAGTTGCTACCACATTAACATCTCTCACCAGATCTTGGGCATTACTTAGGACCAAGTCTAGGATCACATCTCCCCATGGCACAGTCACTGAGAGTATCTAGAAACCCAATCTCTTTCTCCTGACTTGAATACATATTGACCTAATCAGTGTTTGGGTAGGTAAAAACACCTGTTACGATAGTTATTTCATCTAGATGCTCCCCTTAATTCTGCTGTTTTTAAATCATCCTCTAACCTTTGATCTGGTGGGTGATAGTGAACTCCCAGGGTTAAACTCCTTTTTGGGCACACTATTTGCACCCTCTGTAAGCAAATCTATTAATCTTACATTCTCAGTCTTACTGGACTGTATTGCCCCCTCTGACATACAGAGCCACTTCGCCTCTGACCCTTCCCTCTCTATCCAATATAATTTGTAGCCAGAAATCACTGTATCCCACTGATTATCCTCATAACACCAAGTGTCTGAAATGCTCACAGTGTCTATTTTGTCTTCTGACACTACACATTCCAGCTCCCCCATTTTACTTCGGACACTTCTAGCATTTGTATATAAACATCTATAATTTCTCAGACAAGTTAGGCCTGCAGCCTTCCTCCTGTGGCCTCTAGACCTTGCCAGGCAGTCAATATTGTTTGCCACCCTCTCAATGACCAGTCCTAATCAATTTTCCTGTAGAACAGTAACAGCTACCCCTTCATCTCTTTGAGATGAGCCACCCTGTACCAGAGACATTTCATCTCCTGTCGGCTTCTCCCGAAGTTTTAGTTTAAAAACTGCTCTGCCACCTTTTTGATTTTAAGTGCCAGCAGCCTAGTTACTTCTTGGGACAAGTGGAGCCTGTCTCTTTTGTACAGGTCCTGCTTGTTCCAAAAAGCATCCCAGTGCCTAACAAACTTAAACCCTACACCATTGTTTCATCCATGCATTGATACTCCTAATTTGTGCCTGTCTAGCTGGCCCTGTATGTGGAATAGGCAGCACTTGGAGGCCCTGGCCTTGGGTCTCCTAACTAGCAGCCTAAATGTGATATTTTATTGAAATAATACTTTTAAAAATTGAAAAACATTTTTCCAGATAAAGCTTTGGTCTCAATATTATTTAAGCCACACTTTATTTTCCATAATCAAATATTTCAAGTCAAGTATTTATTACTGTTCCTTATTTATTACTGTTTGGTACACAATTAACATGGGGTACTTTTTCAGTTTTGTTTACTAAGTGTATGTCAAAATAAACATACTATATCAGACCATACTCCACTTAGGGCATTGGATTCACATTTTTCCAATTCAAATTTTTCCATTGGATATTACTGACTAGCCCTTTATCTCATGTTGGAGGTATATTAAACTAAAAGTGACATTTCCCCTAATGAAATATTTCAATTCAAGTATTGGCTAATATTGAGACAGTGTTTTTAAAGTTTGGGTTATTAAATATAAGTCAAAACCAACATACTAAATCAGATTATATGTTTAGAATGGTGGAAACTTTTCTGATTCAATTTCTTTTCAGAAAACCATAATCATGGATACATGGACCAGTTTATATATGGGCCATATAAAGAAAGGGTGAATCAAATTCTTTATCCAATTGAGGCTTAGGAGATCAAAATTTCTAAGGATTCAATGAGCCTATGAAATGCCAGCCAGTGACCAAGAGTCAAATTTGTAAGTTTTAGAAAGAGGATTTACCTTAGTGACAGTCCTACAATTTCTCTTATATAAACACCCCCTTCCCCAAAGCTCCTGAAGCATTAGAACTGCAGAAAGAATGGGCTTTTCTTCTCCAAGTACCTCTACCCATCATTTCATAGGCTGAACTAAAGATGTTAAAGATGCAGCAAAAAATAGAGAATTTCAGGGGGGGAAATGGCGTTCATCCATTTTTTTCTGAACACCCACTCCTGTTTTTACATTTGAATTGATGGAGAAGATTATATTGCAATCGAAACAGTCTCAATATTAAAACACAGGAGATGGAGACAGATGTGTTAGTAAAACCGTTGCTTGGAGGGAAGTGGAAGGAACCTGAGGTAGCTCAGCTTGGGCATCAAGATCAATAGAACTCAAATTCAGGAGTATGGCTAGCCTGTTCCAACAGATTTCCTAGCATTAAGAAGTACCTGAGTGAGGGAACAACAACTTTTTGTCACCGTATACCATAGCAAATGCAGATTCAAGTACATTCAAACACGAGGAAGGGGAAACAATATTCTCCATGGAAGTTAATCCCGGTAAAATTAAAGTTTTCCCTCTAGCCTTGAGCTGGATGGCCCAGGCTGGCCCAATCTAACCAGATCTTGGAAGCTAAGCAGAATCAGCTCTAGTAAGTACTTGGATGGGAGGCCACCAAGGAAGTCTAGGGTTGCTAGGCAGACCTGGGCGATGGCAAACCACCTTTGTTTGTTTATTGCCTTGAAAACCCTATGGGTTGCTATAAGTCAACTGCATTTGATGGCACTTTCTACCTGCTACTTTCTATTTAAAAGGGAAGAATTCACAATGTATCCATTAAGGTAAAGGAACAAGGCTGAAGTAAAATGAGCCCTTGACCTTATGCAAGACTGTCACTCACAGAACCCATAACTGTGACCCCGTGGATGGGAACTGACAGATGCTGACAGAAAATTGTTTAATGCACTGCCATATCTCGTATACATGGAAAGACCTGTTGTACAGAGCACTTTCTATTAATCCTCACAGAGGAGAAATCAGAACTAGAAAAGCTGTGATACCTTATTGGGAATAGGTCAGGGGCTGTATCTGATGAAGGCACTATGACACACTTGCTAAAGTTAGACATGAGTTTTTACCAAGTGCTGCAGCTTGCCAATAGACACAGAGATTGCTGCAATGAAGGACTAATAGCGCTATCCTAAGCAGAGACACCCCCTTCTAAGTCAACTGAGGTCAATGGACTTAGAAAGATATAACTCTGCTTAGGATGGCACTATTAGTGACTGTTGACCCTAGGGGAGACAAGATGACACGCCAGAAGGAAGTGCTGTTTTGAATCACTGTTAAACTGGTGGAGAATTATCTCCTTGGGAAAGTCCAGGTGGAGCTGCTGCACCTCTCATGAAGAAGAAGAGAAGAGTCTGAGTTTATACCCCACCCTTTGCTACCCTAAGGAATCTCAGAGCGGCTTACAATCCCTTTCCGTTCTCCACAACAGACACTCTGTCCTTGAGAAAACAGCTCTGAAAGAACTTATGACTGACTGAAGGTCACACCAGCAGCTGCATGTGGAGGAGTGGGGAATCAAAGAGTCCATTCTCTTAACCACTACACCAAACTAGCTAGCCCAGGCAGACTGGAAAGTCTGGCTGTTGCACTGGGTCTCTGGTGGTGTTTCTGTACAGAATAATTAGAAAAATTAACAGGGTTTTTCGTTGTTGTTTTTACTGTTTAATTTGCTGCTTTCTAGCTGAGGCAGGGAAAGGATGGGAGTAGGGAAATTTAAGTAAAATTTAATTTAAATGTTCTGCTTCCTTTTCTAGAGGAAGGCTTTCCATTTTTGGAATGTCCCTTTGTTCTTTTCTGGTGGCCATCACGGTAGTTAGTATTTTCTTTCTTTTGGGGGGTATTTTTGCATGTGTGTGTGTGCACGCCCATGCCTGGAAGTCATGGCAACCTCTGGCAACTCCTACTGGGGCATGAAGGATGTTTGGAGAAGTGGCTTGATAGCCTGCCTCTGCCTCCCGGCCCTGGTATTCTTTGGAGGTTTCCCATTCAAATACTTCCCTAGGTCAGCCCTGCTTAGCTTCCGAGATCTGATGAGATTGGCCTTGCCTGGGCTATCTAGGTCAGGGTAAGACATGGTAACTACTATTTTCGACAAACATAAACATCTCCATTTCTTATTGCCCCTTAGCTTGGTGGCTGCAGCTTCCAATAGCAATTATTTACTCCTGCTAGCTAACAGTACTTGGATGAGGGACTCTGCAAACTTTGGAAAGCTCCACCCCATCCCTAATCATGATGATGGGGCAAAGCTCTGCCACACTGAGATCCTCTTCCATTTACAGCCACAGAGGATCAAGTTTCAGCAGCCAAGCTAAGTGACCAGAAGAAACAAAGGGCTCCCATTTTTAAAACACTTTGCCTCTTAATTTTGGCTGCCACTGCTCCTTACAGCTCTTATCTGAAGGGACTCCACAAACTTTGGAAAGTTCTGACCCCATCTGGTGGTGGAACAGATATTCATACTGCAAAAAGGCCAATGGGAGCTAGAGTACTGAAAAATGTCATTACTGAGATCTTGGGCATATCAGCAAGTTAACCCCTGGGCCCTACTTCATATTTTTTGTTGTGGTGGTGATGACAATCAACCCCTATATTTATATACTACTAGGGAGCAAAACCCATTGTGGTGGAAGACAACGGGCCCTAGGAAGGAAGGGTGGGAGGGTGGAAGGGTGGGAGGGTGGAAGGGAGAGAGGGTTGGAGGAAGGAATGAATGAATGAAGGAAGGAAGGAAGGAAGGAAGGAAGGAAGGAAGGAAGGAAGGGAAGAGTGAAAGAAAGGAGAGAGGAAGAAAAGAAAGGGGGGAAAGGAAGGGAAGAGGGGTGGAAAAGGGCTTCTCTGGGCCTACTGCCCCCACAGAAGGCCCAGGGGATGGTGTGGGGGGGTGGAAAAGGGCGTTTCTGGGCCTACTGCCCCCACAGAAGGCCCAGGGGATGGTGTGGGGGGACGGAAAAGGGCTTTTCTGGGCCTACTGCCCCCAGATAAGAAGAAGAGAAGAAGAGATTGGATTTATCCCCTGCCCTTCACTGCCCAAAGGCGTCTCAGAGCAGCTTACAAACTCCTTTTCCTTCCCCTCCCCACAACAGATACCCTGTGAGGAGGTGGGGCTGAGAGAACTATAATACAAACTGTCTTTGAGAGAACAGCTGTGCCAGAGCTGGCCCAGGGGGTGGTGTGGGGGCCCCCCGAAAAGGGCTTTTCTGGGCCTACTGCCCCCATAGAAGGCCCAGGGGATGGTGTGTGGGGGGGCAGAAAAGGCCTTCTCTGGGCCTAGTCCCCTCATAGAAGGCCCAGGGGATGGTGTGGGGGGGCGGAAAAGGGCTTCTCTCACTTGCCTCAGCCTTGAGGGCCTGTCCCTGCGCTCATACTCCAGACAGTCCTCTCCTGACAGAGAACTGAAGCAGACTGAGCCGAACACATTGACTGGGGCTGACGTGGGCGGGACTTTGCCAAGCAGCCAGTCAGTCCTGGCCAGTGTCCTCTGACTGCCCGTTCTTGTGCCGAATCAATTATGGCAAGCATAGAATGTGGTGGAACCAAAATTCAAATATTAATAAGGACAGGATACTTTTGTCAAAACATTAATATAATTACAAGGAACTGCAAAAAGGATTTAGGATTAGATCTTGTGGCAAAAACAGACAGAAAATGTGGCCATTACGATATGAAATCCTGAAGGTAGGGAAATGAAGGGAGTCGGTATCCTAGGTTTTTGGGAAGGCTCCAAAATATAATTTGTCAAGGTCTGTTGTATGCCTTAGCACTGATTTCAACTAACAGAACAGGTTCATTCTATACACCTAAAGCAAATTTTAAAAAATTAATGTCATAGTTTAAACAAGGGGTGTCTAACATATGGCCCGCAGGCCGGAACTGGCCCCTGCAGGGCTTCTATCTGGCCCATGAGCAACTGGCTCTCTGCTACTTCCTGTTCCTGCTTCCTTCACTGCAGCTGCTTTTGCCCAGGCTCTACGATTTCCTACTTTGCAGAGGAGAGAAAGAAATCCAAGCTCCCCCTCCCTTGACTGGCTGATGGCTCCTCCCCCTCCTCTGGGGAGGGAAGGAGAAGGAAGAGCCAGAGAGAAATTGAGTCCTGTGGCTCTTTTGAGAAGACTAACAACATTTTATACCAGGTATAAGTTTTTGTGTATATGCAGACTTCTTCAAAGGGGAGAGGGAGAAAGAGCCAGTGAGAGCACAAGGGGGTGGGGAGAGGGAAAGACCAACAATGTTTATTCCAGGTATAAGCTTTTATGTACAAGCACACTTCTTCAGAGAGGGAGGGGAAGGGAGGAAGGGAAAGAGCCAGAGACAACATACCGGGGGGGGGGGGGAGAGAGAGAGAGAGAGAGAGAGAGAGAGAGAGAGAGAGAGAGAGAGAGAGAGAGAGTGTGTGAGGTCAGCAACTGAAAGTCCTGCAAGTTTAAAATGTTCCCCCACTGTTTTTTGAACGTTGTGGTTTCTAATAACAGTAGAAAGAATCCAGTAGTACTTTAAAGACTAAGAAAATTTGTGGCAAGGTATGTGCTTTCATGAGTCACTGCTCACTTCTTCAGACTTATTTCCATTTATTATTTGCATCCTCCTGGGCTGGATTCTTCTGTACCAAACTGAGACCTAGGTATCCTGTCTCCTTACCAGTGCTGATACCTCCACACCTACTATCCCTCTGCATATCACACCTAATCCAATCAAGCTTGCTATTGCCATTCAGCATCTGAAGTCATCTTTATAAAGTTTATATCTCCATTACCTTGCATTACATTTTATGGCACACACAGCCAAGCCTGTCAAAGTGATATTTATGTCAGATCCTGCCCTCATAACAAATGAGCTTGACACCTCAATAGTACTAGTTAAGACTAGGGTTGCCAGGTCACATCTCTCCTGGTGAGGGGATTTGGGAGAGCAGTCGGGGAAGGGGCGGGGCCACCCCCAACATGATGGCATCATACAGAGTGACGTTATCATGTCAGGGATGCAGCATCGCATGAACACCCCCACTTTCCCCCAACCATTTAAAGGAAATCTTCCCTTTAAATGGCCGGGGTGGGGGGGAGAAGCAGGTGCTGCACTCACCTGGCCTATTAGCCACAAATTTGCAGCTCCCACTTGAAAAAGGCAGGTGCCATACACAGCTTGCAAGGCAGGTGTGCATGGCACCTGCTCTTTTCAAGTGGGGGTCATGCGCACCTGCCCTGCATAGCAGCCACTCTTTTCAAGTGGAGCTGCGGACAACTGTTGGGGTGGGATTCCTGGATGGGGTGAGATGGCTCTTTTGGACATTTATTAGGAAGCCATGTTCCTGCAGTAGCTGGATTGTGGCCTTGTTATCCACATCCTGATCTCCGATTAGAATGTCATCTAACTATGGGTAAGTATGAATTCCCTTTTGTCTTGGGGTCACTATCATTGCACATCACCTTGGTGAAGACCTGTGGATAAGATGAAAGGCCAAAGACTAATGTATTGGTGGTGTTGATCTAGGAAGTTAAAGCATAGGAATTGTCTGGAGGACTGACGGGAATGTGTAGATAAGCCTCCTTGAAATCCAGTGATGTCAAATAGTCATTCTGCTGTATAATTTGGAAAACAAAACTGAAGAGACTCCATACGAAACTTCTGTTTCTTGACCCAAAGATTTAAGTCCCTTAAACTGAGAATTGCTCTCCAGACCTGATTTCTCTGAGACAATGAAAAGTATGAAGTCTACTCCCCTGTATTGCTGATGAAAGGAAACTGGTTCTATTGTTCCAATAGTAAGCAGATGTTGAAGCACCTCCTGGAGTAAAACTTATCTCTGTTCTAATTTTGGAACTGGAGATGGTATGATGTGCCATGATGGGAGAGACAAAGATTCTATTTTGTAGCCCTTGTAGCGATTGGGAGTTGACATTTTCCAGATGTGGGCAAACTCTTGCAGATGGCCTTCTATCCTGTAGTCATGCTGTGGGCTCCCCCCCCCAAAGCATTACAGTCTGCCTTGTTATTTTGGAACTGTCTGTGCTGAAATCTAGATTGGTATCCAAAAGGACAATTGTTTCTGAAGTCTCTGCCCTCTCTGCCTCTGGTGGGGTTCCTGTATGAATGAAAGGAATTAAAGGATTTTCCTTTTGTGTCCTTATCCTTGGTAGAGGTAGTGGAGGACATGGCTCTTTTCTTCTCTTTAGTTTGTACAAGAACCTTAATCAAGGCCAATGTTCCCTCTAAGCTGTGGAGTCTTGTGAGCAAAAATTCTACTTTGTGGGCTACTGGCATTAAAGTTGTGAGCGACTGATTTGGCTACTGCATAAATTAGTTGGCTCTAGAGCCCTTCTTCCTGAGCGAAGACAAAAATGTGTGAGCTGCGGGCTATCAAACTGTGAGCTAGTTCACACTAACTCAGCTTCAGAGGGAACACTGATCAAGGCCCTTTCCCCAAAAAACATATCTGCCTGAGAATTTCTCAGTCGATACATTTAATTTGGAAAGAGTCAGCTTTCCAGTGCTTCAGCCATAGGTTCTGTCTGACAACCACATTAGTGGCCTGAGCCCTTGTGCAGACTTGCATGGCATCCTGTGAGGCATCTGAAGCAAATTCAGCTACTCTTTTAAATTTAAACAGAGACCTCTTTAAGGTCAGGATCCAAAATTTGTAGCAGGTTATCTGCCAGATTATGACCGCCTGAGTAAAATTAGACAGGACTGGCAAAGATCTGATCGCCAGTGAAGCTGCTTCATGCTATTTCTAAAGAGTTGTCTCATTTTTCCTTTAGTACATTGGATTCTTTAGTACATTGTCCCCATCCTTAGAAAGAATTGCCCCAGAGTGAAGAGCAACCACTGGAGCATTGACCAGAAGTCTTCCATTGTCTTCTCAGGCAAGGCGTAGAATTTTTTGGCGATTGTGTTCAAAGACTTGCCATTGCCTGAAATGGCCCACTCTGCTCTTAACACATCATGGAAGAATTCAGGGAAGATTTTATGTGGCTTTTTAAATACCCTTCCATCTAAATTGGAGTTACTGGGGTTGTCAGAAACCTTCGCTTGATAGTTTAAGATAGCGATGACCTTCTTGAGAAGTCTTTGGTACCGCTTAGGTTGGAATATTCTTGATGAACTCTCTTTTGAATCTGAGTCCTCTTCCAACCATTTGCCTTCCTGTTTGTTGGAATTAGCTGCCAAGGAAGTGTTACCTCCCCTTCAGATTTGGGATCCAATACCACCACATGGAGATGCTTTTTTGGCATGGTTCTGGTGGCCCACCTCAAAGGACCCCTAGATAAGGATGAAGATCTGTCCTCCCCTCCCTCCTCCCTCCTGTGTTGTGTCTCTTCATAAGGAACTTCTTGAGAGAAAGTTGTCTAGGGTATAAATTTTCCTACAAGGAGCATGAAGCACGTGAAGGTGAAGGAGAACTACCTCTCTCCTCTCTGTGACTTTTGAATCCCTGACAAATGGATCCTTCTGAATATTCAGAGAACTCTCTCCCAAACTCTTTGCTGCCCTTTCTGTTAAGCCTGCATGCCTGTTGGTGGGAAGACTGCTGGGGGGGAGGATCCAGGCTGATCTATGCCTCAGTTTGATTAAAATGGCAGGGGGAAATGGTGCGCCCGCCATATCTACAGGGCCTTACAGTCATTGCATAGCTTGAAAAGACTGAGGGAAGGTGCTGGATGAAGGGATTTCCAACACTGGGGCTGCCCGGCCTGCCCTCCAATCCCAGATCTCCCTGGGAAGGTATGAGCTCATCTTCTAAGTCTCTGAATACAGTCCCCAGAGACCTGGATGCCTCCAGATCTATGCGGCAGGGATCAGCGACTGTAAGCCCCATACTGACTGCAGGAACTCTAGAAGTTTTAACGGAGGCCTTTGCCACTGGGGGTAGCAAGGGTGAGGAGAGCTCCAAAGTATCAGACCTCCCCACCCACAAAAGGCTCGCTGCCACTGCATTTGACATTTGGGGCTGCCTTTTCCCACCGCCTCAGATGAGAAGTGCTTTTCTCTAATATAACTTTTTTTTTTTTTACACAGACCCAGAGCCTTGGATCTTCTTCGATCTTTCTTCCTCCATTATGGAATGAAAAAATGGGGTATGATGTCCTTGCTGATACTGATAGTTTGGAATCCATAGAACTAGGCTGCAGTGACCTGCTGGAGCTGCAGGGCTATCCAAACAGGAAGGATAGCCTTGTTCCGGCCCAAGAGAACCACACAAAATTTGCATAGCCCTAACTGGAGCAAGAGGAGGCATGACCTAACCAGTTCGGATTGCTTCCCTCACTGAAGAAGAACCATCTTCAACTTCATCTAGAGTTTTGGACCAATTAAAGCAAGCAAGAAATGTTACTGCACAAAATGTCAAACATTACAGCTACTGAGAAGGTCTTTAACCCACTTTAATGATAAGCCAGGTCCAGGTAAATCTTCCTACATAAATGAAGCTTCAATTGGTTTCAAAGACTTCATTCTTCATGACTTTCTGGTAGATCTGTTCTTTAAAGGAGTTTGAACAAGCATGTTCCTTCCCCTAGCGGAACATTACACAAATGCACACATATAGTCCAGTTCTAGATTCAGGTTTACCTCCAGTCTTTACCTTAACCATGTGCATATTGCACTGACTTTAAAAACATATAGTTAACATTTGAATTAATAAAGCTCTCTTGATAAAAGTTGGGTATTTCATTCTACAATAACAAGCTCAGACAGAATGTATATCACAAATTAGAATGTCAGCATGATTAAACAACTCAGTCAATGAAGCCATAAAGGCAGGAAGGCTTCCTTTAAGTGGAAGTCTGGCCCAAGTGAAGAAAACAAGGAGCTACAAATATAAGTAAAAGAGAATTTGAGGCGCATACTGCTGAAAACACTAAAAACAAGAAGTATTGGTTTAAATATATCACAGAACACCCAGGGAGGCATTTGGGTCATTGGAGAATTTAGGAGTGAAAGCACTGTTTTTTTAAAAAAAGGAAGATGCAGAGAAGGTGAATGAAATTTGTGCATGTTGGTTACTGCTGTGGAGGACACCCTGGGATCACTGTTTTAGGGATAACATCTGAATAACTGAGTCAAACAGAGGTGACAAGAGATGTTAGTTTTGAGTTGGTCATGGCCCTAAAACAATCAAGTCACTGGGTCTGGATAGCATACTCCCAAGCATTCTTCAAGAACTCAACTGTGAAATGGTTTGTCACTAAAATTAGCCTACCTACTTTGGAGCTGGAAAGTAGCAAGTGTAATGTCAGTTTCAAAAAAAGAAAAGAAAAAAGAATGGGGGGGAGATTCAGGAAGTTACAGGCTACTTAGTCTAATACCTGACTGGTGGAAACAACAATCAAAGACACAACTACTAAGCATGTGAAGGAATATGTTGTACTGAAGAAAAATCAGCACTGCTTCTACAAAGGGAAGTCATAACCCACCAATCTTATGTAATTCTCAAAGTCCCTCATCAGAGGCTCCAACAGTCACATAATAAGAGGACAGATCCTCTTGGGTATCAGAAAAATCTTCACTATGAAGAAGAGAGTTTGGTTTTTTTCAATTTACAGAAGGTATAAAAAAGAGGACGGGGGCTGGCTCGTGACATAGGTTTATAAAATTAAGCATGATATGGAAAAAGTATAGAGAGCTTGGAAGATCACCCAAAACTTGGGGGCATGAGATGATGCTGATGGACAGTAGATTCAGTTCAGAAAATATCTTTTTTATAGAATACATTACTAACTAGTGGAACTCACTGCCACTGCATGGGATGCAGTGACGGCCACTAGTCTAAATGCCTTTAAAAGAGGATTAGACAACTGCATGGAGACTAGCACTGATTAAGATTAGCCATAATAGCTGAGTGGCCCCTCCATGTTTAGAGGCAATAGACCAATAAATGTCAGTTATGGGAGGCAGTATCAGGGCTTCTGCTGTGGACCTTCCAGGGCATCCAGCCAACTGCTGTGGGAAACAGAATGTTGGATTATTCAGACCACTGGCTTGATCCAGAAGGAATCTTATTGTATTCTTAAGTAAGCCTAATATTTGTCTACTATTTTGTTCAATAGCAATATACCTAAAGCAACTTAAAATTAAGCATATGTGATCATTTGCAACAGTAAACTTGCAGCCTGATCCCATGTTCATTTACTCAAAAGTAAGTCCCATGAAACTCAGTGGTTTTCCTTTCAAGTAGGAGTACACAGGATGGAGCATCAGATCATGACTACAAATATATTTGTTTGGAATGAGCTTCTATTAAATTCGAAATAAGCACGGTAAGGACTGCAACTTTAGATGCTTAGTTCCCCGTAGATGAAAAACCAAAGTGAGCAAAAAAAAATGCTGATTGCTATACTCAAAAGATGAAACTCAGATTTGTAATGATCAATGAATTGAATGTGTATTATTAATCTGCCCTTAAAACTATTGTCAGCAACAAAATGAAAACAAAATCACTCCACACATTAATAATTTCCACCAATCATATTTGTGCATAGATAGATCCTGCGACAGAGTGGCATATGAGACTGCATGTGAACCAAACTGAACTTTTCCTATGTACTTGGGGTACATGAATAGTACCTCAGAGTTGGGAAAGAAAAGATATTATTGTAAAGCAGGCTACTCCAAAACTTTTAGGTGAAAGTGCTTGGTTTCCTTATGCATTAAAGGTTAACATCTATAAAAAAGAATGTTACTTTGCATTTTTTTAAAAAAGCTCTGCCAGGAGAAAACATCTGGCTTTTGCAGTCTCAGTTATGAAAGCAAACTCCTCCAGAAGTGCATCTCAAGTCTTCCCTAAAAGGTTAGCATGCCAGGATCGTTCACCAATATTTTCCAATCTAAACACACACATTTATTTTATGTTCCCAAATCAGAGTTTGGGGGGGAAAAGACATAGACCATTCAGAAGGCGCAAATTATTTTGAAGTGTTAGGTTAAGAAAGCAGCATGTATCAAACTGCATGTTATTTTGGTCAGATTCTCTGGGCCTATTGACATGCAGAAGCCATCTGTGCACATATCACAGTTCAAACACACTTTGCAGGCTTTGGTAAACTGACGGCATAATATCATCTTACTTCAGAATAATACACAAACACAAAACAGCAAGCTCACAACAGAGCTGCCAAGCCATACAAAAGTAACTTGCAACAGCTGACTTATTTTCTAAGCTCTGTCTTGACTTTCTGCGACTTTGTTTTGTTTGGACTCTCAATTGGTCAAGCTAAAATCCCCAAAGTTCCCTCAGAAAGAAGTATTATTGCAATTAATAGAATTTATGTATTATAGGACTAGGTACAAATTTAATCCTTATGCACATGTAAGCATTACCCCCTAAATAAGCAAATCTGATGCTTAAACTAGCAAACAACTACAAAAGTAATAGAGTCCTTAGCAAAACCCAGGAAACATAATTAATGTGACATCATAAGGAGTACTGAGAACCATGACTACTTCAAATAATACCATCTAGACCCTGATCCTGCAATGACTCACAAACTTTAATCTCCTAGACAGAGAGAAAATTATTTTACTTTAATTGTAAGCCTTGCTTACATGTTGAAAAACCAACTATATGCAAAAACAGAGGCAACAAGAAGTCATAAAATGTTTCAATTCCATATTAAAACATTTTAAAAATAAAAATACAATACTCAGTATGAATAGCAAAGCTTTCCCCAAAAACAACTCTTGATACAGCACCTGTCTCTCTACATAATAGAGATAACTTCCCAAGACAACTAACAGTAAATACTAAAACACTCTCATAAAACCAGTGAGTAGCAGTTTAGAATACTTGTACATGTACCACAACCCAACCATCAGCACACACACACACACAAAACCAAACAAGATACTGGACTACATAGCAAAAAACTACAGCTAAAACAGAAAGTGGAACGAGGGACTCTCTTTTTATTAAACTAGCAAGTGGGGGTAAAAAAATGACTTAGCTTTTGCTATCTACAGTAAAACACAGAACTGGTACTTTTCAGGCCACACCATTAAAAAAATTAAACCACCACCCTGTCAACCACGAAAAAAATTCTCACAAACTGGGGGGGGGAGAGAGAATCGGGGACACCCACACCCCCAAACATCCTCCCACCCACCCCAGATCTGTTTGCCTCAGAGTGAAATTGTGCTGCAAGAGAAGGCATTGCTTCCCCGACCTCCCTTTCCCCCACACAGACAGGCTTACCTTGACTGCACCCCACTTTTATTTCCTTTCCTGGAGCAGTGGAGAGAGAGACACACACAAAGGGTAATAAAGGGGGAGGAGGGGAGAGCAGGGGGCTGGGGAACCGGCTGCTGCTCCTCCTGTATGTGTGTGTGGTGAGGTGTCTCCAGCCAGGGCCAAACAGCAGCAGCAAGCAGTTAACAGTAGTGGAGACGGAGACGGGCTATGTTGCTAAGAGGCTTTAGGTCTCTCTCTCTCTCTCTCTCCCTCCTCTGACGGCCAAAGCGGGGGAAGAAACTCTCCTTCTCTTTCCTTGTGTCTCTCTGGGATCCTCTAGCTAGGGTGGGGGAAAAACTAGAATCTCCTCAGGCCAAACCTTCCCCCGCAAACCAATTCAAGGTGGAATTAGTGCTCTGTCCCTTTAACAATATAAATAAAAGGTCCCCCCAGTCTCCCCCTTCCCTCTCTTCTTCATCATCAGCTGCTGCTTGTTGAGGCTCTGGTTCTGGCTGGGAGAAAGATGGGAGGCTGTCAGTGCGCATGCGCCCCAAGGGAGCTAGCTGGGTTGAAGGAGGGGGAGGGAAAAAGGTTGCCACCCATAATGCGCCGCGCGGTTGGCAGACCCGGAAAAGGATCCGCAAAGGTGGAAGGGGGGAGGAGTAGGAAGTTGCGGAAGGCCGGGAAGGGGAGGAGGGGGAAATAGAGCGAGCAAAACGGAAGTAACTAAGTAAGGGGGTGGAGGCGAAAAAGGAACAGAGCCTTAAGGCGGTAGGCGACTGCGGCGAAGAGGCGGCGGCAGAGTGTTGTTGTTTTCACACGCGCGCGCGAGAGAAAAGCGAGAGCGGAGGTTGCTGGGAGATGTTTTCTGAAGCTCGAAGAACAGTAGAAGGATTCCTTTTACTTCCCTCCTCTGCTTTCATTGGGTGGGAGCCCGCAGAGGCGAGCGTGAAAGCCGTGCACGTGCGCCCGTGCACGCGCTAGGCAGCCGCTCGTGACTGGTTGGAGGTAACGGTTCGTGCCCCTCTCGTTGAGGAGGGAGGAGGGGTGGAAAAGAAGGCGAGGGCGCGCGATTTCGAATGCTTATTCCCTCCCTTCCCCCTCCCTTAAAATAACAACCACAAAAAAGATTGTATCTGTGGTGGTTCAGTTCTGGCTTCCCGCTGCCCCCCACCTGATAGTAGTTTTTCCTAATACAAACTCAACTGTATTGTTGCCCTCTTCTCACCGCAATAACGTGGTATCTGGGCTTGTTAAGGGTGGTTCTTATGCGAGAGAATAAAAGGGATGAGCTAGAATTCAGTCAAGTATTTATGGTTCAGCCGGAGGGGATCTGTAGCTGAGAATCTAAAACAACATTATTTGAGGGCGGACTATGGCTAAGTGGGCAGAACGGGTGCTTTGCATGGCGTATCATTTCCTGCCACCTCTGGTTTTAAAATGCCAAGTAGCAGGGGTGGCGCAAGTCGCAGGAACTTCTCGTCACCTACTGCCCGATCTTTTTAACTGGAGCTGCTTGGGATCGGACCCTGGGTTCTTGTGCATATAGAAGTACACACTCTGTCCTTGAGCCATTTTGCTATCCCTATGATGGGTTCGATGGACCACATTTTTCTGTAGAAGGCTGTTCAGTTGTTTGGTAACAAGCCGTTCAGACTATAAACGTGGAGACTTTCCATGGCTGAATAGTGTAGGTGCGACCAGGATGTGTGGATTCATTCAGTGTTTACATTTCCTGGTGGTATCTGAAGAAGTGAGCAGTGACCACTGAAAGCTCATACCCTACCACAAATTTTGTTAGTCTTTAAGGTGCTACTGGATTCTTGCTCTTTTCTATTTCCTGGTGGGGGTGTGCTTTGTCCTTGCAGAAATTGACACATCCCAGGTGAGACTGACATGTTGCAGTTGTCATGGGAACTACAGCATCTCGGCCAACTCCCCAGCCGCCTGCTGGAGCCAGCTGAGATTCTGTAGCTGCTAAGGAGGATGAAGTGTTTCATCCTCAACTGCCTTGGGCTCAGATTACTAATGGGGGGGGGAATTATGGTTGCTTGCTGGAAATACACAAGATAGCTAGACTTTGGGGTGCTGTGCCGTGGACACTGACTCTATTGCTACCCCTTGAGTCTTGCTTACTTTTCTTTTACCTGCCAGGCCAAAACATATATTTTACTCAGGCTTTTATCTTATCAGCTTTTTAATAGTCTGCTTCTGCTTTAATGGCTCGTGTTGTTGTTTTTAATTGTAACCCACCTCAGGGAGGACTCTGCCCAGAGGCATAGAAATATTCTAAATGAATACATTGCAGGTTCAGATTTTGTGGAAGTCAAAGCCAGGTTTTTCAGAGATGTACAACAGATCAAGTCAGTCTGAGGATGCTGAAGTAAAAAGGGCAGTGGAGAAAGCCAGTGTGGTATTTATGGTCATAACCATTTGGGGCAAGGCCTGATGATATCATGAGGTGTGAAAAGGCAAGATTTAAGAATGGCAAACAGCCCCAGTAGATGCACAAATCTCCATGCATATTTTTTTGGACTGTGAGTCAATCCCTGCTGATTTTCAAGGATCTATTTTAGTTTATATTTACAGCTTGATCATAAGCCTCACTTATAAGGACCCTAGATAGATTTAAGTCCAGTAGCATCTTAGAGACCGAAAAGATTTTCAGGGTATAAGCTTTTGAGAGTCAAAGCGCCCTTCATCAGTATTCTGTATTCCCTGGGAATTACTCTCAGATAAATGTGCATAGAATTCCAGTCCTAATATCAACATGTTTTTGGTTTATTTAACAGTCAGTTCCTTGTTTTCCATTGCTGTGTATAAGCAGCATGAATAAGTTGCTGTTCCCCAAACTAAGCTTTGTGTCATCTTATACAATCCAATACAGCTGCTGCGAGCCTGTTTCCTGTAAAATGTCCTAGCATTGTGTCTAGCTCAAAAGCTTTGTTTTTGCCAAAAGGCTTCTCAAGCATGATGTTTGTTGATCGGCATATATGGTGGATACTGGGAGCTTTGCAATAAATCTTGGGCTGCTCCAAACCATATATACCACATATGATACATACATATTATACCATGAATCCCAACCATTTTGTGCCTATGGACACCTTTGGAATTTTTGAGAGGGGTGAATATCACCCCAAAATGGCTGGCACAAGAGATGGGGCCAAACACAAGACTTCCTTACTTGCTTTGCAAAGAATTGCAGAAGAAGAGTAGAATGAAAAAAGGGGAAGACATAGGGGAGGAAGAGGAATAAAAAGAAGGAAAGCCTGAAGGTGGAATGGAGACACAAGCCTGGATGCTTACTGGTCCTTCTGGTTCTCCAGTGGCAGCTGCTGCTGTTTCAGCCCTTGTATTTGAATAACAGCCAGTAACAAGTCCTGCCTCACAAAAGTCCTACCCACTTTCTGAAAACTGGCCATGGCACTGACAGGCACCATATTGGGCAACCCTGTGTAGTTTTATTGTCAAGCTTGATACTCCTATTCTAATAATTGTAAAAACTACTGAAGGGAGATCTTTGCATCTCGAATATTATACCGCTGGGAGCACCTTTCATGAGAATGAGGCTTTGGACTAGACATGATACTGGGTCATCTCTTAGGGATCAGTTTTTTTCTGGTGGGGTTATGATGTGGAATGTCCCACAACTTACTCTGGAGAGACGAGATGTGCAAACAACTTTTCACAATTCAAGCATTTTTTGTACTCTTCTGTTGAATCAGGATTTAGCTATCAATTTGTGTGCATGAGCAAGCTCCACTAAGTATAAACTGTTCCCCCTCCCCTTCTTAGGGTGTCAATTACAATGAGCAAGCGTAAGTTGAAGGAGGACTTTACAAATGGGGAATGTATCTCAAAGGTAAGTAAGATATTTACGACAAAATTTCTTGAACGTGAGACACAATAATTTAATGACATGTTTATGCAGCCCACTTATGTGCAAATAGGGCTCATTTGTACATATTATGCATGTGCAGGAGTACACTCAGGCCATGGCTCAGTGATCGAGTGACTGTTTTGCATGCAGAAGGTCCAGGTTCAATTCCTGGTACCACCAGTTAAAAGAATCAAGTAGCAGGTGACATGAAAGACCTCTGCTTGAGGACTTGAGACCCCAGAGAGCTGCAGCCAGTCAAGCAGAGGCAATACTGTCCTTATCATGTAACCAGTGGTCTGAGTAAGCTTCATGTGAGCTGCATACATATATCTGCCAACACTTATGTACAGACCACCTGTTACATGGATTCAGTTTCTGAACAAAAGACATAGATTATCAGTTCTGTCAGAAATTATATTGCTAACTAGTGATAGGGATTTTCCAGGAAAATGTGTATTGCAATGCCCAAATATTCATGTGATTTTTGTTTTGACTTACATTGAATAAACAATATTTTTAAAGTACCCCTTTTTAATTTTTATGACCAAATTGAAACAAATATTTGAACTGAAATATTTGATTAGGGAAAAAATGCATGGAGAGGAATCTAGGGTATGATCAAGTCCCAACTTCTGCTGGTTATTGTAAGAAATAGACAATGTTGTATGTTGTAATACTGGTATTGATACAGATAACGAAGAACATATAAGTTACATTGAGCACCATTGTATTATTCATAAATAACTTTAAGAAGATTGTGTGTCTATTGGTTGCCATCTCATGGTATATATTGTGTTTGTATTGGTTTACTGTCCATGAGCCTGTAATTTGGTGCAAGTCCCAACTTCTGCCATAAGAAAGAATGTCTCAAGTAGATTATTCCTTATGGATGCCTGTCTAACTCCAACTGTCTGCTGATGTATTGTAGTCTTTTGAAAATACAGTGTCCACTGCCACTATCGTTGACTATCTTGAGTACAGAAATTATTGTGCCTGACGTATGAAATAGGTACTAGGTAAATAGGTAAACTAAGTAACACCTAACTCTAACATAAGACACACAGCAAATGTGCCTCCTGCTTGAACATATGTTAGGTCACCAAATAACCAGTCAGGCCAGCAGAAGAGGATGGTGAACATAGGAGAGGCTGATTTAAGGATGTATCCACATTGGATCCGCTCCTGTTTGGCTTTGGTAGAAAATGCTGCCTATTGGATCATATCCAGAGATGTAACTGCCTGGGAAAAAACTTGGGAGGAACTTGTTTTTCCCCAAGGATTTTTTCTGATATTTCTAATGGACCTAAAAAACCTACGAAATATTTTCTCTTCTACAGGGAGTGAAATGATTCTTAAGGCAAGGTTTTTCTCACTCATAATGTGTAGCATGAAAAAGCCTGAGGTCTTTTTCAATTTTTCCAGTGGAAAAATTGGGAAATATTGGGGAACTGAAACAAAATACCTATAATTTCCCCCCCTTTTGGAATGAGTGGAATGAAAGACATAGTTCTATTCAAAACGTGTTGTATGATAATTATAATGAAAGGCAATTTACTTCATCAGGTAATGATATTTTCTACATATACAACATTGTCAAAAATTTTGGAAATCTAAACAGTTCTGGCAATAATATGCTTTAATGGTTTAATAACAAATTATTACAATATAGAACGTTCAGTGTTACGAAGTGGAACAATATTCAGATACGCTGATGGCGCTACCTATTGCGAATACATGAGGTTGGTTCTGTCCAATTAGTACTTTTTTGTTTTCTATCTTCAGCTTTTATTTTTTTCATGCCTCTCAGGTAGCAACAAGTGTAATTCACATTCTGTGGTAACATAAAATGCACAAGTTTGCAATTCTAGTTTACAACTCTTTCTCAAGTACTGAGTGTCCTTAACTTTTTTGGTTATAGAAAATGACATTTATATCTCTAAATTCCATAAATACGCCACACAGTATAGTTGTATATGTTAATTCACATATAAATGATGTATTTTATGTTGCTGAATCTGTACAAAGTATTGCATATATTTCAAAAACCCTTTTGTTAAAAAAAAAAAAAATTCTGTGCCTTCAAAATTTTTGGAAATTTTATGTTCATCTGTGACATCATAAATGTATGTGGTACCATATTTTTCTACCATGCAACATATCTCTTATCAACCTCTTAGTTCCTTTTCCACCTCTTATTGTTGTAACTGTTCCTATGAGGGCTAAGCAAGAGGTAGTTAGGTTATCTTCCTGATGCCTCTGTGTAATTATTTTGTGCCTTTAATTCCTTATGTCCATTTACCACTGGGAGTTAATAGTCTAAATAACTTCTTATGCAGGATAAAAGTGAAAATCTTAGAAAAAAGCCTGTTCTAATGCTGCTTTAACATGATCATTTTTAAAACAGCTTTTAATATTGCTTTGCAAATAATTATTGAATAGTTTATTATTCATTATATTGAATAATATTGAATGCTTTGCAAATAATTATTGAATATTTTAAAGAAAAGCTTTCATGCACACTTTCCTATAATCTTTTTTGTATAGCTTCTGTATAGTGCCATTGCTATGAGAACCTTTACAAAACTATGGGTTAGCTCCAAAGTCATCATCCACTAGTGAAAGGAAGGTGACTCTTGTCAGCTTCTCCCTTCCCTCCAGGGATCCCCACATCTTACCCTATGTTGCTCCTGACATCCCCCTCCGAAGTATGGTGGGAAGGGAGAGGTGGGAAACATCATTTTGAGTGGTACTCTTCCTGTGGTCCTTCAGATTCATCCCAGTGTCTCCCCTTTGTCACAATGTGTTGATACTTTGTCATTCAATTTTCTAGGGTACATTATGTCTCCAGCACCAAGGGGAGCAGTCTGTTTCATTCATCTTATACTCTGCCTCAGAAAAATGTGCTGAATGTTGCCAAACTCTTATCTTATTTTCTGAGTAGTACTGTTTATTTCAAGATAATACATTTGTATGATTTGTAACTCCCCAAGTCACACAGGATAGGGAAAAAATGTCTGGAGGCAGGCTCTAATAAGCTAATAGTTGGTTGTGGTGTGTTTGAATGTTTGGTATCTTTAATTCAATATGCAGGTACAACAGATACTTCGTGAAAGATTTTGTCATCCAAGTCCAAGTGCAAAGTTGTTTGGAATGGAGCTGCAGTACAAGTAAGTGAACAATCTGCCCCCCCCCCCTTACTGGTCCCTTAGATACGGATCTGTATTTTGAGTAATGTTTTGTTTATGGCCCATCCTCAAGAGGGCCTTTATAAAAGCCAAAGCATGTAAGCAGAATGTGGTAGTAGTTTATGGTGTCAAATGAGAGCTTGGATTTCCTTTGATTCTCACGACAGCTATGATTATGCCTTTCTCTTCCTAACTTAACAGATGTTGCAGCCTCTGGAGTTCTAGTGTATTGCTGCTGCAGGGACCTCTCTTAGGCAGCATTACAGAGGCAATGATAGCACACCTTGTCTTCCAACTTATGAGTACTGCTGGAGAAGAGGAGCAGAGAGTGGAGGCTTGCTTAGGAAAGAGGAGAGTGGGAGCTGTTATTTTCCCTGCCCTTTGGAAGATTTTATTACTGATATCCACAAGTAAATATTGCCTAATTTTTGTAGTAGTTTGGTGAACATTTTCAAAAGATCATGTTAGGTTTCAGTAATCCCAATTTATTTATTTTTATTTATTGTTTCAATTTGTACCCCGCTCTTCCCATGAATGGGCTTAGGACGGCTTACAGCAATAAATATAATACAATCTTAAAATAATACAATCAAATAATTCAATAAAACCAATTTAAACATTTAAAGTGGGCAGTGCAGTACATTCAATTCCAGTTCCTACAGCCGGGAAATAACCGCCAAGCCATAATGTTCACATTCAACCAGAATAGGGAGACCAATTGGTAGATGCCTGCTGCCTCAACCAAAGGCCTGGCAGAATTGCTTCTTTGAGTTTGCTTATTTAAAGAGCACTCAAGGTAGCTAGACTGATCTTGTCAGATCTCAAAAGCTGAGCAGTGTCAGCCCTGGTCAGTATTTGTATGGGAGACCACCAAGGAATACCATGGTTGCTATGCAGAGGCAGGCAGTAGTGAACCACCTCTGAACATCTTTTGCTTTGAAACCCTGCTGGATCAGCATATGTCAGCTGTAACTTGACAGCAAAAAAAATAAATAAGATTTTGGATGTATTAGTTGACCTAATGAAAAGTTTCATTTTGTAATGTTAGGTCTTGTCTTTGATTATGTGATTATTCAACATGTGTACTTCCAGCTAGGATATCACTGTCCTTTAGGGCCTCAGGAGGATTCAGAGCAATATGTTAGTACCATCTGATTTAACATTGATGCATCTTTGATACCTGAAGGGAAAAGCAGGGAAGATCCATGACTGTCAACATGCCTTGTTTGCAAACCAAATTACCCTGTTAAGAAGAGAATGGCTACTCAGATCTCAGAAATAAATGGCAGTTTCAAACACGTGTCTCAAACACATTTCCCTTCTTGAAGGATTTTTTCTTCATAGGTGATCTCCCTGCTGTGTTTGCAAATATATATTCTGCTTTCTTGAAAAATTGATGGATAGGTTGGGTTGGATCATAAGATATCTCTGCTGTTGCTGTACTTTTTTTGAAGTAAATCTGCTTGTTTTGTTATTTGTTGAGATCAACCATGCTGAAAGTGTATGTTGGTGGTTCTAGAATATTATTGATGTGAATATGAAATGTATCATATATGTCTGTTGCTTTTGATGACATTTAGTTTTCTATGGCTTACTGTATGTTTAATTTTTAAAAAAGTCTACTTCATTGTAATTTTCTCATTACAAGAAGTCTTAAAATTTAATCTCTAACCTTGTCTCAAGAATTGCCTCCTCTGAACTTTACAGTACAATCATATGGAGAGTTACTCCAGTCTAAGTCCACTGACTTCAATGAGCTTAGACTGGAGTAACTTACCATAGAATTACACTGTTAGTTTTTATATTCCTCTTTCCCCCCACAGGCATTTAGCTGAGCTGTTAAAACGTACTGCTATCCATGGTGAAAGCAACTCTGCACTTCTTATTGGACCCCGAGGCTCAGGAAAAACTCAGGTAATATTTTAATATTAGTTGGGTTGATGCATGGTGTTCTAAGTTCAAATGTCAGTAACCAGTGGAGCTTGTTACAGAATTTTACTGTTTGTTTAGCTTTTAAGTTTGTCATCTGATCTTTTCCACATAATGTAGTTGTTGAATCATTTGAACTGTTTATAAACTGTGCATACAAAGCAATCATTTTTAAAAAAAAAGAATGGTAAGACTTAATAATGGTGTAGACTCCTCTAAAGACCCATGTCTTTTATTTATTGGATAGCGCTGTGGTTTCCAGACAAGTCTTATATGATTAATTTGCAAATATTTCCTACCATCATCCCATCAGCCTTTTAAGTTGTCATTCTTAATACAATTGTTAAAATGTTATGTCCTGCTGGATGGATCCAATCCATCTGCGTTATGGAGTACGGATTTTTGCTGCCTTCCCCCAGCAACTCCCTGAGCTGCAAATTTGTGACAGGGAAGTTTTGTAGTTTCATTTATGTGAGAGGAAGAGGGCAAGCTAAAATTACGAATGTCCCAGTGTCAAGGCCAGGACCTATAAAGATATAAACCTGCTTAGGATGGCACTGCCAGAGAGCCAGGGACAGGAAACACAGACTAAGCAGTGGAACCGGCACTGTAAGGAACAAGAACAGGATTGGCACCATGGATGGATCGTCCACTGCTGAGTGACTGATAAATGTACTGTATGTATACTAAATACACTGATGAATCTTCTGTCTGGTACAAGCCATTTATAGTGCAAGCAGTGGCCTTAATTCAGTGTTTCAGTATTGATCATCAGTTAGTAAGTGGTCTGTAATAAGCAGTGGTGTGTGCTCTCTTGTACCAGGTGTTTTATTTAATTAGGAGCCAGTTTGGTGTAGTGGTTAAGTGCGTGGACTCTAATCTGGGAGAATCGGGTTTGATTCCCTACTCCTCCACTTGCAGCTGCTGGATGACCTTGGGCAAGCCATAGTTCTGTCAGAGCTGTCCTTGAAAGAGCAGTTCTTGAGAGAGCTCTCTCAGCCCCACCTACCTCACATGGTGTCTGTTGTGGGGAGGGGAAGGGAAAGGAGTTTGTAAGCCGCTCTGAGACTCTGAGTGAAGGGCGGGATATAAATCCAATCTCTTCTTCTAAATTCTTCATTTCTTCCTAGTTGATGTGTCATGTCTTAAAAAAACTTATGGAAGTAAAGCAAGTGAGGGAAAACTTCTTGCAGGTTCATTTAAATGGTAAGAAATACACCATTTGATTACTACATTTCTGGAAGATTACTTTAATTTAGTCTTGTAATTTAGTACTCATTTGTGTGGACTGAAAAATGGTAAGGAGGTTTTCTTTTGTTGCCATAATGTTCACTAGCAGCAGGGATAGAATTGTGAACAAAGCTTCTGTAATGCTGCATGCTCAGCTCAGTCACTGTCTGGTCTTAGAGAAGACATTTAAGGATATATGAGGAGGTTCTGGCCCCTAGATGGTTGATGCCAAGGCAATTCTGAAATTTACTGTGGACAACAAATAAAGTTTGTCACTATATGAATGAGTCTGAGGGACCAGGACTCTAAACCACTATGTAATCCCGGCTTATATCACAAAACTGTGGTTTGTGATTTTATGTAACAATAAACTGGTCTGCAGCAAAAGCAGAAGTTTTTGATTAGCTGACAGAAACTGGGAGGTGTAAGCTGCCTTGCTTGTGGTTCCCCGTACCTATTCACATAGCGACCAACCATGATATATCACATAATCTGAATGATGCTTTTGTCTGCTGCTTGTCTTTTTTATTAAGATTCTTTCCTTCCGTTTTGCTTTGTGAGAAGATTTCTACCACTTGGATTTACAAGGATAAGCAAAATATAAGTTATGTATTTGCTGTCATCTTGTAGGACTACTACAGACCAATGATAAGATTGCCCTCAAGGAGATTACAAGACAGCTAAATCTGGAAAATGTGGTTGGAGATAAAGTTTTTGTGAGTAAAAAGTTTAGATATTTTTAAAAGTTATATAGGCTTTTGTTGCAGTAGACCAAGGGTCCCCAGCCTTTTTGAGTCTGTGGGCGCTTTTGGAATTTTTAGAGTGGGTAGGGAGTGCAACTGTAAGAATGGCTGCTGCAGAACATAGAGCCAAACCCAAAATGGTTGTGGCCGAAGGGGAAGCAAAACCCAATATCTCCTTCCTCACTTTGCAAAAGAATCTCAAAATGGGAATAAAAAGAAATGAAGGAAAGCCCGAGCAGGGGGAGACTAAGAGACTGAGGAATAAGAATAAATGAAGGAAAGTTTGGGGGGGTGGTTAGGGTGAATTAAAAGAAATGAAAGTGAGTTTAACATAGTTCTCATTTTGAATGTTTCTTGAATTATTTTCTGGGAATCAATCCTAGAGAAACCATCTTTCCTTATCTGGCTAGGAATTTGTAGCAGAGGAAACAAAGAAATTAGTGATGTTAACGAAGTTTACAGTGCATGTGAAAACAGTCCATTGAACTGTGTAAACCAGCTGCCTTAGTGTTAAGGTGAATGTCTTCAGCCCCCTTTGAAGCATTATGAAGCATTGTAAATCTCTTCTTTTAGAGGCACAGAAAATGCTAGGTGGCAAGGAAAAAAGCCCAATTTTTCCTCTTTCAAGTGTTTTCCTTAAGACTGGCTTTTTATTTGAAAGTAGAATAGTCTTGTGCTGATGTTAGTATTTGGCATTACCCAAAAAATACCATAGGAGGAAATATTCTAAGAAATACCTGTTTTTTTTTAAGAATAAAAGCAAGTTCCCAAATGATAGTTGACTTAGTAGTTTTTTCATAAAGTAAAATAGTTAATCATTCCGACTTTTCACTTTTCTAGGGTAGTTTTGCAGAAAATCTTGCATTTCTTCTTGAAGCATTGAAGAGAGGTAAAATTGTTTCATTTGTAGTGAATGACAAATAATGTGTGATTTAATCTAGCATGACTGCATTGTAAATTGGTGAAGATTGATTGAGGTGAAGAGAAATATGGGATTGTACCTTAACTGGATGACCCTGGAGGAGAAAACTTGGATGTGAATGAAAGACTTTTGTTGCTTCTGTAAGATTGTCTCAGTTTCCTGTTGGGATTTTACAGCACTTGTAAAATTATGAAGGCGATGAACTGATGTCCTCCAAGCCATCTTTATTCTACTCAAGGATGATTTAAATACCAAACAAGTGAAAGCGGGGTGCTATAAAGTTGGGAAATGCTGCTTAAGTTCATTGCAAATTTGATCTCTTGTGTGTTGGCTCTTTAGAAATAAGATTCATACTTTACCAGGAATGTGAAGTACAACTGTCAGTCCATGCTGGACACGAACAGTTCACATGGCTCTTACCCACAAAGTGGCTAAACCCTGAAGCTCATGCAGGAATGCCCAAAGCCCCTCAGCCCTTCTGTGTACAAGATAGACATCTCTCTGGAGCTGATGTGGCCACACTGGCAATAGACATAGGTCCTTTCTTGCTATGGAACGCTGAAGGATGAGTGCTGTTGGTGTGGCACTCCATAACAAAAGGACAACATGAGACTCCTTCCTTTTCTAATAATGAATGATAGTTTTGTGTATTGAATTGTACATTGCCATACATTTACGTCAGTCTCTCAGGCACCAATGTTGAGGTTTTGGTAATGTACATTGTTTAATCCTTATGTTTTACCAGTTTGTTTTACTGTTGGTTATTTTAGGTGACCGTGCTCACAGTTGTCCGGTGCTATTTGTTCTGGAGGAATTTGATCTTTTTGTTTATCATAAGAACCAGACTTTACTGTATAATCTCTTTGATGTATCCCAATCTGCACAGACACCTATAGCTGTTATTGGTCTCACTTGTAGACTGGTAAGATGGGTTTAGTTTTTTTCTCTTAATAAATGGAACTCTTAGAACATATAGCTCATATACTGGTTTTGTAAGATGCTTGAACTGATTATAGGTACTCTTCTTCTAGGGCAGCTAAGGTGGTTTTAGACAGTATGAATTGGCTCCACATATATAGAGAGATCAGGTTGTTAAAGACATCTGCAAACTAATTCTGTTTTGTTGGATCTCTCACATATGGAAATGTCAAATTGTGAAAAAAATAGATCTGTTTAAGGCATAGAATGAAATAGTGAAGAATGAGGTCCTATGTTGCTCTGTTTGTGTACAGTGTAATAAAATATAAATACCTGATCAGAACTTGATTAACAGCAGCCTGAAAGGTGTGATCAAGCTCCATAAAGGATAGTTTGTGATGATTATGGATGAGATTAAGACATGTAAGTATGTATGGCAGAAGAATTGTTTTCAGCAGTTTAGTAAAATATGACAACCATTTATTCAGTATCGGAATAAAGTGAAAACAGAGGAAAATATTAGCAGGTTGTTTGATAAGCAATGCATTTTGGTATTTGGATAATAGTGAAATATGATTATATTGACCTATACATACTGACCTGAGAGTTGTCTCCAACATTTGATCTGCCCAGCAGAAAGACAAGCTTGAATCCATTTTTCAAAGCGAGTTCAGATGTCTTGTATAATTGTAATAATTAAGTTGAATGGTAATATTGAAAGCTTTTTGTTGTTTTTACTAGGATATTCTAGAACTCCTGGAAAAGAGAGTGAAGTCAAGATTTTCCCACCGGCAGATATATTTAATTAATTCTTTTGATTTTAAAAAATACATTAATATTTGTAAAGAACAGCTCTCTTTGCCTTCAGAATTTCCAGAAAAAAACTTTGCTCAGAAATGGAATAAGAACGTGCAGGTAATTGAAATAAAGGCAGCAGCAGCCAAGCACTTGAAATGTCTTGCTGAGCATCCTTCAAAATAACCAGGCTGATCTGTTGTAAAAAGTAATAGACGGAGAACATACCTTCTTGTTTCCAAGACAGTAATTATATTTTGAAATCATGAAGTTATTGAAAAGAGAGTTTCAGAGCATAGCCGTGTTGCTTTGCATTAGAAGAGCTAGATTCAAGTCCCAGTAGCACCTTAAGAGACCAACAAGATTTTCAGGGCGTGAGTTTTCAAGACTCAAAACTCCTTTTGTCTGAGTCTCAAAAGCTGTTGGTCTCTAAGGTGCTACTGGAATCAGATTTGGTTCTTAAGTTAAAAGATGCATGGTAGCATATCAAGTATAATTTGAGAATGTCTTGGGCCTCTCAACTCCATAATTCCTGGTCAGATGTCAGTACCCGTAATTGCCATGATCACTAGCTGCCAGCCTGCATGCTGCATCATTCCACAGTTAAGCAACCCATTTGTTTATCTTCATGGTTTCTGTGCAGTCCCACATGGGGACTGTACAGGCCAGCTGAGGAGATGAAACTTCTCAAGATTTCTAGCTCTTTCTAAGGCTTTTGGAGTTTTCCCCTTACCCGAATGGGCATGTGATAGAGGTGGTGAGAGCACTCCTCGTTTAGTCATCTCTTTACAGCTGTGGAGACAGGACCCTCTCTGTTCTAGCTCACCAGTTTACCTCAGGAAGAATTTTTGCTGAGACAAAACGGGTGTCTTGCATCTTCAAACAGGTGCCTAAAATTCTGAAAACAAAATGATTATTTTGTTTATTTAAGTATTTTTATGCTGCATTTCCACCCAAACATTAAAACATTTGAACAATTAAAAACACTTAATGTGTAAAGTAATTCAATAGAAACATATACAAACATCACCAGAACCAGGAAGAAGGGCCAATAACTGTTTCTGGGGGAATAGCAAATGAAGCAAAATTACACAAGTATGTAGTGAAATTGTCCTACAAAATGTTATTTCACATGAAATCTCTTAATTTAAAACATAGTAGAAAATAGTGTTTCTAATAACTCTCTCTTTCTGCATATTTTGAAAGATTTTGTTATATGCTTGTCTGCCTTCCAAAAACTATAATGGGAAGCATCATTGTGAACTTACAGGAAATAATGTTTCCTTTGTAATTGCAACTACTTATGATGGAAAAAAAATATCTTACCAACTGTAAAGACTTGTTTATGTAAGCTATTATACAAATCATTATTTTAATATATATATATTCCAGGCTCTCTTTGAAGACCAAATTGTGCAAGATGTACTGCAAAATCAATTCCATTATAGCAAAGATCTACGATCTCTCTACATGCTGTTGGTAAGCTGACTGTACCTCAAAGATATTATAGCATTGGAAAAGGTGCAAAGGGCAACTAAAATGATTAAGGGAATGGAACACCTTCCTTATGAAGAAAGGTTAAAGCGGTTAGGTCTTTTTAGCTTGAAGAAATGACTATTGAGGGGTGGCATGATAGAGGTTAACAAAATAATGCATGGGATAGAGAAGGTAGAGAAAGAAGTACTTTTCTCCTTTTCTCATAATACAAGAACTCGTGGACACTCCACAAAATTGATGAACAGTAGGCTTAGAATGGATAAGAGAAAGTACTTCTTCACTTAAAGAGTAATTAACATGTGAAATTCATTGCCGCAGGAAGTGATGGCAGCTACAAACATGGCTTCAAGAGGGGCCTGGATTCATCAGTGCCTATTACCCACAATGTATAGATAGAACACTATGTCTGGGGCAGTTCTTGGTGCTTGGGGGCAACAGTGGTAGGGCTTCTGGAGTTCTGGCCGCACTGGTGGACCTCCTGATGGCACCTGGGCTTTGGCCACTGTGTGACACAGACTGTTGGACTGGATGGGCCATTGGCCTGATCCAACATGGCTTCTCTTATGTTCTTATCTTTTTTAA
Source organism: Gekko gecko (assembly GCA_029375565.1). Taxonomy (NCBI): domain Eukaryota; kingdom Metazoa; phylum Chordata; class Lepidosauria; order Squamata; family Gekkonidae; genus Gekko; species Gekko gecko. The sequence goes on from JAPDNY010000003.1 coordinate 49,698,107, forward strand.
AAAATGCTGAATTTCGTTTCTGTAGTTACTATAGCATCCTGTAGATATCAATTTACTCACCAGCTTTCTTGCAAGGAACCTCTATCTTGCATTCTTTTTTACCATTCATCTTCAATAAACTTGAGATGCATTCAAAACATGGAGTTCAAAGTATCATACATAGTTCTCCTTTCCCTGTTTTATCCTAACAGTGATCCTAAGAGGTAGATTAGACTGGGAATGTTTCATTGGCCCAAGGTCAACCCAGTGATCTTCATGGGAGTTCCAACTGAGAACTACCTTTTGAACATTTCTTCTTTTCAGATCCAGGGTTTTTTCATTAGACTAGAAAATCTACTGGTTTATTTTTTATTATGACTGAATAAAATTAAACTATTTACATGTAGTTGGATGAAAGCAAAGGGAGCAAGTCTGCAGAACTGTTTTTTTTTTTTTTACTACTTTGCTTTGGAGCCTCTTACATCCCTGAAAAGCCACTTACAGAACTCTGCGAGACCAATATGCCATGCTAGCTTCACAAGAATTAGTATGGAGGAGTGATTTTGGTTGATTTTTCCATTTGGTTATAGCCCCTTCCCAAGCCTCCATCAGAATTGGCTTTGGGGCAGAATACAGGAGGTTGCTGAGGGCAGGAGAAAGTGGCAAACAACACCCTGTTGAATTTTCACTGTTCTTAGAAAGCTGCAAGTGCAGCACATTGTATATATGATAATAAAACTGAAGTGTGATAGAGTATGTTGTATAGTACATCTGAATTCTAACACATATTAAAGTGTTTCAGTGGCTTTTTATGTATTAAGAATTTCTTTTTTAGGTTTGAGTAGAATAGAAATACAACTGATCCCTTTAGCATAGAATCCTTTTGAAAGATAAGTTCACATAATATATTACATGGGATCCCATGATCCATCAGTTGGAAGGCTCTGACAGATTTGTAAGAACTTTTGTAAGAAGTACTGTACATCATGGATTAGGATTTTGTATATTACCCAGCATGAATAAGATTGCAATCTATGGAAACAAAGAGAAACAATTGTTGACTTTCAGAAGAAGTTTCCCCACGAAGCGGAAGTTTACTCCAGAGAATTTTGTCATTTGCTCTGCTGAAATTTGTTCCGCTGAAATTTGTTCCACAGAGGACTTCTTTTTTGGAAATATTTATGAGAAATGCTGACCATCTTTGTGCACTTTATATTATGTATTATATGAGCGCATTTTGCACAGTTTCCTTTGGGTCATTTGTGGTTAATTTTCGTGACTGTGACCTTCTTGCTGTTGAATGCAAGCTAAATCAACCAGCTTTTTTATTTACTTGAGTCAAATCACTTAAACATTTTAATTGTCTAACAGAGGAAGCTTAACATAAATTGCAACTTCATATTGCAACTTTTCTTAGGAAGTATTGTCTTGTTGCCATTGTAATGATACTTTAACTTCTTGTCACCCTTGTTCCAGCTCTTGATAAATGTCATAGTCCATCATCCAGAACAAATTGTTTTCCCTGTCTTTTAATATATTTGATTTCCATATCCTGTTTCAGAAAGTTAAAATGTTTAAAATATTCCAATCAGATTACCAGTACAGTTAACACATTTATCAATATATATAATTCTGAATATGGCCCCATTTGTCGATGCTTAAATCTGGTTATTGGGGCCAAAGTCAGACAAGACAAATCTTTCAACAAATCTGGGAAAAACTCCATATTTGTAGAAAAATCTGAAATCTTAAAAAAAAAAATACACGGAGAGGGGTTAAAAAAAACACAACCCCAAATGATAAAAGGAGTGCCTGTCGCTTTAAGGAATAGATGCCTTAGTGTTGCTGCCATTCAAGCCTTGGTATCTGTCAGGAAAAGGCAGGAAGAGGGGACAGGGCCCTTGCCAGGATTGTTTTGGCCTTTGAAGGAGAACTCATTGGGGTAGGTCTTGCAGCAACCCCTGGGTGACTAGATACCACACTGCTTCCATGGCTAACCTAGACCTGATTCCTTGCTACTATTCAACAGCAAGCCACCCCACTAATGCTGGGGTAATGTGGTAGTTAGAGCTTCAGAGTAAGATTTGGAAGTTCCAAGTTCGGATTTTTAATCTGCACTGGAAGTTTGCCGAGTAACCTTGGGCCAGCCTCGCCCTCTTAACCTAATGTACCCCATAGGGTTTTTGTGAGAATAAAAAGGAGGAGAGGAAAATTATGCAAGCTGCTCTAATTCCCCCCATTGTAGAGAAATGCAGGGTATAAATGAAGTAATATAGCTGAAGATGGGGTGGGGGGAGTGCAGATAAAACTGGTTGGTTGGTAAGTCGGAAGGCGAGAAGGAAGCAGGGAAAGGTGAAGATGTGGGGGCTACCAGAAGGAGGGAAAGAGGAAGTAGTGTGTGGAGGGATATAGGGGAAAGTCCTTGCAGATTACCCACCACAGAATTTTGCTAGGGAGAGGCTGCCAAGGGGAGGAAAGTAGGAACAGCTAGGTTGGCTGGTAGGTGGAAAGGAGGGAAGGAAGCAGGAAAAGGGGATAGGTTACAAGGGCTTTCAAAGAAGAGGAAATAGTGGGAGAGGGGAAACGCTAGACCTTGCAGGTCCCCTGCTTGTTCATAATATTCTAGGGTAGCCATCTTCATAATACCACCATTCAGTTACCGACTGCTGCAGTCTAAGATGCTCCAGCTCTGATAAACGTTGGTTTCTGTCTACTGGGCATTCTGTACCGTTTCAGTACACCATTTCTAAAACAATGTGAAGAATAGTAATCCAATTAATGTTCCTTTTAATAGACATGAAAACATCAGGGCTTTAAAAATTATCGTTGCAACCAGTATAAAACATTCTTGGTTAGTACTAAGATGCACATTTTCTTTTGTAAATAATTACGGGATGTATTTGGCACCCAGCAGCTAAACACAGAATTATTCTTTTTTCCTTTAGATGCTTGCTTTAAGTAGCGTAACTGTATCCCACCCATACATCAGCACACCTGACATTCTTGAAGCAAGCAAACTGTGTAGAGTAGACTCGAAAGCAAACATTGTACATGGTAAGAAGGCAACGTTTATTCACAGCCTTAGTGGTGCTTAGTTCCATATAGGCACAGGGTGGTTAATCCTGAACCCTTGTAATGCACAGGCCAGAAGTGCTTGTGGTGTCGTACCCTTTGTTTGCCACTGGCAGCACTTTTGGGAAATAGTCACTCTCCCTGTATAGTTTTGGATGGGTAGCCGTGTTTGTCTGTCTGCAGCAGTAGAAAAGCGTAAGAGTCTGGTAGCGCCTTAAAGAAGTCTCTGAAGAAGTGAGCAGTGACTCACGAACGCTCCTACCCTACCACAGATTTTATTAGTCTTTAAGGTGCTACTGGGCTCTGACTCTTTTGTACTGTATAATTTTGCTATTTTGCCACAGTTATCACTTCATAGCTGCCAACTGGTGTTTTCATCAGGCCCTAGTTACTCCAACTGTCCATATGAATATCTCATATAATGTACGTAAAAATGAAGGGTGCAGAATGGAGCATGTGCAGCATAATTGGTCTTGCATTACCGTTTGTATCAGAATAAATGGAGGGCGTTCCACCATGATTGCAAGGGATCCAAAGTAGTGGGAGTGAAGTTAGCAGAATTTCACCCTTGTGCTGCAACCCACCGTGTGTCCTGAAATTCTGCTCGGGGGGGGGCGCTGGGGGGACCGGGATGGGTCAGGGTAACCTCACAAGCCAAATTAGGTGGCAGTGGGAGTAGGGGAACTGGCAAGAATACCCCTCCCCTTCCATGCAGGAGTTTCATTCCAGCAAGAACAGCCCATTTAGGTCAAAAGCCAGATCTTGAATGCTGCATTACTATGAAATGACTTAGGATTTGTTATTTCTCTCATAGGTCTGTCTGTGCTGGAATTCTGCCTCATAATAGCTATGAAACACTTAAATGACATTTATGAAGGAGAGCCTTTCAACTTTCAGATGGTTTATAATGGTGAGGTGGTATCACAGATTCATAGGTTATATATAAAATTATTGGCTTATTTCTCCCAAATCAATAATAATATATATTTGTTAATACAGAGTATCAGAAGTTTGTTCAGAGGAAGGCACATACTGTCTACAGCTTCGAGAAGCCTGTGGTTATGAAGGTATTTGTAACTTGTTGGTACATTGTGTAGTACTATACTGCCCTCTGGTGTATATTCAGTGTGTATGCACAAATTTATATACTCAATGTTGAGAGTTCAGAATTGATTTGCTAATAACAGTAAAATTAGCTTGCTATCCAAAAAGTAAAGACCAGGCCTAGATGTATCCTGTTTCTGTGTTGATGTCAAATTGGTTTCTGTTCTTAACTAATAAGCTAGTGAAGAATTATTATTTGTGTGTATTTTTTTTAGGCTTTTGAACATTTGCAGCAGCTTGAGTTAATAAAGCCTGTGGAACGGGTTTCTCTATGTGCACAGAAAGAATACTTGCTCATGAAACTACTTTTGGACAACAATCAAATAATGGATGCTGTGCAGGTCTACCCAAACTGCCCAACTGATGTCAAACAATGGGCTACGTCTTCACTAAACTGAAGCCATGAACATTCTCCTGAGAGAGACACAGTTGCTACTAAAAGGGCTCCAAATCATTACTGCCAGTGAAAAAATAACCCAGCAGTTACTTCAACTGCAGAAGGTGTTTTGTCAAAAGAAGAGTAATATCTGGTTTTTGACACAAAGGTTTCCAAGAAGTTATGCCAGTTTCAGATTTGGTCTTCATGTTACAATAGTGAAGTGTAACTGGCTTTTTATGTAAATTGTTCAACCCTGCTTACAAAAATCACTTACTCCGTAGTTTTATGCGACTTGAGCTGATGGGATAGAAAGTCTGCTTGGCCAGCAGTTGGCCAAGCTGTACTTCAAATTTTTAAAGGCTGACTGTCCCACTTAAAAATCCAGCTGAGTACAGAGGACTGCTGAATATCCTGTACTGTCTACAGGACTTTCCTTTCTTGTTTTTTTTATGCTGTACTACCCTGTCTTTTCTCTGGTGACTCCTATCGAGGAAGCCTTTCTTGCACTGTAGTTAACAATGCAATTTAGGCTCATGTTTGAGATATGTAGGAATATCCTGTTCTTTACTGCAGCATAGCGCCCTAACCAGAACTCTTCAGTTACTTTCTGATCGGTTGCTGCTATTCATAAGCTTTTGTTCAAATATCAATTTCTATTGTAGTATCTCTTTGGAGGAAGTATAGTGACACACTGGATTTTTTTCTAAGCTGAGTTTGATAAAATTGAATAAAGGCTATACATATCCTTTTAATTACATGTCCTGTTTACTTTGCCCAAATGTGTTTCTTTCCAGTACCTCCCCGTCTTTCCCTCTTATGACTAGTGTTTTGAAAACATAGTTCCAAACTGTCTACCTTAATCTTGTGTGCATTTGTAATGAAAAGGTTCACGTGTTCTGTAGGACTGTGAATTATTTGGAGCTGGAAGGTTTATCTTTACCATTGTATTTGAAGAAGGGTTTTAAGTAGAAGAGTTATGGTGAATAGAGAATAATGGGCCCAGCCCTACTATGCCTTCAAATGTTTAACTTAAACAGGCACTACTGTCATTAACCTGCCTTTTTCAACCCATTTTCCATTGTGGTAATTGTTTCCTTACAGTTAGCGTTGCAATCCGATGTGGTTTAGTCTTTTGTGTTTTATATCAGCTTGGACACTCAGTGCTGATTTTGGATTGAAGAAGAAGAAGAGATTAGATTTATACCCCGCCCTTCACTCGGAGTCTCAGAGTGGCTTACAAACTCCTTTCCCTTCCTCTCCCCACAACAGACACCCTGTGAGGTAGGTGGGGCTGAGAGCTCTGACAGAAACTGCCCTTTCAAGAACAGCTCTGACAGAACTATGGCTTGCCCAAAGTCATCCAGCAGCTGTGAATGGAGGAGTGGGGAATCAAACCTGGTTCTCCCAGATTAGAGTCTGCCCACTTAACCACTTCACCAAAAACCTGGGGCCACTGAATTCAAATGACATATCAAAACAAGGTTTGTTCTGTTGGCCATTTTAAGTCACAGTTGCAGTCTCTCAACCATAACTTGAACATTATTCTGCATTGGTACACATACCTTGAGTTCTGCTTTGTACATTGTTAGAGAGAACCAACTACTGACCCACCGCCTCACCAACACTGGGATTCAGGGGTTTGCCTTGCAGTGGCTCTCCTCATTCCTTCAGGGTTGGGGACAAAGCGTGGCCATTGGGGAACAGCTGTCCCAAAGGGACTCACTGGTTTGCTGCATGCCCCAAAGTGTGGTGCTCTCCCCAATGTTATTTAACATCTATAGGCTCCCCCTTTCCCAGATTGCCCGGAGTCATGGGCTGGGTTGTCACCAATATGCGGATGACACTCAGCTCTATCTGTTGTTGGATGGCCAGTCTGACTCTAGTCTGGAAGATTTGGATCTGGCGTTGAAACCTGTGGCTGGTTGGCTTAGACTGAATCGACTGAAATTGAATCTGATGAAGATGGAGGATCTGTGCCTGAGTCGGAGCGGCCTGAGGGTATGGATCCCACTCCCTGCCTTCAATGGGGCACCATTGGTGCCAGCATTAGAGGTTAGGAGCTTGGGAGTGCTCTTGGATGCCTCCTTAACTATGGAGGCCAGGTAGCAGCCACTGCAAAGTCAGCCTTCTACCATCTCCGGCTGACTGGGCAGTTGGTTCCCTTCCTCGAACACAGTGACCTGGCAACGGTGATTCATGCAATGGTCACCTTGAGACTGGATTACTGGTAATGCTGTCTACATGGGGCTGCCCTTGTCCCAGATCCGGAAGCTGCAGTTGGGCCTCCCTATGTGGGAACACATCCAGCCTGTGCTAAAAGTTCTGCACTGGCTGCCTATAGCTGGTTCTTACCTTTAAAACCCTATATGATCAGGGGCCTTACATACCTAAGGGACTACCTTTCCCCACGTTCCCCAGAAAGTACTACGATCAGGGACCCAAAATCATCTGGCTCTCCCGGGTCCTAGAGAAGCCAGGCTGGCTGTGACGAGGGCCATGACCTTTTCAGTGGTGGCTCCACACTGGTGCAGTGAGCTCCCAGATGACATCAGGGACCTGCAAGACGGATCTCTTCCACCAGGCCTTTGATTAAGGAGCTGCCATCAATAAACTGAGGCCCTGGCCCCAGTACCAACATCTCTGTTAACAGCCTGTCCAGACTATGATGTTAGCTGATTATGGATTAAAATGTTGGTGCTGTATACCGCTAGTTCAAGCTACATAGCACTTTATGCATGTTTTATTCATTTTTGTGTTTTATTGCATTTTTGTAAGCCGCCCTGAGCCTGCCTTGGCAGGGAGGGTGGGATACAAATCAAATAAATAAAAATAGTAGTTACATAAGAGAAGCTATGTTGGATCAGGCCAATACTCTGCTGCATCACACAGTGGCCAAAATCCAGGTGCCATCAGGAGGTCCACCAGCAGGGCCAGAACTCCAGAAGTCCTCCTGCTGTCATCTCTCCAGCACCAAGATATGCAGAATACTAATAGTACAATGGACACTTTTTAGATTTTGCCCCAGTTGCGGGGCAGGTACATGTGCAATTAAAGTACAGCTGTGTTAGAGCTAAACCCCTTACTGCACTGGACGGGTATTAGAAATTAAACTGTGCTTTGTAATCTCCATCCATTCACTTATGCCCAATACAGGGAGAATTTTACTAGTTCCCATAGAGGCAATGTAACCACAAGTCCCCAATATGCAGTGTTTTGAGAAAGTGGATGGGGTCATGTGGAGATGTTGCTCCAGCAGCAGTTGCCACCACAGTTCAACTTAAGGTAAGCTGTGCCTATGAATGAAAATATTTTAAAAGATGGAGCTTCTGCCTGAAATGCTGAAGAGTCAATATTAGAGTTACACATAAACTCGTTCCTTAACATTTTGTGGTGGTGCCTGCTGGTTCCAAAAGCTTGGGGACCCCTGATTAAAACTCTCTCCCATGGATGGAAGTATGTAATCTCCATACTATATAAATATTTATGCAACAAAACTACTTGTTGAAACGTAAATTTATACTTGAAATGGTTATTCCTCCCACAGGAATGGATAAAGATAACAATCTGTTTGGATGTGTAGAGACTGCTGAAGTAGAACTGGAGTTATTCATTTTTATAATGAAATAGCAAGTAGCAAGATCATGTTGGAAGTAGTATTTTGTAAACATGGTATACATAATTTAGAGATAATAAAACTTAAAAACAAATATACAAGTCATAGTAGTCACTTAATTTTTTTTATTCCTCTTTCTGTGGGAATAGGGAAAGAGCATACATTTTATACAATATTTAACAATCACTTTTATCCAGGATGGGATGTGTTTGTTTTTAAATACTTGCTAAAACTGCAAGTCAACAGTAGTACAACAACCTGTGCCCAGAACACTGACAAGTACAGAGTAAAGCTAAAACAATTGCTTACCGATATCTTGAGAGGTAACAGATCGTTATGGACTGAGTGTGCATAAAAAAAAATGGTACTGCTGGTTGAGTATCTTGAGGTAAATGGTGTTCCAACAAGGATACTGTTTTTATCATTTTCCCCATAAGCCTGTACATAGCTTTCTGCACCTTATACCAAATATTCCTAATAAAATGCATTAAAAAGGTTAAAAAGAGAAAACTGGAAAAAAGGTCAACCAACCAGTCACCTCACTTTGTTAAACTACAATCAGCAATTTTTTCTGTAGAACTGTAGTATGAACAAATATTTATTACTACTACATCTGGTTACACTTTAGTTATGCAAGAGCTACTCCACATGGATTTTGCTATCAAAGGTACAAAGTTGTGTATTTCAATTCAAACTCATTTTCAGAATACCACCATGAATGAGAACGCTAGCTCAAGAACGCCAACAATTACGAGGCACAATCTGTTCCAAAATGCTAAGTTAATATTTAGTAGCAACTGTACAAAGAGTCGTCATGCATCATGTGATATAAAATTCTTAGCATCTAAAACTGAAAACGTATTGCAGGGTTTAGACTGAGTTGATCACAAAAACTGGCTAATCTGTTAAATCCTGTGGCAATTATATGGCAGCCAACTAAGTAGACACAGGCAAGCCAAAGACAACTGAAAACTTGAGCCAGGGGCCTAGCTTTTCTTCACAAGTCAAAAATACAAGGTAAACCACCAAAGCTGGCCATATCCACATAAGCTGTATGATTCAAACACGTAAAAGCAACAATGGTCACAATATCTGCCAGGAAGCAGAACATTTTCCCTAGCTCAGACTTTAGATGTTGACTTTTATTTATGACTCTTCACTCAAGCATTTGAAACTTGGCCACTTCTACATTTACTGCACAGTAAAGTTGGAAACAAAAAGGTGTTGAGATTCCCTGCAAGACAGTGTTTTAAATATGGATTGAGACAGGTCAGCAACAGTTTAATGAAATCGGTATAAAAAAGCATCTGTGTTCCATTTCTGAATAATGTGGTGGTATTCTCTTTAAAAATCTGAACTTGGGGACTTTCAAAAATACTGTATAAGTATGAAGAGGTGCATTATCCAGTTTGATTGTCTGTTTTGATTATTTCCCCTATATGATCAGCAAATAGACATGTATTTGCAAAAATATATAGAAGTTTCCTCAGGGGTCCTGGATGTTCATGTTTAATGGGAAGTTGCTTTATGAAAACCAAACGTATTTCCACAGACAAAAAAAGTTGCATTTATGTTTTCAAATGAAAAATGGTTCTTGTATTTACATGTTTTTGGAGAACCAATTATGCTGTTCCTGCATGTTCCTAGTATATAAACACTCCCACCTGAGGAGAAATCAGATATATTAAATCCATAATCAACCATTAAAAAGTTCAGATCTTTTCGGTCAAGACATCTTGAATTGGGGTTAACATACTGACAAGATTAAAAACAAGTATTACACAATCCAAACACAATATAAGCAATAGTCGCTTGCCCACATTGTCAACAATGAGCAAGTTTTGCCCAATACTATGTTTCCCAATTGGGGCTTGGGGTTCTTATGACTACCTTAAAACCATAAGACAAAAACAGTAAATTCTGGGTGATGTGCCAGTTACCTATGAACAATTCTCCTTGTAACCCTTCTCCTCCCTGCTTTAGAAAACAATGACCAAAATCTCATTTCTAGATCATTCCTCTTTGTCCCCAGAGATTCAGTACATTAAAAAAACAACACTGGTTTAATAAATAACTGATTAGAAGAGAACATTCACAGTGAGCTCCTGATTGTGACATTTAAAAAATTCTTTATAAATCTAATGCATGATCTTTTAAAAAGTGACCTGACCAAATTCAGAATACTGGCTACTGTTGAATTGATAAGTTCATAATTTTAGAAAGTTAACTTTAACTTTGGCCTGCATAAATATAACTGGTCAAATAACTGTAGTGTATTATTACTCTGAAAAGTACTTTGGCACCTGTCCATTTACTGCCTGTTTTGCTTCAGTTGGTATACGGCTCCACATCTTAAATGCCTGTAACTCTGAAATACAGGAGTTAGATTTAATGTTATAGGGCTGCTTTTTTTTGCTAGACTGTGCTACATCATCATCTCTACAGAAGTCATTGCATATTTGATGGTAAGCATTTTTTTAAAAAAAGAAAGGTGTGTTTGTATGTTCTTTGTGATCATAGGACACACCTATGCATCACAAACATCAAATATTACTCTGACAAGTCGGCACCAAAATCAAGTGTTGTGAAGCTGCAAAAGGCAATGCAAAGCGTGAGGAGTTCTGGGTAATGAGGCTTCCTGAGGTGATCCTGAAACAGTGACACAGTAGTAACTGTATTCTGTTTAGTGAGACAGAAAATAGGCAGAATATTTACATACATAAATTGGAAAAAGCTTATTTCAAAAGAATTAGAAGAGCTTTCCAGTGCCACAGCTCACATAAAATTTTAAAAAGTCATGCTCAAATTTTCAAATAACCCTTAGACACAGCAAACCTAAATAATATTTAGTAAAATAAACGTATGCAATATTTTGGAAACTGGAGGTAAAATAATGCTTTAAACTAAAAACAGGGGAAGTCTGCCATTTCAAACACAATACTTTTTTATACACAAGCTAGATCAAGGAAGGCGAACACACTGTTTTAGGAATGGCCACTGACTGTTGGCATGAAGCACAGCTTATCATTTTTTTTCAAACACGATGAATCGGTAATACATCATTTACAAAATGAGGATCAATTTATTATTTCACTGTTGTTAGTGTTGTCAATTTCACAATTTAGCCGCAGGTGGAACTGAGGTATACCTTGTTGAGGGAGGTTAAGTAATGCTTGGAAGCCTTTTTGCTAGATCCCACTTTGATTACATACAACAGCAGCACACTAAACATTCACAAGCTGTGTCATATTGGCATTACAATAGTCATTATATAAACACAACAGCAAATGCAATAAAAACAAGTTACCCTTTTTCTTAAATCTGAAATGAAATGTTTGATTTAAAAAAAATAGCAGTAGTTCATTTTAAGGAATTAGTCTTTTCTGACATATTAAGAAATACAATGTCAGCTTTTAAAATGCTTGACTAGCCAGGATAGGTCCATGTTCTTCAAATGTTCATTAACATCATTCTGCCACTTCTCAGTCTTGTGTCCTTCATATGCAGGGAATGCAATAAGTCTCCAGGATCCATGTCTGGAGTAGAGCAAGGAAGCGCCTTCCTACTGACACTTCGAAGTCAGACTTACCATTCCAAATTTCACGCAGAAAATTATGTTGACCGGAAACAGGCCCGTTAGCTTAGCAGCTCCAGTTCAGAGAGTCTCATTGGTCGTGATGTATGACCGGTGTAACTATCATAGACTGGATTCTTTGGGAGGAAAGTCCACATTTGTCACCATAGTGACCACAGTCACAATGTCCTCTGTTGTTATAATGTTTGTTAGTCTTTGCATCTGAATAATCCGTTCCTCTACACAACCAGCTGATAATCGGGCTTCTGCATCATGATCCCAACACTCTTCTATCGTTTCACAAAGCATTGCCATTCCCTAAAAAAATAACATAACAATCACATATAAGGCCACTGAATGCGAAGGACTGTATCTAAAACCTCTCCCTCTAACAGTCTGCAAGTGAATCTCTAGTTTCAACCTTTAGGAAACAACTAAAATTCTATTTTAAAATGCATCTGAAAGTAACACTGTCTTTCAGAGGCCAAAAAGACTAACCTCCCATTTCAGTTACTATGATCCTACTTTGGGTTCCTTAAATATCAAAAGTAAAGTGCATGAGAAGTTTGTGCAAGGCTCCTGCAGACTCCCAGTAAAATATCACAGAAATCTTTGTACAATTTCACATCCTTCTTACAATCCCTAGAAAATTATTATTATTATTATTATTACTACAATGATGACTATGATACCGGAAAGCACAACAAACTGAAATCCAAGCTATACACTGCAACACCACCAACAAAGGCATAATCTGACAAAATATAGTCACAATTTACTTCTAGTGAAATCAGTCAGAAATGAGTGAATCCAATTCATTACTTTTAACAGGACTTGTGATTAATGTTGGCTGTAATCAAGAGGATACACACATTAACACTAAACTGACAGTAACTGCACTGAGTTACACACCTAAATGCCTGAAGATCACTCAAATGAAAAACAAATCCTGAACCTTACTACCTACGGGACAGTTTTGTTGTTTTAGGTTTCAAATATAACTTGTGTTACTTTGCAAGCTTGATCATATTACTTACAGCATGCTTCTGCCAACACTCTCTCAAAACAGGCCTCTTCTTTTTATGTACAACAACTTCCTGCATATCTTCAAGAGAGGGATGCTGGCCCACCTCTTCTTCAAAAGGTAGCATATACTCATCCACAGGTCCTGTATTTTAAACAATAATAAAGTATTTTAGGTAACACATTCATAACCTCTTCCTTTGTGGAACTCAGGGCAGCATACAAAAGAGTCACACTTCAGCCTAATATCCCAGGGAAGCTGATCAGGCTCAAAATTAGCCACTTTTCCATGATCGTCCTATGACTTTAGGTCTAATGACTTTATGTCTCATCCCTCCATTATCCACTACAGAGTATGGCAAGGATACGCAGTATTTCAGCCTAGTGTCCCTTTATCTTCACAAAAAAAAAGGTGTCCCTTTCCCCCAAATGATTCCAGGTGAGAATAACTAACAGAAAAAAAAATAAATACCATCCAAAGCATCTTCTACACATTATGTAGTGTTTGTAAATATAAAAGTTTTGCATTTTAAAATTTGAATTGTAAACTACCTTGGAAAACTTGAGTACATGGATAGGATAGGTATGCAAGTTTGTTAAAACTGCTTAATTATAGTTTCTGAATAGACTTGATTTCTGCATATAGATGCATATCAACATTGCTATCTTGAAATAATTAACCATCATAGTTAATGACAGTTTTAGAAGTATTTTCAAACACTCTAAAATCGTAACATTTTAAAAATTATAATCTGACAGATTCTATGGAAAACTAATTCAGCAAAACAAATTTAGTGCACAAGACTTCCCCCAAATATTAAAGAATTGAGCATTACTTACCATCGGATGCAGTACATCGTGAAGCCAGCTCCCACAGTACCAGTCCCATGGCATACATGTCTATTCTCAAAAACGCATCCCTTTGGAAGTTGATAGCACCTTCTAACACTTCTGGAGCCATATACCTTCGGGTGCCAACCTTGAAAATTGTTTAACCACATATTATGTTACTATTAATTTCATAGATAAAAATAGTACATATGGAGCATGTGTCAAACTAATGCATTCTACAGAAAGGTCTCTACAATGTCTCTAAATACTGTTGGGTTGTATGCTATAACTACCCAAAGAGCAACTAACACTACTACCATAAAAACCATCGACTGTCATCCAGACATCTCATATGATATTTTAAAAAGCACTTAACATCTTTAGAAACCAACAATTACAGTAGGTTTCTGCATTTTTTTTTTATGAAATGGCCAAGACAATATAAGAGAGCAGCTGAGGACAGAGAGCTTTTGGCAAGGACAGACCAGCCCAGACAGGGAGACGTGCTCCAAGCCTCACTTAGAAGCATTCTCCAATGCCAAGGCCCTCATAAAAGTTACATAAGGAATTCTGGTTTAGATTAGTCTTAATCTGTTGGAAATCCCCATGTAACCCAGGGGGAAAGGGAATATGATGGAGTTAGAATGCAAACTTTGGAGGCAGCACTAAGAATTTACACATCCCTATCTAGTAACTCTTTCTCCCTCCTTACCCTGCAGCTTTGCAAGTAGTGCTCCCAATTTCAAAGAAAGTGGATCACATTCTTTCCATCTACTTACCTGACCATGTGTGTCACCTGCTGACTTCCCAGCTTCGAATTTTAAAGCAAGGCCAAAGTCAGCAATACAAGCTGTAAGGGTATTTTTCAGCAATATATTCTTGCTTTTGATATCCCTTGAAAAATTAAAAACAAAGAAAACATGATTATGCATACTATGCAAATACTAAAAGATTTTACTGAATAAAATACAGCATGAACATGTTTAATAACCTTCAACTTCAGCTCCATTTGATGGAAGGAATGGAGGATGGGGAGATGAATAGCTTTCCTCTTCCCACTGCAGCCTTCCACCCCCAACCCCATGCCAGATACTGTAATTTACAAAATGCTACTGTGGTACATATATTCTTTATATGTTTAATGAGGGAAGGATTGAAGTACTTTATTAATTATCATACCTATGTGATATTGCTGGTTTATGCCCATCTTTTAGACAAGGGATGTCTTCATGAAGGTATGCCAAACCTCTAGCCATTGTTTCAGCAATGTGACACAGTTCATTCCATGACACTACATTAGCCTTGAGGAAGTCAGTAAGCGAACCCTGAACAAAGGAGATATTAAGAATTGCACATTATTTCCCATGACAGTATTTAACACACTCCCCCCTTCCCAGTTTTCAAAGAGATGTTAGTAGTTATGAATACTAAATAATGACATCTCACATTTAGATATCCACAAATGCTCCAATGTACACAAAACAGTCTCAGTTTTCACAGGCTTTGTAAAGAAAGGCACAGACAGAACCCACCCTATATCCAATCCTATCATGTTTACTTTTTACTATGAATGTTAAACCCAGTGGTTCAGTGCTCACTCTTGGAGCAAGCTGTCCAAGGACTTGAGAACAGGAATATACATCAAATTTATACCAGCAGCTCCTAAAAGCAAGGACAGACATGATACTCCACAGTTTCCGTGGACATTCAAGACCATGAAACACAAAGGCTGAGGAAATAAAGGGACTGTTTTTTACACATTTATGTATTTCATTTTTATCTCGCTTTCCTCCATATTTATACCTAAGGCAGCTTACATTATTCTCCTTGCCTCTCTTCTATCCTCTGAAGAATCCTGTGTGGTACATTACACTTAGAATGTGTAACTGGCCAAAGGTCACTAGAAAGCTTCCATGGCAGAGTGGGGATCCACATCTGGGTCTCCCAGATCATTGCCCAACACTCTCTAACCTCAGTGTATTGTTTGCAAAGCAGAAGTTAAAGTACAATTAAAGTTACAAGCTTTATGGAAAACACCTTGGTATGCTCTGTTTTTAAACTTGAAATTAACCTGAAGATGCAGAACTAAATAGTGCATAAAAGCATTAAAGGGCTATTGCTGAAAATGGTGACCTCATGTAAAATTACTTCCTTCCAAAATCTGTAGTACACTGTTCTGAGATTCTTATGATGTGTGTTTCTGTATCTTCATTCCAAACTACTGCCTGGTAGAGGCAGCAAAACACATCTCTTGCCATGTGTCATTCTCAATGCAGCTGGTGAGTTTTGTTGCAAACACTTTTAGAAATCTGTCGAAGCATACATACCATATGACTATATAGAAAGCTAGTTTCCTTACAGCCGGTATTCTATTTGTGCACCCAGAATGCGGCTAATACAGTTATGGGAATCACATTTCCTAAAGCACACATACAAAACAGTCCAGATACCTTTTCATGATATGCTGTAATTAACCACAAATCCACATCAATGTTAGTGCCTCGTTTCTCAGCACCGATAAACTGCAGTATATTTTCATGCTTCATTCCAGGCAAGCTGTAGATTTCGTATTCATTTTGCCATGACTGTTTGTCCTTAAAACAAAAATAAACATGTTATACATAAATATAGCCCACAATTTAAAAAATTTCTCCCTATTCATAACATTACTTCTGTAATAGAACAAGGTTACCAATGGCACCTTTAAGACCAACACAGTGCATACAATTTATGAGCTTTCAAATGCATGCACCCTTCTGTAATTCATTCTCAAAAGCTGTCTGAGCTTCTATATCAAACAAATGGATACCACAGATATTTTATGGGACCTAAGCGCACAGAAATACCAATTATACCACAACAGTTTATATGAACTGGCTATCAGATTCGAACAGGTGTTTTATTAAACTCTCTAATAATTCGAAGTGACAAGTATGGCAGTTTATTTAATTTACACCCCAAATCTTAAAAATTTAAACTTTTTCATAACTTTATATCACACTTATAAACATGCCCACACTATCAGCTATTTCTACTAGGCATTCTTTTAATAATATAATGGTATAATCTAAGAAATCAAGTTTCCTTTTCTCTGAACAGCTAGGTTTGAGTCCAGTAGCACTTTAGAGATCTGAAAGATTTTGGGCTATGAACTTCCAAGAGCCAAAACTCCCTTTGCCAGACACCTTTGACTCATGAAGGCTTATATGCCCAAAAGTCTTGCTGCTCTCTAAGGTGTTACTGGACTTTTAATCTAGCTGTTCTGCTGCACACCAACATGCCCACCCCTGAAACTTTCTCTGAACATTTAGGGTTCAAGAAAATGGGTTACTTTCCAGTCCAATGTTTTTCTCTGCTCTTAACTATTTTAAGTCGTAATTTTTTACTCATAGCATTTTGGAAAAATGTGGAATCAGAGGGGTGGTTTTTGTTTCAGTTGCATGAGCAACGTGTCTCAGGGAAGTTGCATTTCACAATAATGTAGGACATTGCAATCCTAAGTAACTCAGAGTAATTCTGTAATCACATGGCACTGTCAGACTGTTTCTATACCTGGATTGGAAATATTTTCACAGCTACATGTTCGTTTAGCAACTGAGCTTTCCAAACACAGCCAAATCTTCCCCTAGCTTTGACTTCTAGTAACTGCAGTGGCTTAAGGCCCATCAGTGGTGATGGTGGTGGTGGTCCAGGGTCCTAAAAGCAAACAGAGAAATGGATTAAGTGCCATATTCCTCTACATTGAAATAACTACATGAGATGACAAAAATGAAAGGCAAACTTCTAACCATGCAGCTTATTAATAATATATGACAAACAGGATTTTAATACTAAAAAAATCAGAATACTTATTCCATTGCATTGAATTGGTCATCCTTATTTAGCAAAAGTGGAAGAAACCAACAAACCATTATTTGCATGCAACAATACAGCCTACTGGTGCAATATACAGAAAATTATACAAGCTTCCATAAAAATCATGGGGCTTAACACTGACTTACTCTGTTTACCACATATCTTTAATTTCCACTAATAAACACCCAAATTTCTAGCAATTTGCACTCCAAAAAATTAACCAATCAAGCCAAACCAAATCTCACTAGTGTTACTAATCTGATCACTACAAATAAGCCATTTTCTGGCATTTTGTCAGCTTTCCACAGTTTCACAATTTAGAAAGTCCCTTGACAGTGGTAGGTGTCTTCAACCTAGATGAGTTAGCAGATGTCCCCACCAAAAATGATTTTCTTTAGTTATTTAGGTTTTTAGGCCACCCTTCCTTGCAAGCAAGGGTCAAGGCGGCTTACAACAGGAGAGAATATACAATCGATAATTAAAAGATAAAACATACAGCTCCAATAAAACATCAGGAAAATTTGGTTGATCCAAGATGGTGGAAAAAATCCCAAATTTCACAGGCATCCACAGGGTGTATGTGGAGAATGGAGGGTATGAGAGTGCAACACTACATGCTGTACCGTCAACTGTCCTCAACCAAATGCCTGGTGGAACATCTCCACCTTATATGCCCTGCAGAAAGGTAACAAATCCTGCAAGGTACAGCTGTTTTCCGGCAGAGAGTTCCACCAGGTGGAGGCCCTGGTTGAGGACAGCCAGATCTCTCTTGGGCTGGGGACCACCAGGAGGTTCTTACTTCCTGAGTGTATTGCTCTTCTTGGGGCATACTGAGAGAGGCAGTCCTGAAGGTATGTGGGTCCCTGACTGCTAAGAGGCTTAAAGGTCAAAAAACACCTTGAACCTGGTGCTCCACTGGAAGCCAGTGCAGCTCACGCAGCACAGCTGGACATATGCCATCTGGGGAGTCCCCATAAGGATCCGTGGAGCCACATTCTGGATCAGAACATGATCATCTCCATGGGCTTTTCTATAAGCAGCAAGTTTTTCTTGACTTTGTACAAGTTCTGGATCCATTTGAAGTTCTGCTCTGGTGTGGAACCTGCTTGCATGTCACAATCAAGCATTTTGCTTATATTTCCAAAGACAAGTATTGCAGACTGGGAGAAGACAGAAACAGAGGCCACATATACACCCTTTCCAGTGACGGGCAGCATACATGCAAGGGGAGAGAGGTCAATGTTTTGCCTGTATCTTCTGGGAAGAAGGCACTAGGGAGAAACAAACAGAGGCTTGGGCTTTTTCTGCACACATCTCTCTGTGGATGTGCTGCCAAATATATGAGAAGCAAGCATTTTCATTATACTGTGAAAGGTGAGCAGACAGGCAGGCTCCTGCAAAGTAGACAGGAGGTGATAAAGGCTAGAGGCAAATGTTCTCCCCAAGAAAGGGTAGTGCCAAAGCAGGCAAGATGCAAGAAATCCGTGATGGGAAAATAGTAAGCATCACATTTCTAAGCGCTCTCAATAATCAATAGAATCTAAAAGCAGCCAGCCTGTTCCCAACAACAAACCATTCACTCGTATTCCTCATCTCTGTCTGGCTCTAAAAAGGTAAAGGTTTCCCTTGCTCGAAAGCTAGTCTCTAGCAGGCTAAAAAAATGCAGGCAACCATGTTCTGTGTAAAGAAAGCAGCCATGGGGGTCCTACTTTAAAATAAAACTGAAGCATGCCAGTGAATGAAGGTAATGTTATCCCCTCTCCTACTTTAGGCTGGTGCTTGAAGGATTTTTCTCTCACCCAGCTCCAATTCTGACTAGTAAGGTTGACTGGGGGAAAAATGCTGAAACAGAAGTGAGCATTGCAAGGTAAAATCGGGGGGGGAGGAGGTGAAGGTTACACTATTCTTCTTCTATCACTCATTTATTCTGGTACATTTTTTTTCTTTAGGTTACTAATAGTTATTGATTGAAGAACTTGTGTTTAGAAAACATCCAATTTTCACAAATTTTTAAGCCCAGTGATGGGCTTTAAAACATCTTTCAAAGTCAATTTGCAGCTACAATTTAGAAGTGTTAACAGTCTAAAAATCTTCCTGTGAGACAAACAGTCCATTACCTAAATAGTACTACCAAAGTGAATGTAATAATTAACAAACAAATATGGACACTGACAGGAAAATTTTAAACCACCTGACAATATACTAAAAAAATAACTGACAGATCTTTGTGATCTATCTTTTCAACCAATATACAGGCATAGTCTTTCAACCTATTATTTTCATGATGCCTTTTTGCCTGTAACTGGAATCAAACCTAAAATGAAGTCAAGGCATATAGAAGACTTTTGTTCATATTTATTCTGCTTCTTCTTTCATCTCTCACACTGTCAAAGTTAGACCATAAGTTCCTTATAGCAGAAACCTGGCTTTTTAACCATACATACATTTTAAAATTTTCACTTTGTTTAATCTCAAACAAAAAAATAATAATTACTTGAAATATTAAGCAATCAAGAATCTAAACAAGTCTTTTCTAACAAAATGTAGAAGGGAGAAAAGGAAAATATAATACTCAAATTTCAATAACACTCTTCCTTAAGCTTATCCATTATCATAAAAGTAACCTACAGAATTTCATACCAATTCACCATTCAACCAACAGCCCAATTAGAAGACTAATCAAAGTCCAGCTATAGCTCCTGATTCCAATAATCTTAAAAAAGTTTCTACCCACAAGCAAAACTTGGTTTAGACAATCTCCCATCTCTGAGTACACCTGATTCAGTAAATTTATATAATTTGGCCACCTGTCATATCTTTCTTCATCCTCATTTTAACATTTAAATATTTTATACTCCTCCAAGTTCTGGCAATATTCATTTGCAAATGTAAGAAAATCTGAAACCATTGCTTTGTACTTAGGGGTATACATTTTAGCAATAAATCTGGTAATAAAACTTTAGGATCTTCTGGAATTTTATCATATGGTTAACAGATTTTCTTTACATTACTCCATAGAATACCTAATAATCTAATTATTTATATAGACAATTATTTTAATTGTAAAATTGACAGTATACTGACCATGCATTTAATTGGCCTTCAGTCCATTTTTCCTTTTCTTTACAACAAAGTACAACAGAAGTTAAGACTAAGCCAAATTTAAATCTGATGTAGAGAAATTAAATTACTATTTCTGCAGCTATACAGGACTAGCCACCAGTGTAAAAGGTTACAAGAGTGCAGTGTGTCGAAAAACTAAGGACTGTATTTCTGAACTCCAGACACATTTTAAAATACTGCTTTACATTCACTTGCAAATAGATACAGCAAACTGAATATTGCACAGTTCTGGAGTTTGTTTAAGGACTGATTTGATGGTTTTATGGTATTTCTGTGTTTGGCTTTAGTATAATTTTTACTTTGGTTTGTTATACAATCAACATAGACTTAATAGCAGAGTTAGCATTTTTCGCCATACAAAGCTCTTCACAATACTATTTCAGTTTCTTCCAGAATTGTAGTACTGATTTAATCTGATACTTCATAATGCAGAAAGTAAAACAGACAGCATTTAGGATTTTTAACCACTGTTAAAACTAAGGGGAGAAAAACAGGGATAATGACTACACTGTGATTATTAAACTTTTGATATGAATACTGAGTTTTATGACCTTTTTGGGTGTTTTTCTCAAATTGAAGACAACTGGAAATTTACAAGAGAAAAAAGTCTAAAAGAGGAGAAAATCTCAACACTAACTGGATTGTACTTGGTATGAAAATTAGTTTTTTCTCCTCGAGTCACAGGAGAATCACAACTGTTGCCCAAGAGCATAGCCGGGCAAATAACCGACAAAGAACGGCAGGGGAGCATGCAGCAGTTTAGAAAGGAAACTGATCAACACTTTTCAACTCAAGTATTTGGCAGTTTGGTCCATATATGTTTATTAATAAAATTCTACAAAGTTACAGCTGAAATGTCACTCATCATCTATAACCTGCAAATCCATAACTATGAATAAACAATGCATCTTACCTCTATCATTATATGAAAGGCGTGCTTGTAAAGAAACACACAGAGGCAGAGGAAGTTATTTTATATAGTACACTTAAGGTATAACAATAGCATAGGAAAAGTTATATAACTGAGTGCCAAAAACACAGAATTCATTACCTTTTTCATAACAAACCAGCAACAAGGAAGAAGTTAACAATTATATAGGCAGGTAATATTTTATAGTTCCCTAACTTTACACCAGAGGGCAGAACTTTATCATCTAGAACAATTTTAAATACCCATGAAGAAAATTTTTAGAAAAACAACTCTAAATGGTAGAGTCTTTCTCTGGCAAAAGGAGCAGCAAAACACATCTCTTACACTGGAACAAGGAACCTTAACATGTGAGAAAAGATCTGCCACTAGCAGAAGGGATTCACAGGATCCAACTGTGCAGTAGGAGCATTCTCAGAAGGGAATTGATTTTCACATCCCTAGTTCGTAGGAAGTAGGCCGATGATATGATTGGTAAGCAAGCTGCAGAGCTGCTGTGTGCAATATGGATGGTGACGTTTGGTATTCCTTTAATATGGACAATATAGTGAGTTGCTGCTGAGCATAAAGTATTGACTTGCTTGCATAAGCAGAGACAACAATGAAAGCTGGACCATGATTTCAGCCATATGTCTCAATCATTTCAAAGTATACTTTCACTAGTGCTTTTTCTACCACTAACTTAAAAAAAAATGGATAGTTCGTGCACTGGTGTAGGACAAGAGTTCTTATTCCTCATTACATTTCAGACCCTCAGCCTTGTGTACAAGAAATGAGAGAACCCATGTTAACACTGTACTTTCATAAATATCTGCATGGAGGTCAAAGGAAACAGAAAATAGCTGCATAACTGGGCAATATATTCCCGCAAACAATTTTATATTTTTTTTTCAATAATGCACTACAAAAAGTCAACATGTCAAACTATTTAAAAATTCCACCATTTCAGAGCATCTCTCTAGTTAACACAGATGTAATATACAAGATGTCCTGTTGTAACAGCCAACTGCCTTAAACACAAAATCTGGTATTACCCAACACTTGAAATGAAATAACCTAAACTAAAATAACGAAACTTTTATATAGGTGATGTAGTCTACACTTTGTGATCCTACTCATTTTCGTACAGTTTCCCTTGTAGTTGAGCCCATGCAGATAACTGGTATGCTAGTCTGCCATTCATATCTGCGCCAAATGTTTCTGCCATCCTACTTCCACTGCAGCCCACTGATCTTCCCAAAATGCTGCTCCTGAGGACAGGGCACCTTTTGGAGAAGATCAGTGTTATGGCAGAAGAAGATATGGTACACTGGACAGTACAGATTAAAAGTCAGTACACATACAGCAAGTTGTGAAATGTCTGCCACTTTGATGGGTAGAAAGGGTGAGGCTTGTGACATTCAAGTTTTTTCTCTCTCCACACTCCCCACTGTGTGCAGACTCTCCCTGCTCAAAGCATGCAGAATGGAATAGGTCTGCAACAAAAAAGGGAGGCATCCACTTCCCTGCCAAAGAAAGGGAAGGATTTCCTAATCCATGTCACTCTTTCCATGGTAGCAGTAGCACCACAGTAAAAATTTGAGGCAATGAACCTTGAGAAACAATCCTATGCTGTCCATCTACTTTGCATTATCCAACAATTGGGAGCCCCTAAGAAGTTATAAAGAAGGGCCTGAAGGGTTGATTACTGCTAATGTTCCCACTAAATTACCATTTTTAAAATCATAGCCATGCTAAACTTGATTTGCAGACTAGCAAACCAATCCATCTTGTTTAAATGAACAAGATTTTTACAACAGTAGACTCAAAACGTAGCCTACTGAGGATGACTTTGCTCATTCAAGTTAAGCAACAATCATACAGTAGCCAAGAGGGCACCATTTATTTTCAACTTTGAACTGAGGTCATTAAATTCTAAGCTAATTCATGCAAAACAGCTGCTGCATGTGACTAGTTTGTCTCCAAAATTAAAATTAACTCCTTAGAAAGTTACACAAGCTGGTTCATAAGAAAATACCTCATATAATCCTCATATCTAATAGTCATGGGACAGCCTCCCATCTACATGCAGATCACACAGTCTCTACAGTAGGCCAATAAAGACTAGGACAGAGGCTTCTACAAGCTTAGGGGAACCAACTGCTCTGCAGAAAAAGATCAGAGGTGTTAAAAAAATAATTGGGGGATAGCTCCCCCCCATGATAACAGTGATGTTACATATTGTTATGATCCTGGGCCTACAGGCTATAGGGAGGCCTAGTGGCTCCAAGGAAACCTGTATCGGAGTAGCTATCAGGGCTTACATTTCCCAGGTTCCCTCTGGACCCTGTGATTGGTTAACAGGGGAGAAGAGAGTGGTGCCTGGGAAGAAGAGATAAAAGGCCTTGCCCAAAGTGGGAGGGTGTTCTCTATCAGGAAGCAGGGCTGGTGAGGCTGCTGCAGAAAGAAGGATCCTTCATCCAAAAGGGGTGAGTCAGTCTGAGACCAGGTACCTAGAGAAGGCTAGGACAGTATACTCAGATGTATTAGGATTTATTATTTTACTGATTTACCTATCTTTACTGTGCTCATTTTCCCTACATGTTTTGAACTACAGTTGTTATTAAATCTCTTTAATAAAACTAGTTTGTTACTCTGCCTGGGTCCTCACGCCTCATTTGGTCACATATAAAGGGGAAACCTATTGGAAAATTTCTGTATAAAGGGGGTAGGGTGGGTGTTCTGGGCCCTCCCAAGGAGACCCATACCAGAGTGGTGGCAGCCATTAGAGAATCTTTCTATCCACTGCCCGTGAGACCTATACAAAACCATGCAGTCTGGACGACCCTTTTCAAGTTCCCATAGGAACTCAAAAGGACACCAGCATTGACAGCAGCAGCCACTACACTGATGACAATGACAAGAGGGATGTGTAGGTGAGGGAAGCAGTGCTGGAAACAAGAACAGTGGGAAGGAGAGAAGAAATGGAGCTGTAGCCCAAGCTGGGGAGAATGAGGAACCAATGGGAGGCAGGGAGGGAAAATGCAGCTGCAGCAGGAGAGGGCAAAGCCTTCTCTTAAGGCAAGGAGCAAAGCCAGGGGAAGCGACTTCTCCTCCCCCATCAGTCTTCACTGGTCCCCCCTGTGCTTTCTAATTGGAAAGATACGTAGCATGGAATGTGGCAAAAAAGTAAAGCTTGCTTTGTTGGATTTGGCTATATTTTCTAAACTGGTAAAAACAGCATCAGCTAAAGACACATACAGTAACCTGGAGAAACTGTGGGGCAGGAGAAAGAATGTCTGAACACTGCGTAAAGAGAGGGCCTACTCACGTACATCTTGCTGAAAGATGTATATACAGAAAATGCACAAAAGGCTCCCGCATAGGCAATTCTGATGTTGAAGCGCATTCAAATAAGCAATTTTCCAGTTATATTTTGAAAATGAGCAGTCTGGACAGGTTACTGTAGCACCTGAATAACTATACATTTGAATTAGCTCAGTATGACAGATACTGTCATGGTCAGCGGAGAATGTAGTTAAACAAACAACTTACAATATTTCTAATTGGCCCTTCCTAGCAACATCCTCCTTGCCTGCTACCTATGTAATGGTTGGTGATTTCACTTTCAATGTATCTGGAGACATGTGCATGCACATGAAAGCTTATACCCAGGATAAAACTTTCTTGGTCTTAAAGATGCCACCAGACTCAAACTTTGTTTTACAATATTTCCATTATACAACAAATTAAGATCCCATAAAAATCAATAAAACAAAAAAGGAAAAACACATATATGTTTTCAAATAGTAAAACCCTATATGTAAAACTAACATAGTTCAATAGAATACAACAATATAACTAGTTCCCCAATAAAGCGCGGATAGATTTTGCTATTGAGCGGAACTCTCCCCAGAAGATAAAAGGACCAAACTGTGGCTATCGTACTTCAGTCACATTATGAGAAGAGCCACTTGAAAAGACAATAATGCTAGAAAAAGCTGAGCACAGCAAGAAAAGAGGAAGAGCCAACTTAAAATGGATTGACTCACTAAAGGAAGCCATGAGGGCCCTCAGTTTGCAAGACCTGAGCAAGTCTGTTAATGATAGGGTGTTTTGAAGGTTATTAATTCATACGGTCATCATAAATCGGAAGCAACACACAAACTCACTTATTGAAAAAGAACACTCTCAAGCCCCGAGCAGATGTTGTACGTGCGTTTCTCATCACCTACAGCATTTGAAAAGTAAATTTATAGGTTCAAGTGTACACAGCTACCCAGCAAGCTGCCAATAGTCGATTCAAATGTATTTGTATTTTTATGACATAATGTCCTCATCAAGACAAAAATCTGATTTGCCCTTCGTGTCTGTGTGCGAACTGTGTCTACGATGGCTCCCAAGTGTGGAGCCATCACAGCAAGATCCTGTGAACACTAATCAGAAAGCCATGGCCATACAGTGAGGTCCTACAAGGATTGGTATTGGACTGGTACTAATTATTGCTTTCATAAATGATATCGAACTAGGGATGAGATGTATAGTGGCCAGATCTGCAGATGACACAATTATTCAGGATGGTGAAAACCAAGGCTAACTGTGAGGAGCTCCCAGAAGATCAATGTTTATAAGTGCAAAGTAATGCACACTGGGACAAAAAATTCCAACTCCAAGTTTAGGCTAATGGGGTCTGAACTTGCTGCGACTGAGAGGGAAAAAGATCTTGGGGTCATGGTGGATAGCTCAATTAAAGTGTCAACCCAGTATGCTGCAGCAATGGAAAAGGCAAACAGCCAATATTATAATGCCCGTGTATAAAGGCAATGTTTAAGTTCTCCTTAAAGCTGTTTGTGCACTGAAGGCTTATATCAGTCTTCCCTGGCCACCATGCTAGATGGTTTCCTTCTGGGTTCATGAGAATTCCTGGCATTGGGCCTTTCTTCTGGAGCCTTGCCAGCCATTCCCAGGCACCCTGGGGTAGGGTTGCCAGGTCCCCTCGCTGTTGCAGCAGGGGGATTTGGGAGACATGCCAGGGGTGGGGGCAACGTCACACATGACATCCCTGATACAATTATGTCACCTGGAAGTAGCAACGTCGCATGCAACACTTTGATCTTTGGGCAAAACTCTAGTTTTTCTCCTTCAAAACCACAGAACTTGCCCCCAAACCAGAATGTTACTGTGCGACGTCCCTGTTTGGGGATGGTGTTTCCCCCACCAGCCAGCTGGTTGGCTGTGAATCAAAGTTTCCAAAAGCATGGGATCCCCTGCTGTGACTTGGGGGCTGGCAACCCTCCCCTGGGGGTTCTTGAGAGACCTCGGCTCCATCCATGTTTGACCTCCCAGCAGTGGGGATGGCCTCCTCCACTGTGCTGATGCAGCTTTCAGCACCCCCACTCCTATCTTCACCTCTGCCACTGCCTCCTCCAAGACCTTCTCATTTTTAAAGCCCCCAACTGGCAGGCCTGATTCTGCTCTCCCATTAGTGGTGGCTGATCACTTCTGGCTTGGTCATCTTCATTTCTGAATGAGCTGTGGAAGATCCCCAGCTGCTGACTGGGTCCCGTGGGACCAGCCAGCGCATCATACAGAGGTGTGAAGGAAACATTTTTGTTCTTCTAATGGTGTCAATTAAAGATCAAAGGGATTCTAGAGAACTGATAGTTAAAAGTACAAATAATAGCAAAGCTATGCTACTGTAACTATAATAATTTTTTCTAGAAACAATTACAAAACCCACTCTTTTACAGAGGTTCAATGCCAGTGAGAACATCTTCTAAAGTAGACACTAGTTAGTTGTAACAAAGGATAATGGGAAAGGAACATGCTCATGAATAGAAATAGATAATGGGAGAGGAACATGCTCATGTGACAACTCAAGCATAATTATGTTTACTACATCGTTATATGCAATCCTTTCTTGTTTTTGAGTATGGAAGAACAGTAATTCTTCTGAACTAATTCTCTCACTTTTCATTTGGCAAGTGAATTTTCTTCTTCTAGTTTTAATATAGAGATACTAGCAAGTGAGTGCAAAGTGGCATCAGGTTGCAGCTGACATGGCAACCCCCTAGGGTTTTCAAGGCAAGAAACCAACAGAAGTAGTTTGCTGTTGTCTTCCTCTGCACAGTGATCCTAGAATTCCTGGGTGATCTCCCATCCAACTACTAACCAAGGCCATTCCTGCTTACCTTCCGTCACAGGGTCACCTGGGCCATCCAGGAGAGGGCAAAACTAGCATACTGCACTTTAAAGGCAAACTGCCACACAGGAGGACAAATACATAATGATCTCCGGAACTGTATGTGTGAACAGAGGAAGCTCTATGAACAGTTGAAAAGGTTCAGCAAGAAGTGGTAAGTAAATTCTCAATTCTTGCAAGAAACAAAATAATGCAAACAAACTATTGTACTGGGTGGGCGGCAGATGTAAAATCTCCAGAAAATCTGAAGTCACAAGGGAAAAACATTTTTTTCCCCTTTTTTATAAAAAATAGAAATCTGGGGGAGACTGAAACTTTATAACACTGAAACCACTAAACTTGTTGTTAATGTATTTTAATAATGTAATCTGTTTAATTTAAGACACCAGAGCATATTAACAGTTGCCAAAACTATTCACATTGAAATAACAAACATGTTCTTGAAAATCTATTGTACAAATCCATTGTACACCCAGGAATTATCGTCATAACCGATTCCGAACTGGGCCTTAAAATGGATTATAAGATCTACACAACAGGGCCATGCACATACAGGGGAGATTTTTCTACAAGCCCCACATTTGCAGAAAAACATGAAATGTAAAAAAAATACAGTGAGCTTTTAAAAAAAGAAATCCAAACTCTAGAATAATCTCTGTTTCTTCAAGAAAAATATGCTAAACTTGGAGACGTGTATTCAACTGATTCAAACAATCTCTTCTGAGTCCAGGATTGTGTTTTCAGGGTTTTCACATGCAGGGGACACTTTCCTGACACAGGGACCGATGAGCATAACAATATCCCAAATTACGTTGTGAGATCTCGGCAACCAATTTGGGGGTTTCTCAGAGACACCAATAATGCCAAGGTTTCTGTGTCAGCACAGGGGAGTGCGGAAGACAGACAAACTAAAAAAAAGTAAAACTCAGGAGGACAGGGAAGTAAAGCAGAAGAGAAGAGGTGCAAAAGAGGGAAAAGCTAAAGACAGGGGAGGGGAACAAAAAAGACGGAGAATGTAAAAGAGACAGAGCCATCAGGGGCTCCCAACAGGATGCCTTTTAAGATTAACATTGTTTTAAAACATTTTCTTGCATACACACAGCTTACCTACAGTCACAGTGAAGATACTTTGCCAAAACAACTTTTTTTAAAAAATTGTGCAACTAATCATTAGGAAACCTCACTTAAGTTTTTACAAGTTAAATGAGTGTAGCAACACTTCATACCAGACCTTACTTAGGGGTATGTAAGAGACCTTAAAAAAAATCTCAACAAAGAAGTGAAAGCATTGTATTCCACTAATTAACTTCAGAGGATAATAAATCATCATGATTAATGCAAAAGAATATTGAGATCAATCATTCGCCTTATAGAATTAATCAATGACTAACGACAAATATAATTGAGACATAACCACTTACCTGGGTTGGTACAAGTACTGGAGGATATGCTAATTTATGATGTCGGTACATCCAAAATGAAAACAGTACAATCACTGCTATTCCCATTATAGGCACCAGAGAATATAGCAAGGTACTGAATAGCGGTGGCTTAGATGTGACAGGATTGGAAGTAGCTGCAAAGGAAAAAGTCATAATTAATATTCTGATTGGTCTGGTCTGAAAGTAAGCAAACTACTATGATCCAATCCTTACAATGGGGGAAAATCAATACATATTAAAAAGCAGAGATCAAAATTTAAAATCTGATCAAATTTAAAAAAGATTATAACATACATTTCAAATCAGGTTTTAAGCGGCTTTAATTTATTGTCTTTTTAACATTTTTTAATTTTTGACCGACAAATGTATGCAGCTTGAAAGCTTTTATTTCATCAGTAGAAATTAGCCCAGTTAAAAGTACTTTGTCTGTGTGGCAGTTCCAGGAGCTATCAATAACAGAGGTGCTACTTTGAGATCCCCTTACGATTTGCTTAAAATAGTTCCAAAATTTAAGAATAGTCAATAGGACTTAGATTTAAAGCAACTTCTCAGCAGGGAAATCTCAAGTATGCTCAAGTTATCAGTGATGCAAAATGACAAGAATACCCACTATACACCTGTGTTTTACTGTGTGATCCCAAGAACACTTTCCTGGGAGTAAGTCCCACTGAGTAGGCGTGAGTAGGATTCTGAGTATACCTACTTAGGTTTGCTCTATCAATTTCAGAGGAAAAGGATAAAGTTGCACATTGAACCACTGGAATTATTATAGTGTTATAAAAGAACTCTATTTGCATGTAGCTTGGGATTTAGTCAAGGGCCTCTGCTCACAATTCCTTCCTTCTTTCTCCCCCTTATACAACCTCAGGATGATATGCTCAAACTAGGAACTCGCAAAAATTGTTTGTTTCATGCCTAAAAACAAGGAGTATAAACAAGGCAATTTAGAATCCTTACTGCTAGGTCGCAAACAATTTTCCTGTGTTCTAATATAAACTCTGATCAATACATAAATGCATTTGTTGTCTACTGGCTTCCCTGGACTCTCAAGGCTGAAGGGACAAAACCTTGCCAAGCCTGCATTATCTACAAGCATGCAGCTTTCTGTGGTCAACAATTCTTGTGAGATTCTAAATCTAACAAGCCTTTCTGAAATAAAATTGGCCAACTGACTTTTCATATAAACAGATTTGTAAAGATCTTTTTAGAGAAGCTCTCTCACTCACTAATTGAATGGAATATTAGGACAACATAATTGTTCCTTCTACCTGAAGATAAGGAATGCATCTTTGACAGATGGGATCTCTCTCTTGGACCCTTGAGGCAAGAATGCATACTTATTTCTGTCTCCACCACTAGAGGGTACCCTTCTCCATAAATTCAGAGACTATCTGCTAATCTCCACAATGTGTGCTTATTGCTTTTCCAAACCTAATCTTTAATAACTCAAACTTCAAGTTGCATGGCAGATAAAAAATGTATCTTTAAAGAGAAAACAACATACAGTGAAGAACAGTTAACAGAAATGAACAGATTGGGAAAAGTTTTGATTATTTGTGCTCACAGTCCCTGTTCAAGGAGATATAGATCTTATCTCTCTCAGTTAAGGATGCTGTCTTTATCTTCAAGCAGACGGAACCTTTACGGAACCTTTACAGTAAGTCCCAATGTTCCATTCACACTTGAAGACGGAGGGCATCCTAGACAGATGGGATGTTGAAAAGCTGTTCAACAATCTAACCAGGGGAATGACTCCCAGACAGATAGTTGAGAGATTCTGTGCCTGAATTTAATGTCAGCAGGAGCAAGCAAGTCCAGTTTGTTACATCTGGAAAACCTATACACAAAGACCCAAATTACCACCTTGCCAATATCAAGTAGTGCCATGTTTATGCAAAAAGCTGCTGATGTAGCTGCACTCGGTGTAGCAGTAATCTCTTCAGGGGGTTCAAGCCTTTTGACATATGCCAGCCAAATGCACTCTTTCAACCACTGAATTAATGACACTTTAAAGACCTTCTTGCCCTTTATGATGGTTTGATGAGCGATGGGAAATGAATCAGGTTCCCTACATCTCTGATTTAAATTTTCAGAGCCTTGTGATGATCCAATGTATACCAGTCTTTTATTTTGCATGCTTGAACAAAAGGAGAAACGATAAACCCTTTGTGGCTTATGGAAGATCAAAATCACTTTCAACAAAAATAGAGGGTCAATACCTTGTTGTCTTTGAGAACTACAGAAACATCCACTCTGAAACCCTTCCAGAACTAGGACCCTAAAGGCAAGCAATAGTTTCATGCAGCAGCTCAAACAGAGACTTTGTTAATGCTTGCATGACACATACAGTTTCTAAGCAGTGAATGACTAGAGGTCGAAGCTGTGTCCCTTTCACAAAAATGTTCCACATGTGGATGTCTTTGAAATATGAATTCCTTCAAAAAGTATAAGCTTTCCATGTGCCGTCATATATGCTGGTATTGGATGTACACTCCAAAATAAGCATAATTTGAGTTCTTTCTTCAGAGAATCATTTCTTCAGTAACATTTGCTTTTCATTTACCATGTAACTAAGTGTAGCCACCCCAAGTCAAAATCACATACTGGTCCTTGGATTATCATGCATATTAAAGTGAGAGCTTTATCAGGCTTGAAAGCTATGGTCTCCTTGGCCAGTGGAGAGTAATGCACACCAGATCTGATTTCTCCCATTTGAGCTTACCATACCAGAAGTTGCTAACTGAAGGAAAAGGTGAAACAGACCTGATAGCAAGGTGTCATCAGTGCATCTGCACGTTCTTCTTTCAAACAGTTACAGTGTGTGAAGAACCTGTTCAGTCTGGCGTTATATGGAGAGAAACATGTCCACCCAATGGGTGTCCAAACCTGTTTGCTATTTCCAGGAATTTCTCTTGGCTCAAAGACTATTGCCTAGGCTAAGCTGGTGAATACTGATGAAACCTCTGAGGTATTCTACCTTAAGAAGAATAAAGCGTTTCTCTGCCAAGAAATTTCTCTCTGCAGTGCTCTCAATCTGATACCTCCTTGATGACATTGTGTTTGAACATTACACTGTCTGTCCTGATGCCTATGTTCAGATGATGAATTCTGGAGGAAAACTGGGTAAGAGTCAAACAGATAGCACTGGGCTGTGGGACATGAGATATTGTGAGAATTTTCAGTCTTGTTCTGAAGTCCCTGGCATATCCCGCTGAACTGTGGGCTCCCAAACCTGATTATGATCTGAGTGCTTTGAAGGTTTTCCTCTGGAACATGACTCACCACCTTCAACCACTTCATGCTCTGCCATAGGTGAGCATTCACTTTGACCCTGATGTGATGTTTTAATAAGAGTTAGCTCTGGAAAGGAAGTAGACTCCAGCAGGATTCTTAAATGTGTTCTCACCAAAGGTAAAGGCGTTTGCAGCTGCAATCACTGGCAACTGCAGATATGAAGGGAACAAGAAAATGAAATAAATCTTGATGAGAAAGCTACATTTGTGTTGTCTGTCTGATCACATGGATTGCCTTGCTCTTGAAAGGTGATCTGACTGGATGATTGTCGAGATAAAGATGTCTATGAATTCCGTGGTTTGTAAGGTAGCTACCACACAGCCAGCATTAACTTCATAACTACTCAGGGGATTGAAGCTTGGCCAAATTGCATTGCCTTCAATTGAAAGTATTGGTTTTGTATGTGAAGCTGGGGGAATCTTCTGTGTAATGGAAGGATCAAGACATGGAGATAGACTACAGATGTCATAAATTCCCGTGGTGGCTGAATCTCCACTATTATTCCCATGATCTTCATTCTGAACTTTCTGCACTTCTGAATGACAAATCTGATGTCCAAGAATGATGCTCTATTTCCCATTTTTTCTGAAAGGACTGAATATAGTCTTGAGAATTTTTCCTGCAATGGTAGTTGATCTATCACTTTAATGTCCAGAATATAATCTATAGCATTTACAGTCCATTTTGTTTTGTGCAAGCAATATGATAGAGAAGAAGGCAGGAGCCTGTCTCAAGGCATGTTGTTAAACTCTACTGCATAATCTATGGCTACTTTGTCTCAGCTCAACTGACTGATGAGTTTATTCACGCCTTCTTGAAATGCTGCAGTTGCTCCTGCACCCAGCAGCTGTTTTTGTTTGCCTGCCTGGGATGACCTGGGGAACTGCCTGGAGTGACTGTTTGGTCTAAAGGTCATCTTAGATCTAGGACATGATGCTTCTGTAGTCTTCATGGGATCTAGATATTTTTGAGAATGAGAGTACTGAGATCTATATTTCTTTGGATGAATGTCTGAAAACAGCTGTCTTCTTATCTGTGGTCTCATACAGTGACAGTTCTTCTCAAAGAATATTCTTCCTAGGAACAGGTAAGATGCTGGACTGTACCCAGGCTGCATATACAGTCCAGTTCTTTAATTACAAGTTGCATCTCACTTCCAATGCTGAAACCATGGTTCATTTAGAAGAAAAATTCATTGTATCCAGACTGGCATCTGCCACAAAGCAGAAACTTACCTTTCAGCTTGCCTCTTACTGTAGACCAGTTGTCAATCATAAGAACATAAGAGAAGCCAATGCTGGATCAGGCCAATGACTCATCTAGTCCAACACTCTGTCACACAGTGGCCAAAAATACCAGGTGCCATCAGGAGGTCCATCACTGGGGCCAGGAGACTAGAAGCCCTGCCACTGTTGTTCCCCCAAGCACCAAGAATACAGAGCATCACTTGCCCCAGCCTGAGAGTTCCTATCTATACTTTGTGGCTAATAGCCACTGATGGACTTCTGCTCCACAGGCTAATCTAATTCCCTCTTGAAGCTGCCCATGCTTGTAGCTGCCACCACCTCCTGCGGCAGTGAATTCTCATTCACACAAGGGAAGTGTGAATCAAAGATGCAGTGGCTGAGGCTCGGATGAGAGTGACACTGTCAGTTCTACATAGACAGAACTCACTTTTCCAGTGCATGAAATCCTTTTATGAATGTCTGCCATCCTTCAAGACAACTACTGATGAAATGAAACCTGGTACAGTAGAATCAACTACAGGGATCTGAATCCAATCAATAACCCTGCCAGGACAGTAATATTTGCCATGCACGGCCAGAATGAAATCATTGGGCCAAAAGAGATTCCATTCTCATTTATGTTTTCTTCTAAGAATGCCGGAAAAGCAAACATCTGTTCTCAATTGTTAGTTCTGAATTCTTAGGGAAAAAAATTCTTGGTTTCTCCTTGGGAAACTTCCTTATGAGCATCTTCCACAGGGCCAGACAGCTCAAGAACTTTCAGGATCCTGATTGTTAATAACAAGATTCTCCTTGAGAAAACAGGCATCTGCTTGGTTGTTCCTGCACAGGCAAGCCTTCATTGGATATTTCCCCTTCCTCTGTATTAGAATTCAGACTGTATCAGTAGGATGATAATTGATCCACTTCTTCTGATATATTAAAGGATCTATGGAAGAGTCCTCCTCTTTTGATTCAGAGGTGCTTTTGTTGCCAAGCGTTGGAAAGGAAGAAAGCCTTGATGTCTGTTGTCTTGTACCTATGAGGGAAATTATTTCTTGGAAGGGAGGAGTTAATCAACAGAAATTTGTCTGTGGTATGTTTTGTTCTTTACAATTTGCTCTGCCTAGACTTTATTCTCCATTTCCCTGGCTTCAGACTGTTTTAGCCACTCCTGCAACAAAAGACACTGAAATAGGAGTCACGCAAACTGCTCCTGCCTCTCCACTGTTTTCAGATCTACCTGAAATTCCCAAATACATTTGGGATTTTCTCAGGATTCCCGCCCCACCCCCCAAGAAAATCCAGATACACTTGGGAAGCCAAAATATACCCAAAAATACCAATAAGGTAGTTTTCAAGTATATTTTTGGCTTGGGTAGATCCAAATGTATACACCTAGAATGGACCTCTAAATTCCAAGCTCTCATTTGTCAGGAAAGAATGTACTGAAACAGGAGGGCAGCCTCTAGTGGTGAAAATGAAAACTACAACCGAATTTCTGCCTCAAGTGTCAGTGAGAGCTGCCCTATCTTTCCAACACACCATTTTTCTTCCTGTGAGAAGATCCTCTTTTCTACTAAGACAAAAAACTCAATTTGGTTAACGAGCTTTTAGAAAAACTAAACAACTTACGTTGTGTAACCTCCATTTCTGGAAAGTAGAAAAAACGTTCATTGCACATGTTGCCTTCACAGCAGCAGAAAAATACTTCAGGACTGTCTTTCTTTTCTATACAGTTAGTCCTGAAAGGGATTAAAATCAATTATTCATCTTCATTTTAGAATGGTATAAAGTTGCTTTAGCAGTGTACTAGAAGAATTAATACTCAAGGAAAAGGATAAGCATTTTTTAATTAAAATCTAAAACATACTACAAAAGTAGGATGATAATTTTCATTAAAATAAAAATTCGGAAGGCAGGTAGTTTCTTCTGAAAAAGTAGTCCGGGCACAGGGGGGGATCATCTCATCTACAGAGGTAGAGAGGGATCATCATGAGATTAGGCTACAGGGCTTAAGAGAACCACTAAGCTATGATACAAGAATCAATCCTCATCAAGCCCCACTAAAGCTGGTCAGAACTTCACTCTGTATTTTACCCCTTTGTTACTTTACAAATAATAATAAATAGTGCTCAAAACAAAGCACTATGTAAAAGTAATAGCAATCAACTTGCCTGTCATAACAGTTAATATCATCCAGCCAGCAGCCCTGTTTCACAATTTCAATGGATCCAGAAATGTTCTTCCATGTTGCAAAGCAGTGTCGTCTTTTATCTTTATCGCCATAGCAAGGTTCAATGCCACTACGATTTGTTTTGTCCTTTTCCCAGCTACCATTGTAGAAAATGCACTCCTGCGTCTCTGATCTGCCTAGAATGGCACCTGCATGAAATTAAAGTAATTTAAAATTAAATCACTGGATAAAATTGCAAAACACTTTTAGTGCTCAGAACATGGCTGCAGTGCATTTCTCACAAAACTGCCTTCTTTGCTATTCAATACAGATTTCCACTACTGATGTAGGAATGCATTTCAAGCAGATATTGAAAAGTAGCAGAATAATCTTGTTTTTAAGTTTAGCAACATGACC
Source organism: Gekko gecko (assembly GCA_029375565.1). Lineage (NCBI taxonomy): Eukaryota > Metazoa > Chordata > Lepidosauria > Squamata > Gekkonidae > Gekko > Gekko gecko. The sequence continues at coordinate 49,734,324 of JAPDNY010000003.1, forward strand.
CTAATCACTTGGCAAATACTGAGGACAGTTAAATAACTTCGTTGCTAAAATGCTTTCAAAGCACAATATTTATGTAAACCATCTTAAAAAGCATACATATGATTTAAAAGCCGGCTATGAATTAGGACCAATTTACAGACATCACGGTACAAGTGTTCTTTTGTAATTGTGATATTGTTTTTGTATTTCTGGGTTCACCTGTAAGTATCTTGCTGTCAGATAAAAGATTTTATTATTCAAAACGTTTATACTCCTGAATACGAGACACTGTACTCTGCTCAAGAAGAGGGCAGCAGTATACACCTGACTTGTCAATACTACAATGCATTCTCTCTCCTGGTCTCTCTCTCACACACACTTTATAAACCTACTAGGAATAAGGCACATTGTGGAAATAAATACAACAAACTCTCAGCAGGGTATAATGAAGTTTTCTCCAGGGGAACTGATCTCTGCTATCTGGAAAGCAGTTTCCTCAGAAAGAAATGACTGGTTTGGAGGGTGACATCTATGGCAGTGTACCTGTCTGAGGTCCCACCTTGCCTCAAACCCTACCCTCTCCAAGCTCCACCCCTCAAATCTCCAGGAATTTCTCAACCTGGAGGTGGTGACCCTATCTCCTTCCCAGTCAATCATCAACCTACCTTTATCTGCCCCTCTGTCTTCAGGTTTTCATCCCCCCCTCCCTGCAGCCTCTATCTAGGAAAAGTAGTTTTTCTCCATAGTGAGGGCCAAAGCAGCTCACATCATTCTCCTCTCCCCCTTTTGATCTGCACATCAATCCTGTGAGGTAGGTTAGGCTGAAAGTCTGTGACTGGTCCAAAATCACCCACTCAGCTTCCACAGCAAGACAAAAGTTCCAAGTAGTTATTGATTTATTTGCTTTTATATCACCTCAGCCATTCACATGGTCCTAATAAGCAAATGGATAGTATTCTCCTACACTGACAAATCAGTCACCTCCAAATTGCAAGCACACCAAACACAAAAACTGGTTTTCTGATTAATGGACAAGGTTTACATAATCAGAACATCAATGAATTTTAACTCCTCCTTGACAAGCATTAAAGGAACATTATTAGAAAGTATTCAATCATCAGGCTCTTCTACCTTAAATAAAACCTTAGGCAGTCTTTAAGTAGAGGCTGGACAAACACTAGGGTGATCCTGCATTGAGCAGGGGGTTGGACTAGATCGGGGTGGGAGCTGCATGTGGCTTTTTCACACATAGTGTGTGGCTCCTGGCAGGGCAGCTGGGAACGGAAGGGGAGGGCATGGCTCCCCAATTGGTCTTACCTTTACCAGCCAGTGTTCCCATCCCTGGGTAGGCTTGAGGTGGGGGGAGCAAAGAAAGAAAGCATCTTTAACTTTAAATGTGCTCTCAAAGCCCCCTCCCCCAGCCAGCTTGGAGAAGGCATTTGACTTTTTAAATCCCTTCTCCAAGCCAAGCCAGCTGGCAGGGGGGAGGCCTGGAGAACATTAAAGTTACTTTCTTACCACCTCTCCCTCCCCTCCTTCTATCTGCTTTCTTTCTACCTTTCTTTCTCTCTCTCTCTTTCTCCCTTCCTTCCAGATCTAAAGTTAAATGTGTTCTCCAAGCCCTGCCACACTGGTCAGCTGGCTTGGCTCAGAGAAGGCATTGTCTTTTTAAATCCCTTCTTCAAGCCGAGCCAGTTGGTGTGGGGTGTTGGTGTTGGAGAACACATTTAAAGATAAAGTTGCTTTCTTTCCATCTCTCCCTTCCTCCCTCACCATTTATTTGCTTTCTTTCCACCTCTCTCTCTTTTTCCCCTTCCTTGATACCTCCCCCACCTATTTGCTTTCTTTCCACCTCTTTCTTTCTTTTGACCTTTCTCTCTCTCATTCTCCCTTCTCCTTTCCTTCCTTCCTTCTCCCCTCATATCTTTGCTTTCTTTGTTTCTGTTTCTCGCTTTCCCTCTCTTCCCTTCTTTCTTTCCACCTTTCTCTTTTTCTCTTCCATCCTTCCACCGTCCACCTCCATCCCCATCTATTTGCTTTGTTTCTTTCTCTTTCTCTCTTCCTTCCTTCCCTCCCTTCCCATTTGCTTTCTTTATTTTCTCACTCTTTCTCTCTTCTCCCTCCCATCTATTTGCTTTCTTTGTTTTTCTTGCTCTTTCTTTCCACCTTTCTCTTTCTCTTCGATAAATAAATATCATTAGCAAGCAAATATCATTGAACAAATCAATACCTGCTTTTATCCCTTTTGTTTTTATTTTTGACAGTCTCATTTATCATTCATAAAAAGCAAATTTGCAAATTTTTCAATAAAAATGTTTGTGCTTGTTCATGTCTTGCAGCTCTTAAACATCTGATGTTTATTCTATGTGGCTCTTACATGAAGCAAGTTTGGCTACCCCAGGACTAGATGGCCTGTATGGGCCTCTTCCAACTCTGTGATTCTATGATTCTATTTCATAGACCTCTCAGACTTCCTGTCTTTTTAAAGCTGTTTTCCTCTATCTCATTTAATGTTCCTCTGTATTTTCACCTGAAGACGGGTCTGGTAACTAAGGTAGGTCTTTACCAGAAAAAAAATTCTTAACCTTTCCAGCCTTGATCCAGCAACAATTCATCTCTCATGCCATCATGTCTTTGTCTCCATGTCAAATCCAACATTCTTCTTTACACTTCACAGTCAAAAGTGATTTAGAGCTATCAGTTTCTCAGTACCAGTTCACATACTACATCAGCAGGCATGTTTGCTACATTTACACCACTGTTTCCCTTCCTAAAGAGAAAAAATGTGTAAAGGGAAGATGCATGTCGCAAAATGAATGCTGGTGTTTTCCTTTTATAATTTACATCAGTGGTTCCCAAAGCAGGTGGCACTGCCTGCTGGGGGGCACTGGGGGGCATTACAAGGCAAGGGGCAGGAGCCACTGGAGAAGGACCCTGTGACCACGTCATTCAATTATTTATGACTGACTGGGCTATGGCACCATGCTGGCAAATAGTACTTTAAGTTTCTGCCCCTGCATAGTGCTGCAATTTGGTGGAAACTACTGGAATTTTTAGTAAACAGGTCACCAGAGCTCTAGTCAGACCAGTATACCATTTTTTGAGAAACTGTCATCACCATTTGTTTTTGTCTCTTTGTCATTTTTCAAGTTTTTGCTGGAAAGTGTTTAACATAATAGTACTGAGTGTGCTATTTATTTTCCTGTGTCCTTCGTTACTGAACCTGTTGACTATGAAGTGTGCTTTTTAGCTATATAAGTGTCATTTTGTTGCAGCCTACCCAATATTGATATTTCTAGGTTACCAGTATTCTGACTAATGCTTTTTATAGGGTAAGGGGTTCAGTTTATAGAATCAAGGAGGCAGTGGCTTGAAAAACATTGGGAACTACTGCTTTATATGCTTGCCACAGGGAACACTAGGGTAAATGTAGCAAATGTGCCTGCCACTGTCTCAATGCGTACTCTTTAGAGTAGTAGTTGTTTTTAAATGTACTACTCTGACTTGTAGCGTTCAGATTTATTTTTACATTCCTCTCTGTTTTTCCAAGCACAACAGGCATATGTACCTTCAAACAAATTATTAGCACACCCACAGATTTAAACACTGAATACAATTTTAGTGACCTTATCTCAAGGAAAGGGACTTCATTTTCTACACATGACCCCGGCATACATAACATATATAGTGGCAGGCTATATGAGCCCTGACCTGGATGGCCCAATCTCATCAGATCTTGGAAGCTAAGCATGATCAGCCCCAGTTAGCAGTTGAATGGGAGACCACCAAGGAAGTCCAGAGTTGCTCTCCGGAGATGGGCAATGGCAAACCACCTCTGAACATCTGTTGCCTTGAAAACCCTGAGGGGGTCATCATAAGGTGGTTGGAACTTTACAGCACTTTCCACCAACACCACAGGCTATGCATACTCAGAAAGCATGTATGATCTTAAGGCACAGGACTCAGTGCTCTGGCCATAGTCGTCATCCTATTAGAATATTCTAAAATATTTAACTTTTCTGGCATCACTTGAATTTAAACTGTCTCAATTACCATTCGGTTCCTTATTACAACACTCAAAACAATGGAACCCCCAGGACTTAACAGAGATATCAGCTTCTTTTCTTATCGCACTGCACATGCTAAGTCACCCAGTTCTCACATACCCAGAAATCAAACTTTGTTGGTCTTAAAAGCGCCACTGGGCTCAAACTTAGTTCTCACATTTGTTGTTAACTCCTTTATTATCTGTAAGCCAATTTGCTACTATTTACTCATCTTACCCAATGTGTTATTCCAATCTTAGCTGTATTTATTGCTCAGTTACTTATGCATCTTGACTCTAATTAGCTCTTCCTGGCAACTAACTCCCCCTACCTATGTGTAATATTTGAGGAAACATGTTTCAATGAATCTGAAGGAGTGTACATTCTAAGTCTCTCAGTTCTCACTCATACCCAGAATTGAGCTTTATTTGTCTTGTAAGTGCCACTGGACTCACACCTTGTTCCCACATCTGTTTGTTAACTCTTGTATTTGTATGCTAATTTACTGCCATTCAAAGATCTTTCTTACATCCAATCTCAGCTATAATCACCCAGTACTTATGTATCTTGACGCTAAATGGACCTTCCTGAACACCCCCCCCCAAACAAGTTATGGTTGAGGAGGTTCTGTTCCACTGTACCTGAGGAACTGTGCTTGCACATGAAAGCTTATACCATGAATAAAACTTTGTTGGCCTTAAAAGTGCCACTGGACTCATACTTTGTTAAGTACAACAGAACAGCATTTTATAGGGATTGAACACTGATGGAATTATCCAAGAGGTAACCAATTCCAACTACAGTCAAACATGAAACAATTGCTCCTGTTCAATTATGCTGTAAAAATATTTTAGAATACTTGTACACTGCTTTTGTATTAAAATGGCTGAGTCATCTGGCAAGAGTAAAAGACAGGCATAATCAAGATGTTCAGCTGCAAGTAGTGGAATGAGCATCCATGTTGGTCTTCATACAACAAGACAGATTCAGATGGGTATCTGAAAAAGTGTGCATGCACACAAAAGCTTATACTCAGAATTAAACTTTGTTGGTCTTAAAGGTGCTATGGACTTAAACATCATACAACAAGAGTGGAGATGTAAAATTTCTGAAAATTTTGAAAACAGAAAAATATTAAAAGGAAATATTGCAAAAAATTTGAAAATCTATGCAATTTTATATACACACACACACGAGATGAGCTTTCATCTCAAACCTAAACTTATTTTACTGCTTTAACATAAAATGCATAATTGATAACTTCATTTTTTTATAATTTATGCATAATGTATAACTATAATTGTACCACATACAACTGTACTATTTAGCATACTTATTGCACTGAAAAGTATAAATGCCTTAGTTTTCTACAAACAAAACTACAAATGTACCCAATACTTGAGAGAAGTGTACATGCTATTTATCTTTTAAAGTGAGCTCTAACTCATGAAAGCTCATGTTAGAATGTATTTTCTTGGTTTTTAGGATGTCACTGGATTTCTGTTGAACTTTTCTGCAACAGATTAATCTACCTCTCTGGATTAGCACACTGAGTTCTTTAATAATGCATTATCAAACATATTAATTCTTGAAAATTGACATTTAAACAGTAAACACATTCTTGAAAATCTGTTAAGTAGTAGACTTAGGAATTATTTAGTACTGCAGAAAAATATATTAAAAACTCAATGATGTAGATAATAAAAATCACATTGCACATTTAGGATCAGTAAAACCTTGTCTTAAAAAAAACCCCAACACATTTCACTCATTCACAGTGCTTCTCACCTCAGCAACTTTCCATGTGAACACTTTCACATCAAATAGCTGCCAAGTCATCACCTGAGCCTCACCCTCTACATTTATCAGGCATTACAAGATATTGCCTCAGCTGACGTGGCTTTCCAGAGAAGACTTTCATAGCATTAGTTTTTTTTTTGCTTTGGTTGGCAAATACAATCCCTCATTAAAGTCTGGCTTGGTAACATCATAAGTGTGACAAGATTTCCTCCTGCCGTCAAGTGACAATGGAACACTGGACTTACCATGAAGGATCTTCTGCCTGAGGGCAAGGAGGAAATTCTGGACCCACCCTGCTTTTCCTTTTCATGGGGGTTCCTACTGGACAACTATCTGAAGACTGTATAACCTCATCTGCAAGCTCAGATACATGAACATATGAAGCTGCCTTATACTGTATTTAAGTCATTACTATGTACTATGGTTGGCAGCAGCTTTCCAGAATTTCAGTTAAACGTTTTTCACATCACCAATTGCTGGATCCCTTTAACTGGAGAAAATGGGGATTGAACCCAAGACTTTTTGTATGCAAAACAGGTGCTCTACCGCTGAAACGCAGCTCCTTCCAAGAGAAACAATCAGAATATTTTCTGTTGTTCCTTACCGTTTCAAGTTACATTTGTTTTGTGATTTTTTTGATGTAGTCTCACTTTCATTCTGAATACTACATTATTAGCCACAGTTCTTCCAGAGAACATACTGTTCTTGGAGATGGACATGTCCATTGCAGAAACTCTCAGAAGCTGCAGAAGTCTCTGATTTAAAGGAAACAGGCACTCCCTCTCCCTTGGAGACAAAAAGTTCAAACCTGCTTTCTGCTTCCAGGGATTATGGGAGTACTTAAATATGACGTGATGATCTCCTCACCCTCAAGCAGGAGAAAACTTCATGCTGAGTCTAATCTTCCATTCTATGCAACTTCATTTCCTATAAAGCTTCATTATACCATAGAGGAGGAGACATGGCATCATGTGGCAGAATGGTGGATGCTTGAGCTCAAAGCTCTCTCCCCCTTACCTCCCTTTTACCTCAGTAATCACAGCTGAATGACAGACAGATCTTCTAAGGTATGAAGAAAGAGGGGAGAAATTATAATAAACACTCCCCACAACAAATGCTATCACTTCAAACATAATTCCCCTCAAGTGCCTGGTGAGAAGTAAATACCTCAAGAGAGGATCATACAATAGTGGACAAGAGTTTAACTGCCTCACAAGGAGAGGCGCTATTAACAAAATCCGACCTAACAGCATCCTTAACACTGTCTCTAAGAACAGTATAGACAGAGATCTTAGATAAACTCTCAAACATGCTAAAACCACTGGCTTCACAACCAGAAGAGATCAAAGCTTCAGTAAAGTCTCTCAGATAGCTGAAACCGCAATGGAGCTGGGTCTGACAATACAGGTCCAGGTCCAGAATATATAAGCAGATGAACATCAAATGCAGAAGAAAATCATGATTCTGGAAAATAACACGAAATAGTCCAAATTAAAATTTTGAGGGATTGAGAGAAACTCAGACGGCAAAAAAAGAATTATCAAATTACATAGCAAATTGGCTGGCCTCAGTAATACAACTGGAAGACAGAATAGCGCTGATGATGGTACATGCTTACTGGCTTGGATGGATCAATAATCCCAAAAGAAGAGGTTTGAGAGATGTAATCACAACTTTTGCAGACATGCATACAAGAATAATACCTAATGAAGCAAGATCGAGCAGAACATTCAAATATCAAGGAAGCTCAGTGTATGTGTTCCCAGACATATCAGCAGCAGCCTTACAGAAGAAAAAGGAACTGAAGCCCCTAACATCCAAGCTTCTGGTGGCAAACTTCTGATACAACTGGGTTACACCAGCAAAAACCCATGTTCTCCACCAAGTTAGAGCCTTTTATGTGGAAGATGAAGACTCAGATCATATTGGCCCTAGGCATGGAGAAAGCGTTCGATAATCTAGAGACCTCATATCTTAAAACACGGCTGCTCCATATGGACTTTGGAGAAAGGTTCCTTAGGACCATCCATACTCTATATGCAAATCCCACAGCTCAAATAAAGGCAAATGGCCTTTGCTCAAACACATTTCAATCACTACAGGTACAAGGCAGGGATGTCCCCTGTCCCCTCTCTTATTTGCTCTAAGGACAGAACCATTGGTAGAAGCAACATGGCAAAATAAGGCAATCAGAGGAATAAGAATTGGGGACAGGGAACACAAAATAAGCCTGTTTGCAGATGATCTTGTATTATATTTATCTGACCCAATGAAATCTCTTGCCATATTACAATCAATGATAAGTGCTTTCAGCATAATCTCAGGATTCTGTATTAACCCATCAAAATCTGAACTTGTTCCTTTATATCTGGATAGTAAATGTAACTACCTCTCTTAAAGACAAATACTCTTACAAATGGATTACATCCACATGCTGGTATTTATGAATACAAGTCCCAATAGAAATGAAAGACCTACTTAAATAAATTCATTATAAGACATACTGTGAAGTGACAACCAACTAAAAAATTGGAATAAACTGAATGTAACATGGTCTGACAGATTGAATTTAACTGAAAGTTTTTTATTTCCAAAATATATACCGGATCTTCAGCTTTACTATGAAGCATCGAAACTGGTTAATATTGTAAGAATACTTTATAAAGGAGCAGAACAGCACTGGATTAGAATAGAACAGACTTTCTCACAATCAAAAATGATGAATTAAATAATTTGGAACAAACATCATTTTAGGCCATCTGAAGTCCAAAATAATGTGTTTCTTCACAACACACTAAAATATGGGATAAAAGAAGGGACAAATTGGTAGGAAAACTATCTTCATTGTCAACTTTCCTACATCAAGACCAATGCTCCCTCTAAGCTGTGGAGTCTTGTGAGCAAAAAATTCTACTTTGTGAGCTATTGGCATTAAAGCTGTGAGTGAGCGATTTAGCTACTGCATAAATTAGTTTGCTCTGAAGCCATCCTTCCTGAGCTAAGACAAAAACATGTGAGCCAGAGGCTAAAAAACTGTGAGCTAGCTCACACTAACTCACCTTAGAGGGAACACTGATCAAGATTGGTTTGGGCTGGGGGAAGACTCAGGATTTTCTAAAATTTGGAGGCAAGCAAAAATAACTTACTTAACCTAGTATCTATCTCTCTCCGCTCATACAGCTATCACCTTAAGCAGAAATTAGAACCAAAAAGGCCTTACTCAGTATTATTTCTCTTATATTTGATCATTGTACCTATGAATTTTGCCACTGAGAGGGTGACATGATCATTTGTATCCGATAGTAGCCATGATACCTGGGCTCACACATTTAACAATTCTGAATCTTTAAGTAAAGGAATGACTAAATTAGCCCTCAACTCGTTGAATATAGGGCACTCCATAATCATATGTTCAATGGTTTCGAAGGTTGGCATCTCCTGGGGGCATGTGGGTGGCACAAGCTGGCCTCGCCTAGGGCGCAGAAACACCTTGGGCCAGCCCTGCATGGGGGAGGTCCAGTTTGGGGAGGACAGGCTCTCCTATCTGGGCTGGGGACTCGGCCAGGCCCACCCGCTCCACCATGGTCCCTCTGTCCTTAGCAGGGTCTATGGAGAAATCGGAAGATCAGGAATTGTCTTCCCAGGGCTCCAGGCTTATGCCAAGCCACACCAGGGTCCTCACAAGGAGGAGATTGAGGATGTGGCTGCCAATCGGGGTTTCCAGGCTATGGTGCCGTGAGGGGAGCTTTCTCATCCATCATGTGGCTGCCAGCCAAGGCTTGAGTGTCATAATCAAGGCAACACCTGCCTTTATACCAAAGATTTCTTTGCACTTTGGAAGAGTACTGACAGGCAGACCCAACCCAGCATAACCAATGCCCCATGGCTATTATAATGTACATTTTGACATAATCAAGTCAAAGATTTCTTCATCTTAGCTCTGATTCAAACCAATTCTTCTCAGATTTGAACATTCAAATGGACCTATCAAGCTTCTTTCAGGTCTCCAATCCCTCCCTTCCTTCTCTGTTTGGAGGAGATGCAAGACACTACTCCACCTTAGACTCCCTCCTAAGCCAATCAGAGCTGTTAAATCTAACTCTGCCAGACTTTCTCTCTTCTCTTAACAAGCCAGCTAAAGTCAACCTTTGTGTTCCTACTAAGAATATAAGAGAAGCTTATGTTGGATCAGGCCAGTGGCCCATCCAGTCCAACACCCTGTCACACAGTGGCCAAAAATACCAGGAGCCAATAGGCGGTCCATCAGTGGGGCCAGGACACTAGAAGTCATCCCGCTGTTGCCCCCACCCCCCCAAGCACCAAGAATACAGTGCATCACTTGTCCCAGACTGAGAGTTCCTATCTATACCTTGTGGCTAATAGCTACTGATGGACCTCTGCTCCATATGTTTATCCAACTGTGCTTGACTCCTGTAATTGACACCTTCCCAAAACCAAAGTGCACACAACCAGCTTGTACATATCAATCTGCAGGTGGGCTTACTCATCTGCTTGCCTCCTCTCTCTGTGCCCTGGGTTGTGTTCAACCATTCAGCACCCACTGTCAAGTGCCGTTCTTTGAACCCCCCTCCAAACCATAGCTGATGTGCTGGAGTGAAGATCAGCAGAACCGGATCATTGTATATGACTCCCCAATGCCAAAAAGGATAGGTAATATTCCTCCCACCAGACACTCACATACACACACACACACCTTCTTTCCCTTCTCTGCTTATTTTTTGCTCCTCTTTTATCTTATTCTCTGAGGTACAGACTGCTGTGTTGGGAGTAACTACTGGGTGGATACCAGAATCAGGTACTGGTACTGATGGACTGCACAATACACAGAAATAATGCTCCAACTGCTTGCCTATACCCCTAACTGTCCTCAATAAACTACCTCTGATTATTCCAATTTATTTAAGCCTTTGTATTGTTTTCTAAGCCTGCTCTGGAGCTCCATCATTTTTATTTCAAACCCAAACCTCTAGGGACCCAGTATCCATTCTCCTCAATTTAAGTTTGAACTGGAGTCCTGTTCAGGCAGATAAGAAAGTATACATGTGTTGGCCTGAGAACAGCACCTGAAGCTTCTAGCGCTGAAGAGCCAGTTTGGTGTAGTGGTTAGGTGTGTGGACTCTAATCTGGGAGAACCAGGTTTGATTCCCCACTCCTCCACTTGCACCTGCTGATGTGACCTTGGGTCAGTCACAAGCTCTGGCACAGCTGTTCCTGAAAGAGCAGTTTGTGTTAGAGTTCTCTCAGCCCCACCTACCTCACAGGATGTCTGTTGTAGGGAGGGGAAGGGAAAGGAGTTTGTAAGCCGCTCTGAGATTCCAAATGAAGGGTGCGGTATAAATCCAATCCCTTCTTCTTTTCTTCTTTGAACCAGATGAACTGAGTGGCAGAAGTCCAGTAGAAGACAGATCAGAGAAATTATTTGTGTTCAGAAGTAGAAAACATGAAGAGACTAGACAAAAGGAACCAAAATCAAAGAAGGCACCTACAGTAAGGCATACAATGAAAGAGCTCCAAAGAAAAACATAGTTCTGCTCGATCTGTGTATTCACTGGGTAAGTACTCCTGTGTACTCCTGGGATTACAGCATGACAAACCCAAATGTAACAAGATGTAAGAACAGCACCACATAACACAAAAGAAACACATTCAAACTGTAGACTAACTGAAGGTCTATGATGTAGTAAAGAGTTACTTATTCTCCTCAAACACTAGGCATGTACAATGCTATTGAACACACTTTTCAATCAACCTCAGCCAATAAACCTCAGTCCTGCAGGACTTCCTGCTGGAGCAGGACGTGGACCTGGTGTGCGTGACCGAGATCCGGGTGTGAGATGGGGAGACAGTTGCTCTTTCCCAGATGGCTCCACCTGGGTTCTCGGTCCTTCACCAATCTCAGACTTTGGGGCAGGGGGAAGGAGTGGCTTTGTTCATGCAGGAGGCTGACTCCTTCAGGGTGCTCCCAGCAGTGAGGACCACGGGCACTGAGTGTGCTGATTTTGTGTGGGAAACCGAGGAGGGTATGGCTGTCTGGCTAGTATACTCTCCACCCAATGTACCGGCAGACAGCCTGCCATCTTTGGTGGAGGCCGTGTTGGGCTGGGCGTTGGAACATCCTAGGCTATTAGTCCTGGGTGACTTTAACATCCATGCTGACGATGCAGCCTCCTCCCGGGTGGTGGACCTGGCAAGGTCCATGGCGGCACTGGGACTCTCCCAATACGTAACAGCACCCACTCATCAGGCCGGTCATATGCTTGACCTGATCTTCGTAGCGGGGGTTACAGTGGACTGGATTACTTCTACGGCAGTGCCATGGTTGGACCACCATGCCCTGAGGGCCCAAGTGAACTTGTCACCCCAACTCTGTTTGGGCGGCGAATGGATTCTGGCTCACCCACGGAGCCTAATGGACCCATCGCGGCTTCAGATGGCTCTCCGGGATCCATTGCCCCCTGGTGGCTCATTAGATGAGCTAGTCGAGGACTGGCATAGCCGATTCTAGGCGGCCATCAACAAGATCGCTCCCAGACACCTTCTGTGCCCTCGCTCAAGGCTGGCACACCTTGTTATACCCAGGAGCTGAGACTGATGAAGTGAAGGCTCAGACAGCTAGAGAGAGAGTGGCAGTGAACTCGTGAAGAAGCGGCAAGAGCATCCGATCGAATGTTTATGAAGTTGTATGAGATGGCAACCTAGGCTGCCAAGAAGAAGTTGTACGCAGCCACAACTGTGTCTGCAAGCTTGTGCCTGGCACAATTGTATAGAACGATTCGGTCTCTAACCACCCTGCCACAGAGCAGTCAAAATGTTAGGGAATTGGACATAGGCTGTGAGGCTTTTGCGAGCTATTTTGCAGACAAATGCTTGCTGCTCTGCTGTGACCTCCCGGCCACACTTGAGACAGTATGCGATCTTCTGGTCCCATTCTGGATTATTTCAGCCCTCTCAGCCTAGAGGAAGTTGACAGACTGATCTCAACTGTATGTCCAACCACATGCAGCCTTGATCCGTGCCCCTCCTGGCTAATTAAAGCTGGCCACAAGGGGTTTCAAGGCACCCTTAGGGACATTATCAACAGGTCCCTCTCGGAGGGTCGATTCCTAGGGGCTCTCAAGGAAGCGATGATTCACCGTCTCTTTAAAAAACCATCTCTGGACCCGGTCAAATTGGCCAGCTATCGGCTGGTCTCCAATTTGCCCTATTTGGGCAAATTAATAGAGAGGGCGGTGGCGATACAGTTGCAGAGGTTTCTGGATAACACTTCAACGCTGGATCCCTTCCAATCCAGCTTTTTCTCCGGTCATGGGACGGAGACAGCACTGGTCGCCCTACCTCCGGAGGCATCTGGATTGGGGCAGGACAGCGGTGTTGCTGTTGTTAGATCTGTCGGCGGCTTTCGACATGGTCAATCATCGGCTGCTCACCCACCGCCTCGCCAACTTGGGGATTCAGGGGCTGGCGATGATGTCCCGAAGAGATGCCCCAAAGGCACCCACTAGTCTGTGGAATGCCCCAAGGGTCAGTGCTCTCCCCAATGCTATTTAACATCTATATGTGCCCCCTTGCCCAGATTGCCCAGAGGTATGGGCTTGGGTGTCATCAATATGCAGATGACACCCAGGTCTATCTGCTGTTGGGTGGTCAGTCTGGCTCTACCCCAGAAGATCTCGACCGGGCATTGCAGGATGTGGTGGGATGGCTTAGGCTGAGTCGACTGAAACTGAATCCGATGAAGACAGAGGTCCTTTGCCTGAATTGGAGTGGCTTGGGGTTAGGGGTCCCTCTTCTGGCCTTCGTTGGGGTGCCGTTGATGCCAGCATCGAGGGTCAGGAGTTCAGGAGTGCTCCTGGATGCTTCCTTGACAATGGAGGCTCAGGTAGCAGCCACTGCCAAGGCAGCCTTTTACCATCTTCAGCTGATAAGGCAGCTGGTCCCCTTCCTCGAACGCAATGATCTGGCTTCAGTGATCCATGCTATGGTCACCTCAAGGTTAGACTACTGTAATGCTTTCTACATGGGGCTGCCCTTGGGGCAACTCCGGAAGCTGCAGCTGGTGTAAAACACAGCAGCCAGGTGGCCCTCCCCAGGTGGGAGCACATCCAACCTGTGCTGAAGTCGCTGCACTGGCTTCCAATAGCGTTCCGGATTCGCTTCAAGGTGCTGTTTTTGACCTTTAAAGCCCTTAATGGTCAGGGGCCTGCCTACCTGAGGGACCGCCTTTCCCCATACATTTCCCCGAGAGCACTGTGGTCTGCAACACAACACCGCCTCCCCCCCCAGGCCTAGGGACGCCAGGTTGGCGGTGACTAGGACCAGGCATTCTCCCTGACAGTGCCAACACTGTGGAACGAGCTCCCCAATGAGATTAGAGCTCTACGGGACCTCCAGCAGTTCTGTAGAGTCATTAAAATGGAGCTGTTTCACCAAGCGTTTCAATGAGAACTGACTGCACCGGCTGGGTCGCACTAGCACGTTATTGCAGGATGCCGCTTTATCATGTTGTGTTACTGTGTTTATTGGAAGTATATAGAATGCATTTTATATTTTGTATTTGCTGGTTTTAAATTATGTATAGAATGCGTTTTATATTTTGTATTTGCTGTTTTAAATTGTGTATTGATTTTAAACTGTAAGCCGCTGGAGCCGCCTCGGTGGGACGGCGGGGTAAAAATTTAATAAATAAATAAATTAGGCCCACTGACTTGCTTGTTGTGATGAGTTTGCAAACCACTTTCAACTATTTTTTAAGGATGCCAAAATAAATATTTCATTTATTATATGTTTAAACTTGAAAACTATACTATATGATTTTTAACAGTACTCTACACACATCTGTTGAGCTGATGGCCCAGACATGACATTTGTCCTTCTTGAATTCCTTACCAAGATCCTTTCCCCCACCTTTTCCTGTAATTTGCTTTCTCTTGAACAGTGTGCGTTTACTCACACAACCCTACCTTGCTGCATGACAACCTCATTTGAAGGAGAACATAAGAGTCTATCATTCAATAAATAAGTTTTGTAAACATTCTACCAGACACATCTTTAGGAATGCCTGAAGTAGCTGTCTTTATCTTGGCTAGTAACACTCATAACAAAATAATTTTATTGACTCCTCTTCATCTAGATAACAAGCTAAAATTCACCTTTAAAAACTTCCATGCAACACACAAAGTTTTTATCCATGGTCCCTTTACACTAGAACTGGCCAGGTTTTATGAGCCATGCATGAGAAACACAGCCTTCAAAAAGAATATTAAAAAGTATAAAATATAATATATGCTTATTCAATGTGCAAAGTTTACAGCTATATTCTGTTTGTTTACACAAAGAGTAGTAAGATTTGCCTTCTCTTCTAGTGCTAAGAACCTTGGGTTTTTTTGTTTTCTGCCATCAAATCACAGCTGACTTATGACGACCCTGTAGGGTTTTCAAGGCAGGAGGCATTTGGAGGTGGTATGACACTGCCTGCCTCTGTGTCATGACCCTGATAGTCCTTGGAGGTCTCCCATCCAAATACCGGCCAGGGCCGACCCTGCTTGGCTTCCGAGATCCGGTGTCACATGCTCCATTGGCAGGCATCCCCTTCTCTCAGGTCCTGATAAGCAGCAGTAAGCCCTCTTTTGATGGTACAACAGCCCCTGTGAAGCTCACTGTGGGGCAGGAAGGAGGAAATGTGTGTCTGCACAGAAGACACAAGTAAGTGCAATTTTTTTCATCTTCCATCTTCTCCATATTTGGACCATTAGTGAGCTTCTCACCAGAGGAAGTGCAGTGAATCTCACACTGGAACAGAGCCTGTAAAATAGCCTTGCCCACATCTTCTTCTTTCCTCACCTGAAGGTCTAAAGTGTAGTGCTTCAGAAATGTGTCCTCTGTCAACCAGGTTGACACCTTGCAGATTTCCAGCAGAGGAACTCATCAATAAAACACAGCGGACAACCCCTATGCTCAGGTGGAGTGTGCTTTCACATCAAGTGGACATGGCTCTCCGGATGCCATGTAACCAGAATGGATGGCAGCAACTACCCATCTGGAAACAGACTAGGTTGAAGCAGCTTTGCCTTTCTTGGGACCCCAAAAATAAATAAATAGTGCTTTGATCTACAGAATTGTTTGCTTCTACCTATACAGTAAAGAAGGGCCCTCCTAACATCAAGGGTATGTAGAGCCTTTTCCACTTCCGAACTCAGAGAAGGGGAAAATATCGGCAGGACAATTTCCTGTGCTAGGTGGAACTTAGAAACTATCTTAGGCAGGAAGTCTAGACCACTGTTCTGACTAAAGTGCACTCGCAGTACAAATTTTTAGTCAGGGTGCACACATTTTTGCCTGAGCACAGGGCATCTTCCAGGCTTGCTCGGCTGTTGGATGCTCTAGCCAGATCACTCCCTCCTCCAACCTGTGCCCCAATGCTGGTGTCACCTCCTCCACAATAAGCCAATAGTCTACATATGGAAAAGTAGAGCAACCCTGTGGGTACAGCTGCACTACCACTACAGTTGTATACTTGGTGAATACTCTTGGTGCAGTAGCAATACCGAACGGGAGAAACGCATACCAGTATACCTCAGAGCCCTTTCTGAATCATAAATACTTCCTATGGGATTGGTGGATTGAAATATGAAAACAGGTGTCCTTTAAATCAAGGACTGCGAACCATACAGCCAGGACAACAATTCTTACTGTAACCTGCCTGAACGATAGAAAAAACCCATCTATCAAAATAAATCCGACACCAACCTTCTGCAAATTGTGCCAGCCTATTCTTAAAACTCACATTAGCAAAATTCTGCTTAAATTATATAACGATGCCTGGCACCAACCATTAATTACCAGCTTCCGAAGGGGGCGTGGCACTTGCAACCATATAGCAAATCTGAATTTATGGGATGTCTCCTTGTGCAGTTGAGATCTACTGGATTGCTTCTATGGGGGACAAAGGGGGGGGAGCACTGGCATTTGGATCTGGGATTCCTGTGGGGGGTCAGGGCTCTCCTTCTCCAGCTCCATTGGACCCTTGCTCAACCCTACCACAGGGGAGAAAGAGGCAATGACATTTTGGCAGGTAGAGTGTGCACCACTTCTCTGGCACTCACTGCCACCTTGTTTCTTACCCTCCTTACCTCACTTGTTGAGCAGGAGGGGGAGAGGAGACCGACTGGGGGGGGCTTGATGACCTCATCTAAGACCCTTCGAGCTCGGCCCGCCACACAGTACTTCCTGATGGTCAGCGTCGTAAGATTCTGCCCACAGCTGCATTGCCCAGCTCCCCTGCTGCTACTTAGAAGCCCTGCAACTCCCCTGGGCTCCGCTGAACCAAGCATGTAGCCTTAATGGCTTTGCAAGATAGGGGAGATCATTGAAGATAAGGTCAGGTGTTCCAAACTAAACTGCTGGACTTCAAAAGCGAGCTCTGAAACCAAAAGTACACAGAGTTCTCCAAAAGCCAGTCTTCTCCATTAGCAGAAAGAGAAGACTGAAAGGAGAATGGGGAAACTCCTCCCCTCTGGAAAAACGAAGCTGGACTTCTGCTGCCAGAAGTGAAGGGAAGGGTCTCCTTGTCCTTCCAAAGGAGAACAGAATGGTCCAGGAGAGGACCCTTATAATGAAATAGGATTGTAATCCACTGTAATTATTATTATTGTAGGTAATTTGCTGCTATTGCATGTGTTATATCACTGTAATTCCACTTTCTGCATTGTTTACAATATACGTTGCCTTAGGCAGTTTGTTGTGTGCACTGTTTTCTAATTCTGCAGTCCTAGTCCTATTGCATTGTTAATTGGTTGTTTTATACTGTCTGACTGCATTGTTCTATATTTTGTAAACTACCTTAAATCTCAGCAAGAAAAGCAGGCTATACAAGTGATCTGCTGCTTGACTGTATAAACTTCTATCATATCTCAATACCTAAGCTAAAAGACACACAGACACTTTATTAATTTGTTCTCCCAGTGAAGACAATTCAATTCTTTGATTATTTTGGCTGCCCTTTTGTGCATTTTTTTCATTTCTACAATATTCTTTTTGAGATACAAATGACCATAACCGTTATAGCAACTGTATACACTATCTTCTGTATAGAGTAAAACTTAACCGAGGCTACAGTTCATCCCTACATATTTGTACATGTTCTGGACTGAGTTCTATGTTTTTCCCCACTTTCACACTTCTGTATGGGAAATACTAGCTGTTCTTGATTTGCAAGTCTTCAAACTACAGAAGGGTACTTTCCCAGAAAGCAAAGGGTCCATATTGCCCATCTAACCAGGATCCTCTCCATACATCTGCACAGAACACTCATTCATGGTAAGTCAAGCTTCTACCCCCTAACATGATATGCTACCATGTGCCAGCAACACAATTCTACCATTTACACTGACCAGAGCAGACAGCCTCTGCAAAAGCAAATAAATGGACACTGATCAGGCATTAAAAGTGGGAACAGTCAGAAACCAGAGTAGCCTCTGAACTTTCCTGAACATTCAATAACAGACTTTAAAGTTGCAGTATTTCAGCAGAAAAGTTTCAAAGTGATATTGGTGAGAAGTTACTACTGAGTGCATGCAGATTTGATAATCAGACTTGCACTCAATGGGGACTGGAGGGGGTCAGCTCACTGTAACAAGCAGTAATTTTTCTAATCAGTTTTCTGTTCAGATTTATCCTGTTTCGTTAATTCAGTGGTCCACACCTACTCTGACTGAATTATTTTTTCAACTGTATCTATGCATATATGTCCTAAGAAAATTGGCCTTCTATCCTTCTGTAATAACTAACGCAATTTGTAACTTTGATCAACTCTATCCCTGGCAAAGTGATCTCTGGCTTACAAAAGTTTATACCACAATAAATCTGATAAAGGTACCATAAATCTCTGTAATTTTGGCTGCAATAGATTTATGGCCCAGTCCCCTTAACTTCAATGGACTTAGAAGATATAACTGCTTAGGATTTTGCCTCTTACCTAGTCCATGTCTTTCTAAGGCACATTCATTTGCAGAATTCAGAAACTGCCTCTTTGTCATGATTTGAACACACAGTACTCTATGGGAGTAGGTGAATTCACCCATTAACACAACATTTTATCCTGCTGTGTTCCTGATTTCTTTTTCCATTTCAAGATCATCCTCAGAAACACAGATCTGCTACTAAAATATTTGGCATTTCCATTCACTGTGATTTCCAGAAGAATTTTTGATCCAATTTTATGCCCTGTGACATAAAAAGACATCATCACAAATACATCCTTCCATGTCTTTTGCATAGATTTTATATCCAGGAATACACATACCCACTGCTTTTTTCCATTCCACCAATTTTCTGATTCACTTAGTCCAAGTTCTCTTTTAGCAAAAGGTAAGGGTCATCAGAAACATCCATAATGGGGGTTTGGGCAAAGAGGTATTATGCCCTTCAGCCCCAAACTCACAGCAGCATCAAGGTAATTTCAAAGGCAGCTTGCCACATTCATTCAAAGTTATGGATGACAATACCAGGGGAAGAGGGGGGGGGTATACTCCTTACCACACTTCAACTGTGGCCAGGGTTCAAAGAGCTCTCATAACACCATACTGTTCTCCTTAAGGCACTTCGATTCACCAAGTGAGGAATTCCTCAGAGAGGGAGATTTAAAAGACAGAAAGAAAACAACTAATCTTTGTGCCGCAGCCTTTTCACAGGTCTCATGTTGGTTATCACTATAGCTAACAGTAAACTGGCTGGCTTTTGTGTGAATGAGAGCTGAAAAACCAGTCTACCCATGCCCTCTACCTATTCAGAGGAATCTCCAGGTATGCAGAAAAATATTCAAAAGGGAGGAAGGGACACAAAAACTGGCCTGGTAAAAATTTCAGGGGTCTCGACACAGACAAAATGTTGAGAGGAGGACAGTGTCAATTAAAGGGGCAGGAAATTTGTGGCAGAAGAAACATCAGCCTGCTGAAGATCACAGGGGTTAGCTTCCAAGAAATAAAACTCAAAATGCGTGTAATACTGAACTATTATCAAACTTACACCTGTATTACTGCTTTTAAATAAAACACATTTATAATATTTAAATTTCTATTAGCTGGCTTATTTACAAAACTTAAAATATAAATGCCTTACTTTTCTATGAGCAAAATTGCAAGAATACTCAATGCTAGAGAGTGCATTAGGTATTGTACCTTTGTTTCTGCCATCTGAGAGGGAGGAAAAAATAAAAGTTGAAAATGGAAAACAAATGCTGTAGAAAACAAAATGCAGTGTAGTATTTTGACAAAAACAAGTGCATACAGCTCAAGAAGTTATGACACTGAACTGCAGACTGTGGAAGGTCAGTAGTTCAGCAGTTCGAGACCCGAGAGTGCCGCATGACGGAGTGAGCTCCCGTCTCTAGTTCCAGCTCCTGCCAACCTAGCAGTTCAAAAGCAAGAAATTGCAAGTAGATAAATAGGTACCACTTCGGTGGGAAGGTAACAGCGTTCCATGCGCCTTAATGTTTAGTCATGCCGGCCACATGACCATGGAAACGTCTTCGGACAGCGCTGGCTCTTCGGCTTTGAAACGGAGATGAGCACTGCAACCCTAGAGTCAGATTCGACTGGCTTTCGAGCAAGGGAACCTTTACCTTTACTTTACAGCTATACAATTGGCCCCAGAATATGTAAGGATATTGCATAAACTTCATATAAGAACACTGACCTCTTTAGTAGCATATCATCATACACATTTATAGCATATTAATTATGGACACATTAGTCACATTTGAACACCACAAGCTTGAAAATATGAGGTTCTTTGTTCAAGCAGTGAATCTCAAACTAATAACTTGGGGACTCCCATTTTGATTTTAAACTTTTGGTGGTCCTTCAAGCCACCCCCCTTCTCCCACACTAGTACCTGACATACAAAACATACAGCAAGTTGCACGTGTCACAAAGAGGCTCCAATCAACTATTGTCCTCCAAACAATAAGCAAAATCCACAATAGCTACACTTTAAAACCAAATTTAAGTAAAATGCCCATATTGTCTGATCCTGGCATACAAAATCAGGTCTCACAAAGTCAGAGTTGGAAGGGACCTCAACGGTCATCTAGTCCAACCCCTTGCACAATGCAGGAAACTCACAACTACCCCCACCCATCCACAGTGACCCCTGCTCCATGCCTAGAAGAGGGCAACCCCCCTCCAGGATCCCTGGCCAAATTGGCCAGGAGAAAATTGCTTCCTGACCCAAAAGTGGTAATCTGCATTCCCCCAGGCGCGTAAGAAAGGGCCACGAGAGCAAAGCACTGATGCAACCCTTCCTGGTCTCCCACTCATGATCTGCCTAAATTCACAGAGTCAGCATTGCTGTCAGATGGCCATCTAGCCTTGGCTTTAAAACCTCCAAAGAAGTAGAGCCCACCACCTCCCGAAGAAGCCTGTTTCACTGAAGAACAGCTCTGTCTGGAAGTTTTTCCTAAAGTTTTTAGCCAAAAATTCTTTTGATTTATTTTCAACCCATTGATTCTGGTCCAACCTTATGCGACAACAGAAAAGAACTCCGCACCATCCTCTATATGACAGCCCTTCCAGTACTTGAAGATGGTTATCACCTCTCAGTCGTCTCCTTTCCAGGCTGAACATACCCAGCTCCTTCAGCCTTTCCTCATAGGACTTGGTCTCCAGACCCCTCACCACCTTCAATGCCCTCCTCTGGACATCCTCTAGCTTGTCTATATCCTTCTTAAATTATGGTGCCCAAAACTGAACACAATACTCTATCTGAGGTCCAAACAGACAGAGCAGAGTACACTATACTATTGTTAATACAGCCCAAAATTGCATTTGCCTATTTAGCCTATAGCATCATACCGATGACTCGTTTCAGTGTATGGTCTACTAAGACCCCTAGATTCTTTTTGCACATACAACTGTCTCCCTCATTCTATAATGATGCATTTGATTTTTCCTACCTAAATGCAGGACTTTACATTTATCCCCATTGAAATTCATTTTGGTTTTGGCCTAGTTTTCCAGCCTATCAAGATCATCCTGTATCCTGACTCTGTCTTCCACCATATTTGCTAACCCTCCCAATTAGTATCATCTGCAAATGTAATAAACATTCCCTCTATTCTGTCATCCAAATTGAATAGAACAGGGGTGTCAAACATGCGGCCTGGGGGCTGGATCAGGCCCACAATGTAACTTGCTGTCTTCTGCTTCTTCTTCCAGTTCTGCTGCTGCATCATTGTAGGTTTGCAGCTTACAGATACACACCTGAACAGCATACTCAAGATTGCAACAGCACAGACTTTTTGATGCAATAATTCAGAGCAAGAGGTGACAGTTATCAGACACCGTTGAATAAACAAAATATTGCAAGAGTGCTAATATTTTAAGCATGTTTTTTCCCCAAGTAAAAAAAAAACCCTTTGTGTTTGTGTCCTTTATAAAGTGTATACAGTTTGGTGTAATAGTTAGGAGTGCAGACTCTAATCTAGGAGAACTGGGTTTGAATCCCCACTCCTCCACATGCTGCTGCTGGTGTGACCTTGGGTTAGTCACAAGTTCTTTCAGAGCTATTCTCTCAAGGGCAGTTCTTGAAAGAACTCTCTCAGCCCCTCCTGCCTCACAGAGTGTCTATTGTGGGGAGGGGGAGGTAAAGGAGTTTGTAAGCCGCTCTGAGACTCCTTCGGGTAGTGAAGGGCAGGGTATAAATCCAATCTCTTCTTCTTCTTCTGTATCTCCGCTACCTGACATTACATTTTATGACACACATGGCCTGGCCCAACGAAGTCTCATTTATGTCAGATTCGGCCCTCATAACAAATGTGTTCAACACCCCTGGTTTAGAAAGATGTTGCACAAAACAGGTCCCAGGACAGATCACTTGTCACTCCTCTCCAAGAGGATGAGGAACCATTAACAAGCAACTCTTTGGGTGAGATCTGTCAACCAGTTATAGTACAGTACAGTTACTGTCCACCTAACAGTAATAAGATCCAAACCACATTTTACCAACTTGTAAACAAGGATACTATGTGGAACCGTAACAAAAGCCTTACTGAAATCAAGGTAAACTATGTCTACAGCATTCCCCTGATACAGCAAGGTAATAACTTTCTCCAAAGAGATTAGTCTGACATGACTTGTTCTTGTGAAACCCATGCTGACTCTTAGTACTCACAGCAATTCCTTCTAAATGCTTATGGACTGACTGATGATTTGTTCTAAAACTTTTCCAGGTATAGAGATCAAGCTGACTGGTCAGTAGTTACTTGGATCATTCCTTTTCCCCTTCTTGAAGATCTGCACAACAATTGCCCACCAATCTTCTGGCACCTCATCTGTTGTTCAAGAATTCTCAAAAATAATGGACCAAAGCTCAGAAGTAACATCTGTGAGTTCTTTTAGTGACCTTGGATGCAGCTCATCTGGCCCTGAGGACTTAGTTTCATTTAAAGAAACTAGGTGTTTATGTACTACCCCCAATGACGATCCTAGGCTGCAACTCCCTTCCCTCATCATGTATTCTGTTTCTGCCATGTTGAGCACCACTTCCCTTGCAAGAGAAGACTGAGGAAAAGTAGGAATTGAGCAGCTCTGCCCTCTCTTCATCACCTGTCACAATTTCACTTCCCTGTCCCTGCAATGAGCTTACCATGTCCTTGCTCTTTTCCTTACTGTGAAAGTAAGAAAAGAACCCTTTTTTGTTTTTAGCATCTCTCACTAGCCTAAGCTCATACTGAGCTTTAGCTTTCCTAATGCTCTCTTTACAAGCACTGGTTATTTGTTTATATTCATCCTTGGTTATAAGGCCCTTCTTCCACTTTCTAAATAAGTCTTTTTTATTTCTCAAGTCTTTAGAAAGTTGTTTACGGAGCCACTTGGCTTCTTTAGGCTTCTCCCATTTTTCCTTCTCATAGCAATTGTTTGTGATTGTGCCCTCAATATTTCACTTTTAAGAAACTCCCATCCCTCTTGAACTCCCTTCTTCTTAAGGATTTCTGACCATGGGATTCTACCCAGTATAACTTTAAGTCTGTTAAAATTTGTTTTCATGAAGTCCAACCTTTATGTCTGTCTGTGTACAACTTCTCCCTTCCCCAAGACTACTACCCTACTTTCACCTCATTAACCAGTTCTTCCCCGTTGGTGAGAATCAAGTCTGAGATAGCAGATCCCCTGGAAAAAGAAGTTGTTAGCAAGACAAGTCAGGAATTTACTGGACCTTTCATTCTTAGCAGAATTGGACTTCCAACAGATACCCAAGTAATTGAAATCTCCCATGGCCACTGTGTCCCATCTCTTTGAGAACTTTGTAATCTGTTCTAGGAATATCCCATCCAAGTCCTCTACCTGGCTTTGATAGTCTATAGCAGACTCCCACCATAATATCACTATTATTTCTTTCTCCTTTTATTTTTACCCAGAGACTCTCAACTGAACTTCTATGCTCAGATTGACCCTTGGCACTTACCGTGAGGGGTCCTTCTACTCTGAGGAAAGGACATCTTGGGTGATTCCCATCGTCCTATCAGGGAGAGGCAGGAACAGGTTTTTCTTCTTCCTCTTCCTGTGGGCTTGGGAACACCCACTTCTTCAGTTCGGGTAACTCCCAGTAGCAGTACAGGATAGCAGAACTTCCTTAACCATAACTAAACAGAATAACTGTAAATTTCAAAGATTAAAATATCAACCGAGCAGGTAAGATATATATATATAAATATATATATACACAGGCAAGGCAGAAACGAGAGAGAAGGAAGAAGAGAATCATGATCAAGAAGAGAGACCAGATCCCGGGTGGGGCAAGATGTCCTCCTTTCCTCAGAGTAGAAGGATCCCTCATGGTAAGTGCCAAGGGTCATTCTCCCTCTGAGGTGGAGGACATCTTGGGTACTTTCAAAGCAGTACCCTACGCCATGGGTGGGAGATCGCTCTCCTCTTGGAGGATGTGTTGTAATACTCTTCTTCCAAATGAGGCATCAGCAGAGTCATCGACATTCAGTTTGCAGTGCCTGATGAATTTAGATACCGAAGACCAGGTTGCGGCCTTGCAGACTTCTTCATCTGACACATTCTTGGCCAATGCTGCATTAGTGGATGCACTTCTGACTGAGTGTGCGGTAATCCCCTTGGGAACTTCCAAGTGAAGGGATTTATACACTTCTATGATGCACGACTTGATGTTGGAACTGATGGCCGACTTAGACATTTTATTTCCCATGTTAGGTGGTGAGATGTTGATGAACATGGCTTCAGTCTTTCTGATGCTAGCTGTATGAAGTAGGTAGGCTTTAAGAGACCTGCGGACATCTAGGGTGTGCCAAGTCTTTTCCCGAGGGTGCTTTGGATCAGGGCAGAATGTTGGTAAGTATATCTCTTGCGACCTGTGGAAGCGAGAAGCGACCTTTGGAATGAACGTTGGGTCTGTGTGAAGAACTACTTTGTCTTTGTGGAAGACACACAGACCTGGATTAACAGAAAGAGCGCTTTCATCCATAACCACCTCAGGGGTACCTCTTGGATGGGCTCAAAAGGTGCCTTGGTGAGGGTGGACAGGACTGTATGTAGCTTCCAAGTAGGGAAAAATGTACTGGTGGAGGGCTGTGCAAGGTTTCTCCTCTCAGAAAACGACAGACATGGGGATGAGTGGACAATGGACAACCCTTAAAACTAGAGAGTACGGAACTCAAGCCTGCAAACTGTTTCCTAAGAGTTGTCAGCTTCAAACCCGACATCAGACCATTGTTTAAGAATTCCAAGATGGAACACAGAAATGGTTTAGTGGGATCTATGTTCTTTCTCCTACACCACCTATGAAGGGCTTTCCAAGTAGTGTTGTATATTCTAATCGTAGAATCCTTCCTGGACACCAATATTGTCTCAGTCACCTTCGTAGAGTAGCCCTGTGCTAGGTAAGATGACAGTTCAAGGTCCATGCGGTCAGAAGCAGATGTTCTGGATCCGGGTGCTACACTGGACCTTGGATGAGCATGTCCAGGGAGACCGGCAGGCAAAGTGGAGGTGTCTCTGATATCTATTGGAGGGTTGAAAACCAAGGACGTCAGGGCCACAAGAAGTACTGTTGTCTTCTGTTGTTCAATGTTTCTCAGGACGTGTGGTATTAACTGAATGGGAGGGAAAGCGTATAAGAGACCTTTTGGCCATGTGGAGGTCAGAGCATCCACGGCTTCAGCTCTGTCATGGTGAAACCTGGAAAAGAATCTGGGTAACTGGTGGTTCTGATGAGAGGCAAACAGATCCACCACTGGAGTCCCGAAATGCTGTAGCATCCATTTGAAGATCTTCGTGTTCAACATCCACTCTCCCGGGTGGATCGTCTGTCTGCTGAGCCAATCCACTATGGTATTGTCCAGGTCTCTGATGTGTTCGGCCCTGATTGATGCCAGGTTCTTCTCTGCCCAGTAAAGAAGAACCAAGGACTACTTGTGAAGGGAGGACGATCTGGAGTTCCCCGGTGATTAATGTAAGTCTCGGCCAACATATTGTCTGTCCGGATGAAGATGTGGTGGTTCTAAGTGCCAGGTGGATGGCTCTGAGCTCCAGGATATTTACTGGAAGAAGGGTTTCCCTGTGGGACCATCCCTGTGGGGTCTTGTTCAAGGTCGCCCCCCATCCTTGCAGACTGGCATCTGTAAATAGTTGCAATTCATTGTCATGAATGTACTTCTTCCCCTGATGAAGGTTGGGGGTATACGTCTACCAGCGAAGGGATTCCTTCACCGCCACGGGAACCTGAAGATGAGCATCCCTCTTTTCCATGATCTGTAGTTGGTATGGCAGGAGAAAGAGTCGTAACGACCTTGTGTGTAGTTGTCCCCACTGGACCACATCTAAATTGGAGATTAAGATGCCCATCACCTTGGCCAGGCCCAGAAGCAATGAAGATGAGCTCTCTATGATGAGCTTCACCGCCTGTTTGGTCTTCAGAACCTTGTCTTCCGGAAGAAAGAGGGAGGATTTTCTGGTGTCTATCAGCATCCCAAGATGTTCCAGCACTTGGGATGGTTCCAGAGAGCTCTTGTTTCGGTTGATGAGGAACCCGTGGGGCTGTAGACACTGGATAGTCTCTTGGATGTCCTGGAGCGCTTTGTCTCTGGTCGGGGACTGAATAAGTAGGTTGTCCAAATATGGATGAACATGGACTCCCTTCCTTCTCAGATGTGCCACAGGATTGACTAATATTTTGGTGAAAACCCTTGGGGCTGTCGCAAGCCTGAAGGGCAACGCTTGGAACGGCATGTGGAGTCTCCCTATGCAGAACCTCAGGAATCTTCTGTGCTGTGGCAGAATAGGAACATGTAGGTATGCTTTGGTGAGGTCCAATGATGCTAGGAACTCTGTCTGTAATACTTGAGTAATGGATTTGAGGGTCTCCATATAATGGATTCTGAGGGTGCCTCAGAACGATGAACTTGTTCACGAATTTCAAGTCCAGAATAGCTCTCCAATCGCCATTTTTCTTGGGCACAGTGAAAAAGATGGAGTAGACCCCCTGGCCCTTTTGGTCTTCCAGTACAGGCTCCACCACCTGTATGTCCAAGAGATGTTGAAGTGCGGCTTGTTTGTTGAGATCCTTGCGTAGTGGGGAGAGGACTAATCAATCTGGAGGAGGCCTTCTGAATTCTAAGGAGTAGCCTCTGGAAACAATTTCTAACAACCAGGCGTTGGCCTGTGGATCTATCCATGTTTCCAGAAAGTGTGTCAATCGTCCCCCCACTGGGATCGTGTCCGAGTCATGCTTTAATGTTCTTGAAGTTGTGCTCTGACTTCCCAGGTCTGGAGTGGGCTTGTTTACTGAAGCAGTGTCTGGTAAAGTTTCTCTTGTAGGGCAGATTTGAGGGGCCCCAGGAGCTCCTTTTTTGATTTTGTCTTGGCTTGTAGTTTGTGCCTGAAGAACGAAAGGACTGGTTGTTGGAACTTTATTTGTCTAGATGACGCTCATGTCTAGACATCGCCTTCTTTTTATCCCTTGTCTCCACCAGGATCTTTTCTAGGTGATCTCCGAACAGTTTCTCCCCTTGGAATGGGTATGCCATCACGAAGAATTTGGACTGTAGATCGGCTGACCAGGCATGCAGCCAAATTTCCTTCTGGTGACCACTGCAGAAGACATGGATCTAGAAGAGAAGGTAGGAACGTCCAGGGAGGTGTCAGTAGCAAATGCTGCCGCCTTCACCATTCTCGTTGCCCCCTCTAACAATCTCTTGCCATTCTCTGGAAGGAGCTGAATAAGCTTTCTGGTCCAGACCAGTATAGCTCTGGTCATGATAGCGGCTGTTGAAGAAGCTTTAATGGCCATAGCTGTGGCTTCATGGGCCCTCTTCAGTGCGATATCTATCTTCTTATCCAGGTTGTCACATACAGACCCATAACTATCTTCAGACAAGAGGCCAAAGGACTTAAGTGCAGTTCCCGGTGCATCCACCAGGGGAACCTGTAACATCTCATTAGCAAATGTCACTAAGTCATACAATTTTTTAACAAAGCCAGGGGCCTATCTGTTAGAAGTAGGCTTGGCCCATTCTGCTTTTAACTGTCTTTCAAAATTTCTGGAAATGAAAAAAACTTTTTCCGATGTAGAGTATCTCGGAAAAAGCTCCTCTGTACCCTTAGATTTATTTCTGGGATTAATGGCTAGACAGACCATCCTCTTCAGAAGGAGGCTGGTGCAAATATAGTGCAGAAAGAGATTTAGACAGAATGTACTGAAAATCCTCAACCTTAAAAAGTCTGGCCGAAGGCTGAGGCACGCTAATGTCCTCTATTTCCTCATCAGAGAGGAACTCCCCCTCCTCCCTCTGGATCAGGTCAGGGTCTATAGGTGGCTCCTCCTCAGAGTCAGACTGATTATTCTTTGGGACTTGCTTTCTGGCTGCCTTAGTGGGCCATCTATTTTCCGATGGTCTGTCCCTGGGAAGATCTGAAGGAATTGGGGCAGGAGAATTGGGGCGGGAAAACAGGGAGGTCAGGTCTCCCATGCGACAAAAATTTAAAAACTCTTCCCTCAGCGCCTTCTTTACAGATAAATAAACATCTTGAGAGCTGGACCCCCAGCCAGGGAAGGTACATTACCCATGAGAAGACTGCTGAAGCTCTCTGCTGGGATGCCGTGGGGTGTTGTAGCTGTGTCCAAACCTCCCACCTGGAGGTTGGCAAGCAAGGGCTGGGGCTCCGTTGGCACACTTTGGGAAGGTGCTGCAGCAGTTCCTGCCAAATTTTCACCACCAAAATGGCTGCTGGCGCCGGCACGCGAGCAGGGGCTTTCTCCAGCAACGTCCACTTTGCGGCGGCACTTCTGAGGTCTCTTCTCCGCACACAATTCGGGGTTGTTGCCGGTGGTCACGGCAAGTCCGCAGGTCATGCCGGCCCCATAGATGTCCCCACTGGGTTGCTCGACTGCAACCTTGTCCTCTGTTTCTGAGAGGTAGCCATCCCCTCTGCTTGGCGTTGTAGAAAAAGTCGGAGCAGAAACGAAAGTGGGAGCTCCAAAGTCCTGGAGCCTGTAGATAGCCTCCGAATTCCCTCTAGAAGTTAAAGTGAGAATGCAGAGGAAAGTAGTAAAGAGAAAAGGTGGAAGAGGAAGTTTTTTCTAAAGATTAGTAAATTTAATAGAAATAGAATAGGAGTAGAAATAGCTGGAATATAGGCCTAAATGTTGGAGGCTAAGCCTTCAATAACCTCTCTCTGTAGAGGCAGGAAAAGAACTGAAGAAGTGGGTGTTTCCAAACCCACAGGACGAGGAAGAAGAAAAACTGTTCCTGCCTCTCCCTAATAGGACAATGGGAATCACCCAAGATGTCCTCCGTCTCAGAGGGAGAATCATGTATTTCCTCACATGTATATATCATCTCCTTTACATATAATGCTATTTCTCCCCTCTTCTTTGTCTATCCCATTCCTTTATGCATTTAGTTATTTTGATTTCTTGATCACTGCTCAGGGCAGTTTACAACAGAAATTCAATACATTATAAAACCAATTACATTATAAAACCAATTAGAGCCATAAAATTCAATATTAACATTCAAACATGAATATTTAAAAAAATTTTAAGTGCAAGTTGGCATATCTAACATTCTGTTTTGGGAGAGAAGGGGAGGATGCTGGACAGATGTGAGGAACTGTCACTGGCCTCAACCAAAGGCCCATCTCTACCTTACATGCCCTGCGAAACTTTAAGAAGTCAGACAGGGCACGGATGTCATTCAGCAGAGAGTGCCACCAGGCTGGGGCCAGGGCTGAAAAGGTCCTGGCCCTAGTTGAGGCCAGCCGGATATCTTTGAGGCCAGGAACCACCAGAAGATTCTTATCTGCTGATCTTAATGCCCTTTGGGGGAACATATTGGGAGAGGCGGTCCCAAAGATATGTAAGGTCCCTGACCATTAAGGGCTTTAAAGGTAAGCACCAAGACCTTGAATCTGATCTGGTGCTCCACTGGATAGATGTGTACCCTAGGTGGGGTCCCCATGAGGACCCTCACAGCCACATTTTGTACCAGTTGGAGCTTTCAGGTCAGTTTCAGGGGTAGCCCTACATAAAGCAAGTTACAATAATCCATCCTGGAGGTGACTGTTGCATGGATTACTGTGGCAAGGTCAGGGTGAGACAGATAGGGGGCCAGCTGTCTGACTTGGCGCAGCTGGAAAAATGCCCACTGGACAACATTGGCGATCTGGGCCACCATAGATAGAGTGGGGTCCAAAACCATCCCCAGACTCCTGACGGTAGATGCCAATGTCATAGACACCCCATCAAGGACTGGAAGTTGGCTCCCCAATCCTGAATCACGCCCCCACCACAGAACCTCCGTCTTAAGCTGGATTCAGCTTCCACTGGCTTTGCTTCAATCATTCCACAATGGCCTCCAAACCCTCAGCCAGATTTTTCAGGGTGGAGTCTGGGTGGCTGCCCATCAGCAGATATCGCTAGGTGTCATCAGCATACGGGTGACACCCAAGCCCAAAACTCTGAATCAAGTGGGCAAAGGGGTACATATAGATATTAAACAGCATTGAGGCACTCCACATATTAGTGGGTGTCTAGTTGACATCTTTCCTCCGAGCACCACCCTCTGTCCCTGATCATGTTGTACCCCTCAGTCCTAATATTCCAGTTGTGAATGTCATTCCACCAAGTTTCAGTAACGTCTATTAGGTCATAGACCCCTTCCTGTATTAGGACTTCCATTTCTCCTGTTTGTTTCCCAGAACAACTGATTCTACAGGGTCATGATTCAAAAGGTCTTGATCCAAGTTCTGATCAATCCTATCCCTTGAACTAATTTTGTGCTGACAGCCAGCATGGTGTAGTGGTTAAGAGCAGTGGACTCTAATCTGAAGAACCAGGTTTGATTCTGCACTCCTTCACATGAAGCCAGCTGGGTGACCTTGGGTCAGTCACAGCTCTCTCAGAGCTCTCTCAGCCCCAAAAATAAGACTAGCTCACCCCTTATTGGTGCATAACACTAAAAAGAACTAGTACTTCAGGAAGCCAGACAATCTTAGGATCTCCTGGCTATACCACACACAACGTTCGTGGGGAGGGTGGGGTAAAAATGTAATTAATAATGATAATGATAATGATGATAATGATGATGATGATGATAATATTCCTTTGTGCTACAAACCAGAAACTTTCTTGTTGGTTAATAACTTCTACCAAAACCAGGAATGCTCAACAAGGGTAGTAAAGTACCTGGAAAAACATTCATAGCACCTCACAGGGAAAAACTAGGATCGCGTAACACCTGAACTTCCAATATTCAACTGAAAACCACCACTGGCTATTACTGTTTACAGATAGAATTACTGGCATTTACAGAGAAATCTGGGCATTTGAAAATAGTGTGAAAAAACAATGCAATGTTATTTTTGTTGTTCAGTTGCACAGTTGAGTCTGACTCCTTGTGATCCCATGGACCACATCACACCAGGCCCTCCTGTCTTCTACCATCCTCCGGAGTTAGCTCAGTTTCATGTTCGTTGCATTGATAACACTGTCTAACCATCTCATCCTTTGCTGTCCCCTTCTTCTTTGACCTTCAATAATTCCCAGTATCAGGGTCTTCTCCAGTGAGTGCTCCCTTCTCATTTGGTGGCCAATGTATCTGAGCTTCAGCTTCAATATCTGGCCTCCCAGGGAACAGTCAGGGTTGATTTCCTTTAGGATTGACTGATCTGATCTCCTTGCAGTCCAAGGAAGTCAAGAGTTTTCTCCAGCACCACAATTTGAAAGCATCTATTCTTCGGCGCTTGGCCTTCCTTATCTAAGGACTGTACTTCATCAGTGCCATCCAACTAGTTACACTTCCGAAGGTCAAGTTATCAGATTACAGCAACTAATCAGCATGATTCCTGGCCAGTGCTGACAATGATTTTGAAGCGAACTGACTACTAGTCCAGCAGCTCTACTAGCTCCCATCCTTCAAAAGCAGGAGAAACTGATTCCTTCCCCTTTCCTGAAAGTGGAGAGACCTTGATCCCATTCCTAGAAGACTAATGGGGCTCCATTTTTACTTGGAGCATGGGCATGACAGAGCCTTATCTTTTATCCTTGGAAAGGACTCATGGACCACATGGAGTTTGAGAAGTTACTAGTTTACAATACATATAAGAACTGCATAGTACTTTAGATTGTAGTATTAATGTCTTTATGTACAACACATAGAGTATCCTCAAGCCTCCCCCCCAGGCCTTCCCATTCACTCCACTCCTCTCATATGGGCTCCAGCCCATCCACACCCAGGAAAGAACCTTTTCTACCCAGCAAAACTTATTTTGGCCTGGTGTCAGTCAATGACCTCATCAACTGGTACTCCCAGGGTTGGAGAGGCTGGTCCAGCCACTAGTGCTTCCCGCAGCTTCTCCCTACTTTCCACCTGTCCTTCTGGCTCCAACTTGTGTGCCTGCCTTGTCCTGGCTCCTGGCTGGCTGCGTGGAAGGTGAGTTTTGCCCACAGCTGTCAGGTTATCCTTCCATGGTGCTGGGATTGACTTGGAGCCAGGCTCCAAGCCCCAACACTATCATTCTCTCCCCCCCCCCCAGCTTTCCACAGCATTGTACTTCAAACTAGAGATGTAAAGGGGGGGGGGTTGGGGGAAGACAAGTTTTTTCTAGGCCCCCCCACTTTTCTTCACAGGAAAATTCAGGGCAACACCGGAAAAAACTGTTAAAGTATTCTCCATTAAAATGAACTAAATACTGTAAGACAAAGCTTTACTTAAATCGAACTATAAAGTATGAAAAACAGTAAAACTAATGTGGAAACTTCCTCTGACAAAGCTTCGGTTTATAGAAGGGGGCTCAGCAATTTCGGTTGATTCCGTCCTTCCATTGCAAGTGTTCCCCCCCCCCCGCTCCCTATGCTAATCTAGAGGGTTCACTGACTCCAGGAACAGAATTTCAGGGGGGCTTGTAGGCTGCAGCTGCAGCATGAAAGGGAAAAGTCCCACTCAGCGAAGTCTACAGGTAGCTGGATATAGGTCAACATACAGCATATCATAATAATGATAATTTCTATGTACACCTACAATATATTTCAAGGATATGTTTATTACTTAAATATGAACAATACTAGCAGCAATCAGTATGTTACAATGAGCTTGATAATAAATTAAGAAGTTCACAGTTTACTTAGTTTAACTTGTTTATAAAATTTAATTTGATATCCAAATATGCTGGTAATCCTACCTTTTGACCATATGAAAATATCTGTGTTGAATATGCTTCCTTTGTTTGCCACAAAATCTTGTGTCCTAATTTCAACAAATTTTTCACAGATAACAAAAGCTGAGATGGGCTAAGTCAGCAAAGTCAGCAATTTGCAGCTCTCCCTCAAGTACAGGTATATTTGCAATTTGGTTGTAAGAAACTAATGCATGTACAATTTTAAACTCCACATATATGCCAACAGAAGAACTTTATCTGCTTAGTTATATATTTGTTAAATCAGAAAAGTTTTTGAAAAAGTGTGCTTGCACACGAAAACTCATACCTTGAATAAACCTTTGTTGGTCTTAAAGATGCCACTTGGCCCAAAATTTGTTCTTCAGAAAAGTTAAGTTTAGACTTAAGAGGAAAATTATTGACTATATTTCAGTTTCCCCACAATTTTCACTGCTCAACACATACATACTTCAAAAAGTGCTTTTGGTAAGGCTTCAGCATTTTCCAAAATTTTACATCTCTCCTTGAGACTAATAAATAGGCACATACTTGTTTCGGTTATGATAAGGATTGCCTTTAAAAAAGTTTTACAACAGCTGTTGTTTTTTTAAAAAAAGGTGGCAAATCTTTAAATGATCTATTGTCAGCAAATGGGCTAACTCTTAGGCATTCTTTACAAAACCGGGGTGGGGGTGGACCTGCTATGCAGAGAGAGGCCTGCTTAATTCCCAGCACTTTATATCAAGTTCTATGAAAAAGTTAAGCTAGTGTGTGTGTGGGGGGGTGACTT
This sequence comes from Gekko gecko, assembly GCA_029375565.1. Taxonomy (NCBI): domain Eukaryota; kingdom Metazoa; phylum Chordata; class Lepidosauria; order Squamata; family Gekkonidae; genus Gekko; species Gekko gecko. The sequence continues at coordinate 49,768,634 of JAPDNY010000003.1, forward strand.
TAACTTCCCAGACCAATGGAATCTATACTATACACTTTTATTTTTTCTTATTTATGTAAACAGTTGCCATTTATTCCAGAGGGCAAACCAGAGGGCATCATTTGTTCATAACATTGCAGCTGGATTAAAATTGCTTGTTACTCCCTATATTGGGCAACACCTAGCACCATAGGTTGCAGAGAAAGGGTACTATGTTTCTGACACTCTTCTCCCCGCCCACAGCCCAGGACTTTGATAAAGTAGTACAGAAATATGAATAGTCGTCTGAAAATAAATTGCAACTTGTGGACTAGGAAAGAGGAGGGGCATTCCTTAGAGGGAAAAAGAGATGCAGCATCAGTTCACAAACGGGGGGGGGGGGAGGCTGGAGATTAATCTCAAACAGGTGCCAGAAGCAATTCTACAATTTGTCAGCATTCCAATTTTGCTGTGCCTGACACACTTTTTGAGCACCAGAGGCAAAGGATTAGGAAGAAAGAAAACACAGCTGCCCTTTCTTTTATTCCCACTTGTTGACCACTCTTTTTCTTTAGAAAAGGAGTTCTTTTGAAAACTGAGAGATTACTCTTAATGGGGAAAAGAGTTCATCGTTTAGCAGAAATAAGTGGTCAACAAATAGAAATAAAGGAAACATAGTGTCCCCTCAGAGGCAGTGCTTGGTTTGAGGGAGGAAAAAATAAGGGAATGGCCAAATTTTGAAAACTGGAAACAGCACTCACTGTAGCAACTAGTGTGTCATTTTTTCATTCTATCTACCGCCCCACCCACTTTCACTAGTCCAACATATGGGCCATGCTGCAGCTTCAAGTCTAAAACGATTAGGGAACAGAAGCTACTCTTTCACTGTTCACCTTTGCTACACAATCAGCACTGATACTTTCAAAAACTGGTTAGGCAACAAAATTTGTTTGGACTGAAGAACAACACAGTAAGTACTTTACTGGAAGAACAATACAAATATGCTAAGCTTGCTTTTTCAGACATCAATATATTTTCTTCTTAGACTGCCTGTGAGTCATTAGTATGAATATCTCAAGCCCCAAAAATATTTAGTTGCAACTTTATCTGCAAATCAGCATCATATCACGGCTTTAGACTTTAACGATTCAGGGAATATCAAGTCTAGTTTTGAAAGATGGTTTCAAGTTCGCTATTACTTTATGCCTCTAAAATTAATTTTAAAAAGTCAACATTTACAGAAAGTAGTAATTCCAGTACTACAAACAATTGTTCACAACTAAACAATTCCTCCTTTACAACAGGATGCCCTAGTTAAATGCAATCCTCTTACAACAGGAAGTAATTCATAATTTTTAGTTTTAGGAAGGATGAGACAGGAGACAGTAAAGGTCATGCTGGAAAGGAAGACCTAGGTCAGAATCCCTACTCATCCACAAAGTTAATGGAGTGATTTTTAGCCAGTTATAATCTCTGAACCTACTCTACCCTGTTAGTTAAAAGTCTGCCTACTTTTTCTTCTACAGTATACAAAGCATACTTAAAATAATAAAAAAGAAACATTAACATTACTGGTATTAGTATCATAAAGGAGGTGTAAGTACATTTTGACCACCCCAAAGGGAGATCATGGGATCTGTAGAGACAAAAGATATGTGGGTCAAGGGCCATAGGATGTAAGAGCATAAGAACATAAGAGAACATAAGAGAAGCCAATGTTGAATCAGGCCAATGGCCCATCTAGTCCAACACTCTGTCACACAGCGGACAAAATATACCAGGTGCCATCAGGAGGTCCAGCAGTGGGGCCAGGACACTAGAAGCCCTCCCACTGCTGCCCCCCCCAAGCACCAAGAATAGAGTGCATCACCTGCCCCAGACTGAGAGTTCCCATCTATGCCCTGTGGCTAATAGCCACTGGTGGACTTCTGCTCCATATGTTTATCTAAGAGTAAAAATTTTGGCAACAGCCAACCATTATGATTATTTATCTCCGGTCTTCCTTATAAGGCCTTCTTTTTAAGGCTCACTGCCAGAATGAACCTACTGAACATATTCTGATCAGAAGATACAGTTACTACTATCTTCAAACAAGCACTGTACTTCACACTTGAAATGAGACTGTCCTGTATACTTAACAGGCCCTTTTATAATAATTAAAATATCTCTTACACTTATGTGTGTGTGTTAAGTGAAATCAAGTCGCTTTCAACGTATGATGACCCTATGAATTAACAACCTCCCGAACACACTATCATTAACAGCCTTGCTCAGGTGTTGCAAACCGAGGGCCACAGCTTCCTTGACTGAGTCAATCCTGGTCTTAAAGGTCCTCTCATGTTGGGTATTTCTCTTTTCCTTCTGCATTCAACTTTTCCTAGCATTAATGTCTTTTCCAGTTACTCTTGTCTTCTCAAGAATTGACCAATGTAACAGCCTCAGTTTGGTCATTTTAGCTTAAAGGGGGAGTTCAGGGTTGATTTGATCTACAACCCACTTGGTCTTTTTGGTGGTATCTGCAAAACTGTCCTCCAAGACCACACTTCAAAAGAACCCACTTCCCTCCTGTTAGCTGTTTTCATTGTCCACCTTTTAGACCCTTAATAGTAATGGGAATACTATGGCGTTAATTATCTTGATCTTGGTCACCGACAATACAACCTCACACTTGAGATCTTTTCTAGCTCTTTCATGGCTGCCCTTCCCAGTCTCAATCTCCTTCTGATTTCCTGGTTGTAGTCTCCCTTTTGGTTGATGATGGAACCAAAGAATAGAAAATCTTGAACAATTTCAATTTCTTCATTGTCAACCTCTAAATTGTGTGATTCCCCAGTAGTCATTACTTTTGTCTTCTTGGTGTTCAGCTGTAATCCTGCTTTGGGCACTTTCTGCTTTAAGCTTCAGCAGTAGTTTCAAGTCTTCACTATTTCCTGCCAGTAATGTGGTGTCATCTGCATATCTCAAATTGTTAATGTTCCCTCCACCACTTTTCACTCCTCCTTCTTCTACATCTAATCCAGCTTTCCTTATATGTTCTGTCTATGGACTGAATAGATAGATAAAATACTTCCTTGTCTGACACTTCTGCCAACTGAAAACCATCCTGTTTCTCTGTGACAGCAGAGTACACGTTGCACATAAAAACAATCAGATGTTGTGGCACACCAGTTCATTTTAAAACCAATCATAGCTTTTTTTTTTTTTTATCAAAACCCTCCTAAAAAGGAGAGGAGTTTATTCTTTTTATAAATAGAAAAAGGTAGGGTATATAGAGGGATAAAGAAAAAAGCGGAGTGAGTATTCTGTTAATCAAGGTTAGTTTAAATCAATATAGATCAATCATAGCTTTTTATGATCTATGCAGCCAAAAGTTTTGCTGTAATCTATAAAACTTAAACTGATTGTCTTCTGAAATTTTTCTTGTATGCTCCAGTAACCAATGCAGATTTGAAATATGATCTCTAGTGCTTCTACCTTTTCCAAATGTATGTTGCACATTTGGTATTTCTTATTCCATATATGGTAACGGTCTTTGTTGTAAGATTTTGAGTATCACTTTACCTGTGTGATAAAGTAATGCATTGGTCCAATAGTTGCTGCAGCCTTTGGCATCTCCTTTTTTCAGAAATGGAATGTAGACTGGGTGTTTCCAATCTGTAGGTCATTGTTTTCCATTTTTGTTGGCATATTCTTCTTAAGATTTCGATGAACTCCATCTCTATAGCCTGAAATAGCTCTACTGATAACCCACCTACTCCTGGTGATTTGTTTCTCCCAACTGCTCTCAGTACAGCTTTCTAAACCTGCATGTTCTTCTGCAAAAGACTCTTCTTGGAAGGAATCTGTCACCCTTTCATCTCTTCTGTACAGTTCTTTGGTTATCGTTCCCACCATTTCTTTACTTTGTGATGCTCAGTTAATGTATTTCCCTGTTGATCTTTCAGCATACCTAACTGTGCTTTAAATGTAATTTACATCTTACATTTAGAGCGTATCATGTCTATGGCATCAGGGCAATTATCAGGCATCCAGTTTACTCATGTTAAATGTCAGAGGAAGCCTGTGCGGGACTTCAACTCCTGTTCATAGAGTCAGACAACCTTAAGCAAATCCCTCCTCTGACTTGCATGAATATGTAAGTGGTCTAATAGTGGGTACAGTGCAAATAAACCATCAGAATGGCCTTTTCATGCACAACTATGCAAAACTAAAGTTTAATTCTATGCAGTCCTACCACTATTCAGTCCAAGAAATCTTATCCATTAAATGTATATTTAAAAAATCAGAACATGCAGAACTTATCAAGAACTTATGTTGTTAAATTATACCTTCATGTTTTATCCAGCTATTACAACTGACACACCATCATACATTTTTAAGTGACTGGCAGTGCAATCTAATGCATTAACTCCAGTTGAAAACCACAGGTTGCACTAAGTTCTCATTTACAATGGTGAAAACCTTAAGCAACACAAGTGGAGTTGTGCTAAACTGCACATCTCCACTCCCTCCCCTCCAATAGCCTTCTGTGCCTTCCAAAAATTATGCTCCTGGGGGTTACTAGATCTGAAGGAACATTGCAGAGAATAAACTAGGATTTCACAGGAAAGGGGGGCACAAGTATCCTTCCTTCCACTGCAGACAGAAAATCTTCTGGCTGGCCCATAGCTATAGTGGGGCTATTGGGGGCTCAGCCCCCTCCCTTAAAGGGACAGCCCCACAATATTTCCTTCCTCTCTTGCTGGCGGGGTCTTCTCCCTGCTTCCTAGCAGGCAGAAGACTCAGTGCCTGACCATTTATAGCTTAAACCCCCTTTCTGCTCAGCTGGCTGGCGGGGAAAGAGAGGGGAGGGGGGCAGCCACGTGGCATCCTTCTCTGCCAAGCAAGCAAGGAGAAGACTCTGCCGGCAAGAGGTTGCACCTCCCCCTCTTCCCCCTGCCAGCCAGCTTAGCAGACATGGGGTTTAAACCCTCTCTCTGCAGTTGCACCACACTAGCGGCATAATTTCTCAATTAAACCCCCTCTCTGCTCATGGGGTTTAAATTTTTATTTTAAATTAAACCCCCCAGCACCAGCAGCCCCCCCCCCAGGATAAAAATCCTGACTACAGGCCTGGCTTTTGATGTGCAGAAGCGCTTCTGGCTAAAGAGCAAGTGGAATAATTTATCCAGATTCTTTCTCCTCACTGCATCCTTCCTGTGTCCCAGAGCATTTAATCTACAGAGCCTCCCCAGCATCACTTTTTTTGGATCAACAGAACGGGGGGGGGGGGAGATGAGGAAAATCCATGTCCATTACTCTTACAAGATGTAAGATCCAGTCCACCATTCTGTCATGGGTCATTACCTGCCAGCAAATCAACTGCACAAGCTTATATCTTCACATAATTCTATAGGGAAAGTTGCATTTTTGAAGCACAGGCTCCTGCAATGACATTAGAAACTAAAATCGAGTTTGAGCCCATTGTTTGTACCGCCTAGGACATTCTAGCTACACTGCTGGCTTGCCATGAAAATCAGCTGCTAGTGTGCTTTGGGAGAGTTTCTCACCCTTGGGGTCAAAGGCGCATGCTGTTTGACTCAGCCTTACCCTTGGACTCAAATGCTTCTCTGTCCCTAGCATTTTAGGTATGCAGGACTCTCCTGTATTGCAGCCCCCAGCAAAGTTTCCAGAAGTTCTTCCACTGAGGAACAGAAGGTTTATTTGCATGACAGCCTGATCGCCAGTACCTCAGCCAAGGTGAAAATACTGCAACTGTTAAAGAAAAGGGGGGAGGGTGTCTTTTTTTTAAAAAAAACCCAATAGCATGAAGGGAGGGAGAGAAGGCTACTGTTATTTTTTTTAAAAAAAATCAGAAAGCAGAAGAAAAGCTGGTTTAGGAAGTACAGGGAAACTGAGGTCTTCAACTATCCTCCCCATCCTATGTACTCTTGCTTCCTTCAGATCCACTAACCGCCACTGCCCCCCCAGCACAGTTTTGGACATAACAGCAGGCTGCAGAGGGGGGTGGCTTTCCTCAAGCACAACTCCATTTGTGCTGCTTAAGATTCACAGCACTGTAAATGACAGTGCAGAAAGTGGGTTTAGGTTGGTGTAACTCTGAATAGCATTACTCTGTCAGCCACTTAAACATGATAGGTGAGCTAGTTGCTACATGAAGGTATAATTTAACAACAAATCATTGTATATGTTCTGCATGTTCTTGGTGCCAAGCTTATAATAATTAAAGTACAATTCTGGTGTTGCATTATGCTGACCTGATCCAGGCCAGGGTATTAGATTTTCTAGAACCAAAAAGCACTGGTAAATCAAAAGGCTTGAAAATGCATTTTTTAACCCAGTGAAATTTCTTGGAGAGATCATTCCAGAGACAATGTGCTGCTGTAGAACACTTTGCTCTGAACAACAGCTTGAATGTGTGTCTTGCATGTATAGAAAATATTGCTAATTTCAGTGGGATGGAGGGCTTTATAAAGGAAAAGGTCCTTTTAAAGGTAGTCCCAAGCCATTCAGTGCTTTAATTCAGCTAGAATTTTGTCCCAAAGCTATTTTTGAGCAATAACTTGTTCCTACCTAGTGACTGAAGGGTGATTCCTCACAAACACATAAGAACAGGAGACAGGGACAAAACATAACTTACTATAACTACCAGTGGGAGAGAAGCTTCCTTTCTAGCAACTGGTTTTCTGTCTCTGCATGGGATGCAGAGATAGCTGCAGAAGGATCTCTACAAATTGGGTGACAGCATCAATGTGGCAAATGAAGTTCAATGTAGGTAAGTGTGATGCACACTGGAACAAGACTCCCAACTTTTAAGTATGCACTAATGAGGACTGAACTTTCTGAGACTGAGAGGAAAAGAGACATTGGAGTCACAATGGACAGATCAATGAAAATGTTCATCCAGTGTGCTGCAGTGGTGAAAAAGGCACACAATATGCTAGAGTTTATTAGAAAAAGGATTAAAATAACATAGCCACTGTATAAGATCTATAATGCAACATCATTTGGAATACAGTGTGCAATTTGTCACCATTTTTTTTTTTTTAAGGACACTGCAGAGTTGGAAAAAGTACATGCGAGGACAACCAAGATGATTAAGTAGTAAGAGCACCTCTCTCCCACTCCGCAAACCTTGAGGGCAATCCAATGAAGTTGAAGTGCAGTAGATTCAGGATGAACAAAAGGAAATACTTCTTTATTCAACAAGTGATTAAAATGTGGAATTTGCTTCCAAAGCATGTAGCAATGGCCACAAGCACAGAGAACTTTAAAAGGGATTAGACAGATATATGGTGACCAAACATTCACATTCAACCTCTAAATACCAGAGCCAAAAGGCAAAATCAGAGGAAAACCTAGGCCTCTATGCCCTGTTGGCCCTCCAGCATAACTGGATGACCATGGTGAGCACAGCATGCTGGTCTAGATGGACCACTGGTCTGATCCAGCAAGGCTCGTCTTATATTCTTATGCTGCTCCCATTAGTATGACAGATGAAGCCACAGATAAGATAAGAGTAACTTTGGATAATAAGCCTTCAAACCATGGTTTCAGATACTGGTTTGAGATATCCTGACCAACCATAATTAGATGAGTAGCCCACATTTAGATAACACTGTTACTAATTTAATTAAACCACAGTTTTGTGTGACACCTCATCTGAGCTCCAGTTTTCCTGGTTCTGCTGTTTCCATAGGCTCTGTTGGTATTGTCTGATACCATTTCATAATTATGCTACAAAACAGCTTGAGCATGATTTAAATATAAACACAGATAGTACAGATTTGCCGACAGTGACTTTTTAATCTGTACTTCTTTCACTTTATAAAGGTAACATTTGATAGTATTAACAACTATTCTAATTTACAACTTTATCAGAGTACAATTTTGTCCACAGATAGGCTTTATTTTTTAAAACATGTATACAGGCACTATTTGTACAAACTGTCCATGAAATGATACTACTCAGAGCCTCAGATCAGATTTTGTATGAAATAAAAAAGCAATCCTATTTGCTTATACCTAGCCAAACACCTACTGCCTGCTCCAACACAAAGTCTGGTACTATTTCCAAAACAAAACACCCCCCAAGGTTCTAGAAATTCAACCACAAAGCAATATTCCACAAAGGTCTTCAGAAAAACTATATGCTCCAGGACTCTACCTCTTTCAGGAACAGTGTTACCTTCAGCAGACTCTGAACAGTACAGAACAAAACCTTACTGTATCTTGAAAACTAACATATTTACTAGAGATAAAGGCACTCCTACCTGGGAGATATTAAAGGTTTAAAAGGCATGAATGATTAAAAGTCACTTCAATGGACTCCGAAGAGCGTAATTACAAACTGTTAATTCCAACTGAGAAGGAGACATTCCAGGTTTAGTTTAACAACCCTAGCAAAACATCGTCAATTGATTGGGTCAATTGACTGCTATCTGATTGCAGTCAAACATTGGCATATATTCAGTGAAGACAAGAGTGCCACCATATAGACTGTAGCCTACTTTTCATTTGCTAGCAATAACTGTTTAAAATTAGACTGTTTTTAATAGCTACTTTGCTCTATTTGATTATTTTAAAAATCGAATTAGAACACTGGTGATTCAGAAAAGAAGCCAAAGAGAGCAGATCAATAAATCATACTGCTTACAGAAACATTAACATTGTTAAAAGTTATAACTCCATTATATTTTAATAGTTACTTTTATTGTTTAGAGTAAATTAAATTGCTTTTGCCTTTTGGGTTTCAAACCTGTTAATTGAGGTATCTTCATTGCTATTAATTTTCTCTTTGTCAACAGTGGGATTCCAACTTGTCCATCACATCTATTTAATACATGTGAGCATAGATTTGGGATGAAAAATTCTGTGTGTCTAAAAATCCACAGTTTCAAAAATAAGAAAACAGGATGTATGCCATTACCAATGTGATATTAGGCAAGCTTGGCAGTTTTAAAGTTGTAATTAATGTTTTCCAGGTAAGTATCCCGAGGAACTGTTTGAGAGAGAACAAGAATGTTTTATTAATTTGTAAAAAAAACCAAAACCCCGGGGGGGGGGGCAAAGCTACCACTACATATAATAATCTAAACTTTTTAAAAAAATCAAGTTATGAACTCACCTGCACAGCTGTGCAGGGGTGAGGAACGAGGCCAGGCAGCTTCACCGAGGCAGGGGGCAGAGAAGGAGATGGGGGCCTGTGGCTGGCCAGCCAAGCTGGCACCCGTTGTGGGGAGAGGGACGAGCCCAGCCGCCTTGGCCAGCAGGGCCCTCGATTGGGCAGGGGTGTTGGGGGAAGGAGGAGACCAGGTGCCTTGGCCTGCTGGGGCCTCAATCGCATGGGGGGCTGGGCAGCTTTGCTGGGGCAGGGGGGCTGGAAGGAGATGGAGGCCCACAGCCGACCACCCAGGCTGGCATCCATTGTGGGGAGAGGGACGAGCCCGGGTGGCTTGACCGTGCAGCGGGAACAAGGCCAGGTGGCTTGGCCCGCTGGGGCCTCAATCATGAGTGGGGGGGGCAGGGACGAGGCCGGCCAGCTTCGCCGGGGTGAGAGGGGGCAGGAAGGAGATGGTGCAGATGGCCAGCTAGGTTGGCGCCCATTGTAGGGAGAGGGATGAGCCCGGGCAGCTCGATTGGGCGGGGATGGTGGGGGGAATGACAAGGCCAGGAGCCTTGGCCCACCGGGGCTTTGACTGCACTGGGGGAGTGGGGATGGAGATGGCGCCCTATGCCCTGACGGACAAGCTAGCACCCATTGTCTTCAATCCCACAATGGGCCTTCTCACTAGTGTGATATGAAACACAATGCAGAGTGACAGTGAAACTGAGGTGTTGCAGTGACCTCCATGGAAGAGAGCTAAATTCTGTTGAAATAGATCAGTGAAGAACTATGTTCACTGTGTATGATGCACCATTTTGGGGGTGTACTAAAAATCAGACCATTAACAGTATTCAGTACCATCAGTTTTTTCTTTAAACAAGGGAAATATCTGCTATATAATGTTTTAATTTTGCATGTATTATTCCAAAAGAATTTCCATATAAAGCTTTGAATTCACACTTTTATTCTTAATCAAATATTTCAGGTCAAGCATTTGTTGCTGTTGTGACATAAAATTAACATGGATCCTTTTAAAGTTTTGCTTCCTAGATACGTCTAAATAAACATTCTAAAACGTATCATGTTCTATTTAGAGCTAATTCAATTTTTTTTCTTGCAGACCCATATTGTTATATGTCTGGCAGGTGGGAAAAACCATCCATATACTTAAGTAAGCCACACTGAGCCAAAGAGAAAAGGCATTTTAATTAAGAGAGATGACTTATAACAGCAGTCATAAAACTAGCTGGTTTTAATCCTATTTCTCAGGTTCTGCTGTTCTCTTGCTTAGTATCTAGCTACTGAAATAGAATGAATAGCTGACTGGTTCTGGAAACCAAGGTAATCATCGTTAGCAAGTCCAGAGAGTACACCATTCCCTTCCAATAGTCATATACCAAACAAAACAGAGTCTGAGACAGATGAAGCACAACAACCAATTTTATTAGTGCTCTTTTTTTTTTGCCCTCAAGTGACAGCTGATTTATAGGGTTTTCAAGGCAAGAGACATACAGAGGTGGTTTGCATTGCCTGCCTCCACTTTAAGATGCTGGTATTCCTTGGAGGTCTCCTATCCAAATATTAGCCAGGGTCAACCTTACTTAACTTCTGAGATCTGACAAGATCAGGCTAGACAAGATCAGGTCAGGATATGTACCCTCTATTTGTCTATGCCTCACAGATACATGCATAAAGGACCATGCCTTCCCACCTGTCCCCATGTACCAACTACATTTCTCAGCTGCTACTTCCTGGCTCCCCCGCCTTAAGGTAGCCAGCCCATTCTACTTCTGTTGGAGCTCTCACTTTGGAGAACGGGCTCTCTGAGGAGGTGGGGGAGGGTGCCACTTCAAGAAATTTCAGGAGGTGCTGCAAAGCCATTTTATTTGCTTTTAATGGTATAAATACTGCAAGCATCCTTATGTTGTAGCGTTATGTTGGGCTTTATTTTGTATAATTTACTGCAAATTATTCTGCATGTTTTGAATTGTGATCTGTAAACTGCCTCAAGCCCAAAGAAAGGTGGGATATAAACACTCTGATAAAATATGTTTTATTGATGTGGGTAAAAAAGTTCAAATCGTGCTATATCCTCAAGGAAAATTAAGGCAACCATTATCAATAACTATGCATAGTACATCCATACATTGAGTGAATAGCTATAGTTGCAGATTAAGGCTACAATCCTATCCACACTGATGTTTAAGTAAATTCCACTAATTTGGTTGCATTCACTTCTGAGTAAACATGCATAGGATTATGATATAAAAGAATGCTTGCTAGGCCTTGCATTCCTGTTATAAACGCCCTGTATGTCAGGATATTAAGTACTGCTGAAAAACTAGGCAGGTGGATTAATTTAAATCAATCTATTTCTTGAACAGGAAAGCATACTGGAACTTCCGGCGGATGTTGATTTGAATGCCCACACTAGATGCTGTCTCCGTGTTGTTTCAAACTAAAAGGATTTAAAACACCAACATAAATAATAATATAACTTCTAATCTTGAACGCTGAGATGGGACGACCCAAGGGTCAAAAGTAGAAAACACACAGACCTCTACCAGCTGAGGAAGAAACGGAATTATTTAATGAAGACTCCCCACACACACACTAGAATCAGAAGGAGAGGTTGCTCGGGCCAGCAAAAGGAAACACAAAGGCTCGATTTCAAAAAAACAGATGCAAGATTTTTTTTACAGAACTGAAACAAGAAATAAAAGAAGAAATCAAGAGTTCTATCACTCCAATGATAACAAAAATAGACAATTAAACTAAGAGCCTGGAAGAAATTAAAGCAGTTGTAGACTCAGCTGCAGCAGAAGTGAAAAATAATAAACAAGCTATCTTGGAGCTACGCGATTATGAAGCCTGGTCCAAAAGTAAGTTAATGTTATTAGAACTTAGAGTGCGTGAATGGAAAATTAAAATTCGTGGGATTCCACCAAACTTTGAAGTGAATACCAACCTGACTACAACTTTAAATTCTTGGCTGAGTGGGGAGCTGAAACTTCCAGGTACTGTGGTATGACAGCATACAGACTAAACACTAGCAGATCCATGTCACCAACCATAATTCTGGACGTTATTGCAGAGATTGTGGATGTTCAAACAAAGAAATTAATTTTAGAAACTGCTCATAGCGAAAAAGGTTTGAAACTAGATGATGTTATCATCCAAATATTTCCAAATCTCTTGTACAAAATCTTGACTGCTCGAAGAAATATGTGTTCAGTGGTACAGAGACTAACAGAACTAAAAATACCATATCACTTGTTACCTCTGGGTCATCTCACAGTTACCCAAGGGGGAAGGACTTGGACAGCCCATGATGTACTTTCGGGAGAGGAAATGATTACGGCTATTAAACAGGCTGCTGGTGGCTCATAAGACTAGACTTGATACGGATGTGAAATAGGCAGCGCCGGAATAGAAACTTTTGTTTAAATTTGAGATATTGCACCATGCGGGTAAGACTCTATGGGGAAGATCCTTAGCCCACTAATGGTGAGTCTCTTTAATGGACTCCTTTGGAGAACCAAAGATTCTGAAGCAGGCAGCACGTCCCAACGATCTATACTAGAAGATAAAAAGTTTGGTGTTCAGCATTAATTCTTGCTTTCCTTTCATCGTAATAGTTACATAATAAAATTATACATTAGAAGTGTAAAGAAATTGACAAAAAATAATCAATAGCAAGTAAAAAATAATTATTTGAGGTCAAAAAGGGGTAAGAAAAACAAAAGATGTATGAATTGTATAATGATATATTTTCGGAATGCAGAATTAAGTTTGTGGGAATGTTCCCAAGTGGATTATAAAGATGGGACAAAAGATATATTATAAATCAATCCAATTTGGGCATATTGTAGGTTATCTTTGATAAATTAGTTTAAATGTCATTCCTTCCTTTGATATGACATTTTGTATAAACTTGTATCGTGGGAATTAAAAGCAAAATAAAATATTTTTAAAACGAACAAAAAAAGGAAAGCATACTAATTGATTGCTACAATAATTCACATTAAAGGTAAAGGTTTCCATTGCTCAAACGTTAGTTGAGTCCGACTCTAGGGGGCGGTGTTTGTCTCCATTTCCAAGCCAAAGAGCCAACACTGTCCAAAGACATTTTCCATGGTCATGTGGCCGGCATGACTAAACACCGAGGCACATGGAATGCTATTACCTTCCCACCGAAGTGGTACCTATTTACCTACTTGCAATTTCTTGCTTTCGAACTGCTAGGTTGGCAGGAGCTGGGGCCAGAGACTAGAGCTCACTCTGTCACGCAGCACTACTGTCTCAGTCTGCAGCTCAGCGTCACATTAAGCAAGGTCTAAATACCAGAGTTCAATAGGCTTATACTAAAGCAACTCAGCATAGAATTGCTCTGCACATTTGGTATTGATCTGGAAGAAGTGTTTCTCCAAGACATAAGAAAAAAAGTCTACTGTTGTTTGAGAAGAGTCTATATATTCTTATTGTGCACAAAAACTAATAGAAAATGATTGTGACATTTATACATGCACAGCCATCTGAAAAGTCATATTTCTGCCATGATTTGAATTGTTACATAGAAAAATGGTGGATGCAACTTGGTCAACTCTGATACTATACCATGCTGCAGTTTAACATGAAAAATGGTTTTCAAGCCCCACTCCAAATAATCACTTCTAATGGTTTGCTGGCCAGCCACCTGATCAGATTTAATATTAACCACCATTTAAGCATTTTATGCAAATTACTCCAGGTTTGAAATCTTTACAATATATCCTGATTCGTTTCCACATGCACCTCCCTTTACAACTGGGGACTCAAAGATCGGCCCTTTGGCACTTACTGTGAGGGGTCCTTCTCCTCTGAGGTCAGGAGGACATCTCTGTGGGTTATTCCCATGGTTCCTTTAGGGAGGCAGGAAATACTTTTTTCTTCTTGCCTTTGGCACCTTCAGAATAGCCCGCCCTTTTAGTTCTGGGACTCCGAAAACAGTGAATCCAATAATAACTCTATAACTTCAACCTAAAAAAACATACTAACGGAACATCAGATTGAAAACTGAACTTAATCAAGTTAGCTGAAAAAAGAGAGAAGAAGAGAGACGGCAGAAAGAACACAGCTGACCAGAGGAAGAAGGGAGGGACAAGATGTCCTCCTGACCTCAGAGGAGAAGGACCCCTCACGGCAAGTGCTGAAAGGCTGTTCCCCCCTCTGAGGTGGAGGACATCTCCGTGGGACCTCCCAGAGCAGTGTCCCTTATGTGGGGGGGGTCCTCGTCAGCCAAAGTAATGATGCGCTACAGAACTCTTCTTCCAAATGTAGCCTCAGTCGAAGCTTCAGTATGTAGTTTGTAGTGTCAAACAAATGTGGATAGTGATGACAACGTGGCCGCCTTGCTCAACAAAGGCTCGACTGAGGAATGCTGCATTGGTGGAAGCAGAATGAAGAAAATGCACCGTGATTTCTTTAGGAACCTTGTAGGCCTCCAAGATTTCAGTACTGAGCTGATGGACGATTTTGACATCCTCTCTCCCACCTTAGAGGGAGAAATGTTGATAAATAAGCAGTCCATGGGTTTCGGTTTCCGGCGTTGCGAATGGCGGCCACCTTTCGGGAAGCCCCCAGAGGTGGTTAGCCCACACGCAGTTTGGGGGGTCTTTGCAGGTTTGCAAGACCCTAGTGAGCCTTAGGCAAAGGCTCCAAACCGGGGGCGCTTGGGGAGTAGCCTCTTTGCCGGCAGACAGCCGGGAAATTGAGGCTTTCTCCCCGCCCCAATCGGCCCCGCTGCGGTGTGCCCGTAATGGGACTTAGCAACGCCACCGATTTCCAACAGGAGTGAGGAACAGCGATGAATTAAAGCAAAAAGAAGAAACGGCAGGAACCGTGAGTTGGAGGTCTGAATTTGAAGCGAAACCCGAGCCCTTCCCCCGTAAGCGAATAAGCGGCTGGGAGGAGGGGAATCCCCCCCCACTGAGAAGCGGGACTTGCATAAGAAAGCTAAGGGGGATGAAAGGGAAGAAGGGTTGGTGAAATTACCTTTGGGGTGCCATTGAAGCGAATGAGTTAGCGGGACTCCTGAGCGACGCGTCACGAACTTTTATAAAGTAAACGAATACAAGAAATGTCTGCCATGAAGAAAGTCCCTTTGAAAACTGAGAAGAAGGGAGGCGGGACTTCCGGTCCGGGTAATCCCCTCCAGAGCCGACTGGAGATGACTAATAATTAACCCCAAAGGACATTACTAACCTCTTTAACAGAGTTATTTTGAATTTTGTTAGATGAAAAGAAGACTCTCAAATCACGGAGATTGCCAAAAACTGTATCTATATTGATTTAAACTAACCTTTATTAACAGAATACTCACTCCGCTCTTTTCTTTATCCCTCTATATACCCTACCTTTTTCTATTTATAAAAAGAATAAATTCCTCTCCTTTTTAGGAGGGTTTTGACAAAAAAAAAAAGATAAATAAGCAGTCCATCTTCTTGATGGACGAAGCCCTTGCAATGTAGATCTTGAGGGCACATCTTACATCCAGGGTATGCCAGGGCACATCTTACATCCAGGGTATGCCAAACAAACTCTTTTGGATGTTCTGGTTGTGGACAAAAGATGGGTAGACATGGCTAACACTGTGTCTGATGGAAGATGGACAAGGCTTTTGGTAAGAAGGAAGGATCGGTCCTAAGCACCACCTTCTCTTTACGAAAGATGCAAAGAGTAGATTTGATAGAAAGAGCATCGACCTCAGAGATTCTTCATGCAGGTGTTATGGCTACTAGGAAAAGCGTTTCCATACATGACCATTTAAGACCAACCTTCCTCAGCGGATGAGCGGTGTATTGGTAATGGCCGACAAGACTGTGTGTAGCCTCCATGTAGGAAAGCAATGAACTAGTGGAGGAACCTTGAGAGTTGCCCCCTGGAGGAACAGCTGAACATACGGGTGCTTTGTTAGCTTGTAACCACCGACGGGAGGGATTACTGTGGATAGTGCAGCTGTTTGTCTGCGCAGGGTGGACGCCTTCAGGCCTGAGAGCAGATCATTCTGGAGGAAGGCTAATATTGAGGCCACTGAAGGACGTAGTGGGTTGACTTTCTTCCTTTTGCACCACCTGACAAAGACTTTCCAGGATGCATTATAGATGCGAATGGTAGATGGCCTCTTGGATGACAAAATGGTATCTGTCACATCAGGTGAATAGCCTAGCTGGAGTCAATCTCCAGGCGGTCGAACACAGCCAATCTGGATGAAGATGCCAGATTGGTCCCTGGAGGAGGCTGTTTGCAGTTATTGGGAGGGACAGTGGAGGACAAACCATCAATTCCATCAGTGCCGAGAACCAAGGCCGATGAGCCCAGAATGGAGCAACTAGGATGATCTGTGCCTTCTGCTCCCTCACCGTTCGAAGGACCTTGGGAATTAGGAGAAAGGGAAGAAAGGTGAAGAGGAGGCCAGGAGGCCATGGAGATGTCAGTGCATCTATCGCTTCCGCTGTGGGATGGTAGTACCTCGTGAAGAACCTCGGCAATTGGCTGTTCACCAGAGAAGCAAAGAGATCCACTAGGGGGTAGCCCAGATGTTGACAAATAAAGTGGAACAACCTGGGATGTAGGGACCACTCTCCACTCTGCCTACACATTGTTGGTCCCCTTGATGTGTTCCACTCTGATGGAGAGAAGATGTCCCTTGGCCCAAGAGAGAATCTTCAGAGCTTCCCTGTGTAGCTGGGAGGATTTGGGGCCTCCCTGTTTGTTGATATACACTGAAATGCTGTCCATCCAAATCAACACGTGCTGCTAGAAGATGGTGGAACTGAAGTGAACCAGAGCATGTCTGATGGCCTTGGGTTCCAACAGGTTCCTGTACCACTCCCCAACCTTGGAGGTTTGCATCTGTGAATAGCTCCCCGGGGGGAGGAGTATGAAAAACCTTCCCTTGGTGAAGGCTGTGCAAGTTTGTCCACCACAGGATACTCTTCTTGACCTTCATGGGAACATGAAGATTCAAGTCCCTCTTTACCATAATCCACAGTTGATAGGGACGAAGGAAAAGCTGCAATGGTCTGGAATGAAGATGTGCCTATTAGACCATGTCCATGGTGGATACAAGTCCCTGCAGCTTTGCTAGGTTCATTAGAGGGGACACACTGCTCCAGATTATCAGGGACACCAGATACTGGACTTTTCTGGCCTTGTCCAGCAGAAGAAATAAGGAGCTGATGGTCGTGTCGATTGTGGCTCCCAGATGTTCTCTCCTCTGAGAAGGTTGGAGTGAACTCTTGGAATGATTCACGACAAACCCGTGTTCCTGTAGGCAGTGAAGCGTCACTTCAGTGTCGTGAATGGACTTAGAGTGAGTGCTGGATCAGATAAGGAGGTCGTCCAACAACAGATGGATATGATTCCCCTGCTTCCTCAGATATACTACAGGGTTGATGAGAATCTTGCAGAAAACTCTGGGAGCTGTGGACAGTCCAAATGGAAGCATCCAATATTGGAAGTGGCGACCATCCACAGCAAACCAGAGGAACCTTCTGTGCGCTGGATGAATGCTGGACGTTGTCTGTAATGGACTCAGGGTCTCCATGCGGAAGTGCCAAAGTTTGATGAACCTGTTGAGGAACTTGAGAACCAAGATCACTCTCCAGTCGCCGTTCTTCTTGGGAACCAGGAAGAGAAAAGAGTATACACCCTGACCCTGTTCAGAGAGAGAGACCGGTTTTATGGCATGAATGTCGATCAGGTGTTCAAGACCTAAATGGATGATTGGTCTCTTGCATCTGGAAATTGGAGACTATAGGAATCATTCTGGTGGAAGGCTGTGGAATTCTATGGTGTATCTGTGAGAAATCACATCTAGACTCCAAGAGTCTGCCTGGGAGGCTTGACAGATAGGAAGGAAATGTGACAGGCGAGCCCCTACTGGAATGGTGGAGTAGTCATGCCTGCTTTGGTTTGGAATCACGCTCTGCCCTGTTGGGCTTGCTGAAGCTCTGTCTGTTGAACCTGGAACTGAAGGAACCCCTCTTGAAGGAAGGTTTGGAATTTTCCCAGTTGGTTTTCTTCGGAGCAGATCAAAACCGAGGGAGCGTTGGTGGGGATGAAAGGAACGATTTCCATGTCTGTCTGAGTGGTGAAGAGACCTGGGCATGGCCTTCTTCTTGTCCCTAGTCCCTACCAGGATCTTGTCCAGAAAGTCCCCAAACAGGCAGTTGATGGATTTTGACAGGAAGTTCACCTGCCAAGACCTGAGCCACAGTAGTCATCTGGTCACCACAGTGGAAGCCAGGCCCTTGGAAGCGAAGATTAGGATGTCCAGAGAAACATCTGCCGAGAAGGAAACAGCCTTGAGGATACAACTGGCCCCCTCTAGAAGACAACGGTCATTCTTAGGTAGAAGCTGTATAATCTTTCGAACCCAAACGATAGAGGCTCTAGACACTATGGATGTGGTAGCCGCAGCTCTGCCCATCATGGCTATGGCCTCGTGCACCCTTTTTAGTGCTGCGTCTGCTTTTTTTATCGCAGCATCACAAATTGTGCCATGACCATCCTCAGACATGAGACTTGTCGACTGAAGCGTCACTGGGCCATCCACTGGAAGTACCCGCAATAACTCACTGGTATAGTTAGGTAATGCATAGAGGTTTTTTTTAATAAAATGAGGAAACTGAGTATTTGCGGCGGGCTTGTCCCATTCTGATGTTAGTTGATGTTCAAATTATTCTGGGAAAGGAAAAAACTTTTCTATTAATTTATAGGGAGGAAAGAATGTAGAATTCCCTTTAACCTTAGACCTAAATCTCTTGCCAGAATCTCTGGCATCCTCATCAGAAGGTGAGTCATGAAGATCCAGGGCAGCTAAGGCCTTGGTTAACAAATAATAATAGTTCTCACTCTTAAAAAACTGGCTGGATGGTTCAGCTACCTTGGCCTCAACCTCTTCCTCATCTGAGAGGAATTCCCCTTCCTCACGGTCTTCAGTCTCAGAACCAGAGGAAGCCAACTCAGCACTGGAGTTCCTTGCCCTTTTTCTGCAGGGGGGCCTTCTGAGAAGCTTTGGTTGGCCATGGGTGGCTGGGTTGGGAAGCAGGAGTAGGATTCTGGGAGAAACCCTGAGAAGTAATACCCACTATTGTGCGGGAGGAGATTTCCTCCTGCATGATTCTCCGGAATGCCTGCATGATTCTGGGAGAATTAGTGAAGTCTCTGGGGTCAGGTATGTTATCCATCTGAGGAGCGGCTCCTCAGCTTGCTCTGGAACCAACTCCTGGCACCCCCTATGGGGTCTCTCCGTGCCCGGGGGAACCAGTGGGAAGGTATTGGAGCTAAGCTCCGCACTTCCAAAATGGCCACCACAAGCCATCGATGGCCCTCAAGGGTCGGCGGGCTTCTCCAACAGGCGACACTTCTCCCGCTGCTCCCTTGCGATCTTCACGGCCAGCACAAACAAGCTGTGAAGGCAGGTTGGCCCTGGTGATGGACTGCGCAGCGTCTACCGTTGCGGTTGCCGCAGCACGTCTCCTGCTCCTCTTCAGTCATGAATCTGTCTGTGTCCTCAGCTGCTGCCATCAGACAGAGCGGAAGAGAGAAGTCCGATGGAGACAACCCTCGCTGATTCCGGGGGGGGGGCGGCGAGGAAGAAACAAAAAGAGGAGGTAGATAGAGGGAGAAAGATAGGAAAAAGGCTAAGAAATTAAAAAGGCTAAAGATTTGGCATGAAAAAAGGAAGAATCAAGGTAGTTAGGCAAGGAAAAGACTAAGCCTACAGTATCACAGCTCCTCCCTACAGAGGCAGGAACAGGATTAAAGGGGCAGGCTATTTCAAAGGCTCCAAAGGAAGAAGAAAAAAGTATTTCCTGCCTCCCTAAAGGAACCATGGCAATGTCCTCCACCTCAGAGGGACCACATCTCTACCCTTATGAGCCTATGAGACAGCACGCATCATCATTGTGGCCCTTTCTTACATGCCCAGGGAAATGCTGATCACCACTTTGGGGTCAGGAAGTTATTCTTCTCCAGGCCAGTTTGGCCAGGGAGCCTGGAGAGGATTCCCCCCACTCTTCTGGACATAAAGCAGGGGTCACTGGGGGTGGGTGGAGGTATTTTTTAATTTCCTGCATTGTGCAGGGGGTTGGACTAGACGACCCTGGAGGTCTCGTCCAACTCTATGATTCTATTATTGCATTTGCTAACTGTTCATCCACCTAAGGCCCTGAGACCACTTTTGTCCAGGCTTTGATGTTTTCAGAATTCACTCCTGTTTTATGGAACTGCCTTTGTGAAGAAGGCAACAATTATTCAAAGCTTCTAGAAAATTTGTACAGATAAATTAAGGATGCTTTTATTGTCTTTGATAAGGGACTATTTTTTTAGATAATTAGTGAGACTGATTTTCGTACTTCACATTTCTAACCTAAGTGGGTTTATGATAAAAATGCAAAAGAAACATGAGGTATCTGAAAAACAAGGGTATCTGAAGGAGTGTGCTTCCACACAAAAGCTTATACCTTGAATAAAACTTTGTTGGTCTTAAAGGTGCCACTGGACTCAAACTTGGTTCTGCAGTTTCAGACCAACACAGCTACTCACCCAAATCTATTTTAAAATATTTTTAAATTAATTTTTATTAAATGTTTAAGAAACTACAGCAAATAATTGAAAAGAGTATTTCATAGCACAATACAAAATACTAAAATATGTACTCTCAAAAACACAACAACTAATTAAATTTCCTAAAACATAGTCAAGCAAAAAAGAACACATGAAACATATCACAGGTTCAACCCAACACAATATAAATATAACTAGTATAATACCAACAATTAAACTAATTTATGACCTAAATGAGATTGACGTGCAAAATCTTACAGCATAAGCCGCAATCTATATTCATTATTTCTGGGTAAAAATGTATTTACAATTATATAATCCACTACAGGAGACCAGATTTCCTCAAATGACTTCTTATCTGCAGAATTAAGAGACGCAGCAAAAAATGGGATTATGTACAATTTTATCCATTAAACAAATTTCCCAAATTTTCCCTTGCCATTTTTCTATTGTAGGACCTGTAGGAACTTTCCAACCTGATGCAATAACTGAACGGCCCATGGCTATCAATTTAGAAATGAGCAACTTAATATACCTTGGTATGTTTATATCTCTCCATATATCAAATGAACACAATTGTATTGATTGTGGAGGCTTAAAATTAGTTATTGTATATATAACTTCTAACACCTGAGTCCAAAATAATTTTGGGACATGTCCACCAAAGATTTATTGGAAAAGCTATCTGTCCACAGTGTTTACAGCACAGAGGACTAAGGCCAGATTTAATTTTAGCTATTTTAGGGGGACAAAGGTACCAATTTTCTATTAATTTGTAATACTGCATCCGAATAGAATGTATTGAAGATTTATATGAGGGGGAGTTCCAAATATTGTCCCAGTTCTCATTGGACAAGGTATTAGGAATTTCTTTAGTCCACATTTGTGTATATGAAGAGGGTTTTAAATACAGAGAATTCAATAACATTTTATATATTCTCGAGAGAAGACCCTTTGATGTCTGTAAGGGTTTTTGAAGAAAATCTTCACATTCTTTAAGTTATCTACAGACCCTTTAGATGTTTGGAATACAATGTCATAACCTCTCTTAATTGAAAAAATTGAAACCATATTTACTGTTTTTTTATCTATTTCTTGTCTTGTCAATAACTTACTCTGGAAGAGCCAAGAGTTAGATTAATCCAATCCTGATTCTATCTACTTATTAAAATTAAGGAGGTTATGGCCTGGAGGAAAGTAATTATAGTTTAAAACACTTGCTATGGGTGAAGGAGCCAATTTCGTCTTTAGTTTATCCCATATCATAAGGGTATTAGCTAAAATGCTATTTTAAAATATATACAATGGAACATCATACCAAAGTTTCCTAAACTATACACTGCCACATCTGAAATGAGATACTGTGTTCAAATCAATTCTGTTTCCAGAAGAAATGGTATAATTTCATATGCTAATTATAAATGATACATTTTATCTTGTTAAAACTGTAAAGTAAGTTATTACATATATATCTCAATGTTTTTCAAACCCCATTCCCTAAAAAGAAACAGGGGAAAATGTGTTCTCCATAGCACAAAACTTTCCAAGAGTTTTAAATCTCTAGTATAATACACTATGGTAATCTAGTCTGAATGTCACAGCAAAGACAGACAGAACAAAATCACAATTTATCAGTTGACTCAAGCTGCTTAGCAATAAAACAGGGAAGGTTTTCTGACTTTTCCCCTTTGACTCTTTAGAGGATTTTGTAAAGCTGACTGGTTGGGCTGCATGGTATGTGGGAGCACCATTTCCAAATTACTTTCTCCTTCCCATTCATCTCCAAACCTATCTCCCCAAGATTGTTTTTTTAGTTCCTTTGCTTCCCTTCTTCACAATTGTCCTCAGTAGCTACAGTTCTGGGGCCAAGCCCCTGCAATAGCTGGGCTCAACACGTGCTCAAAATCACGTGCTCAAAATCAAACATCAGACTTAACAAGCTCTTTCTATTCAAGGGTGGGAAAAACATCCTGACATTTGGGCACTGCCTCCCAAAAAACTTGGACGTTTTCTGTTTCCAAGGCAAAAGGAGAGTCCGCCTCTTAGATCACAGACTTCTGAAGCTGTCAAATTACTAAGCAACATATGCCATGTGTTCAAGACTGAAGGATCTCAGGAAAAACTGTAAATATGAAAACTGCATAAAACTCTTAATGACAGAAGAGGTAAAGGTTACATATAGTAAATAAAATTAGAGAAGCGCCCATGTTGTCTCACTACATTGAAGTAGACCACATGGCTGAAGAAATTAGATTTACTTATTGTATAGGTGACAAATGCACCAACACAACAGAATGGGTATTCAGAAACTACCCTTACAAAAAGAGACATTTCATATTCAGATTTTGAACCATGTATCCAAAAGGGTTGAATTTGGCAATAGATTTTTCTTCATTTTTATGAATCTGATATATATAATTCTCCTAACACACTGGCCATTTCCAGCTCTCCCACTGGCTGTGCTGTGTGTTCCATCAGTTACTGGCCCATCAACCACCATTCAAGAGTAATCACATACCATTGGCTGGGGGCTGGGTCCTCTCCTCTTCCCTGTCTACTACTGCCTCAGCCATGTTCCCTGTAAGAATAACTGCCAAAACAGCTGTCTCTCCTAACGAAGACACTTCTCCTGTGAGACTAACTTTTCCCTCAATGGCTGTTGCTAGGCAACCAAACTTGGTTCTGTCGATAAAAAGGCCCTTTCTAGGCCTTTCTGGGGAACTCATTGGGGCCAGTCCTGAGCTAGGGTTGCCAGCTCCAGGTTGGGAAATCCCTGGAGATTCTGTGGTGGAGTCTATGGAAGCCAGGGTTTAGGGAGGGGAGAGGCCTCATAGAGCAGGGGTGGCCAAACTGTGGCTTGGGAGCCACATGCAGCTCTTTCACACATATTGTGTGACTCCTGGCAGGGTGGCTGAGGAACCTAAATATCATTAGCAAACAAATATAATTGGACAAATATCATTATCAATATCTGCTTTTACCACTTTTGTTGTTATTTTTGGCAATCCCATTTAATGTTAATAAAAAGCAAATTTGTATATTTCCCAGTAAAAACATGTAATATTTGTTCACGTTGTGGCTCTCAAACATCTGACATTTATTCTATGTAGCTCTTACGTTAAGCAAGTTTGGCCACCCCTGCCATAGAGTTCACCCTCCAAAGCAGTTATTTTCTCCGGGGGGGGGAAGAGAGATGTTGTCTGGAGTTCAGTTGTGATATCAGGCGATACCACACACAGCGTGGTGTAGCAGTTAATACTTCAAAGCAGGTTCTTGCTGTGGAAGCTGAGTGGGTGATTTCGGACCAGTCACAGACTTTCAGCCTAACCTACTTCACAGGGTTGTTGTGCAGATCAAATGGGGGAGAGGAGCATGATGTAAGCTGCTTTGGTCTCCACTGAGGAGAAAGACTGTACTTTTCCTTCTATTGATCCATTGTTGCCAATCTCCAGCTGAGGGCTGGAGATCACTCAGAATTAAAACTACTCTCCAGAGGGCAGAGATCAGTTCCCCTGGAGAAAATGGTGGACTCTGTGTCCTTATACTCCACTGAGATGGCCCCCCTATGACAGCCAGTGTGACACAGCAGTCAGAGCTTCAGAGCACGGTAGAGGCTGCAAGTGGGGGGGGGAGCTAGAAAGCTGAAGAGTGAGGGGAAATAAAGGTTGATGATTGGCTGGGAAGGCGATAGGGTTGCCAACTACAAGTTGGGAAATTCCTGGAGATTTAAAGGATGGGGCCTGGAGAGGGTGAGGAGGGGTGGGACCTCAGACAGGTACAATGCCATAGACTCCACCCTCCAAACCAGCCATTTCCTCCTGAGGAACCATTGTTGCCAATTTCCAGGTGAGGGCTGGAGATCACTCAGAATTACAACTGCTCTTCAGAT
The DNA here is from genome assembly GCA_029375565.1 of Gekko gecko. Taxonomy (NCBI): domain Eukaryota; kingdom Metazoa; phylum Chordata; class Lepidosauria; order Squamata; family Gekkonidae; genus Gekko; species Gekko gecko. Next base: position 49,793,200 of record JAPDNY010000003.1, read on the forward strand.
GGCACAGATCAACTCCCCTGGAGAAAACAGTGGACTCTGTGTCATTATACGCTGCTGAGGTCACCACCAATGTTCCCTCTAAGTTGAGTCAGTGTGAGCTGTCTCACAGTTTTTTAGACTCCGGCTCACCTGTTTTTGTCTTAGCTCAGGAAGGATGGCTTCAGAGCAAGCTAACTTATGCAGCAGCCACACTGATTGCTCACAACTTTAATGCCAGCAGCTCACAAGACTCCACAGCTTAGAGGGAACATTGGTCACCACAGCAAATTGATGCTGAATGCCCAAGGCCAGGAGCCTCTTTCTAGAGTCTGTTGTATTTGTTTCCACAATGAGCCTTATTCCTAGTGTACACATAACTGTCACACTGTATTGCACAATTGTAAACAATCATGGAAAGCAGGGGAGGAACCAATGGGATGTTTTCAGTCAGTATTAGAGCCCTATAGGAAAGCTGATTTGAAGAAAGCTAGACTGCCAAGTCAGAGTTAACTTCCAGAGCTTTCGGGGTAAGATTCCCTGATTGTATTCAGTCCCCATGACTGCACGCTGAATATGTACATATGATTTATTGAACATGGTATGACATTGTTTTTGAGTAACATGTAATTACAGCTTTACCATTTAGACAGCAGCCTGAGGAAATTATGTACACATTATTATTACACTGTTTCTTTAAGTATTTGCACAGCTGTGAACAATCATGGCAGCTGGGGAAGGATTTAGTGTGATGTTTTCAGTTAGTGATCAGAGCCCAGAAGGAGAGCTGAATTAAAGCAAGATAGACTGCAAAGTCAGAGCTAACTTCTAGAGTTTAGGGGGGGGTGAGATTCTCTGGTCTCCATAATTGTATTTTAATTATACATACATGATTATTGAATATAGCACAGAATTTGTTTATAAGCATCAGCATGTATTAACAGCTCCACCACTGAGACAGAAGCCTGAAGAAGTCAGAAGGTGATCCTAGGTGATCCATAGCTGCTGTATTTGTAACTGCGTTCAGAGACAAAAAGGGAGTGGATCAATAACTTCTGTGAAAAAGGTCTGTAAAAGAAAATACTAATTCATTTTAAGGACACAATTCTAATACCTTATGTGTACAGTGAATTTTTTTGGTGATTTGCATATTTGCATATGCTGTGTATCCATTGGTGGTTAATTTTGCACTCCCTAATAAAGCAGAAATCAAACTGGGCCAGAGTGATTTCCACCTTGGAGACTGGAAGTTGAAGAGTTTAGTCCTGCCTCCCTGAGCAATTGGTAGGAATCATCTATTCCAGGATGCCCCCCTCCTCAGAGCGAGACTTATCATTTTCTCTCAGTGATTTCCCCCTCTTTGATCCAGAGCAGTCTATACTAAAGTTCTCTTAGTGTTTGTAGGGCTCTAGCTGTGGGTTCCAGGTACTCTGGGAAGGAGAATGTGGCTATCATGGTGCCAAAAACTTACAGCTAGAACATATTTGAAAAGGGAGGCTTGGGCCATAACACATTTACATCTAAAAAGATTTCAACCTAATTCTCCTGAGATAATATGCAACTGAAAATGGTTTGAAAAAAGATAAGCATACAGATTTCTACATGTCCTTCATGGCAATCATAGGTGGAGTGTGAAGCAACGTACAACATAAATACTAAAAAAAACCTATGCAGAAAACACATCCCTATGAAAAATCAGAAAGTGAAAATCCCATGTCTTCAACTATTTTTTAAAAAAACAGGTTTTAAACAAGCAGTCAGAACAGTGAGTAGTAGCTAAAATGCTGCCAGTTCAATAATAACGCAGAGTATGGTATGCTAATCTAGAGAGGGCACTACACAATGCCCTCACAATCTTCATTTTGTAAAAATCAGGATATAAAGCAGGATCTTCCATGTAGATTTGGGGAAGTGGAAAGACCATAAGAAAGAAATTGCTCCCAGAAGTAAGAGGCCATGTAAAACTTTAAAATATATAATCAGAATTTTGTATGGGGTACAGAAGCATACAAAGCAAAAGGTAAGGATGTCTTTCCTGAAGGCCATTGCTACTAGAACTGTAGCAGCATTTTGCTCTAGCTGAAGCTTCTGAACAGTCTTCAAGAGGCAGCCCTACTAATATTACAGCAGTCAATACAACTTACAAAAAATTGAGAAGAGGCTAAAATCTACATCAAAGAAGTGGATGCTGCCAGCTCATCAGCCAAAGCTGGTGAAAATAACAGCCACTGCCGCCACCCCCAGCTGTAAATAAGAGTTCAAGAGAGCTCAGAGACTAGATTCCTTGTGTTTCAGGGATAGGGAAATGTTATCCAAAACAGGTGAAACCAATAACCTTCTTCAATAATCCTAATATATGTGTTGACTGGATTAAGTTTCAATTAACACATATTTACCCCATAATGTGTTGGGACCTTTGAGATACTGAATCATTGCTTTGGCAAGAGCAAACCAACAACCAAGGTATGACCTCCATTGTGCTGCCAGTGTCATACAATGCTTCCAAGAAAAAGAAAAACTGAGGGCAGTTTTCTCAACTGCTCTGTAAATAACATGAACCCTCCCCCCTCTATCTGGACTGTAACCTTGAAGACCCAAGATTTACAAACCTCATTTCCAAATGGGTTAGGGTAGCAAATGAACCCCATGCCAGTGGCAAACTGCACCAGTGCTACACTACCACAATCGCAGCACCAGTGCAGAACTGGTTGGTGTCAGCAACACCTCATATAGCACAATTTAGTAGGCTTCCTTAACTTTTCAGGTCTGGGGAAATCCCTGAACAGCAGTGCAACATTACACCACTGAAGATCCTGGTGTACTACAGCCAAACATTCCAAAAGATGCCTAACCCTGAGCAGTGGTACAGCTTACTGTCTAAGGCTGTAGCCAAACACACCACCCACAGTACTATATAAACCCTATCCAGGACACCAATCCTTCAGATAAAGTATGCGGGATGGGACTATATCACTGTGGCCTCGTGTCTTAAAGCATAGACAGAACATACTTTAATAATGGGAATGATCTTGGATCGTAATAAACTGTGACTGACTATGGGAACTCCTCAAAAAGGCAATTTGCACAAGAAGAGAACACTGAATATATACACCTATAGGATAAAACATTGTTCTAGCATTTGTCTCACACTGCCTTGCTCAAAACTCTTCCAGATGGACAGCTCAAGACTAGGGAGGCCAACTTCCCCACTTCTGCGGGAAACCTCCAGCCCCCGCCAGTTTTGCCCACCACTGCTCAGTTGCTGGGGAAATGGTGGTGGGGGACTGGCATTTTGCTGACACTATGACATTATTTCCAGCACTATTCAGAAAAGACATCATCATGCTGGGCAACATTCTTAGCACTCACCTCAAACTCTATGGTTAAACTTTGAACCATTGCATTTTCGATGAATGCTACAGCTTAGCCACAATACAGTGATGCCACTTACAGGTCATAATGAAGAAGAGGAGATTGGATTCCTTCACTATCCCAAGGAATCAGAGCGGCTTACAAACTCCTTTCCCTTCCTCTTCCCACAACAGACACCCTGTGAGGCAGGTGAGGCTGAGAGAGCTCTGACAGAAACTGCTCTTTTTCAAGAACAGCTCTGACAGAACTATGGCTTGCCCAAGGTCATCCAACAGGTGCAAGTGGAGGAGTGGGGAATCAAACCTGGTTCTCCCAGATTAGAGTTCACACACTCAACCACTACACCAAACTGGTTCTAACCGCATCACTACCAAGGACCCCCAACCCCAATGTAAATCTCCGACCAGTTGCCAGCCTCAGAATGGCAACCAACTCAGGATACAAACAACAAAGGAGAGAATCCACTCCCAGAAATGGGGATGTAAGGACAACACAATCCACACAGGTAGGTAAGGGAGGGAAGAGTCCCAAACTCAAGCTGGGACTGCTAAACTATTCTTTCCTGCCCCTCCCACCATACCTAAAATTGTTATCTCAACAACTCCATCTCAACAACCCCATCTCTGACAACAGTTGCTAGCTACAAGTAATATAGTGCAGAAAGGAAGGGGGCTGACAGACCTATCCCAAACAAACACCTATGATGCTTATTGTGTTGCAGCATCAGAGACCCATGGAGTAGCACCAGCAGACAGTGCAGATATGGCTCCACTACAACTCCCTATAAGTGCCAGCTTAACCGTTAAGTATGTCCCCCAACAGGTACAGCCTATCATGTGGGAACACCCAAGGCGGGGGAGGACAACGACACTGAAGACTTTGCAAGAATACCACACAGAGACCCATTACAGCCCACTTGCTGTCTGATACTACTATGGAACTGTTCCAGTCCCCTGCCCTCAAGACATGCATTGCCCGCCCCAAACACCTCCGAGAAGCTCTACTCATGGCAGGCGCAGCACCTGACAGAGCTGGGACCAGCAGAGGTGAAGTGGGACCACCAGGAGCCAGAAGAGGAGGAGGGTGCAGCAGATGTGGCTTGTAAAGTCGGGCATCCAACAGGCCATGCACACCAGTAGCCCCGGGATCTGTGGGGTGGAGCCAGCATGGGGACGACTGCCTGTGAAGGGACAGGGGGAGCACCGGGGGTGGAATTGCCCCATGTAGGGACTGAGTGGCAAGGGCAGGGTGACATGTGGCCCGATAAGGTCACCACCCTTCGCCACACCCGGCTGACTCGTGGGCATGCCCAGGACGCTGGGAATGTGTCCAGAGTTATCAAGGGAGGTGGGGCCGACACGGGAGGCAGAGTGTCAGGAGAGAGAGGGTGGTGCTGGGAGCAGGACAGGAATAAAAGGAGGTGTGTGCACGGAGGTGGAAGAGGAAGGATGCAACGCCGAGGCTGGGGAAATTGCTGCCATGCTTAGAGAGAGAGGATGCAGACCTCACCCCTGTGCTCCAAGGAGTGTCAGGCCAATGCTGCACTGACAGAGGGACACTTGAGGTGCTGTTAACCTTGTCCCCTGTCTGAGGCCTCCACAGCCACACCTCTCTTCACACTGCCCCAGCTCACAGAACCAGAGGCCCAGTAGCCACGGCTATGGGAGCCACACACACCCAGGGGCACAGCAGAGCCTCACAAGACTCTTGCTCATTACTGCCCTTCTACCTGTTTGGACTCTGTGCCAGAGACCAGGATGAACTTTATTGGCAGTGAAATGCCAATAATGCCCTGTGCCTCCAACACTATCACCAGCTGAAGTGGCCAATATGGATGTCACTGCCCTGCTGTGGGGCTGCCAGTTCTCTTGTACTTGCCTGTTTCCAGGAAGTTATCCAGCCAACACAGCTGCCCCTCTCAAAGGCTTACACTGAGTGGGACAGTTCTATGTGTAGTTTGTCAGTGCAACCTGAAAAGGCAAAAACAAGATAATTGGCAACCCTTGCTTTCAGTGCTCCTCCTGATACAGTTCAATAAACATGTAAATTACTGCACGGCTTGTCTGAATGGCATTTGAGAGATACAAGTTCCATTCCCAGTCCCTGCTTGCTACTGACCTCAACTGTCTCCAGTATGCAGCTCACACTGGCAAGGGGACTGAGGGATGTTCCAACTAGTGTTCCCTCTAAGCTGAATTAGTGTGAGCTAGCTCACAGTTTTTTAGCTCCAGCTCACAGATTTTTGTCTTAGCTCAGGAAGGATGGCTCCAGTGCAAACTATTTATGCAGCAGCCAAATCGCTCGCTCCCAACTTTAATGCCAGCAGCTCACAAAATAGAATTTTTGCTCACAAAAGTCCACAGCTTAGAGGGAGCACTGGTTCCAACTTGTGTACAGGTGTGTTCTTGAAACGGGTAGCGAAAGGGTCCCCAGACCGCACACTCCACAGATATTTGCTGGAATATGATAAGCCACAATGCTAGTCATAGGAGTGAGGGAAGGGTGGAATGCAAAGGTTGCTAGGGCAACTGGCAATAATGAGCTCTGAGTGCAGCACAGAGATGGTACAGGGGGCCTGCCAGCCAAAACAATGGAGCAGCCAATCAGCAGCCTGTCCCAATTCACTATATGATAGGGCAAAATTTCAGCTGTGCTTGGGGACTTGGTTGAGACTACCTCAGGACTATCACCTTGTGGATTTTTAACTAGGAGCCTTAGTATGCTATCCCTGCACATTTCCACTGTCCCATGCCTATCTTTGCACACTATATGGCTAGTGGTACTAGTGGCAGGGCTGGCTAATGCCCATGCTGTGTCTTGATCCTGTGAACCCATTTGGGTGTCTTTTGTTAGAGAGCTGCTCCTTATCTGCAAGGTATGTCAACCTCTCTCTGCAGCTTTGCTGCTGCTTGACCTGTTGCTGGCCAAAAGGCAAGCTTTGCCTCCTTGACACTATCACCCTTAATAGCATCTAAACCCTGTTTGCCATTTGGATGTCTTTACACAGTGAGCTACTGAGGGCATACTGACAGAATCGACTTCTAGAAGGCGCAGCTGTGTGTCCATTTGTTGGTGCACCAGAGTCTGCATTCCCTTTGCCTGGGAAAATGTGGGTGCTCTTACACTTCGCCCAGCCAAAGATCTGAACACCAGTGTAGGAGAAATCTTTGGTGTTCTATTGACAATACCTGCTCTGAACGAGCTACAGATGTATACGGAAGCTGCAGCTAGAGTGATCATGATTTCAGGGACTTCAACCCACATCTGCAGAGCTCAGTGGAGAATCTTCACTCCAGGACTTTTCACAGTCACACCACAGTGCTATTTCCCTCAGTGTGTGCTGTGTATGGGACAGCAGTGCCTTCCCCTGACATCATGAGGCATGAGCATGCATGGTTAGCTATTTCACTCTTTGTCATGAATGCCGTGGGTTACATATCGCTCCATGATTACTGGCTTGTAGCAGGACTACTAAGGACTCCAATACACTCCCTATGTTCTCTGTATGGGGTAGGTGGGGTGTTGTTGTACTATTTCCCCTCTGCAGAGCAAGCACATGGTTATCTCCTAGCCCATGGTATCTCCTATCTTTGGGCTGATCTCCTGAAGGCTTAAGCCAGTTTCATAAAAATCCAAGCACTGTTAGGTTAGAGGGAACACCCAAAAGTTAGAAAAGATACCTTATATATTTTGGAACTGTTTGCACTAAATATTCAGATTGTGCACAATTATCCAAAGTGCTTCAATAGTGCCAAACAAGGATTGCGCAGAAAAATCTTAAGTAGAGTCTAAGATGAAGAAATTTAAACAGGGATTAATAGCTGATCCCACAACCCAAGTGACAAAAGTTTCCACCATGGCACTGCCAGATGCCAAATTAAAACTTGCTCTTGGGAAGAAAAGACTCACATTCGTCCTGCCATTTCATTCCTCCCACAGCATCCATTTCAATCCTGAAGGCCACAGTAACAATACCATAAGTCAGATCACTTTGACTAATTCATATACTATTTGAACAAAATTATCATACATGTCAAGCTAAGGATGAACGTACAATACTATATCTTTGTCATTTGTAGAAAAAACTGGAAAAGATGATTTAGAAATTAATATAAATTACTTATATAGCAGTGCATTTTTTCTTGAAATATTTATATGAGGGGAAAGGGGATATTTGTATAAGAACCTGAACAAATGATTCCTTGTGTAATATAAAGTATGAAAAATCCTTCCTTAGATTTGTTATCTAATGCTGTACATTCTCTGCCATATTTCCTTCTGTAAAATTTTTCATCTTGAGGATTTTGTGACTCCTAAAAAGCATTTCATTCTTTCCAAAAGAAAACAAAACATTTTTAGTGCTCCCCCAAGATTTCCCAATTTTCATATTAGACAGACTAAAATAAATTCTTGGGGGAAACACAGAAAGTGGACAATCCCAACTTTTTCCAGTTTCTTCCGGGGCCTTCATGTCTCTACCACATATATTTCATATTTCAGTAGACCCCAGCCCCTCCCTCCAAATACCTATCCTAACATACAGTAATGATATCTGGATCTGTTTTTATTATCTGGTTCTGAAAGTGTTCAAGAAATTGCACTGGGCCTTCAACAACTTCCACTCCACCATTAAACTGAGCCTGGAACAGTCCATGCAGCAGGTTCATTTTCTGGATACTGCTGTATAACTTACATAACAAGCTACTTTATATCAGGCACCAAATAACCACTACTTTTCCCTACATGCTTCCAGCTACTGCCCTGAACATCTTATATGACTATAGCCAATTCCTAGGGATTCCATTACACCAAAAAATCCTTTGGTACCTGCACCAAGACCAACATCAAACTGTCCTCAAACAACCTTAACCCTCTAACAAAGACAAAGTTAGATGGATACATAACAGTTACATTCTCCAGGGTAGGCCACCCTAGATGGTAAAGTCACAGTGTCTCAAGTGAATTATCAGAGTTCTAAAACCACTTTTGTAAGATGATCCTTCCTTCTTCACAGGCCTCTGGAGGAAACTGGAAGAAGGGAAGGTCCATTATTACTTACAGATAGCCACATCCCCAAACTTGAAGTAGCTACCAACTACTAGCAATACACCACTAAATGAAAGAAATCCAGGGACTAGCTCCTGCCACAAGCCTTCGTAACAACTCTGTCCTATCTACTCAAGTATTATCATCACAGGACCCATCAACTGTAACCCGGGTTTATTAGTGTACACATTCTGTAATATGTTCTATTAATGCCCTCAAGGCTTGATTGTATCTACACAAAATGCTGTATGTGAAGCATACAGGGAAAACACAATATAAATGCTAAATACTACATAAGTAAAGAAATGGACACAAATCAGATATTAAAAACGAAAATATACTGAATCGGGGAAGGGTTCATCCTGTCTGGATATTCAATATTAAAGGTTACAGTACCTGAGCAAGAATTTAAAAAGGAGACTCAAGAGAAAATCTACTACTGACATTCCTTTGCAGATTTGCTATGAACATATTTGGACTCAAATACTGGAGTAGTCAGATCACTAAAAAAAAGTTATTGTTTCACCTTAAAAGTTTATGCACACTATTATTTTTACATTGCCAATTAGGGACGGGCACAAACCACAATCTGAACCAGGAGATTTGTTCACAAACCAAACTCGTTCATGGTCCCGCAAACCCCACTGAAATGGACTTGAGGCTTGCAGAAAGCCTGAAAAACAACTGAGCCACAGGGAGCAGCTTGCCCTCCACTGGGCTGCCTTCTGCAGTCCCTTTAAAGTTTAAAAGGACTGCAAAAGATAGTCTGAAGCGCCTCCCCACCACTCAGCTGTTTTTGCAGCTTTCGCAGGAAACAAAAACAGGAGTCTAAAGGGACTGGGAGTTTTTTTAAACACCTGCTTTCTGTTCCATCCACAAATCACCATGAACAGCTCTAAAAGTTCGTGGAAGCGTGTGATAGTAGATTCATCACGAACTTCTGTTCGCAGGCCATGAGCAGGGCATAATTTGCCATGAATTTTGCTTCGTGGTTCGGATGGTGCCCATCCCTACTGCCAATTCATCAATCCTTTGAATTGGTTGCCCTGAACTGGATAACCTAGGCAAGCCTGATCTCATCAGATCTCAGAAGCTAAGCAGGGTCGACACTGGCAAGTATTTGGATGGGAGACCACCTTGCAATACCAGTAGTCAGGAGGTGGAGGCAGGCTTTATTCAGCCACCTCCCTGAATATCCTCCAGGCCCCCAGTAGGGGTCAGTCACCAGAAGTCGCCATAACTTCCAGGTGCACATTCATAAGCACAAATGAAAAATACAAAAAAAAATTACAAAAACCCACTTTGAATTGGTTCAACTCCAAATTCTAATTGGATCCTTTACACTTTTTGACTGACCTTGTTTTCATCTGTACTCTACAATGCAATGCAACACGCATTTCTTAGAATGCTAGAACTTCTGGCTTCTTTCTGCAGTAACTCTCTTCCCACCTCTCCATTTTCAAAGTTCAAAATTTTATTTCGATACAAAATCAGCTCCACAGAGTCAGCAGTAATAGTTTAAAAAACAAAAAAAGGACACATGCAGTGAGACAAGCACAAAATAATAAGCACAGATTGAGGGGGAACAGAGAAGATGATGATGCCCTCCTCCAACAGAGAGCTAAAGCTATTGGGACTCAATCAGTCGCTTGTATATCCCATATGCCTGAAGGCAAAATTTGGCAACTTTATTAGTTATCTCCCGAGAAGAGTCTGCAAGAAGGAGAAAGACAAAGTTGTTCAGATCTCCTGGTAAAGTTGACAGAATTGGAGTGATATACAGAGGTCGAATGTCATTATAGAATGAGCAGTGCAGTAGAACATGTTCAATAGATTCTACTTCCCTGTATGGCATGGACAGAGCCGTCCAGGGAGTGGGACATGATGGTATCTGCCTTCCAGGAGGGCTTTAGGTAGGGCATGAAAGTGTGCCAGGGTAAAGATTATCCGATATTTGGAGATCTCAAAGGATCTAAGATAATCTGCTGGTTGAAAGCATTTAGCATACTGCAGAATAATCGGATATTTCTTTATCTGTGCCCTATCTGACTGCAGGACGTGATCCCAGAACTGCTGTTTAATTATTTCTTTTGCTTTTTTATGCCCAAGATGCAGTAAGACTCTGTGGTATGCAGTGCCTGAACTCTCCAATATCCAAACGACTGGAAGACTGTTTGTTCAGTGTTGTGGCTCTCTATTGGCCATCTATGGATTTTGGTCAAAAATGAGAACTTTTGTTTTTTGTTAATTTATCACAAGCTACTCCTCTTTACAGTATGTGGTGAAGGCATGTGCTCTCCTAAGGCCCATTTGTGAATAAGATAGAATGACAGTATCGTCTGCATATAGAAAGGCAGGAATTGTTTTATCAGTAAGTTTTGGAAAATGGAAGCTTGGATTTCTCAGGTATTGCACCAAGAAGAGGAGATTGGATTTATACCCCACCCTTTATTACCTGAAGGAGTCACAGATCGGCTTTCCCTTCCTCTCCCCACAACAGACACCCTATGAGGTAGGTGGGGCTGAGAGAGCTCTGAAAGAACTGCTCTTGAAAGAACTGTAACTGACCTATGGTCACCCAGCAGCTCCATGTGAACAAGTGGGGACTCAAACCCGGTTCTCCAGACTAGAGTCCGCCACTCTTAACCACTACACCGAACACCAAAGAGTTAATGTATTTAAAAAGTAGAAGGACCTCTCCATTTTGTATATCTACTGACCGACTAAATGTACACTTCATGCAGGAGACCAAGTGGTCTTTAGCCCATGAAAGCTTGTGTCTAAAGACTTTGTAGATTACGCTTAAATTTTTACCCTAGTGAAATATCAAATAAAAGTATATAAAGTTGCAGATAACTACAGAGTCCCATATAATCAACTCTCACCTAGAAATAGATGCACCTTTTCATTATGGAATGCAGAATTTTCTGAAAACAGACCCAGAATGGTGCCCATAAAGCTGAACATACTAGTACAATTCAAAAAGCTTCAAAAGAAATCTGCAAAGCTCAACTTTGAATCATGTAGCCAGTGCACCCAGCATAGACAACAGTTTCAATTACCTAAGGAATTTAAACTAACTGAACCCTGAATGCCAAAGCTTACCAAAACCATGGTGGTCTTCCCTTACAGCTATGCTTGTGTCCTCGCATGAAAAACTTCAGCTTGCTTACTGACACAGCAAACTAAAACTACACTAGATATAATAGGGTTTGACAGTTAAGTGACTGACATCCAAGTAGTCTATGAAAACAGCATGCTCTCAGCATCATTTTGATGTTCATTATAAATACAGCTTCTGAAAACAGCTTAACATATAAACATTATATTAGGCTATAATGCATTTAAACATAGTTTGGTCATAACTATATCTGAAAGCCACAATTTCCCCCCACAAATCATTTGTATATTTCTGGTAAAGGAGAATTCAAAACTAAAGTACAATCAAAGCAGTATCGATATAAAAATATAAACAGTGTATGAATTTTACACTCCACTGTACTGCAGGAATTATCTGAGAATTTAAATTACTCAACAAATAATGCTACACAGAAGCAGAGAGAAAAGTGGCTTCTTCTTAAAGTTACCAATTCCCTCCTCCCAACATGTTCCGGAACATGCCCTGGCTTCACCCAACATCACTGCCTTTTGTGAAATTTAAAGACGTTCTCTTTGAAAGTTTAATAACTGAAGGGTTAACCTCACAATTGAAAGGCTGAAACTCTTTCCTCAGCAGCACAGTGTAGTGGTCAGTGTCAGACTATTATCTCGGAGACCTGGGTTCGAATACCCACTCTACCATGGAAGCTTGCTGGATGATCTTGGGCCAGTCAGACACACACTCAGCCTAACAGGGTTGTTGTGAGAATAAAATAGAGAAGGGGAGAATGCTGTAAGCTTCTTTGGGTCCCCACTAAGAGAAAGGTGGTGTATAAATAAAGTTAAAGAAAGAAAGGAAAGGGCTGGTTTGGCTCTTTTAAGTGAGATCTTTGTGAACAGCTCTAGAAAACAAATCTCAAGGTTTAACTCATACAAATTTCAGCCTTGGCTTCTACTAAAGTAACTTACATGGCAAAAAACTCAGAGTACATTATGTAACAGAAGAGTTTATTCTAAAGAAGACAAAAAAAGAAAAGGAAAGCTTTAAGCTATTCACAGTGTTGTAGCCAGGAGAGAAGTCTTCCAAACCATCATTAACTATTACTAATAACATCAATTTTCATATTGAATGCTGTCATGTCTAAGGGGCATGATACACAAATTCCCTACAGTAATGTTTCCCACCTGGGTTTGCTCTGGAACAACTACTGCATGAAGAATTACACTACAGACAACTGTACAGATCATCTGTTCCCATGCAGTATTTATTCTTAATAGATGACACTTCAGGGTCACCCTTTTACAACTTGACCTTAAGTATGTTTACACAGAAGTAAAACTTTATTTTCAATGGTTCCTTCCTGGTGAGCTGAACAGTGATGGGGGGAAATGTCTTTTTCTATACACATAAAATGGGAGTGTCTATAATTTCTTCAGCAAAGCCTGATATCCAATGAAAAGGAAGGAATCACAGTGTACACATTAGAAAGCTGGAAAGAAGTAATAATGCACAAATAACATGATCCTATTTCAAAAGCATTTGGGGAGGGCATTTTCATACTGCTACACATACCTAAGGGCTCTGTACTTGAGTAGGAATTATTAAAAACCTAGTAATAATGAACTAAATGCTTTGGTCTGCATTCATTAGTACACCTGGATGACAAAATATTTATGAAAAGTCTATTTAATTTCCCCTACTTTTCTCCCTAGAAATATTAATTATTAATCTGAAACTATGCCTAGTTCCATAATGAGTTAGTATTAAGGTATATAATTTCCTCCATTGTGAATTTACTTTATTTTCAAATAGCCACACTTCTTAAAAAGCACTTTTACCCTTTGTGCACCACAACTCAAATTTTAATCAGCTGTTATCCAACTTATATCTATAGCAAAGCTTGCTACAAAACAAAAGCTCAGCTGAACTGCATTAATAAGCAGAGCTATGTTCATTCCTTCCATAAAATTCCTTTTACCACCGATTTTTTAGAAATGCTTCACAATCACACATTTCTTCAAAGCAACCTCAATGTTTTAATGCCAAAAAAAGGAATGAGAACTCTATAGATGAGTGATCTTTTGAGCGCAAAGGACTCTTAACTAGATCAAAGCCAGCAATCCCCAGCATACTTAACCAGGAAATAAGCCCCCTGGAAATCAGCGGAACCTGCTTTTAAGTTGAGCTTTAGTTCAGGTTGGAAATCAGAGGCTCTTTAAGAAAGAGTTACTTGCCCATTTAATCACTGGAATGGTAATAAACTACTGATTAAAGAGACTGGAAAGGAGCCTGGAAAACCTTTTTGATGAAATACAAGCAGGTACCCAACAATGCAAAGCTCCCCCAAAAATCTAAAGTTTAGCATTTAAAAGAAGAATGGGGAACGAATATTTTAAGCTATGTATAGAAAAGCTGAAAGAGTTTGCCTAATAATGGTATCACTTGTGCCTTCCAAAAGGTATGGCAACATCTTATTTGCTGGAACTGTTATCCCAGACTACAACTTGTGTAGTTAGCTTTCCCTTTCAACAGGCATAAATTTTGTTTGGTCTTTAGCAGTGTTCGCCATTTCACAGCACACTCAACCCACACAGAATAGATCAATAACATTACAGACACAAGACTAGACTGTATCCATTTAATAACCGCAAGAAAGTGTACCATTCAGCAAAATCTTACACAAGTTTCACAACTGCTGGAAAACAGGCGCTAATGAGAAAAAATCAAGGTGAAAGCATAACCAGATTTACCTAACTGCCCATTGAATTATAAAAGCTACTTCACTTTTGAATTAAGACTCAAATCATTTATTTTTACTAAAGCAAAAAGAGCAGTCATCCTATCCATTACTAGCTGTACACTGCATCTTCAAGGAGAGACAGGCTTTCCAGGACTCGGAACTGCATAAAGCCGTCCAACCACTGGTTGCTGCCCAGTAAAGCATTTCCCTGTGACCAAAACCTGATCAACTTATTTCTAATAACAAAACAACTTTTGATTGTAAAACCTTGAGTTTGACATAGCATCCAACTCCGTATTAGTATGGATAGAATTAAGATTAATCATTTTAACCATATGTATTTTTTAAAAAAAAATACTTCCATTCAAGACCATTCAATAATTTCTTCTGACACAGTACTCTTCTTCTCTGATAAGGAAACATAACACTGAATACACACCATATTCAACTACAGTTATCATAACTATCACCTACCAAATTTCTTTAAGCCTAAAAACATTTTGCTATTCTTTCACAGCACCACAAACTACTAGCTTGCAATACCTGTACAGGACACCAACTTAAGCAGCAGAAAAGATAGACTCCAAAGATAATAAAAGCAACACTTATTACTGCTGTTGCTGTAAAGTGTTCAACAAGCAGAAACAAACCAATGTAATAATTTTAACCTCAAGTACTATTTTCAAGATTACAAAAGTCTAACCAAGTAAAAGAAACCATGTACTCACCTGAAGAACAAGAGATAAGAAAAACAGCAAACACCAACTTCATAGCAGCTCCCATTTTCCAAACAATCAGAACTGATACAAAGGAATTCTATATATCCAGGATCCTAGGTCTTCCAAAGATGAAAATTCTTGTTTCTCCTTGATAATATTATCTATAGCAACATATTTGTACATAAGCATAAAAGTGGGTTCTCTTCTATCAGTCTATTTAGCTTTTCTTTAAACTTTGCGATAAATGGATGTGTACATTTGGGGAAATACACGTCATTTGGCTTCTATGTAAATGGTGGCAAAATTCAATTCATAAAAACACAAAAAGTACCCAGTTTAAAAGGTCAGCAGTGAAAGAAGTTGAGTCTTAGGCAAATAATTGACTCAAGAGCACTTTCCTCCTCCCTTCACTGTGAGAACCGCAAGGTATCAGCCGTAGATGTTGGAATCAGGCAAGATGCACAAATATTAGTAAACAATACTTTCATCTTCACACATCTTTTACAGCATGTAGTGTTTGGGTGAGAAATAGTTCCATCTCAGTTTCAAGTGTCAACCTACTGCACCCTAAATGAAAAGTGTAATATAAATTAATCCATTAATTTAAAAAAAATCAAGCAGAATGTGAAACACTGATGTTTCCTATTAATAATGCAGAGAGAAGCCCACGGGGAAGAGGAGGACAGAGATAAAAACTTGTCAAATCTCCACAGTACAACAAATTATGGTAAACCTCTGTTCCTTCCTTATGTAGTCAATGAAAGATGCACATTTCCATTTGCACACTCTCCTTTGCTTTGCCCCCTGAAGGGAAGAAATCACACGTTCCAGACACTTGCCATGTAGTCAAGGAAAATTTCAAACTCTTCTGAGAACTGCCCCAACCTATGTGGCCCCTCAAGTCTACAGTTCAAGACACCCCTATTTGGTATTAAAACCACAACAAAGCAGTGGAAGGGATGGAAGGGTTATGCTGCATCCAGCTGCTACCCAAAATATATATATATATTTTCACTGTTCTTTAAATAAAACCCCGCCACACACAACTTCTTAAAAGGCTCGTGAGAAATCTTCCTTAAAAGTGGTGGTATATGGAGGTCTTAAGCACTGGAGTCGAAGTAGATGAAACGATGCTTTATAACCATGGTAATCAGAGGTGGGCAACGAGGTCTTCTTGAGAGGCCAGGCTGGTGGGTAGTCAGGCTTCCCTCCCCTCCTTGGCTTGTAGTGTACGCTCTTCAGAGCTCGGTAGATGCGAGCACGCTTCTCTTTCTCTCCTCCAACTCTTCAAGGGCTCACCATTTCCCACAGACTCATGCTGCCCCCCTCCCCCTTTTCCGTCGCTGTAGAGGCAGGACCCTTCGTACACGATCCAACTTGGCTTTTGTTTTGCTTCTCCTCCCTTCTTCTCCTCCTCCGCCTCTCCCCCTTGGAAATCACACCCGCAGCGAACAGACGAGAGTGGGGCGGGCGAGGGCACGGAGCCTGGTCAATCCTCGCTCGCCTTTCTCTCCCCCCCCCCCCGTGCCTCCCACACAACGTATTCCTGGCGAGCCCTGTGCAGAGAGCGAGCGAAGGCAGGCGGGCGGAAGCGTGAGGAGCCCTTCTTCTTTCCCCTCCTTCTAGCTCTCCTTCCCTGGCGGCGAAGAAGCTGCTGCTGCTGCGGGCTCCAACCCTCCAGACTCCGGGCAGGCGGAGATGCGGCTGAACCCAACTTTGTGCCCCCGATAATGAAGTTGAGGCGCTGTCGAGAAGGAAGGGCCGAGCCGATTTTTTTCTTCAGGGCGGTTTCGGAGGAAGCAGATGGAAAGGAGGGGGAAGGAACCGGCTTTATTGTCCTCCAGGCCCGGCTGGCAGCGCTGAACGGCCCACCCTGTCTTGCTGCGCCCCTGTGGTAATTTCATAGCTACCCATTCACTCGCGCGGTGTGGAGAACGGACCCAAGATGGCGGCGCCCGGCCGATTGTTTTTGTTTCCTCTCCACCTCGCTGTTTTTACCCCTCCCCCGACTCCCTGCTCGCTCCCGCGCGCGCCTTCTCTTTGCCTCCGCTCAACCAGGCCCAACAGCTGCCATCACGGGCGCGCGCGCCACTTCGTGGGCGTGGGCGCGCGCCAGGGCGCTCCGCCTCCCCATCCTTGACTGGCAATCCGAGGTAGCCATTCTCAGCAAAGAGGAACGCAAAATGTGTCCTAAGTCACACAACGTTATGATCCCGCCTCTCACTGCCCTCCGCCCCTCTATTGGGCGGGGTTCGGCCTGGGGGAGAACCCCGGCATTTTGGAGGCGCTGAGGAACGCGGGCGGAGCGGGTGCTGTGGTTCACCGCTTGCTCCCGTGTATGTCCACGGAAAAGGCCCCGGCATTCAACGGAGCGTAATCCTCAGCGTTCGCAAGGTTGCAGTCTTTTGTGTGAATTGCAGCCCTGTGGTCGTTTACACAGAAGTCGCGCTCGGTGGGATTCACGTGCATTTTTGACACCTCCAAAGTGTCGGTACACAGTGCTTGGAAGTTGGAAATAGTATCCTAGGGCAGTTTTATCCATTCTCATGCGGGAAGCCCGTAGTAGCCAAGCCGAGAGAGCCAAAAGAAACAAGGAATTCTGAAATGGATTGAGAAGCCATCTCCTTCCTGAGAATTAGTAGACAGTTATAAGGAGGGCCTGGCGTGATGGGGTCGCGAAGAGTCGGACTCGACTGTGCGACTGAACAACAACAAAGGGTAGTGCAGAGTATCATCATGAATGGCCAATTGTAACATATTATTAAATATGGGGGGTATTAAAATGCATAGAGATTGGTGGTGTATTTTGTAACTTTTCTTCAACTGCAAAATTAAGAAATCGAATTCAAGACTGGGGATTGATTTGTATACACTGTTTTGGCTGGGTGAGTGGGATGGACACAACCTATCCATGAATATTTGATAGAAAGATTATTAGTTTATAAAAGTTACAAATAGGGAGCTACTCGGCCCACATATTGTGCTCCCAGGTGGCTCACTTTGTGCCCACCTAACACTGATTTCCTTATCCCTAGGTACTAAATTTTGACAAAGGAGGTAGCTTCTTATTAATTAATCTTGGATGCCTCTGCTTGAATACTGTGGGATCCCATATTAGAATTAATATTAATGCCACAGGACATAATTTTATTTTGGGGCATCATGGAGAACACTGGACCACAGAAATGGATATGAATACTGCAGCCTGGCAGTGGAAGGCACTGATAGTTGCAGATCTTTCACATGCACACACATTCCTTCCCAAATCTGGGAAGGCGTATTCCCTGGAGTTGCAGGCCCTTGTGGTCTAACAGCCATGTAGGTCATGAAGCTGCAACCAGGAAGGGGAAAGCAGCAAAACTGCACCTTCCTCTTCTCTGAGTGGAGCTCTGCTAACAGAAGAGTTCAATTTTGAAGGGAGTGATATTACCTGCTTTCTCCCCCCCCTTCCTGATCTTTTCAGAAATGACTGCTTGTAGGATTGCCAACCTCCAGGTGGGGGCTTGTGGATGTCTTGAAACTACATCTCCAAATGACAGAGATCATGGCTGCTTTGGAGGGTTGAGTCTATAGCATTATATTCTTCTGAGGATGAGGATCCCTGGTCTCTGCCCCCAAATCTCCAGAAATTTCACAACCTGGAGTTGATAACCATAAGGTTGGAGAAAGGGGAAGCTCAGGAAGATCTGTTATTCTTGTGCTGGATCTGATCCACTGCACTAGGTAGTTTTGGGACATTTTTCTCTCTTGAATTTTTGGCCTGATCATGTATAATTCTTAACTTGTAATGGATGGACACCAGAGAACTGACATGCACTTTCAGGTTATCCATGAGACTATGATAAAGGTAATAAACTAATAGACTTGCCTGAGCAAATAGCATGCTAATTATAGTTATGCTTATGTCCAATTATGTTTGTGGGAAGAAAAGCAGGATGTGAATATTTAAATCAATAAGCAATGAAGTAAAATGTTCTTGTGCGCTCAGATGCAGTCTGAAAGTTAAGGGGCAGGAGAAGTCTTGCACATGTGCCATTTGTTAAAAGCTAGCTCAAAACAGTTGTTCAAGGTCAGTTCATAAATGAGAACCATTGGAATTGGCACCAAAGTGTGTTAGCTGTACAGTGAGGAATTCTCACGAGTAATGGCTGCCACATGGAGCAACGATTGCCTGTAGTCAGTTCCCACACGGCATCTCCTTTAAGAATCAGCCCTGAAGGGGAAAAGGTGCTTGCCTCTAAAATACTGGGAAATGCTACTGTCAGAGTCACATTTGCCGTACTTGAAGGTGAGGTAATGTGAAGGGTAAGAAGGGCTGTCACCATCACCTATAAGTCTTCAACAGGTAGTTTGTGAGCTGCTGATGACTCACTAGCTTCTGAAATGTAGCTTGTGCAGCTGCTAGAGAACCCACAAAAGATCACGAGAGAGAATACTATTGCAATATTTAAAAAAACTTGGGAAGGCTCAGTCTACTGACCTGCCAAATCTCTCTGTGTATCAGGAATTGGAACCAGTCCTACCTTTACCTTTAGCTGGGGGAGGGGAAGCTAATTTAATATGTTAACAGTGTGTACATATGTGTGTGTTTGTGTGTTCTAGTAGCTCAAGATGTTTTTCATTACTCAGAAGATGTTCTCAATAAAGGAGGGGTTGGTGACCCTCGCCCTAAATACATCCTTTTGAGCAGCGTAGTCAGAAAAATGAACATGGTTCCCAAAGCTTGGAAGCTATTATCTTTCCCTCAAGATAGGTGGGTAAACTTTTGCCTATCTCAAAACTTTTTAAGGAGGAAGAGTCGCATTTGGGAGTTGACAGTCTTTACTATAGCCAGGCTCTTATTAAAAAACAGGCTGTATTAATCATTTTGTTAGTATAAGTTGTTGAACTGAACTCATGCCAGACCAAGCCTTTTATACTGAAGTAATTATATGGGAGTGTCCCCATGGAGAAAATGCATGTCTTGGTTGCTCTGGGCTCTTTGAAGATCCCTTACAGCTAGTGGCCATCCCATTTAGCAAGTAAGGAAAGCTGTGGCTGTTTCTCAGCTGTTAAAAATGTAGGACACTCCTACTAGGCTATGACTTACATAATTGCAACTTGTGTCAGAGTAGCCCAGTTTACAACTTCAGGATCCGGCCTTTGAGAACTTTTGTGTGCTCATCTTTTGTCACTTGGATAAAACTGACAAATGATACAGTTACAATTTGAACAACTGAAACTTTGGTCTTGAAGTTCAAGTGTAAGATTAGAAAACTCGAAATAGTAGTGCTACATCCATACTATTCCCCCAGGAATCCAGGGAATCACAATGATGCACTTTGCATGACTCCAGTATCTGTAGGTGGATCAGAGCCTGAAATCAGGAAGGAAGGAAGGAAGGAAAGACTTTTCATCCTAACACCTACAAAAGGCACTTGAGAGAAAGTATGTGGCTTGGGTTGTATTGAAGGACTATACTGTGAAGGGAGAGAGGTTTTTGCCAGGGAGGAGGAAGGGACAAGCAAAGCTACAACAAATGTTTCCAACAGCTTTTGACCCAGAGAGAAGAAGAAGAGAATGGATTTATACCTCGCCCTTCACTACCCAAAGGAGTCTCAGAGCGGTTTACAATCTCTTCCCCTCCCCCTTTGACCCACCCACTGAGAGGGGAGTTTGGGTCTCAATGTACATAATTGTGGCATTTACCACCAGAAGGCAAAACAAACCTTTGGATGCCTGTCCTGCAACAGTCATGTCACAGGAACAGAAGAGGATCAAAGAGGATTAGAATCCAAATGATCCAGTTCTTAGATCAGCTGTACACAGCCAGAAGAGAACCACACATCTTGGGCTGAGTAATTGTCAACTTTCAAGGGTTCAACCCACAGACCTACTTACAGAGTCAAGAAATTAAGATGTTGCATATGGAGCTGTGGCCTTTAGAAGCAGCACTGGCCACCCACCATAAAGGGCTAAGAGAAATCACACCCACAGGCAAACCTGAAAGAATGCAGTGAGAATGAATTGGAGTGATGTATGCATGAATAGCCCCACTTTGGCAATGGCATGCTGTCACATGACCTGGGATTAGTCTTTACATCTCAACCAGCTACGTTTTGTCCGCATTCATTTGTCTGATTACTTGTGCCAGTAACTTATTGTTCCAACAGACTTCATTATCTTGTCTTCTCTCCACCCTTCATTTTATGTAATGCAAATATATTGTGTGTCACACCCACAGACACCAAGAAGATAATGAGCTGACAGAAGCCTTGCTAGAGTTAAGGTGGCCAGAAGGTAGAGTATACCATGGTGGGTAGTGTGATCAGAACCCTTTGGGCCTCCCATTCTGTGAGAATCTAAGATAGCTGTGGGTAATAAGCAGGAAGTTGAGGATGATCTTTGTGTACTAAGCCTGATTAACACAAAGACGCTGAAATAAATATATTTTAAAAGCTTTTATTGTTTAATAAACTTTTTATTAGTATTGTTTAATAAACTTTTTATTTGGTAATCTCCCAGCTGAAATTCTAGAAAAGATATTAAAAGAGTGGCAGCTATTGTTAAATATATTCATTTGGGATAAAAAGAAACCTAGGATACAATGCAGCAGCATGTACCACAAAATATTAAATGATGGCTTGGAGATACCCAATTTTAAACTGTGCTACCAAGATGCCAGAGTAAAATGGTTGAAAGACTATCAAATACTGTTGAAAATACACCAACCTTTATAGAACAATACTTTGTAAACATACCTCTGAAAAGTTGGCCTTGGATGAGGAAAGAAAATAGGAAGAAATACTATAATAATGATAACACTATATGTATAGGATCAAGTAAAAAATTGTCACTAAGATTCTCTCCCTTAGCATCTATTAGTGACATGATTGATAAGATGAGCCTGGAATTTATCCCCTTTGAGAAGGTGGGGAGTTCTCAGGATTTAATGATTATAGAAATTTGATAATTGACAACTAAGTAATCCCATATAGTGATATGTAGGATTGTCTAGAGCAGGGGTGTCGAACTCACTTGTTATGAGGGCCGGATCTGACATAAATGAGACCTTGTTGGGCCGGGCCATGTGTGTCATAAAATGTAATGCCAGGTAGCAGAGATATAAAATTTATAAAGGACACAAACACAAAGGGTTTTTTTTAACTTAAAATAAAAACATGCTTAAAACATTAGCACTCTTGCAATATTTTGTTTATTTAACGGTGTCCGATAACTGACACCTCTTGCTCTGAATTATTGCATCAAAATGTCTGTGCTGTTGCAATCTTGAGTATGCTGTTCAGGCATGTATCTGTAAGCTGCAAACCTACCATGATGCAGCAGCAGCAGCAGAACTGGAAGAAGAAGCAGAAGACAGCCAGTTCCACTGTGGCCCTGACAGAAGCCCTCCAGGGGCCTGATCCGGCCCCCAGGCCACATGTTTGACATCCCTGGTCTAGAGCCCAGTATTTCAGTATTTGAGTATCTCCAAGTCAGAGGCTACCTATGTGAATTGATACCAAAAAATGCCATTTTAAGACCTATAACAGAATTTGAGGAACTGCTGCTAGCAGATGGTAAAAGTTTTATTTCCAGTATGTATTCTAGCTTATTGAAAACGATACTCAAACCTGATCAAAACTTCTACATTAGGTGACAAAAAAACATAGGCAACAGTTTAGATGACTCAAAATGGTAATATATCTTCAACCATGGTACTACCTTTACAGTTTGCCTCTTTTTTAGAGAAAACCCGTTGAAAATGATTTACAGGTGGCACTTAACTCCATTAAGGTTGGCAAAGATCTGTAAGATTGGTACCAGCATAAGCTAGTTTTGTAAAGAAGATAAGACAGACTTCTTTCACATGTGGTGGACATACATATGCACCTCCAGCTATTGGAAACAAGTGTTGAAATGATATTGATTGAGTTGGAAAACCAAATCCCCTATAAACCAGAGGCACTGTTGCCTCTTGAGCTATACGTAGCCCTTTATTTATTTCTTCATAATTCTGTGCATAAACTGTTCATGATCAGGTTTACAGCCTTCTAAACCCACTGACTTCCATGGGCATACAAGGGTGTAACTGCTTAGGATGACACAGTAAATCACTAATACTGTTATACCAGCATCCTGGGATATATTTTAACCCAATATATTACTCGTATCAATAATATAAACCAGGGCATGTTCATTTTTCTGTACTAAACAAGCTGCAATGGATTGTGAAGATGGTATGCAAATCATGTTTTAAAAGCACCCAGTTCTCTCCCCACCCCACATGCTGAACCAAAGTGTTTATGTAATGACATTTTGTTTCATGCAGAGTTGCATAGCTCTGGAAATCAGGATATACTTGGACATCTTGAATGCTGGCGTCTTTGCTGAGGAGCATGGAATGAATTGCAAATATTAATTAAATTTTACCCTGTTTAACATGTAGATCTTATATTCTTCTATCTCAACATTCAAACTCAACTTGTTCTACAGGTTTATAATCATCAGGCTCAGTGGCTTCTGAAAGATCATTTCATGTTGACATTTTAAGTTGAAAATTATAGGCAGCATTAATCGCATACATGGCCAGACCTTTTCAATTTGGGCTGTTTAATTAGGTGAGTTAAGAACAAAGATAGGTGCTTTATTATTTTAAAATCTGATCTTTAAATTCTACCAAGTGCTTCTTACACTGCCATCCTAAGCAAAGTTAGACCTATCTAAACCCTTTGACATTAATTGAATTATAGTTAGTGTAACTCTGTTTAGGATTGCAATGGTAAGTGCCTAACAATTAAATCCTAAGGACAGTTAACACCGTTCTAACCCAGTGGCCTTAGCGGGGTATAAATCTGCTTTCAGTAACATAGAAGTAAACAAAGCTTTCCCCCAAAGTAGCCAACCACTACCTTGTGCACCTCGTGTGGTGTCCTGTACTGGCTTTTATGACAATACTAAAATGGTTGACATTGTACAAACAATGGGATGGATCCAATAGTCCCCTTCCAAGTGTGGAATCTTACTTTTTCTTTTTCTTAAGGGTCTCAATTAGTGGAATCTAACCATCACTTCCAGTCTACCACATATAAAGTATTTCCAGTATACCCATACTTCCAAATTATATTTTAATGAGACTGCAACTCACCTATGCGATGCTCTATCAATCTTAGAGAGCAGGGCAGATCCTACCCTTATCCTACCATTCCACTGAGCAAAGTCTGAAGCCTTCCTCCAGTCTAAGGAGCCTTCCTCTATTTTAACTGGCTCTTCATCCAATGGATAAAGGCTCCTTAGAAGACGGTTAGCTCTACCCCACCATTTGAAATATATAGAATTATTATATCCAATCCTTTGTTATTGGTGGAAGGGTGTGTGTGATTTTTGCCAGTTTCCCCTACTAACAGATCCCTACATTACTCCTAGTTTTGTTTTTGAGGTTATATATTGTGAATTATGTATTCTTAACATAGCTGTGTATCACAATTAAAAATAAAGTAGTCACTGTTACCCCTGTTTGAAGAGGCTAAGGATCATCTCTTTGTGTATCTCTGTCACTGTGGAAGTTGGATGCAAGTGGTTCAATAGATTGGATTCACCTTAGTGAGCAGGACAATAGTGCAGCACAGACTGCTGTAAGGAAAAACAGTAAAGGAAAAACAATATGTGTGTCCCCTCCATAATTATGTTACTTCTTCCAGGACATAATCTCATAAATGAAGAATTTAGATGAAATTTTTAAACCTTACTGAAGGAAATTTGTAGATTTAAGTTTTTATCTCAAAATTTGACATCCAAATTTCAGAATGGAAGATTGACATTAACAGTTGTATTTCAATTGTTTTGATCAATAAATGACTGCAGTGAATATAAATGTTACTAAATTCTGGTTGCCATCTTTCAAGTACTGTCAAATATTGATTGCTGTTCCATGTAATTTCTCAGATATTGTCAAATGTTGGCTGATTCTGCAAGTTCGCTATCTCCTACTGTGCACTCACTATCAAATATAAATGGTGAACTCTGTTGCAGAATCTTTGGATGTAGCTGATGTAAAGCATTCACCAGACACTAGTGGACCCACACAATGGTTGCCATCAGAATCAATAAAGGACAATTTTGGGTAGAATTTTATGCTGTAGTTGTATTTCAGATGTGCTATCACCAAGACTCACTTCAAATATTATTTTCAGCGAAGTCATAATCATTTTTCGGTGGGATGTAACTTTCAAATATTAATTCTTTTCATCACAGTCCTTATTTATAGAGAATCAGTAGTCACATTTGTACAAACCATACAAGTAAAGTGAAGTGAGAACTAGTTTAGGATTAATCCAACATCTGCATTTATTACTCTGTTTTGTGTCCTTTGTCATTTTTTAAAACCAGGACTTGCATGTACTTGTTCTTTGTTCTTACCACAAGACTATAAACCAGAGATATTAAGTCATGGGTCTAGCAACAGCTAACTGCACTCCAAAAACACTCATTTTCTGTACAATTCAACTGTATTCTCTACAGACCTGTTTGAAAAGTGCAGTGTGGGAGAGGTGTGATTTCTCTGATCTCATGCTTAATTAAGTAATTTCTGATGGCAGCTGTCACAATAATTAGCTTCATCACTATTATTCTTATTTTTAATTTCTGAATGACATAAGAGTCCATCAGCAGAAGGTTTTTATTTCCTATTTATTAATACTTATGCTAAATTTAGATTTACGATATACTTTTTTTAAAAGCTTGATTTCATTTTTTCCATCCCTAACCAGTTTTAACTTAGATTATACCTTCAGCCTATCGGTATAAGTTTTCTTTTGATCCATTCAATAATTTGGCTAGTTTGTACATGTTCATTTTGTAAAAATAGAGATTTGGCATCTTGCCAATTTAAATAAACATAGTATTATATAGTTAAATCTATGGGTTGTAGGCTTTAATCAATAGGTTAACCTATAGGAAGTTTTCATTAATTCATTTCAAAAGTTTTATTGCATTAGGTCACCAGCCATAGCAAATAATACAATTCCAAAACAGTAAATAATAAATACATAAAATCTAAATCATAGATAAAATCTCCACAAGATTAAAATATTCCATAACATAGTAACATTTAATAATATCAATTTAAAATCCAACTAATAACTGCAGGTTTTTTTGGGGGGTTGCACTCTGGTATCAACAAAATTACCAACACTGAATACCAAATATCAAGTATTGAAGGACTCAGAATGGTATCATTAATCTAATAACCATATTTATAGCTGATATTTTTGTCTGTCTTCCATACACAAAGTAAGAAGGTTGTGTTCATCCGCCAACACTGATACTGATTTAGCCTGATCTGGCCTTCCATAAAATCGAGATAAAATGGACATAAAGTAGTCAATGTGAGCCAATTTTAATCTGTGGCACTATGAAGTAAGCTCTCCCTTGTTTATTTTGGAGGCCTTTTTGGTTCTGATATGTTGCTGTAAAAGCAAAAGAAAATGGGGGTAGGATCCTGTGAATCTATTCCCCTACTGGGAAGAAATGTGTTCTGCTAGAGCAAGGCTCCTTGCATGGGAGGAAGGTTCTACCCTTAGCAGAACAAATTCCTAGAATTGTAAGTGATCTTGCATTTTCTTCAGTATCTCCAAAAAGGGCACCTTTATTAGTGAATTAATCCCCAACAGAAAACAAAAAATGATCAATTAAACATTCTTTAATTGAACAACAGTGCCTGAGAAGAGTGCGAATGAACCCGATAGGAAATGACAAGAGTGTGTGAATGAACTAGATAGAAATGAAAATACTGGAGAGGATTGGAGATGGACAGGCACGGACAAAGAGGGAATCAGGTAAAGCAGAACATGTTATAAAAAGTGTGCTAGTCCAAGGTACAACTGAAGGTAAATTAGGAAGGAGAAGAACAAGAGGAAAGCCTATACATTACCATGAAAAGTAAATGGAAGAAAAGATTAAGATGGATAGATGGATACACACATTCCACTTTTCTTCCCAGTGGGGATCCAGAGTGACTTACTCCATCATTCTCCAGTCCTCCACCGTATCTAACCTAAAGAATGTTTGCCCAGGACAAGTGGAAATTTAAGCCTGAAATATGAGAAGAACACCTATATAGATAAAACATTTTTTGTTAATATTTGCAGGCCAAATCTTCAACTGTTATGTTAGAAAGCAATCCAATATCTTAATCTCAGTATCAAATTAAATAAATAGTTGGATTGTTATCCTAGGGCAAGGATTTAGGATACACAAAAACTACAAAGGGAAAAAAAATGTTACACAAAACATATGGTTGGCACTTGAACAATTTTGGAGGATACATACAATCAGAAGAAACAGAACTTTGGACAGGCCTGGGAAAGTATCAGGGTGCCTGTGCTTAGACTTCCTTCCTAACTGGTACCTACAAATTTGAATATATTTTAAAATCTTGTTGTTAGAAGAGAAACCAGAAGTGTCAGTTATCAATCCTGAAACAATTTTTCCAAATTTGATCTTTGATGTATAACCCAGGCATACAACATAATCTGACATTAAAAGCTGTCATTTCCGTGTTTTCAAGTATACATTTTTTTTGCAGATTACAATAACTATGCTACCATATATACTTTATCTTGGAGAAATCTACACATTTTTGGATATTGTGTTTTGGTTGCACTATAGCAATCATTTGCAATGGAGTTGTCTTGCCCACACAGGAACATCCGCTTGTGAACAATTGTTATAGCAAAGCGAACGTGCAGTGTGCCAGTGCAAAGCTAATGTATCAACCACATGCAAAGATTTACAGTAGTATATCACAGCAGTTTTGAAATAATCAGACTGGTTTTTAAAACCCTGGTAAAGTTTAGAGTTAATTATTTATAAAGAGTGCAATTTAAGGGAAGAATAACTATTTCCAAAAGGAAACATGAAGGGAGCCGGGACTGGTAGGCTTCTGGCAATTTCCCTCACAATAGCAATCATATACAAATTCTATAAAGTTAGCAGCTGTATTTGCATGAAATTTACAAAAGGATAAGCATGATAAAGTACTCTGCTCTAAATTCCACTCTTATTCTCAGGTGCTGTAGTATGTATAGGACTAAATCCAGTTTACTTTAATCTCATGAATAATCCCATTAACTTCAGGTGAACAGGAGTTCAGACTACCTGTCACGTTGTTAAATACGGCAGTTAGGTAGCAACCTAAAGAGTTTTCCTATACCTTAAAAAGGTTCAGGAGATAAAGGAGATAAGGCAGCATCTGTTTTTCTGCATCATGCCTGCATTGGCTCCTTGGACTTTCTCTGGCATTGGCTTCTTTGGGACAAAACTGTTGTCCTTCTTGTGATAGCAGGAGGCAAGAGGACAGATGGAAGAATGAAGTGAGAGAAGTTGCAGCGGTTTTCTCTCCACAGTATTAGAAATTTTAAAGGTACATGTAATATCTCCAACAAGGAACCTGGTATCCTTATCATTAAATCTTCTCTAGAAGAGAGAAACTTCTGGCTCCAAGACTAAAATACCTCCCTCACATATATTCACCAGAATTCCTCTTGTTCTAGGCTTGCTTCCTTTTAGGCTTAAAATAGGCATGCAACTTTGCATATTTAAACAACAGCAAATAATTTTCTTCAAAATGATCCAGTTTATCTTCATCTTCTGCTGTTGGGATATTTCAGGTATTTGAAGAGATATTCAATCATGTCTATTCCTGGTTGCCTTACAAGAAAGATAGTTACTGCATCGCTAGACAAGACATTTATGGTAAAGATTCCTGGTCGTCGTCCCCCTCCCCTCCCGGATAGTGCATTGTCAACTGAATTCAAAGCCTAAAGATGGTTTCTTTACAACTATAAAAGTACTTTGCATTACATATAAATGCATAATTTTAATTAGTTTATTGTCACATACTATTCTTTTTCTAAACAGATATTCTCTACACTGTTCAGACTAAAAAGCTGAACTACCTGAATCTTATTGTAGCTTATAGAATTAATCACTATGTGGCAGTAGACTTTATTAGCAGCTGCATGCATATTTCCCCCTCCTGCTCCAGAAAGTCTTGTACAATTTACCAAGTTCCTGATCTAACAACATAATGGGTTTCTCCCATTACTGTACATCTGGATATGCTTTTGGTGGGAGTCTTGGATATTAACAACTTTATTCTACCAGGACATGGGGTAATTGTACTCGGTCAGAGAGGGAGGAGGATGTAGACACATGGCTGCCATTTTCAGTGTCAGCCTTGTGTATACTGTATTGTCTAGCCCCTACTTTAGTAACAGCTGTCTGATATCTCTACAGACAGTGACTCTAATGAAGATCTCCCACTGCATGAAAGAAGACCATTCACTATTTTAATCAGTAACTAACCAGGTTATGTTTAAAAATCCATTTGATATGCTCCTGCAATTATAAAATTTGGTGGTTAGAGTCACATTTCTTTTCTTAGCCATGAATAGTATTCCCTAGGTAAAATATCTTTCTATATTACAGTGTAGGCTTGAACTGATTTTGCATCCCTGTATGTGAGAGTTTGTGCAGGCAGATACACAAATACATTTGTTGCACAGAAAAGTGAGGGATAACTAGTATGTAGTGGGAAATGAACAGGCAGAGTATTTTATATATTTGTAATTTAAAACATTTATTAGCCACCTTTGTACCTTATAGGAATTCAAGGCCATAATTTAGTGGTACGTGCTATGTAGAGGGGCCATAATTTAGTGGTACATGCTATGTAGACATGTCGTCCAAGAGTCAGTCACAGTATTCCTAGTTAAAACTTGGATCAGGCTTCAGGAATGGGAAAGACTTCTGCTTTAAGAGCCCTCTGCTGTCAGTCAAGACTAATAATATTGAGGTATATAGAACAAAGTTTGAGTTCAGTTTAATTCCAGTATCTGAAGAAGTGTGTATACACACAAAAGCTTACCCAGAATATAACTTTGTTGGTCTTAAAGGTGCCACTGGACTCAAGTTTTGTTCTGTTGCTTCAGATCAACATGGCTACCCACCTGAATCTAACTTCACTGAGGATATAATATGAGTAAGAATAAAGCCACCCATACCTGAAAAGAGTTTACAAGTAAGGAAACTGAGTGGCTGTCTGGAAACAATAGCACTGTCTCCTAACATGTCACAAATGCTCAAATTCTGGTGTGGAGAAGTAACCTCCCATATACACGGATAGATGGTGGTTCTCATAAGTGGATATGATAGGATGCCTGGCATCCATTCATTTATTTAAATTATTTATTTGCTGCCTTTCTTCTTTATGGAGCTCAAGGCAGCTTACAATGTAAATATAACATAGAAAATAAAATCCATTAAAAACATAAAAGCCAATATTTAAAATAATGATTTAAACTTCATGATTAGTAAAAAGTGCCATTAAATACATTATTTATTTACTTCATATGTGCTCTGCCTGCTTCACAGTGGGGATCCAAAAGGGGGTTGAATTGATTTATGGAGGAGAGGTCTGTTGTTGGCTACAAAACGTGACAGCCAAGTGTGTCCTCTGAGTTCAGAGGAAAATGTGTTGGATTGCCAGAAGCTGGGGAATCAGCAGGTGAGGGCAGTTGTCTGCTTGTGGGTTTCCCTGTAGAACCTGACTGGCCTGTGTTGAAAATGAGATTCTGGATTAGATGTATCATTGGCCTGATCCAGCATAGCTACTTTTATTGTCTTATGTTAACTGAGAGACATAGGGTGCGTTTAGACAGCGTGCTGGAGCGGTTTAAACTGCTCCGGCACGATGCGTTTTTTTTTTAATCTGGAGAATCGCGCTCAGACTAACCTCCTCCTTCCGAGCGCCCCGCCGTCCTCCTGCAGGTGGGAGGGGTTTCCCCCTCTCCTTTGAGCATGCGCACAGGCAGCCCTCTTCCGAACAGGAAGTTTGGCCGGTGCGAAGAAGAGCGATCTCAACAGGTCCTTTTAAAGTTTAAAGGAAGAGTCCTTTTAAAAATGGCCTCCCGGATCCGAGATCCCGGACTCCT
This sequence comes from Gekko gecko, assembly GCA_029375565.1. Taxonomy (NCBI): domain Eukaryota; kingdom Metazoa; phylum Chordata; class Lepidosauria; order Squamata; family Gekkonidae; genus Gekko; species Gekko gecko. The sequence continues at coordinate 49,824,127 of JAPDNY010000003.1, forward strand.
CTAAATGCCTAAACTAGGCACCAGTGAAGCTTTTCTTTTTTTTAACTAAGTGCGGAGCTCCGCTCAAGCGCACACCGGTAAGGGGGAAAAAAAATGGAGGACTAAAAACGGAAGCTGGAGGCAGCTTCCCAGAGGGGAGGGGGGGTTGAAGCACCCGGAAGTGGCTGGACGGAGCGATCAGACAGGGAAAAGTGCGGCTTGAAACGGAGAATGATGGAAAACACCACTTGGGTAAGTGGTGCCAAAATACTCCGTTTCAAAGGGGGTTTGCTCCAGAAAGTGACGGCTGGGGACGGTGGGCAGATGTTGGGCGTGTGAACGCGCAGGGAAAAGCCGTTTCTGAGCCGTGCTGAAAACGGCTCAAACGGTGCGTCTGAACGCACCCATAGGATACCTGATATCAGGGGTCTTTTGGGGGGGGGAGCGCATCGGAGCGCAGCTCCGGGAGCTCAGGAGCCAAGCCCCGCCCCCAGCCGGTGTCCCGGGGAGTCTTTCAGGCAGCCGAATGTCAATTTCAGCTCCATTATATCCTATGGGCCATTGAAGTCAATGGTGAAAACATAGGGTATATTCTGGGGGCTGGAGGGGAGAGGGTTTGAGGAGAGGCTCCAAACTCACAGGGTAGCTGATGGAGCCTCTCCCCAAGATACCCACCAAGTTTCAAGAACATTGGATCAGGGGGTCCAATTCTATGGGCCCCCAAACAGGTTGCCCCTATTCCCTCCATTGTTCTCTATGGTGGGAAAAATGTAAGATTTTTCCCACCATAGAGAACAATGGAGGGAATAGGGGCAACCTGTTTGGGGGCCATAGAATTCGACCCCCTGGTCCAATGTTCTTGAAACTTGTTGGGTATCTTGGGAAGAGACTCCACCAGCTACCCTGTGAGTTTGGAGCCCCTCCCTCAAACCCCTCCCTTCCAGCCCCCAGAATATACCCTATGTTTTCACCATTGACTTCAATGGCCCATGGGATATAATGGGGCTGAATTGCCGTCCTTTCCTTCTCTCTTTTTCCTCTTTCCCTCCTTCTTCTTTTCTCTCTTCCTTTCCCACCTTTTTTTCTTCTCTTTTTTCCACCTTTCCCTGTTTCCCTCCTTCTTCCCTCTCTTTCTTTCCCTCCCCTTCCCTTTCTTTCTTTCCCTCTTTCCTTCCTTCTTTCCTTCTCTCTACTCTTTCCTCCTTCTGTGGCCCAACTCTCATGAGAAGGAGTTTAAACTTTAAACCCCTTCTCTCTTAGCTCCCCCACCCAGAACAGCTGGGGAAGGGGAGGGGAGGCTTTTGAAGATGCCTCTCCCCCCTTTTGCTTCCCCTTCTGACATCACTTCTGGTGATGTCAGGGGGCGTGGCATATGCTAATAGTCTAATAGCTCATTAGCATACCATATGCTAATGAGCTCCTGCAGCTCTTTTTCTACGAAAAGACCCCTGCCTGATATGTATCTAATTTGTATCTGTAATTGAATATGTATCTATATCTGTTTTTGTCACCCAATCAGATGTCTAGAGAGATAAAATTAGCTGAGTTTTTGATTTTTGTGGTTTTTTTGTATGTGTGTTTTCCTTTTCCTTTTGCTTATCTTCTCATCCTTGAGTTGCTAATTATCTTGCATGACAAGTTAAATTTAATAGTTCAGTTCAAAGTTTATTTCAGTACAAGATCAGTAATAATAAGGATAAAGACAAAGATAATATAAATAAAAATAAGGAATAAAATGTAAAATAAGGAACAGTGCGACAATGAGCACTGATTGCGAGGGGACAGAGAGACGGTGCCTTCCTCCAACAGATTATTATTAAGACTGTCAGCCACTTGCATATCCCATATGCCCAGAGGCAAAATTTAGCTACTGTATTTGTAATCTCCTGGAAGGATTCAGCAAGGAGGGAGACATAAAGTTGTTCAGATCTTCCTAGCAGAGTTGATAGGATTGGGGCTATGTACTGCGATCTAATCTCCTTGTAGAATGGGCAGCACAACAGAATGTGGTCAATAGATTCTACTTTCCCTGCTTGGCATGGGCAGAGCCGTTGAGGGCGTGGGGCATGATGGTATCTGCCTTCTTGAAGGGCTGAGGGTAGAATGTTAAAGGGTGCAAGAGTAAAGATTCTCCGATATTTGGAGATCTCAAGGGATCTAAAATAATCTTCTGGTTGGAAGCACTTGGTATGCTGAAGGATAATTGGATATTTCTGTATCTGTGCCCTATCTGATTGTAGGGTCTGATAACAGAGCCATTGTTTAATTGTTTATTTCACTTTTTGGTACCCAAGATGGAGTAGGACTTGGGGGGAGAGGCCATGCTCCTGGAGTTTCCCCTCAGTTGCTCTTTGCCAGGTTGAATGGAGGCTATCGGTGAAGATCAAGGGTGCTAGACCCACCAAACTGAAGATGAGTTTTAGCCAATAGTTAGATGTGCGTAGCCACATAGGAGTCTCCAAGGGGATCAGCCCAGTCTCTAATTTAAGAACGGCTCGCTGGAGATAACTCTACACAGCCAATTGCCCCACTTCAAAGAAGAAGATGCTGTAAGGTTGCCTCCATGCTTGGGGAGACGGATGCAGTGCAGTGGCAGGGTCTCAGCTAATTACCCTCAGCATTCCACAGTTAAGGATACATCTGCCCATCAATCTTCAGTTTTGGCATACTTATTTCCTTCACTATGTTTTCCCCTGGAATTAAATCCAAACCAATGGTAAGTATATAAACTAAATGTGTTATTCCTGTTTGGTCCTTGAATGTGTTAAACATCTTCATTATATTGTAAGGTAATTTACTGCTCACCCTCTACCTATAAATTTGGACTGGTAATTTTCATTTCATTGTATCTGAAGAAGGGTGTGTGCACACAAAAGCTTATACCTTCAGGATATCAGGGCCCTGCGGAATTTATTGCAATTCCGCAGGGCCTGCAAGACGGAGCTCTTCCACCAGGCATTTGACTGAGGAGCTGCACCTAATAGTTCAAGAGAGTTTAAGACCCTATGCCCTGGAAAGTGTTATTGGCGGCCTGTGCTACACCAGTACATCTGAAATATATTATGGTACTTGCACAACAATCCTATAGTTACTGCTGATTGTTGCCCACCATGGGTAATAACAAAACTGTGTTTCACCGTTCTGTATGTATAATTAGCACCTTATAAATGTCTTATGAATGTTTTGTATTTTTTAACTGTATTAACATTTTATGTAAGCCACCCTGAGCCTGGTCTTAAAGGTGCCACCAGACTCAAACTTTGTTTAAAAGTTTGTGAAGTAAAGGATACATGATAATCTCCATCCAAAACCAAGACAATCCAGTGTGTGAATAATGCATGTCTACCTACAATATCTGAATGAACAGAATGAAATATTGATCAGGCAAAAGACTGGAAAGTACAAAGACTTTTACTTCAATGCTGGAATGTAATCACCAAAATGTGAATATATGATGAAGCTAAAACATCACTGAAGGACAAGCAATATCTTCACTAGGCAGCTACACTTCAGACTTTTACTCGTTGAAGGCTGAATTTGGTACTGAGGATTTTGGATTAGGGTTTTGTTTGTTTTTGTGAAAAACATTGATTGTGGGCTATGCCTCAGTTCTAGATGCCAGGGTCAGCTCTCTGAGCATAAACTATAGATTGTTCCTGTCACCAAAGGTGGTCTAAGCCTTGCCTTGGTGGCTTCTAATCAATTCACACAAGCAGTTTAAAGCTAAATGATAAGATTAGGGCCAAACCAGATTTGACAGGTATCCACAATTTCTTAAATGCTGATTTGCAGCCCCAAGTGGTTGCTTTGAAGCTTGAGGAAGACTTGCAGGAAAAGACTGTATTTAACCCTATCCTCCCACATTGCCATGATTGAAAATGCCCCTTCAAGGCCTGCAGATGGCTCTTGTTCAGGGGCCTGAATCCATGTATTTTCCCACAGGAGCCAACTGTAGCTTTGGAGAGGTATTTTAAGTCATGGGAGCGGCAAGGAAGGAAAAGGTTAAAGAAACACTTCTCTGATAGTCAAACCAGGGGCCTGGGACTGCAAATTAGCATTAAAAAAAAAAAAGTGGAATGCCCAATAGTCAGTCAAGATTGCTTTGGCGAAGATGCTTTCTATCATTGACACATACCATGTTAAAAGGTGGTAGTTGGTAGCATGTGGCTTGTCAGACTGGACTTTCTCTGTTTTTCAGAGGTGGAAAAACTGAGATTAATTCACCTTTTCACAAACTGGTGGCCCCAATCACTTTACATAACCTTTTGCTACCGCTCAAACTGATGTCCAAGAGCAGTTCACAGGACTTTTGTGGCTTTTTTGTTGTTGTTGCTGCTGTTTGTGATCCTGGAACAATATGTGTGAATATTCATTTCAGGAGCAACCCTATGCAGGTCTACTCAGATGTAAGCACCATGTGAGAGCCAGTGTGGCATAGCGGTTAAATTGTTGGACTAGAATCTGGGAAGTCAGGTTCAAATCCCCCCACTCTGCCATGAAAGCTTGCTGGGCAACCTTAGGTCAGTCACCCATTCTCAGCCTACCCTACCTCTCAGGGTTGTTGTGAAGATAAAAAGGAGGACAGGAGAACAATGTAAGCTGCTTTGGGTCCCCATTGGGGAGAAAGGTGGGATATAAATAAGGTAAATAAATACAAAATATTATTAAATAGGGTTTATTCATAGGAAAGTGTTCCTAAACTGCAGCTTTTGTTATGTAGCAAAGGAACAAATTGTATAAAGGTGTCAGTTTAGGCATGGTGCCTAGAAGTATGGTCTAAGATTGCCACTCTCAACATTGTGGCTTAGCATTATGCAAGCGCCAAGGAAAAGGGCTTTGGCAGCCCAGTGCAGCATGATAGCATTATCATGCAGCATAATTAAGAATTAAAATTCACAGTAAAACAAAAGTTTGCCATGTTCACAATACAGCTTTTGCAGAGGCTACCCAAAAGTAATCTTAATCCTGAAGTATCAAGAATGGCCTGAGTATTTCAGGAGCCATTTTCTAATAAATAAATCTCTGGCTGTTGCATACTTTGAACAGTAGAAAAAGATATAGGAGAATGAATCAACCACTGCTAGGGCTGCCAGATCCTCTCGGGGGGGGCGGTGGTTTGCCTGTTTTAGGGCCCCTGATCTGCCAGCCTGGATCTGGCCATTGGGGGCACCCCACCCCAAAAGTGCTGGGACCAGGCCAACATGCCCTGAAGGTGATGTCATCACGCTGGGCATGTTGCAGGGGGTTGCTCTAGCATTCAGCCTGAAAACTCTATGGTATCATAGAGTTTCTAGCAGAATGCTAGAGCGTCTCCCCTGACGACATGCCTAGCACGATGACATCACTTTGTGATGATGTCACTTCTGGGTGAACAGCTTCTCCACACCCCACCCCCTGGCTGGAAAAAGGTAGGGATCTGGGAACCCTAACCATTGCCAAAGGACAATCACAAAAGCACTGGTCTGGAGGTATTCTAAGGAAATGGTCCTTCATCTGGGCTGTTGGAAGCACATTACAACATGTGATCATATATGACCACCTCAGTTTTGGAACTGCCATCACATTGAGATAGTGAGGCTCAAATTGGGTAGAGTACTTAATTCCCAGATGGAGGGAGCATTTCCGTGTACCAACTTTTTGGAAGGAGTCCAAGTCCTGTTTAAGCAGCTTCTCTATAAGCAATGCTCATCTTCTTTCAGTTAGATTTCTTGATTTCCATAAACCTGATCGGTTTATTTCAGCAGTTCTGTTCCATTTTGACCAATAGTGCTCACGGGCTGCTGATATGGTAAAAGCTGGGAGATCTTCAGAATTTAACAGTCTGTACTTAAAACTGACGATAGCTTTCCAGATCAATGTTGAAATATTTGGAAGGCCCAATTCGAGCCAAATGACTGTGGAAGCTATATATGGTAGTAAAGCAAGTAATTTTGTGAAAGAAGGTTAGCTGAAGTTTATCAAGTTACTCTATAGGGCCCAGGAACCAGATCTGGGAACCATACAGTATGTGCAGTATCACAAGAGCCTTGTATACTTTCAAAAGTGCTGGCACATATTGAGCTCCTTGGATAAAGAAAAACTTCCTTAAAGATTTTCTGCTTGAGATATTGAACATGCTTGGACCAAGATAAATTTGACTGGAACAATTCCTAGGTATCTAAATTCATCAACCTGTTGTAATCCATACACAACAATTTTGTTATGTACTGAATGTGAATCGCTCCTATCTATTCACATGTTAAGCTTGAGTCTGAATGTGGCTCTTCAAATGTCACATTGCTATTGGTCGGTTTCTGCGAAACCTGTGTAATTACCCAATCACTGAGTGATATTGTTTCAAAGAGGGAACGGTCTTGATTGGCCTTTATCCCTGTATTCTGATTGGTCTTTAACTTGTAATGGGTGTGGCTTTGACAGCCCGGGAGAGTTTAAAAGAAGGAGCTGTGCTCCCCTTGTTGTCGTGTGTTCCTGACTTACAGTTGCTGTTTAATAAAGCTGAAATCACTTGAAGCTGAATCCTTTGTTGAGTCTCATACTTAACAAATTTCCCATCTTTTGTTTAATTGTTTTGTTGATTTTGTAAACACCATGATCTTAGACTTATCTTTGTTTATCTCCAAAAGTTTGCTATTGCAATAGGCAACGAATGGTTTTATAGTGCACTTTAGACCAATCTGAGGTCTAGAGATCAAGACAAAGTTGTCAGCATATAGCAAGGGAGGTACTGGGCGATTTCCCAGACACGGTGCATGTTCCACCCCCAGTCAGTTGCCTGGTAGAAAAATTAAGGATGTGACTAGCCTGTATACTAGTGCTGAGTGGCTGGCCAATTTCAGATATTTTAGGGATGGTCCAAATACATCTTGTGTCTTGTGGCTTTTATGTGGGCTGCTATATTACCTGGATTGTTGGGGTCTTTGACATATTCTGTTAGGTATCTCAGGGGCGGGCGGTAGTACCATTTTAGTTACAGTCCAACAACATCAGTACGTATTGATTGAAAGATTCAATCATTACAGTTAACATACAAGAGAGTGAAGCAGATCCTAGTTCCTGCTGTATTTGACCTTGCTCCTTTTACTGCTCTTGGGGCAGAGTGCTGCTACATAAATACTTCAAATAAATAAACAAATAAATTAATGCTTCCTTTTTGCTTTTGTTAAATTTCCTGTTCAGCTTCTGTAATGCAGTTCTTGCAAGACACTACCTTTTTTAAAAGGTCAGCATAGGAAGATGATAAACAAGCAAAGCCCTGCTCTGCATCTGCTATACTGAGAAATGGCCCAGGAACCTTGCCATAAATCAACATGTGCAAGTGAAAAGAACTATGCACAAGACACAGGAATAAGCAACAAAGCAAGGACCATATACTGTGTAAATCTTTAACATACTGTGGCGGAGTGTTTTCAAGAGTGGTAGTAAGCTGGGAATGGTTAAATGCTGTGTTCTCCTGTGGTGAGCATTCAGTTGTCTGGGTAGAATTCCAGGAGTCAGACATGTGAATTATTTCTTATATGTATTATACTGTTTTATTGCATTGTTTTCTAATTTTGTGATCCCGTTTTATTGCATTGTTTATTGAATGCATTGTACTCTTTTTATTGTATTTTTAAACAGTCTTGTAATTCACCTTCAATCTCTGCAGGAAAGGCAAACCATGAATGAAGTAAGTAATTACATAAAATCTCTTCCACATACTAAATTCCTCATAGATGGCCTGGCAACATCTAACGATGAGGGTTTTGAAATTATGGCACATATGCACAGAATTAGCTAGCAATGCACGCATAATCAAAGAGAGAGGTTAAAAAAAGAGTTGGCTCCAGATCTTTTAACCATATATCTACGCATGCTGACATTGTCTCATACTCCTGCACTCTATCAGCTCTCCCATACTGTATCTACCTGTTTCTCTCAGGTCAATGCAGGCTCAAATAAAGAGAGCCAGTCATTGTTCTGCTCCTTCCAGCATCTCTCGACCTAGGAAAGGGCACAATGCCCTGAAGTAGGGCTGCCAGCCCCCAGGTCCCAGTGGGGGTTCCCACCCCCAAACAGGGACATTGTGTGCGATGTCCCATCCACCCCTAGAATGCCCCCAAATCCCCCCACTGCTTCGGGGGGGGACCTAGCAACCCTCCCCTGAAGGCCCAGAGGTGATATCTATCCATGGGCCTTAAGGGAATTCTAGCATTTTCTTCTTGAAGGAATGAAGCCTTGATTCTTTCACGATCTCTCTAGCCTTTCTGGCACCACTGAGGCTTGAAGGGGCTTGAAAGAGTTCCACTCTACTCCTTCCTTGAATGCCTTTCCCATCAGGAAATGGGAGATCACCCCAAGAGACTCCTGTGATGTTGCATGACAGAGCTGTAATTCATTGCCCCGCCTATCCCAGCAGCTTTCCCACTGGAAAATGGAAGATTATCTTCAGAGGTCCCTATGGTGCTAAAGGAGCCTCTGGAATAATCTTCCATTTCTCAGTAAGAGCTAACAGGCAAAGCATCTCTAGTCAGTTATGGGCCTTCCACTATGCTGAGGATCTCTGAAGGTACCCTACCATGCTGACCCTTTATGCTCACCCTGTTTACAAATGTAGACTGTCTTACCACTCAGTTGTATTTTCTCCCCCCACCCCATGTGTGAGACTACGTGCAAGCTTTTTACTACACCGAATGAACCATCCTGAGCCAAAAAACCCCCACAACCCTTTAGGGGCAGGATCCAGTGATATGGCTCTCCATAGTGTAAATAAAATAAATTCAGAAGGACACTGCAATTCCACCTTTGACTATAACTCTGACTTAATACACACTCTTACTACACATTTTGTCTGTGCATATCTCAAAATATCTTCATCATGTCACATTCTAATTTGCTCTTCAGCCTCTGTCTAGAAATCTGAATGGTTGTCTTCCATTTCTGTACCTGAGGAAGTGTGCGTGCACATGAAAGCTCATACCTTGAATAAAACTTGGTTGGTCTTAAAGGTGCCCCTGGACTCTAAGTTTGTTCTGCACATTCTCTATTAATCTATAAGGTATTTCCTGGACAGAAATTAGCTGTGTCTCTAGGTCAAGTCTTGGCCCAATAACGTAATCGGTCTTAAAGCTAGTGACAGATATTCTCTTGCATGGTTTCTCAGTCCAAATGTGTGTGTATGTGTCCGAGAGGGGAAGTTCCACTGGACAATGTTTGACATAGCCTGCTGAGATTTATCTTAAGAGGATAGGAACAAGTCAGTCATTTATACAACTATTTGTCTTATTTGGCAATCAGAAGAAGGGTGCCAGAGTGTCTAGTGTTTCAATATCAAGGTGGATTAAAGAGTATTAGGGAAGCTTAGGCAGCTCTCAGGAAAGAGATTCTCATAGTCTGAAGAGTTCATTCCATCCTAGCAGTTGCTCACTCGCAGTTTGGGTTGAAAGAATAGGGTGACCCTGCTAAAAATGTGCATAGTTGGCCACCTGGGCCATGTGCCATGTGATAAACTCTTTAGCCTAGACGGGCAAGCGTTGATGCATGCTTTATTTGCCAGAAATATCAGATGACACATTCCTACAAACCCCATTGGTTCTGGCAAGGCTCATAGGAGTGAGGAAAAATCGCATTCCTCTCCCTTCAAGTGACTCAGTCAGCATGAAATGGCAGATGGTTACAAGGGTGGTCTCACATTTGGGGGGGGAAGCAGATGGACCAAATATCTCAGTTTGGCAGTGGCCCCACTGTTAGGCCCCAAACCTTGGTAGGTGTTCTCCCATGCCGACCCTTGAGGCTGGTCCTGTGTGTCATGTAGCATACTTAGAGGGACCAGAGAGGCAAGTAAAGAAGTACTGAACTATCTAAGGCTGCAGTTTAATGTATATTTCTGTTTTAACATACATAGGACTGGCTGCAAGGAATTAAATTAAGGGAATTCATGGATTCTGAAAGATGCTCAAATATCGAAGAAACTGACTTCATCTCTATAATAAATACAAATAAATTGTAATAAAGTATAAGACATAGGCTTAGCCTTAAAGTAATTGCTTGATGTAGCTGTTGCTTTTTATATAGTTTGACTACAATTCTGACAAAAGTTATTTGTTCAATATTACCATTAAAACCAGTGGTCTATGTGCATAATGGAGGACCTGACTACACATTACACTAATTACAGGTCTGTCCCATAACTTGGATAGCCCAGGCTAGCCTGACTTAATCAGATCTCAGAAGCTAAGGAGGGTCAACCCTGGCTAGTATTTGGATGGGAGACCTCCAAATAATACCAGGATCATGATCTGGAGGCAGGCAAATGACAAACCACCTCTGAATGTTTCTTACCTTGATTGATTGACATTTATTACAGTCAAAGACTAGCATAACAGACATATGTTAACAAAGTAATTCCAAGAAGATAGAATCATAGAATCATAGAATGTTAGAGTTGGAAGGGACCTTGCAGGCCATCTAGTCCAACCCCCTGCACTCTGCAGGAACACAGCCAAAACCCCTACATACCTACAACATACCCAAAAGATGGTTGTTCAGCCTGTTCCACTGCTCAACCATTCTTACAGTCAGGAAGTTTCTCCTGATATTAAGCCGGTAACAACTCCCTTGTAATTTCCACCCATTAGATCTAGTCTTGCAATCCGGAGCAAGAGAGAATAGATCCACTCCATCTTCTACATGACAGCCCTTCAAATACTTGAAGACTGCAATCATGTCCCCTCTAAACCTTCTCTTTCCCAGGCTAAACATACCCAACTCCCTCAGCCTTTCCTCATAAGACTTGGACTCCAACCCTCTCACCATCCTGGTCGCCCTCCTCTGGACCCGCTCGAGTTTGTCAACATCCTTCCGAAAATGTGGTGCCCAAAACTGGACACAGTACTCCAGGTGGGGCCTGACCATAGCAGAATACAGCGGAACTACCACCTCCCATGATCTGGACATACAGCGGAACTACCACCTCCCGTGATCTGGACGGGAGGTATATATATAAGATATATATAAAAGGTACAATAAAATAATTTGAAAATATTTACAATAAAATTCACTATGTCAGTGCTTTGGCCTGGTAGACTCTGGGCATCAGCACAGAATCTTGCAACTGTATCTGAGATTCCAGGCTCAAGGTCAGCTAGCAGAAAGGAGGTATAACATTCCTCCAATAGTCCTGGAATCCCTTGGGGGATAGGTTGGATAAATATGCGTCTGAGGTCATCATAGAAAAGGCAATGCAGAAAAAACAATAATTTCTGTTTCTTCAGAGGCACAAGGACATAGAAACATGTGGAATGGAACACCATTGTATCTCCCATCTAGTAATGCAGATGACAAAACATTAAAACGAACCAAAGTGCAAGCAACCATATGCTTGGGAACCAGTAAACTAGCTAAGTAATTTGATAACACCAACTTCTTAAAATGATGGTATTTTGCAGAAGAACAAAGATGGTGGTGAAGTTTGATGTCAATCAATCCAAAGCCTTTTATTGGCATATAAGAATTTTGATGTACCAGATCCTTTGCTTAATTACTGATTTGGCTTTTAAATAAACCAAGGTTGTTAAGCTGCTAGGAGAGTATCCAAAGGATCGTAATTTCTCTAAAAGGAATCTTTTCCATTTTGATTGGAAGGTGTCATTGTTAAAGGTGCAAAACCCACAGGTGAGGAAAATAAACTTCAATTAATCCTGCGTATCCACGCCTGGGCGTCCAGAGAAAGTAAGCCAGCTTCTAAATGCAAAAGTACATTGGACACAAAGCAGGGAACAGCAAGTATGGCCCTCAGAAATTTAGTCTGCTTGATTTCAAGAGGCCTGTAAGTAGTATATGTGCATAAGTGACAGCCATATAGCAACTGTGTAATAACCTTGGTCACAAAAACATGCAAAGCTGAAGGAACGTGTTGGCCACCTCTAGTGTAATCTTTTTTCAGAGTAGAAACACTTCTCTAGGCATTTCCAACCATGCTAGTTATTTGAGTGTGCCAAGACCCAGAAGAATGAAAAACCACACCTAAGTACTTACAGCATGCCACCTGCTCAATAACATCCCTGTTAATCATCCATCTGTTCTTAGGTCTTCTTCTAGAGAACACCACTATTTTGGACTTACTGTAGTTAACAGTCAGAAGACCATTACCACAGTATGCTGCAAGAGACCTCAGCATATGCCTTAAACCTATACTGGTATGAGACAGCAGAACTGCATTGAGAGTAGTCTAGAGGCCAATATAGGGGGATGAAAGCTGAGGTCAGATAAACTGTTAACCACTGAATTAATATAGAAATTGAATAAAGTGAGTGCCAAAATACAGCCCTGTATAACACCATCATAAGTAAGAACAGAAGCTGACAGATGCCTGGCACGGTTACAGTTAATCCTTAGCCATGTGTTTTCATATAGGTGTTGGATAAGAATTAGTAGCTGTCTATGCTTTCGAGCAAGGGAACCTTTACCTTTACCTTTATCTCTATTGGACCTCTCAGATTTACTCCACAGTCTGGCATGAGGGATAAGATGAAGTGCTGACTTCAAATCAATGAGAGCTGCATAAAGTTCTCCGCCTCTTGGTGAGGAGTATTTATCTACCAAGTGCTGAAGAATAAGACCCTGTTGAATAGCCTGCTCTGAAACCAGCTTGTTCCTCTGTCACGCCGTGTCTGTGATCCATGCTCTGCTCCCCCGGTGACCATAGCGTCCGTGGCCCAGCGAGAGGGGCAGTCCTGGCAATGAGATACTTGCAACAGGACGGGAGGAACAAAGAGCCTCAGACTGGCAGGAGACGGGGTTAACACCACCCTTCAGGTCCCTCTGCCAGCGTGTGAAAGGACTACACTTGGCCCATTTTTCTCTTGGCTGTCCATCTCTCTATCCCAACACAGTCTCTTTCCATGCACATCCTCCCCTGGCTCCTCAGTTTTCCCTGCCTTTTATTGCTCCGTCCCTCTCCCAGCACCCCCGTCCATCCCGCTGTGCCCACCCCCTGTCTTGGCCCCACCCCCCTTATCCCTTATGATGCCCAGGCAGACAGTTGGGTGGGGCGGATGTTGCGCCGGTGGTGGCTCAGGTGGCCATGGGGCTGCGCCGCTGGTGCCACCCCGTAACCCCACCAGCCCAAGGGAGCCCGTCGGAGGCCCTTCTGGGGCTCTAGTCATTCTGCCACCCCTGCCTGCTCCTCAGGGAGCCCGGCGCTGTTGTCAGGCCCACCCAGCACCGCCTCCTCCCTGAGGGCCGGCTCAGGGCGCCTCTGCTGTGGCCCACTCTCTGTGCCCTGCTCCTGTCTTCGCCTCCCCTCGGGTAGGAGGCTCTTCAGGTACGTGGGGTGGTGCTGGTTGCTCCGGCGGGTCGTCCGGGGGTGGGGGCCCATGTCCCAAGCCTGCAGGGATGGGACATCCTCCTTTAAAATATTTTCAAGATCTAGCCAGTTCAATAACTTCCTCTGTAGGTGATTCACATATAATTTAGTAATGATACTCAATAAGCTGATTGGGCGTCAATTGGTTGTGTTAGATCTGCAGCCTTTTTTAAAAATTGGGATGACAATAGCCATTCCCCAACCCTTCAGAATACTGGCTGTGAGATCAATCCAAGTGAATAATGCAGCAAGAGCTGGAGCCCACCAGTCCAGATTTGCTTTTAATAGATCAGCGGTAATATTGTCGCCACCTGGGGTTTTGCCTGATTTCAGGCACTGAACAAGACTGGTAATTTCTAAAATGGATACAGGTGGCCACTTAGGTATGCTCTGCTAATATGTACGTCCTGACCTGTGCTAATATGTATGACAAAAAGTTCTGCAAAAATTTACTCAAATCTTTGTACACCTCTAATGCCACTTCTACTGTGTCAGCAATTATTAAGGACATATGATATTGCATACAGGGTTCAGAATCCAGCAGTTCTGACATACAGTTCACAAGTTTGTGGACCATTTAAATGTGAGGACCTTATTTCAGTACAGACTAGAAGTAAAGATTCATGGTCTACATATACATTTTGTCCAGGGAATTTTAAAACTAGGGCTAATAGCAAATGACCACTTTCAACATGACTCTCAACCTGGAAACTCAAAGCTGAGCCTTGAAATCCTTTATTTGTCCTGTTGAAGAAATTGACACATAGCCCATCTGTATACATAAGTTTTCCCAGCTAGTCCAGCAGTAGCTCTCTGGGACCCTTTCAGTCTGGGAAAATGGCATAAAGGAAGAATTAATCCTTGTTTCCTTGAGTGCCGTGGTTTCATCCAAATCAGGAACTGAACTAAGATTCAGCGTAGAACTCCTAGCATCTGTCTGGTTTGAAAGGACCTGGGACAGACACAAGGTGGATCCATAAACAGAATAACATGTAGATAGATTCAGGTGGGTAGCTGGGTTGGTCTGAAGCTTCTACGCTTCTACCTAGAATAACATGTAGATAGTCCTTGAGTGTCAGAACTGAGGCCACAGGGGACAGATATTGTAATGTTTCAAACTGGAATCCTAACTTCAGGTCATATGTTACTACCTTACAATAAAGATCAATTTTAAAACTATTTTGTGATTCAAGTGAAGAACAATAAAGGAAGCTTTCAAAAATTTAGCCGATTACCTTAAGTATTGAATTAAACTCCTTAAAAACATTTATTGTCACATTGTCTCCTCTTTCTAGAGCATGCTTGCATGATCCCCATTTGAGAAATAATGTTTCAGTGATTTAATACATCAGATGAATTCTTTAAAGATGAATTATTTTCATTCTGTTTTAGATCCAGGAAACTGAAGCTAAGTCTGACAGTAGTTTAGATGATGTCAAATTTTAAAATTGCCTGTTTTTCTTGGTTATTAAAATAAAAGAAGCAAGGATAATCTTCAGGAAAATGAATGACTTCTATATAGTCAATTAGCTGAAGAAACTTACAGGCAGTCACTGCTATCTAAAAACCAATCATTTATTCAGGAAATGTTCTATGGAGATAAAGATCGCTTTTGTTTCAGCTTATGCAACAGGAACTATATGGAACTAATAAAACAGCTTCATTACCAGCCCTAAAACATTTTAAATGCTTTCTAAGGCACACAGGTTTCTTTTTCTTCAAGAGGTGGGACTGAGTATGGATTTCCAGGTGAGAAGAGAATTGCTTTCTAGATCTTCATTTAATATACATCTGTCTTTTCAGACGTTAAATGAAACAGAATGAGCGTACGTATGAATTGTGGTGGCACCAACCCGTGCACCCCTGATTGCATTAATTGGATCATATATGTAGAATGGGGTTCCCAATCTCATGACAAGAGCTGTATGAATAAACATGTGCATGCATGTAGATTCTATGTCTGTGTTTCAATGAACAATGTGTGCTGTGACCCTGCTCCTTTCTACAAGCATTTATTGTACCCTCTTAGAACATTTGAAAAAGGGTTCCAGTGAGTGCATTCAGATAAAATGGTTTTTCTCCATGTTGCTTGAGGTTCCAAATGTAACTGAGTTGCTCAAACAAATACAGTTGACACAAATGTTACTGTGCTTTTCAATACCCACAACTTAGACTCAAGGTGGCTAATAAAGCAACAAGTTGCAAGGGCACAAAAGCAACATAGCTCTCCATTAACAAAATAAAAACAACAGACATGTTAAAAAGTGCAGGTAGAAAATGCAACCAAATCTGGCAAAACCGTTTGCCCTCCACTAAATGCCCTCTTACATGCCTTTCTGAATGCAGCACGAGAAAGGCATGCATCCACACTGCATCCACACTGGTAAGCAATTCTAGAGGACTGGACCTATCATAGAAAAAATTCATAGCCTAACTGTTACCATATGGATGATCTTAAGTGAGGATCACCACAAGGAGATGGCCGTCTAAAGACTGTAGCTGGCACATGGGAGTCTACCAGGAGATGCAGTTCCATAGGTATGAGCAGGGGTCATTTCGTAGAAAAAGAGGTGCAGGAGCTCATTAGCATAACTCATTAGCATAACTTATTTGCATATGCCACACACCCTGACATCACCAGAAGTGTGTCAGAGGGCAACACCCACCACTCAGGCTCCACCCCTAGGGACTGTCTTTCCACTCTGGGGGCTGTCATTCCAGTCCCAGAGTAGCCTATCTGGGCCCAGGAGGAATGCTACATGTGCTACTTTGCGCTCCTTCTGGGAGCTGGGGATGGGACTTGCCGCCGCCTGTGCTTCTAACTGCTGGAGCTCCACTCCTGTGTGCTCCTGCTCCAAATGACCCCTGGGTATGAGGATCCTAGACCAGCGAGGGTTTTAAAGATAATAAGCATTTTGAATTGCACATGGAAGTAAATAGGTGTCAGCTAGCTGCCATGAATTGGAATGTGGGGGATACTTTGCCACTTGCTCTCTCTCTGCTTCTCCGGCTTATTGGCCAGTGGCCTTGGAGCTCTGCTTTGCCTGCTCTTGCCTTCCTGCTCATCTCTCCTGGGAATGTGAAACCATTGTTTTGCCCGCGCACCCAGGTGCCTGCTTATTGGCCTCAGTGTATCAGGGGCTCCTGTGCGAAAGGGTTATTTCCTTTCCTGCTGTGTCTGAACCCACCATTCCTGACACGAGAGCGCTTGGTGTCTACTACAAACCTCAATAAACAACTTCATGAAGAATCGTTGTTGAGTGATTTGATTGGGTCCCCTGACAATAGGTAATCAGTGCAAATAACGCAGCACTGGAGTGATATATATTCTGTATGGCTGACCCCCGATACAAGTCTTCTTGTATCAGTTGAAGCTTCTGGGACATCTTCAAAGACAGTCCCACATGCAGTGTGATAGGGTTGCCCAGTCTAGAGGCTACAATAGCATTGATCAGTGTGGCTAGGTCAGCAGAATCTAAATGAGGGACGAACTTATGAGCCAGAAGTAACTGAGGGAAGCCCTCCTAGTAACAGCTAGAAGATATCTACTAACATGTCACAAAGTAACCTCCTTTACGATGGTGGGTGACCTGTTGGCCCTCTTGCTCAGGATTCATGATTAATAAAAAGGGTTATCAAAGACATTATTTATATATTTGCTTCATTTATGCCCCACCTTTCTCCTCAATGGAAACCCAAAGTGGCTTAGCTTGAAACCTAAAGAATTAGACTTTTTGAAGCCTGATTTTGTTAAAGCTGTTCTACCACAATCAAATCATATGGTAATATCTACACAATTATTATTGTTATTATTGTTATTATTATCATAATTATGGTACCTTGTCCAAAATGAAAAGCAATCTACGTATCCATCAAGACCACCTCTGATAGCAATGTCAGTTTTAAAAGCAAATTATCATATCCTTGTCTTGCAAATTGTATTATTGATGTTTCCACAATGCAGCGAGGAAAGATTTTCTCAAGATGAGCAGCATCACATACTTTCTAGTGGCTTAGTTCCTAATTAGTATTCAGGTGAGATCTTGAAGCAATACATGGAATTAAATGCTAATGTACCTTCGTTGCTATCTTATGAACATTATTATGATTTACTGTGTAGTCCATCACTGGTATAACTGTCTCTATATGACAAGCTGCTATATCTATGCTGTATGATTATGGACGTTCCTCCATATTGTTAACTTTTTCTTACACTCTTGCCTGAGAGCAAGGTTGAAGGTCATGCAAAAGGGAAAGGGGAAGGAAGTAATATACCAAATGTTGTGCCAACCTGTTCCGATATACTGGGATGTCACTGTTGGAAGTGAAAGACTTTGTGCTGTTTCCTAGCCTCAGACTTCAGAGGAAGACTACAAGACAGTCAGTTATACAGGCTAGAACACCAAACATCCTTTCCTTCTCTCTCTGATGCTATCCCTTTGATGTGTAGATTGCTATTCTTAGGGAAAACTTCTTTCCTTCCAGCCTTGACTTTCTCTCTCCACACATTGCCAGACTTCTCCATCTTGGCAGCATGAGAGCAGGACATGTGTCCTGTATCTCCATCCATTTTAGGTAGTTAGCCTAGATTAGAAATCTATATCCTGTCTCAAATAGGGCTCTTAATACAGACTCATATTAGTTTGCAACTATAAAGAGGCTTTGTGTGTAACTTTGTTTCTGTAGCACACACGCTTCAGATGGGCTCTCCTGCATTGTAAGCCTTGAGCACTCTGCTAAATTACCAAATAATCTAACAGTCACAAAGTGATACATAAGCATAGCAACAATAATTTTGCTTGTAAGTTTGTATTTTTTCCTTGATGGTCATAGACCCCTTGGTACAGATTGTCTTCGTGAATGTGCAAAATCAATGTCATGAAATATTCTCAAAAATAAAGAACTAACTGAACTAAATGTCATATTAATTTTTAATCTGCATTTCAAAAGCAAATCTGCAATCTGCTAAGGAATTCCACAGTAGTGTAAGAGTTGCTGGGATTTCATAGTAGACTGACAAGCTTTTTAACTGCTGGGGACTATGGAACTGTCAACAATAGAATGCTCATGAACAGTTCAGCTTCTTTAGAGGAAGTCAGAGGTCAGCTCTCATGATCTAAGAGGAGCAATGAAGACAACTACACTGGAAAGGCTGGAAAGATGAAAGAGAAGTTGTCCCTGTAGTAAGCAAACGTAAGGGCAGGAACCCTAGATTCAAGGTGGCAGAACAGTAAATGGCTGCAGAGAATGACAAGACAAATGCAGAAGCAGCCCATGAGATACTGTGATGGGTAGGAAATGGTTGCCACCAATGAGCTGCAAACAAGGGGGAGTGGAGCTCCACACCATGACCAGAAAGAGATGCAAGATGTGGAGATGTGGTGGTACAGGGCTGCTTCACTATTGTAAATGTGTAGCCAAATTAGCATTGTTCAATTGTATTTATGACTGGCTAGGAGTATCCAATGTATTTGCAGGTGCTGTCAGGATCAGGAACAGCTGGTATTGGGCAATCCTAGCTAGTCACTAACTGCTGCATGGTACAGATATCAGATGCTTTGTGTCTTCTGCTGCTCCCATTTTCTTCAGTGACTGTTCAGCACTGGCATCTTCATCCTATCCATTGCATTCTCTCCCTGTCTGGCTATGGAGGCAAAGAAAGTTAGCCAGAAGTCAGGATAGCTGACGGAAGCAAGGTTAGGTAGACAGTGAAAACAGAGACTTTAGACATCTCTGGAGCTGGAAGCATGGAGGTGAGGCTAAGAGGGCATAGAAGAAAAGTGGGACTGACAAAAACTGTTGACCCTTGTAGATGATATTCAATAGTATGGAGTTCCATGGGATACACAGCATAAACTCACTTTAAAATGAACCTGACTGCCTACTGTTACATCTATGAATACTGTAAAAAATCTTTTGTGTTAAATTTGCCAGAGTTAATGTGTTAAGAAGTAACAAGCTTTTTAAGTTAGTTAGATGCCTCTTTCCTGGAGAAAATTACTATAATAGTTACTTTTGCTAAAATGCAATTACTGTCACTGTAACAATCAATCATATTTTCTTGCAGAAAGAACTTTAGCTACTTGTGAATGCATTAAAAGAGCCTGAGATCAAGTGGCTGAGTACCAATTTGAGAGGAAGACTTTTTAGTAACAGTAAGTGAAAACAGTATATAAGTTGCTGTCCTTTTGGTCATTACATATAATTTTTAAACACTCCTCTGAGGTTTGGTAACCATGTCTTCTAAAAAGCTGTGTGAGGTGTTGAAGGTCCACAGTTAATGAATACAACTCAGAGCTCTAGACAGAATCCAGGATGTTACTCTTGCATTACAGGGAAAGAGCTGAATGTAGGCATATAATAGATCCAAGATACAATTCCAGACTACTTCCTTTATCTCCTTGAAAGATACATGGAACGCTCATTGGTTGTGGGGACTGATGACCGAGTACACCCCTTCCTATCTGTTGCATCATCTCATTGGTCCTGATTGCCTGCAGTATTAGAAGAAAAACTGCTCTGGAAGAGGAATCTTCATAGCATGGTAGGAACTCTTTGTGGATAAAGACCTCTTTTCAGGATGTCTCTCTCTCTCAGAATAGTCATATCCTGATGGACAAAAATTCCATATCTACAATCCATTGGCAGAGTCTAGTCACAACAAACTTACCTTGGAAAATTTGCCCTAAAGATATGGTAGGCAAGACTTCAGAGATGAAGGAGTGCATGGTTGTCTGCATATGTGGTACTTTTGAAGAGAGTGGTATTTTTTAATCTGAAACCTGCTAGTGGAAAGTTCTTGGATTAGATTCCTGCTGAGATGTGCTTCAGCAGACAACTTGAGCTGCTGAACTTTAAAGAAAATCAGATTCAAGATGAGCATTGCTAATTCACCCAGCTCTGCTGTAGCTTTTCTGGGTTCTTTTAAAAATAAAATGATACATCTAGATGCAAGTCCTAACAGTCCTCATAGCCTTTTTGTGCTCTAACTTCACCTCATCCTTCAAGAAGATCAGGGTGGCATATATAGTTCTTCTCCCATTTTGCGCTCACAACAACCCTAAGAGATATGACAGGCTGACATGTCTGGCCCCAGACGGTGGTCAGAGCATTGGACTGGGACCTAGGAAGCCTGGGTTCAAGGCCCTATTCTGTCATGAAGCTCACTGGGTGGTCTTGAACATGCATTCATGTGTGTTTAAGGTCACCCAGTGAGCTTCATGGCAGAATAAGGACTTGAACCCAGGCTTCCCAGGTCCCACTCCAATGGTCTAACTATCACACCACACTCTGCCCTGATTCTTTGCTCTGAGTTACCCACAAATCCTTCCTAGTTAACTCTTAGAGCATTATTCTACCTACTGAGTATCAGATTATCATTCCCTGGCTATACAGGAAGATTTATCTGTCCAAACAGAGCTGGACCTACCAAAAAATGCTTACAGTCCAGGGTATAATGGTGATATACAACATGATGTCTATTAATTCAGTTTTGCTATATGGCAAGACTTCTGGAATATGTTAATAAACTTCTGCCTATATTCCATTCTTCATCACGGTGTTCCTTTTAAATCTATTTGCTACTTAGGTCTTCCATGTAATTATGCAGGAACAGTTAGAACTGTTATAAATGTGGAGTCATTATTTATTTCCATAGTCCTGGGGAAAGGCAAATGCATTACAAGGCTTTGTGTATGAATTCATATATGTATCAAAAGAAGTGCCCTTCTTGGAAGACTGCCAGAACATTCTCACCAGATTTTTCTTTATTTGAACACCTACCACAGATATCTCTGTGTGAGGTGTGTGTGTCCTAGAACACTGGAGGAAACTTTGCTGCTTCTTTCCATAGTATCTATGGGAAGTATCCTGCAAAGTATCTAGAAACATTTTAGTATTTACGGTGATGTCCCAAATTACCTCTACATGAACCAGCCTTTGAAGTAAGAAAGGAACAGTGATAAACAGAACTATTAGGGGAAATTGTTTCAATGGCTGCCTTCAGAATATTGGCCAGGATCCAAATACACAACGCAGCTCAATGTTCTGCCTATTTACTTGGGCTTATCAGGCTCCTTTTAGTCCTACCACAACACCTGGTACCTCTGAAAAGCCCTGCTGAAGTTCCAAAGGTTGTCCTTGAGTCATTTTTGGTGCTGCTTTAGGAGCATCACTTGGAGAAGGACATTGTGATCAGTTGTCATAGACAAAAGAGCTTCAACAGTGTGCCTGTTTTTCTTTGGATGCAACGATTATATCCCCACTAATACAGTCATTCCTGAGCAGATCATTTATTACAATAGATTCGTGGTGCCTGAATGTCAATAACATTGTAAAATAAGTTGATGAAAATAGCTGGGCTTCCACTAAACAAGTTAGCAATAATACATAAAAATAATGTCCAATGTTAATAAAACTCATTGGGGAAAATCTGGATTGGTTAAAAGTCAATAACAACCTTCAACAGAGTCCAGAGTCAGTTCACTTTTCTACTTACTAGTGCCAGTTAAAGACTGGAACTGGCTATTTGCTCATAACTTTGTCTGAAACCAGGCTACCTAACCCTTTATTTCTGGTTTATCTCCATTGACTTCAGGTGTGCTTGTGAAAGCCATGGAGAACCGTGGATCCTGAGGCTGCTCTAGTGTGAAGCAGATATGACTGTCATAGGGTACTTAGCCTACCACAAGCCACTGGGAGATTCCAGTCCAAGTCTCCTTCTACAATGAAAACAGCTGTTTCTAAACAGGTGCTCCCCGAAAACACAAAGGTGATAATGTCTCTTGGAGCTCTGATGCAACGTCTGCTCCAAAGAGGCAGAGGAATGTCAGGAGTAGGGAAGAAGAAAGTGACCACTGGGAAATACGCTGGATGTCACAGTGGGAGTCATTTATTATAGTACATCTAGTTTTAAAATGATCCGGCTGAAAAGTTGTGTTTCTTCTTACAGTGCCACTGTTGCTTACTTATGCCTGTGTCGAGGCAACTTTATCTCTAGCTGAACAAAGTTCTAGTCCAGTGGCACCTTTAAGACCAACAAAACTTTAGCTGTCATCTGAGCACTGAAGTAAAGCTGATGAAGAAATGTCCATCAAAGTAAGTCATCCATGATTCCTTGCGGAGAGAACATCTACCTTGACATCGTGTCAGTTCCCTCTTGGTTATTTGTTATTAACTGGTATCATTTTTAAAAGTGAGGCTCTGACAATTTTCATCTGAATATATTTCTATAACCCTTTAATTATTATAATTTTTAATTGTTACCACTGTGAAATATACACTGAAAGAAGTTAATTATCTCACTGATGTGGAAAGAAAAATAATCACATTCTTGGCTTATTAGAAAAATGGGAGCCTAATAACAACGACATTATTCTAATTAGAATTGAGAAAACTCATTGAGAAACTGTTGATTTGCAAGCTCTCAATCTAATCTCATTATATTCTTTTTTTTTGACTATGAGGAGTTTAAAGATATTCAGCAGGGCGTGTGAGATGAGAGACGCGTAAAGAGTTTAGAGACAAAATGGGTCTATTGAGAGCCAGTTCTCCAGGGATAAGTACCTATGAAGTCACTTCAACCTTTTCTTTAATGTAATTTGATGTAATTGATGTAAAATAAGGGAGTGCATCAGAGATTGAGAGCATCTGGCAAGCTTCAGACTAATGTTGAGACCAATGACCACAGAAACTACAGTAGAACCACCATCTCTGGAGGCTATAGATGCCCACCTTTTGTCATCTCTGTGCATTATGAAACAAACACAGTTTTATGTGTATGCTGCTTTTATACCTCTGTTTCTCAAAGCAAACACGCACACTGTGAATCACATGCCCATATCTTTCAAGACTTGTGCACCAGGTTTTCTGACTGAGCAGGTGTGCTATATACCATGTTTATGTATGTTGACTTGAGGAACACCAGAATGTACACAACAGTCTTTTTTCCCCACATGGTGTGGAGCTCCCCATAGTCAGCATGTGGAAATAGCTAAAATATATTTTGAAATGACTTGTTCCTTTATTATTATGCTCTTCTGACTGAAGGCCTTGAGCAAAGTTAAAACCGACACAAGATAAAATACAAAGCAGTAAACATTAAAATACAGCATAGCACATTAAAAACCCATCTCTGTAATGGCATAAAGAAACCACAAGTGCTAAAAATTTGGCAACAGAATGGGTTATTTCTAGATTTGTGTCTGCCAGCAAGAAAGAGATAGTGTAAGATTTGACAGGCAGCTGCAGTTTACTCAGGATAGGTGTAATCCAGAGGTCTCTGGCTGGCATCCATCAATCACTGAACAAGATGAAGTGATGTATGGTCTCTTTTACTCAGATGCATAGCAATCAGAATATGGAGTTTTGGTGAAGCGCCCTCTGAGCTCTGCAGTTAGCAGGAACTTCAGTCTATCCAACATAAAAGTATGCCTATGGCCAGGAGTTGTAAGAAGGCTTAGATACTTGGGGGAGGGGGATGAAATGATGCATTTATGTCAACAAGAGAGCAACATCTCAGTTATGAATCAAATTCCATTTTTGTGCTTATAGTTGTGCTGCTGAATTCCATTGAAAGGTTTAGGTGATGATCCAGTCTCCTTCAGAGCTCTATCACATTTTGGATTCCCAGTGACACTTTCCTTAGTTGCAGGGCCGGCTGGAAGTGTTTCTGCACCCTAGGCAGGGCACAGATGCCAACCTCCCAGTGGGGCCTGGAGACCCGCCATGCCGCCCCGCCTCCTCCCTCCCCCGGGTAGAGGGGGAGGGCGGGTGAGCTGCAAGCCAGGGAAGGGGCAGGGGTTTAAACCCCCTTCCCTTCTGTCCCAGCGCCGGCTTGCCTGCATGCCCTGCAGCTGTAGGGCCCACTGGCAAGCCAGGGAAGGGGCGGGGGTTTAAACCCCCCTCCCTTCCGTCCCAGTGCCAGCTTGCCTGCACACTCTGCAGCTGTGGGGCCTGCCAGCAAGCCAGGGAATGGGCAGGGTTTTTTGGCAGGGCTTTTGGTGGGGGCGGGGGGCTTTTGGCACCCCTAAGGGCTGGTGCACTCTAAGCGAAGGCCTAGTTTGCCCAGTGAGCGAGCCGGCCCTGCTTAGTTTCTCCCTCTCCTGCAGGCACAAATCTGGACACATTTGTTGGTTGGCACACTGGAGGCACTGGATCATCAGGTTCCTTGGATTCGTATCTGACCCTTTGCCGCAAAACACATTTGTGATATTTTAATATATTTCATGCAGTGGCTGGCAAAAAGGACAACAGCTTCATAGAACGTGTACAGCATTTATTTATTAGATCTTTATCCCATCATTGACCTGGATAGCCCAGGATAGCTCGATCTCATCAGATCTTGGAGGCTAAGCAGAGTCGGCCCCGACTAGTATTGGGATGGGAGTCCTCCAAGGTATACCAAGGTATATCCTGACCTGGATAGCTGAAGGCTAGCCTGATCTCATCAAATCTCAGAAACTAAGCAGGGTTGACCCTGAATAGTATTTGGATGGGAGACCTCCAAAGAATACCAGGGTTGTGATCAGGGCCGGCTCAAGGCGGCTCTGCGCCCTAGGCGGGCGCAGATACCAAACTCCCGGTGGGACCTGGAGACACCCACCATGCTGCCCCCGCCTCCTCTCCCCTCAGGGGGAGGGGAGGGCGGGCGAGCCGCAAACCAGGGAATGGGTTGGGTTTTTAAACCCCGCCCTTCCCTCCCAGCACCGGCTTGCCTGAGTGCTCTGCAGCTGTGGGGCACCCAAGCAAGCCAGGGAAGAGGTGGGGGTTTTAACCCCTGCCCCTTCCCTCCCAGTGCCAGCTTGCCTGGGTGCTCCGCAGCTGCGGGGTGCCCAGGCAAGCCAGGGAAGAGGTGGGGGTGATGAGGGGGAGGCGGTGGTGATGGGGGCTTTTCGTGGGGGGGCCTTTTGGCACCCCTGCGACTGGCACGCTCCATGCGATTGCCTAGCTCACCTAGCAGGTGAGCCAGCCCTGGTTGTGATACATAGGCAGGCAATGGCAAGCCACCTCTGAATGTCTCTTGCCTTGAAAGACCTTGCTATATCTCAGCTGTGACTTGATGCAACTTTCCACCACCACCATTCATGAAGGAGCTCAGGGCAGCATGTGTGCCCACATTCTCTCATTTGATCCTGTGAGGTAGTTCAGGTTGGGGGAAGGGAGTAACTGACTCAGCTTTGACTCACTGAGCTTTGTGGCAGAGAGAGGACTTGAACCTCAGCGTCCCCAGATCACTGGGTGAAGTTCTAAGCAATACATCAGACTAGTAATTCATAACAAAATTCCACATGATGCTTTCAGCTAAAATTGCCACTGGAACTAGAACAACATTAATTAAATTAGATTAGGCTTGGAGGTGGCAATCCTAAGAACACTTGCCCTTGAGTAAACCCACTGAATAAAATGGGTTTTACTTCTGAGTAAGCCTGTTTAGGATTGCTCCCAGAGTCTAAAGTGAGCTTTTCCCTATGAAGCTCACAATAGTCCCACTCCTCTATGATAGTCTTTTTAAACCATTGAATGACATCCTCTCCAACAAGGCAAACATTTTGAGGATGGGGTGTTTGTGACAGAGGTTTACAGAAAAATTCAAAGCCCTGCTTTTTAAAAGAAAATATTCAAAATTAAACTGGGGAAAAATAGGCATATTGTAGGCAACTTTATTATGCTTACTTTTTATGGGGGAAATCATAATAAGCTAAAATATGGGGGCAACTAGTCAAAGTCCTATGTGTGTGTGGGGGAGATGGCTAAATGGTATAGTATTTTGTCACAAGGCCTGCGCATTGGATATTTGCTGCTAGGCTTTGTGACGCAAAACAGCCCTTGGATTGACAGCGGGATTTGTGGGGTACCTTGTTGCCAGAAGCTCACGTTATCTAACCTGATGAAATAGTAGCTTTAGCAGCTCCCACAGTTATTCTGGGGCTGAGTCTAAGCAGGGGAATGCAAGCTCCATCCTGATTAGCTTACCTCGGCTCTTTAGCCTTCTGGGTCACTCAGAGTGAGCTCTCTGACATGAGCAGCAAAGTGTCACTGGCCCACTGATTTTGCCTTATTTGATCTCACACCTTGCCTTGCCACCTTGCTGTGCCTCGCCCTCGCTTGCTCCTTGGAATTACCTCCAGATGAAACCTTTGCCTATTGAAACTGACAACTGCACCTTGAAACTCTCACACACTTCTCTTAACATCCTCATTCCGTTTGGCCAAGGACCTAAATATTGTGGATGCCCTGCTGTAGAATCTCCACACTGCATCCCAAGTCATGCATCATAAACTGCAGGTGTATTGGTGAAGGAAACATCAAATTCTTCAGGAGAATAGCAGTACAATCCTGTGCAAAGTTACTTCAGTCTAAACCCATAAATTTAGACTGGAGTAACTCTGCATAGGATTGCACTGTGACCGTGTTAAATTAATCCAGATACAGATGCCATTTTACATTCACTTTTTCAAAAATGTGTGGGTGAATTTCGTGATAGTACTAGATAATTAGCAAAGGTCTTAACTTGATTCTTTTGTGTTTCCAAATTAACCATAGTGAATATTGAAGCAATTTTGTCCACTGTGTAAAATTTAGCACAAGAGAATTTCAGTCACAAGCCAGCAAATGTCAACTCCTCAAGAAGTTCCACTCATTCCAGGGCACTTGTGTGAGGAAATAATTAATGCGAGTAAACAAAAAACATAACATGGCTCTCATTAATTAATACTCCTCATGTTTGTGTGGGGGTGTATTGCTATAAGCTTCTTGATCTACTCAGATGCTTCTAAGGAGATAGAGGTTTTTATTTTCCTCATGCCGCAGGCCCTAAATTCCACTTTGCATGTACACCATTGCTAGCAGTAGAAAGATTTTAATTCCTTGCTGTTCAGCTAGAATAAGGAATTTCCATTAAAGCTAGATCCTAGTGTATTAGTTCCTAGGCATCTATAGTCCCTTGAAGGAACAAAAGTAACATTTTTCTTGCCATTTTGAAAATACAATTAACTGTAGTGGCAAGCTAAAACTTGAGCTACCAATGAATTCCCATTTGAGTAACAACCTTTTCCCCTTTATTTTGTTATTGGTCTTAACTGATCAATGTGCGAAGTATATATTTCCTCAAATCAGAGGAAAGATTTGTTTTTTCTACCCTGAGGTATTCAGGAGCCAGGCTACCTGGAGAAAAGGTGCCATATGTTTATGAGGAATGAAAGGGAGAAATGCTACAGGAAAGGAATGCAAATAAATTGTATGAATCTTCTGTTTAGCAATATGCTACTTCCTCTGACTTTGAATCTCCCAGTCTGTTTAGTTAACTCAGCGGGGAAATTTGGTAGCTATTCTGTCTGAAGGCTGTATGGCTGTCATCTTTGATGCATCCAACAGTTTTCCATGAAGAGGCAATAATGGAATCCAACATTTAGAAGTTTCCAAGGATGATCTAGCATCTGAAGTTTGTTTGAGACTTTCCTCTTCTAAAAATGGCACACTCATTCCAGGACAGATGGCTGGTAACCCTGAAGATCCACACATCATGAAATTTTATGGGAGTGTGCTAAAGAGTCATGAACAGGTTGCTGGGGTTCTAATGGCATGCATTCAGCTGGCTTTGAATGCTGTCCTGATTTTTAGAATGAAGTTTAGTGTCTGTTATACAGACACTAAATATAGAAATGTACTTGTGCCTGGAGTGGAGACCAGCCCACAGTATGGGTGGGTGCAGGAATGACATGGATACACTAGAGTGGGAAGAACCAGGCCACAACTTTATTGATTCAGCATAGAAACTGGAGTGCAAACAGCTCTATATTCAGCATGGAGCCAGCCCTGGCAGTGCTGACTGTTCACACTAATAAAGGCATAAAAGTCAAAATGGATTTACATTTCCTTTTGTTTTAGCTGTGTCGGCGATGGATAAGATGTTATGAAACATTTTCGTTCCCCAAACCCCACGGTTAGGCTTCGTTAAGTTTCATTTCTCTCTCCGTTACATAAGCAGCCTTTCAATTTTATCTTCACCTTGGTAGCTTGGAAAGGGTTCATTTGCAAGCCTACTGAAAATTTGGATAGGATGCTGATCAGCCTGATGTGTGTACCAGAGAACGTCAGGAGCTTCCTTGCAGGAGACGAATGGCCCCCTAGGTCGGACTGATTTGGATCGGCTTTGCTGCCATTGCTTGCCATGTTTGGTATTTTGCATTTCAGATTTCTCTCTCCTGTGTTATTGCATAGTGGGTTTTTTCTTTTCCCCCAAGTGACTTCTCTGAATAGCGATTACTCTGTGTGCACTCTGCTCGCCATCTGACAGCATGCTGCTTTCCTACATAAACAGCTTGCTGCATTGCTAATGCCCTGTTGATCTATAGTAAATGAACCCACACAAAAGGTGTTTTGTCTCTTCATGCTGCTTGGCACAAGCATGCATGGGAAAGCACATCTATCTTCCCTTCACCAACGGCAAATTGCCTTCCCCCCTCCCAGCTTCTGTTTCTATCTGCTCCTTTCTTCTCCAGTGGAAGGTGTTCTTAAAAAAAAAAAAATTAGGGATTCTGCTCAGCCTCTGCTTCCTCAATGCACATCACATCAGTATCTTCATCAGATTCGTCTGATGATTTGTTTGCACTGGAATACCAGGCAGAACTGCAAATTTCATTGTCCTCCTACTCTCTTTCCTCTCAGAATCAAACAGAGTGGGAGTCAGCATGCTCATATTAAACGATCTTCCTCTTTAAGGCAAGTGGGGGGGATGACAACGACGACAGTAACTGTGCAGTCCTAAACAGACTTACGCTCTTCTAAGCCTATTGATTTCAGTGGGTTTATAAGAGGGGTGGTTTTCTTAGGATTGCACTGTAGAAGGAATTCAACTTTCCAGGCTACCTGGTTCCATCTTATGCTCTGGATTCCAGCCTATGGTTACTGGACTTGTTCAAACTGTTCCCCCCAGATCAACTCTTGCAGTTGTTGTCCAGACGTTTCCGAGTCTTGTTAATGGGAAGCCACCTTAATTGGATTTCAGCAGCGGATTCCGCCCTCTCCCCTGCCTCTGGCCTCCCTGGGGATGCTGTTTGGTTGTTTCATTGATTGAAGTAAGGAGTAGGGAAGGGAAGGGAAGAGCATCATGGTTCTTTTGGTATGTACTGAGTACAGAATGTTCTTTTAAACTAACTATAAAAATGGGAAGCAATAGCACTAACAACAGCTTCATCCAGCCAAAACGTTTCATGCATTTGAAAAAAGTGCCTTTACAAAGGTGTCTCATCCCTACACATACACATCATAAAGGAAACCAGTATTTATTATATTGTTGTTCTATTTTTTTAAATTTTGTTCTTTCTCCAATTAACTCAGGGTAGAGTTGCCAGCAACCTCTAGGGGAAAAAACCCCTGTTCCTTTAATAAAGTCTTTTAAGTATGTGTGTGCGTGTGAGTGCCCATGCACCTGGAGGTCATGGCAACCTCTTGTGACTGGCCCCTCCTGGGGGCCTGAAGACTGTTCAGAGAGGTGGCTGAATGAAGCCTGCCCCCACCTCTCACCTCTGGTATTTCAAAGAGGTCTCTCATCCAAGTACTGGCCAGAGTCGACCCTGCTTAGCTTCCAAGATCTGAAGAGATCGAGCTTGCCTGGGCTATCTAGGTCAGGGCCCCTTAATAAAGTTTTAGTGCGTGGAAATGAGCAGGTGAAGTTTTTCATGGCATAGAGGTAAGTAATGTCACCCGGTAAGTAACACCTCATTATCCCTGTGTTAAAGGGGGAGGATTTTTTGTCTCCAGATTGTTGCAACCCTAACTCAGGGAAGCACATGTGCCCCCTTTCATTTTCCCATCCCAACAATGAAGTAGGTTAGCCTGAGAGATACTTAGGCTGAAGTTATTCCATGAGGTTTCTAGCACAGTAGCGATTGCACTGGGTATAGTATCTCAGAAGCTTAAGCAGGGATGGTACTTCTATGGGAGACCACCAACGAAGACTTTGCATAGAGCGGAAATGGCAAACCACCTCTGCTTAATCACTGACCTTGAAAACCCTCTGGATTGCTGTAAGTCAGCTGTGACTTCATGGTACTTTACACACACACACACACGACTGCATTCAGCAGTTTAAAGGGATCTTGTGGCCAGATCCTGGCGTTCATCATTTTTTCCCCCCTAATAGAGAGGGAAATGGAAGGAGCAGCTGCAGTGTCTGTAGGGTTGCCAGCTTCGGGCTGGGAAATACCTGGAGATTTGGGAGATGAGGAGGGCAGAGTTTGGGGAGGGGAGGAACTTCAGCGGGGTAGAATGCCATACAGCCCACCTTCCAAAATGGCCATTTTTTCCAGGTGAGCTGACCTCAGTTGTTGGGAGATGTAATAGCGGGAGATCTCCAGCCACCACCTGGAGGTTGGCAACCTTAAATGTGGGTGAGTGGGTTGTGATAAGAGGAAGAAGTAGGATTGCCAGCTTTTAACTGGTACCTCCCTCTAGCTGTTCCTTTAATATCAGTTTGATCTGCTGCTGTTTAACTCCATGCTGTGAACACTAAAGCTCTACTAAAGAGACAGGACATCCCCCCTGCACCACATCCAGTTGGCAGCCTTAGTATTAATAGAAGTGAAACAGACAAAGTGTGCAAAGAGAACAATGTTCTTTTTGTTGAAAGTAGTTCTGTAGGCTACGGTGGCATCATCAGAGGCTGATCTTTCAAGGCTTCTTGGGGTATCAGGTGCTTTAGCATGTTCCCTCCTATGCCAGTAAAGGGCTGGCAGGGACCAATAAAGGCCGTGAAGTCCACCGAGGTGGCATCTTCAGGTGAAAGTAGGAGTTGCCACAAGCAACTTGCTTTTCTCAGAGATACTTTTCATATTTCAGGTTAGAGCCATACCAGGAACCCAGGAAGCTGCTGTCTGGACATGCCCTCAATGGAATTAAATACTGTTGAATATGGGGAAATCAGATCTGACTCTGTTCCAATGAAGAAACTTACTCAATAAATAATAATAGGTCAAAGTCATAAATTTGCTTGGAGTGTATGACCAGGCATGAGATTAAATATTTAGAAATTATAGCAGAAGACAACTATTGGCTATCTATTGAAGATGAGAATTCTTCCTTGACAAGTTACCATAAGTGGGTTGCCAACAATCTGGAGGGGAAGAAATGTCTTGCCCCTTAAACAGAGGCTTAAAGAGATGTTATCTACCTCCATTTCACGAAAAGCTTCACCGGCTA
The DNA here is from genome assembly GCA_029375565.1 of Gekko gecko. Lineage (NCBI taxonomy): Eukaryota > Metazoa > Chordata > Lepidosauria > Squamata > Gekkonidae > Gekko > Gekko gecko. Next base: position 49,855,646 of record JAPDNY010000003.1, read on the forward strand.
ATGTGTGGAAGTTTTAATAAAGGGGTAGCACATGTCTTTTTTCTCCAGGTTGTTAGGAACCCTAGGGTATTTTTTAAAGCAACAGTTTCAAAGATGGAATAGATCTGTACAAGTGGAGACCCCTCTCCCCTTACCTCTCTCACACTCTTTCTTCCTTCTCTCCCCCCTTTCTTACTCTCTTTCTCTCCTCCATGCATGTTGCTTCCTCTCTCTTTCTGTCCCCATCACTCTCCCAGCCTCCTGCCTGCAGGCCTGTAGCTACAGTGGGGCATATTGGGGCTAGGCCCCCTGACTTGCTGGTAAGGCCCCCTGACTTCCCATCAGGCCCCCAGGGCATCACGGCCTTCTCCCCCGGATTAATTTGACTTAAAAAATCCTGGCTACAGGTCTGCCTGCCTGCTTCCTCTCCCCCCACAGCAGCAGTGGCAGCGCTCTGGGAATTACAATGGATCTCCCAGCCACCTTAGGGATGCCAGCTCCAGGTTGGGAAATTCCTGGAGATTTGGGGGTGGAGGTGGACCATTGGGACACTGAGACTTGGGGAGGCAAGCAGCCTCAGCAGTGTATAATGCCATAGATTCAACCCTCCAAAGCAGCCATTTTATCCAGGGTAACTGATCTCTCTCTCCTGGACAATAATTATAATTTTGGGTGATCTCTAGCCCTCACCTGGAGGATGGCAATGGTAGTTCTTGTGAAGGAAATGGCTGGTTTGGAAGGTGGAGTCTATGGCATTATACTGATATGAAGCTCCTCCCCTCCTCAAACCTCACCCTGCCCAGGCTTCACCCCTCAAATGCTTCAAATGCCCAGGAATTTCCCAACCTGGAGTTGGCAACCTTATTTCCTTCCCACCCAACAGCCAACCTATCTTTATCTGCCTCTCTGTCTTCAGCTTTCTGTCTCCACCCCCTCCCCCACAGCCTCTACCTAGGAAAATTACAGTCTTTTTCCACAGTGGGGACCAAAGAAGCTTAAATTATTCTCTCCTCCTTTTTATCCACACAACAACCCTGTGAGGTTGGTTAGGCTGAAAGTTTGTGGCTGGTCCAAAATCACCCAGTCAGCTTCCACTGCAAGATGGGGATCTGAACCTGGGTCTTGCAGACCCTACTTTGAAGCTCTGACTGCTGCACCACACTGTCTTTCATAGGGTGGCTGCTGATGAACAGTAGAAAGCAGCTGGGCCTACTTGAGTAATGAAAGGGAGATGGCATCAAGTTGCTGCCAAGCCTCTTCACTCTAAGTGAAGAGTGGGGTATAAAAACAATCTCTTCATCTTCTTATTTAATTTATTTATTTATTGAATTTTTACCCCACCCTCCCTGCCATATCAGGCTCAGAGAGGCTTACAAAGGTTCAAACACATAGATAACAGTTAAAACAAACATAAAAACTTCTAAAACAATCCAAATATCATCATAAAGTGCTAATACTTATTTAGTCTGGTAATAATACTGTGTGTTGACGGTGGCAGCAGACTGATGATCTATCCTATTAATCCACTCCTGTTCTGTTTCTTATGTAGTCAGCACAGGCTGTTGGTGGTGACTCCGAAGGACAGGGCTGACAATGATTGGGGGTGGCTCCTTAGTTGAAGGCCTAGTGGAAGAGCTCCATTTTTCAGGCCCTGCAGAACTGCATAAGGTCCTGCAGGGCCCTAATCTCTTCTGGGAGTTCATTCCACCAGTATGGAGCTGCCACTGAAAAGGCCATGGCTCTGGTTATGGCCAGACTGGCGTCTTTAGGACCTGGCAGGGTCAGTTGATTTTGTGACCCTGACCACAGTGCTCTCTGGGGAACATGTGGGGGAGAGGATTGGCACCAGTTAGAAGCCTTTCCCCACCCCCCAATGTTCTGATTTCTCACTGTTGATGCGGGCAGGGCCTTGAGTAGAACCCTGTAGTGGCCATTTCAAAAGGAATTCAATCCTCCCTAAGATTTTTTTTTAGTTTTTTTAGTTTTTGGATTTTTCTGCAGACCCACAGAGTCCCCCAAGTCTGCAGAAAAATCTGTTGCGGAAAGTACACCCTCTGTTTGCAGAACTAAGTATCCGCACACAGAGGGGACTGTTGAGAATTAGTATATAGAGTTTATGTTCAGCAAAATGTGAAGACTTCCTCCAACCTAAGGAGCCGTCTTCCAACTTAAGTGGCTCTTCCACCAGGGGAAGGCTGGGCTGTGTTGGAAGGCTCCTTAAGCATGAGGACGGCCACAAATTTTGCTGAGTGAAGCAACATAATATAGTTCAATGATATTACTATGTGTTGCACATTCACAAGATCACATCTCTAAGGAAAGATACAAAGAAAAGAGGACAAAGACAGAAAATTCTTGGGAACTGGGCAGAGACATTCTGGTGTCAAAAGGATGGGATAATTAACTAGAGCTGTAGAAAGGTGCTGGAGATAAGGTGCACAGTCTGTATGCTGTGTCTTGACTCAGATGTCATGTAAAAAGTAAGATTTAATTAAATTAACTATGGTTAGTGTGACCATCTGAACATGGGCCACTCTAGCAACTATAGGCAGTTATGGTATATTAAACCAGGATTTGAAACCATGGTTTGAAGATGGCTGATTAACCACAGTTAGTCTTAACTAAGGTTTTGCTTAATGTAAAAACAGGGACATCAGCCTATGCCACAGTGCAGGCTGGGGTACCAGCTGGATCATCACAGGGAAGATGAGGGACCAGTTTTGCATAATGGCTGAACTGACAAGCGAGTAGAACTAATGCAACAACTATTGAGGTGGGCAAGTGAAAGGTGGATTTTAAAAATGAGAAAGAAAAGCCTCTATCTTTGGGCATTACCACCAACAATGGAAAAAGGTGCCCATCTGACCACATCTTTTCTAACACTTTGGATCTTTCAAGGCTCTAGAATGAAATAGCCTTAATGGTGTCATATACCATCATGAAAACAGTTTATAGTTTTGGAGCCTGATATTTAGTGATTTAGTAGTGTATAAGCTGGGACCAAAAATTATACCCAAAATGGAAAGTATTATAGGACTACCAATTCCAAACACCCTTGAAATTTGTTTTCTTCTTATACAGTTGAACTTACCTCTTTGATGTTGATAGCAGCAAAAACATTAATTGCACAACTATGGAAACTGGAAAAGATCCCAACTATTAGACAATGTTTTTCTAAATTATGGGACATCATAGTAATGGACAACTTAGCATCCCAACTTCTTAGTGCAGAACACACTTTGAAAAACTCTGGTTTTATAGAAAAATGGTATACCTTTTTTCCCTACGTTACACCGGTTGAAAATGATGTTAGTGCCGGAGCTTCTGGGTTATGGTGGAGCAAGGTGGTTGACACTCGGGTGAGCTCCTGAGAATCACTGACACTCTGCGCCCTTAGGGGGGTGCTCTGGTTTTCCGAGATCCTACCAACTCTCCTGTAGAGAGAGTCAGCTGCAGGAGACTTGTCCTGATCGCCCCATGAGTGGCAGCAAGCGGCTGGATGACCAGGGCTATCCCGAAGCACGGCACGGTGTGGAGCAACCATGGAGTCATGACTGTGACAAGCTGTGTCACCCAGCTAAGACAGCTCGAACCTCACCATAACATTGGTCAAGGCAATGTCTGCTGTGAGTATCCGTAACTGCAACTGCAATGACTCAATTGTAAAGACATTCTGAACTCGCCCCTTTACATTCTTTAAAAAGTAAGGGAACAAGGAGTGGCGTTTGTTATGTATGTGGACCGCCACCAGGGGTCCACGGCTAAAGTAAGGAGCTTGGTCCCCAAACACAATAGGGACCAGGGATCCTGGACCACCCTGTGTCCACCAATGGGACCTTTGGTGGGAAATTCTAACCCTCCAATGAGACTGTGGATGTGCCAGGTGGATTGTATATAGTTGGCCCTTGCAGGGCTGTTTTTCAGTCTTGTGTGTGAAGTACAATAAACACGTCTGAACGCATGTCGTAGTCTGAATCTCCATGCAGTGAACCCAGTACTTTACAGAGCTTTCCCCCCACCTTCCCGTTTGAGAACGGGTCCGAAGAGGCTGATCTAAAATTCTTGAAACTATTTGGTGGGGCAAAAAGATTCCACTTCTACTTCAACACTTCAACAGCGTTGATTTTTATTACTACGTGGAATTTATATTTTTGATTTTATAATGCAACATTTTTTTTTGTCTGCTATGAGGGATTCAAAAATAAAATCTAAGCAGCTTTGTTTAACACCTCTAACAGAAGGTCTTGTTAAATGGATTTTGGCTACTTCTTGTTGGTGGGATTGCCTTTAAGACTGTGTTTTAATCTGGGATATTTACCTATAAGCAATTGCCTATGAGAAATAATAGACTCCATATTGTTTGGGCTATATGGAAAGACTCTCGGATTTCAGCATCATCATTGAGTCTGGTGTGGGCAGCTTAACGAGACTGCTGGGAAAGTGAACAAGAGAGAGCTGACCTTGAACAAAAGATTGAAACTGAGACTCAAGTTTAAAATGGACTTACAAAATATTTGCAAAGAAGGGGATGTGTCAGATGAATCAGATGACGTACAAGGCATGCAATTTAATCTCCAACAATTTCTAGAAATATTGGAGACCACAATTCATCAAGAGATCCAGAATAACTTGCAAAGACTATTTACTAAGAGGCTGATCTCACAACTAGAAACTGTAAACAAGATGGAAAACCAACTGATCTGTGCAGCTAAAGAGCAGGATTCAAACCAAGATGAACCATTTATTGAAACCATATCTTCAGCTAAGAAACCCAAAAGAAGCAAGACAGGACAAGGTACAGGGCAATGTAATAAAATCATAGAAACAGCAATAATCAATTCAACTTTTGAAATGACAGAAGAGAGAATGCATGATGGATTTCCAGATGGGCTACCCTTTACAAGCAAAGAAAACATGAAAAACAACCCAAGACAGGAAACTCCACCCAATAGAAATATGGAATATAGAAGGTGTGCAATAAAGTACTTTTTGCATATATAAAAAAAAAGACACAGATTGATTGTCATCATGAAATATAAAATACAAAAAAGAGAGAAAAATATAAATATTATGATTAGACTCTTATAAGGAATGTCGTTATATGTTTAATGGGTTAACTGGTGTTATAGCTGAAAATAAAAACACAATAGAAAAATATAGCAGAAAAATACTTAAACATAAATGAAATACTTAATTATAAAATAGTAATGAAGATATAGATAGGTAGTCTGTGTATGTTAAGAAACAGTTAATTTACAACTGTAACCCTCTAAGAAAGTTATTGGATTTGGATTTATGTACTGGTCTTGATTGGAGATTTTTCTATGAGGTGCAAATAGAAATTGTTAACCTTTCTTTTTCCTTTAATGCACTACATTTACATTTCTATAAAGAGCTTAGTTGAAATTGAAGTTAGATTAATTTACAAGAGCCCACTAAGAAGTTCACAATGATTTGCTTTTTATGATGATATAACTTCCTTATTTCTTCTCTTGTTTAAATATGGTATTTAGAATTATTGTTGTTGCTTGCTAGAAGAAATATTAGTAGAAGGTTGATTATGTTATCAGAAGGTTTTAATAGATTATATTAGTTATATTAGTTACAGTAATCAAACTTTATTAAAACTTTATTTAGCGGATAAACATGTAGCTATATAATATGGTAAAAGAAATTAGCAAATAGCTAAAAATAGAAAAGAATGTTAAGAAGTTATTTGTTACTATGGCTAAACTGTAGGTAAACTTTCTTTATATATTATGTGTGAGGAAATTAACTAGATACTGATACAATGTAATACTCTCATCTTTTATTTTCTTTCTTTTTCTTTGGAAACTAATAAAATGTTTATAAGAAAAGAAAAGAAAATGAAGTTAGTGCCTTACCTGCTAAATATGCAGTTTGTATTTTATTAAACCGTTTATAATTTGTTAATTACTTAATTGTGGTTAGAAGCTTTATTATACGTTGTTAACTTTCTGTACAATACCGCACATATTATTTGTTTCTGTTTGTAATACTTTTGATAAAATGAATAAAATAGGAAGTTTTAAAAAATGAGAAAGGAAAAATGGGCAAGTTTCTTAAACTTCTTTCTCCTCAATTCTGAATAATTTATCATTCTGCCTTGAGAAGCAACCTGTGTAGTGTCTGTTTCTCCATGGGGTTGGAAGAGATCTCTGAGTCCCAGTTTCGATATGAACTATAAACCAGCTCTTGCATTTCCTTGGTGTGTGTGAATTGGATTATAAGCCAAAGCATTTCAATGAAAGAATTCTGTTCTGTCACAAAGGTTCTCTCCCAAGAGGTTGAATGGTTCTTGTAATTGTACAGGCCTGTACCCATGGGAGGGGGGAGCTAGGGGGTTGTGCCCCCCCATGGATGACCCCCCAGCTCTCCTTGGGAGGATGCCAGATCCCCCCTCTCCTCCTCCCCTCGGGAGCCCCATTGACAAAGATATGTGCCTGCCTGCCTCCTCAGCTCTCCGTCAGCAACAGCATGTTGGCTGGGCTGGTTGGCGCAGGTGCAGTGAGGTGCCAGTTCAAGCCAAGAATGGCCTTCCCTGGCCAAGTGATGTCACCACATCAGGGGCATGTGCCCCCGCCAAGAATTTTCTGGCTACTGGTCTGCAACGGTACAGGCCAGAAACCTGGTCTTAAAACTACTGTTGGCATTTTGAGAGTTTTCTCAGACTAAAAAATATGCAGACTTAGTGAGAACAAACCCAGAAGGACTCAATCAACAGAATGCATTTTCTGTTTCATCTCTCCCACCCCACCCCCACCTCCTGCAGTCAGTGAATCGGGAAGCCTCTCATGTTAGTAAACCCTACTTTATAATTGATAGCCAAAGATATTTTTTTCCCTTGGTGTATTTTTTGTCATATCATGCATAATGCATTTTCTTTTCTAATCTTTGCTTCTAAGAACATTTTCTCCAGAAGAACCTGACAAGCAAACTAAGAACTAATCTTTTGAATCCAATGCAGACCTCTCCCGTTAATGCACTTGGGTGCTTTTTCAAAACTAGCTCCCATCAGCTATTGACATACCCATAGTTGGTTCTGTGTTTGCTTCATGGCTTTCCATGTGTGCTTTTTTAAAAATTCACAAACAGGATTCCCTGTCCCCATTTGTGAATTATCGAGTAACTCTGCTGATATTTTGAACTAAAGCTGTTCTATCTTGGCAAAGAGAATCTGATGGGGGAAGTCGCAGATTTGTGGGAATGTTCTCTGACCTCTGCCTGTTCCTATGACCGAATGCAACTGAATCCGAGGCTCTGGCATGGCTCTGTTCAGCTCACTTGACACTGTTTAGCATGTGGTAATAGCACTGCGATGGCTGATAATCTCCCGTTTTCACATTGTCAGCATTCCTGTTCTTTGTAGCAGTGGCATAGAATGTCTTCAGACTTTGGTAGGATTGTTTTGAATGAGCTTGCCAGCAGGGTAACCCTAGTGAAATATGCACTTAAAACCAGACTCTTATGCCTCTGTTGCCAAAAATAAATTAAAAAAAAAACACGCACACACAACAGGTGTCAGCAGACAGGACTGTGTAGCCAAATATTTGATAGGCCAGCTCTGTACATTTTTTAAAAAAAGAGTCCGGGGAAATGTTTTTTGTTCACAGGGCCAATTTCAATATTAGAAGCAAATACTGCATGGGACATCTGCAGATTTCCTTCTCCCTCCTGTTGCAGCCTAATAAGCCCTCTGAAATTTTGTTAACTGGGATGGGTCAATAGGCTCTCAGGAACAGCACAGGGAGCAATGTGGGGATCTGCAGTGGGACGGGAAATAGACAGAAACTGCTGCTCCCTATTCCACAAAGAGAAATGCCATTCCAGCCATTTATCCTCACAACAGTCCTGCAAGGTAGGTTAGGCTGATAGCATTTGGTCAAAGGTCACCCAGTGAGCTTCACAGCAGACTGGGGATTTGGTCACAACAGTGCTGTTCTAAGCAGAATTACACCCTTCTTAGTCCACTGAACACTTTGTAGGATTGCACTTTAAGTCTCCCAGCTTGACACTCTAACCACTGCCTGACTTGCTGGGCCTTTTTAAGTTGATAAGGCAGAGTAACCCCAAGGAACAAGACCCAGCCGGTGCAGAAGACTCAAAACCAGCAAGTGGTGGCATTTTCAGTTCATTTATGCCTATAGTTAATATTAGTGAGACACCTGTCTAATTCTGTGTTCAGCTCACCTTTACTGGCATTATAAAAGGGAACATGAAACAAATACATAAAAGAACTAAACATAAAATGAATCACAAATTGAAATGTCCCAAAATTACAGTATATTATTTCCTATAAATACAGCAACATATAAAAACTTTGCCACTGAATCAGTTATACTGACATACATGTTGTTAAGCAGAAACAACAATTTATATGTATCAGGAAAATCCATAATGCTGGATAAAATTGGAGATAAAACACTTTGTCTAATTCTGGGATATAAGGCCATACAGAAGTGTTGGAGGTGGATGCCAAAGCCGGCTTCCCTTCGAAGACAGTTTTACTGCATATTTCACTTCCTTGGCCTTTGCTTAAGGTGGAACTGGCAACCCTGCTCTTGCTTCTTTCGTATGTCTTAAAACCCTGTGCTCTAACACCATGTCTTTTTGTGTGAAGCCCTACAAATGGAGAATATGTATGTAAAATGGGTAATAGATGAGCAGCATGCCATAATGAAAAGGAAAGTACCCATGTGAAACAGCAGTTACCATCAGATGCGAAACTTTTGTTCTACTTTTTGCATCAGAACCCCAAAGCCCTATTCAAACATACAGCCAACAGTGTAAACAACAGTGAACTATACTATAGTGAAAAAACGCTCAGGTGCTCTGCTCCAGTTATCAACAGCTCATAATACTGTTCTTGGACCTCAAACTAAATTTCAAGCAAATTGATGCTGTTTCCCAAAGGGAGAGGCAACCTAAAACATGAACAGAAGGTATTTCTCAGTATATGTGCAATGATTTTCTGTGCTCTTTAAGTGGAGCTTTGTTAGCTGCCCTGAGCTACCGGATAGGGCGGGGTATAAATCCCAAAATAAATAAAAAATAAAATAAATAAATAAATAAACAAGTCATCAAACAGTCTTCACTCTTAAACCCTCCCACTATTCATGCAGAATTTATAATTTGTACACGCAATTAAAATGATACTTCAGAAAGGAATTATTATAGATTTTATTAGCTTTACTGGACATTTCTGTCAGTTGCTCAGTTTTGATTGGACCACTTTGGCTGCAATTACATGGGTTTTTTGTGCCAGTGTAGCTGTGATTCCCTAACGGATTGAAAATGCATGATCAGATGGCCATATCTTCATCCTGTCTGGCACTCATAACCCTCCTGCAATCAGCCCTCTTCCATCACAGTTTTCTCGACACCAGGAAAATCAGGTACCTTACAGTTGCTTCCGATTTCACCCCGCATTTCTGCCTGTCTGGACTGCCTCCTAGCGATTTGAAGCCGTTTAGAACATCTAAACATTTTCCTTGCACTTTTGCCATTAAAAAACCCCAAACAGTTGGGGATGTGTATATGACTGGATCACCACTCACATGTTTCAGCTGTCTCCTGCCTACAGCTTTGTGGCACATGGAGTAGGGAAGGGGTTAATTGACAAGATGAGTTTGTTTCAGAGAGGGAGAGAGGAGGAGGGAGTCTGAGAACAAAGCTGGTGACTCCAGTTTCACTCCAAGCTTTTAAATAGAAACACCAGCAGCACACTGGACACAGGATGAAGCTTCTCTACCCCCCCACTTTTAAACATTTGAAATGTGGGATTTCTCCGAAGCACAGTTTCAAAAACACTACCCTCACACTGGACTCCATTTCCCAGCAGCCTCCTCCAGCAATCCCATTGGCCACCAGCTGCCGCCATTCTGCCAGGAGTTTGAAGCGCTGATTCCCATCAGTGTTTATGTGCATGCTTGGAAGACTAACGATTTTTAAAAAGCCGCCCAACTGCCCCACTCTCTGGCTGCTGCATCTGATCGATCAAGGATGGGGTGAAGCAGCAGTAAGGAAGGTTAAGGGGGCAAACCCTCCATTACAAAAAACCTGTATCAATTAGAACTGGGGCTACACTGGATCAAATTGCCCATCTGACCACAGCCTTCATCTTTGTACAGTTTCATAATAAACCTCAACAATCTGCTTATATAGGAACCTATGTTCCAGAATAAAATAACCTCACCCCGTAACCAAGCTAGTGTAAGCCATTTCTTATCAACAGTGCTTTAATGTTCTAATGTTCCTTGCTAGAATCTGATGTATTTAAGAGTCACACTCACTTTGAGTTTTTATGTTGTATGCAAGTTCTTTTTGAGTTATTTTTTCCAATTCTTCCCCCAAAAGTCCTGAAAATCTTCACACTCATGAAAATAAGCTCCTATTTAGAAGGTGTCGTTTTATCTTCGATTCCCAAAGTGGGCAATACCGCCCCCTGAGGGTGCTGGAACGATCCAGGTGGGTGGTCAGAGCCTTGGGTGCGATTGGGGGGCATTGAAGAGTCCAGAACCTATCTAAAGCAGCCTTTTGGCGGTAAGACAAATAAGTTTGGGAACCTATGATCTAATGTTTTGTTACTTTATTCCATAAATTTGCATACAGTATAATATTTGTGTACTCAGACTTTACTGAATTTGTTTTCCTGCCATAGGTACTGTCTGCCGTTTCTAAAAGTCACCCAAGCTTCAGGATTCGCAGTGTGACACATGAGAGCGAAATCATATCACTTAGTCTATGTCCTCTCCGCTAACGCACAGATTGCCAACACCTATAACCTGTAAAACAACAGTCAACTTTGGGAAGATGGATATCTCTCTCTCTCTCTCTCTCTCTCTCTCTCTCTCTCTCTCTCTCTCACACACACACACACACACACACACACACACACACACACACACACACCAGCTCACTAGAATGAAACTGTATTAAATCTCAGGAATCTCAGCAATAAGGGGCAAATGGTATAGGGAGAGGCTCCCTGCATGTCACCATTCCAATTTCAATTATACCTTCCATGCATCTGAAAACATGGTAGTCCCAGCACATGTCTGAATCAGCAACCTGAAACAGTGTAATATATAGTTAGCCCCTTAATCCAGAGGTATTGAACTCATTTGTTACAAGGGCTGGATCTGACATAAATGTCACTTTGTCGGGCCGGGCCATGTGTGCCATTGCACAGAACATGAGGTACTGGAGAAATGAACTTTATAAAGGTGATTTCAGATGCTGAATGGCAATAGCAGGTGAATGACAATAGCAGGCTTGATTGGATTATATGTGATATGCAGAGGGGTAGTAGGCATGGAGATGCCGGCACTGGTGATGAGACAGGAAAACTAGGTCTCAATTTGGTTCAGGAGGATGCAAAGAATAAATGGACCTAAGTCTGACATTAGAAACCACAACATTCAAAAACCAGTGGGGGAACATTTAACCTACCAGGACATTCAGTTACTGACCTAAGAGTAGCAGTTCTCTTACAAAGGAATTTTGAACATAGATTAGAAAGAGAGACTGCTGAATTGCAACTGAGGACTGAACTGAGACTTAGATTTCCTGTCTCACTACCAACACCTGCTATTATAATTTGGCATCTGAAATCATTCCACTCTCCAAGATATAAAAACTGATGGATTCCCATTCTAGCTGTATCTGAAGAAGTGAGCACTGACTCATGAAAGCTCATGCCTTGCCACAAATTTTGCTCATCATTAAAGTGCTACTAGACTCTTGCTCCTTTCCATTAATAAGGATTGCAAGCTGTGGTTTTTCCTTCTTCTTCTGTTAGAATTGGAGAGGGGAATCCCTTCAAGTGAAATAAGGTGTTGATTTCAGACTGGGCAAAATCCACTTAGTGCTAGTGATGATAATGAAACAGTTCAAAAATCAAGGGGTGTGTGTGTTTAATGTGAAGAAAGGCAGCCAGTGAGGTGGGAGGGTAGAGAGGGAGACATGTTGAGCTGGAATATACGGAACCATAAATGTATTTTTTTTTTTTTTGTTGTAAAACTCTCTTAAAAAAGAGAGAATTTTATTCTTTTTATATGAAAAGGGAAGGGTAGACAGATGGAGAAAGAAAAAGGTGGAGTGAAAATTTTTTTCTGTTAGTGAGAGTTAGTTTAGGTTAATAACCAATACCAAGATTTGGCATCCATCATGGTTAGAAGATCTTCTTTTTAACTAAAACAAAGTCCAAAATCACTCTGTTAATGCAGTTAGTAAAGTCCATTGGGGTTAGTAATTAAACAGCTCCTTCCAGATGTAACACGAACAGTCCTCAAAGTATCTTCTTCTTAATTTTCTTCCAGTTATGGATTAAGTCCATTTTAACTTTGAGGTCTTCCGTTCCATCACCTTCCCCTGGGCTGCTGTCTTCTGCACTTATCCCAATTTTGAATGCTGCATCCTTCTTCCTGCTGGCGTGTCTCTTCAGGAGTTTCTGTGTTTTGAAGATGAAATCCTTCTTCTTTCTTTTCTTTTTTTTCTTAAACTTCTGGCCTTCAAGCTTCCAGGGCTCCACAAACTCAGCAGATGAAATTAGATCTCCCGTTTGTCGCCTGCTATGCTCGACATCCCCTTCTACTGGCAGAGTATTTCTTTTTATAAAGGCGGAATAGGCTTTGGGAGCCTTATCCACCTCTTCTTTTAATTTTATCGCTCCACTGCCAGTTAGGGGTGCCAAGACATTTGTCAAGGTAAATCCGAGATCTTCTTTCTCCTCTTCTTTAGCGCCCTGGAAACCTGGAATCAAATTCGATTTCTGTTCAATCTCCTTCATCTTTCTAGTTGTTTCCAATATCTGTTTCTGTCGACTGATGAGAACACTTTCCATTTTAAACAAAGTTTGGTTGATCTTCTGCAATTGTTCCAGCAGGGGGCACAGCGTCTCCTTTTTCTGTTGATTGACAGCAAGCTCTTGGGGGGGGCTATCTGGACCGGAAGTCCCTCCTCTCTTCTCTTCCGGTGTCTGCAGGGCTTGTTCCATTATCGACATTTTGTTTTTTTGTTTACTTTTAAAAAGTTCGTGCCACATCCCCCAGGAAGCTAAGATGAACACATTCTTCCATGCAGCCCCAACGGTACTTTCACCAACACTTTGTTTTCTTTCTGCCCCCCTTCGCGCTCCCTTTGAATAACTTGCTTCTCGAGGGGGGTGGGGACTCCTCCCTCCTCCCAACGCTTATACGCATGCAGGGGGGCTCCGATTCACGCTTCAAAATAGATCTTCAACTCACGATTCGATGCCACTACTTCTTTTTATGTTGAACCATAGCGCTGTTTTCACTCCTGGAATTCGGTGGCGCCGCTAAGTCCCATTACGGGCACGCCGCAGCGGGGCCGATTGGGGCGGGGAGAAAGCCTCAATTTCCCGGCTGTCTGCCGGCAAAGAGGCTACTCCCCAAGCGCCCCCGGTTCGGAGCCTTAACCTAAGGCTCACTAGGGTCTTTCGCACATGCGAAGACCCCCTAACTGCGCGTGGGCTAACCGCCTCCGGGAGCGTCCCGAGAAGCGGCCGCCATTCGCGACGCCGGAAACCGAAACCCCCATAAATGTATTTTTAAATACTCAGCCATCTACTTCCAGCCATTAACCAATGGAATCCAATCCAAGTGTTGTAATTCCTAATCAGGGCCTCTTTGAAAGAAAATAAAATCCCAGATAGGCACAGAGAAATCTAATCTTAAAAGAACGTTTCAGAATAAGTCAAAATAATTTCCTTTTAATTCTCCTTTTCCATTACCCCAAGGCATCTATTTCCTGTGTCCCATTCCTTTTTTTTAGCTTGTGTGTTTGTGTGATCAGGTCTCAAACAGCAGAATAGGGCAATTTCAATGTAAATTGTGATTGTCAGAAGAATCCCCCCTCCTTCCCTTCCTCTCTCTCTGAAGAAGTGTGTTTGCACACAAAAGCTTATACCTTGAATAAAATTTTGATGGTCTTAAAGGTGCCACTGGACTCAAACTTTGTTCTCTCTATTTCTCACTGGCTCTTTGTCTCCCTCTCCTTTCCTCCTCCTCCCTTCCTTCCCATCTCAGTCAGGAGGAGGGGGAAGGAGACCTCAGCCAATAGAGAGAAGAGGTTTGGCTTTATATCTCTCCCAGAGCCATGATTGAGGGAGCCAGGTGAAAATTAGTTGCGATGCGGCAGCAGCCCTGGGGAAGGAAGCAGGAGAAAGCCAGTTGAAGCTCTGACCTGGATAGCCCAGGCAAGCCCGATCTCATCAGATCTTGGAAACTAAGCAGGGCTGACCCTGGCAAGTATTTGGATGGGAGATCTGCAGAGAATACCAGGGCCAGAGACAGGCTATCAGGTCACTTCTCTGAATGTCTGCTATGCCTCCCTAGGAGTTGCCAGAAGTTGCCATGACTTCCAGGCATGGGCACACACACACACACACACACAAATGCAAAAATACCAAAAAGAAAAAAGAAAAGCGAGAGCCAGTTGCTTGTGGGCCAGATATGAGCCCTCAACGGGCCAGTTCCAGCCCACGGGTCCTATGTTTGCCACCCCTGCCTTAGTCAGTAGAGCTGAGAATGGTAGTGGAAAGTGCCCTCAAGTTGTAGCTGACTTATGGTGACTCTGTGAGGTTTTCAAGGCAAAAGATGTTCAGAGGCGGTTTGTCTCCTGCCTCCATGTTGTGAACCTGGACTTCCTTGGTGGTCTCCCATTCAAGCACTAACCAGTGCTGACCTTGCTTAGCTTCTGAGATGTGACAAGATCATGCTATCCTGGGCTATCCAGATCAGGGACTGTTAAGAATAGTTCCCCTATATGTATATCTTTGCCCAGTTAATATAGGCTGTCCTTTGAAGTGGCTAAGTATAGCCTTTGAGATTGGGAAGCTCTTTTGTGTGAAATGAGGTTTCTGTGGCCACAAAGTATGGTCAGATATTTGGTTGCACTGGTTTAAATATATACATTATGACATAAAATTTTTCAAGGGGAGAATATCTCACAGGACTATCATTCTATGCAGAGTTCTGTAATAATACAGTTAAGACTGAAATATCCATCTATCCCTGGATCCCTGGACTAATTGGTCCTCAGTTTATTAATAGATTATGACACCATTAGTCTGTTGCAAGGAAGAGGTAGTTAGGAGCCTTGTTCCATCTGGCCTGGGTTGAGGAGCCTCTCCAAATAGAGAGAGTTGCAACCACAACTACTTGTCAGGATGTTTCTTGGAAGAGTTGTTTCCCTGATCTCACTATGATCCTGAATGGACAGCAGCAGAAACACTGAAGATCTCAGGACAGTCTTTAATGCCAAGTGTCCCTTTTGTTTCTCTTAGCTGCTCTATTGCAAAGAGACAAACCTTACACTAATTTTGTATTTGATTTTTGAAAAGTATCTTCAGTAGGGCAATACACCTTTTTCAGTCCTCTGATTTTCTGCTTCAATGGACTGATTAAACAAGCTATCTAGTTTTGGCATGGATAGATGAAGTAATTAATCAAAAGCTTCTGAAAGCACATATATAGAGTTCTTTTCACCATTCTGAATAAAGACTGTGTGTCAAAAGAAGAAAATAATTTAAAAACCCAATCTAACCAACACTGAAGGCTACAAACAGGTATATGTGAAGGGACCATAAAAGGGTGGTGGTTTGGCTTAATATTACAGCACAGGCTTTGCATATAGAAAAGCTTCCGTTCAATCCCTGGTATCTCCTTTTAAGAGATTACTCCATTCAAGGATCTCACCCTTTAACAGTGGTTCTCAAATTTATCATATTTTTGAGGGCTTACTTCATTTAGGACACTTGTTCTAATTTTAATAACCCACTTACATGCTATTTCCCCCCTCACCAACATAGGATGGATGAATTTCACATAGGTAAACACTGAAGTTTATATTTTATTTTTCTTCAGATACAGCTAGAATGTGAGTCCATCTATCCTTATATCTTGGAAAGTGGAGTGATTTCAGATGCCAAATTACAATGACAGGCATTGGTATTGAGACAAGAAACCTAGAGTCCTGGAGGATGCATTATCTAGAGCTTCATTAACAGTTGCAATTCAGCAGTCTCTCTTTCTAATCTACGTTTAAAATTCCTTTGTAAGAGAACTGCTACTCTTAGGTCAGCAACTGAATGTCCTGGAAGGTTAAATGTTCCCCCACTGGTTTTTGAATGTTGTGGTTTCTAATGTCAGACTTATGTCCATTTATTCTTTGCATCCTCCTGGTCTGAACTGAGACCTAGGTTTCCTATCTCATCACCAGTGCTGGTATCTCCACACCTACTACCCCTTTGCATATCACAGCTAATCCAATCAAGCCTGTTATTGTCATTCACCTGCTATTGCCATTCAGCATCTGAAATCACCTTTATATAGTTCATACCTTCGGTACCTCATGTTACACTTTATGACATGCATGGCCTGTCCCCTCAAAGTGACATTTATGTCAGATCCATCCCTCGTAACAGATGAGTTTGATAATTCTGAATTGTAATCTATAAATGATTGTTACTATGTATGAGCCTACATGGAGAAATATTCAGGGGAAAATTCTTTGGCAGCAGGTCTCAGATTTTAAATGCAAATTGAGATATTTCCATAAATATTATCTAGAATAATTTCAAAGGCAAAGCAGTGAGGTGGATTCTGTCCTGCTTTCCAAATGGCTGAAGTAACCTGTGGGTTAGATAATTTGCTCAGTGCCACTGTTGGTCAGAAGTGACAATACCAGAGCTCTTTAGCAAATATGTAAGAGTGCAGTGCTTCTTATCTCTTTTTGCCCTCTTGCTGAAAGGAGCAGTAGGACAGTGAGACAAGGTCACTCAGCTGCAGAGAGGATTCCTTCAGAGATTCTGGCTCCTCCACCCTGTCATGTGATTGTGATGTCATGTGATAGTGGGTTCCATGCTGTTGCTTGGAATTAATGGTGGGTTCTAGGTCTGACAGGGCTGAAGACCGCAGGTCTAGGTTGTATGAGTAACAAAACAACTTCGGGGTGAACTCTCTCATTCCATTGTAGCTTGGCCATCTGTATCCTCTTCCCTGAGCAGTAAACACCAAATTCAGATGAAATGCGATAAAATGCCCATATTATTAGTATCATTATTTGCAGCATTTCACAGAAATTAGAACATCCCCAACAAAAAAGTAAACCCAGAAGCATGATATCATGGCGCAAGATATAACTTTAACCTGTTACAGAAACCGTTGTACCCTTGACGTCTGAGATATGGTCAATCAATTTGAAACAAGGGGACCTTTATTATAGGATGGGGGTCAGCAGCTTTGTATAATTCAGAGCCAAACTATGTCAACAGATAGCCAGCAGGGGAACACCTGTTTGCATAACTACATAATTTAGATCGATCAAGATGGGTAGCTGTGTTAGTCTGGGTGTAGCAGTGGAAAAGAGCCAGAGTCCAGCAGCACCTTAAAGACTACAAAATTTGTGGCAGGGTATGAGCTTTTGTGAGTCATTGCTCACTTCTTCAGAAGTCTTTTCAGGACTCTTTCTCTTTTCCACTGCTATACATTTTATATGATCATACTAACTTGACATGTTGATTATTAATCCATAAAGTTTCTATAGCCCAAACACTGGTTGTGGCAAGCCCTTTATTGGATGTGGCACACAGGGGGTTTCACAGTAAATAATAAATATACACAGGAATGCTCTGTGAAATTTTTTTAGTGCACTGGCATAGATCTGTTTGTGGTTCACATGTGGATTACTGGCAACTGTTCACCTCTATCGCTTCCCTTTATGTAAAAAGTCTATAAGGAGCCCTTTTGTCCCATTAAAACCTTTGCCCACCATCCCTTTTATTTACTGCTTATTCTTGCATCCCACCTAACCCTCCAATATATATATATATTTTAAAGTAATATTTATTATTTGTAAATTTCTGCCAATATAATTTAACAGTAGAAAAGAAGTGAGCAGTGACTCATAGCTCATACCCTACCACAAATTTTGTTAGTCTTTAAGATGCTACTGGAGTTCTACTCTTTTCTACTGCTACGGACAGGAGCTGCGGTAGCTCAGGTGGTTAAGACGCTGAACTGCAGGCTGTGGAAGGTCAGTAGTTCCGCAGTTCGAGACCCAAGAGTGCCACATGATGGAGTGAGCTCCCGTCTCTAGTTCCAGCTCCTGCCAACCTAGCAGTTCGAAAGCAAGAAATTGCAAGTAGATAAATAGGTACTGCTTCGGTGGGAAGGTAACAGCATTCCGTGCACCTTGGTGTTTAGTCATGCCGGCCACATGACCACGGAAACGTCTTTGGACAGCCCTGGCTCTTCGGCTTTGAAACGGAGATGAGCACCGCAACCCTAGAGTCGGATTCGACTGGCTTTCGAGCAAGGGAACCTTTACCTTTACTGCTACAGACAGACTAACACAGATACCCATCTTAATATGTTTTAATATAAAGGTTTCATTTTCTTTTTTAAAAAGCCATATTTGGTTGTATACTGAGCCATAGGTTACAGGATCCTGTTATGGGGGAGGTCAGATTACAATGAAAAACAATCTCCATAATCTTGCGTTGGGACAAACTCTCAATTGGTATATTGGCAGTGACATTCCTCTAAGGATAAAGCTAATTTTATCTGTTTAAACACAGTCTTGGGAACCTAATGTGAAATCGATGGGGCAGATTTTATTTATGTTTTTCAATATTACCACATTTTGTTTTGTTCCAGTGGTAATCATGGGGAACCCCCTTCAAAAGGCAATAATATTTTTTCCTCATGATTCTGACAACTAAATTTACTTCCCATGGTGATAATATGTCTGGTGCAATAACACTGTGGCTACATATGAACATTTAAAAAAAAGGTTTTCCTTTTATGGATTGGATTATTCAGTGGCTAATTCTGAGGTACTTATGGTTATGTATTGATGTTGCAGCCTATATAGATTGTTTGATAATATGATGTCTTTTACATAGTAATCAAAATTAATGGGCAAATTGGGGAACATGCAGTATATGCCTTTAAAAACAACTTTGAAGGGATACACACACGCACCCAAAAGCAATGTAGTTGTTCCTGCTTCTTGTTTGCTTTCTTAATAACATTTTAATGTACATTTATAGTACAGCAAAAAGGGAAGATCCTTTGGGTAAACTTTCTACGTTCAGTGAATATTGGCACATTGACTACTTTGGGCTGATCCACATGTCACAAAATCCACATGTCCCTTTGCATGGACTTTGGACTGATGTGATCTGGAGTTTCTTTGCTGAGAACTTAATTTCCAGGTGTGTGGGGGACCAGTTCTGAGCCACAGCATACATGGAGAAGGAGCTTAGGTTTCCCACCTCCATGACATCTTCCTGACTTGAATATGCCATTATGGAAACTTCCAAGTCCTGATCAGTACATGTTAGTTTCGCCAACAGGACTGACTTTCTGGTGGATGTTACAGGCTAGGGAAATGGCACAGGAGGAAGACTAAAGCCCCTTCGCCTCCTGCCTCTTAAGTCTTGATCCAGCCCGGTATACATCTGGGTATTAGGTTTCCAGTGGGGAATCCAAATGTACATCTGATTCAGGTCCTGATGGTGGTCACATGTCCACCACATGGACTTTGCAATGTATGAACTGGCCACATTGTAGAGGATCCTGGGGCATATTTTATATACCCTTTACCTGCTAGAGTCAGTGAAGTGTAGTAATGAAATAGTAAATGTAGTAAATGAAGTGTTGTAATGTGACTCAGCTTCAAATCTCCAATCTCAATGGAAGATTTCTGGGTAAAGTAGGGTTGCCAACTCTACCCTGGGAAATTCCTGGAGATTTGGGGGTGAAGTTTGAAGAGGGGAGGGAGGTCTGCAGGGTTTGATGCTATACAGTCCATCAGGGCTTTTTTTGTAGAAAAAGCCCAGCTGGAACTCATTCGCATAATAGGCCACACCCAACAGCAGAAAACCATTAGCATATTAGGCCACACCCCCATGCCTTCCCTTGGCTTGCCTGGGCACCCTGCGGCTGCAGGAAGCCTGGGCAAGCCTCCCTTGAAGGGAAGGGAAGGCAGTTTAAACTGACTTCCCTTGGCTTGCCTGGGTGCCCTGTGGCTGTGGGGAGCCCAGGCAAGCCGGCCCTTGGACAGACTGAGGAAGGCATGGGGAGGCATTTAAATGCCTCCACGATCCTTCTAGGGCCCCCCCCGGCCTGTCCGCCTTGGAGTCATGGGGTGTGTGTGTCGCTCTCCAGGCCTTCCCTCTGTAGCCATGCATGCAGAGGTTTGGGCTGTAGTGGGTATGGCCAACTTTGAAGCCAGCTGGAACTCTGTTCCTGTGTGTTCCTGCCCAAAAATAGCCCTGCAGTCCACCCTCCAGAGCTGCCATTCCATCCAGGTGAACTGATCTCTGTGGTTTGGAGATCTATTGTAATTCTGGGAGAACTCCAGTCCCCACCTGGAGGTTGATAAGCCTACGGATAGATTTCAGCAGAAGTAACAGGAGTTTTGGGGAGGGGAATTTAGACTGAGAAAAGGACTAGGGGGATATTAAGCCCTCCTTTCCACTGTGCCACTGCTTTGATCAAATCAGAGCAGCTGCTATAATGCCATTTTTTAAAAAAACCTGAAAGATCCAATCATGACATGTCTGTTTTTTTGATCAATGAGGAGTCATCAGGAAAACTGCATTAATTCTGCCTCCATCCTTCTAGCAACAAGATGCTCAGCACATCAGGGGCTACAAATGAATGTTTATATAAAAATGCTTTTATAGTTATTGCCCCTGAGAGGTGTGGTCCAGTGGCTAATGTTAAAGATACCAGGATTTTGCAGCCTGCTGCATACTAAGCAGGAATGAGAAGAGAGGTCAGCTACACCAATAGAATTAACCTGTCAATGAAATGTTAGGCATATTGTCCATTTAAGATATGATGCAAAATATAACATGGGGAAACTTGAAACATGGGATCTGGATGAGCCCATGTCACGTGCTCACTGTGATACGATTTCACTTTGAAAACAGGAGAGCCATTTATAAAAGAAGAGCATTCCTTTCTAAACAGCTAGCCAATCATGGGCGCATCGTTGCAGCCAAAATAGTTCCTATGCTCTCCTTTCCTCTACTACAGTACATGTCTCAAAACAAAGCATGAGATCATAGCTGCGTTTTGACTACCGGTTCAGTTTCCCATTTCTAACTTAGACCTTTTTAAAACTTGGACAGTCCTTACTGAAGATGACCTCTTTACTTACTGTGCATCATCATGTGACTTGCTGTTTACTGCCCTGTGCTGTTATCCAAAGAGGCAGTCTCCTAATTAGTTTGGGGGAATTAGTGTAAATGAGACAGATCGAGAGGGGGTAACTGGCATTCTCCACCTATGTTTATGGGGATTTTTCCCTTAAGAGAACTCTCAAAATAAACCAGGTTCAACTAGAAAGTGTTGTATAGTGGGTTAGACGCATAAAGAAACCACAGACAGCGATGTAGTGATCAGCATGGTTCGCTATTATACAACATGAGACACTGATAACCGGCCCGGAGGCCAACTATATACATTGGGGAGGGGCCGCCCCCCTGGTACCATTGGCGGGTTTGAATTCCCGCCGCCGTTCCCATTGGTCCCCCTACGCGGGAGCCAGGAACCTCAGTCCCATTGTTCTCAGGTACTCAAGCTCTGGCTCTTCGTTGATGGCACGATGTTGACTGCATACACAACACCCCTCCCCCCATAGTCCCGATCCTGTCTAGGTGACATAGTCCTTCAGGTATGCGGGGGCTCTGCGTTCCCTGGTGGACCGTCGTGGTGTAGGCGTTGGGTTTTCTCCGCAGCCAAGTCTTGGTGGTGTGGCGGGGCCTGCCCCCTCCCCTCCTTCCGCTGGGGAAGGGTACGCCGTCTGGCCCTCGGCTGATGAGGCCTCGGGCATACTGAGCTGCCCGTCGCTGGGGTCCGCCTCTCTGCGGTCTCGTTCCGCCTCGGGCTCTCCCTCAGCTTCTCGTGGGACCTGCTCCACCTCCCCTTGGTTACCCCGGTCTCCTACCGTTGGAAGTAGGCGCCGCCTCAGCTGGTCCACGTGGCGCCGCAGGACCTGCCCGTCATTTGTCGACACCTCATAGGAGACAGGGCCGGTGGGGCGGATTACCTTTCCTGCTGTCCACTCCGGGCCTCGGCCGTAGTTCCTTGCGAACACCGGGTCCTCTGGGAAGAAGCCCCGTGGTGCCTCCCGGTCCTCGACCCAGTTCCGTCCTGTTGGAGCCCTGTCGGGGTGCAGGCGGTCCAGGAGGATGGCGGGTCGCCGGCCCATGAGAAGCTCCGCGGGGCAGTGGCCACTGACCGGGTTGGGTGTTGTCCGGTTCGCCAGCAAGAACCGGGCTATGCGTGACTCCCAGTCCCCCTCGGTCAGGCGGCTTAAAGCTTCCTTAGCCGTGCGGACCATGCGTTCCGCTTGGCCGTTCGTGGCAGGGTGGAAGGGTGCTGACCTGATATGCCGGATCAAGTTGTCCCGCAGGAACCGCTGGAATTCCTCGGATGTGAACGCCGGGCCGTTGTCGGAGACGATGGTGTCCGGCAAGCCATGCGTGGCAAATATCTTCCGGAGGGCTCGGATGGTGGCGCTTGCGGAGGTGGAGGAGACTGGACTCACCTCCAGCCACTTGGAGTACGCGTCCACGGTGACCAGGAATGTTAACCCGTGGAAGGGCCCGGCGAAGTCGATGTGGAGCCGGGACCACGGGGTCCTTGTTGATTCCCATGCCTGGGTGGGTGCACATGGTGGGCTTGGCCGGACCTCTTGACAGATCTGGCAACGCTTCACCCAGGCCTCTATTTCCCCATCGATGCCTGGCCACCAGACGTAGCTCCGGGCGAGGGCTTTCATCCGCACGATGCCGGGGTGTGCTTCGTGCAGAGCCTGCAGGACCTGTTGCTGGAGTGCGCTGGGGACTACGACCCGGTCCCCCCACAGCAGGCAGCCCTTGTGTGCCGATAGTTCCTCGCGCCGTGTTGTAAATGCGCTGAACTCAGGGCCCGCCGAGGCCGTAGGCCACCCCCTCACCACCCAGCCGAGAACCCGGGATATGATGGGGTCACGGGCTGAGCGGCGGGCGATGTCCGTGGCCTGGAGAGGGGCGTCTGGAAGACCCTCTAACTGGAGGACATGATAAGCTGGGGCCGGGTCCACCCCTTCGTCTGGCAGGGGAGGCGGCTCAGCGCGTCTGCATGTCCCATTGCCTTGCCTGGCCGGTGCTGGAGCGTGTAGTTGTAGCCCGCCAAGAAGATGGACCACCGCAAGACCCGAGGGGAGAGTACCTGTGGCGTCCGGCGGTCCGCCGCGAAGAGGCCCAGCAGCGGCCGGTGGTCTGTGACGACTGTGAAGGGACGGCCATAGACGAAGTCGTGGAACTTCTTCACCCCGGCCACGACTGCCAGTCCCTCGCGGTCTATCTGGGCGTAGTTCCGCTCGGCCGCAGACAGGGTCCGCGAGTAGTACGCGACCGGGACCTCCCGGCCGTCCGGGAGACGGTGCGCCAGCACGGCTCCCACCCCATATGGGGACGCATCGCAAGCCAAGACCACGGGCAGGGTCTCGTCGAAATGTGCCAGGACCGCGTTTGAGATGAGCAGGGCCTTGACGGCCCGGAACGCTGCAGCCTGATGCGGGCCCCAGACCCAGGGTGCCTTTTTGTCGAGCAACCTGTGGAGGGGCTCGGCTACCGCCGCCTTGTGGGGGAGAAAGGCGTGGTAAAAGTTCAAGAGTCCGAGAAAAGCCTGGAGCTCGGCTTTGGAGGTCGGGGGCGGCGCTTCCACGATGGCCTTCACCTTGTCCCGGGCCGGGTGGAGTCCCTCTGCGTTCACCGTGAAGCCCAAGAAGTCGACGGATGATACCCCGAGCTGGCACTTCTCGCGCTTGACCTTAAGGCCGGCGTCCCGGAAACGGCTGAGGACCATGCGGAGGCGGGAGGCGAACTCATCAGGCGTGGCGGCGGCGATCATCACATCATCGAAGAATGGTGTGACGCCGGGGATCCCTTTGAGGAGAGAGTCCATCAGTTGCTGGAAAATTCCGGGTGCCACGCTCACCCCGAATTGCAGGCGATTGACCCTGAAGGCCCCCCGGTGCGTTACAATTGTTTGGGCCTCTGCTGTCGGCCCATCGACAGGCAGCTGCTGGTACGCTTGGGCCAGATCTAGTTTGCCGAAGATCTTGGCCCCTGCCAAGGTGGCCAGAACATGGCTCACCACCGGGACCGGGTAGGCATGGTCCTGCAATGCCCGATTTATCGTGCATTTATAATCCGCGCAGATGCGGACATCCCCGTTAGGTTTAATGGGGGTCACGATCGGGGTTTCCCACACTGCGTGAGAGACCGGCTCCAAAACCCCTTGCGCCACCAGTCGGTCCAGTTCCGCGTCTATTTTGGGTTTTAAGGCAAACGGAACGGACCTGGCACGCATGCGGATAGGGGCCACTGTGGGGTTGAGTTGTAGCGAAACCGGGGGCCCGTATATCGGCCCAGGGACCCGTCGAAAACGGATGGGAACTCGCGGCACACTTCCTGGAAATCGCGGGTTGCGCAATGCTGGACCCCTCGATCGCGATTCCTAGGGGTCCAAACCAGGCCCTCCCCAGGAGGCTAACTAAGTCGCCCTCGACTACGAGCAAGTCCAAATGACCCTTGAAGCCCCGGTACTGCACCCTGAAACTCCCGACCCCCTTCACTGGCACTTGGTTTCTCTGAAAGTCCATGAGCGTCACGGGTGATGGCCGCAAGCGGGGGCCCCCTTTGGGCAAATCTGTCTTAATGTGGCCTCCGAAATGATGGAACAGGCGGAGCCCGAGTCGAGTTCCATTTGTAAGGGGGCCCCCTCTACTTTGATCCGGACGTATATTTTTGGGGTAGAGGCCTGACTGGGGAGTTTCAGTACCTGTGTTCGAGCGGCCGGGGCGTTGGTCAGTTGGTATAGGTCTGCCTCCGGGGCCGCGCAGTCCTCGAAGTGCGCCTCAGACCTGCGGCGGGGCGGTTGCGGTTTTTGTGCTGCGCGTGATGGCTTGGACCGGCAAACCCTTGCGATGTGGCCCGTGCGGCCGCAGTCTCGACATGTGGCGTCCCGGAACCGGCACGATCTCCTCTCATGCTGCCCTCCGCAGCTGGCACACTCCTGCGCCGCCGAGCCGGGTTGCTTGCGTGCGGAGCTAGCGGACGGTGCTGGCGGGCGATGCTGTGCTAGTGTGCGGTGTACCTCGGGGTCGTCGATGTCGCTGTTCCCGGGGGAGGCCACACGATGCGCCGCGGTGGTGGTGGTCGGGTGTGACCTCTCCCATGCAGTGGCGGTGGCTAACGCTGAGGTGATGGTCACCTTCTCGCCCTCCATTATTCGGCGCCGGAGTTTCTCCTCCCTGAGGCCTGCGACGAAACGGTCGCGGAGAGCCATCTCCAAGTGCTCTCCGAAGGCGCAGTCGGCCGCCAGGCGGCGGAGCTCTCCGAGGAACTCCGCGGCGGTTTCTTTGCCCTGCTGGTTCCTATGCTGGAAAACCACGTGGCAGGTCATCTCCGACGGCTTCGGGGAGTAGTAGTTCTGCACGGCCTTCACAATCTCGTCGACCGTGCACTCCTCCACCTTCTTGGGAGAGAGAAGGTATTGTGCCAGATCCACGATCACGGGGCCGCAAGAGCAGAGCAGCAGTCCTCTCTTTCGGTCTTCGTCCGTGATCTGATAGAACACGAAGGCTTGCCGCAAACCCGTAACCCAGGCTCCCCATCGTTGGGGCTGGGAAGCGTCGAACGGCGGTATCAGCCCTGATCCTGGAGCGATGGCCATTGTGCTAGTCGGCGGCAGCGACACGGCTCTGGATTCACCCTCGGAGGCGCTCATGGAGGATGCCCGTGGAGCGGTGGAGCGAGTCTTCGGGAGCGTTGTCCGACAGCCCGGCTGGAGCGCTCAACAGGATCCCATCCTCGTCGCCATTGTTGTATAGTGGGTTAGACGCATAAAGAAACCACAGACAGCGATGTAGTGATCAGCATGGTTCGCTATTATACAACATGAGACACTGATAACCGGCCCGGAGGCCAACTATATACATTGGGGAGGGGCCGCCCCCTGGTACCATTGGCGGGTTTGAATTCCCGCCGCCGTTCCCATTGGTCCCCCTACGCGGGAGCCAGGAACCTCAGTCCCATTGTTCTCAGGTACTCAAGCTCTGGCTCTTCGTTGATGGCACGATGTTGACTGCATACACAACAGAAAGGTTTTTATTTAAAGGAAAAGATTAAAAATTAAACCATACATACAATAAACACACACACTGAGCTAAAGAAAGGCAGGGTGGAAATGGGAAAAGTGATTTCAGGTTGGGGGGAAGCTATAATTACCAGTCTCAGGGTGTGTTCAGACGGATCTTTTGATCTGCCATAGGAACGACTCCCTTGCGGATCAAAAATGCACGACCAGACAGAAACATCTGCGAAATATTCCGGTCCCATAGGCATCCCGTTCTGCTGCGCCTCCAATCCTGATTTAAAAAGTAGCAGTTTCAATGTAGGGTTTTCGCTTACCCGCGCAACAACTGCAGACTTTCTTCCGTCTGGTCACTCCATTAGCGCGCGATGCTCCCGTCGGCTTGGTCTGACGTCAGACCGAGCCGACGGGGCGCGATTTTTAAAAAATTGAAACCCCATGTGCGCTTTAACGAGGAAATGCATTCAGCGATAAGCGCTACGAGGAATGTAATATTCATGCTTATTTCTTTTAGGGACAAGATGTTACCGCGAAGGGAGATGGAGGGGGAAGGACTGTTCTAACTTGCAAAATAGTCCCTCCATTGATCATGATGGCAAGGGGAGGACTGGGACTTTGCTGAAAACCCTCCGCGATCGCCTCAGTTCTCCAAGGAGGCGCAGCCTTGCCTATGCGAATGTACAAAACTTTTTTTAAAAAAATCCTCGGTGGATGCCGTGTAGACAAATCACGGTGGGAACAACGCGTGGTGAGGCTATTTCATGGGGGGCGTCTGGTCGTGCTAGGCTGGATTAAAAAAATCGGGATAAAATTTTAGGAGGGCTCATGGCGCGATTGACTGGCCGTCTGAACGCAGCCTCAGAGGGAAGAAGTCTGTGGAGGCAGCAGCAAAATGACCCAGAGAGAAGAAGAACTAATGGATTGGGGGTGTAGGTATGGATCCAAGAACACACACATTGCACTGGTGGCTAGGTGCTCTCGATATAGGGCAAAATGGGCCTTCAAGAGCAAGCTGACATGATGCCCCCAAAACAATAACTTGATGTTACTGTTATGCAAAAGGTGTGAAAAGAGCTTGATGACACAGCAAATACTGGATGGGAAGCTAATGGGTTTGGTGAATAGAACTGAGAGTTGATTAAGTGTTCCTTAATTGGGGTAAGTGGGTCCAGAGGAATTAAGGTTGGACTTGATGAGATTAGTCCAAGGGTGGGTCAATGGGTTTTGGGAGACCCATTGTCCCACAGTTATGCATCTCTCCAGGGTATGGAGGGGAAAGTAGACAGTCAGCCACCCCTATTCATCTTCCAAAAATACTTGCCCAGGCTTGTTTCTCATTTTGTGTAATTTTGGGCCAGGCAGTATCCTGTACTGATGATTTTTTGAGATAATATCTTAAGAATGGTATTTCTGCCTCTCTAAGCTATAAACTGCTCCTCTGCGAGAGGAGAGGTCCGACTCCTAACAGTGCTCATGTTCTAGATTGAATCTTTTAACCGAATAAGAGATTTTCAATGGTATAGTGTATGGAAGGAATGGGTCTGCTATTCATAGGCCCAGAATCCCCTTAGCTGAGGTGAATGATGGGAGACAGCTGATCAGCTGAGCATCATTACCGCTAACATACGCTCTGATGGCAAATTATGAAGGCGCAGAAGGAACATGAACGGTGTTTCTTGTCATTCCCCTCGCCCCCCAACACAACACTGGTGTAGTATCCTAGGTGTGTACCAAGGTCCTTTCCGCATTTGCCTGCCACTCTGGATATTCTCAGTGTTTGAGTCAAGGCAATTTAAGCCCACGGCAAAACAGCATCCAAATAACCCGGGGCAACAGCAGGCTGAAACCGGGCTGACTACTGAAGGGAGGTAATGTAATGCAGAATGGGGAAAAACCCAGAATAAAAAGGAGGTTGAACTCAATTTTAGTGCAGAATGGGGGGAAACCACCTGGATTAAAAAGAAGGTTGAATTCGATTTTAGTGCAGAATTGCTTGGAGGACACTGCGATGAACATGGATTAAAAGGAGAGGGCAGAAAGGGCCCAAGTCTAAGGAAACTGTGATTGCTGTTATCTTGCTTTGAACCAGACAATTGTATAGCAAATGTCATAAAATGCTACCTGCACTAGGAAGGCAATAAATATATTTGCTTTTGTTAAAAACAGATATATTTGGGGTCTTTCACACATCTGCATCTCATATGGAACATCCGCATCTCATATCAAGCATAAGGCTTGCTGCCAAATGGGGGGAAAAAAAAGAAAACTTTAAAACTGAAGTTGTTGAAAGCATTCAGCCTAACTTCTTGAACAACACTAAAAACAGTACAGGCCATCATATGGAACTCCTGTGCCTTCAACACCATGGCAATCTTGAGCAGAGTTACATACTCAGAAGGGTGTAACCCTGTTCTCAATAGCATTGTGGCTCTACCAAAAAGCTGTTGGGGTCTGTGCTTTGTATTTTTAGTGCCATGATGTGAATTTAAGTCCCACTTGATTAGTAACTTGATATTTACCCTTTTTATTTATCCATCCTTCATTCTTACTGCACACAACGGAACTTCCTTCCAGATCTGGTGTACAGTTGCGCTATATTAATGGAGATGGTTTTTTTTTTTTTTTTTTTCATTTTCTTGAGCAGCTAAAGTTTCCTTCAGATGACCTGGACAGCCAAGCATTTGTCATGAATTTTAAAAATAATATAGCATACTGCTCCGATGACAAACTTTCCTTTGGGATGCTATATTTGTCCACCATCCCCAACAGGAACAAGGAAAGACTGCTCCATGAGTTATTTTTAAGTGGCTGGAAATAGTATCTCCATTATGTCAGGACATTAATGAATACAATCTTTGTTAGCAAACATTGGCTTGTTGTTTACTGCAATATGTGACCCTGTGTTTCATATTATTTTAAGTTTTACAAAAGTGTCAGACCCAATAACAACAACAACAACAACACACACACAAGCATGTGTGTCTCAGATTTCAGTCTGATAAGAGTGTTTGGAGCGTTAGCTCATGGGATTATCAGAAGTTGATATGGCGGAGCAGGGGGCATGCAAATCTCTTTTCACCATTATCTATAATGTTATGTCATTTCTGGTGGTCAGTGAGTCGAACAAGATTAGAATCCAGTAGCACTCTAAAGATCAACAAAATTTCCTGGGGTTTAAGCTTCCATGAGTCAAAGCTCACTTTGTCAGATACAAATAAGAATGAAGATTCATTCACCCTTATATCCAGGTCAGAAGGTGGGAGTGGTGATACAACACAAAATGTTATCAGCTTGATTTGAGCCAGGAGATATGCACAAAGGTGGGAAATGCATAAAAATACATGTCCTCTGGCTCTAATCAAGCTGATTATGTCTTGCATTGTACCTCTGCATCCTGACTCCAACCTCCTACAATTCCCACCTTTTGACCTGGATATAAGTGAGCTTTGACCCTCAAAAGCTTGTACCCTGGGAAATTATGTTCGTCTTTTAAGATGCTACTAGACATAAAGTGGGCATCCTATTAAGATTTCTATACGGACATAGGGATGAACTGCGCAACTCCCCCACCCATTTTAATGAAAGAGTCCATGCACTCCTCTAGCACAAGAACAGGACCTTTGCCCTAGGTAAGTATCTGATCTGAGTAACAGATTTCAAGTTTTCAAGATGAAAAAGGAAGAAAAAAGTGTGTTTCAGTACAGACTTGAATACTTGTAACATTTTGTGTGTCATCAGAATGATCAGTTTCCTGCTAGAACAGACTTATTTCTGCATTTATCATTAACGTACATAATACGTATTGAAGTGAACTCCCATCTAAAATAATTAATAAAGCACTTTCATTTCCCATGAATGTACGAGATATTAATGATCTGTTTATAAAAGCAAAAAAATAATAAAAAATTGGCCCCTCTGGATATACTGAAGCATTATTCCAGATTCATTCAGTGTATTTAACTGGTTTAACAGAAATATGTCAACAAAGGATTTTCTGTAGCTTATGGGATGTTACAATACATATGTTGCGTGACTAATAGCTTTTAAATATCAGGGACCAGATTTCCAGCCACCCAGTAAGGGGATGTAATGCCAGTCCACCTAATCTGCGCATCCACAGACACTCTGAAACAAATGCAGATGCATTCTGCTTGTCTTGGATGAGGATCTGATTGAATCATTAAGGCTCGTCTTCTTGTTTTTTTCTAATAGCTAAGAAGCAATTAAGAGAACGGCAAGCAAGAATCAGATATGGACAACACTTCCAGACAAATTTTTATTTACAGGAAGTGGCATATGGTTTCAAAATAATCAATATTAGTAATGAATGTGTAGCCCTCTACCTAAATCTGTTAAGAATCTATCAGGCAAAGACTACGAGATTGTTTTCCCTGAGAAAACTCTTTTAAAATGGATAGATGTCATGTATTAATGATGCTTATTGGAGGTAACACCTAACAATTGTTTTGTGTTGCATTTGCATGGTTAATTTCTTTGCACAGAGCCCTACAAAGATGCCACAAAAACAGTAGAAATTAGATGTTCCCTGTTATGTGGGGTTTTACTGGTATTATTATATCTCTTGGCAAATATAGCTGTGTGTAGAAAACTGTGGCTGAGATTCCACTCTCACACTTAATATAGCTGAACACCATACACTGGAGTTCCTGTCTGTACAGGGCCCTGCTTTTGTCACCCCATTTTTCCAGGCTACATATCATGCACTTGAAGCCAGTGTGCATTGAAAGGCACGCAGATGGGGCCTCCAACACATGGAGGTCAGGTGCATTGAGAAGGTAAAAACAGCAGATACTATACTGATACTCGTGGTGCATAACTTTGTATATGGTTTGGGATTGTTGGAACAGGGCCAGGGTATATGTGCTGCTGAAGCAAGCACAGTGAAACAGGGCCTTGGTTTATAGTGCTGACTTCTGAAATAGATTTCATTTTCCAGGTTTTAGTCATTAGATGTAAAAATGTCCCATTGTCGCATTTTTCCTTTGATAATCACAGACCTCATTTAAACTTTCATTTGACTTATGAGGATATGTTCTAACAACTATATATACCCTAGAGTGAGCAAGTGAGTCACCTGCAACCATCTATCCAATCCACTCACCTGAAACTTAATCCTGACAAGACATAGGTTCTCTGGGTTAGTAGAAAGGCAGACTGGAAACTTGAGACCTCTCTTGTTTTGAATGGGGTTATACTCTCCTTGAAAAACTATGTTCACAGCTTGGGAGTAATGTGTGATATGGCAGCCACCTTAGAAGAACGGGCCAGTGGTGGTTGGGAGTGATTTTGCCCAGCTTTGGCTGGTATGTCAGCTTATCTGTTTCTAGTTCAGTCAAATCTAGCTGCAGTGTCCATGTCTTAATTACATCTAGACTGGACTATTGAAATGTGCTCTGCTTTGGTCTACCCTTGAAGGAAGCTGAAGCTAGTGCAGAATGCTGTGGCTAGACTGCCAGCTGGGGCAAGCTACTGGGAACTTGTGACACAGATACTACAGCAATTATACTGGCTATCAATCCACTCCTGAGTGCAATTCAAGATGTTGGTTTTGTTCTTTAATCCCCACATGCCTTGGGGCCAAGGTATCAGTCTTCTTCCCCTATGTCACAGGGAGAGGTCTTCCTGACTGTCCCACTAATCAAAGAAACTCACCTGGTGGGCACATGAGAGAAGTCTGTTTCGGAGGCTGCCCCGTGATTACGGAACAACCTCCCCAGGGAGATGTGCCTGGTCCCCTCACTTGCAATCTTCAGAAGGCAGTTGAAGACAGTTTTAATTAGGGCTGCATTTGACTAATTTAGTTTTTATTTATTGGTAGACCTAACTGAAGATTTTAAATTGTGGCCTTTTATTTATTTATTAATTAAATTTTATTTTAGACTGTACTCCCCTGGAGGGACCAAACTCAGTGCAGTGTACAACATGATATCATATAAACATTGTTAAAAACAAATTAAAACCAATAAAACATAGCAGCACCAAAAGATGTTGTTAACATTTTCTAATGGCCTCACAGGAAGGCAGTGGGATGGAAGTGCCAGAAAGGATGGAGCCATTGCTGTCCTCAACCAAATGCCTGGCAGAACATCTCTACCTTACAAGCCCTGTGGAACTGCACCAGGATGCGGTTGGTACTAATGTTATTTGGTAGAGAGTTCCTCCAGGTTGGAGCCAGGGTGGAAAATGCCCTGGCTCTGGTCAAGGACAGCTGGATATCTCTTGGGCTGGGGACCACCAGCAGATTTTGATCTATTGAGTGGGGGTATATCAGGAGAGGAGGTCCCAAAGATATGTGGGTCCCAGACCATTAAGGGCCTTAAAGGTCAGTACCAGAACCTTGAACTTGATCTGGTACTCCACTGGAAGCTAGTGCAGCTCATGCAGCACAGGGTGGATGTGTGTTGTACGTAGAGTCCCCCTGAGGACTCACGCGGCCACATTCTGTACCAATTGGAGTTTCCAGGTCAACCTCAAGGGGGTAGGCCCATGTACAGTAATCCAGTCTGGAGATGACCGTTGCATGGATTACTGTGGAATTTGGCCAACTGCCCATCAGCAGATAAAGCTGGGTGTCATCAGCGTCCTGGTGACACCCCAGCCCAAATCTCCACACCAGTTGGGTAAGGGGCTGCATGTATATGTTAAATAACATCAGAGAGAGGATTGCACCCCACATACCAAGGGGTGCCTAAGTGACATCCTCTCTTCCAACACCACCCTCTGTCTCTGACTTTGGAGAAATGAGGTGAGCCACTTCAGGACTACCATGCGGACTCCTATGTTGGCGAGGTGGTGGGTCAGAAAATCATGATCGACTGTGTCGAACACTGCTGTAAGGTCTAACAATATCAACAGCTCTGACCTGCCTTGATCCAACTGTCTGCGGAGCTTCTTTGTGAGGGTGACCAAAGCCATCTCCATCCTATGGCCAGGGTGGAGGCTGGACTGGAATGGGTTCAGGACCAATTTATGTTTTTTTTTTTTTTAATAATCATTTTATTTATATTGTAAGCCACCTTGAGTTCTGCAAGGTAGAAAGGCAGCTAATAAATGTTTAAAATAAATAACCAAATATTGTCATGATGTTCAAATGCAAAGTCCACAGTACATGTTTGAAATACCACACATCTCTTTTTAATTTCTTTAAAATGTTTTAACCCCCCCTCCCACAAAGTCCTCCTAAAGTAATGAAACCAGAGATTTTGTCCCTTTAGCCTGGCAATATTTTGAACAGGCATGCTTCCTGCCAGGAGAAAATGTAATTTATATTACACTTGCTCCTTTGGATCTGATTTTGGGATGAATACAGAGAAAGTATAAAAGTATTTTTTATATGGCATGTGTATTATTGGAAAACAGACTTATGACTGAGTTTCTAGGCAACCCTCAGGAACGTTTTTTTCACCCTAGTAATTAAATTAATTTCTTCCCTATTATGTAGAGATGGTTAATTACTTGTGTGGCATCCAGCAACATATGTCATGGAATTATACAGTGTCTGAAAACTTGGGGAAAAGAAGCTATGCTGACCTGCATGTGCTAGAAAACCTCCAGCCTTCAAAGCCACGTTGTGAATCTAACACTTGCAGCATTTTTTGTTGTTACCAAACTGTATCACAGCAAATCCTTACAAAGCAATGCCATACATTCAATGCATGCCCCATAATTCTTTTTGGAGACAGTGCACAGCTGCTCCAGTTTAGTATTAGCTGCTTCTTAGGGCCTGGTATCGCCTTTCAATAAAAATCACAGATGGCGGGGTCTCTTTCACACCAAGATGGTAAATATGATCTTGCATCAGGTGAAGGGGTGATATAAGTACATGCAATTCCTCCTTTTTTAAAAAATGTTTCAATAAGGTAAAATATTATTTTGTTGTTAATCAGCCAAACCTCTTCTAGTGAGTGTAGTTATGACTAAAACAATATATTACAATTCTGTATTCCACACTAGAGAAATAATTCTAAGTGCCCTTACATCAGCAGATTTTCAAGACATGTGAGTGTCAGTGACTTCTACCAGTCCAATTCCAGTGACAGTGAAAGGACTAGAAGTTAGAATTTGGCCAGTGTAAGAGAATGACTGGAACATCATCCTCAGCCCCCTTAAACCTCAGCTCTGTCCCTGTTTTGCCTTATAAGAAAAGAGGTGGTTTTAAAACTGGCCCACAGAAATCACAGAGAGTCAAACACCATGACCTCTTCAACTTTTCACCACAGTCACAATGGAGCCAACTGACTAGGCAATCATTAATGGCACCTCAACAGCACTTGCCAGGTCCTTTTCTTCTACCAGTTGGGTAGATGGGAGAGAGACACACTGGGGACATTGCACCCAGCCATGGCTGTTTGGGTGGGGCTTCCCCCCACTCGCCAGCTGGCCAGTGGCAGGCTGGAACTGTGAAATCAGCCCCCCCTTTCACCTGGGGGCTGGAGTCCTAATATAAATCCATATCAGAGATGTCGGGGCACATGGTGTGAGGCTAATTGCTCTGACCTCATGGTCTAGAGAACTTAGAACACAGCAATGGGAAGTTTGGGGGTAGAAACTATGGTGAAAGTGCGCATTACACAGAAAGGGGACTGTGTGCACAAAGAACCAAAGAACAGAATTAAGAAGAGCACACTGCTAACATTTGTCTTCTCAGAAATAGTACAGGGACCCTACCTTAGCATTCCAGATACAAACATCCAACATCATCAATGCCGTTCTTTCAACTGGAGATGTCAGGTTAGTAAGGGAGAAGTATTCCATGCCACAGAGTATGACGAGCAGCTCAGTCCTAAAGTCCCAGATGACAGCACGGTGCTGATGCAACATGGATGTAGCTAGCCAGTATTCTATACTGTCATCAGAGAAAAGAAATGGCAGAGAAGACTCAGCCCCTGGGAACTGGGAGCACAGCAAGCAACTGCACTGATGACTAGGGCTGCCATCCCCCAGGTTCCAGTGGGAGTTCTCCCGGTTTTGGGGGCTCCAATTGGCTGCCAACCAGCTGGCTGGTGGTGGGGAAGCCCTGCCCCAAGCCCTGCCCACAAGCCTGACCGCCGACAGCCACCCCCTCCCTCCCCTCCTGCAAAATTTAAAAGGCCCTTCAGCTGATTGGTGGGGAGCATGTGGACTGCCAGACAGCTGGAGGGCCCTTTAAATCTTACAGGAGGGAGGGAGAGGGGTGCATGCCATTCCCCGCTTCTTCTCAAAAGCATTTAAAGGGTCTATTTCATAGAACAGAATCATAGAATCATAGAATCATAGAATCGTAGAGTTGGAAGGGACCTCCTGCACAATACATGAAATTCACAAATACCTCCCCCCCCCCACCCCCAGTGACCACTGTTCCACGCCCAGAAGATGACAAAAGAACCTCCAGGATTTCCAGCCAAACTGGCCTGGAGAAAAATTGTTTCCTGACCCCGACGTGGTGATCAGCATTTCCCTGGGTGTGTAAGAAAGGGCCACAAGAACTAAGCACTGAGACAACCCTTCCTGCCCTCCCTCTCATGATCTGCCTAAGTTCACAGAATCAGCATTGCTGTCAGATGGCCATCTAGCCTCTGTTTGAAAACCTCCAAAGGAGGAGAGCCCACCACCTCCCGAGAAAGCCTGTTCCACTGAGGAACTGCTCTAATTGTCAGAACGTTCTTCCTAATGTTTAGCTGAAAACTCTTCCGATTTAATTTCAATCCTTTGGTTCTGGTGTGACCTCCTGGGGCAGCAGAAAACAACTCTGCACCATCCTCTATATCACAGCCCTTCATGAACTTGAAGATGGTTATCTTATCACCTCTCAGTCATCTCCTCTCCAGGCTAAGTGGATCCTTTAAATGCTTTGGGGAAGAAGTGGGGAGGGATGGTGTGTCCCTGCAATCTAAGCCACAAGTTCATGGCTTGGAGTGCAGGTGCTGGTCCCCAGTGTGATGACATCACTTCTGTGTTACGTCATCATGTTGGGGCTGTCCTGCTCCCCTGGAACGCCCCTCAAGATCTCCCACTGGGGACTCAGAGAGACCTGGCAACCCTACTGGTGACCTTGGTAACACTGGCAACATCCACACCAATCATGGAGTGGCATGTTAACAATGCCAGATACGGAAGAAGCCAACTAAGGTATGGTGACGCTGGCACACCTCCCTAATATTGTCTGCTCCTGCACAGAATAAAGCAAGGGAAAGAACAAAAGCAACACAGCACCCTCTACTTTATGGAGGACTGAGGCATGCCCTGTAGGAGCCCTATGCCTATCATGATATCATGCACACCGTTTTGACCTTCAGGTGAAGATGTATGACCACTCCAAACGTTTCACCCAATTAAAGTTGCCAACTTTAGGTTGGAAAAATCCTGAAGATTTGGGGGTGGAGCCTGGGGAGTGCAGGGTTTGGGGAGGAGAGGCACTTTTGCAGATAACTTGTAATTCCAGGAGTTCCCCAGGTCCCATCTGGAGGCTGGCAACCTTATCACCCAGACACACCTTTCTAGGTCAAACAGCAGAGGCAATCTTCATGGAAAAATCCATGTATAATGTCATGCAAGAGTCTTGGGAAATAATGTTCCAACAAACAGTTTTGTTTGTTTGCTTTAAAACAATGTAAGGGGGACAGAGACACTAGGGGTGCATTCAGACAGCGTGCTGGAGCGGTTTAAATTGCTCCGGTCTGATGCGTTGTTGTTTTTTATCCTGGAGAATCGCGATCACACTGACCTCCTCATTCCGGGCTCCCCACCATCCTCATGCAGGTGGAGGTTTTTTTCGCCTCAGTTTGAGCATGTGCACAGGCAGCCCTCTCTAGAACTAAAAGTTTGGCGTGTGCGCAGAACAGCGATTTCAACACGTCCCTTTAAACTTAAAATGAAGACCTCTTTAGATTTTCACCCCGAAACTGACCTCCCCGAGATCCTGGACTTGTCTAAATGCTTAAACTAGGTACCATTTAAGCTTTTCTTTCATTAACTTAGGCGCAGAGCTCTGCTCAAGCGCACACCACTAAGGCATTAAAAAAAATTGCGGACTAAAACTGCAAGCCTGAGGCAGCTTTCGGGGGGGGGGGTTTGAAGCACCCGGAAGTGGCTCAATGAGCGATCAGGCGTCAGGAAAGTGCACCTCAAACTGGAGAATCAGGAAAACACCACTTGGTAAGTGGTATCAAAATACTCTGGTTTAAAGGGGGTTTGCTCTAGAAAGCCACAGCTGGGGACGGTGTGCAGATGTTGGGTGTATGAACGCGCACATAAAATCTGTTCCTGAGGCGTGCCGAAAGCAGTTCAAATGGTGCATCTGAATGCACCCTAGGAGAAGAAACAAGAGATCATACAACTGCATATTCATCCAATACATTCCTGTAATCTCCCCAGTAGCTCATGAGGGAAAAACACTCATAATGTGAGGGGTTGGAATTCCATGAAGGGTTAAACTGGATTGGGAATGAGGCAAAGCTCTCTTTTAGTTTTTCACTTCCTCTCAGTTCAATGGGGATGTTTATTTGTTCGCCTACTTTTTTGTCAGTGTTACCTTTGATAGCACTAGGAGGCAGAAAGGGCTGTCTCACTCCTCTCTGGGTGTTCCTTCAGTGTAAGCCACTTCTGGCCTCAACACCTGTTGGCACAGTGCTATTTCTGCATAGGAAGGCCCGCCATTTGTGTAACTATATATTTTGTAATTATATATTTATTTGTAAGCAAAAGGTATATATGAAAACTATAAGGTGGATAAAAGAAATGAATGTTTTGGATATAGCATGAGGGCAATAACTACCGATAGGTTAAATAATGATACAAATGAATTTCCCCTAATCTGTATTTATGTCTGTCTTTGTCTATTTTATATATGAAATAAAAATCTTTACTCCAAAAAAGAAGAAGAGAAAATGGTGTAAGCTGCTTCAGACCCCATTAGGGAGAAAGGTGTGGCATAAATGAAGTATATAAATAAAGGTGAAGACTCTGGGGACAGAGAAATGTTGATTAGTGAGTAGTTAGGAGAGAGAAAAGGATATGGGTGCTACCAGGAGGAGGGAAAAAGGAAATAGTGTGGGTAGTGGGCTAGAGGAGAAAACGAGATGCCCTTCACACATCCCTGTGGATTCCCCATTTGTGATATATCTAATTCTGAAACAGCCCACAGAATGTGGATAAAAAATCCACAAAATGGAGCCAGAGACAACTAGTGGAGATTTCTCTACCAACCTGAAGGATGCCCCAGGTTTGCAGAAAAATCTGAAATCTAAAAAAAAGGAACCCACATAATAGAAACAACACCTATATCTTCAAGAGAACAATATCTGTTCAGTTCTTGCAAGACTACTTTCTGAGATCTTAGTGGCCATTCAAGGGTTGCTAGGCAAGCATAATAATATTGCCTGAATTTCTGTAAAGCAAAACCATGGGCAGAAGCAGGGGTAGACTGCCAAAACAGCCCAGGACAAGACTCCCCTCTCTCCCCAGTCATGTCTCCTTTTGG
Source organism: Gekko gecko (assembly GCA_029375565.1). Lineage (NCBI taxonomy): Eukaryota > Metazoa > Chordata > Lepidosauria > Squamata > Gekkonidae > Gekko > Gekko gecko. Next base: position 49,894,307 of record JAPDNY010000003.1, read on the forward strand.
AAGAGGACTCACTGAGGCCAAGCCCGGTGCTGACTATCAGCAACTCACTACCCAAACAACTCAGTTGGGCCTGGTGGCAGGAAGCATATCATTCACTGGACCCAGGGATGACAGCAGCCACCACACAGCTTAGCCAGGTCTGGGAACAGCCATTGCATGACTTGATCAGGTTTGGCAGCAGCCACTGCACAACTTTTTCTACTTGGACACACTTTTCCTGGAGACAGGCTGCCAGGAGGAGGGAAGCATGGAAAACTGAAGACTAGGGAAGGGTAGATAAAGGTAGGTTGGTGGGTGGGTGGGAAGGAGAGAAGTAGGGTTGCCAGATCAGGGTTGGGAAATAACTGGAGATTCTGGGGGTGGAGCTGGAGGAGGGCAGGGTTTGGGGAGAGGAGGGACCTCAGCAGGGTATAATGCCATGGAGTCCACCCTCCAAAGCAGACATTTTCTCCAGGGCAATTGTAATAGCGGGAGATCTCCAGGTGCCACCTGGGGGCTGGCAACCCTAGAGAAGGAAGCACTCAAAGGATCTCTGCTTTCTATATTGTCCAGCCTGCCAGTTATGATTGGCCTCACAAGCCCTGCTCTCTGTGCTACCACCTTCAGACACAAGGCAGACAGCAGCAAGGGATGTTTTTTTTCAGCAGTTGCACCCTGTTTGTCGAATGCCCTTCCCTCTGAGGCTCACCTGGCACCTACATTGCTTTCTTTTGAATTCCAGGCCCATATGTTTCTGTTCAACCCAGGCCATTACTTAAGGGGTTGCTTTTTTTAAACATCATTTTAGTTTGAAATGTATTAAAGCTGTTTTCAGTCTGTTTTTATGCCAGCTAGAGTTTTATTCTAATGCTGGATTTTAACATTTTTATTATTTTTATCCTGTAAATTGCCTTGAGCAGGTTCCTGGAGAGGTGGCATAAAAGTTTACTAAATAAATAAACTATACTTTTTTAAAAAACAGGAAAAGGGGAAGAGGCCTTGGTGGCTGCTAGAGTAAGAAAAGAGGAAACAGGGTAGATGCAATAAATAAATAAATAATTGAGAAAATTTGCAAGTCTTTGCAAATTCCCCACTTTTATTATATTAAAATTAAATGCCAAGCATTTCCCATGTTCCATGTCCTACCATTAAACTTCACAAGGATTTTTTTTTAAAGCCAGGCTGGAGCAAAAAACTAATTCTTAGTCTTTTGTACAGCACTGCTGTCAGGGGTATTTCTTAGTTTACCCGAAGAGCTAGTACTGCTTGGGGCTCATAAAACTTTTCTTGGAAAACCATCAGATCGCTCTGCATCAAATCATGCAACTATCATCTATGAAATGTGATTGTGACAGCTTCTTGAGAAATGACAAAACTCAGACATTTAACTCATTTAAAATGACCAACCTAGTAGGACGAGTCTAAGCATGTAAATCCTATTGAATTTAATGGGACTTATTCCCTTCTAAGTGTGTTTAGAATTGCAGCCTAAATCTTTGATTTAGGGTGGATTCTTTCTGTGACACCTGATCGTAACTGCACTGTTTTTGCTTTGTCTTTTCGAACCACAATCCTAAATATATTAATATGGAATTAATTCTTATTGATCCCAGTGGAACTTCCAAGTAACATCCTTATCTTAAACATATTAAAACAGAAATAAGTCCCATTGATTGCAATGGAAATTACTTCTAAGTAATTGTGCTTAGAATCAGAGCTTCAATATGTTTAGGCTGTACAAGAATACATTCTGTTATTATTATTGGATCTTTCTCCTAATTAATGCACTCAGCACTGAGATGCTCTTGTGCTTTGTTATGATTGCCAAGTTTCTCTTCTTGACTAATTCATACCTGAAGTTTACATTTGTAAACGTATAAAAGAAAAAAAGGAGGCATATCCTTACTTTGAGTCCACTCTTGTTATACACCCCACCTGGCACACCCTTAGTCCCATTGGTGGGTTTGAATTTCCTGCCAAGGTCTAATTGGTGGACTAGGATCCTAAGTCCTATTGTCTTCAGACTTAGGTGGCAAACCCCTAGTGGCGGTCCGCGTACACAACAGAGGCTGTGGTGGGATGGCTGAAACAGAGTCGGCGGAGGCTGAATCCATCTAAGATGTAGGTTCTGTGGCTGGGTAGGAGAGACTCAGGATTGGGGTATCAACTCTCATCCCTTGACAGTGTGCCTTTAACACTAGTGCCAGCTGTCAAGAGCCTGGGTGTGTTTCTGGATGCCTCCTTATTGATGGAGGCCCAGATCACAAATGTTGCTAGACTGGCATTCTTTCACTTACACTAAGTGCGGCAACTGGCCCCTTCCTGTCTCATCCTAACCTAGCCACACTAAGCCACACAATGATCCCCTCCAGGCTAGACTACTGTAACTTGCTCTATGCAGGGCTACCTTTGAAAATGACCCAGAAATGACAGCTAGTCCAGAATGCTGTGGTGTGGGTTTTTACTGGAACCCCATGGATAGCGCACATTCAACCAGTGCTCTGCCAGCTGCACTGGCTCCAGGTTGAATACCAGATCAAGCTCAAGGTTCTGGTATTAACCTTTAAGGTCCTAAATGGTTTGGGGTCAACGTATCTATAGCACTGTCTCTCCTGGTATACCCTCCAAAGAGCATTACACTCTGGAGAGAAGAATATCCAGCTGTCTTCAACCAGAGCCAGGGCTTTTTTGGCCCTAGCTTCGACCTGATGGAACTCTCTGCCAAGTGACATCTGTGTCCTACAGGGCCTAATGCAGTTCCACAGGGCCTATAAGGCAGAGATGTTCTGCCAGTCTTACGGTTGAGGACAGCAACAGTTTCCATCCTGCCTGGCCTCCCCTTTCTCTCCCCCTCCTTGGGTAGTGATAATGTGGTTTATTTAAGCAGCATTCTGAAATTATTGTGTTGTCTACTGTTTTTAATTGTTTTAATTCAATCGAATGTATTTTACTGTTACTGTTGTTTACCGCCCTGAGCCTTGTACACAGGGGAGGGCGGTCTGTAAGTCAAGTTTATAAATAACTAAATAAAGTTGAACAAATATATTTCCAACTTTTCTCATCTCCCTTGCCCATGTAATTTGCTCCACTGATGTAAAGTTGCAGAGCCAAGCTATTAACAAAGAGAAATGGAAAAACCATTTAGAAGACAACGTATCCTGAAAAAGCTTCCAAATGAATATTAGTAATTTTGTCCAAACTAATTTTCCTTTGGAACATTATTGTTAATGGATCTTCTAGTCTAGTTTTGATTGTCACTAAGAAATTGAAGAAGTATTAGTTGTAAGTAGATCATACTGACTGTGATGGACCAATGGTCTGATTCAGTATAAGGCAGCTTCATGTCAGTTTTTTTTAAAAAAATATTTTTATATACCATGCATTCTAATGGCAATTAGCCAGTAATTATTCCTTTCATACCACATCATCTTACACTTTTTCCTGATAAGACAGTTCAAATATTGTAAATGGTTATATATAACAGCATGGCCCTTGAAAACATTTAGCGGCAGATGAACAACACAATTAAGAAAATGCAATGAGATAAAATTATTGGATCTCATTGCCTGCTCCATCTGGGGCTCTTGACTGCAATGGGTATAAAAGAGGCGGTGCTGGTATCACTCTTGAAAAAACCATCTTTGGATCCTATAGATTCAGCCAATTACCACTCAGCTTCAAATTTGCCATTTCTGGGTGAAGTGATTGAGAGAGCAGTAGCCGAGTAGCTCCAGAATTTCCTGGATGACACAATGGCATTGGACCCATTCCAGTCCAGCTTTCACCCTGGCCATGGGGTGGAGATGGTGTTGGTTGCCTTGACAGACAATCTTCACAGGCAGTTGGATTGAGGCAGATCGGCTCTGCTGCTGTTGCTCGATCTCACAGCAGTGTTCGACATAGCTGATTACAATCTTCTGACTCTCCGCCTTGCTGACTTAGGAGTTTGGGGGTTAGTCCTGAAGTGACTCTCCTCATTCTCCATGGTTGGGGACAGAGGGTGACAACTAGGCACCCCTTAACAGGTGTGGTTCCTCAGGGGGCAGTCCTCTCCCCGATGTTATTTAACATCTATATGTGCCCCCTAGCCCAGCTGGTATGGAGTTTCAGGCTGGGGTGTCATCAGTACGCTGATGACACCCAGCTATATCTGCTACTGGATGGCTGCTTGGATACTGCCCCACATAACCTGGCTAGGGGATTAGAGACTGTGGTGGGATGGTTAAAAAAGAGTAGGCTGAAGCTGACAAAGACGGAGGTTCTGTGGCTGGGGAGGGGTGCATCACAGTTGGGGCACAGACTTCCCACCCTTGACGGAGCACCACTAACACCAGCACAATCCGTCAGGAGTTTGGGCATGGTCCTGAATGCCTCCCTAACTATGGAGGCCCAGGTCACGAATATTGCCAGGGTGGCATTTTCCCACCTACGCCAAGTGTGGCAACTGGCCCCTTTCCTGTCACGTCCTGATCTAGCCACAGTAATCCATGTAACAGTCACCTCCAGATTAGACTACTGTAACTTGCTCGACGTTGGCCTTCCCTTGAGACTGACCTGGAAACTCCAGCTGGTTCAGAATGCAGTGGCGTGAGTCCTGATGGGAATGCCATGGACAGCACATATAAAACCTGTACTGTGCCTGCTACACTGGCTTCCAGTGGAATACTGAGTCAGATTCAAGGTGTTGGTATTGATCTTTAAGGCCTTGAGTGGTCTGGGACCTGCATATCTTTGGGACTGTCTCCTTTGTATATCCCCAGGAGAGCACTATGCTCTGCTGAGAGCAATTTGCTGGTGATCCCTGGCCCTAAAAATATCTGGCTATCCTTGACCAGAACCAAGGCTTCCTCAGCCCTGGCTCCAACCTGGTGGAACTCTTTGCCACCTTCCATCAGACCCCTGCAGGACTTAATGCAGTTCCACAGGGCCTGTAAGGCAGAGATGTTCTGCCAGGCTTTTGGTTGAGGACAGCAATGGTTTTTCATCATAGCTGGCACGTTCTTTTCTTCCATTCTACCTGCTTCGGCCTTCTCTCTAACATGCCCACTAGATAGAAGAACAGTCCAGAGTAGGTTCTGGATTAAATTATGGATGGCATCTGAAGACTATTAAATTAGGACTAATTGACTGTTGATTTTAATATGTAATTTTATATTGTTTTTAACTATTGTAAATCACCCAGGGCTTGGGCAATACAGAAATCTAAATAACAATAACAATAATAAGTCTTCTGTGAGGTTGCTACTCAAAATCCATGTACTCTCAAAAGGGATTTTCATAACAATAGGGTTTCAATGGGACAGCTCTAGAGCATGTAGTTTGTTTCTATATTTCATATTGTGTAAGCAGGCTTTGAAAATGACTATTCACAATGCACTGATCCCAGAAAATAAGCTGTGGCAGATTTCTTGATAAATCATGCTGGCTCTGAGTATTTCATAATCCATATTCATGGACAGTTAAATTAATGTGGTAGCTGGTGACCTGGCTTCTTCTGCTTGCATCTGAAGTATCTCCAAGTGTTTGCAAGAAACCAGTCTCCATATCACCTCCAGAATTATCATACCAAATGAAGGCAACCACTGTTTCTTTTTAAAGTCTATGGGCTAGATCCAAAGGTTCAATCTGTATAAAGTCTTCTATTTGTATATGGTTTATATAACTATTCAAAGACCAAGGTGATGGTCTTTGGAAACAGGAGATGATCCTTTCACTGGGCAATAGATGGTATCCCAATTGAGCAAACCCAGACCTTTAAATATCTGGGGATTACCTTCAGCAACACACTCTCTTGGAAGGCTCATATAGAAACAACAAAAATAACAGCTCTCTGCTCATTAGGGGCAATTTTAAAATTTTACCGTATAAAAGTGGGCTTTTTGATAGACCCAGCCCTGAAGCTTTTCCAGAACAAGACAATCGCCCAACTTCTTTATGGTGTTGAGGTATGGGGCTGGAACGATTCAATCATTGCTAGCCTGGAGAGAATTCAAAACCTTTTTATAAAAAGGCTGCTAACAGTACCAACAAACACCCCAGCAACATTTTTAAGAGCTGAATTGGGCCTTCCCTCTCTACGGGTGCATGCTCAAAGCTTTTTTATAATTATTGGCACAAACTGAAGAGAGCACCTATAGATCACCTTTCAAGCAGCTGCTTCGTAGCTTGCCTAAAAGACCCCAAATGGGTATCTAAATACAACAGTATATTGCAAATATATAACCTTCCAGATGTAATCCATGGGCCACTTTGGACCGACTTTAACTGAAGGGAGCAAATATACATCCAGGACTCTGCCCGAGATAGGCGAGTCATCCAAGAAAATAAATCCTCACCCTGGTACAAATTGATCAAATCAGATCATTGAAGGGCCCAATACTTAACAAAGATCTCATTCAGCAAACTACGTTCTGCACTAACTTCAATCCGCTTCCAATCAATACAATCAGCAATGCTTGAAGGCCGTTATACCGACATGCCTGTTGACCAGCGTCTCTGCCTGTGTGGAGATCCAGTGCCAGAAGATCTGTGCCACTACCTGTTATTCTGTCCACTCTACCAATCCCCTAGGAAGAAATTTCTAGACCCAATCCTGGCCTCCTTAGGTACTAGAACAGAAACGGAAAAAATTCTAGTTCTACTAGCAGATGTAGAGGCCGAGATTTCATACAAGGTAGCCTAATCTGGGAGAACCGGGTTTGATTCCCCACTCCTCCACTTGCACCTGCTGATGTGACCTTGGGTCAGTCACGAGCTCTGGCACAGCTGTTCTTTAAAAAGGGCAGTTTCTGTCAAGAGCTCTCTCAGCCCCGCCTACCTCACAGGGTGACTGTTGTGGGGAGGGGAAGGGAAAGGAGTTTGTAAGCCCCTCTGAGACGCCTTTGGGCAGTGAAGGGTGGGGTATAAATCCAATCTCCTCCTCCTCCTCCTCCTCCTTCTTCTCTTTGCCTTTGCTGCAGAGAAAATTCAGAAGAAAATAGTAGCAGTACCATAGCTTGATTACCAATGGAAGTCTGGATGGGAGAGATAGAATTATTATGTTTTATTGTGTCCTAACTTAGTTTTTAATTTTTCTGGTTTTAGAAGTTTATACAGATGTTATCGTTATATTGTGCTGTCACTGTAATGGCCTATGGCTAAAGGCAATAAACTAAAACCTTAACCTGAACCTATATGGTTTATGTAAGGCCATGTTTAGCATGCCATGAAAGCAGCGTATTTCCCAATGGAAGTTGCTTCCATATCATGTTAAATATGCTGTCAGAAGGAAAAACTGGAGGTTATGGCAGGAGTTAAACATCTCCTTCCTGCTCACTAATCTTCCATAAGAGCATAACAGGAGCCCCGTTGGATCAGACTAGAGTTCCAATAAATCCAGCAACCTGTTCTATGCAGTGGCCAACCAGCGGCCTTCCAGTGTCTACAAGGCACGGAGGCCAAGGCCTTCCCCTAATACTGCCCTACCACTGGTATCCACAAGGTTGCTCCCTGTGAATACAGAGGCTCCCTTTACTCACCATGGCTAGTTGCCATTTATGAACTTCCCCTCCAGGAATTTCTTTAATCCCCCTTTAAAGCCATCCATGTTTGTGTCCATCACTATGCCCACTGGCAGTGAATTCTACAGTTTTAACTGCTCACTGAGTAAAAAAGCGATTCCCTTTTGTCGATCCTGAATCGACTACCCATCAACTTCATTGGGTGTCTCTAAGTTTTAGTATTACACAAGTAGAATTGCCAGGTCTCCCCTGGCCACTGGCAGGGGATTGTGTGTGTGTGTGTGTGTGTAGGGATGCCAGCTCCAGGTTGGGGAACTGCTGGAAATTTGAGGGTGGAGCCTGCAGAGGACAGGGACATCAGGGGAGTACAATTCCATAGAGTCCACCCACCAAAGCATCCATTCTCTCCCAGGGAACTGATTTATGTAGTTTGCAGATGAGCTGTAATTCTGGGGGATCCCCAGATCCCACTTGGAGGCTGGCATCTCTATATGGAAGAGAGAACTCAGGGCACCCAGTGAAGTCAGTGGGCAATGTAAGTGCCTCCATATTCCCCATTGTCTTGGCAAATGTGGATTGGGCCTGTGTGTTGCTAACATAAACTAGTCTCATTTTGAATATTTACCTTTATCTAATTCTAAATCCTAGCATTTATATTGAAAAGGTACTGTGGGGATTTGCCATGCTGGAATTCAGGTGTGTGAATATGGAGAGCCAGCCCCATATTCTATGCAATCTTGGTATGGGTGGGCTGGAAAAAAACAACAAAATTATGTCCATGTTCTGTGCAGTGTTCCCTCTAAGCTGAGTTAGTGTGAGCTAGCTCACAGTTTTTTAGCCTCTGGCTCACAAATTTTTGTCTTAGCTTAGGATGGATGACTCCAGGGCAAAGTGATTTATGCAGCAGCCCAATTGCTCACTCACAAGTGTAACACCAGTAGCTCACAGAGTAGAATCTTTGCTCACAAGACTCAACGGCTTAGAGGGAACATTGGTGCCGTGACTTATACTATGTTGGGCAGGTAGTACATTGGGGAATATGAGGCCACTGGTACTGAGGAGTGAAAGAGGGGAGGGGAACTGACTTGCAAAGCAGAAGTAGAGGTATGGGGGCTGCTAGGTGAGCACTATGCATGCACACAGATGCTGACTGGTTAGCAGTACCCAACATAGACTGCTGACATCATAGCATGTGTGCCAAATGTTCCTGGCCACTCTGTAGCTATGTTCCTGCAAAGGACTGACTTCACAGCTCTTGACCGTCTGCTGCTACCTTGTGTTGCCAGCTTCTGAGATCTTTGGCTCCTTCTCCCCCTGTGGCTGCCACTCAGTGGTGGTAGCCACTTACTCCTTGGAATACCATTCCACCAGCTGTTGCTGCAGCTAGCAACAGTATCAGCAGCAGTGCATAGTTGTTAAAATACCTTTTCATTTAGAAAGCAAGGTTACAGTATGCTCTAAGAAGATGGTAAAAGCAGATGACATTTGTGTGCTTCACCCAATACCATGTGTTATGAAAGCCATCTTCATTTTTTATGGTTCATATGTATGGCCACCGTAATGTGGTTTCTCTTCATATCCCCAAAGACCTTAATAAGGAAGGGGCATGGAGGTAATTTTTTTAAAAAAATATATCCCTCTTTTCTCAGTGATGAGAATCCAAAGTAGCTTATCACATCATATTCCCATCCTCCACCGTATCTTCAACATAACAGCCTTGTGAGGTAGACTAGACTGAGAGATTGTGACAGGCTCAGCTTCACCTGGAAGGCTTCCATGGCAGAGTTCCACACTGGCTGTCCCAGTCCTAGTCCAACACTCTAGCCACTATTTGACTTGTGCTCAAGTCATGCTGTTGAAATGAGATTCCTAGCCATCACAAATGACTGTGCACTGGAATAGTTGGTCACAGAGCCAACCAGAAGGGTCATGATCTTGGATTTGGTTCTGAGTGGAAGATGGGCAGAAGGCAAAGGAGATCAATGAATGTTTTGCATCTGTGTTCACCATGGAAAGTGTGGGGCGAGCACCCACACCAAAGCCTGTAGTTTCAGGAAGGGAGTCTGAAGAACTGGATCAAACTGAAGCAACAAAAGATGTAGTTCTAGACCTGTTGGGGAAATTTAAAACCAATACATCTCCTGGTCTACATGTTATAGTGGTTAGAGTCATACTAGGAACTGAGAGACCCAGGTTTGAATCCTCATCCCATAATGGAAGCTTGCTGGGTGACCTTGGGCCCATCATATACTGTCAACCTCATCTACCTCGCAGAACTGGTGTGTGGATAAAATGGAGGAGAGGAAAATGATGCATGCTGCTTTGAGTCCCCATTGTGGAGAAAGGCATGATATAAACAAAGTAAATAAAATATAAAATCACAAAAAGGCAAGCACAGAGAAAACCCTGTTGTTTTACAGTGTAATTTAGGCAAAGAACTAAATACCAAAACCCAAAATAAAATTTAGAAGTGGAATGCTGAAAAGAAGTAGAAGTAATTAGACACAGGCTAACTGAAACAAATGAGTCTTCAAGGCTTTTTAAAGGGGCAATCAATTAAGTAACTATCAGCTGGTAGAGATATTCAGCCACAGATAAAGAGCAATAAGAGAAGGACATGAAATACAAGTAAACAGATATGCGGTTTGAACAAGCAACAGAGAATAAGAAAATGCAAAATCAGGTAATAAGCATATGACAATATTTTTAAAATTAGAACATTACTTACTCTGTAGATTGGCATAAAAGATTTTGCATAAAAATGCTTAGATTTAAACCTGTATCCATACAGCACTATCATTGTGCTACAGCAAGAATTCACAACTAACTTTGCCTGTGTGGACAAGGCCATCCCAGGGGTCGTTTTAGACAATAAGCAACGGGGGGGGGGAGCTGCCCTGGGGCCCATTCTGAGGGGTGACTGCCCTCAGCCCTTCCCTTCCAACATATACAGGAAAAGAAGAAGAGGAGCAGGTTCCCACCATTAGTAATATCAGGTTTGCCTGCTTGCAGTGACAGCCCATCGTAACTGCTCTGTCAGGGGCTTGGGGAACTGGCTAGGCTTGTGGAGCTGCTTGTGCCTGTTCAGGCAGCTGCCTTCCAATGATGGATCCTACCCATCTAACACAGGGTGAGGGTCACCCCTTGCTTGTTTCTGGTGGAGAGGGCAGGAGTGGTACCTGGTGATGGGTGGTAGTGATTCTGAGGCTTTTTGCCCAAAGCCTCCAAATCATTAAGGCCACCCCTGGACACTCCATTTGTGAATGATTGCTATAGTGCAATGACAGCACAATAACTAATGATTACTGTTCCCTGGCATCAATCTCTGCCCAAAAGTTCTGCATTGCATTGCAACACAACAACTATCAGCATTATAACCATCAGCAAGTTGTGCTTCTTTTCTTCCTTAATTGTTCAGCAGCAACCTTAGGTGGATCAAATTATTTTTTTCTCATTGCCTGATGACTACTGAAGAGAGTCATATGGGGCAAAAATGCTGATTTGTATTCCCAACAACAGAGTTCAAAAGCATTAATAATAACTTAATCATTATTCTTAATTTAAAGGGGGAAAACCTACAACTGTAGGATACAGTTCTGCCAACATAACACAATTAGTCCACAATGTACTTTATAATAAATAATGTACCTAGGAGGATTAAAAATAATAAAAAAGTGTGCTTAAAATTTAGTACAGGAATGAAAGATGGGCTGCTTGAGCTCAAGGAAAACCTGCACAGGTTTCATTGGATCACAGTTTGAATATAATATGAAAAAATGGATTTACAACTAATAATTGCATATAAAACAAGGACTCTTAATTGTGTATAAAACAATGGGGCAGTATAAAATAATCTTGCCTCCTCTCATAGATTAAGAAGATGTACATCCTCATCATAAGAGCAGGTGTATATTATCCATGACTTTTGATAAGTTTAGCTTGGAGACCAAGCTCCAAAAACTATTCAAGTCTGAACTCTTGGGTTTCAGCTGATTTAAGCCTAAACTTGATTAGATAATTTGTTGTGGCAAATATTTCCTATGAATGCACTTTTGTGTTGGTATCTTCCAGATCAAAAGAAATACTTCAACAAGAACAGACTCTTTGACTTGAGGACTGGTTTCACTTCATGGGTGTCTCCATTCACCAGAAGTATTCACAAAATGAAACTGATCTTGAGAATAGCCCTGTCAAAGCACCCATCTAGTCCAGCATCCTGTTTCCAACAGTGGCCAGCCAGATGGCTTTGGGAAGTCCACAGGGTGGGCTTGAAGGCAACAGCTCTCTCCCATTGGTCATCCCATAGCAATTGTCGCAAAACTTGGAAGTTAGCCAATATTGCTAACAGACATTGCTGGACTGACAGTGCCATCCTAAAAAGCTACATCCTTCACTGTCATTTCTAAGTTAATTGAAGCTAATGGGATTAAAAAGGTATGACTGCTTAGGATGACACTACTATGATTCCCCAAATTTGTCTAATTGTCTCATAAGCGATCAAGTGATGAATGGTACCAAGATGTAATTTGGACCCCACTACACTCTGGGAGAAGCCAATCACAACTTTCTTTTTTTTTTATGGCAAAACTCTCCTAAAGAGGAGAGAATTTTATTCTTTTTATAAGAAAAGGAAGGGGTAGACAGATGGAGAAAGAAAAAAGATGGAGTGAAGTATTCTCTGTTAAAATGGGTTAGTTTTAGTTAGTGTTTAATACCGTTTTTCGGCATCCATCATGGTTAGAAGATCTTCTTTTTAACTCTGCAAAGTCCAAAGATACTCTGTTAATACAGTTAGTAAAGTCCATTGGGGTTAGTAATTAAACAGCTCCTTACAGATGCAACACAAACAATCCTTAAGATGTCTTCTTTTTAAGTCTCTTCCAATTATGGACTAAGTCCTTTTTAACCTTGATGGCTTCCTTTCCTTCACCTCTTACCCCTAGGCTGCTGTCTTCTTCACTGCTTATCATAATTTTGAGTGCTGCGTCTTCCCTCACGCCGGCGTGTCTCTTCAGAAGTTTTTGCATTTCAAGGATGTAATCTTTCTTCTTTCTTTTGTGGCCTTCAGATTTCCAGGGCGCCATAAACACTTCGCAAAAAATTAGATCTCCGATGTCTTGCTTGCTATGCTCGACCCCCCCTTCTACTGGCAGAGTAATTTCTTTTATAAAAGCGGAGTTGGCTTTGGGAGCCATATCCACCTCTTCTTTTAATTCTTTCGCTTCACTGCCAGTTAGGGGTACCAATACATTCGCCAAGGTGAATCCGAGATCCTCTTTCTCTTCTTCTTTTACGCCCTGAGAACTTAAAATCCACGCTTTCTGTTCGATTTCCGTCATCTTCCTTGTTGTTTCCAATATCAGTTCCTGTCGACTGATGAGGACACTTTCCACTTTAAGCAGGGTTTCATTGATTTTCTGCATTTGCTCCAGCAGAGGGCGCAGAATCTCATTTTCCTGTTGATTGACAGCAAGCTCTGGGGGGGGGGCTACTCGGACTGGAAGTCCCTCCTCCCTTCTCTTCCGGTTTCTGCAGGACTTTCCCCGTTGTCGACATTTTGTTTTATTGTTTACTTTTAAAAGGTTCGTGCCGCATCCCCCGGGAAGCTAATAAGGTCGTATTCTTCTATGCAACCCCAATGATACTTTCACCAACAGTTCTTTCTCTCTTCCCCCTCCGCGCTCCCTTTGTAGATCTTGCTTCTCAAAAGGGGTGGGGACTCCTCCCTCCTCCCATACGCTTAAACGCTTGCAGGGGGATTCAAATTCACGCTTCAAAATAGACCTTCCACTCACGATTCAATGCCACTTCTTCTTTATATATTAAATCATATCGCTGTCTTCACTCCTGGAAATCGGTGGCGCTGCTAAGTCCCATGACGGGGCACGACGCAGCGGGGCCGATTGGGGCAGGGAGAAAGCCTCAATTTCCCGGCTGTCTGCCGGCAAAGAGGTCACTCTCCAAGCACCCCCGGTTCGGAGCCTTCACCTAAGGCTCACTAGGGTCTTTCGCACATGCGAAGACCCCCCCTATCTGCGTGTGGGCTAGCCGCCTCCAGGAGCGTCCCGAGACGCGGCCGCCATTCGCAACGCCGAAACCGAAACCCACCAATCACAACTTTCAATAGAATCAGGTTCATAGAGTAAAGATATTCATTCATTCACTTCCTTACATTGCACCTTCCACACCTCAGACAGTATAATTTAAATAAAGCAATTAGATGCATGCAGAAAGTATTGAGGTACCCAATGAACTCCAGACCGCTCTGCTACTATTTGTTTGCGTTCAATTCACTTCTCCTCTCAGATCACACCCATCATGAACCTAGCACAGTACAAGGAGTTCAACACAAAACAAAATATCTGGCTGATGTAAGCCTCATCCTATTAGCCTAACTAAAATTTAAAAGCTGGGCCAAAGCAGATTCTTAGTGCTTGTATATGAATATGTGTTTTCAGACTGTTGTCCAACTTTGGAAGCTAATCTAATTACACTATATGACCAGTGCTGCATTCTGACTGGAAAATAGTCAGAAGCTATTTGCATTTGAGCAGGCTTGTATAGTTTAGTTCACTGGGTATAACAGATGTGTGTCAAACAATGTGTGAATAGCTCTGGTATGAACATCTGTTCCTTCAGAAAGCGCACATGTACTGTTCTTCTGTGTGGACAATTCCCTGTTCATAGAAACTAACACATCAAGGAAGAGTCTTGCAGATCCACTTCTCTGATAACTTTGTGTCACATGTGGTAAGTGCTTTCCAAATAGGGCAGCATTCAGGCATGTGGTACAGGTCCCCACCTTTATTCTGAAGTGGCACGGTACCAGGAGGGCTATGTGTGTGTAAAGTGCCATCACGTCTCAGGGACCCCCGCAAGCGGCTTTCAAGGCAAGTGAGAAGCAATGGTGGTTTACCATTGCCTTCTTGTGCAGAGACTTCCTTGGTGGTCTCCCTTCCTACTGCTGACCCTGCTTAGCTTCTGAGATCTGTCTACACCATGCTGCCTTCCCTCCCCAGGAGGACTATAGTCGATGCCTTATTTTGGTTACTCACAACAGGGAGAAAGCAGTGTTGGTTTATTTTTTTGTAAAAAAACACCCCACAAAAAACTGAGCTACCAGTACTCATAACGTTGCACCAATTTCTATCAGTTCCCCCCAAGGACTTGTGAGAGCCCCCTAAAGGTGCCAGTACTCAGTGCTGTTGAATACCACCACAAAAAAACACCAGGTGAAAGAAATCTGGCCCAAGGAAACACATATGGCAGATATTGGCCACTTACAATAATCTGCCTTTTTCTCCAGGGAAACCACTCTCTGTATTCTGGAGATTAGCTATAATTCCAGGGGATTCCCAGGTCCCACCTGGAGGCTGGCATCCATAGTTAGTTCTGATCTCTCATGACAGCCCCAAATCTCACAAGAGGGCTCAGGTTTCCATGTGGCAGGAACGGCTTGTCATGGAGAAGAATCATCGAGTTGGAAGGGATATCCAGGGTCATTTAGTCCAACCTCCTGCACAATGCAGGAAGGAACAGGTAGCAGCTAACCCACTCTTCCTACAGTTCAAGAGATAAAGAGGCTGTCATGTAACTGTTGCAATGTGGCCACTCCCCTCCCCTCCATAGCTTGGGGGAATTTGCAAAATAAAATAAAATAAAAATGAGCTTGGGTTCTTACACGGCTATTGTTTGAGAACCACTGATAATAGATCTCTCAGGTCAACTGGTGTTTCAGAGTACATATGCAGGAATGTAAAATCTCACCAAAAGCATCATTTTCTGCTCTTCGCATGCCCCCCCCCCCATATGTCCATTTGTCTGCCAAGGTTCAACACCGGTGACACAGATGTGCTTGAACCAACATATCTTCAGCCACAGTGGTTCAGACTCACTTTTCAATGTGTCTTTCAGTGGATTGGGTATTGTTTGGAATTCTGAGGAGTGGTGGGAGGTTCACATCTTCCAACATTTTGAACTCTCAGGAAGGCATGAGAGGGTTCAGGAGCTACCACAATCACTGACCTCTACTTTGTTTGAGATGGAGGAGGAGTAGTAGCACTTGCCTTTCATAAGCCCATCTTCCTCAGCAGTTGTGAGGTAGGGGATCCTGAAGACCTTAACTGTTTCCTCCATTCCCCATTGACTAGACCAAGCCTGAACCCAAAGGGGAAAAATTCAGTCTTACTTCTACATTACTGAATGATGAAGCACTTTTGGGTTTCTCTTTTTAATTTTAATTTTTTTAAAAAAATCTGCTCATTAGTATCACTCAGATTCCATCCATGTATTGGGATATATTATGATCTGTAGTATTCAGGCCTTTACCATGTGCTTCATAAAACCAGTTGAGTTATAGACAAGGACACTTATACCGATGGGGCCTAATTACATAGTGAAATACCAGTGGCTTCTTGTCCCAATGTACATGAGATTAAAACACTGGACTTATGTGAAGGCTTCTTCTCTTCAGTCAGGCAAAGTCATCCAAACTGGTTAGGTCATGCTTTCTCTCATGCCAGGCAGGGCTATGCAAATTTGTGTGGCTCTCCTGGGACAAAGTGAGGCTGTCCTTCCAGTCTTCCAATAGCCCAGCTCCACCTGTGTATACAGAGGTCAGCCCCGCCGGGAGGTGTTGGTAACAGACCAGGAGACTTTTCTAGTTGAAAAATAAAGTCTTTTACTGAAGTTCTGCACACGCAAACAATTACACAAGCTCACACGCAATTATTCAAGGCCTAAGAAATACAGAGAGAGGCAAAGCACATTTGCATTAGCAGGTAAATCGTTGGTGAGTAATATTTACCAGTCCCGTCGTGTAGAGCGTTCCTCAGGAAAAATGGAGGGGAAAGAAACTAAGAAAATTGGGAACCATGCGGCCTGGCCAGCAGGGAACATGTGGGAACTCGGCCTGCAGACCAGAGTTTAAAGATGGAGGCAAGGGTTGGGGATAGCAAGCTGGACATAAGAGGGTCAAAGGTTCGATAGGGGTCGAAGAGCAGAGAGAGCGCCAGTGGTCAGGCGTCTCCTTATAAGCAGGAGGGTGGGGGCTGGTTCCAGCCTCTGATCCCACCTCCTGGTAAGTCCGTCCCTGAAAATACCCTATTGGTTGGAAGATGTAGGGGAGGTGTGTGGAGGTGTGCCTGAGGGATGGTCAATACTGAGAGCTAGAAACTTGCTCATGTCTGACACCTGGTAGCAGCTAGGATGAGTCACCCGGCTGATTTCATTGTCTTCTTGATGGCATTAGCCAGGCTGCTGATGGCCATCAATTAGTTACCAGGCAACGATGAATAGACTCTGCCAGGGCTACGTGAGGTCTTGCAGGTGAGGGGGAGGGAAAGAGGCTGCCTGCCTGATGTAGAAGGAACTCTCAATGGCGTTTCTGGAGTTCCTAGTCCTTGTATTTTATTTAGGCAGGGTGCTGTGTTTAGTGTATACTGGGTCTGTTCCATTTTCCCTCATGAGGACCAGGCTGGTAACCTATGCTGGGCACTGGAGCTGCTGGAAAGGTCAGGAGAAGCGTCTCTTGCCTGGGTGCAGTCTCTGCTGGCATCTGGGTGGGGTTACCATGTGGTTCAGTCCCTTATGCACACACTGGCACAGTTTATTATTTTATTACAGTCCATAAAGAGGCTCAAAAGCCTTGCAGGGCAACAATGTTGAATTGCTTCCTACATTAAGAGTTGTTTTTGTTCCAATTTTGGAATTGGGGATGATAAAAAACGGTGATGGGGGAGATAATTCTATCTTGGAACCTTGTTCCACTATCAATAAAACCCAATGATTGGAAGTTGATTCCTTCCAAATATGGGAAAAGTCCTGCAGGCAACCCCCTATCTTGCAGTCATACTGCAGGCTTCTTGCCAGGGGTACTTCCATCTTGTTTGTTTGTGGGGAATTGTCTGTGCTGAAACGCTCCCTCTAAACTGTGGAGTCTTGTGAGCAAAAATTCTACTTTGTGAGCTACTGCCATTAAAGTTGTGAGTGAGCAATTTGGCTACTGCATAAATTAGTTTGCTCTGGAGCCATCCTTTCTGAGCTAAGACAAAAATGTGTGAGTTGGAGGCTAAAAAACTGTGAGCTAGCTCACGCTAAGTCAGCTTAGAGGGACCACTGGCTGAAACCTGGGTTGGTATCTGAAGGTCCACTCTTGAAGTCCCTGGTCTCTCTACCTCTGTTGGAAGTTCTGTATGAATGAAAGGAATCAAAATCCCTTTCCTTAGTGGTAGAAATGGAGGGTATAGCCTTTTTTGTTTCTTTAGTTTCTATGAGAACTTTGTCTAAGGCTGTCTCGCCAAAGAGAAGATGTCCTGAAATTTTTTCAGCAGATAGATTTGATTTAGATAAAGGATCCACTTTCCAATGCTTCAACCATATGTTCCTCCTGATGACAATGTTTGCAGCTTGAGCTCTTGGGCAGAACTGCATGGCATCTTGAAAAGCATCTGATGCAAACTCAGATGCTCTTTTGATTTTCGACAATGATCTCTTAAGCACTAAGGGATCAGGATCCAATTCTTTCAGTAGGTTGTCTGCCCAAATAACAATTGCTCTGGTGATATTGGAAAGGACTGCTGAAGCTCTAACTGGTAGAGAAGCTGCTTAGTGTGATTTTTCTTTTCAGCACGGTTTCATTTTCCCTGTCAACAGGATCCTTGAGAACATTGTCCCCATCCTTGGAAAGAATGGCCCTTGAATAAAAGGCAACTTCAGAGGCATCAACTAGGGGCACCTTTAGGTCTTCCATAGCCTCTCCAGGTAAGGCATAAATTTTTTTGGCGATGGCATTTAAAGAATTTCCGTTTCCTGGAACAAACCATTCCACTCTCAACACTTTCTCAAAGAAATCAGGGAAAGGACAAATGGACATTTTTTGGATGACTTCTTGAATCCTCTAGCATCTAGTGTGGAGCTGTTTGATGAGTTTGACTTATCTGAAATCTCCACAGGGTAGTTTAAGGTTGATACAACCTTCTTTAGGAGTCTCTGGTAATGCTTAGGATGTAAGAGTCTAGTAGAGGATTCCTTAGCATCCGAGTCCTCTCCAGACCATTCTCCTTATCAGAATTAGTTATCATAGACATAATGATGGAACGAGTTTCCTCTGTATCAGAGTCTGCATTTGAGCCTACAATGTTTTTTTAGAAGTGCCTTTTGTTTGTTGCCTGACAGGTGCCCTGTACACATGACAGGTGCCTTCCCTCTGCCTGAGTAGGGAATAGCTCCTATTAAGGGATCTTTTGGGTCTTTTGCCCTGGCATGTAAACTTTTCTTCGAAGAAGACGATCCAGCAGAAGAGAGGTAAGTGCACTTCCTCTGATTGGTCAAATCTATCCCTGACTGTCAGATTCCCTCTCGACAATTCTAACCTCTTCCCTTGAGCAGTCAGGTGTTTCTATTCCTTGGGTACCCTGCTTGCCCATAGCAAAGAGGGCTGTTTGGGAAGGGGGCATCCATGCTGATCGAAAACCTGTGCCATCCAGTCAGCAGCAGCCTGACTGAAAAACACGGGGGGAAATGGTGTACCCACCAATGTTCCCTCTAAGCTGTGGAGTCTTGTGAGCAAAAATTCTACTTTGTGAGCTATTGGCATTAATGTTGTGAGGGAACGATTTGGCTACTGCATAAATCAGTTTGTTCTAGAGCCATCCTCCCTGAGCTAAGACAAAAATGCGTGAGCTGGAGGCTAAAAAACTCTAAGCTAGCTCACACTAACTCAGCTCAGAGGGAACACTGGTACCCACCAATGTTCCTTCTAAGCTGTGGAGTCCTGTGAGCAAAAATTTGACTCCGTGAGCCACTGGCATTAAAGTTGTGAGCGAGGGGTTTGGCTACTGCATCAATTAGTTTGCTCTGGAGCCATCATTCCTGAGTGAAGACAAAAATGTGTGAGCCGGAGGCTAAAAAACTGTGAGCTAGCTCACACTAACTTAGCTTAGAGGGAACACTGATACCCACCATGTTGGAGGTTACTGTGGTCGTTAGTGGGCTAGGGAAAGCTGGAGAGGCCTGTGTCATTACGGGGTTCCTGGGGGTGGGGGATGCTGCTCTGAACACTTTCCCACCTGTCTGTTGGTCTGAGTGGTCTGGAAGGGAAAAGGCTCACCAGAGGGAAAAGGCGCACTACTGATGTCTCTGTGCTGCCTGCTGAAGGACCTAGCATCCTCCAAGCCCGCACAATGGGAATCTGCAGCAGACAAGCCAGCATGCTCCCAAGAGGCCTTTTTGAGCCCAAGGAAAGGATGTGCCATCTGCGTTAAAGGGCCAGAGGAAGGCTCCAAAGCCTTCCTGCCCTGAAGATCGTGGCATTCGTGGCTACCTCTGCCTGAGGAAATCCTCCCCACACACCCAAGGGGAGGGGCAGGGAGGATCTGTCCTTAACTCTATCTTTCTTTTTTGTAGGTCCAGAGCCCTGGCTTTTTCCCCCATGATCTTCTTCCACGATCAGGGCTTCTGAAGTTTATTTCCAAAGAAGAGGTAAGATCCCGTCCCAAGGTAGCTAACAGAATGGAGCAAGGCACTAGCAACCTACTGGAGTGGCAGGGCTAGCCAAACTGGAAGGACAGCCTCACTCTGTTCCAGGAGAGCCACACAAATTTGCATAGCCCTGCTGGGAGCAAGAGAAGGCATGACCTGACCAGTCTGGATGACTTCTTCCACTAAAGGAGAATAAGCCTATAATATTAATCTGGATTTGGAATTAACACCCTGTTTAGAAGAGAAAACAAATATGTCTTGGTGGGAGTCAAATATATCAAAAGTGTAATGTAATATCTACCAGCTGAAATCTATATACGTTCTGCCCATTTTACTCTCACATCTTTTACTGCCCTCTATCCATTTCTGCAGACAAATGCAAAGTGACACTTATAGGAAGAGCAGCTATTACGAGCGCTTGGTACTTAACTCAGTGACCTGGTATGGCATCAGTGACCTCAGCAACATATGACTGCTTAGTTAGTTCAGCGTATCGCTCTGTTTGGTTCGCCCCTCGCTCTGCTTTTAGCTGTTGCTTTCTCACACCTTACAGCCCCTGAAATTAAAATTAAACAATTCGCCAACCTGTCTAGCAGTGAGAAGCTGAAAAAAATCTCACCTCCTGCAGGCACCAGACAGTGTTTTATGTTGGCATGTATTTTCGGTGTGTAGAAACTAGACTGATAGTGCTGAGCAGACAGGATGTATTTATGTGACTTTTGAAGTTTGTACTTTTGGAAAAAGCCAACTGTAAATGTCAGGACACTTCTTCAAAAACAAGGTCGGCACATGCATGTTTATTCTCTGCATCGATACCCATGTTTTCAGAAGCCATAAACTCAGAAGTGACTGGGCCATCTAGTTGTCATGCAGGGACATATGGAACTGTTAAATAATCAGGCACTTTCCAGTAACAAGAAGAGCAACTTCCCTTTTAAAGCTTGCCCTACAATCGAGCTAAGTTATCTTCTGCCAACAGCTTTAAAAGCTGTCTGGCTAATTCATTTCTGTATGTTTAGGGTCAAAGGAGAAAAAAATCTATCTTGACCTGTGCAAAGATTTTTTTTTTTTATCATTGTAAAAGCGTGCTGACTCCTGGCATTTCCAGTTGCAAATGTACCCTGCTAACTGGAATCTCACCACATTCTTATTGCTGAACGTGTTGGCTGGAGCCTAAGCAAGATGAAAGAGGAAGGATGGGAGGGGGGGATGTCTAAGAGACCATCTGCTAAAAACAAAGGATCTTGCACAACTGATAGTGCTTCCTGTAGGATTTTGAAAAGTTTGTTTTACTGGGTTTTTTTTAATCATTCGGAAGAAGGCAGTGAATCACCTCATTTTGTCCTGTGCTCACTTTAATTTAGCATTCTCCTCCACAAGATCACCCTTGTGTAAAGGACCAGTATAATAGGGAAGGATCTAGTCAAAATTAAGCATTTTTAAGACCCATTAATGAATAGGGTTACCAGCTTTGGGGTGGGAAATACCTGAAGATTCTGGGTGTGGCACCTGAGGAGGGGAGGGATTTCAGCAGGGTACAATGCTAATCAGGGCTCTTTTTGCAGCAGGAACTCCTTTGCATATTAGGCGACACACCCCTAATGTAGCCAATCCTCCAAGAGCTTACAGTAGCCCCTGTAAGAAGAGCTCTGTAAGCTCTTGGAGGATTGGCTACATTAAGGGGTGTGTCACCTAATATGCAAAGGAGTTCCTACAAAAAGAGCCCTGATGCTAATAAAGCCCACCTTCCAAAGCAGCCATTTTCTCCAGGTTAACTGATCTCTGTTGCCTGGAGATCAGTTGTAATGGTGGGAGTTCTCCAGCTATCACTTGGAGACTGGCAACTGTACTGATGAAGCAGTTATACATAACATATGTTCTTAGCTTTCTCTCCCTGAAATCACTGGGATTTAAACATACTTCATTTTGGTTCTTGGACAGGACTGAGTGGAAAAAGTTGGAAGACTCCAGCCCACTGTTTACAGCAGTACTTTCAGGGCCTGAACACAGAGAACTCTATATGCTAGATCCAGTTCTGTATACTGGACACAAAGTTGATCATTGTTTGTTAGTGGGAATTAGTTTCCGCCATTCTTTTACACTATCTGGCACATATTGTCCCCTTTCTGATGGACCAGATGCATTGCTGTGATCTGAGAAATGTTTGCCGTTATTTAGAAAAGGTATAATGGAGGATTGCAACATGCTCTACCCATTCCAGGTGTGATCCTCAGACATACCATCACCTTTATCTTTGGTAATGTGCATTTATTACTCATCGGACTTTTCCCCCCTTAACAGTAAAATTATGAGTAGTGATAAAACATTTCAACGGAGCTGCTATCCTTTTGTTAAGGGCTCACTCGTTTCCTATGTTCTTAAGGAAAATAATTGTCTCTAGGCTTAAAAAACCCCAACACCCAGCGACTTCTCTTCACAAAAATTAAGACAGCTCTTACTTCCATGCAGTTCAGGTTCTCCCCCCTCCTCAAACCACTTCAATTCAGAATAGACAATGGGGAAAAGACCCAGTCTACAGAAAACACCTTCAAAATGAATGGGAAACTCTGAATGTTGATCTGAAACTTAATTCTCTGGTGGTGAATTCATTTACTTGAATGATAAGTTACACTGATTTCCCTAGACGTCTGACTATAGCCCAAAGACATAACGTATTTTTATTGACATTGTTATACTTTTGGGGGGGCTCTTTTTATGATTTATTTTACTTTGTGAGTCGCCTCTGTGATCTTGGAAGCAACCATATTCCCCTAATTTGGATTGAAGTCATTGTGCTGGGGGAGGATTTTTCGCTCTTTGCCCATGCCATTTGCCCTGCAGAAACCATCCCCTTGAACTGCTGTGAGCTGTGGTAGTGAATAATATAAGAAACTTCATAATACCTGTGTTTTTACTCTAGCATGGTTTAAGAGCACTTCAAAGGACAGAAGTTCAATCAGGAAAACAGCATACATGGAAAAGATTAAATCCTCTTGTGACATGGCCCCAAACCAATTTGGGGGACCACGGTTTCTCAGCAGATCCATTCAATGATATCTCATGTAATAGGTTCTTGGACCCTGAAGCTGAGATCTGGAGATCGTCTTCTGCATGTGAAGGAGCTATTTACAGCTCTTTTTTTTTATGCAAGCAACTCTTGCAGACACTGGGGATCATGTTGGGAAAATCCAGCCCCAGTAAAAGCATCTTTTCTAAATGCCTTAGTCTATTTCACACATTATTCACATAACTTGCACAATGGGTTGTGCGTTCACACTTGAAACACCATTAAGTGGTACAATTTATTTCTTCATTTTAATATAAACAGACTTTAACAAACTTACCAAAAATCCTTCTGTTTCTTGGTCTGCCAATCAGGTTTTGAAAACAGAATAAATGACTGAACTTTTCATTAGATATATTGTATTATTCATCTATTACAAAGTGTATCTCAAAACCCTTTCCTCCTGTATAGCATCTAAATGTGACAATAGATTTGGTGACTATCTTTGAATCAAAGCCTCATTATCCACATTGTCAAAGGGTAAAAAGAGATTTTCATGATAACTGCAAGAAGTTTTTTCCCCCCTTCCCATGGTTGATCTTTTACTGAAAAAGCATTTCTCCCGTAACCATTTTAATTAGATTTTGTTTGAAATTTCTTTAACTGAGCAAAGGAAACCAGTAATATGAAGATAGCTTTGTACAAAAAATAATGACATGTTCTTACTGTTCATGCATACCAACCAAAATAACAGCACCAAAGATCATGAACTATCCCAGTCATCCCAATGAGGTCCCCCTTGCTCTACAGCCAAATTACAGCAATCTAAATGTCAACAGAGCTATTTTACTGCCGATCATTTTAAAGAGAAGGACCCAGCTAGCATGCTTGCCTGGTTTGGTTGGCTATTCCATTTATCTGAAAGTACATTCCACAGGAATAAGACTGTGAGTTTTAAATTGGGGAAGGCTTAGTCTTCTATGTACCAGGCTAGGTTTCCTAGACAGAACTCTAGACTCACTGGAACCGCAGGTTAAAGTCCTGGCAGGCTATTCTACCAAGTGTTATACTTTTCAGTTGATACTCATTAGGTTCCCAGCATTTTTCATTCTTGCAGCTCTGCTTAGATTTCACGCACCGAGCTGCTGTTTGTCATCAGGGGATGCTAGAGCCCCACATTCCCTCTTAGTTTTTCTTGTGTGACATGTAAACTACATTCACAGCAATCCAAAGCCATCTTTTCTTCTTTTTTAGAGGGCACATAGGAACACATTACTACTGTAGAGATGTGTAATCCCCTTGCAAGAAATTCTGGATTACATTAAGCCTCTCTAACTTTGGATGGGACCATGCGTCTCTTAAAATACGTTTCCAGAGCACTCCTGAATCCAGCTTTCACCTGGCACTCCAGCTGCATCTTTTTTTTATGACAAAGGACCTTCCTACTTGGAAATGTCTTGAGTTGACAATGGTAATGAATTCAATATATGTCTGCTCTTAAAGGCGATTCAGAAATGTCAGTGGTCCAGAATGTAGCAGTCCATTTTATTTTATTTATTCATTTCATCTATACCCCATTGCTCTCCCCAAAGTGACTTACATTGTTCTCCTGTCTTTCATTCTATGCTCGCAACAATCCTTGGGGATCAAATATAAGTAACTCTTTCATTCTGAGAGCTCCATCCATTTCCAGTTTGTTTCCAGGCCAAATTGAGGTAGGGCCAAACACAGTTTCACCCAAAGCCAGGGTTCCCAAACCTTTTTGAGCCTGTGGGCAGCTTAGGAAATTTTTAGAGGAGATGGTGAGCATCACCCTAAAATGGCTGCCTCTGGAGGCACAGTCAAACCCAGACTGTTAGCTGCACAAGGCAGAGACAAATGCAATGCCTTCTTCATTTTGCAAAAGAATCACAGAATGGGAGGGGAAGAGAGAAGGGGGCAGGAAGGAAATCCTGATGGGGGAATGGAGCTGCAATATGACTAAAAGAATGCCCAGGTGCTTTCCAGTCCCCTTGATTATTCAGTGGCTGTGGCTGCTATTGCAGCCATTGAAAACCATTTTGTTTGACCGAGGGCAGCCAATAACAAGCCCTATCTTATAATGGCCCTGCCCACTTCCTGAAAAGCTTGGCAGGTGCCAGAGGAAGTACTGGTAGTGTCCATGAGCACCATGTTGGGGAACTCTGCCCTAAATGGAGTTCAATCCTTCTAGGCTTTTTCTAATATTTATATCAGTCTTGATAGGTATGGGTTGTTTGGTCACCATGGCCAATGGAGGATTCCAAATGCCTTTAGCTGTACCATTTTTCTGGGAATGTCCTTATGACTGTGGGGATAGACAGCTGCTCTATGAGTTGTAGTTTCTAGTCCTTTCTCCTTCTCCTGGTTTTGTTGTTATTCAAAAGGTAAGCTTTGCCTTAATTATGCATGATAGTATTGAAGCTTCCATCCACTATTTCCTAACTCAGTGCTTTCCCCCAGAGTAATACTGGTGAGACAAGAGGACTGCTTTCTGTAAATTTGCAGTTGTGTCTTCACTTATTGCTTATCCTTGTGTCTTTCTTCTATGTTACATTAATGCTTCTATTGATCAAATGTGTAAAAGCAATTAAGTTCCCCAAAGAACCAGAAATGGCAAATGAATGAACAAAAAAACCAAACAACCCCCCCCCAAAGACTTAAAAGAAAGCATTTTAGCTATTAGGCTGATATTTCAATTGCATATATATATGAATACGTACGTCAAAGCACCATTTCAATAACCACTGTAAACTTGAGTAAAGTATCAACTTTAGTATGGCTATTAAAACGCTAAGTGCAAAAATAGGTATTCAATTTTGCTACTATTATCTGAGCCGATCTTTGAAAATGGCAACAATTATTTCACCAATAACTACATTTAAATAAATATCTTCCACCTGAAAGTGGTCAGACATATACTGGTCATGTGCTGGCTTGCAAATAGAGTTGCCAGCCTCCAGATGGGTGGTGAGTGGAGATCTCTTGGGATTACAAGTGACCTCCAGACTACATAAATCACTTATTTATTACTTATTTATTTAAATCATTCATCCCACTTCTGAAGAAAAGGGCTGCTTTGGAGGGTGGACTGCATGGCATTACACCCTACTGAGGCCCCTCCCCTCCCTAACCGCACCCTCCCAGTCTCCACCCTCAAATCTCCAGGTATTTCTGAACCACAAGTTGCCAGCCCTACTTGCAAACACCATTCTGGGGAAACGCAGGACTGAATTTGGAGGTGGTATGTTGCCAAACATCGATGGAGAGGAGAGCTCAGGGCA
Source organism: Gekko gecko (assembly GCA_029375565.1). Classification (NCBI taxonomy): domain Eukaryota; kingdom Metazoa; phylum Chordata; class Lepidosauria; order Squamata; family Gekkonidae; genus Gekko; species Gekko gecko. The sequence continues at coordinate 49,920,571 of JAPDNY010000003.1, forward strand.
TTAGCCTGTGACATCAGAAATGGTCTGCAGGGTTTTCATGTCTGAAGACACTGATTAGTCCTCTCATGCTAACTATTATGGTTCTTAGTTCATGGTGGTGGAAAGTGCCATCAAATCACAGCTGACTTATGGCAACCTCATAGAGTTTTCAAGGCAAGAGAAGTTCTGAGATGGTTTGCCATTACCTGCCTCTGCATCGTGATCTGGGTATTCCTGGGTAGGATATTGAATGTGTACAATCAACCTTTTCTGGCTTTTTTCTGGCTCCCTCCCCCACCAAAGTAATGACTACCCAGGGAAACGAAGGAGACGGGAGACTGCAAGGAGGGGGGGAATCACAGTATGAGAATTTCAAGTGTAGAAACCTAGCGTATAAATGAACATTTTCTCTATAGAGTTTTAATAACAAAAGCCAAGATATTAATCACTGGTCAAAACCAACAGCTATAAACATTTAAATTCTTAGCCTTTCTAATCTCAAATCTTATGTAACCTCCCTTAGGCTATGTCGACAGGCAGGTTACAAATATGTAAAGTAAAATAAAAATCAGGAATTAATGTAGAAATTTGATGCTACAACAATTTTCACTGGGATAAAGATCAAATCATTCCTAAACTAAAGACTGATAACAAAACCACGGTGATACTGGGAGAGACTGTGGTGACTTTCATGAGTGCCTGGGGTTTCCTCATTGCCGCTGTGGCTGCTGGTTGAGCAAGCAGCAATGGAGCTTCCGCATGGTAGTTTACCCCACATTTTCCTTGTTCTAGGCCCCTTAGCAGCCATTTCTCCCCTTCCGCCTTGAGTTTTTTTCTGTGTCTCTTAGTCAGTAATTGACAAATCTCTAGACTGAACAGCCCCCCCACCCCCAAATGTAGGGAACTGTATTTTATTTATTTCATTTATATCCCACTTTTGTCTCCAGTGGGGATCCAAAACAGCTTACATTGTTCTCCTCTCCTCTGTTTTAACCTCTGCTAAATAATCCTGTGAGGTAGTTTAGGCTAAAGCCAGTTTGGTGTAGTGGCTAAGTGCGTGGACTCTTATCTGGGAGAACCGGGTTTGATTCCCCACTCCTCCACTTGCACCTGCTGATGTGACCTTGGGTCAGTCACAAGCTCTGGCACAGCTGTTCTCTCAAGGACTGTTTCTGTCAGAAATTCTCTCAGCCCCACCTACCTCACAGGGTGTCTGTTGTGGGGAGGGGAAGGGAAAGGAGTTTGTAAGCCGCTCTGAGATGCCTTTGGGCAGTGAAGGGCGGGGTATAAATCCAAACTCTTCTTCTTCTTCTTCTTCTAAGACCAATTTCGCACAAGGAGCTGTGCTGCCGTCACGCCTCCCTTTGCCCCGTTTCCATTGGTCAATTTCCCTCTTGAAGCCGCATGGCTGCATGGCCGCATTTCAGGATCATGAAACTGTGGGGGAAATTGGGCAAAGCCAGGGGTCAAAATGCAGCCGTGCATCTTTGAGTGGGAAATTGACCAATGGAAATGGGGCAAAGGGAGGCATGACGGCAGTGCAACTCTTGTGTGAGATCGGTCTAAGAGTTTGGGCGTAACCCACCTGGCAAACTTCCATGACACAGTGGGGACTCAAACCTGATCCTGGTCTGACACTGTAACCACTACATTAAACAGGCTCTGATATGGCACTGATATGGATGGATGCCCATCCACAAGGAATTTACTTGGGCTTTACTACATTCTTTCCAAAAGAGACTAGTAAGGCATGTTTTGAAAAGACTGCAGGAAAACCAGAGAAAAGCCAGAAGGTCCACAAAGAACTTACTTTGCATTAGCATTCCTGCTGGGTCAAACACCCAGTGTGGAAGAGACGTATGTGGTCAAATATTCTATAATATGCCAAAAGTTTCTTTTTTTATATAACAGTCAGATTCACTCGATGCAGCCAAATCATGCTTAAATCAATGTAGGAAATGTTCAGTGAGAATTCAGGTTTCATTGGCCTGCTGGAGGAAGTATATGGAGGCCCTTCTCTGGTACAGTTTAGGAAACTGTGTAAAACAGTCCTGTTCCTGTGATAGCATGAAGTGGATCACACTGCAATCCTTTAATTGTACAACATTGCCTTGGAAAACTTTGATAACCCTCTCCTTTTCTTCATACATTACTTTTGTGTCAGCTGAATGACAGTGAAGCTTGAAACGTTGATTGTAGATTTTTTTAAAAAAATCACAGTCAGATATACCGTTTACAAAGCTGTGTAGGTATAGAGAATCTAGCTAGGCAAAGCAATCCACATGCAAATAAACCTAAGTGTAAATTCAGAAGTGCAGGGAAATACTTGTCAAAGAAGATTGCCCTATTCTGTAGCTTGTTTTCCAGGTTTTCCAACAAATATCTGATGACACTTGGGTCTAGGCTTCTTTCAGCCATCCTTGTTTAAAACAAAGATAGTCTGTTTCGATTTTGATAAACACAATGAAAAAGAAGAATCTCCTCTGCTAGACAAATCTGATAGACAGTTTTCAGTCAAGGAACTCAGACCATCATACTGTGCTCACAATACTGTGGAAAGGCCGCTATCTCAGAAGAGTAGTGACCACAGCTACCTATTGACCTTCATAGCCAAGTGAGGATTTGGATCCAGGTTTCAGTGGTCTGAGTACAAACATTTTGTCCATTGCCACACTGCGTTCATATATTTTATATCAGGACATTTGTGCTTTATCAGCAATCTACCAATGCACTGGTGTTGTTAAAAACACAGACGGGATGTATAAACTAGTGCAGTGGCTCCAAGCTTGTGAGGAAATGAACTTAAACAACTGTGAAAGAACTAAGCTTTTCAAATAGCACAGATGATTTCTGACAGCTTGGACGTCTTGAGAAGCTAAAGGGCATCTTTAAGCTGCCAAGGTCGCAGCTGCAAAAAATAAACATTAGGAAATGATATTTAGTGGTGAAAATTAGGATAGTTAAAAGGAAGCATTACCTGTTTCTCCACAGCCGTCTGGCACTCTGTGTGGTGAGAAGTATTACTCACTGTGGAAAAAAAAAAGTGGAAATTAAACTGTTTTTAGCATGTCTGTTAGTAATAGCCACAGCAGCAGTAGTCATATTGCTGACATAAACTATCTGGGAAGCCTGGTGTAGTTTCTGCTGGCCTCTTTTGTCATTTTAAATGCTTGTGCATGCAGATGCCATTAGGAAGTCCTCCCCCGCCCCTGCTCCAGAGCCTGATGCCCAAGAGCCTGATGCCTTCTGGGTAAAGCTATTAAAGAAAAATCCTCTTAGGCCCTATCCTAACAGTGTGACTGCTAGGAGGGTAGGCCTGCCATAACAGTTTTGCAAATGGTGTTAACCTAAACCACATAAAACTGGGATTAAAGAGCAAACAGTTTTCCCCTCATGAGGCTGTGTCTGGGGCATTAATCTATGTAGCCTGTCTACTGGATGTGTAATTAAGACAACAGATCCCTTTTCAGAAACTTAGCTTAATAGATAAGACAAACAGGCTTTCAACAAAATACTGATCAGATGTGATGAGTGGAACTGTCAGTCTGTTTCAGTCGGTTGCAAAGAGAATAAAACAAGCCACACTTGAATGACATAACTGGCTCTTACAAATCCAGCAGCGTTTTTGTCACTCAACCAGCAAAGGTCAGAATGAGCCTTAATGTTGAATCGTAAATGGTCATAGTAAAATGCTAGGAAACTATTTTTAAAAGCTATCTTCAAGAGTATCAGCTTTAGCTGCAATTGCAAACCTCTGCTGTTGAAGCATTTGGGTTTCATGCCTGAGTCAGGACACAGCATAGTCTGAGCAGGTTTCTTGAGAAACATCATACAAATACCCTAAATAACTACTGTATATTATCAAAAAGCACAGGTTTATCATCAAAAATGGCAACCTGTGTTCTCCTCCTCCCTTCTCACAAGTGCAATACAGCTTATCTTATGTTCTGATGTCATTATATGGTTCATTTCCTAGCCTGTGCTCTATATTATTGGCTGCTACTGGTGTACGTCAGAACATAGGGTATATTTGGCAGGCAAACACAAGTGCTGCTGATTTTAGCATTTGCTCTGTGTTTCTTAGAATTACCAGGCTATGAAGCTCTACTATGGCTTATAGTCTGATCCTAGGAATACCTTGGATACGGCCGATTTCCCACAAGCGCTGCTCCATGCTCACCTTCCCTCTTGCCCCGATGGTACGTGTCAGTTTCACACAAGCTGCTGCGCGGCCACATTTTGCCCTGCAGCTTCACGTGATTTTCCCTGCACCTACTCAATCCTCAAAAAACAGGATTGAGTAGACGCGGGGAAAATCGCGTGAAACTACAAGGCAAAATGTGGCTGCGCAGCAGCTTGTGTGAAATTGACATGTACCATCGGGGCAAAAGGGAAGGGCAAGCACGGAGCAGCGCTTGTGGGAAATCAGCCAGTGAGACTTACTCGGAGTAAGGTTGCTAAGATTGCACTGTTTGAAACCAAATTTTGAGTGAGATTTCATTTGGTTGGTCTACTGACATAGAAGAAGAAGAGAAGAGAAGATATTGGATTTATACCCTGCCCTTCACTTGGAGTCTCAGAGCGGCTTACAAACTCCTTTCCCTTCCCCTCCCCGCAACAGACACCCGGTGAGGTAGGTGGGGCTGAGAGAACTCTAACACAAACTGCTCTTTCAGGAACAGCTGTGCCAGAGCTTGTGACCCAAGGTCACATCAGCAGATGCAAGTGGAGGAGTGGGGAATCAAACCCAGTTCTCCCAGATTAGAGTCCGCACACTTAACCACTACACCAAACTGGCTCTCATAATAGCATATACTGCAATATTCCTTCTAAGCTATGAAGTCTTGTGAGCAAAAATTCTACTTTGTGAGCTACTAGTATTAAAGTTCTGAGCGAGGGATTTGGCTACTACATAAATTAGTTTGCTCTGGAGCCATCCTTCCTGAGCTAAGGCAAAAATGTGTGAGCTGGAGGCTAAAAAACTGTGAGCTAGCTCACACTAACTCAGTTTAGAGGGAACACTTACTGTAAGAACAGGGTTGCCAGCTCCAAAGTGAGGGCAGGGAATATCTGGCTCTTCTTCCCCATTGCTGTGGGAAAATTAAAAAAAAATGGCCATCAGGCTATGGTGTGACATCACTTCAGAGGGAAACCTGGAAGTGACATCACACCTCTCTGGCAATCACCAGAAACTCTATGGCAGGGGTGTCAAACATGCGGCCCAGGGGCTGGATCAGGCCCCTGGAGGCTTCTATCAGGCCTGCAGTGAAACTGGCTGTCTTCTGCTTCTTCCAGTTCTGCTGCTGCTGTGTCATTGTAGGTTTGCAGCTTACAGATACACACCTGAACAGCATTCTCAAGATTGCAACAGCACAGACATTGTGATGTAATAATTCAGAGCAAGAGGTGTCAGTTATCAGACATTGTTAAATAAACAAAATATTGCAAGAGTGCTACTGTTTTAAGCATGTTTTTATTTTAAGTAAAAAAAAACCTTTATGTTTGTGTCCTTTATAAAGTTTATATCACCACTACCTGGCATTACATTTTATGAAACACATGGCCCGGCCCAACAAGGTCTCTTCGACATCCTTGCTCTATGGCAATGCCATAGCATCTCCAGCAATTCCTAGAGAGGACTGACATCACTTATGGGGAAAACCTGTACATGACAAGGAATGATCAAAACCTCTGTGGTTTTACCAGTTTTCAGTGGTTCCTAGAGAGGCATGTTTCCAGGGTTTCCCCAGAAGGGACATTGTGCCATCACTGCTTGCTACCCCCCATGTCCCTGCCCCCCTCAGTCTCCTGCAGATTGCCAGTAGTATAGCAAAAGGCAACTGGAGACTGTTCAAATAGAATTCAAATGGCTGTAACTGAGGAAGACCCAAAAGCTGGATGAAACTGGAAGCTATACAACACAGTATACACAATGGAAATAACTCCGTGGCTTGAATCCCAGTATTTTGGTTCTTCTCTTTTCTGGTCACAGCTAGGGCTGTCAGCCTCCAAGTGGGACCTGGGGTTCTCCAAGAATTTCAACTAATTTCCAGACTACAGAGATCAGTTTCCCTGGAGGAAATTGCAAATTTAAAGAGTGAATTCTATGGAATTACTTCCCTGCAGAGTTGCCTCTTCTCCCCAAACTCTAGCCTTCCCAGCCACCACGTCCAGCTCTCCAGGAATTTGCAAACCTGGAGTGGGCAACCCTTGTCCCAGCCTATATAACGAAATGTCAGGAAGGCACAAAGAAAGTGAAAATGCTCATGAGATCATCTCTGTATACTCAGAGTTGCACTTTGTGGCGTCTGCTAAGGAGGCTGAAGAGCTGAGTTATCTTTTAAGACCGTCACTCCTGTTAAAAATACAAATTCTTAATGGAGACCGTTCATGAATTATGCAATTCTCTTAATAAAAATAGTATATGTAATGATTTATCCAAATTAATCAAGGTCTTCCATTCCAACTGTGAATTCTAAAATTAGGACCAGAAGCCTTCCAAGTGAGAGACAGCATGATACAACAAAACACCTTTATAAGTAGGGCTATAATGCAGAACATAAAACAATTCAAGTGCTAGACATGCATATATGTGTACATCTCTAGAAGAACCTTGTGGGCTGATAACATTACTTGCACACTACGTGAAAGATCACGGCAAGAGAATAGTGGTTTTCCCCAGAGCACACAGTGAGTTTTGGCTAGGGATGCCATTTCCCAGTTGGGAGCAGGGGATCCCCCACATTTTGGGCCTCTTCCCCACCACTGGTGATCTGGCCAGTGGAGGGGAATCCTGCCCCCCAAACATGATGTAAAAACATCACATGGAAGTGATGTCATCATGTGGGCGATGCTTCGTGGTATGCTCTGGTATTTTGGGCAAAGGTCTATGGTAACCATAGAGTTTTGCCCAAACCATCAGAGCATAACCATATGGTATCACCAACACTCCCTCCTCTCCTGGAAAGTCCCTTCCCCTCCCCACTGCTGGTTTGATATGACCTGGCTATCCTAATTTTTGGCTGACATTAAGTTTCATGTGGTGACCTCTGTTTCTTACACAAACAGATCAACTGCTGGCCATAACAGCACTTGTAAAAGTGGTGAGTGAATGATACTGTAAAAAAGAAAAGAAAAAGCTAATGCCAATAATACTTGTGCTGATGTTAATAACAACAGGGACAGTCTGCAGCCCTTGCCTGTGAATAACTTTCAACCGCTCAGTCCCCCAGGATACAGGAGTTAAAGACTGTAAACCATGCTTAGATAAGAAAGTGTTATATGAATAATAGACAATACAATTCCCTTTCATATGATGCATGGGCAGTGTGTTGCTTCTTTCTTAAATCCATATGCTTAAAATAACTTAACCACACAAGGTCTAATTTCCTTCAACCACTCCGTTTTCAGAATTTGTAGCAACTTGGTGCACAAGAACAAAGCTAGGAGCAAAGGAAGTCCAAAAGGGCTTTCACTTTTTTTTTAATGTTCTAGAAATGATTTATTGAGCATTCAGTAACAAGTAGGAGAAATGTGTTGCTGTTTAAGACGGGCAAATTCACCTATTTTCTTTTGGAATGGGCTTGTTCTTGTGGAGTTTTTCAAAGAATTCTTGGGAAACTCTCAGGCTTTCCTCCTGGCAGTTCTCTGAAAACTTGGAAAGGCCTGGTCCTTTCCAAATGTTCCCTGCCAGGCTTCCACTATCCTCAGCTTTCTCTGCAGTCAGCTTCCCTGTTTTTAGCAGGGTGTGGGAATGGAGAAAAAGTTAGTGCGCTGGCAGGATGATGCCATTTCTGGCAAGTATTGGAAATGACATCTGCAGTGGAATGGCTTTAAAGGTAAAGGTTCCCTTGCTCGAGAGTCAGTCGAATCTGACTGTAGGGTTGCGGTGCTCATCTCTGTTCCAAGCCGAAAAGCCAGCACTGTCTGAAGACATTTCTGTGGTCATGTGGTCGGCATGACTAAACACCAAAGCACACAGAACCCTGTTACCTTCCAACCAAAGCGGAACCTATTTATCTATTTGCAATTGTTTGCTTTTGAACTGCTAGATTGGCAGGAGCTGGAACCAGAGATGGGAGCTCACTCTGTCATGCGGCACTCGGGTCTCGGACTGCTGAACTACCAACCTTCCAGCATCTTAACCACCCTGTAAATGTGAGGGTACTTTCCCTCCAGGTTTCCCCTGCCAGTTCGCAGCTCAGTCAGGAAGCTGAGGCAAAAAGTTGCTAATTGTGCCACCACACCAGGTAAAAACCAGCCCTCTCTTCTCCTAGTGTTGCCTGAGGCTGACACTACAGGGGTTTATTTCTTTAGCCTGCCAAGTGACAAGGGTAAGGAAATGCCAAGTAAGGAAGTGTGCAGACTCTTTAAACAACTTTATTACTGCAAGGCACAAACTCAGAGGCAGCTACAAGACAGGCTATCAGTACAGCTGGTAAAATAAAGAAAAGTTACTGGCTGGTTACTTAAAATCCATGGAACATCTGGCCTTTGTTGGTTGTATGCCACCCCCTCCCATGTACCTGCAAGCATCCTCTACTATCATTCCCCTCTATCATCCCTCATCTCAAATGCATGCATGAGCTAGCATACTGCTCTCAACAATTGAAAAGATAATGCTAATCTCCCCCAAACAACAGCTCCCCCTTTTAGCCCCTTTCCCCATGTGGACTCCAAGGGCACAAGCCCACCAGAACATGGACTCTCCAATCAAGAGGTGTTAACATATCAAGAAACTAGCACACATTCTCTTTAGGTTGTAAATGATGCTCTCTATCTGGAGAAGTGCACCTTTTCCCATCCTGTCACAGGGATGCCACTTCACAATTTGATCTCCGTAAATGTCACAGCACATAGTTTCCATTTACCCCTCATCCCAAAACAACACCATGTCACTGTTGCAATGTCACTTCCTGACATTTTGAGGTTGGCTCCTCCTCCCACGGCAGCCATTTTGTGGTTGGCCCAATACCCTGTGTCAGAATTCCAAATGTGCCTGCAGGATCAAAAATGTTGAGGACCCCTGCCCAGTAACGTTGCTGACTCCAGCCTGTCTCTTAAGCCTGTACAACTGTAGTAATTGTAAACATCCCAGTAATTGTAAACATCCTATGTTTTCAGTTCCTTCTCTACCTAATCGTATTAGGAGAATATCAGACTTTAAATCTTCTGAGCAGGATTAGAGTGCACGTTCATCCACAACATCCAAAGAAGCTAGTTAAGAGTTTATCACTTCCAGAACAGCGTGCCTTATGTAAAGGCTGAAGTGGAATTTGTTGAGCAGTCGAGTTGAGGGGCTGTGAATTAAAACATCAGTGTTCCAAATCAGGTTGACAGGCTAAATTACAGAGGAAAAGAATTAATAAGGATCATTTGATACATCAGAAAGTGACAGGAAAAAAAAATCACAGCTAAACTGAAGCCTTGTATTCAAAACAAATGTCACGACTCTTTATTATTAATATTTGCACAAGAACACAGGACCCAAGATGAAAGCTAGTCCCAAATACATGAGTCTGGATGCAGCTACCTACTGTCAGCATGTGCTCGGAAACTTTCGACCAAACTATAGGCAAAGAAGCAGGACAGCAGTGCTAGCACCTGTCTGTCCTTACTGCTAAACTGGAGGACCATTCCATCAATCATATCAAGGGTGACAGCCGTTACAACGTGCTATCTTAGGGTTACCTAGCAATAGGACTGAGCCCTCATGTTTCTGTACCTAGTGAAACTTAATAAATCTTAATGTAATACATATTCTGTGTCTTTTCATGACTTAAGATCTTCCTGAACTTTCCATTCATCTATGTGTATCAGTTCACTGGGACACATAGATACACTAAGACCTTAACTACTTAAAGCCAATTCATGACCTGAAAAGACACAAAATATTTTAGCAATCTTCTGCTTAAGAGGTGTTGGGGTTCTTGTTTTGTTTATGTCTACATTTGGCCAGTGAATTTGAGCCTTTGAATGCTTTCACATTGAATACACAACTGTATACAACATTTATTCAATATGTGTTTGTCTCTCTAAGCACTGTCTAAACAATCCTCAAACATCCAAACCAAAATGTCATGAATATTTCTTTGGAATAAGAGTTAAATAACTTATACTGTTGAGTCAGTTTGCTGTTTTTTTGTGTTGATGTTCTTGAACATGATTCAAACATGAGCAGTAGCCACAGGTGGGCTATGGCTCAGTGGCACAGCACCTTCTTTGCATGCTGAAGGTATCAGGTAGCAGGTGATGTGAAGATCTCCACCTGAGACCCTGGATAGCTGCTGCCAATCAAAGCAGATAGTACTTACCTTGATAGATCAATGGTCTAATTCACTAAGTAGGCCTGCCAACCTCCAGGTGATGGCAGGAGTTCTCCTTGAATTACAACTGATCTTCAAGCAACAGAGATCAGTTCATCTGGAGAAAATGGCTGCTTTGGAAGATTTACTCTACCCAGTCTTTTGAAGTGCCTCCCAAACCCCACTGTCCTCAGGCTTCCCCACAAAAAAAATCTCCAGGTTGGGACCCAGAATTGGCAACCCTAACTGTAAGTCAGGTTCATGTGTTCAGGCGTAGCCATTGTCTGAAGTATTAAGATAATGGGGGACATGGGGGGAGAGGCAGTAGAGGTACAGTGTTGGAAGGGGAGATGGATAATGTGAGAAGAAGGGTTTATGGCTACTGATATGAACGCAACATTTCACATTTAGGGCAAAGCCTGGTGTTGTTACTCTACCCAGGTTTTCCAGGATATACAAATACTATGACAGTGAACAAGGCAAGAGACAAGGGCAAGGTCTACAAACCAGTTTGAAGTCAGGAAGCCAAAAATTCAGTCTAGGGGGTCAGAGGAAAAGAGGTTCCAGGGCTGAGGGCTTGAAACCAGTGCAAGGTCTGGGGCTCTAGTTGTAAACACAAGCACCAGTTAGTAAGGACAGAATACAAAACTCACAGGGATGTCTGGAATACAAAGTTGCTTTCACACTGAGCCTTGCTCAGCATGTTCCTTTTATCTGCCTCATTAGCTGACTCATCCCTGAAAGACCAGGTGTTGCTTCTTACTGCTGACTTCATCATACTTCAGGTGCAAGTCCTTTGCTTTCCTATCAGCTTATCATTCCTGCTCCTGCAAAGACTCTGCTCTAGGAATTAACACTGATTGCTGCTGGGTAATCAGACGGGCACTCCATCTTTCTAGAGCTGTCAAGTGCTCTCTTCTGCACTCTGCTGGTTCAGGAGAAACCAGTGGTGACTGACACTCTGACCTCTGTGTTATTTCTTTCTTTTCCTGCCAGAAAGAGCAGCCTGGCTGCAGCTGAAAAGTGTTCTTGCTTCCTGATGCTTCTCTTGCTGGGTCTGTTTCTTGACCCAGCTGCTCAGGCAGGTATTCCACTTGTGTGGGGGCTGACTTTTCCATTTTCTCCTTGTCAGAGGAGGAGGCAGCTGGCTGGCCTATGGCACAGTGGTACATTAGCCCCTGCATTGTTGCCCTGCTGCTGCTTCATAAAATATTTACAAAGACTCTTAGGCAAAACTGCAAAGCTGGACAGTGAAATAAGTCAGTTAAGGACTTGGACTGAATGGTAGCCATGAGATAATTTACTGTCATTAGACATGTGCCTAGCAGCATGTCAAGCCAGATGTGGACCCATGGACCATCTGATGCCTCTTGCTCCTGTACCTCTGCAGCCAGATGCCAGAAGGCAAGCCAATCTCTCTGACCTCGCAGTATATGGAGCCAGCAGCAGTTCACTAAGAGAAGCTATACTCTGCAAAGAGAATCAGGACATTCCTTCACAGATGCCATGAAAAGCTCTCTCTCTCTTTTTTTTTATCACGTATGCATATTAACATCACCAGGTGAAGCACGTACTCAGCTCCAGCCTAAACAAAAGGACTAACTCCATGATGGGATTGAGGAGCAGTCACGTCCTCCAGCTGCCCATCCAGGTAACACAGCTGTTAACCATCAGATCGTTAACACTAACAGCAATGGGACTGGAACATTACTATTCTTTTCTCTCTTTTGTCTCTCCCCTTCCCCTTAAGAGGTGTCACTAGTAGTCAAACCATTATTTCAATTGCCCAATGATTCATCCCTTTTTCTGACCCATTAACAGTAGTTATTTTGCAATGATTCCTGGGTACTACATGACCAACAAGGCTCCCGCCTCAGGTCACTTTTTCATGTATAAAAAGAGCATTCAGCCATTGCTTACTCTCTTACTTCTATTCTCCTAACCCCACCCTATCTCGCTGGTTCCATTCCTTGCAAAGTTGGGGCCTTTCCACGTGTATTGCTGGCCAACTCACGATCCTTCCCTTAGTTAGTCCCTTTTTCACTGCAGACTCACTTCGCCTCATCAGACAGGTAATGTATCACCCAACCAACAATATTTCCTGTTAATGCAACAATCTCTGTACCTTTCTATCTGAATTCCTAGACCTGTATTGCTTTTGTGTATGCTTGATTTTATATTATATGTGTGAGAATCATTAGTAAAGAAATCACTGCTTTTAGACCGCTTGCCTCAGTTTCTGTTTCGGGGATCTGGGTTAACTGACTCCCATATGCATAGGTTATTGGTCCCATAGGTAATGCCTGTTGCCATTTAATATTCATATTTCCCCACTCTTTATTAAGAAGTAAGGCAATTTGGCTAACAGCATGTATTCTCCATCATCCTTTGACAATTTCCAAAACTGAGGGGAAAGCACACAGTGCTGTTTCTTCCCCTGCCCAGATTGCATCAGCATTTGGGATTTGCAGCACCTGGTTGAGAAGGAACTGTTAAGGACTTGTCTTGTGTCTTGAAGGCTATTTCTTGCCATTTATATCAAATGGCTACTAGTTTGGCAGTTTAAGACATAGTTTGTAATGAGCGGATACAGTAAAGCCGAAGCAAATGGTATGCATGCACGTTTGTGTGTAGATATATATTAAAAATTGGTTTTGTCAACAAAGCTACGTAAACTGCCTAGTATGTGTCTCCATGGGAATTTTTTTTTAAAATTCTTAGGTGGATTTTAAAGTCTTAAACTAGAACTTTACTGCTCATTCCTTTTTTTGAGAACACAACCCTCCTTTGTTGAAAACACAATTGAACAACAAAAAAGTGTATATTCACACTCAGAGGTGCCAGTGGTCTATCATGTACAAAATTTTCCATTTTGTCATGTTAATTCTTTTTTGGGTTTTTTTTTTTTTGTATTCCTGTCCAAATGTGGATAAAAGAGCTGTTAACCTTCACCCTTGCTGGTTCTGAGTGCACTGTATTTATTTTAGATAATCCTGGTCTCTGTGAATTGCTGACTGGTCTACCCCAAGTGCTATGAAACCTTTAAAAAAAAAAGATTCTAGGCTGCTTTTAATCTCATGTTTGATAAAGCAACCCCTTTGCTGAAGCCCAAGAGGAAAGGGTCCATCTGTCTTGTGCCATATGTAAGTAAACTGCAAGACTGGTAAATACAGCAGAGTGTGCTGACAGTGATGGGCTTTCTTTGGTCATAAATTAAAAATGAGATGCACAGTATGGTCACCTCTTGTATTTGATACAATGTGAAAAATTGTTGGTTCAAAGGCATGACAGCAATCTGCAGGAAGAAGTCAATATGTTAAAAAAACAAAAGAACACCCCTCAGACAGGACTAAAATATCACATGCAGCACTATATACATGTGTGGAAAAGCTACTGAAATGTGATCCTGTAAACCGGCTGTGGTTTCTACAGTCGTATTAAAACTGATGAAAACTGCCAGATGTCAATGCTTGCCCCCATTTTTCACTACAAAACTCTGTCAGTCAGTATGGTGGCTAGACCTAGCAACATCTGGCAAGTTTAAAAGGGAGGACTCCTAAAACAGACAAGCAAATCTGCTATTCTGATGTCAAGCGGATTTGCTTTACTCTTTTCTAGTCTGTATCCATCAAAATTATTTTTAAAGGTACCTAAGTTCAATTTATTTGTGAAGTCAATGAAAAGATCTTAGAAGGCATACTGTGGCTGTGTTCTTAGCATCTATGGATCCAGTCCACGAATAAATGCTCACATGTGCCATTGAACCTGCATGGGAACAGTTTATTTTATTTTATTTTATGTTAGATATTCATACAACACTTCTCCTTTGCTCAGTTCACACATCTTTGAGAGTAAGTCTGTGTAAATTGTGGTTGTCAATGTGCTCATCAAATAACCAAAAGTGGGGTGAGCGGCTTCTGTTTATTATGACAGTGTGATCCCAACTCATGTGTTTCTTGAATCTACAGATTAGACGATGAGGATAAACAAATGGGCAATACATGTGTATCTCATCTAAATGATGTTTTCTCTTTTTCTCTTGGTCACATAAGTATACAATAAGAAACAATTACAAAAATGCTTTCAGGCTGAGAGTTCACAGGAAGGGGATTTTCCTCACATGATGTCTAATTAAATATTTTACAGGTCATTGTTTTCCTCCAGTTAAGCTCCCTTCAGGATGGTGCTGAGAGTCTGCTTGTCTGCTGCTGTCTCCTCTTCTCTAAGCAGCCTCCTGAAATAATCAATGTACAGGCTTATCAGCAGGCATTAAGCCTTATTGCCTCTGGTGGGAAACCCCCCTCCCCTCTCTCAAGGAGGCCAAATCCTCTTTCCCTAAGGCCTTTCAACCATACACAGTTTAACAATGAATGCCAAATTACAATTTTATGTAAATAACAATATTTACACTGCAGTAACAGCAAGACAAAGTGTTCAGTGCATAACTACATGTTCAAAAAGGGTTGCCAGTTCTGGATTGGGAACTACCTTGAGATTTTGGGGTTGGAACCTGAGGAGAGTGGGATTTGGGGAAGAGGTGGACCTCAATCGGGTATGATGCCATAGAGTCCACCTTCCAAAGCAGCCGTTTTCTCCAGGTGAACTGATCTCTGTCACCTGGAGATCAGTTGTAATCCTAGGAATATCTAGCCCCCAGGAGGCTGTCAAACCTCTGTTTAAATAATATGTATGTGTAAAGTGCCATCAAGTTGCAGCTGACTTATGGCAACCTCATAGCGTTTTCAAGGAAAGTGGTTTGATTGATAGAAATTGAACCCCCCTTCAAATATTTTTTTTTAGATATAAACTTATGAATTGGCCTCAAGTAGGGTAACCAATAGGGATGGGCACAAACCAGGAAAATGGAGGTTTGTGGTTTGTGGGGTCTCACAAACCACAAACCTTCATGAATCTTCCCATTAACAAACTGGTTCATGGTTTGTGAGGTTCATGGCACAGTAGAATGCCACCCCTGCAGACTAGAGATACCAAATTTGCAGCCCTCCAAGTTTGGTTATTATTGGATTTGGGGGGGGGGCAAGTTACAGCCCCCAAAGCAGGTGCCCCCAGAAAAGTTCTTTCTGGGGAAATCACAGCCACAGGTTCAGAGTGTGTTGAATAGACCTCCTGCAAGCTAGAGGAGCAGCAGACTTGCAGCAGACTGCCCCAGGATGCCCCTGTACTTGCCCTCCAAGTTGTGTACAGATTGGGTTTGGGGGATAGATCTCAGGGTCCAATGTGCAAAAGGGGGGAGTGTGTTGAACAGCCCCCCTGCAAGTTAGAGGCATCAAACTCACAGCAGAACTCCCTGGGATGCTCCTCTACCTGCTCTCCAAGTTGTGTGCAGATTGGCTTGAGGGGAAGATCCTAGGATCCAAAGTGCAAAATGTGGGGGAGTATGTCGAATGGCCCCACGGCAAGCTAAATCATAAAACTCACAGTGTATCTCCCCAGGATGCCCCTCTACTTGCCCTCCAAGTTGTGTGCATATTGGCTTTTTTGGGGGGGAGATCCTAGGGTCCAAAGTACAAATGGGGGAGTGAGTTGAATGCCCCACCCCAAGCTAGAGGCATCAAACTGGCAGTAGACCTTCCCTGGGATGTCCCTCTACCTGCCCTCCAAGTTGTATGCAGATTGGCTTGGGGGGGAGCAAATAGTGGCCCTCCCAAAGCAGGTGCCTCCAGGAAAGTGCTCTCTGGGAAAATCACACAGCCACAGGTTCAGGAGTGTGTTGAACAGAACCCCTGCAAGCTAGAGGCTTAGAGCAGAATAGGAGCTCTCTGGTCGGCAGCCAGAGCTTCATATCAAGCTTTGGAGGGCCACTATTCGTGTTTTCAGGGCTGCAGAAGTCTATCCCTCCATTTCCTGGACAATTGATTCATTGGCACCAGCATGTGTGGCCCAAGAACTGCTCCCATGAACCTCATGGACCTCTGTGAAAACAGTTCAGATTGTGGGTGGTTTGTGGGATACACAATTGCATAAACCCAGGCTCGTGAACCATGAACTGGGCCTGATTCATGATGAATTTTGATTCATAATTTGGTTTGTGCCCATCCCTAGTTACCAACTGCAGTTTGAGAAATTCCTGGAGATTTTGGGGGTGCAGCTTAAGGAGGGCAGGGTTTGGGGAGGCAAAGGACCTCAGTGGGATATAATGCCACCTCAGTCCACCCTCTAAAGCATACTTTTTCTTTGGGGGAAATGAACTCCAATATTGGTGATAACTTGTAATTCTGGGAGATTTCTGGGCCCCACTTAGAGGTTGGCAACTCTAGCCTCAAGTCAGGTTCCCTCTGGGTGCTTCCTGAAGGAAAAAACCCCTCTCAGGCAGACTGAAATCTTTATCCCTTGAGGGAGGAGAGCTGATTTTCTCCTTTCCCCCCTTATACAGTAATCCACTTGTGCCCATGAGCTCCCCTAACAGGCAAGCCCTAATTTTTAGCCAATAATGGAGATTACATAAGTGATCAGTGGGACTTATTTCTGAGAAAATGTTATAGACTGCATAGTAGCAGCTCCCATATATTTGTACATGTTGGTATATGGACACTCCAGAGTTGCCAGCCTCCATCTGGGACCTGGAGGTCTCTTGGAATTACAACCAGTCTCTAGGGGAAAGAATTCTGTCCCCCTGGCAGAAATGGCTGCTTTGGAGGGTGGATGCATGGCAAGTATGCCCTGCTGAGCTCCCTCCCATATCCAGTCCCCCTCAGGCTCCATCCCCAAATCTCCAGGAATTTCCCAACCTGGACTTGGCAACCTTAGAACACTCCCTTCTGAATCAGGTCCTGTATTAAAGGCTGGTTTTTTTATTTACTTATTTGCCTTTCTCACTGAGCCTCCAGGCCGATTACACAGTGTAAGGCAATGCAATCAATAGGATGTGACATCTAATAAGCAAAGTAATTGAAGGGCTTTTTTTTTTTGCCGTCAAGCCACAGCTGATTTAAGGTGACCCCATAGGGTTTTCAAGGCGAGAGACAGTCAGAGGTGGCTTGTCATCGCCCGCCTGCACGTAGCAACCCTAGACTTCCTTGGAGGTGTCCCACAGAAGCACTAGCCAATGTTAGCCCTGCTTAGCTCCTGGGATCTGATGAGGCTGGGCTAACGTGGGCTCTCCACAGCTGGGTGCTGTAATTGTGGTAGGATTACGGAAATTTGAAACAAAGCAGAAAGTATTAGATGTGCTATGCTAAATAACACACAAAAAAATAAAAATAAAGTTAGAATACAATGTGGTGGGAGCAGGAAAATACGTACAGCAAACAGATAATGCATACTATGCATAGTGGTCTAATCCACAATCTCACTCTTTGTAAAAAGCACCTCCCTGAACCGTCATGTTGTAATATAGCCCTGTTACCTTTATAGAAATGCCCTGCCGAATAGTTCTGTTTTATATAGTTTACAGAAAGACAGAAATGTGGGAGCCTTTCTGACCGCCTCAGGCAGGCCAGCTTCTCAAGAAACAATGCTTTTAGAGTTATTTCTGAAAACAAAACCACAAACAACAAACCTTTCATTGTATGTAAAGCATCATTTCAATTTGTATTATATTTAGAAGAAGCAATGTTGTACAATTTAGGGGGTTCTGAACTCAGAAGCTGTCTCCCAGCACGAGTGAGTAACCTCTCAATAGCAGAAACGGCTTTTATCTTAAAAATATGCAGTATTACCAAATCTCAGTAGCAATTCACGTCACAGTTATGAAATACCATATTGAAATTACTGGCATGGAATACAGAAAAGGAGAACTCTGGTTTTGCAAAGGAAATGTACGCATGTATATTGGTATGTGTGTACAGATAATGTTTTTCCAGTGAACCACTGTGAAAGAATCTAGTACTGCCCTAAATCTGGTTAGGAGTTCAGCTTACGGCTTCTGTGAAAGGCAGGTTTTTTTTAATGTTCTTAGCCTTTCCTCAAGAGCATCTCAGTTCCCCACCAAAGTACCCCTTAGCTGTTATACATCATTCTGGTTACTGCAACAGAGAAAAGATTTCACTCCTCTTTTTCTTGAGTCTAGAAAGCATGATGTGGATAGTCCATCCCATGAGATCTGCATTGCAATGGATATAACCTATAGAGATCAAGCTGGTTCCCTCAGTGAGCACCCTTTCCTCTCCCTCCCGACTGTCGCTGTGTGAACCCTTGTTCCAAATCGCAGCTCCCTGTAACCCCATTAGAAATAATGTTCATGTGATTTAGAATGATGCATAGTTTTGTTACTTATTTATCACATGTATATCCCACCTTTCTTCCATGGAACGAAAGTGATGCACATAGGAAGGCCTCTCATTCTGGTACTGACCAGATGTTGATATGCTTAACTTCATTAAGGTTGCAGAATAATGTGTTGTCAGGCAGTACATGTAGGCTTAAGAGAGATGCATGTGTTAAACTGTAGTGGAAGTGGTCTGGATAAGTACACAGCTTTCTGAAAACTGAACAGATATGGGTACTGGTCTTTCCCCCCATTAATAAGGCTAAAAGGATGGGGGGGGTGCTTGATCAGGTTAATGGTTAAACACCCCTTTTCCCAGCACCCACCATTGGTGCTTTTTAGGGGAAGAAAGTTGGGCTATCTGATCACAGAATTCAAATGCCATAAGTAACATGTCCCCAAAGCATTTTTAGGGTGGGCAATATATTTTCCAGTTGCTTCTACCACTCTTTAAATATTTGCCTTTGCTTACACACAACAGAGTACTCAGGTTGGGTCCCACCCTGTGCCCCATGTAACAAGTGTGTGTTGTGGGTTCTCCTCAGAACCAGTTCAGATTGTGACCGTGATCTGCATGGATGAGGGACCTCCCCCTATGCCATATCCGTAACCATGAAACAACCCCGGGGGCATTATTTGGCCCACTGGGGGAACTCACATGTACATTTGTGGGTATCCCTAATGGGCCAAATAGTACCCCCTCGAATGGTGTAATCTGTAGCAGCCATTTTCGAAGAACAGAGTGAAAAGTTCACTGGAGCTGAATGTGTCCAACAGCATCAGTGGTTTCATGAGCGCTAAACTGGAAGTCCTGGAATGACCCCCTGCAAGCAGAAGGTATGAAAAAATGCTTTTTTAAAACTGAAAAATATTGCTTTGTTAAAGTGTATTCTGAGATATGTATCTGAAAATAGCTCTCGACTGATGCCATATTGTGTTGGCTACATTCAAACTCTCTGGCTAAGGTTGCCATATGCCTTCTGGGGGTGGGAGATCTCCTGCTCCCAGCAGGCATCGCCCACCTCTACCCCAATGGTTGGCAAGAGGGGAAAAAAATCCACCAGCCATGGTGTGAAGTCACTTCTAGGTTTTACCATGGGGTTCCTGACAATTGCCAGAGAGGTATGATGTCAAATCTGGGTTTCCTGGAAGTGACATCATGTTGTTGCAGACAGCCTTCCCCACCCAATATCCCTGTTCTCCCCGTCTCCTCTTGGCCGGCAATCTGGGCCTGGCAGGGTCTTGGTTGGAAAATACCTGGAGACTTTGGGGGTGGAGCCAGGGAGAGGGTGGGGTTTGAGGACGGGAGGGGTCTCAGCATGGTACAATGCCATAGAGTCCACCCTTCAGAGCAGCATTTTCTCCAAGGGAGCTGAACTCTGTCACCTGGAGGCTGGCAGCCCTACTGGCAACCCTATGGCATAAATACTGGGTGAATGCTTTGAATGCCATGTTCTAACTTGTACCACTTATGGTGCCTCAACGTTTTCCTTTTCTCTTGTTTGGTCTGCTGTGGATTAGCACAGGAGACCTGTGTTACTATGTGGCTTGCTATTCCTTGTTAAAAATTGCACTTTCAATACAATACCTGTTGCATTTGTTAACATGAACAAAAATCAGGGGCATTAACAATGAAAGACATCTAGTATCTAAAGGGCATCTGTTTTATCTGATGACTAACTTCATGCTGTCCTTTCATATGGGTTACTGACGGGCCATGCTGAAGGTCTAACTAGATGGGAAAGGAATCTCTCCAGGCCCGTGGCTACAGTGGGGCCTCCTGGGGCCCACTCACCCCGACTTCCTCCCAAGGCCCCATGACTTTTGGGAAGAAGCAGGGGGGTGGAGGCCATGTGCTCCTGCACCCTAAGCCGTGAATTCGTATGCGGCCCCTGCTTCTCCCCCAAAGCAGTTAAAGGGACCCTTTAAATGCATTGAGGGAGAAGTGGGGGGGGAGCCCACAGTGGGGCTGCCATCTGCCAGGAAAAGTATCCTCCAGAGGAGCAAGCTGCCCACTTCCAGGCCAGAAAAGAGGTGGCCGCTCATCGTCCCGGCCCTGGAAGCCCAGCATGAGGCTTGCCTGCTCCCACCCCCTGCTGCTGGCAGAGGTCCCGGAGAGGAGACAGTCCAAGAAGAAAGCCCTCTGACGCCCCAGGCCTGGGCTGGCTGTGGACTCACTGCTTTCCCTTCCACCCATGCAGGCTAAGCAGCAGGAGTGCCCCCCGCATGCCAACCGCACCAAGGCCAGCCTGCAGCCTTTGCCCTGGCCAGTCCCCACTACCTGGGGTTGTGTTGGAAAGCCTGTCCATCACAAAGCAGCCCTGCGCCACCAGCTGGGGGGTGGGGCAGGAGAGATCCACAGTGGGAGAGATCTACATCCAAGGCAGAGTTGTTGGTGCTGTAAGAATAAAAGGGGGTGAAGAGCAGGATGGGGGCCACTGTGAGTGCCTGCGGGGGGGGGGGAAGACAGGCAAGGTGCAAAGGAGGAGAAAAGCAACTAAATGGGGGGTGCTTAAAGTGCAGGTGTGCTTGGAGTGTGGGTGTGGCCCTCTTCTCCCCCTTTAAATGCTTTCAGGAACCAGGGGGGAGGCCATGAATTTCAGTGCCCCTCGACTTTTTGAAAGCCCCCCCCTATTTAAAAAATCCTGGCTATGGGCCTGGATCTCTCAGTCTTTTCCCCTTTAATTTCAGAGTAGTTGCATAGGGCTGCCAATGTGACTGGAGAAGTGGCACTGCAAAAGTACTACTTGCCCTCCTCCCATGCTGTTTCCCTAAACTAAACTTCCTTTTGCCTAAAGCTGTCCTTATCTGCACAAGAGGAGAAAGGCAGATACGCTTGTTACTTGAAGACAGGAACAGATTAAAACATGCTGAGGCCTTAAACTATGTCAAGTCCAAGAGGCCCCCTAGCATTACCAAAAGGGGGGAGGGAATTCAGTAATGTTTAGTAAATTTGTTTGTATTTAGAGGCATCTCATAATCTGAAGCCCTAGACTGCAATTTATTTAGCTTGCGCATAAATCCAGCTCTGCCTGAAGCAGCTGGATGCAGCTACATTGTGCCATTGTTACTGTGGCTAATTGGTTGCACAGCTCTTTTTATTGTGTCAGCATGCAGATTTCAAAGGCAGTGTTACTCCATGACCACTCTGGGTCAGCCCAAGTATCTGAACAACCCAGGTATGACTGATGATGTCAGTCCACACAGAGTTACTCTGGTCAAAGCAATTTATTTCAGTAGGCTTAGACTGGAGTGAATCTGTATCGGATTGCACTATGACTTAGGGCATAACCACACAATACACCTAACATGTTCTGAAACATGGGTACATGACCAGACTCACAGACAGTTGTATTTGTGGAACTCACTGTTAAAAGAGCTCATTTGCTCGGAGCTGGGAGGGCATGCTGGGAGGGAGGAGAAGGAGCTTCCAGTTTCCATCTCACCCTGCTTTCACCCATGGAAAGAGTTGCGGGATGCTTGGGCTTTTTGTCCCCTTTTCTTGCAGCTCCAAGCAAATGAGCAGTTTCTGCAACTTCTGTTGCACACCCATGCTCCAGCCCATGTGGGGCAAATCTTGTAGGCTGGCCCTTCTTTAAAGTTGCTGGCAGGAATCTGTGGATCTCAAACTATTGAGGCAGACTCAGCATGGGTTCTGTAAGGGAAGATCTTGTCTCACTAACCTGTTAGTGTTCTTTGAGGGAGTGAACAAACATGTGGACAAGGGGGACCCAATAGATATTGTTTAACTTGACTTCCAGAAAGCTTTCGATAAAGTTCCTCATCAAAGGCTCTTAAGTAAGCTCAAAAATCATGGGATAAAAATCAGCTCAAAAATCATGGGATAATTAGTCCTTTTGTGAACTAATTAATAGGAAACAGAGAGTGAGTATAAATTGGAAATTTTCTCAGTGGAGGGTGGTAAGCAGTGGGGTACTACAGGGATCAGTACTGGGTCCGATACCTTTTAACTTGTTCATTAATGGAGTTGGGAGTAAGCAGTGAAGTGGCTAAATTTGCAGATGACACAAAGTTGTTCAGGGTGGTGAAAACCAGGAAGGATTGTGAGGCACTCCAAAGGGATCTGTAGAGGATGGGTGAGTGGGCGTCAATATGGCAAATGGGGTTCAATGTGGCCAAGTGCAAGGTGATGCACAGTGGAGCCAAAAATCCTAACTATAAATACACATTGATGGGGTCCGAACTGGCAGAGACTGACCAAGAGGGAGATCTTGGAGTCATAGTAGATAACTCACTGAAAATGTTGAGATAGTGTGTGACTGCAATAAAAAAGGCCAATAATATTCTGGGGATTATTAGGAAGGGTATTGAAAACAGATCAGCCAATATCATAATGTCCCTATATAAATCAATGGTACAACCTCATTTGGAATACTGTGTACAGTTCTGGTCACCACACCTTAAAAAGGATGTTATAGCATAGGAAAAAGTGCAGAAAATGGCAGCTAGAATGATAAAAGGGTTGGAGAACTTTCCCTATGAGGAAAGGTTAAAGCGCTCTTTAACTTGGAGAAAGGATGGCTGAGGGGTGACATGATCAAGGTTTATAAGATTATGCATGGATAGAGCAAGTAGAGAAAGAGGTACTTTTCTCCCTTTCTCACAGTACAAGAACTTTGTGGGCACTCAGTAAAATTGCTGAGCGGTCAGGTTAGAACAGATAAAATGAAGCACTTCTTCACCCAAAGAGTGATTAACACATGGAATTCACTGCCACAGGAGGTGGTGGCGGCTACAAGCATGGATGGCTTCAAGAGGGAATTAGATAAATATATGGAGCAGAGGTCCATCAGTGGCTATTAGCCACAAGGTATGGATAGGGACCCTGGGGCAGGTGATGCTCTGTATTCCTGGTGCTTGGGGGGGGTCAACAGTGGGAGGGCTTCTAGTGTCCTGGCCCCACTAGTGGATCTCCTGGTGGCACCTGGTATTTTTGGCCACTGTGTGACAGAATGTTGGACTGGATGGGCCATTAGCCTGATCCAATATTGGCTTCTCTTATGTTCTTAGCTATGTGAATGTGTGGTATAAATGTAGAAAGGTATAGTATAGCCTGATCTTGTCAGATCTCAGAAGATAGTTTGGTCGATACTTGGATGAGAGACCACCGAGGAAGACTTTGCAGAGGAAGGCAATGGCAGATCACCTCTGCTTAATCGTTTGCCTTGCAAACCCTATGAGGTCACCTTAAGTCAGCTGTGTCTTGATGGCATCTCTCTCTCTCTCTCTCTCTCTCTCTCTCTCTCTCTCTCTCTCACACACACACACACACACACACACACACACACACACACACACACACACACATTTTACACTGGCAGAAACATATAGAAACCCACATACCTTCTTCACCAGTACACTGAATTCTCTAACTGCAGGAGATGGGTGGTGTGTAACTCTTATGAGTGATGACAAAACAGTGATATAAAAAAATGCCACAGGAGTAGTGTCTTAAGTTAGCAAGCATTACAAGATGAAGTGCTTCAATATTCAAATACCATATGAGTAACATACTATGAGAATATACTTAAAGTGTTTGGTAAATGTAATTGGAATTGCAGGTATAAAGACTAGGGTTGTTTAGCCTGAATCCCAGCTAATGGATTTTGATGCACAAGCTGTACTCGTTCTAAAGGCTATGACTCATCTACATTTGGTATGAAGAGTTAATGTAATGGAAACCATTCCAGGACATCAGTGGAATACTGACAGGGATTACAAGGTGTGTTCTAAGGTCTAGGTTGCTTAGTAGAGCAGTACTACATAAAAATAAATCCACCTGTAATTCATGTACTTGAGAAAGTAGCAGCAGCCTAAGGAAGAAAAGCAATTGAATAGTACAAATAAATTGTATATGCAGAGTGGATTAATATGACAGTTGTTGTAGTCAAGCTTGCCTGAGACCAGATAAAAAGATGTTTGGACCCAAAGCAATTCTAGCAGAACATTTTAAGTTGCATCTGTTAGGGGAAAAAATGTCAAGTTAGCAAGAGGAAGATTATTTGCATTCATTGTTGCCTTTCATGAATTTTGACAAATGTAGCGGGATTGCTTCTTGATCTTTTGGCTAAAATGTGCAACAGTGTACATTCAACACACTTTTTTGAGGCTATTGATTCACAAAGTTACTATCTGGTAGTTAGATCAATGTGAGCGGCAGTGTCATTCTGTCTGTAGCAGTAGAAAAGAACCCGTAGCACCTTAAAGATTAACAAAATTTGAGGCAGAGTATGATTTGAAGAAGTGAGCAGTGGCTCACGAAAGCTCATACCGTGCCACAAATTTTGTTAGTCTTTAAGGTGCTCCCAGAGCCTTGCTCTTTTTTACTATCTGGTAGTTGTTCAGCTTCAGTAGTGTACCAAAGGGTTTGAGGGTACTGATGAAGAGTGCAAAGATCAGACAAGAATCTGATAACAGGCTGAAACCAGCTCTAGAGGGGTGCCTGAGAGAGAAGCCTGAAACTGACCAAAGGAAATTTGTTGTTTATTTACATCATTTATAGTCTGCCTTGCCCATTGAGACTCAAGGCTGATTACACAATGTAAGTCAGTTGAATCAACAGAAGAAGAAATCTGATAAGCAAAGTAATAGGACAAGAATTGCAGAAATCTGAAAACAAAGCACGGACAGAGTACGTTAACAATGCAAAAGGTGGCAAATTTATCATGCCATACATAAAATACTTTGGCATATCTTAACCAAAGGTGGACATAATACCTGTTGATGAAAAATAGAAGTCATAGCTTAAATGAGTAGTCTTAAAGGACAAGGCTGATATACAAAGGCTCCTAGGAATAGTTATTTATTGGCAAAGGTTTTTACAAGCATCGCTACAGTATCCTCTCCATTAAGACTGACCCAAGATGTTGAATTTTATTAGATGCCGGTCAATGAAACTATAGTTACAGGGGCTACTAGCAAAAAGACTATGCTGGAGTATAATGTGAAATACGTACAATATGAAAGAACAAAATAACTATCTATAGTAGATGCTAGATCTACAGAAAATCTGCACCTCTTCCAAAGCACCCAATGGAAATATGTTTGCATATGAAAAGAGATGCTAGTAAGGTGCACAAGATTCTACTAATTCGTCTCTGGGGCAGAAATGCAATTGTGGGCGACCATTAGAGGCAATTTTTAGAATGCTTGAGTCGAATCTCTCTCACATGCACAAAAATCCTGCTATTGGTAGGGAGATTTTTGTAGACCCCCAGTAGATCTGATTCCCCCCCCTCAGTGCTGCTCCTGGGTAAGTACTGTTTCCCAGGAGCACTATTTTGGGGATCATTTGGTGCTACAGTGGGAGGGGGGAGGTGAAGAATTCCTTTCCCCTGACGGAAATTCCTTCTGTTAGTGGAGGTGTATTGCAGAATAAAAGTGGTATACAGACTGGGCATAGAGTTTCAACCTGCTGAAATTCCTTCCAGAGCATATATGGAACAAGGAAAAGGAGTGAATTCTGGGAATGTCAGTATTACTGTCTCATGATTTTTTATTTACCATTCTTAGAACTGAAACAGAATTTTAAATAGCTACTGAAAAGATGTCTTTTCCATATCCTAAAAAAAATCATTTTCAAGGATTGCCAGATAGAAGAGGAGAATCATCAGAAGATGTCCATGTTTATTAAAACTAGAAGGACATTAAATATATACGAACAAATCAGTTTTTAAAAGAATGACAGAATCATGGCATCAAAGCGATAGAAGACATCATACATGAGTCATTTGGGAGTTGAGCATTGTAAAAGAAAGGCCCAATATGGCCAGCCATGTGTGTTTAAATGGAAGACTTGATGCAGTTGGCAGCAGATGTCAAACTTGCAGAACTGAAAACCAAAAAGACCCCATTACCATCTGTTAAAATGAAGTGTGAAAATGAAGACAATATTTGCTTGAGGCTGATGCTGCTGATGTCTGTAAGAATAGAAAGGATCTGGAGAGCCATAAAAGTTTGGAGCTGATAATGGATGAATGAACTGAGAAAGCAAACACACCTGCATGAGAAACAAATAAGATGGAGTCTGAAGATGGAACAAATGAAAGTCTTGTAGCAAATACTAGTGAGATTTCCAGTGGCATACCTAGCCTATTTGGCGCCCAGGGCAGACAATTCTTTACACCCCTCCTCTATTTTTTTTCCCTGCTATCAAGTCACAACCGACATATGGCGATCCCATAGGGTTTTCAAGGAAAGAGACGTTTGGAGGTGGTTTGCCATTGTTTGCTTCCGTGTTAGCCCTGCTTGGCTTCTGAGATCTGATGAGATCAGGCTAGGCTGGGGCTATCCAGGTCAGGGCCCCTCCTCTATACAACAAAACTATTTTCAGTAATAATCATGAAATAAAATGAATAATAATAATGGCCAGAAAATAGATTCAGGTGGGTAGCTGTGTTGGCCTGAAGCAGCAGAACAAAGTTTGGTCTTAAAAGTGCCGCTGGATCCAAACTTTGTATTCAATGGCCAGAAAAGAAAAGCAGACAGTGAAAAAATTCTTGTATTTAACTTTGTATATATTATCATGCCAGTAAAAAGTAAATCCAATTCCAACATGCTGTTCCATTATGAGAACCAATGTGGTGTAGTTTTTAGAATGTTGGACTAGGTTTTGGGAAATCCTGGTTGAAATCTCCTGCGCGCACCTTGGTGGGGAGGGCAGGGTATAAACCAAATAAAATAATAAATAAATAAATACATTTGTGCCATGGAAGCTTGCTGGTGACGTTGGGCCAGTCACATTACTCTCTGCCTAGCCCTGACCTGGGTAGCCCCAAGATAGTCTGATCTCGTCAGGTCGCAGGAGCTAAGCAGGGCCAATGTGGAGGCAGGCAATGGAAAACCACCTTCAAATGTCTCT
This sequence comes from Gekko gecko, assembly GCA_029375565.1. Lineage (NCBI taxonomy): Eukaryota > Metazoa > Chordata > Lepidosauria > Squamata > Gekkonidae > Gekko > Gekko gecko. The sequence continues at coordinate 49,947,962 of JAPDNY010000003.1, forward strand.
TGTCTTGAAAACCCTACAGGGTCGCCGTAAGTGAGCTGTGACTTGATGGCAAAAAACCCCCACACAATACCATCACACCACTTGTGTTCTGAGAAGGCACTAGGAAGGGCTTCTGTTCTCTGTTTTGAAGCCCACGAGCTGACCATCCCAAACATTTACAAGCCACTTTTGAGAGCTAGGAGTCTGCCTTTGTACTAACTTTTACTAACACTAGCCAAAGCATCACAAAATAATGATCACAAGCTTCACCAGACTGCATGTTAAGAAACACACTACCCTCCCAAAGAAGGTGCCCCCATCTTCCATTGTTTCCAAAGGACTAAAGTCAAATCAGAGAATCTCCGCAGTAGAAACTGAAGGGGGGGAACTTCTGCAAGCCCAGCAGTACCAGTGCAATCACAGAGTGCCCAGCAAAACCCAGTGCCATTGTGGCAATGCCAGCTGATGTCAAGCACAGAATCACAGTCCAAACAAGGGGGTGGGGTTTTATTTATTTATTATGAGATTTATACCCTGCCCTCCCTGCAGAGCAGGCTGGAAGCCCAGCAGAACCAGTGCAATGTACTGTGCCCAGCAAACCCACTGCCTTCTGTTCATAATGTTACAAAAGGTTTTCTACTATACTACTCTTAAATACATTCTGTCACTAAGCAGGATAGGGGTGGGAAGCCCTTGAGACCAAGAGGTGAAAATGGGGGACACACATGGAAAAATTAGGTGAAGGGAGGCAGAAATGAATGAGAAACATGGAAAAGAGGGAGAGAAATTAATAGAGGGAAAGGTCGTTTGATCTTGCTGCAACACTCTAACTACTGTTTTGCAAGATCTGGTTAAGCTGAATACAAGGAAAGTAAGAGAGAAAGGTTAGACTACTGGAGAAAATGACTTGCAGGCTGGCAATTACTGTAGTAGCCAGCAGTGTGCTGGCTCGGTTGCATTATCTGTTAAGCACGTTTGCTTCAGTCTTGGAGAAGGGAAGTCAAGCCGATCCCATAGTGCTTTTTGGTATGCTCAGACTTCCCTGCACCCCTAGTGGCTGCAGCCGGAACTGCATTTTAAAAATAAAAGTAAAGATGTTTGGCTGGACACAGCATGATGCTGGCTTCAAGGGCTCCTTTCAAGGGCCTTTTTCAAGCTGTATCTGGGGTGGACCACACCTGCCACCCTTGGTACACCACTGGGGATTTCAGAGAAGTATTTTGACACTAAGGTGTCCATGACTATATCAAAAAGTGATAAGAAGACTTCAGGGATAATGTAGATGTAATGGTAGTAGGAGTCAAATTATATTTGGAGGGAAGAAGTTCTAGGTAACACAATAAAAATATTGAGACACAGCACAACAGCCATTTTGGGGTAAAAACTATACAGCATTAAGTAAAGTTTATTTATTCCATAGCTGAGTTTTCTGTGACATCATTTTATAAAGTTTGCAGCAGGAAAGACTATATGAACTATTTAGTCAGATGAGGCTAAAGATTGCTTTTGAAGTATACATATAATAAAAGCCTGATTCGAAGACTCTCTGAAGTTGTTTTTCATTTCTGATAGATTTAAGACAGGAGGCTCCCGTGAGAGCAAGGGGATCCTCTTTCCTTTCAAGTAAGGTACATTTCTTGCCAATGGGAAAATAATAATGATATGACAAAATTTAATTCTGAATAATCCATGTATTTTCCTATAGGACATTGGACAGAATCCAAGCACTGATGCCTTAGCCAAACCCCATTTGCTCATAAATATCAAGTGTATCAGTGACACATTTCTTAAAGAATTAAAATGGAAGTATATATTTTGGGAGTATTTGCTTAGACAATCCTTAAATACAAATGAAAAAAGAAACATGTAGTTAGAAAGGAGTTTCAGTACAGATCAGACTGTACCTAGACTATAGACATATTCACAGGGGTGAAAACATATGAAATGTAGTTGTTGTGTGCATATGTGTCAATTGGTAAGCAGCATGAAACGCTTTTAAAACGTATAGGTATGAGGCTTGGCATTCAACCAAATCCCAGTCTTTTCAACATTGCATGCCCTCCCTAGTAGACCACACTCCAAACAAGGAACAGGTAGATGAAGACATTGTAGTGATTACACAGCAAGGGAGGACTAATAAAATGTGCATGAAATGTGGGAAATGTATATGTCTGTTTTGGGGCAATCCCAAAATTCATTTGGGAATGCCAAGGTAAGTATGTGAATATTGCCATTCACCATATTTTGGATGGTCACTATAACAAAGATATAGAAAAGAAGCTGCCTTGTATTGACTGAGACCAATAGTCTATCTGACATATTACTGTAGGTATTGACTAGTGGCTGGTCCCCAAGGGTCTCAGAACCTGCTGTTTTCCTCAGCTTTGTTATGTGGGATCCCAGGAAGCATGCAACGTCTAAAGACCATGTTGCAAAATGATTACACTGTATGTACTTATACCCTATAATGTAAATAAACAATCTGCTTTTCTTGCAGACTCAAGTTGGATAACATATAAGAACAGTACTGGTGGCAGTCACATGAATGAGATAATGAGAGCGCGCTGGTGCGATCACACAGGGGAAAGTCTGTTCCTGGCCTGTAGCAAACCCATTTGCTACCGGACTTTCCCTAGTGTTTTTTTACTCCGCTTCTGCAGTGGAGCCAAACGGGTTGCCCACAGGTGCGGGACGCTTCCCAGATGTTTGTGTCTGATCGTGCCCTTAAAATCCACTCGGCATTCACACCTATGGCTGGGCTAACTCTGCGTGTGATCACAGCCACTATTTTTAAAAATCATCTATATTCCCTAATGTACAGGAACAATGTTCTGTAAGACAATAATTTATGAGCAGCCGTGCTGGATCAGAACAGTGGTCTGTCCATCTAGTCCAGCATCCTGTTTCACCCAGTGGCCCTGGCCGACAAGAATTTATGTAATACATAAATACATGAAGCTGTATTATGTTTAGTCAAACCATTGGTCTATCAAGTATAGTAGGGCTTTAAAAAAAAAAAAAGGTTCCAGAACTCTCAAGAGGGAAATGAAGTTTTCAATCTGTATGCTGAAAACTCATGAACTATTAAACGTTTCTAAAGGAATTCTATCAAAGAGGTTCCGGAACTCTGTTCCGGCGTGTTCTCGCAGAAAAAAGCCTTGCAGTTTAGTATTGTCTACTTTGATTGGCAGTAGCTCTCCAGGGTCTTACATTTGAAGCTGGAAACTCAAAGTGGCCAAAGAGGTGGTTGGGCACTTGGACAACAAAGGAGAGAAAGGACTAATAATGAAAGAGGGGGAGATTACAGAAAACAGAATGTCATTTTTCACCGTAGGAAACATAGTGCAGTTATGCAGGTAGAAGCCACAGTTTTCAGGAAGGGTGTTAGAAGGACTGAGACAAATAGCAGAGGCAGAAAGCTGAAGTTCTAGTTTTAACACTAAAAACTAACAGATCTCTCAGTCCAGATGTTATATATCTGAAGGTTCTCATGGAACTGAAATTTGAAATTGCAGTTCTCCTAACAAAAGTATGTAACCTGCTGCTAAAATCAGACTCTCTTCTAGCAAGTATAACTCCAGTATTTAGAAAGTGATACAAAAGAGATCAGAGAAATACAGACCAGTTAGCCCAGGGCTGTCAAACATGTGGCCCATGGGCTGCATCTGGCCCCTGGGGGGCTCCTATCTGGCCTGCCAAGAACTGACTGTCTGCTGCTTTATCTTCCCTGTTTCTGGCCTGGCAGCTCCTTTTCCGCAGTCTCTGCTATTTCCTGCTTGTGAGAGGAGAGAATGAAAGCCTTCCCTTGATTGGCTGAGGGCTCCTCCCCCACCTCCTCTGGGGAGGGAGTGGGAGGGAAAGAGCCAGAGAGAGACAAGTGCAGAGAAGGGCAACTAGAATGATAAAAGGGTTGGAACACCTTCCCTATGAAGAAAGGTTAAAATGCTTGGGGCTCTTCAGCTTGGAGAAACGACGACTGAGGGGAGACATGATCGAGGTTTATAAGATTATGAATGGGATTGAGCAGGTTGAGAAAGAAGTACTTTTCTCCCTTCCTCACAATACAAGAACTCGTGGGCACTCCATGAAATTGCTGAGCAGTCGGGTTAGAACAGATAAAAGGAAATACTTCTTCACCCAAAGAGCGATTAACATATGGAATTCACTGCCACAGGAGGTGGTGGCAGCTGCAAGCATGGACAGTTTCAAGAGGGAATTAGATAAACATATGGAGCAGAAGTCCATCAGTGGCTATTAGCCACAGGGTATAGATGGGAACTCTCAGTCTGGGGCAGGTGATGCACTCTATCCTTGGTGCTGGAGGGGGCAGCAGTGGGAGGGCTTCTGGTGTCCTGGCCCCACTGCTGGACCTCCTGATGGCACCTGGTATATTTTGGCCGCTGTGTGACAGAATGTTGGACTAGATGGGCCATTGGCCTGATTCAACATTGGCTTCTCTTATGTTCTTATGTAGAGGGAAAAAATGGAGACCGGTAGCACTTATTAGAAGATCAGCAACGTTTTATTGCAGGTATAAGGTTTTGTTTGCCTGCAGATGGTGGAGACAAAAGCTAGAGTGAGTACACGAGACACGCAGAGAGAGAGAGAGTCCCAGCAACATTTTATTCCAGTTATAAGTTTTTTGTTTGCCTGAAGATTTCTTGGGGGGGGGAAGCTAGAGAGAGAGAGAGAGAGAGAGAGAGAGAGAGAGAGAGAGAGAGAGAGAGAGAGAGAGAGAGAGAGAGAGAGAGAGAGTGAGTCAGTCTGTCTCAGCAATGTTTCATTCCTGCTATAAGTTTTGTTTGCCTGCAGACTTCGGGGGGGGAAGCTAGAGAGAGCATGCCAGACACACACACAGAGAAACGGATTCCCCTTTCCATTTCTAAGAAATGGGGGGTGGGGGGAAGAATCCTAACAGTACAGCTTGCATTCCTTATTAGTGAAAGGGACCAAGAGTCCAGCAACACCTTAAAGACTAACAAAGTTTCTGTCCAGGTAGGAGGTTTCATGAGTCACTGCTCACTTCTTCAGATACAGCTAGAATGAGAGTCCATCTTTCCTTATATCTTGGAGAGTGAAGCTTCTGACAAAAGCAAATGACAATAACAAATGACAATGGCAGGCAATGGTAATGAGAGAAACAACCTAAGTCTCAATTCAGGCCAGGAGTTTGCATTGTCTTGAGCTTCATGTTCAGTTGCGATTTAGCAGTCTCTCTTTCTAATCTCCCTTTGAAATTCCTTTGTAAGAGAACTGCTACTCTTAGGTCAGCAACTGAATGTCCCAGAAGGTTAAAATGTTCCTCCAATGGTTTTTGAATGTTGTGGTTTCTAATAGCAGTAGAAAAAGTAAGAGTCCAGTAGCACCTCTAAAGACTAACAAAATTGTGGCAGGGTATGTGCTTTTATGAGTCACTGCTCACTTCTTCAGACTTATTTCCATTTATTCTTTGCATCCTCTTGGACTGCATCCTCTTCTACCAAGCTGAGACCTAGGTTTCCTGTCTCATTACCAATGCGGATATCTCCTCAACAACTAATCCTCTGCATATCATACCCAATCAGATCAAGCTGGCTATTGGCATTCAGCATCTGAAATCATCTTTATAAAGTACTAGTAATAAGGCCCGTTGCGGAAAGAAATGAAACAAGCTCTAGGAAGACAGCTTTGGAAAGTGCACCGGCCTGCAGCAGTCTCCCATATCTCCCCCCCCCCCCGGCAGCTCCATCTCATTTTGGAGTTCTCTGAGAAGGTAAACAAACATGTGGATATGCTGTGTAGATCATGCCCCAATGGAGGTTACCTCCTTCATCATACATAGAACTTCAAGCTGAATGCAGGTATCTTCTGTGCACATGTTGTGTCTTTTTATTCATTAATGTTGTAATGCATGTAGTCTTGCTTTCTGGATTCGTCTCTTCGATTTTGTCTTACTCTTCTGCTATTATAAAGATGAATGCCCTTGGGCATTTTCTGGCAGTCTTTTCAAAACACGAACCAAGCGAAATTACATTTAGAAGTAGCCCCTTAAAGTTAATCTCAGTTCCTTAATTATGCACAGCTCTGAGGTTCTCTTGTTTTAGAAATAGCTTGACAGTAATAATCTGTATTTTCTTGTGATTTTTTTTAACTGGAAGGCTCAGAAAACAAATGTGTGTTCTGATTTGATCTGATCAACTTTTTCTCTTTTGTCTATGGAAACAGGATGTTTAATTTGATCTAGTGATATTACTGTATATTTTAGCTAAGGCTAATAAAAAGAAAATTCAATAGATACATTAAAATGTCTGAGATAGTGGCTAAATACCACTAGCAAGTTAGACCATTGACCCTGCTGCACTTAAAGGAGACTCCAAGTCAGACATTTGACGCCAGGAGAAAGCAAAACCAAATGCTTGTGTTGTGTATGTACGTGAGCACACGTGGTGGTGTCTGTGTATGCAACTGTGTGCTTGGGGAATATGGAATTACGTCTGTTGCCATAATTTTTTTGGGGGTGGGGCGGGGTCCTTTGGGGCAGCGAAACAATTTAAAGCTGTGTTTAAAACACTTCCATTAACACTGCATCAGCAGGAAAAAATTAGACACTTGTTCTCCTCCTGAAGCTTCATTCTCTTAAAGTATTGCTCATCAATATTTAAATACTAGCTGTCAGTCAGTTCATGTTACCATTATCTTTGTGATTATAGAAAATCTATGCAAATTTGAATCCAAATGTAAGATCATTCAAAAATTTTTTAAAAACCCTACGTGTTCTAATAAGCAAACTGACTTAAAAAAAAATTCTTCAGGCTTTAGTCCCAATTCTGGCCACTCTTAAAAGTAGCAGACTCCAAATATAGCAAGTTCTCTGTCAATGTTCCCTTTTAATAAAACAATAATAATATAAATTTGGTTCATGGGGGAGGAAGGCAAGTGTACCAACTAGGGCTGCCAACATCCAGGAGGGGCCTGGAGATCTCCTGGAATTACAACTGATTTCCAGATGACAGAGATCAGCTCCCCTGGAGAGAATGGCTGCTTTGGAGGGTGGATTCTATTCCCTGCCAAGGTCCCTCCCCACCCCCCATGCTCCACCCCCCAAATCTCCAAAAATTTCCCAACTCAGAGTGGCAACCCTAGCACTAACCCAGTTTTACTTCGGGTGCGTGCTAGTTATTGATGTCAACACTCAGAAAATGCTGGGGGAAAGGTATACATAGGCTGTGATCACACAATTAGCCCCACCATAGGTGCGAATGCCAGGCGGATTTAAAGGGTGTGATCAGACAACAACATCTGGGAAGTGCCCCGCAGCTGTTGGCAACCTGTTTTGCTCTGCCACAAAAGCGGAGTTAAAAGATACTGGGGAAAGTCCGGGAGCAAACAGGTTGTTACGGGCCACAGATGGACTTTCCCCTGTTTGATTGCTCCAGTGATCTCTCATGGCATTGGGATGGTCTGATCAGGCCATCCTGACTCCATGTCATTGTTCCCCCTCTTCTCAGTATTTGCATCATCTCACACTCCATAGGGAGCCCTCAGTGCAGAGATGGAATTCATCGATTCCTGGTTTAAGTGAACCGGAAACAAATGGCAACCCCACCAACTCACCCACAGTTGCGTCTGATCACGCAGTGGTGGGCTGTCCCTGCAGCTTCAAAGGACTATGTGATCATGCAACTGCGGGGCAAATTCCTCAGGAGGGAATAGCCTCGCTTCCCCCCTGGTTTATTTGGCGCATGTAACCGCAACCATATGTTAATTAATAAAATGAATGTTTGTTTTTAGTACTCCAAGCAAACGGTAAACTGTGAGTCTAATTCAAGAACACATACAGGTTTCTTGTGATGCTTATCAAGAGAGTGGCAAAGATTAATTGTGTCAATGGGCACATTTATATTGCAGAGGACAGAAGATAACTTCCCTCTGGGCCTTTGTTCTTCCTTAGTCAAGAGGGATTGCAAATATTTGACTTTGAAAATACTGGACCTCTATATGGGACAGAGGTGGGGAAGGCAGAACCTGTCGGAATGAGGTGGCTCAGAGCAGCAGAATGTGGTAGGCCAGGATGGGTCTCATAAGTGTAACATGGCAGAGTCTAGCAACATTTTTAAAAATCTGCACAGCCAGTCAAGTATCCAATAGCCAATCAAAAGCTTTGCCGGGCAAAAGCCCTACCTGGCCCTGCCTACTTTTTAAACACACTTGGCGGACGCCAGAAAAGGTGTTTGTGGGCACCATGATGCCCATAGGCACCATGTTGGGAACCCTGATGTTGGGAGAACAAATATTTTTTTAAAAAATTGGCCCTGTGCTAAAGTTTATTAGTTTTACTGACACTAATATGTTATCTCTGTCAGAATGCAGTTTTACTGGCTGGATGAGTAGATGGTTGACAGTACAGTTCCCAAACAGAACTTCTAATGGCACAGAGGAACTAGAAGAAGGAAGCAGGTGTACACTGCCATGTCTTTCCCCTTTATGCCCCTTGGATGCAAATCCTCCACCTGTTTGCACACTCAACTAGCACAGTGTCAAAGGGAGGGAGGAAGAGAAGAAATATGTTACCATCAAAGTTGCTCAGCATCCAGATTCTGTTAAGTGATAAAAAAAGAGTTGTGGAAAAGATAATTCTGCAGACCAGATAATAAACAATGATCCTTCTTGGCATAGTTTACTATATGCAGCATATATTTATTTTAAAACAGCTACAACAATTATTTTCTCCTAAAACCTCAAAGTGGCTAACAACTTACAGTAAAAAAAAAATCTAATGAAAACTTCAACATTAGTTGCTGTAGATTTTCTGGGTTGTGTGGCCGTGGTCTTGGCATTGTAGGACCTGACGTTTCGCCAGTAGCTTTCGTCAGGTCCTACAATGCCAAGATCACGGCCACACAACCTGGAAAATCTACAGCAACTAATGAACTCTGGCCGTAAAAGCCTTTGACAACATATAAAACTTCAACAGCTTGAACTCCCCCCATCAGCAGATACCCATACAATAACTACAATTATTCTCATCACTGAAATGTTTCTCGGTATAGTCTTAAAAAGACCTGATCTCAAAAATGATGATTTAATTTCCTCTGATTGAAAAGGTACAACCATTTGGTTAATCTGAAGTATATATGTTATTTACAACAGTGTAACATGCAAACACTGTGAGATACAATGTGTTGTCAAAGATTTTAATGTGTTGGTCAGTATTGATTAGTAATGTTGACTATTAGATATATTGAAGGTAGGGACCTACAAGGACTTCCAGAGGGCATCTTATTACCACCCCCTTTCCACCATTTCCTCTCTCCCTTTTCCAGCTTTCTTCTCTCCTTCTCACCTACCAGCCAGCTTACCTTTATCTTCAGATTTCCCTCCTTCTAGCCCCCTGGCTGAATTGCATGGTGGCAGTCAGTGGGTGGGGCGTGGCCTAATTGTGTGATACTGGCTGACCTGAGCTACAAGTGTGTGGTGTTGGCCAGGCCAGGCCCCATTGCATAGTGGCAAACCTGCAAGGACTTGCTGGGGGCATCTCACTTCCTTACTTTCCCACTTTCTCCCTGTTGCTATTTTCTTTTCCCCATCCTGGCAGCCCCTATATCCTCATCTCCCCCATTTCCTTCTCTCAGTACCACCCATCCACCACCTTCATCTGTACTTATTATTGTTTATTTACTTCAACTTTGTCCACAATGTGGATCCAAAACAGCTTTCATCATTCTCCTGTCCTCCATTTTATTTTCACAGCAACCTCGTGAAGGAGATCTGACTAAAAGAGTGTGATTGGTCCAAAGTCACCCAGCAAATTTCCATAGCAAAGTTTGAACCTGGGTTTCTCAAATCCTAATCTGAAAATCTAACCACTGCATGGTGCTGCACTGGCTATTTTAAGGTGGCTAGATGAGTCATGCACATTGTATGGTAGCCAGCCATCTGGTAATTGCTTGTAGTCCCAGCCCTGATAAGTCCTTTCTCAAAGGCCTGGAAAGGGCTTCTACCACCCCCTGCCTTTAATTGACTGACTCCAAGATTTGAAGGCTGGCAGTATTGTTTTGGTTGTCTAGCAACTCTCACCATGGCCACTGCAGTGGGCATTCACTTCTTAGAGGTTCTGCTTCTATTATGGGAGGGGGGGAGTTAAACTACCACAATGTGGGGTTTTTTTTCAAGATTTCAGATTTTTCTGTAAACCTGAGGCTTTTCTCTGGTTTGTATAAAGATATATTTTCTGTTCACGGCCCCAGTCTCTGGATTTTAGTATCCACAGATGGGATTATGTTGAGAATTAGATATATAACACCTATCCTATGACAGCTGCACTGGCTCCCAGTGAGTTTCTGGTGACAATTCAAAGTGTGGGTACTTACCTTTAAAGCCCTAAGTGGCCTGGGACTCTCATACCTGTGGGACCATCTCCTACTTCCTGGCATAATCCTCCCTGTCTTCTATGTTCTTCATTTTGGCATTTATCGAAGGTCCCTGGTCCACAATCTGTCCGCCTTCTCAGTAGCGGCTCCCGTCCTGTGGAACCAGCTGCCTGAAGAGGTGAGTGCCTTGTGGGACCTCCCGAAGTTCTGCAGGGCATGCAAGACTGCTCTTTTTCGGGCAACCTTTGGCTGATTGTGATCCACCGGGCAGCTGGTATGCTTCTGTCGTTTCTTCACCATCCACGCATCCTACCTTGCTTTGATAGTGGATGGATTCTAATGGGGATAGATTTTTAATGGTTTTATATTTTTAAAGTTTATTTATTGTACCTTTTGTATTGTTTTTGTGGGGTGTATTTTATATGCTGTTAGCCACCCCAACTCCTGTTTGGGGGAGGGGGAGCAGGATCTAAATTTGATAAATAATAACAATAGTAATAGTAGTAGTAACAACAACAACACCACCAATAATAATATATTGAGAAGCAGTGGACCATCAATGACTTCTGGGAGGCATCATCCCCCCAGCATTTTCTCTGTTCTTTCCTTTCCTGCTTCCTTCTCTCCTTCCCATCCACCAGCTGACCTACCTTTATGTGTCCCTCTGCCTTCAGCTTTCCCTCCTTCACCCCCCCTGGCAGTCTCTCGCTTGGAACGCTGTAATGCATGCCGCTGTCCATTGGTCTGGGCCAGGCCTAGTTGAGCAGTAGAGAATCCACAAGGACTTGTGTGAGGTATGTCACTTTCCCCTGTATCCACACTATTTCCTCTTTCCCTCCTCTGAGGAGCCCCCATGTCTTCATCTTTCCTTGCTTCCTTCTTTCCTTCCCACCCACCAGGTAACCTACCTTTTTTTCTTCTCTGTACCTTCAGTTATATTGATTATTTATTTGCTTCATTTATACTCTGCCTTTTTCACAATGGGGACCCAAAGCGGTTTACATCATTTTTGTCCATTTTATCTCCACCACAACACCACAGATGGGACCACGTTGACAATTAGATATACTGATATTTAGAACGCCCATCTAAAGTTATGAAGAAGGACCTGCAAGAGGAGCCCTCCTGGCTTTTATTTGGGCTCAGCTATATCAGTAGCTGAATCAGATTCTCTAATCTGTATTTGGATGAATTAATACCTGAAAAATACCGATAAGGGTTTTTTTGGGGTATTTGGCTTGGTTTGTACCGAATGCACACCCTTAATTAATACCCCTATGCATTTTATGTTAATCTCCCTTGGGGAGTTCTGTAGAATATAAATGCAGCATCATTCCCATTAAACCAACTGCTGGGAGCTCTGCTGCATCTATATTCTACAGAACCCTCCCCCCCTCCCTGGAAGCTTAATGCATAGGGGTACTGATTTTGGAATGAAATTTTTCTTCCATCTGTACCATTGTTTTTCTTCATCTCTTTGACCCTAAAAGTAGCCATAGGGGTCCATAATGCAGTGTTGAGTAGTGTTTTTGATTGTGTGTCGCTTTCACTGGAACTGCCATTCTAGGCTGCAATTATTTCCAGTTAGGAAAGAAATCAGGCATCCTGTGTTTGCCTGTCTTCTTTCTCTACCAGGGCTAATTGCAGCCCAGGGGTCAGCTTCGAAGAATTAACTTTCTCTTGCCCAGGGCCATGCCCAAGATCTGAACAGCTGCCTCCCCCAAGTAGCTGCTTTACAAATTAAGACAATTGTGTGCTGTTTTTTTTTAAAAAACAGCACAAACTTTATCAATAAGAGAAAGGGGGAAAAGGAAGGAAGAGAGGGAGAAAGTAAGCCATTGTTGGACTCTGCCTGGTTCTTTACTTTTATCAGTGAATGTTTATCAAGAAACGTTCCCAAGTGCAACATGTAAAAGAATTCAAAGTACTACTGGGAAACAGCGGCATTTTTTGGGGGGTGTTTTTGTGAAATTGCTCTGTTGGGAAGCTGTAAACCATGATAATAAGGAAAGGAAGATATCTGTCATTCAACATCTGCTATTACTGTGCATTCCTCAAGTACTGAAAATGAATCCACGTGAAGTTAACATGTTTATCCCATTTTTGGTAGCAAGATTTTCTTGAATAAGAACCTGAACACTAGTTGATCCATAGGTATTTTGAGCCCTAGTCGTTACAAATGTTTGTACAAATGCAACTAAAAATTATGTGACATTCTGTCAAGTACCATGTTTACTGCCCCAGATTCTTGGAATATTTTTCTGCCCCAGCAAAGTTTAATGGGTTCTAAAAATGTGCCCTGTGAGCTTTCGTTTCTGAAGAGCTCAGCAACTGGAACATTTGCTGCACTAGGAACAAAGGGTATTTCCATTGCTCTGCTACCACAATGCCACAAAACCTGATTATTGCTGCAGGCACATTAACACAACTGCAGGCTTTTAGGATCTGAGCACTATTATGGCATTGATTATTTTTATTACACTTAGCTGCAGCCTGCAGTCATTACCTTAGGTGATGCACTTAAAAAAGTTTGTGAGGACACACATGATACCAGATAGCTTTTGCTCAGATATCTCCCTATATTATAAAAGCTGAATGGTGGTGGCATTCTCCAGAATATTCCACACGCTCCAGAACTGGTTCGTGCTCTGGTGTGCCAGTCACAGGGCATCTGTCTCCACTGGCTGCATTGCTGCCTCCCTTGGCATGGTCCTGCCCCCAGAGGCAGCACCTGGCATCTTGGCCTCACGCTCCTTGGAGCAGCCAGATGGGATAGACAGTCCAACGGCCGGGACCTGAGCCTGATCGTGCCGCCGCTGGTGTGGTCATCCTCACTCCAGCGCAGGTAGTCGGCTGGCCTACATGTGACTGGCCAAAGTATGGGACAGCCGCTCCAGCAAGGGGGGGCTGCCTGATCCTGCCTCTGTCCGAGCTTGAGCCTGGCTGCCCGGCCTGCACCCGGACAATGGACACGCCGGCCACTCCAGTATGTGGGAGCAGGCCTCGGGCCGAGCCTGGTCCTGCCGCCGCCATGGCCATTCCAGCCCGGCTACCGGCAGCTGGCGACGTGCGCCGTCTTCTGCTCACTGTGTTTGGAGCTAATGCAAGGCACAGACGGGCCCACCTCACCTCAGCCTGCTGCCTCCGGCCCTGCCTCGAGCTGCCCTGGCCTCTGCCCCTGCCTTCTTCCTTGCCAGACTCCGGCTCCTTCCGCGCCTGATCCAGTGAGGAGCCGAAAGCACAGTGCTCTACCTCCATCTGGCCTCCTGTCTGCCGCTGTGGTCATCACTGCCACATGTCCCCCAAGCCATGTCCCCAGCTGCCCTCTGAGGGCACTCGCTGGCTTCCGGGGAGGCCGCCCCGGCTACCTCACGAGCTCTGCCAGACACCTGTGTGAGGGGGTGGGAGACGGCACCAGCGGCACCTCACCCCATGCGATACTGCTGTCTCTGCGGTGGCTGAGAATTGCCCTCTGCCCACCCCACTCTGCAGATGCTCTGTTACACCCCCCACCCCACAAGCCCCCCTGCTGCACTGCCGCCACCACGCCAACCGCCTCCTGCTGTAATTTCTTTTGGGGGGCATTGTTGACTTATGTCTAATGCTTATGCTTTGTTTCAGATTTCTGCAATCCTAGTCCTTTACTTATGATGTGTCTTACTCTATTGATTACAGTGACTTGCATTGTGTAATCCTTGTCCTATTACTTTATTTATCAGGTCTCTTATTCTATTGATTACACTGACCTACATTGTGTAATCCACCCTGCTTTTCAATAAGAAAGGCGGACTATAAATAATATGAATAAAAATGACATCAGTGCAAAAAGAGGTGCCTATCTCCTGAGTTATTGTTATTGTTTTGATGCTAATTGGGTGATATCATCTAGTTTTTGCAACCATTTGGGATTGCATAAAGTTCCTCCTACAAGGGTATTAAAACGTTCTGTGGCTTCATGAATCTCGGTCTTCTTTATTTCCCCTTGATCCGTTTCCCCAGCAAGTTAAGCACATTTGGGAATAGTAAATGGAGGAAGTCTCTGCCCTTTGAAAAACCTCCCTCATACTCGAACTATTGCATTTTTACCTTGGGGGATGGCCTCTTGGATAAAGTTTGAGAAACCCTGCGTTAAAAAAAATGTGTGTCATATTTTAACCTGCCGTCAAAAACCTTCTACAAGCATGCCATTTCCTTTCCCCTCTCATTTGTTTTCAGCCTTTTTAAAATGCTTTTCTCTTGTGTAAAAGTCCTGCACAATATTTAAGCTGCTCTAAACACCCCTGTGGGGATATGCAGAAAGAAAAGAAGCTTGGGCACCAGCCAAGAGTGTTTCCCCGGGCTGCTGTTTGCCGTTGCAACTGCTCTGTCAGCAGGGTGCTTAGATTTATTGGGGGTGAAGTTGCTCATTATGGCTTTACCTTTAGAAGCCTTTATCAAAGGACGACACTCTTTTTCTCTCACTCTACACACACACATACACACACACTCCCCCCCTCAACACAATTCTTCATGAAAATGCAGACAAAGGGGGAAAAAAACACATGGTTCTGGCAAAGATAATACTTTAACGAAGTTTACCGATAGCGATGCAGAATTTTATTCAAATGTGACCTTTTTAGAAATCAAAGACTTAGCAAAGAAGACTTAAATGGCACTTTATTACACTGGTGTCCACTCATACTGCCATATTTTAGGGTCTGTCAGCATTTCCATTATAAACCTTCAGGGATTTGTAATTTAGCTCAACCATTAAAAAGTCTGCTCTGGGCTGAAATGTATCCCCTTACAAGGCCCCATCTCTGGGTACATTTATTCTTTAAAGAAGCATAGCATAAAAGCTGGTTCTACTTCTTTTCTCCTTTGAGTCTCTGTTGTAAGAGTAGTAAAATACAAGAAATCCTTCCTCTGTGTTTCTCATACCAAAGTTACTAGCGTGGTATTTATTTGTTCAGCCCTCATTTTTAATCTGTCACAGAGGTTCGTATTACATCAGGGCTGATTCTAAACTGTTAACAGAGAGATACGGTGTGTTAGAAGAATTAAGATGAAGTATATTTCAGTTGCATTAAAGTATTGAAATATGCTACTTTAACTATATTCATTTTAATTAATTTGAATGGTAAATTGTAATTTGTCATTGTAAATTGGCCCTTAATTAAAAAAATAATTAAGTTTACAATAAAAGCAAACTTTTTTTTACACACGCACCCCTTATGCGTAGACAGCTACTTTGTACTCTGAAATATTATGGGGAAGACTGTGTGTAATATACCAGTCAGTAGCCCCTAGTAGCTAGCGAGTGCCATGGAAATGTAGCCACAGGCTTTATGAGGCCGATCCTGTTTACTCAGAACTAAATCTTCTTGAGTCCAATGAGTTCTACTGCCATGGAGGTGGGCCTGGATCAGCCTAGATCAGTTTACCAGAAAGTTGACCAAATGATGGGTTCTGCCTCATTAAACAATAAAACAAACAACAATAAAAATATGCTTCAAGACAGTGGCTGATTTGTGTATGTGATGTGCATTCCATGGTGCTGGAAGGTGCCATCGAGTTGCAGCCAACTTTTGGTGACCGCATAGGGTTTTCAAGGTAAGAGGGGTTTAGAGTTGGTTTGCCATTGCCTGCCTCCATATCACAATCTTGGTATTCCTTGGAGGGCTCCTGTAGAAATACTAGCCAGAGCTGACCCAGTTTAGCTTCTGAGATCTGAAGAGATCAGGTTAGCCTGGACCATCTAGGTCAGGGCACAAATTCAGTAGACCTGGAATTTTCAGCAGCGTGCTCAACTTTTGCCAGTCGCATTGTACAAACCAGGTGTTTTTTGATTCTTTGCCTAATATGATATTCTGTTCTCGGAAGTGTGCCCAGTACCTATGGTGACCAGGTGCAAAGAAGGGTAGGTTCCTGTACCTTTAACAGTTATACAAAAGAAGGAATTTTAACAGTTTCAGCTTTTCAGGCAGGGGTGAGAAAAGCTGCACATGGTGAAATTCCCTCTTTGGAAAAAGCAGCCTTGTCTTCTTTCATATCTAGTTCCTGTTTACCACCTAATTCTTTGCAAATCATTATTTGTGCTGGCTTATATGCCTCCTGAGCTGCACTACGTCTCTCAAAGTCAGTGTCATGTCACAGTTGTCAGCCTGCCTTACATGCAGTCAGAGAGGGGCTCCATAACAGCAGGGCCACTGTGTTTCCAAAAAGACAGGGCTTCTGTTTCTTATTTGGTTTAATTTTTTTCTGTGTTCTGGTTAAACTTTGTGGTCGGGATGTCTTTTAGATATTCTCTTTTTCCTTTTTCTGAGATAGACTTCTTTTTGTATTATCCTGAAAGAACATTGATAAATTGTTCTTGTATTTCTTTTTCTGCATATGTGATTTGATCTCCTTTCTTTACACATGTCATTACTCTTTTTTTCTTTCTCCTTCCTGAGACAGTAGCCCAAGTATCTGTCAGGTTCGTTCACATGTTCAAAATGCCTTTGTTTTTTAAAGTAATCTTTTCTGTACCTCTTCCATTTTAACATGTCTAATTGGTTTTTTAATTGTCTGATCTTTGCTAGTGTGTCTTTTTTGGAGGCTTTTGGTTCTTTTTGCTGTTGCTTCAATCTCTGGATTTTTTTTTACTAATATCTTGATTTTTTTCTTCTGATTTTTCTCTTTTCTTCTTGGCAGCAGCTGTTAATAAGATTCCCCTAATAAAAGCTTTGTTTGGTTCCCAAATTATAGCTGAGGACATTCCTTCTGTATTATTTATTTTTTAAAATTCTTCCAGATCTTTTTTACACTTGCTTACTACCTTTTCTATTGAGCAAACTTCAGCGGACAGCGGAAGACAGGAGGGCCTGGCGTAATCTGGTCCATGGGGTCGCGAAGAGTCGGACTCCACTGTGCGACTGAACAACAACTACCTTTTCTTGTAGTAGAAGAGCATCATTTAATCTCCATCTTCCTCTAGATATTCTGTTCCATTGCCAAACTACTTCTATGGGATTATGATCTGTAAATATCTTTGGTTGAATCTTTGCTTTGTCTAGATTTATTGTTAAGTTTTTTGATACGTGTGTGTATAGGTTGTGTGTGTTTGTGTATAGGTTATGAGTACATCTACCAACCTTAGCCAGTTTGGTGTAGTGGTTAAGTTCACAGACTCTAATCTGGGAGAACCAGGTTTGATTCCTTACTCCTCCACTTGCACCTGCTGGATGACCATGGGCAAGCCATAATTCTGGCACAGCTGTTCTTGAAAAACAGCAGTTTCTGTCAGGGCTCTCTCAGCCCCACCTACCTCACAGGGTGTCTGTTGTGGAGAGGGGAAGGGAAAGGAGTTTGTAAGGTGCTCTGAGACTCCTTTGGGTAGTGAAGGGTGGGGTATAAATCCAATCTCCTCCTCCTCCTCCTCCTTTGCATGTGTTTAAAAAGGTTTACTCTTTCTTTGTGTACAGTGAAATTGTATAGAAATTTGTACCAATAAATAGCTAACTTTTTACAATACTGCTAGTTGTGAAGGAAAAGAAGAAAGGCATTCACAGTTTTTTTTCTGGGTAGAAAAGGGTATGAAATGTGGATACTACCCTTCAGCAGTCAAACTCTAAAGGCAAAAGTGGTATTGCTTAAATGATAACTTCAGTGATTAACCTCTGAATGGACAATAAGTGATATTATAAGCAATATTATTCTAATAGCTATTGGATAATTGTTTCATATGTAGGAAGTTTTGAGAGTAGAATTAACTTTTTTTTTAAAAAAAAACCTGGCCCTTGTTTCTTTAATTTGAGGACATTAGCTGGTAACAAAGTTTGTTGTGAGCAGAATTGCTTCACTGGTTCAATTCAAGCTACAGCAGTTAAAATGCAAAGCCAGGTCAAGCTGGTCTTCAGTTTAGGGATGAGCCAGTGACGTTATGTTTTGTTAGAATTTCTGCTTCCCTACTGATCATTCTGAAAGTAGCTAGTTTTCAGACTGCACTTTTAAAAATAGAAGCTCTCTTCTTATTTAATTTGCAGTATACACTGCACCTGTTAAAGGGTAACTTTAGTGGGGAAAGTGAGTGAGAGTCCAGGAAGATAGAACGGGTGGCAAGGAAAAGGACTTTTAATTGACACATATCCTCCTTTCCTCCTGCAGGGGTCATTTACACTGTAAGCCTTAAATTAAGGAACAGAAGGCTGCTTTCCATTTCCCATTCAGTCTTCACCTATAAATATATAAACAATCAGCTACATATTTATGGTAATTGCTCATTCACTCAATGACAAAAATGAGCATTTGTTTATATCCTATTCGACACAATTACAGAATTCTAGGATCCAGGAATCTACGTTCAGAATATGTGCCCACTTGGTCTACATTGATGGTATAACAGGAAGATACATTTTCCATTCCCAGCTACCTAAGACCCTGTGCAGCTTAATTATAAGCATGTTTACCTGAAAGCAGGGCTATTTTTGGGCAGGAACGCACAGGAACAGAGTTCCGGCTGGCTCCTGAGTTGCCCATGCCTAACAGGAACTCATTAGCATAACAAGCCACACCCAACAGCAGAAACTCTTTAGAACTGGCTACATTAGGGGTGTGTGGCCTAACATGCAAAGGAGTTCCTGCTATGAAAAAAGCCCTAGATTTTGACAGCAAACAAGGTAAACAAAATAAGAAGCAAAAGGGGGAGGTGGCTGGATGACCACACTTCTGGCAATATGGGGGTGTGGACTAATAGGCTAATGAACTGTGCTGTCATGGGTGCGGCCTAATATGCGAATGAGTTTCTGTTGTTGGGTGTGGCCTATTATGCTAATGAGTTCCTCCTGACCTTTTTCTACCAAAAAAGCCCTGCCTGAAAGTAATCCCACTGGGTTCAATGGGTTTAATTCTCAAGTATTCACACAGAGGATGATAGACTTAACAGGATATGACAGGGTGAACTCTAGATTTTTGGACACAGCCAAAGCACAGACAATAGTGATGCACTGGGCTACAGTTTGGAGTTGGCTACAGTTTGGGGTTAGAGTGGCCCTGGGAATATTTCAAAACCTCATGTACTGTCTCCTCAAAGGTATTCCCAGGGTCCAGCCTTTCTTTGATGATGTTCTAATTGTGGCACCCTCAGTGGAATCCTTTGTGGAATGTCTGCGCACCGTCCTTCATTGCTTCGACGCTGCAAGCTTGAAAGTGAAGTGGGAAAAGTGCCAGCTGGGGGTTCCAAGCGTCGAGTTCCTGGGGTTCACAGTGGATGCCTGGGGCATACATCCCACCCAGGACAAGATCCAGGCCATCATTAATGAGCCTACCCCTCTTCGAAAGCAGAGCTGCAATCATTCTTGGGCCTGCTAAATTTCTACCATTCTTTCCTCCCACACAAAGCTGTAGTTGCCAAACCACTTCACTGCCTCCTGGACAAGCGTGCCCCCTGGAAGTGGGGGCCACCTCATGCAGCCGTGTTCCGGGTCATTAAGGAGCTGTTGACCTCCAATGATGTCCTAGCCCACTTTGAAGATTCCCTCCCCATTGTCCTTGCCTGCGATGCATCCCCTTATGGGATTAGGGTGGTCCTGGGACATCAGCTATCAGATGGCTGCGAAGTTCCTGTGGCCTATTACTCGTGCCGAGCGCAACTAAGCCCAGATAGACAAGGAGGCCCTGGCTATTGTGGCCGGGGTCCAGAAGTTTCATGATTATCTATACGGGTGGTTCTTCACCGTTGTAACTGACCACAAGCCTGTCTTAGGGCTCTTAGTTCAGGAAATGACTCGGATGCTGTCGCCGTGAGTGCTTCGGTGGTCTATTTTCCTGGCTGGCTACCAGTACGTGCTTCTTCACAGGCCAGGTAAAGTGATGGGCCACGCCGATGTGCTCAGCCACCTCTCATTACTGTCCAGTGACCCTGACCTGGCTCCAGCACATCAGATGTTGCCGCTTGAGGACCTGCCTGACCAACCCATCCAGGTTGCCGATGTCTCCAGGTGTACCTCCCGGGATCTCATCCTCTCCAGAGTTTTGAACTGGGTGGGAAGGGGATGGCCCACTGGCCAGGTGGGCCTCGAGTTCATCACATTCTCATCCCAGAGAGATGAACTATCAGCCCACAAGGGTTGCCTACTTTGGGGAAGCAGGGTAATCACCCCCCCTCCTCTGTGCCAATGCATGCTCACTGCCCTGCACAAGACCCACCCAGGAATCGTGCAGATGAAAGCTCTGGCTGGGAGTTAAGTATGGTGGCCAGGCATGGACGGGGAGATAGAAGAATTAGTGAAGCACTGCCAAACATTCCAGGAGACATGGCCAGCACCTCCAGGGGCTCAGGTACGACTGTGGGAATCAGCACATGAGCCATGGGCCCACCTGCACCTGGACTTTGTGGGGCCATTCCAGGGACAATTATTCTTCATACTAGTGGACTCTTACTCAAAATGGCTAGAGGTCATTCTGGTACCCACAATGTCATCCCGTGCAGCGATCCGTGCCATATGGAAGATCTTTAGTACCCACGGTATCCCGGACACACTAGTGTCCGACAATGGGACTGTGTTCATGTCAGCTGAATTCCAGGACCTTATACGATATTACGGAATTCGGCACATCTGCTCAGCCCCTTTCCACCCAGCCATGAATGGGCAGGCAGAGTGGATGGTAAGAATGACTAAAGACTCGTTCTGTCGGATCACTCGCGAGGACTGGGACCACAGGCTAGCTGCCTTCCTGTTTGGTCAACGGATGACCCCACATGCTGCCACCGGCCGCAGCCCAATGGAACTCTTGATGGGTTGGTGCCTCATGACCCAGCTGGATCGACTATACCTGGACCATGCCCCTGACCACAGCTGGACTCCAGAAATACAGGATGCACCCTGTGGATTCTATCCAGAGGACCCTGTTTATGCGAAGAACTTCTCGTGAGGCCGCTGTGGATCCCAGCCTGGGTAATAAGGGTGATGGGACCCCTCTCGTATGAGGTCTCCACAGAAGATGGCCAGTTGCTCCAGAGGCATGTGGACCAGCTGTGCCGACACCTTCTGCCATTAGCTCCCACCGAGGCTCAAGACACAGAGGACAGCGAAGAGTAGCAGGAGCCAACAGATCACACACCAGAGCCAGCGGGCTCTGACCCAGTTTCGACACCTGTTCTGGCCCCGGATCCTGCCACCACTCCAGGCCCTGCTCCAGTTCCTGGGGCAACACCTAACGCCACCCCTGAGCAACCAGGGAGACCCCCTGACAGAGACAGTGACTCCAGCTGCCTTACAACAGGGCTGCACCCTTCAACTCACGAGTGGAGGCAACCAGTGTACCTCAAAGACTATGTGTGTTAGTACTTTGGAACTATGTGGGGAGGGGTGTTGTATATTAAGAAGGCCATGCCAGTGCTAGCATGACCAAGCGATCAAGCAGACCTTCGGCTCTGGAAATAATACCCGAGTCAGATCCTAGTGTGGACCAATAGGCTTGCATGGATCCCAGTAGGAACCTGTGGGCAACTGGGAGTGTAAATAGAACGTATCATAGGTGTGTTGGGTGTGTATATGTTACACAGATATAACCCAGTCACGGACCGGCTAGTTTGTCTTCAGTTTGAGCTACTTAATAAATTATGAGCTGATCACTATGCCAAGCGTCCGAACTTAGTATATTATACAAAGAGTTCTACCAGTGCACACTGCCTCCTTCTAATGCTTAAGAGTGAACAAGTTTTCTCTGGCCTTATTTACTGTATTTAGCTCCATTTACTGTAGCTGTGCAGATGACCATTATATGTGTTGAAATTAACATGTAGCTGGGAGTGCAGGCTCATACCTGCTGACCCCATGCCCAGTCTCCATGAGTTCAACATCCCATTTGCATAGGGATGTACTTGCATAAAATTGAACACTTGACTGGTGTCCTAAATTACTAAGAAAATATGTGGCAGGGTATGAGCTTTTGGGAGTCACTGCTCACTTCTTCAGACATCTGAAGAAGCGAGCAGTGATTCATGGAAGCTCATACCCTGCCACAAATTACGTTAGTCTTTAAGGTGCTACTGGACTCTTTTCTACTGCTACAGACAGACTAACACGGCTACCCATCTTTGTGTCCTAAATGTAATTTTTACTTTCAGTTTTTGCAGGGTATGATTATGCAAAGGTACCCATGCAAATGGCACTTGGAAGTCATAAAGGCCAGGGGAGGGGCTAGTAGGTAGAATCCCAGTCCTTTTTTCTTGGAGTAATTTGTTACAAAAATGCCAGTTTTTATTTACTGGACCCATGGCAAAGAAACCCTTCAGAGATTTCACCAGGCTTTCCACAACTTCTTCCCCACCATCAGTCTAACTATGAATTACTCTACATAATAAAGAAGCTTCATGAACACCACAGTATGGATACATGAGGGGCATGCAGGTATCATACCAGAAACTGACAGACCGGCAACCAAATCTATACATGCCTCCAGCCACCACCCCAACCACATCAAACAATCCATTGTCTTTAGCCAAGCCCTCTGCTATAGCCACATCTGCTCCAACCCCTCAGACAGAGATACTCACTCAGATGATTAAGAACATAAGAAAAGCCAATGCTGGATCAGGCCACTGGCCCAGCCAGTCCAACACTCTGTCACATAGTGGCCAAAACTACCAGGTGCCATCAGGAGGTCCACCAGTGGGGCCAGGACACTAGAACCCCTCCCACTGTTGCCCCCTCCCCAAGCACCAAGAATACAGTGCATCACTTGCCCCAGACTGAGATTTCTTATCTATACCTTGTGGCTAATAGCTGCCTCTGCTCCATATGTTTATCCAATTCCCTCTTGAAGCCGTCCATGCTTGTAGCCCCCACCACCTCTTGTGGCAGTGAATTCCATGTGTTAATCATTCTTTTGGGTGAAGAAGTACTTCCTTTTATCCCTTCTAACCTGACTGCTCAGCAATTTCATTGAGTGCCATGATTTCTTGTATTGTGAGAAAGGAAGAAAAGTACTTCTTTCTCTACCTGCTCTATCCCATGCATAATCTTGTAAACCTTGATCATGTCGTCCCTCAGTTGTCATTTCTCCAAGCTAAAGAGCCCCAAGTGCTTTAACCTTTCTTCATAGGGAAAGTGTTCCAGCCCTTTTATCACTTTAGATGCCCTTTTCTGTACTTTTTCTAATGCTATAATATCCTTTTTGAGGTGTGGTGACCAGAACTGTACACGGTATTCCAAATGAGGTTGCACCATCGATTTATGCAGGGGCATTATGATACTGGCTGATTTGTTTTCAATTCCCTTCCTAATAATCCCCGGTATAGAGTTGGCCTTTTTTATTGCAGTCAGACACCGTCTTGACATTTTCAGTGACTGTCTCTTAGTCAGTCTCTGCCAGTTCGGTCCCCGTCAACATGTTTTTATAGTTAGGATTTCTGGCCCTAATGTGCATCACTTTGCACTTAGCCACACTGAACCCCATTTGCCACGTTGATACCCACTTGCCCATCCTCGACTGATCCCTTTGAAGTGCCTCACAATCCTCCCTTGTGCCCATTTGTATTCACTCTCTGTTGCCTACTAATTATCCAGTTTTTGATCCACAGGAGGACTTTTCCTTTTATCCCATGACTATTGAGCTTACTTAGGAGCCTTTGATGAGGAACTGCCACTGGTATGTCCATGGCCCCACCCACCTGATGGCAGCCCAGTACGCAGGGTGCAATGCTTCTATAGCCATAGGACCCCACCCCATTTGGGGCCATGCAATAAAAACAGACCACATAGTTCCTTCTCTGTTCTCCCCCATCCCTGGAGCCCACAAAAGTACAATCGGGTTAAATCCTTGCTGTGGCTTGTCAACTTTTTTCTACCACCTGGCCCTAGACATATTTCCTTCTTAGAAACTGTGGAAAGTAAAAGAAATAATGAGCATTAAGACTGAAGATATGAAAATAATATCCCTGTCAACTTTTGACTAATTACAGTGCAATCCTAAACACAGATCCTCTCATCTTAATCCCACTGATGCACTGTTGTTAGAGCAGCAAAGTAAAGCAAAACTGTGGGTTGGCCATATGCAAGGTTGGAGTAGGACAACTTTTTTTTTTTTAGAGGTAGTTCTTTGTAATGATGTTCTTTATAATCATGTACACACCTTTGTCCCAGTTTTACCTCTGGTCAGCTTTTGAACCAATACCAATACTTGCAAAACCTGTTCCTCCTCAGAAGTGAAAGTGGGTGAGTGATCTCTTTCCAAGCCATCCTTCAAATCTTTTTTTTTTTTAACTTTCTCTGACCCATGTCTTTCCAGATCAGGTGCTAGACCTTATTCAGAGGCTCCAGAACTTCAGCCTGTAGACATTTTTACACCAGAACAGTTGAGTGGATTCCATTTTTAATTGTTTTCTGAGTTTGCCCTGTGCTGTCTTCCACCTCCTCTGAATTGTTTTTACCTTGAGTTTCTAAAATTAGATAAATTAAAGCACGTACAGTTCACTATGGCTTTTGGTTCCTTGAGGTCACTACCATCTTTTTAAATCCTCTGTGTTTCTGATAGACATCAGTGCATTGATACAGCACTGCAAAAGGCATTCTTGATGTGACTGTGCATACAGCTGCATCCCAATTCTGTTTGAGCAGTGGTTTACTCAGGGGTCTTTTTGTAGAAAAAGAACTGCAGAGGTCATTAGCATATGGTATGCTAATGAGCTACTAGGCTATTAGCATATGCCACGCCCCCTGACATCACCAGAAGTGATGTCAGAAGGGGAAGCAAAAGGGGGGAGGCATCTTCAAAAACCTCCCCTTCCCTTCCCCAGCTGGCCTGGGTGGGGAAGCAAAGAGAGAAGGGGTTTAAAGTTTAAACCCCTTCTCACTAGAGTTGGGCCACAGAAGGAGGAAAGAGGGAAGGAAAGAGAGAAAGTAGAGAGAAGGAAAGAGGGAAAGAAAGAGAGAGAAGGGAAGAAGGAGGGAAACAGGGAAAGGAGGAAAAAGAAAAGAGAAGAAGGCGGGAAAGAGGAAAAGGAGAGAAGGAAAGGAGGGAATGAAAGAAATTTGGCGGCAATTCGGCCCCATTATATCCTATGGGCCATTGAAGTCAATGGTGAAAACATAGGGTATATTCTGGGGGCTGGAGAGGAGGGGGTTTGAGGGAGAGGCTCCAAACTTACAGGGTAGCTGTTGGAGCCTGTCCCCAAGATACCCACCAAATTTCAAGAACATTGGACCAGGGGGTCCAATTCTATGGGCCCCCAAACAGGTTGCCCCCATCCCCTCCATTTTTCTCTATGGTGGGGAAAAAAGTTACTTTCCCCACACGGTGCTGTTAGTAGCTCTGGGGGGGAGGGGGTTTGAGGGAGAGGCTCCAAATTTTCAGGGTAGCTTTGGGAGCCTCTCCCCACATACAGCCCAAATCTCAAAGCAATTGGACCAATGGGCCTAATTCTATGGGCACCCAAACAGGTTACCCCCATTACCTCCATTGTTTCCAATGGGGAAACCCAGCCAGCAGCACTTAAGGCAGGCAAAGCAGGTAGCCACCCAGCAGTCAGACTCTCCCAGAGAATTTCAGGGAAAGTGAACTGCCTTGGGAGGTGCTTGTTTGCCATGAGAACAAGTGGCACACTCCAGAACAAGTGGCACTGTGGCAGTGCAAGCATGCCACAGTGCCACACAGAAACCCCAAAAGACCAAAAGAAACAACATTTATACATGTATAAATTGATGGTGCAACTTCATTAGACCACTCAAACAACACACACCTCAAAAAGAATATTTATAGCACTGGGGAAAATGCAGAAAAGGGCAACTGCAGATGAAAGGAAGTACTTCTTCACCCAAACAGTGATTAACACATGGAATTCACTGCTACAGGAGGTGGTGGTGGTGGTGGTGGCTGGCATGAACAGCTTCCAGATGGAATTTGACAAACATATGGAGGCTGGAGCAGACAGGAAAACAACAACCCCCCCCAAGCAACAGCAACCAGCAGAACTTTTTAAAGTTGTAAACCTGTAAGAACCAAAAAACCTTTCATCTGTTCTAACTTCTAACCTGACTGCTCAGCAATTTCATTGAATGCCCAAGAGTTCTTGTCTTGTGAGAAAGGGTGAAAAGTACTTCTTTCTCTACCTGCTCTATCCCATGCATAGTGTTGTAAACCTCTTATCATGTCACACCTCAGTCATTGTTTCTCAAAACTAAGATCCCCAAACATGATAACCTTTCTTCATATGGAAAGTGTCCTCCTCTTATTATTGCAGTTGCCCTTTTCTGCATTTTTTCCCAGTGCTATAAATATTCTTTTTGAGGTGTGTGTGATGTGAGTGGTCCAATGAGGTAGCACCATCAATCTATACATGTATAAATGATGTTCCTTTTGTTCTTTTGGGGTTTCTGTGTGGCACTGTGGCATGCTTGCACTGCCACAAACAAGCACCCTGCTGGGACCACCCCCCAGGTCCCAGCAGGGATTCTCCACTTTGGGGGGCTTTGATCCGCTGCCAGCCAGAAGGCTGGCAGAGGGAACCCCACCCCCATACAGGGAAGTCATAGTGTGAGGTCCCCAATGTGATGATGCCCCACCCATCCCTGGAGTGCCCCCTAAATCTCCCTGCCGTGACGACAAGGGGACCTGACAACCCTAGCATTCAGGGACTCCTGCACATCAGAAACCCCCTCAAATAATTTTGCTATAATTGTAAATTCAGACATATCAATTACTTTTTGTAATGGTTTATTAGCAGATGTGCACAAGGAAAACCCAAGGAATCTTGATGCAATTATGACTACATTAGAACTGCATTTTTGCAGTGTGTTATTAATGCACAAGTAAAAATTCATAATACAAAGGAGAGGGAAACATGAATGAATGGAAGAAGCTAAAAAATGCTCCTGCTCTGAAATAATTTTTTAGAAGGTCACTAAAGGATTCATTGGATCCATGTTAAAAAAAAAAAAAAGACCAGGTAAATTTAGAACTTCTGGATCTGGGAAGAAATTTAGATGAGAATTTTAGAAGTGGCCCTATTCAGATCTTAGTTCTGTTCTTCTCTTCTACCAGCCCAGTGCTTAGAAGATGAGATGTTCTTATTCTGGCTACTATAATCAATTCTGGGTTTCTTACAGATGATTTTAAAGATACATAAGTAAATATCTGCAGCTTTGCTCTCAAAAAGGAGATGTTCAGACCTAATTTCACAAATATCAGAGGAGGCAATAATTTGATGACTGGACTGTACCACTTGTGAAGGCAGGTGGTGGCTGGCATGACTGAATTCTTGCGTGCACACACAAACCCCTGCACATAGAAAACCAGCGTTTCATGGCATCTTGTATTCAATCTGCATGGAATTAATTTGCTTGGAGGAGCATTCAGTCATAGGACCCTCCCTCTCAGTGGAGTAATTCAGAAACCAGATGTACTGCTTCATCTACTGACCTCTGTGAGAACTAGGCTTCTATAGACAAGGTTTCTTTCACATGCAAAGTTCAGCAATTGGTTGACCCATCCCTTCTCTTTTATAATCAGAATGGGATTGGAATGCTGCTTGCCTGCTATAGCAAACAAGAGGACAGAAGAAAAGTCAAAGATAGATCTTTCTAAAAACCTGAAAAGTTCCCCAATTTTGCAGAAAAATCTGAAATCTAACCCCTCCAACATTGTTTTTTTTAATTAAAAACCCCCAAATGATAAAAGAAACATCTGTAGCTTTAATAAATGGATTCCCTCTGTGGCTGTTGCTAGGAAACCACAGCATTCTGGACTGGGTGTCAGTGAGTAAAAGGAAAGAGGAGGAGGTGCAGGATCCTGTCCAGGGCTGTTTTGGCCCTTGAGGGGAGGACTCATTGGAGCTAGGCCTCGCTAGCTCCAGGTTGGGAAATTCCTGGATATTTTGGGGTAGAGTCTTAGGATGGCAGAGTTTCATAGAATCATAGAAGAGTTGGAAGGGATCTTGTAGGTCATCTAGTCCAACTCCCTGCACTCTGCTGGAGCATAGCCAAAAGATAGCCCTACAACATACCCGAAAGATGGTCATCCAGCCTGCACTTGAAAACGTCCAGCGAAGGAGCATCCACCACCTCACGAGGCAGTCTGTTCCACTGCTCAACCACTCTTACAGTTAGGAAGTTTCTCCTGATATTTGGCCAGTAACGACTCCCTTGTAATTTCCACCCATTACATCTATTCTTGCAATCCAGAGCAAGAGAGAATAGATCTGCTCCAGCTTCTACATGACAGCCTTTCAAATACTTGAAGACTGCAATCATGTCCCCTCTAAGCCTTCTCTTTCCCAGGCTAAACATACCCAACTCTTTCAGCCTTTCCTCGTAAGACTTGGATTCCTACCCTCTCACCTTCCTGGTTGCCCTCTTCTGGACACGCTCGAGCTTGTCAGCATCCTTCTTAAAATGTGGTGCCCCAAACTGGACACAGTACTTCAGGTGAGGCCTGACCATAGCAGAATAGAGTGGAACTATCATCTCCCATGATCTGGACACAATGCTTCTGTTAATGCATCCTAAGATTGCATTAGCTTTCTTCGCAGTCACATTGCACTGCAGGCTCATGTTTAGCTTGTGATCAACCAGAACACCTCGATCCCTTTCACATGTGCTGCTGTCAAGCCAAGTCCTTCCCATTCTATATCTGTGCCTATGGTTTTTTGTATCTAAGTGTAAGACTTTGCACTTATCTCTATTGAAATTCATTTTATTTGTCTCAGCCCACTGTTCCAGCCTATCTAGATCATTTTGAATCCTGACTCTGTCTTCTTCAGAATTAGTTTGGGGCAGGGAGGGACCTCAATCAGATATAATGTCATAGAGTACACCCTCCAAAGCAACCATTTTATCCAGGGGGACAGATCTCTGTCATCTGAAGATCAATTGTAATTTTGGAAGATTTCCAGATCACATCTGGAGGCTGGCAACCCTAGGCCTGGCTGTAACCGCTGGGTGACAATGCTATCCGATTACATGACTCAGCAAGGCTTAGCTGCTTGCTATCGTTCAGCATGTATGATTTAACATCACATAAGGCTCCAAATATTTCTCAAACATGCAATAGTATTAGATACGTGAAATACAAGAAATACAATAGATAGGTTGGAAATTTAAAGCAATATCTAACATTTACTCCTTGACACTCCCAAAAGCAAATTTCACAATTTCAATGGACTGAAAAACATGATTCTCAAATGTCCATAAAGCAAAGCAAATACATCCACTTCTTAAGACTTAAGATAAACAATATAAAGTACATTGCAATCAGCAAGCAGATCCAGTCCTTAGGACTTGAAACAGACAATAAGAAATAGGCTGCAGTCAACTCATCCTCCAGATTATCCAATGAGTTTTTGATTCCTTTATCAGGACTGCAAACGGGAACTCCCAAAGAGGCACAGCCACAGGAACTTCTCAGCCAATAATGCCTCCAAACTGTCTTATTGTACAGCAATGTCTCAAGACTGCCTTATTTTCCTTTATTCATGATGGATACATATAGCCAGACTCTGGAGGTGCTTTTCCATCTAAATGAATGTAAAGACAGCTTTACATTCCGTTCCTGTTTGCAGTCCCAAATCCCCATCTTCCTGTGGAAGCTCACTAGGTGGGACCAGGCAGTCTTGTTTCCCATGAATGCATTGCTTCATATTCTGTAAGCTGCCATGAGTCTCTGTAAAGAAAAATAGGCTATAAATAAGGTAAAAATAAATCATGCACTTAACTCTGACCTGGATAGCCCAGGGTAGCTCAATCCTGTCAGATTTCAGAAGATAAGCAGGGTTGGCCCTGGTCTGTATTTGGATGGGAGACCAGTAAGGAATACCAGAGTCAAGATGGTCAGCCCAGGCAATGGCAAACCACCCTTGAATGTCTCTTGAGTTGAAAACTTTATGGGGTTGCTATAAGGCAGCTGCCACTTGACAGCAAGAAATGAAAATAAAAGATAAAAATAAGAACATTATTGAAATTGGAAAAACCAGACAACTTTCTCACGACTGTCTACTAAGAGGTAACAAAATACGTACTATGAACAGAATCTTAAAGTTGCAAAATCCATGTTTGAATTTTAATTTTGATTTTAATCTCTTAGTTGGCGCACAGTCTCTCGACCTGACTTATTTTGCAGAATGGTTGTTAGGTTAAATCAATAAGAACAGAGAAGAAATTGGTACACTGAAAATGCTGTGGCAATTATTACAATACACTGTCATCCAAAACAGTCCATAATGACTCTCGCACAAGCAGTGTGCCATGCGGACATAGTTGTTTCTGACTAGTCTCTTCTATGTCAGCTTTTCTAAAATATTTCCAAAAGAATTTGAACTGCTTCTGATACCTTGACATTTGTGTTGCTGAGAGGAATGAAACTCTTCTTCCCTTCCATAAAAATTAATGGCCCAAGATGCTTTTTTACAGAAGCCTCTGAAATACCCTTGCCTTACAGAGAGGATTGCTTTGACTTCTAATGGTTGGGCCATTTTCTTCCTATACAGTCACATGCCTTGCAGCATTTTAAGGTTCCCGAGCCACATATTTTATAGGAAGCACAGGTTCATATTTTCAAAGTTTCGCTGAGTCTTTTTTTGGGGTTGCCATTCTTGGACACAAATAAAACTATTGTCTCTTCTTAAGAATAGAAATGTCAAAAATGCATCAAGAAAATTCTTGGCTACACTAAAGCCATTGAGAGTTGTTCAGTCTATTCAACAAAGTCACGATTTTAGTACTGTTTCTTTTTAAAGCTTTCTAAAAAAATGTTGGAAGAAGATTCTCTTTATTTAGAAAGTACAGTGTATCTTGACAGTCAATTTAGCCCAGTTCTCACTGAGGATGTGGGAACTGGAGAGCCATGGCAGAGCTTGGTGGAGGTGATAATTGTGCAGGGCTATTTTTGGGCAGGAACACACAGGAACGAAGTTCCGGCTGGCTCCCAAGTTGACCATGCCCAGCAGGAACTCATTAGCATAATAGGCCACACCCAACAACAGAAACTCATTAGGATTGGCTACATTAGGGTGTGTGTGTGGCCTAACATGCAAAGGAATTTCTGCTCCAAAAAAAGTCCTGAGTTTTGACAACAAACAAGG
Organism: Gekko gecko; assembly: GCA_029375565.1. Classification (NCBI taxonomy): domain Eukaryota; kingdom Metazoa; phylum Chordata; class Lepidosauria; order Squamata; family Gekkonidae; genus Gekko; species Gekko gecko. The sequence continues at coordinate 49,979,327 of JAPDNY010000003.1, forward strand.
TAAACAGAATAAGAAGCAAAAGGTGGGTGTGACTGGATGGCCACACTTCTGGTAACATGGGGGTGTAGCCTAATATGTTAATGAGCTGTGCTGTCATGGGGTGTGACCTAATATACTAATGAGTTCCTGCTGTTGGGTGTGGCTTGTTATGCTAATGAGTTCCTGCTGGGCTTTTTCTACAAAAAGAGCCCTGTCATTGTGGCAATGGGATGGAAGGCCTGCCAGGTTGTCAGGCTGGAATATGAAGGAAGTTGTGACCCGGTTGCTATGATGTAGAGGAAAACCTTCTGGGCTGGGAAGATCTGAATGTATTTGCAAGAGGCCTGACCTGAGGTTGTGGTCACATGGCAAGCTTATCTTGATTTGTTCCCACTATTGATTTGATTGGGAATATTTCTTTTCGGGTTGGGATGGCCACACATCCCTCCCTGGACTGCTAGCATTGTGCAACAAGGTTTCAGGCACCGTTCAGATAGCTGATCTGCCACTTGGGTGGCACGGCTTGTTTTAAAAAAAAAATTGGCTTTGCGCATGCATGTATACACATGGCCGAATCACCACTCCCACTGGGACTCACCATACTCCCTTGTAATTGCAGCCCCCCCCCCAACAGCAAACAAAAGTAACTGGTGATGTACAACTGAACACTGGAATCTATATGTATGCTTGAACATTTATACATTATTCAGTGCAGAATTGCTCATGCGCACAATGATGGAAGTTTGTAAACAAAAAATTGTGAGAAGGACGTTCAGATGACCTAATCGTGATCACTGTGAGAGATGGCTGTCCAGATTGCTAAAATCACAGATTCAAAGTGCAAATATCTGGAAAGTACTTGATTTTCTGGGTGTAGGAAAACTCGCTAGGGAACCACGAAGATTGCGCAAGTGAGCCCACTTCCGTGTGGGAAATGGATGCAGCTGTCTGATCAGCAATTTTAAATGCTAGAGAGAACAGTGCTGAAACCCAATCAAAATGACTGTGTGACCATGGCCTGAGAGACCCAGGGGGACAGCACTGCCAGAAGATGGAGCATTTTGGATCATGAAAAGAATAGATGAGGATTTTTCTTCCGCTTAGCTACAACACAGGGAGAGAAGGGGCCTGGGGTGCTATTTAACTCTTTCCCACTAGATTTCAGTCTCAACCTGAAGGTAGAGTCAAGGAGGCTTGGAGGAGACACATTGGCCTGTATGGCAACCATTTCCTTTACATCCTGATACTATAGTCATAGGGCAGGAGCTATACAGACAGGGATGCCAGCCTCTATGTGGGATCTGGAGATTCCCCCAGAAGTACGCCTCATCTCCAGACTACATTCCTCTGGCGAAAATGAATGGTTTGGAGGGTGGACTCTGCGGCATTGCACCCCACTGAGATCCCTGTACTCCTCAGGCTCCATCCCCAAATCTTAAAGAGTTTCCCAACCCTACCCCCATTCCCTGCTGGTGGCTGGGGGGGGGGATACCTGGCATCCCTATATACAGAGGCTGCCCTCTGGCCACTGGAAACCTTACCCCTTTGGCTCCTGAGATTTTACCAGGCATCATCCACATGTTGTTAATGTTTCTTCATCACTTCATTGTCTAGAAACTTGGACCACTGTTCAGTCTGGGGTCTGTGCATGGCAATGCATATCTATGCATGGGGCAGGGGATGACATAACCCTATAGGTAAAAGGTTGAAGATAAGAAGTGGCTAGGAGCTGGATTGCTTCTTAGTGATTCTTAGGAAGCTGAATTTTTCAGCCAGTATTCCATTCTAGCCTTTTCTTGGCTTCTGAAGAATCCTGGCATATTTACATCTGAAATTTCTATTGCGCTATGCACAATTTTTAAAATTTATTCCTGTTCCAGCAAGGTGTAATTTATGCTGTGTCAGATTACATACATGGTTTAACGGATTCAAACTGTAATGAGAAAAGATAAATTTGGGTTGCTAATCTGTATTATCGGCCACAGTTTGATATTAATAGAAATGACAGAAAAGCTGGTCCACTTTTTTAGCGCTAAGGAAGTGTTAGTTATCTGTATCTACTAATACTGGTAAATTAATATGAAGATCTATTCATAAGTGCTTGTAGTGCAGGGAAAACAATGTCTAGGTAGATGCCATGGGGGTAGTGGATGAAAGTACAAGAGAGCCATGACCAGATCTCACACATTCTAAATACTTTAAAGCAGCCACAAGAGAGACTAAATCGTGTCAGATCCATGGTGCCAATGGAAGGGATGATTATAATTCTCTCTCTAGTACTTTTTCTGTTATCAGTCTTCCCCTTCCCCAGGAGCTCCTATTGGATTTGTAAGGGAAAAGGTAAAGATCCCATGGAGATCCCTGTCTCCCCCCCCCCAAAGCAAAGAGCAACTTTGGCGTGCACTTGTGGCATTATAAATCAGGAAAATGACTTGAAGGAAAGAAATATCATAGTCCCATTCCAGTTCACCTTCCCCATGGCTAATATTAGCATTGGTCACATGTCCCCCAACACCTAGTTTGGCCCCTTGTTACAACAAACTGTAATGACAAATAAAACAACCAGTCCTTTCCCTTCAAACAAAATTTAAAAACTCAGCCAACTTCTCCATTTTACAATGAGAGTAAATAGGAGACACGTTCCTGCAGTCCACCGTCTCAAGTTGTGGAGCTCATGCTTGAAGGATGACGGTTGGAAGTGTTTACAGGATCAGCCTGTCAAAGGCCTTGCCTGACAACATGCCTGAAGCAGACGGAAATCAGTCTTTACGATCAATTGTGTTCCCTGTATTCATTTTTTAAATCCAAGAACAATTGAATAATTTTGCAGTCCCCATAGTGCAAATGTTTTTGTTTAAGTAACACTCTTTATTTTATTGCATTCAAAAATGTACTTGTGAAACTGAAAGTGTTTCATGTTGCTACTTTGGTTCAAATGGTGCCATTATTAGCACTTTCCATTTTATACAAACCTGACTCCTGCAACAAGTATTTTAAGAGAATAAATGCTGGGAGGGGGAGGGAGTTTGGGTGAGGATACTTGTATTGAACAAAAGGTAAAGTTAAGGAGATGAGCAACTCAAATGCTGAGTATTTCGAATAGTTGAAAGGAAAACATTGGTGGTCCCAAAGGAGAGGGGAATTGGCAAAAATTGCTCATTCCTTATGCCTGTGGAAACGCTAGGCGAGATCTGAATGAAGCAGTAGGAGGACGGATGAAGAGGGGGAAATAGGGTCACACCTGCAGTCATATATGTATTATATTCTGCCTTAGTCAGATTTTATATACACACTTGGACAAAATTTGCAGTTGTTTAGGAACATATGATGCAGTTCAGATGGCAGGTAATAGAGGGGGGGAAATCTGTTATAAAATAACTGTAAAGCCAGCAGCAAAACTCCCAGTAAACAGCTGATACTAGCTGGTAAGATATGACACTAGATTTTATGGTTCAATTGTTTGTATTACTGCTTAAAGAGTATTTTGATCACCACAGCAAGTTAACAAGTACTTAAATAATCAGATTATACTTGGGAAAGAATAGATTTAAAAAAACCTTTTATTTTGCAAAAAATGTGGGGAAGGAAAAGGAGACAAATCAGTCTCCCCCCCCTTTTGGTAACATATTAAATGCAGGGATGCTTCCACCATTCTCATCTGAATTTCTCTCAGATTTGGGGAGTCTGAATTTTACTGGGACAGGTTTTTGAAAAAGAACCACTTATGTATTAAGAATTCTGCATTGTTCCATTTTGTTTGTCTGTACCTTTCTGTTCCTTTGCATCCCCCCCTTTATTTATTTAAAATATTCTAGAGTGCTTTCCTTTATTTATTTAAAATATTCTAGAGTGCTTTCCTTTATTTATTTAAAATATTCTAGAGTGCTTTTCCTCACAGCATGAACTCAAAGCTATTTACAAATATGAAGAAAGTCTAAAGAATAAAAGACCACAAACATACCATTGTTATGAATTAAAAACAGGTATCTTATTATGGTGCTGGAGAAGATTCTTGAGAGTCCCTTGGACTGCAAGGAGATCAAATCAGTCAGTCCTAAAAGAAATCAACCCTGACTGTTCCCTGGAAGGCCAGAAACTGAAGCTGAAGCTCAAATACTTTGGCCACCAAATGAGAAGGGAGCATTCACTGGAGAAGACCCTGATGCTGGGAAAGTTTGAAGGTAAAAGAAGAAGGGGACGGCAAAGGATGAGATGGTTAGACAGTGTTATCGATGAAACAAACATGAAATTAAGCAAACTCTGGAGCACGATGGAAGACAGGAAGGCCTGGCATGATGTGGTCTATGTGGTCGTGAAGAGTTGGACTCGACTGTGCAACTGAAAAACAACAAAACACCACACTTAAGAAACTTATTCACAAAAGCCCTTTTCACACTTTGTTTGTGTATACCAGGTCCAGTACACGCTATCTGAAACTGATTTTTCAGTGTTCTGGTTTGTGTGTACCAAAGCTGTATGTGCATACAAAATACATGTGTCACTCCTGTTCAGGCAGCATGGCAACAGTGTGTCTTAGCTTCATCATGGTAGTACAGATTCTTTTATACATGTGGTTTTTGGGTTACTGGTTTGCACAGACATAACATCTGAAAAAGTTTTATCAGTATCATAAAACTTTGAAACTAAACTGTCATACAAGCTGTCATGAACATAATGCTGTTTTAGTGCTGAAATGTTTTTATGTTTGTGGCCCTGGAGACCCCATTTGAGTGGAATGGCAGCACAGAAATGCTTTAAAATAAATAAATAACACACACAAGAAGGGCATTGTCCTCCCTCCCACTGGCAGCCATTTCAGAGCCACTGGTGCAACTACTAAGCTCTGGAGTGGGCTGCCTGTGACTGAACCCTCTGTGGGAAAGGACAATAACTAGGAACTGGTGTGATGCACAAAACTGGTATACAGGTGTTGTGTCCGCTGACCGCTAATAGGTGTCAGTGACCGAGCTTGAGTCCCGGAGAACAATGGGACTGAGGCTCCTGGCTCCGGCTAGGGGGACCAATGGGAATGGCGGCGGGAATTCAAACCCGCCAATGGCACCAGGGGGTGTTCCCCTAAGTTTGTATATAGTTGGCCACCTGGCCAGGTAACATTGTCTTGTTGTATAATAGCGAACCATGCTGATCACTACATCGTTGTCCGTGGTTTCATTATGTGTCTAACCCACTATACAACAACAGGTCCATACTGGTAGACGTGGTTCTTTAGGTATTTGGGTTCCACGAAGAGCTTTAATGTTCATAGTGAGCACCTTAAATTGAGCCATAGAAACATGTTTGTGCATTCTCAGGCTGCTTTCACACACTTTGGATAATGCACTTTCAGTGCACTTTAGCAGTCATTTGCAACTAGATTTTCCTGTGTCAAACAGGAAAACCCAGTTACAAATTATTGTTAAAGTGCATTAAAAGTGCACTATCCAATATGTATGAAAGCAGCCTAAGACAAATGCAATCTGACAACAGTGATGTCAAAAGATAAAACACATTTATGAACTGATTGAATTTTCTAGGTTGTCTTCAAAGGCAGCCCCTGTGCAAAATGCATTACAGCAGTCCAGTCTTGAGGTTACAATATCACGGATCACTATGGCCAGATCATTTCCATCTAAAGAAGGGGTCAGTTGTCATGTAAAATGTAACTGGGAAATGGCACTTTTTAGGAACAGCAATTCATCTGCTTATCCATCAGCAGAACCAGTTCTAAAAGTTATGGTTGGTGATACTAACAAAAAGCAACTAATGTGATCATACATGATTGTATTAAGTTTCTTAAGTGTGGTGTTTTGTTGTTTTTCAGTCGAACAGTTGAGCCCGACTCTTTGCGACCCCATGGACCACATCATGCCAGGCCCTCCTGTCTTCCATCGTGCTCTGGAGTTTGCTTAATTTCATGTTCATTCAATCGGTAACACTTGTCTAACCATCTCATCCTTTGCCATCCCCTTCTTCTTTTACCTTTAATCTTTCTCCAGTGACTGCTCCCTGTGTATCAGTAAAACAGTGCACAATAATAATAATACATTCACATCAATTGCTCTCATATTATCAGTGCAATCATATGTACTGGTATAGGAAGTTAACTGAAGAAATTCCAGTTCTGGAATTTATGTTATGAATTTTTTTCCAATTTAACTGGAATGCAGGAGTAGAATGCAGTACAGGGAAAGACTGCAGAATCACAAAAAAGGAATGAAATGGGGAAAATCCACTTGTCCCTAGCCACAATAGTTGGTTAATATTGCTCATTTGTACATTTTAACCTGATTAATTCCCACCCAGGGATGATCATGCAGGGTCAAAGTAGTACCTAAATACATGATCCTACTTAGATCACAGTGGCTTATTTACCACTGAACTAAGGGAGCCAGTTTTTCCAGTATAGCAATGTTTTAAAAGTTGCTCAACCCCAGAATCCATTCATCATAATTTCCATCATAAGATGTCTCACTCCCAGCTGGCTCAACCTGGTTTTGTTTCTGCCCTTAAAAGTGTATTACAATCTGAATCAAACAACAAGAACTTGTAAAATGGTGGGGGAAAGTTTCCGGGATATTCCCTCCCATTTTCTGGAAATCTCATATACACAGTAAGGCATTCCATTCCATACAGTAATTAGAAAGTCAATTTCTCTTTCATATTATTAAACTCCTCCACTTCCCCAAGCAGTGAGAATTCCCAGGGGCAATGTTATATGGTTTTGTTTCCCATGGCTCTGGAGTTTTACAATGTCTTTGTAGTAGGTGTTTTGTCCTACAAGTATACAAGGAGTTAGGGTTGCCAACCTCCAGGTCAGAACCAGCAAAACAACTGTGTGTAAAAAAGGGAGCCACTTTTCTCCTTGATAAAGTAGATTATTGTAAGAAAGTGGAAAGTCAGTTTAATGATACTGAATATTATATCCCTTTAAATTCTGACCCTACTGAGAGATTTGCTAGACTTATTAAGATTACTTTGGACATATAGGTGAGCAAGAATATAGATTTCTTTTAAACAAAGATCCTCATGTACCTCTCTTCTATGTCCTCCCCAAAATCCATAAACCCTGATTTCCACCACTGGGAAGACCAATCATATCTGGCACAGGTTCCCTATTGGAATAACTTTCACAATTTGTGGATTATTACTTAAAACCTTTTGTTAGTGCCGTTCCCAGTTACACTAAGGACACTCCAGATTTTGTAAACAAATTGAGGGGTTGTTGATTCCATCTGAAGCAGTCTTGATGACTTCAGATATAACAGCTTTACATACAAATATCCTGTGTGAGGATGCGAGAAGTGTAGCACAGAGTTACCTGGAGAAGCATTGCAATCAACACCCACCAACCTTTTTTTTGTTGGAATTAGTTGACCATATTCTGGAACATTATTTCAGATATGGAGAATAATTTTTTTTATAGGTAAGGATGTTGCGATGGGCAGCCCCTTTGCTTCCAGTATCTCATGCCATTTCATAGCATCCCTTGAAACTGACTTTCTATGTAATCCTCATGTTAATTCTTATTTTGAATATATTGTTTATAAGAGATTTATTGATGATTTGTTTGTCATTTTCTGAGGGACAGAGGAAGTTCAGGGATTTGTTGAATGGGCAAATAGTATCCATAATACTATTAAGTTTATGTCTAATAGCTATGGCGATACTGTGACATACCTAGATACAGTGGTCTTTAGGATGGGTGACAACAAATTAGCTGCAAGATTTAAAAACCTATTGACCACAAAACTACCTTCATTATTGGTCCTGCCATCCTCCCCTCTTGTGCAGTAACCTCCTGTATAGTCAATTCCTCAGACTCAACCATAACTCTACTAGGATCAGTGATTATGTGAGGGATAATGGGGAGTTGTGTCAACATTTTAGAGGCTGGGGCTATCTCACATGAGTGGTAGAATGAGCAAAACTGAGGGCATCTATAAATGATAGGAAAGATCTTTTGGAAGCCAAAAACAATAAGGAACAGGACAGAATAACTTGCTCTTTTCAGTATTCTCTGAGAGCACTTTCCATTAAGAGTTATTGGTTTATCGTAAAGGAGATTCCTGGGTGTCAACAGCCCCCCCCCCCAGGTTTCAAAAGAACCCAAAATCTGTGTGTTTTAAAATAAAATCTGATATGTTGAGTGACAATCAGGCCAGGGAGGGGCCAGTCAGGCACCATAAGTGCGGGACCTGCAAGGCTTGTGGAATGGCACTAGAGATAAAATAATGTATACATCCAGATACTGGTTTTAAAGTACAGCTGACAGATTTTGCCAACTGCAATATGAAAAGAACTGTTTATGGGGTCCTCTGCCCATGTCCAAAGTTATAGGTTGGACATATGATTAGACCCATCAAGGCTAGGCTCACGCATCAGGAATAAAATTATAGAGGCTCCCTGACTGTATCTGAAAGAAGATCTTAGTTAAGGTGTTCAGATTCTCGAAAGCTACCATAAGGTTCACGTGGATAGTGGTATTCCTATTTTACTCCCTTTATGAGATGTTGTGGGCAGGTCCAGTTTCCTTTTTGCAGATTTCTTCACAGGTTCGGGTGCAGGCTCCATGTAGAGATGGTTAAATAGCTTGTTTCCAGATTCAGCGTCCTTGACATAATATGGCTTTCCTTGTTGGTTTAGTTTAAATGTTCCAGCTTCAACCCTGATGTAAGCGATGTTAGCGTCTCTCAGCTTTGTTGTGATTGGTTTTAGATCACGTCTTAGTGATAGTGTCTCTGATGACAGATCTTGAAGCACTTGAATCTGCTTGTCATTAAATTGAAGATATCCTTTTTCACGAGCTGCTGCCAATATCTTACACTTAACATAAAGATCAGAAACCGAAACCAAAATATCTCATGAAGATATACGTGGATTAGCCAAAGAACAAATTCTATAAGCAATTAGTCAAAGAATCAATTAGGCAAAGAACCAAAGAACCAATTCTATAAACATAGTCTATGTAGAAAGAAATCCCTTCTTCAAAATGAATGACTGAATTAAGCCAATCAAATAAAAAAACACAGAGATCAGAAGTACATATACTTATTAGGTTTTTAAGTATAGTAAAGACATATACAATCAACATATACATAAACACACACATAAACATATACACACATAAATTTGAAATATCTTCTGTATAGTGACACAATATCATCGTCAAGCAACAAAAAGGAGACATTATATTTTTCCTGCGCCTTGATAGTTAAGCCAGTTCACAATTGAGCACATACTTCTATTCAAACCATCTTTTAAGATTATTTAACTATGATCCAAGTAAATTTTACCATTTAATTCTACTAATCACCGAACTACATGATTCCTTCAAAGCAGGGTACTCACATCTTCTCCAACTATTACTCCTAGTTTAATCATTATACTACCATATCCTACTAGTTACATCCAATTATTCCCTATTAAACATGTATCTGTAAGAAAAAATATTCTTTCTTGTCTAGCCTATCTCAAACCTCGCTTAACCATTATTAGTTCCTTAATATTCACATCAGTCTATTTTACTTATCACAGATTTGTTTTCTATATTCAATAACCTTTATAACACAGATTTAGAGTCATTTTCTCAGCTAGGTATCAGGAAAGAGAAACATTTCACACCTCTTCATATAGGATATTTTCTGTATAGTAATAACAACAAAGGATTATACTTTTGCAACTCCTTAATGATTAGGGCATTTCACAACCATACAGGTACTTCTAATGCTACACATTTTGTTCATATTAGTTTTACAAATTATTCAAATGAATTTTGCCAATTTATTTTCCAATTTATTTTTGCCAAATTACTTCACACCCCTTCATTTAAGACAAAGTTTAAAGTCATTTTTCTAGCTAAGCATATATCAGGAAAAACAATCATTTCACACCACTTTCACATAGCTTACTCCCCCCCATGTATCTATAGCTTATTTTGCCACCTTTTAAAATTAATTACACAGATTATTTAACTACCCATTTTGTTCTTATTAAATTTTACAAATCATTTAAATGGATTTTGCCAATTAATTTCACAGATTAGTCTCTACCAGGTAAATCACACTCTTTCATTTAAAACCAGATTTAGAATCATTTTTCCAGCTAGGCATGTATCAGAAAGGACAAACATTTCACACCCCTTAATTTAATTTTTCCCTATGTATCTGTAGCTTACTTTTTTGTACCAGCATGTCAACATGTCTTCTCTCTTTATGTGTATGAAATTCTACCTCTAGCCTCCCCCCTCTACTTTTCAACAACTCTATTTCCAATCTTCTATTGTCCATTTTAAATTTCCAAGCACACCGTTTTGCTCTGTTTTTCCCATGTTTCTTTCTTCTTTGGAATATCTTTGCACAAGCCTTTTTACTGATTCTTTCTTCAAATAAAACAGCCTTGTTGGTTTCTTTTTCACATTTTAATGGGCGGGGACTGTTTCTCCACGCACGTCTTCTCTTGATCACCACCCAAATTCTCCACAACACTCTGAGTGCATTGTTCCTGTTCTTCCTCATTCTCTATTACCAGCTGTAAGTTATATGATTTTTCCAATATTTTTTCACAAGTTTCTTTAATGCCCTTCTGTATTTCTTCCCTCAATATTCTCAGAAATTGTTCAACAGTCAGTTCTCCCACCTCCATGTTCTCATCAAATTCCTCCTCCTTTTGCTCTGCAGACACAATTTTTACTAATCAATTAAATCTGGTTAATTCACATTCTAATGGTCATCCAAATTATCAATCACATTTCATCTGTCCATTATAAGTCCTTGTCCAAAAGGAAAAAACAAAAGACTTCCCCGAAAAAGCAAATTCACAGCAGTATATCAGCTCTCATTCATCTTCTGGCCACTATTCCTCTCTGTTTTGAGCAAACAAGTTCAGATTAACTTTACCATTGGTCTTCTCTACTTTAGAATTCAAAGAACACGTACTCACAAAGTTTCTTTCTCTGTGTTACTGCTTAAATTGAATAGTTGGTCTTTAAAAACCGGCTGGCTGCAGCTGTGCAAAAACATGATGACCATGTTTTTGCTCCATCAATCTCTCTTGCCTTGAGGCAGAGATGGCCTCTCCCACACACTTGCCATGTGTGTGGCCGAAAACAAGCCTCTTGCTATCTGCTCTCCCTCCAAGAGAGCAGACAAAGGTCCCCCGGACCGAAAAGACCAGAGAGCTTAAAAAAGAATGAAAAGAGGATCAGGCGGCTCAGGAGTATCCCCCCAAAAACTGCACGTCGCCATGCCGCTGGAAATGATCTCCCTCAGAAGGATTTGCTATCTGTTCTTCCAGACCATGGAATTTCAAGTTATTTCTCTGAGAGATGTCTTCAAGTTGAATCGTTTTTTTTAAAAGATCCTCATTCTCTTTTTGCAGAGCCTGCATTTCGTCCTGTAGTGCTAGGCTTGATTGGAGAGCTGTATCTGCTGTCTGGGTAACCTGGGTTAGTGAGATTTTAAAATCTTCAAATTGAGCTGCCAAGGGTTCTATCAAGAAGGAAAGCTTAGCCAACATCACTTCTTCAGATTTCCCAAAGAGAGTATTTAGATCTGATTCTGTTATGGGACCATCTTGTAGGTGTGTCACAGAAGTAACAGTGGCCATCTTGGCTCCGTTTTCGGGTCTGTGATGAAGGTCTTGTTTATTTCTCTCCCTGTGGGAAATAAGCCTTCACTGACCCAGGAGCCACCTTCCCCTTTTGCCCATCGGACTTGCCCATCAGCTATGAAGATAAAATTATCTATCCATTTGATGTAGGTATCTGTGAAGGTGGGGCAGGATTGGGAGCTCTACTCTGCCACGTCTCCCATTCTCCCACAACGCTCCGCCCCCCCTGGAGGCTCCCTGACTGAACATTTTTTCTCACACCTACGTGATACTGACTCTTTAAGATTTTTTTTGTTATTTGCATATTTGCCAATTGCATAGCAGAAGATTTTCACTATTGATGTTAATAAAAGGTTGCTGCAATTTGAGGCACAAATGATTTTTACCCTACAATCTTTGTCCTTGTTGGGATTGAATCAACATAATGATTTATCCTGCTTTGTTTATGTGGTTAGATGTTAATTGTAATGTACCTTTAACTGAATTTGTTAATTGTAATGTACCTTTAACTGAATTGAGTTACATGGAGCTATTAGTATATGTATGATAGTTATGGTTCAAGCTGAGAGCAGTTACAAACCAGAAGAAATCCTTGAATAGGTATTTGGGAAGAATACACCTGAGTTTTGGTTTCAGGTAATGTAAATTGTCAGTTGGTTTCAGATAATGTAAACTCAATTGTCAGGATTCAGCCCCTGTTTATTTAAATTGTTGTAACTGCTTGTAAGCAACGCGTGTTGAAGTATATTGCATTTTATAGTGATATCCTGTTTTGAGAAAGTGGTTCCTACTTGAAAAAGCCTTGCCAGGCGAAACATGAAACAACATGGCTAGCGTGCCCGTAGGAGGACTTCATTGGGACCGCCGTCTTTGGATATCAGTGTTGTGGATCAGTTGTCTAATTTCAACTTGGAATGTGGCTTCTGTTTCTGAAAATTAAAGGCACCTGAGCACCTTCAGCAGAGTGACTTTTGAGCCTTTGATGGACTGTGGGAATGTTTGTTTTTTCCCCTATGATTTGAGAATTTGAATTTTGATACTGTTGGTATATGAATAGCTTTGGAATTTGTACTTATGAATTGTGTATATGATATAAAATTAATTTTCATAGAATAGTTTGAGTAGTTTAATTATTTTTGTTTAGGTAAAAACAGATTTTTTACACATAGTTGTTTTTCTGGATACAATTTCCCTGTGTGTCTCTCTGTGTTTTGTATAACCTCCAGGTGGTGGCTGGAGATTTCCACCTATTACAACTGATCCCCAGGTGACAGAGGTCAGTTCCCCTGAAGAAAATGGCAACTTTGAAAGGTGGACTCCATGATATTATACCCCAAACCACACCCTCCTCAGTCTCCATCCCCAAATCTCCAGGTATTTCCTAACCCAGAGTTGGCAGGCCTACAAGGAGTGCATATTGTAAGCAAATGGATACTACTACAGCAGGCAGCAAATCTGCTAATTCTCCTCTAGTTTCTCAAAGAAAGACCCTGTATCCCAAGATGTTTCACCTTCACTTTCAGTCAATTCAGAACTCCAAAGTCTCAATCTGTTATGTCCTCAGAGACATAATGGTGAGCATACTGAGCAGGTGCTCATTATGCGGATCGGAAATGCTGCACAAGTATTGCCCAATCAGAGGGCTTATAGTGGGAACAACTGTGATTGGTCATAAGGTACAAAGATGATTGGTCCTTATACCTGAGCTGTGATTGGTTATGATATTCAAATGTTATTGGCGCATTTTGTTTCTGTGGGCGTGGCTACCTCAGCCAGAACTGTATATAAACTGCTGTTTTAGGACTGTATTTTGTCTAGCTGGTCTAGTCCGTAGCTGGTCTAACTTGGAGCTGAAATAAAGCTGAAATCACTTTTGAACTGACCTCCAGTGTGCTGTCTCGTACTTATCAACTGGCGACGAAGGTGGGATATAGCGGGTAGGCAGCCCCGCTGAGACACCACGGAGGAAGTTCCGATCGACCGCGAGTTTCCGAGGGGGCCATCCGCTCCAGGAAGCGCCGCGATGAGCTCCAAGCACCGGTTCGAGCCGTTCGAGCCCGCGACCGAGGACTGGGAGGCGTACCTCACCCGGTTCGAGTTTCACCTCGAGAGCGGCGGGGTGACAGATGCTGCGAAGAAACGAGCTGCACTGCTTAGCTCGTGTGGCAAAGAGGTGTTCGACATTGCTCGTTCACTGGTGACACCTGATGACATCAAGACCGTGCCGTACGCCACGCTGACGGAGAGGTTGAAGGCTCATTTCGCGCCGCAGCCTTCAGAGATCGCTTCCCGGCACGCTTTCTACGAAAGGCGGCAAGGCTCCAGCGAATCGGTAGCCGAGTTTGTGGCGGCATTGAGGAAGTTGGCAAGGGCTTGCAACTTCGCCGATCTCGAAACAGCCTTGCGAGACCGGCTGGTCTGCGGTCACCGCGATGCAAAGCTGCAGCAACGCCTGTTCGCCCTAAAGACGCTGACATTCAAGGTCGCGTTCGAGGAAGCCATCGCCGCTGAAGCTGCTGAAAGGTCGACGCGAGAAGTGCGACAGTGGCCTGCGGCAGCTGAATCCAGCATTCACCAACAAGTCGAGGACCGAGAGCTGGCGGCCGCCGTGGATGACGTACGAGAGCCTTGTTCCAGCAGCCAGCCGCGAACCCAAGTGAAGACTGCGCCAGCGCGTCAGTGCCTTGGTTGTGGCGGGAAGCACGAGCGCGACACCTGTTGGGCCAAAGGGTTGGTTTGTCGGGCTTGCGGAAAACGCGGGCACATCGCCAGAGTTTGCAAGTCGAAGAGATCGCCGCCTACGTCGCCTCCGCAGCGCTCTCAATTCTGAAGCAAGGTCAACACAACCTGCTCTTCATCCCTGTCGTCCCAAAACCCGACCCTGTCGTCCAACCCCTCTTCATCGTCGACTGTCCTCACCACGGGAGTTCCCCGGAGGAAGAAGATTTTCGTCACCGTGTATCTTGACGGCGTGGCCTGCCCTTTCGAAGTCGATTCGGGGTCGGCTAGAACCATCATTTCGACGCATACACTAGATCGTCTTTTCCCTCGCCGAAGCCATCGCCGTCTTCTACCAACTGATGCCTGTCTCGCCGATTTCCAAGGGCACAGAATTCCGTTGGCCGGTGAGGCTGAATTTGAAGTCAACTTCAAAGAGCGGAAGGCGGCTCTGTCCCTAATTGTTGCTGAAGGGGACAGGGTAAGCCTCTTAGGGCTTGATTGGTTTGAACCGTTGGGCATTGCTATTTCTGGCATTAATGCAGTGTGTTGTGATAAATGGGATTGCTTATATAACGAGTTTCCTCAGGTTTTTGGAAAGGGATTGGGAACCTATACAGGTCCCCTGGTTTCATTTGAACTGGATCCAAATGTACGGCCTATCAGGTTAAAATATAGGAAGGTACCGTTAGCATTGCGACCAAAGATAGAAATGGAGCTCGACAAGCTCATTGTGCAAGGGGTCTTAGAACCGGTACCATACAGCAAATGGGAAACACCCATTGTTACTCCTGTCAAACCCGATGGTTCTATAAGAATTTGTGCAGATTATAAGTGTACAATCAATAAGGCGTTGCAACAGCACTCTTATCCTGTACCTGTGATAAGTCATGTACTTGCGTCTCTAGGGGGGCAAGGTTTTTGCAAAGTTGGACCTTGCCCAGGCTTATCAACAACTGCCTGTGGATAGCAATGCAGCAGAAGCACAAACCATCGTAACTCATAGAGGTGCGTTTCGAGTCAAGCGCCTCCAATTCGGGGTTAATGTCGCACCGGGAATCTTCCAGGGATTAATGGAAGGGTTGCTTAGAGGCCTCAAGGGAGTAATTCCTTACTTCGATGATGTGCTTATTGCAGGGAAAGATGAGGAGGAATTGCTTGAAAGAGTCAAGCAGGTTTTACTTTGTTTTCAAAAAGCTGGGTTACGTGTAAAAAGAGAAAAGTGTACGATAGGGGTTCCCAGTGTTGAATTCCTGGGATTCAAAATCGATGAGCAGGGAGTTCACCCAACCCCGGGGAAGGTATCTGTCGTTCACAATGCACCTAGGCCCCAAAACAAAACGGAGCTACAAGCTTTTTTTAGGGCTTGTTAATTTTTACCATGCGTTCTTGCCTCACAAAGCTTCGGTAGCCGAACCGTTACACCGTTTATTAAATAAGGATGCAAAATGGGTTTGGGGGCAGCGTCAAGAAGAAGCTTTTCAAAATGTTAAAATGTTGTTGACGTCTAGCAGTGTCCTCACGCACTATGATGAGACAAAAATGTTGGTTCTGGCGGCTGACGCGTCGCCGTTTGGTGTTGGGGCAGTTCTAAGCCATATTATGCCTGATGGGTCCGAGGCACCAATTGCCTATTATTCTAGGTCACTGAGTGGGGCTGAAAAGAACTACGCCCAAATTGATAAAGAAGGGTTGGCGCTTGTGAGTGCGGTTAAAAAGTTTCATGACTTTTTGTACGGAAGACGTTTTCTTTTAGTTACTGACCACAAGCCGCTACTTGGGATTTTCGCCCCTGACCGCCCCACGCCTAACATCCTGTCGCCCAGGATGTTAAGATGGACTCTATTCCTCGCCGCATACGAGTACGACATAGAGCACAGACCGGGCAAGTGTATTGCTCACGCCGACGCCCTGAGCCGATGCCCCCTGCCTGAGACTGATCCAGACCCGGCTCCGACAGCGGACATCTTCGCGCTCGATGAACTTCCTGAGGCTCCATTGCGGTCTAAGGACATTGCCACATACACCCAAAAGGACTTAATTTTGTCCCGCGTTTTAAACTGGGTGTGGAGGGGGTGGCCGAGTGTGTGCAACGAGCCTGAGTTTAAGGCATATTGGGGGAGAAGAACTGAACTATCTATTTCTAAGGGCTGCGTTCTGTGGGGGAGTAGAGTTGTTATTCCCCCAAAACTAAGAGGAAGTGTTCTGAAATCTCTGCATGCCGGGCATCCAGGAATTGTGCGGATGAAGGCCCTGGCTCGGGGATACGTATGGTGGCCTGGGCTCGATGCTGACATCGAGGAGCGAGTTCGGGGCTGTATGAACTGCCAGCAGTCCCGGGCTGATCCGCCACGCTCCCTCCGGCTGAACTAAACAGAGTTGAAAAGCCTTGGTCAAGGCTACACTTCGACTTCGCTGGCCCTATCAACGGCCAGATGCTTCTGGTGGTCGTAGATGCCTTCTCGAAGTGGCTGGAGGTAGTTCCCATGCGGTCAACGACAGTGGCAAACTTAATAAAGGCTTCGCGCCAACTTTTTGCCACTCATGGGCTACCTGACGTACTTGTCAGTGACAACGGGCCACAGCTTACCTCTAGGGAGTTCGCCGGCTTCCTAGAGGGTTACGGCATCCGGCACATCACCACAGCACCATTCCACCCCGCCTCCAATGGCCAGGCAGAAAGAATGGTGCGGACGGCGAAAGAGATCCTCGCCCGACTGCCTGGCGAGGACTGGGACCATCGAGTGGCCGATTTTCTCCTGTGGCAGCATGTCACTCCCAGCTGTGCTACAGGGAAAAGCCCGGCCGAGCTTCTAATGGGAAGAAGGCTGACAACCCTTCTCGACCGCCTGCACCCAGACCTGGATGGCAGCAGAACCGTGCGGCCCGAACCAGCCACTCCATCCAGGGAGTTCCAGCCCGGAGACTTAGTCTTCGCACGGAACTACGCTGAGGGGCACCGGTGGCTTAATGCCGAAGTCACCAACAAATTGGGGTCTCGAATGTATGTGGTGAGGCTATCTGATGGCCGACAGATACGCCGCCACATCGACCAACTCCGGCAGCGATGGTCTCCTGCGGACCAGGAGATCGAGGCCGGAGATTGTTTCAGGCCCAGGGAGCAGTCCCACTTGCCTCCGGACGAGGTGAGTGCTGCTGGTTCTCGTCCAGAACCTGAGGCAGGGCAGACCCCTGCACTCTCGGACCCTGTGGACCCTGACAGCCCGGCAATGCCTGGCGCTGAGACCAGTGAAGCCCCTGAAGCCCCAGAACTGAGGCGGTCCCAACGAAGCCGAAGGGCCCCTCCCCATTTAGCAGACTACGAGTGTGTTCCATCTAAGGGGGGAGGAGTTGTTATGTCCTCAGAGACATAATGGTGAGCATACTGAGCAGGTGCTCATTATGCGGATCGGAAATGCTGCACAAGTATTGCCCAATCAGAGGGCTTATAGTGGGAACAACTGTGATTGGTCATAAGGTACAAAGATGATTGGTCCTTATACCTGAGCTGTGATTGGTTATGATATTCAAATGTTATTGGCGCATTTTGTTTCTGTGGGCGTGGCTACCTCAGCCAGAACTGTATATAAACTGCTGTTTTAGGACTGTATTTTGTCTAGCTGGTCTAGTCCGTAGCTGGTCTAACTTGGAGCTGAAATAAAGCTGAAATCACTTTTGAACTGACCTCCAGTGTGCTGTCTCGTACTTATCACAATCTGTCAGGAAAACTTGCTTTAAGCTGTTTCTTTGTCCTGTGTTACTGTCTGGTAGATGTTTCCTTCCCAAACTCTGATGAGGATTGCTTTCAAAAAGCTGGAGAGAGATTAAGAACATAAGAAGAGCCCTGTTGGATCAGACCAGTGGCCTACCTAGTCCAGCATCCTGTCTCACACAGTGGCCAACCAGTTCCTCTGGACAGCCAACAACAGGGCACAGAAGCTGAGGCCTTCTCCTGATGTTGCTTCCTGGCTCTGGGATTCAGAGGCTTAGTACCTTCAATCAACATGGCTAGTAGCCATTGATAGACTTGTCCTTCATGAATCTATCTAATCCCCTTTTAAAGTAATTTATTCCTGAGGCCATCACTACAACCTCTGGTGGCAAATTCCACATTTTAATCACTCCCCATGTATTTCCTTTTGTCTGTCCTGAACCTACTGCCTATCAGTTTCCTTGGATGCCCTCAAGTTCTAGTATTTTGGGAGAGGGAGAAAAATTTCTCTTTGTCAATTGTCTCCATCCCATGCCTAATTTTATCAACCTCTATCATGTCCCCCCTTAGTCATCTCTTTTCTAAAGTGAAAAGTCCCAGACTCTTCAGCCTTTCCTCACAAGGAAGGTGCTCCAACCTCCTAATCATCTTGGTTGCCCTCCTCTGCACTTTTTCCAGCTCTGCAATGTGCTTTTTAGATATGGGGATCAGAACTGTACACCATATTCCGAATGAGGCTACACCAAAGATCTATATAGGGGCATTACAATATTGGCTGTTTTGTTCTCAATCCTAATAATCCCTGACACAGAGTTTGCCTTTTTCACCACTGCAGCACACTGGGTTGACATTTTCATTGAGTTATCCACTACGACCCCAAGATCGTTTCCCCTCTCAGTCTCAGCAAGTTCAGACCCCATTAGCCTATACTTGAAGCTGGGATTTTTAGTCCCAATGTGCATCAGTTTACACGTACTAACACTGAACTTTGCTTGCCACATTGTCGCCCACTCACTCAGTTTGTGGATGTCCTGTTGGAGCGCTTCCCAGTCATCCTTGTTTTTCACCTTCCTGAATAATTTTGTGTCATCTGCAAACCTGGCCACCACACTACTCACCCCCAGTTCCAGATCACTGATGAATAAATTAAATAATACTATTGGCCCCAATACCGATCTTTGTAGGACCCCACTGCTTACGTCCCTCCATTGTGAGATTACTAGTTATCAGGAGAACATCTCCTGTTACTAACTCCGGTTGCTAACATGTTAACTGATCATCTTGAACAACAAGACAGCAATTTTCTGAACACTCACACAGTCTCTGTAACAATGCTTTCTGTCAAGAAATGAAAAAAGTACTAGATTAGTGCCAAAGACTCACTTATTGAGGAATATGAGGTTCTGAGTTTTTAAACTTCTTAGCTCCAATATCTTGTCTATTAAGCTATTAACACAATGGAATATGGTTAAAATAGCCTCATGAGACATAAGTGAGCTAGTGAGACAAGGGTGATTAAAGCAGACAGGAGATGAACAGGTTGAACAAAATGAGGGTCTATCTAGATGATACATTGTTTATGGATCTGTCCTCAGTCTGTTGAACAGAGCTCCATACTTGGAGTTTTATTTCCCAAGTGCACAGCGGGTTGATTTAGACTTGATATGTGGGAAAAGGGGCTTAAATCTTCCCATGCTCTGATTGCCTGATTGGCCCCAGGGAGCTGCCATTTGTTTCTCCCTTGGGAAACACATATTGAAACATGTACTGACAGTCTACTCACAAATCAGTACATGTTTTGGTATGTATTTTCTGAACAGGGCAAATAGCAGCTCCCTGGAGCCTTTTGAAGTCAGGAAAACTATGGGACAGGGTATAATGCCACAGTCCTGATCTAAATTAGACCTTCATGTGCCTGGAAACTGAATTCCAAGCAGGGAACTCCCAATATGTCTAGTCAGTAGGACTTTGACCCTGAGACTTGTATTTTTGTCCAAAACAATATGGTTGGAAACCTTGTGGGATCTATTTGACTAGGCTGCAGGTAGATTGGTTCGGGTCAAGCTTGGAAGACAGTCTATGAAAGGCTACAAGCTATATGTATGAGCTACATGTTCATGGAGTTTGGAAACAAAGGAGAAATTAAATGGGGAGGATAAAGTCATAGAACGTGGTTTTTTTAAGATGTAGAGAGTTGACGTTTATGGCTTAGAGGTCATATGAATAGTTCAAACAGTAACAGCTGAACACAATTTTTATAAGCCTGAAAATGTGGAATGAGAAGGACAGGAAGATCATGTGTACCTGGAAAGTTTCTTTATGATATGCCCTGTATACATGATATGTGTGTTTAGGGACTGTAGTGGAGCAGAAAGCCGGATCATGCTTGCTAGGCCCATTCCTTTCTATATACCTGCAGCACACTAATTGTACACATATTGGCCTTATCCATATGATAGGGAATAGTGATCCAGGAGACAGCAGGCAATATGGAAAGGGTCATGTGGGCAGAGAGGTGTATCTAGGTGCTAAACACTGTCAATCCACATGAGATAAGATGGGGGAAAGGACAGGAATGTGGTCAGGAATTTACTAGAGGCTAATATTCGAAGACAAAAGAAAAGCATCTGTCAGAATGAAAAGAAGGGCCCTAAAAACATGAGAGGAATAACTAGCTGGGGAGAAAAGGAAGTGGTCATAAGAATGGATGCTGACTATTGAGCTGCTAATATGTTTTTAAAAAAAATCTGAGTTATTTATGCTTTTAAATTGGTTAATGTTATTTTAATGCTGTAATGTTTTATTGTTTTATGAAATGTTGCAAGCCTCCCTGAGCCCACTTGTGGGGTAGGATGGGGTAAAAAAAATATCCATAAATAAATAAATAGATGTAGTTCACTGATATTTATCCTTTTAGGACTTTTACATTCTATATGGCACTGGGCTCTTGTAAAATTAATACATGCAGAATTATTTCTCCTCGTATTGCAGAATTCTCCATTTTACAAAAGCTTCATTGCATAGTGAATCTGTCAGCTTTAAACAGTTGAATTATCTCCATGCTCAAGCCATCTCAAGCAATTTTTGGCATAGGATTCCTGAAAGAGAGGGCCTCAGAATCTTCTATATTTTGTGGGTGTTACAGTAGAACCAGAAGACATGGTGATTTAAAAATACCATCCCGTGAGCAAGTGACATTGAATAAAGCAGGCTTCTGAATAAACCTGCTTAGGACGACTAATTTAATTTTCACGGGTTATATAGGAATCTGTAAAAATAAGAGAAGAATCTTAGAACTTTGGTTTTATAGGCTCAGTCCTGGATGAAAAGAGCCCCAAAGGAGGAGAAATGAATTGTGAATATTCCTCTTTTGGGGAAAATAGTCTTAACCACCAAATATTCCTTTTACTCATAGAAAGGCTGAGTCCACATTCTTTGAACTGAACTTCTTGGAACATAAGTAATCAAGGTCACTGTGCATGAAGAAAAGATGGAATTTTGCAGTGTTCAGAGAGCAAATAGCAAATGACTAAAGGGCAGAAAAATCATGCTAGTGTGTACACATTCTGACCATTTTTTTTCACCCACGATTCTCTCATTTCATGCCATATAGCAAGAGAATGCAGAGCGATGAAACAACTTTAGAACGGGCAATGCCAAGAGAATGAAACAACTACTGTGTAACTGCATTTGGTCTCATAAATCTTAGCTGCCAGTAGCCCATGTCAGATGTTCTAACTGGGAAGAATAAATGTGTATGGTGAGAGCACAAGGATTGGTAAACTTTACATGCATTCACTGGAACATATAGAGAGTCCCTACGTTTGTGTAGATTTGGTGTGGGAGAAGGAGTGTTAGAAGGAAAAATTCCAAATTATTTACCCCTTCCCCTGCCTCCCATGACTCCTCAGTTTGTACCATTTGATAGTAAATACTGTTGCATGCCAGTCATCACCTACTGTCAAATATACCAGTGTTTTTAAATTATGGTCTATGGAATCCATGGTTCTTTGGAAGTTTATTGGGGATTCTTCAGTAAGAAGAACAGCTGGAATTCAGCAATGTAGGCTAGAGAACAAAGCAGGCCTACCAATTAGTAGGAATAGGGGCATAGCCACACCAGAGTCACTAGTCCCGAGCCCCCTCCTGACTTACCACTGGTTCAAGGACAGAAGTCAATCAGCCTCATCTTAATTTTAATCCTGTCTCTGTGGAACGGCAGGCAAATCCCTCCCTGCAAGACCACCATGCATGTGTTTCCAGTGTTCTCTCCTCCATAAGGAACCAATCCACCTAATTTGACCCTGGCTGCTTCTCATTGCTCAGGGAAGCAGGGAGCATGTAACAACTCCTTAGGCAGCCAGACCGACAGTTTGGTGAGTTTAGTTGTATCTTCATAGCCACTGGGTAGCTACACCGCCCTCTCTAATATGCTACTAAATTCTGTGAAGGTGTCAGGCAAGGCAAGTGGACTCAGAAAAGGTTCAGGACTGCAGCTCCTGAGGATCAGGCGTGGCTAGGATTTTTTAAGTTTGGGGGCATTTTAAAAAGTTGGAAGCATGGGGCAGGCAGGGAGGAATGCTAGAAAAGTTAAGTCAGCTGCTTAACAACAGCCCCCACCCCAGTTGCCCATAAAAGCCTACACCCAGCACCAGTTCTCCCCAGAGAACTTCCAGCAGCAGGACACAGAGCCGCAAAACAAGAAGCCGGCAGATGAAAACCAGGAGATGGGGTGTATGTGCTGGATTGACCCCACCACCGCCACTGCTACTTTGCTTCTTTCCCACTCCCCATCCTGCAGCATCCGACTGGCCGCGGGGTGAGGGCAGGAGCAGGACTCCAGAAGTCAGGCTCAGTGAGGGCGATGGTACGGGATGGCACAGCTGTGCACTGTGGCACAGTTAAAAAAAATTAATGGGGGGCTGGGCTGGATCGGAAGTTGGGGGACTTCATGGTAAGTCAGGGGACCGGGCCCCAAGATGCCCCACCGTAGCTATGGGCCCACTTTACTAGGTTCTGTGGTGCTGCAGGGTAAGCAGACTGATGTGGCCTAGTTCCCTTGACTTGTGTTATTAACTTAACACCACCATTTTAAAGCAACTTTTAGACTTTGCAGTGCCTTTCCTCACCTGTGGAATGCATTCAGTTTGGGCTTCAATTACTGTGGTTTTAAATAGCTTCCAAGCATCCTCTAGGGATTTGACTCACTTGGGTTTCCCCTTCAGCTTCCTTTTTACTATTTCCCTCATTTTTGTGAAGTTCCCTCTTTTGAAATCAAATGTTAACATTTTGGACTTTAGGGGTAACCTTCCATTGATCTGAATTCTGAACTTCATAGCACTGTGGTCACTGTTCCCAATTGGTGTAATAATCTCTACATCTCTCACCAGGTCCTGAGACCCACTCAGAACCAGTCCAAGATCATTGCCCCTCTGGTTGGCTATATGACCAGCTGTTCCAGTGCACAATAATTTATGATGTTACTTCTATGGCATGACTCGAACACTCGTTTACCCAGTCAATGTGAGGGTAGTTGAAGTCTTCTAGTATAATAACATTATCTGCTTTAGTCACCTCCATTATTTTTTTCTCCATCTCAAGATTAGCCTCAAGGGTTTGATCAGATGGGTGATAGTACACCACCATTTTTAAGCAACACTTAAGGCCCAGTATTTCCACCCATATTGCTTTTGTTGGGGACTTAATTCCCCTGATGTTTTTGAACTTATTTGATTCTGTGCCCTCTTTGATGTACAACACCAACCAGGGCTGGTTCGTTCATAGAGGCAAGGTTAGGCTGCTGCCTTAGGGCGCCACCACCAGGGGGTGCCACTGGCCTGCGGATATAAACACACACACTGCCCCTGCTCTTTGGCTGATTCTTCCAGCCTCTCTGTCTGACCATCCACCCTCCCCCCGCGTGTGCCGGGACGGAAGGGAGAAAGAGAGCCCAACAACCAGGAGGGGCGGGAAGGCAAGGGCAGGGTTTCAGGGTTGAGGCCGCCCAACAACACCTACAACTCAATGGAGGTGGGGTGCCACCTGGCGCCTTTTGTCACCCACCCCCTGCTGCCATGCAGAGGCGGCTGAGGTGACTGGGTTGCTGGTGCCTCAGCATATCGGAAGCCCTGCCCACAGCTTGCCAGGGCCCGGGGAGGAGAGAGGCAGAGCGCAGGCCAGCAGTAGCCCGGAGGTACTTGAAAGGGGGAGAGAGGAGGAAGGGGGGAGCCAGCTCCAAAGAAAGAAGCAGAGGTGATTTGGGGAGGGGTCAGAGGAACCTGGCAGGAGGGGTACAGTGCCCGGTGGCCACCCTCCCAGCTAGGGAAGATGTGAATATTGAGGGTGTCTCACAGAAGCTACAAAAGATCTGCAGGGAGGGGGAGGAATGTGAAAGGGGGGGGAATCCAGAGGGACAGAGATGTGATCCCCTTTTCCTGGTGGTGGGAAACCCAAGATTTCAGTCCCCTGCCTACAGCCCCTTCTTTGCTTGCAACCCCCAAACTGGACTCTAAAAAGAGAGGAGGGGGAACCCACGTTCCTTTCTGCGTGTCTGGAATTGGCTCTGCAAAGACAGGGCGGTGTTGTGAAGCTTCGTGAGGCAAAGAAGGGAGAAAGTTTCAAACTTGTTTTCCCTCCCCGAGAGGGATGTTTGGCAGTTTTGGAAGTCTCTCCCCACTTCTCCTTTTCTGCCAGGATTGCTGCTGAAATTAAATGGAGGCAGCTCTCAGAAGGGCCTGGCCTGGAGAGAAGCCCCCATTCAGATTTGCTTTTCTTTTGGTGGTGGTGGTGGTGGGTGCTATAGGCTTGTTTTGTTGCTATAAGGGGAAGAAAGGAGAATTTGCTTCAAAGAGCTCCTTTTGCTTGAACTTTGGCTCTAAAAAAAGGAGAGGCACTTTTTGCACGATGCAAATAAGGAAGGGTTAGTTTGAAAGCAGTTTGAGAGCAGCTGCCAACCGGAAATGTGGTGTTGAATTAACATGTGTGGCAGAACGTGCAAGATCAGCTACCTCTGGAGGTCTATACCCTTTCTGGATCTCGATAAGCTACCCTTAACATTTCAGGTGTTTGAATCCAGTGGCACCTTAGAGACCAGCAAGGTGTCCAGAGTATAAGCTTTGCAAGTCGAAATGGTACCTAACAGAGGGAACTTTGGGCCTTGAAAGCTTATACCCTGTAAATTTTGTTGGTCTAGACTGGACTCAGATCTAGCTCCACCCTTAAAGTGTGGCCCATTTGAACCAGCCCCGTTGAGAGGTCTGGTGCTGCTGCCGACTCAGGGGACTTGATGTTTTAGCCTCCTCAGAAAACCCAAATAATTCAGCCTTGGAAGTAAATCTTAAAGTATATTTTTCCTACTTATCTACTTACTGTTCATTTGTGGGCAAAAACAAAACATCCAATCTAACTTAAAAAAACAACAACAGAACAAAGTTTGGAGCCCAGTGGCACCTTTAAGACCAACAAAATTTAATTCTGGGTATAAGCTTTTGTGTGCATGCACACTTCTTCATGCATGCACATGGAAGCTTATACCCAGAATTAAACTTTGTTGGTCTTAAAGGTGCCACTGGACTCAAGCTTTGTTCTATTGCTTCAGACCAGCCCAGATAACCAGTTGATTCTACTATTTTAAAAAACCCAGCTTGGTTAAGAACATCAGAACATAAGAGAAGCCCATGTTGGATCAGGCCAATGGCTCATCCAGTCCAACACTCTGTCACACAGTGGCCAAAAATACCAGGTGCCATCAGGAGGTCCACCAGTGGGTCCAGGACACTAGAAGCCTTCCTACTGTTGACCTCCCCAAGCACCAAGAATACAGAGCATCACTTGCCCCTGAGTCCTTATCTATACCTTGTGGCTAATAGCCACTGATGGACCTCTGCTCCATCTGTTTATCTAATTCCCTCTTGTAGCCATGCTTGTAGCCACCACCACCTCCTGTGGCAGTGAGTTCCATGTGTTAATCACTCTTTGGGTGAAGAAGTACTTATTATCCTTTCTAACCCGACCGCTCAGCAGTTTCATGTAGTGCCCACGAGTTCTTGTATTGTGAGAAAGGTAGTTCTTTCTCTACCTGCTCTATCCCATACATAATCTAAACCTCAATCATGTCACCCCTCAGCCATCATTTCTCCAAGCTATAGAGCCCCAAGCGCTTTAACCTTTCTTCATAGGGAAAGTGTTCCAACCCTTTTATCATTCTAGTTGCCATTTTCTGCACTTTTTCTAAAGCTATAATATCCTTTTTATGGTGTGGTGACCAGAACTGTACCTGTTGCCTGGAAGGAATTGTTAACTTACCAGAGGTGAGCAGGCAAGTGGCTGCCCCCCCCCTGAATTAATTCAAAGGGTCTTGTGCAGCAAATGACAGGTCCCTGCTGAATAGGACCAGTGGTCCATCTAGTCCAGTATGGCCAACCAGTTGCTCTGGAGGAGGCCAGTAAACAGAGTACAGAGGCCAAGGCCTTCCCCTGATGTTGCCTTCTGGCACTGGCCTTCAGAGGTCTATGCCACCACGAAGAGTACTTCTCTTCATACTTCAACAAAAACTCCAGGATAGTGTGCCTAATGTTTCTCTTGCTCTAAGGATCCTTCTCACACTTCCAGTGTCAGTGGTAAGTGGTGAACACAGCTCAGAACTCAAACTTATAAACACACACATATGCTTGACAATATTGCAAAAGAGACTACTTGGTTTGGCAACTATTTCAACTGAACATGCTGAAGCATCAGCGCTTGACCTGAAGGATTTGGTGACAAAATTTGCTAAAGAAAAGGCATGCAAAATGAGATTCCCATGTGCCTGAAACAGGAAACACAAAAGAGACTTAAATTTCAACATCACAATTAACAAGATTTTCCAAAATGCTTTGTGATTTGTGTTTTTCTATTTGAGAAAGAAAATCAGATATTGTATTACTTGTTCTCACAATAAAAAAGAAAAAAGTAGCAATTTCAATTTTTGTGTTTTTCATTCTTCCTAAAATGCATTTATGTTTGAAAATTGGGAGGCACGGGGGGGGGCGCAAAAACCCTGGCACTGGCCCTGACACCAACCCATCCCTCCCTGTCCTGCCTATAGGGCCTATACCCAGGAATGACTGTATCCCGTAGATTTTCTCAGTTCCACCATCTTTAAAAGGAACTGCTTTGATTACAATCAAAATGGTCTTCTTCATATCAAGATGGTTGCTATGAGTATAGATTGGAATCATAAGCACTTATTAGGTTGCGATCACACGCACCTTTAGATCCGACATAGGTGCGAATGCCTGATGGATCTAAAGGGCACGATCAGACAGCAACATCTGGGAAGTATACTGCAGTCATTGGCAACCTGTGCTGCTCCACTACAGCAGTGGAGTTAAAAGACACCAGGGAAAGTCTGGTAGTAAACGGGTTCCGACGGGCCACAGACGGACTTTCCCCTGTCTGATCGCTCAAGCACTCTCTCATGCTGTTGGGATGGTCTGATCAGGCCATACTGGCTTGTTCTTTTTAAGTCAGTGCATTTAAAATGCAAGTTATAAATTCATTTTCTATACATTTTATTTTCCCAGTAATTTCTGCTTAATATGATTCCTTTATTCCATTTCAATGCAAAGTCCCATTTTTATTTTCTGTGTCCCCTTTTAAAAAAATTGGGGAGTCTCAAGGTTTTTGAATTTCGATTTTAACATCGCATGTCATCTGGTGAATTTATTTTGTTTAGATATTTATTCCCTGCTTTTCTTCTCAATGGGGAACCAAAGCCTCTTACAACATCATTTTCCACTCCTCCATTTTATTCTCACAAAAACAAACCCTGTGAAGTAGGTAAAGATGAAAGAGAGAACAACTGGCCCAAGGTCACTGCGATGGATGGTTTCAAGTTCCACTCTCCAGGAGCCTTAGCCAATCACTTTCAAATGGTGGATGGGAATGCTGAAAAAATGGAGTTTGATCACTTCACTGTTGGCAAACTGAAAGAGTTGAGGGTTGTTGGGTTTTGATGGGAGAAGAGTTAGGAGGTCTGCTGGTTAGGCATTAGGAACTTTAAGTGTTTTGAAGATAGGTAGGGTTTGGGTGCTGTTGTTGCCAAAAACAGTTAATTACTGTCTTATAAAGGTTTGGGTTCTGTTTCTGTCAAAAATGGGAGAACTGGTTTTGATTCCCCACTCTTCCACATTCAGCTGTTGGATGACCTTGGGTAAGCCATAGTTCTGTCAGAGCTGTTCTCTCAAGGACAGTTCTGGAAAGATCTCTCTCAGCCCCACCTACCTCACATGATGTCTGTTGTGGGGAGGGGAAGGGAAAGGAGTTTGTAAGCCGCTCAGAGATTCCGAGCAAAGGGTGGGGTATAAATCCAATCTCCTCCTCTTCCTCCTCCACCTCCTCCTTTGCATGGGGCTGCCCATGAGGTGTCTTTAGAAGTTACAGTTTATGTAGAGTGCTGGAATGGCCATAACTTCAGTCTTGTTCCACCTACACTGGCTTCCAATTTGCCCCTGTGCCCAATTCAAGATACTAGTATTGACCTTCAAACACCTATATGGTTTAGGATCAGCATAGTTTAAGGACTACCTAGTTCCAATATGACCCTACTTGACTACAATGTTAATCTTTGGAGACTGTGTTTCAGGTGCCCCCGTCATCTGAGGCCAGATGGTGGCAACCCAGGAAAGGTCCTTTCTTGGTTGTGGCACCAAAATTATGGAACTCCTCCCTAGGGAGATTCATCAGCCCCATTCTATCATTGTGTTCCACCTTCGGGTGAGGATGTCTTTATTTTGTTTGACCTTCTCTCCTATTTTTTTAATTGCTGCTTAAATTTGAAAACCAATGTATTTTCTTGGTTCATACCATATTGTTATAGTGTTTGTCTTACACAATGAAAGAATGAAAGAAGGCAAGGCCAAATGCCTTTGACTTGTGACTTACTACTTAGTGTCTTTGTGTGCCTTCAGTATCTGCCTGTTAATCAAGCTAATCCCGCAGTCACTTCTATAGATGTTGCTGACTGTACAGGCACAAAAAGCAGACAATACAGCCTATATGATGTCAATCATTTAAAGAATGCTTCCAACTTTGCAAACACAGAAGAGATGAACCTCAGGCAAGTCTATACTTTACCATCAGTCAGCTTAATGATTTGAATGAACATGACTTGAGGGAATGCTGACTCTTAACTAGTAAATAAGATGATTTAAGTCTTGGGCTAGGTAAACAGAGCTACAAGTTGCAGTGACCAAATGGCTACTGCATAGGCACAAAGCTGTTTGGCATTGTGCTATGCTCAAGATAAATTTTGCCAGGAACATCAGGGTGATTTGATCAAAAGCTGGCTGCACATGTAATCAAGGGAGTCTGAACAAGTTCACCTAGTTTTCATGTTCATGCCAAAGTTCTCAGTGTGTCTACTTTAGCCTCCTGTGTAGAAGAGAGCGATGTCTAAAATGTGTATATACCAAAGGATGATTAAAATTCTGAGCACTCATTTTTCTCTATATAAGCTAGTAGTGTATAAACAGGTAGGTGATTACTTATTCATAGAGATGAACAAATCATCTAAATATTTCAAGCAAAAATTAACATTTTAAAAATGCATGAAAAATGATTACAGTATCTAATCCTTCCTTCTGCATTTATGTACAGGTATAAAGAGGCTGCTTGCTTCTTACTCTCTCAAATCTCAAGCACAGGAAAATACCCCCCCCCAAAAAAAACAAACAAACCCCTGTTTCAAATCTTACAAATCGATTTCTAACTGCTTCTTTCAAGGGAAAGCTGGAATTGGAAGACCAAGCCTATATTATCAAATGGGCACCTGTGTGCCTCTTAATGCATTATACCTTCCCAGTGGTTCCAATTCTCTGCACATTTAGAATTCTGCAGTATAGGGAACAATGTGAGGAAAACAATCCTGTCCTGTTTTCCATGTTGAACGAGAACAAAAGGTACAACAGAAAAAAGGACATTGTGTTTAACTCTCATGGGGCCAGGGCCTCCTTTTGTGGAGGTGTATGAGAAGTTGGCATAGCTCTACCCGGCTTCTTTTTGGAGCATGTTGTGCCAGGATGGATGGTGAATAGTGTGACTGACAGGAAGAGGTCAGAAGAGGCTGCCACCTCTTGACTTGAGTCACAAAAAAACAGAGCAGAGCAAGGTTGCCAACTCCAGCCTGGGAAATCCCTGTAATTTTTTTTTGGGGGGTAGAGCCTGGGGAGCCTGGGTTTTTGGGCAGGACCTCAGCAGAGTAAAATGTCATAGCCTCCATCCTCCAAAGCTGCCATTTTCTTCAGGGGAACTGATCTGTGTAGTATAGAGATTAGTTGTAATTCGGTGATAACTCCAGGTTCCACCTGGAGATTGGCAACCCTAGTACAGATGAAAACCAGCTGGTCAAGGAGGAAGCAGTAGAAGCTTTGCACAGTAAGAGAGCTCCTCCCCACCCAAGGAATTAGGAGAAAATGTTTCTGGAAGGAAAAACCAGTGTGATATTGTTGATGGAGTTGGGAGCCAAGGAAGGATGGACTGGTGGGACAGGGATATCAAGGAGACCATTCTGAGGAGGACTGGACGGGGGGCTGGAAATACTGAACTGTCAGATGCTGAGGAGGGAAACAGATACAAAAAAGAGGAAGAGCCTGCTAGATTGCTGGTAGCAGCTGAATAAAATCTGGCTGATTTTATTCTCTGCTGACAGGTACTTAAAGCCTGGGTGTGCCCAGAGGTGAGAACCTGTAGCCTGAGGGTCATAGTCTGGAGCTGGGTGGGAAAATGGGGGGGGAATATAGAGAACGAGAGCTGTTATTCACTCAGCAGCCTTTCTCCTGTTTGTTTCTGTTTTCTTTTGTTGGGGAAGAAATAATTATGGTAAAGGAAGGACAAAGTTGAGATTTATCACCTGGTTATGGTTGAGAAGGTTGCATAGCAAAGTTGAGTCAGTTGGATGAGTTATAGAGAGACAGAGTTATGAGTGCTATGTCTTCTCAGAGAAAAAGTATCCAGGGTGTTCACTTCAGAACCTTTGGACAGGCAACCAAACTGGAGTAGTGTTGAACTTTCCCTGAGAAAGGAGCTAATGAATGGGTTAACTTTGATTCTACTTCAGTCTGCAGAAGATTGCACTCACCCCTTTTTTTTAAGAACATTCATATTCCTTCTCTCCAGATACCTTCTTGGGTTTCACCTTTTGCCCTCTCTGCTGTCACACTTGGGCAGCAATGAAAAGGAACTGGTGGGGTAGGGTGGAGGAACAGGAGTTAGGACAGGGGAGCTAGGTAGGAGCTAGTGGAGCACAGTGAAGTGAAATATCAGACTAGGATCTGGAAGATTCAGGTTTGAACCACAACTTGGCTATGGATACTTGCTTGGGGACTTTGTGCCAGTCACTGGCTCTCAGCATAGCATAATACTTCACGGGTGTGTATGTGTGTGTGTGTGTGTCTTGTGACATACAATGGTGGATGGGAGAATGATGCTGTCAGCTGCTTCGAGTCCTCAATGGGAGGAAAAGTAAGGTATACATATGTAAATAAATAATCTAAACACAAGAAACTCCTAGAGACTGTATCCTGGATAGTTTTCTAGTGCTCGTTAATGTGATTTCCCTGGTATTTGTGAGGGAAAGTAAAATATTATACAGATTCCTATTTAAGATTGCCTTAATTATTTTAATATAAGGTGCTGTTGTTTGTGCCCCTTGATCTATCCATCAGAAGCTGGCTGATTTCTTGAAGAGAGCACAAAAAATGAACAGGAAAGTGGAAGTGTTTTAGAGGAAACTGCAAAGGTCTTTTTAGGTTCTTTGTATACTTTTGTTGGAGGTGACATCTTCAGAGCAGTTTTTACTGTTTCTTTCAGGTTGGCAGTTCATCCAGAAAAAAAATGGCAGAGCAAAAAAAAAAATCACACGAAAGAATTCATATTAGAGAACATTAGTCTCTTCAATTAGGCACAGCTAGCGGATTCTACACAGGAGGTTTGATAAAGAGACTTATTACCTATCTTATTTAAAGATCGGTAGGTCAGAGCAGGTGTGAACAGATTTTCGTACAATTCGCAGCACGCAGTGGTTTTTATTAAGAGTGTCCTGCCATTTCTAGCAATTGAACTTTTCTTCTATTAAAAGAATATTTGCAAATTAAATTTGCGAATAGATACAGTAAGTTCCTGAATTCTTTGGTCCACAGTGAATATTGGTAGTTGTTGCTGTAGGTGGTTGGAGAGCTCATGTATTATAATGTAACAAATACACAGCAGGTCCAGATGGGTAGCCGTGCTGGTCTGGAGCAGTAGAACAAAGTTCAAGTCCAGTGGCATCTTTAAGATCAACAAAGTTTTATTCAAGGTATGAGCTTTCATGCACGCACACCCTTCCTCAGATACAATGAAATGGAATTTACCAGTCCATACATATAAGGCAGAGCCTAAACAGCAAATAATGAAGATATTTTAACAGATGCAAACAGGAATAACACTAAGTTTATAAGGTCACCATTATTTGGATGTAATTTTGGGGGGAAACAGTGAAGCAAATAAATGTCAAAATTGGAAACAGCTGTGTAAATGTGTAATTCTTAATTGTGGAGTGCTAAGAATAAATTACCTGAGACCTTGCTGTTATGCTCCATATGTCTCCTCTGGATCCAAGTGGTGGTGAAGGATCGGCATGCAGGCAGTCTCCCCACTCAGGGTTTGGTCTTGGGCCTGTGTGGGCAGGAGTATCTGGTCCTGGTGGGGTTCAGGACATCCTTGAGTTGAATCAGCTACCGGATTAAAGGTATTGACTGTGGTTTCCTGTGGCTGTGGGCCGTTCTTCCCCCACCGCCTCATTCTCACAGGAGGGTTGTTTGGGGATTCTGATTGTTTGGGAGAGGCTTGTTGGTCAATCTCTCAGTGGACTAAAGACATTTTTGGATGTTTTGTGCTTGCTTTTAAAAAATAAAATAAAATTACTGTTAACAATTATATTAAAGTATAGGCTAGTAGGTTTGCCTTTTGACAATCTGGCTACGGCACCTAAGAAAGGACAAGGAAGTCAACGGGGAAACAGCCTGTTCCTAAGCAGGCTATGAAGAGGGTTGTTCCTGCAGCTGCCTCTGCTGAAGAGATGGATGATCCTGTAAACAGAGCCATTCTTGACAGGCTTAATTTTATAGAAAGACAGTTGGGTGGGCCTCCTGCCTTAGCTGAGGCAGGTGAACCAGAGGAGCTGGAGACTGCTGCAGAGGCAGATGAGACCCTGGGTCTCAGATGCTTATCACAGGTCAACATGGGAGTTTCAGCTGAAAAACTAACCTGCCTCACAAGGGTATCACTACCACATGAACCAACATCATGGGCTGAATTATAGCACATGCCAGAACTAGAAGCAAGCAAGTGGATGAACGCAGCACAAGAAGAAATGGATGCACTGCATAAGACCGACATGTGGACTCTCACTGAACTACCGAAGGGTAAGAATGCCATTGGATGCGAGTGGGTCTTCAAGGCTAAACAGGATGCAAAAGGTGATGTTAAGAGATACAAATCCAGACTAGTAGCAAAGGTATTCTCTCAGATTTATGGATCAGATTATGATGAGACTTTTGCACCAGTTGTAAAATATTCTGCGACAAGAATGCACATAGTAATGGGTAGGCATGCAGATGTCTCATCAGCGAATCAGTCTCATGGCCAAAATTTTGGCCACACATTGGTGTAGCTCAAGTAGAGCCTTGGCCTCACCTTCTCCAAAGCATCACATAGCTTGCTCCTAAAATGGCTGCCAAGATGGAATCAGAGCGGGCAGCATACATCTTGGAAGGGGGTCCCTGGTAACAGAAACTGTTGCCATTAATTGTAACACACTTGTTTAAGGCAACAACATTAATAAAGTCTTTCAAGCAGTCTTCAGTGCTGATCTTTAAAAAAGTCTTAACAAGCAATTCCTCTGGAACACGGAAGAACAACTAGAACCAATATAGAACCAACTCAGTCACTTGGATGTGCAACAGGATCACACACTGGGAGGGGTGGCTATATAAGTATTACAATACCATCCCTCGCTTTGCAGTACAACTGTTTTTCACTTCACTTACACCTACTTAATGACAATGACGACTAATTGCTCTGCCCATTAAACTCTCTCTTTGGTGCAATAAAAGCGAACATGCACCAATAACAACCAGAAGCACATTCTAGCAGTAGGTTCTTAACATTACTTTAGCTAGGAATGCTTCTGTACATTCACTGCATTTTCTCTTACAGAAAAAGATTGCAAGATTTGGATGAAATCCAGACTACTTTCTATTAAATGTTGCCATGTCCTTGATTCTTTTGTGCCAAACAATCACTGCTTGTTGGGAGAACTTCTATAGTTCTGAAACCAGCTTGCCTGATATAATGCTTTTGTGATTATATACAGTCCCAGCAGGGTCTTTTGGAGGATGGAGGTAGGTCTTGTAGTCAGACATTTTTGCTCTCATTGCAGAAGCCTTGGGCAGAGTCCTTCTCTTGTCAATAACCTATTGCTGAGTGTGAAATAGGCTGTTTGGGATTTTAAGAGCCAAATGTAAATGTGCTTAATGAGCCACGGAGGGAGCTGTGACATGGTTGAGGGAAAAGAAGCTTTTAGAAGGAGATGCAGACAAAGATATTAGATTTCAGTCTGCAGGAAAGTCAAAGACAAAGATCAAGAAGAGGTTAGCCCCAAATATTGGGAGGTGTCAGATTTTAGAAGCCTAAACAGCTGTAGCCTGTTTATGGAGCCATATTCATTACTGGAACAGTAAAGAAATGGAGCAAGAGGAAGCAGAGGCCTAAACAGAGAACTCTGCAACAGCTTCCCAGTATAGGAAAGAGACTACAGAAAATTACTAAACACCCTTGTTTTAAAGAGGCTCATTGCATGCTACAAGAAGGGGCAAAAATGAGAAATACGAGTGCATTTCTCCTTTTCACTGCTTGTGGAGCTGGGTGAATGATCTTTGAGTGCAGATTGGCCCTTTCCCGGACCACAAAAATTCCTGATGAGCTGCTTTCCTGGAGGCCCTCTAGAGAACAGGGGCAAGCCAAGCCCCAGACAGCCCTACAGAGGGCCACCGGTATTCTGCATAGAAAATTCACGTGTGAATCACCATTGCAGAATTGGGCCAAAAAAGTAGA
The DNA here is from genome assembly GCA_029375565.1 of Gekko gecko. Taxonomy (NCBI): domain Eukaryota; kingdom Metazoa; phylum Chordata; class Lepidosauria; order Squamata; family Gekkonidae; genus Gekko; species Gekko gecko. Next base: position 50,014,476 of record JAPDNY010000003.1, read on the forward strand.
AAAGTGACCAGCTTAATGTTTAGCAGTTATATATGTTGTGTGTGTGTGTGTGTAAGTGTTGCTGCAAGTATGATTTTAACTCATACTGGATCAGACTGTTGGTCCATCTAACCTGGGATCCTTATCATTTATACTGACTGGCACAAGTTCTTCAAGGCCTCAGACAGAGTTATTTCTCTTCCTTTGATCATTTTTTTTTGCACAGGAGGTTCAAGGGAAAGAACTTTGGATCTTCATGCAAAGCTCGTGCTCTTCCATGGAGCTGGCTTATTGTGGTTCCATATTTTGTCAGATTTTTCTAAAAAACTAGTGGGTCCCCCAAGTTTCCTGAAACATCTGTTTAGGGCAAATGTGCCCCCTATTTATGGATTTAGATATCCACAGATAGAGGGCACACTTCGGAATTAGATATATAGATATTCTCTGCTATTTTATTGGTGGAAGAAGACTTACTCATGCAGCTGACTTAAACTGGTTTAGACATCACTTCTACTCTTCTGGTAGAAATTAATTTATCTGAAGAAGGCTAAGAATCTCTGCCCAGGCTAGCCCAATCACATTAGATCTGAGAAGCTAACTAAGCAGGGCTGGACACAGTTAGTGGATGGGAGACCGCCAAGGACCACTAGTATCTCTGTGTAGAGGCAGGCAATGACAAATCACTTCTGAATGTCTCTTGTCTTGACAATCCTATTTGGTTGCCATAACTCTGCTGTCACTTGATGGTTAACAAAAAGGATTTCTACTAGAGGATTCTTAGCAGCAAACTACTATACCCAGGTTTCTCTGGGGAAAACCACAAGTGTAACTGTCAACCTTGAATTCAGTAAGTGGCCTCAGGCAAATTATGTTCCCTCATCCCCAGCCTTCTCTTGCAACAACAACAACAACAACAACAACAACAACAACAACAACAACAACAACAACAACAACAACAACAACAACAACAACAACAACAACAACAACAACAACAACAACGACGACGCAAATTCTGTTTAACTCAAAATATTAGCAAGAGTATAAATTGGCAGTCTGACCTTGGTCTAGAGAGTCTTATATGCAGTAGCCACTTATGCACATATGTTGGCTGCAAGAACCTTCAGTGATGAACTGCTCATTTTGACATTGCTTATCATTTGTTTTGAGGTGATGAGAGAAGGGTTGTGCCAAATTGCCACCCTCAAGAAACAATTGTTGGCACTTTCAGAGAGGACAGCATGAAGTATCTTTTTAGAGTTGTGTATGTGTGGATAATCCAGACTGGCCTGATCTCATCAGATCTTGGAAACTAAACAGGGTCAGCCCTGGCTAGCATTTGGATGGGAGTCCTCCAAGGAATGCTGGGGTTGTGTTGTGGAGGCAGGCAATGGCAAGCCACCTCTGAATGCCTCTTGCCTTGCAAACCCTACGGGATCACCGTAAGTCAGCTATGACTTGACGGCACTTTCTACCACCATATGTGTAATGCCTCCTATATAGCTTCCTTTATGTTGGGAGAAACCACATCCAGAATGGCAATGCGTGTTTAAAAACTGGTCCTATGCTTAATTGGCCCATGTTCCCTGTGCCCACCAATGTCTGAGTAGAATGGTTTGGTATCCCTTCCACTGGAATTTGAGATTCTTTTGTGTCCCTGTTGCAAAGGCCTAAGCAAGACCTTACTTTATCTGTTTCTATCTATTGAAGTTCTTATATTGGTCCCCAAACAGTCTGGAAGAATTTTTTTTTTTTAAAAAACACACCCTATTACTGTGATTTTCATTAATGTAGAATGACTACATCTGTCTTTCACTTCAACTCACATTGTGAGATCTCAGCCCTTCTGGAAATCAGCGATAGCACCTTTATACCATTGGAGGGATAAAAATAAATATAGCTCCAATATATTTTTTAAACAAAGAAACTTTCTTAAGCATTCTTAAAATAGTTAATCTCTGAGGTATGTAACGTATTTGGCATCCGCGATGGTGTGTGGAGCAGCGACTGTTACTGGCACCTCCGGCATTACTCATTCATGGCTTCATCACTTGGGTGGAATGTGGCGGTTCCAGACTTGCGTTCATAAAACTACTGTACTCAACATTCATGCATGTTAAATATTTTATGCTGTGGTCAATTGTAAAATTTCATATAAATGTTTACAACAATTTCAACTTGCTGTAGTACCTGTGGTACTTCCAAATGAGGCTAGGGTTTTTTTTTAAAAAACCAGTAGCTTCTTAACTAGGGATACTTTGCAAAAATATCTGGTTTTGTGGTGCTGAGTCAGCTGTCTTCAGTCCACAGTGATGTGCTGAGCATGAATAAGGGCTCCAAGAAAAATTATGTGCCAGTCAGTGCAAATATGGATCAGTGTATTCAACTGGATTCAATCGCTCTCTCTCGGCTGGTAAATCTGGCTAAGGTATTCTACTGAAGAAGACTGATTTTTTTTTCATAATCACACACTCTAATATCTATTTAATAGCGATGAAGCTTTCCACTTTCAAATGTAACAGAAAGAAGCTGCTTTGTTCTACAGTCAGAACAACTTCTGACAAAGAGATCTGAGTACCAGGTAATCGGTTTGTGCCAAAGTGGACAGCTATTTCAAAGCTTTCCTGTGCACAGACTTTTAAATTGCTAGACATAATATTCACTGCAAACTGACACATAATTCAAAGAGTATGTCATGCATACTTTTAATTGAACAAAACCCCCACAACCCACTAAGATTTATTCAAACGCAAAACCCTAGCCTTTGAATCTGGCAAGGTGAACAAAAAACTATCCGGTTTACACTGACAGCTGTGAATGATGTATGTGCTCTGACTAGGAAAAGTTAGGATTTCTGTTTGATATATGACTTGGAAGTGTAAATAATTAGCCTCTTGCAAAATGTGGGAAACATTTCAGAAGTAAATGTTTCAAGTAGACCAGTTTCTGGGGTTACTAAAGAGGGCCCTTTCAAGCAAGAATACAAAAGAACAACTGTAAAGCTGTCTCTGTTCATTGCCTTTGAAATATGAAACTGTGAACTTCGACCACCAAGAAATATCAGGCCTGCCAAATTATGTTCAGTACAACTCAAGCCCTCAGGTTCTTTCGACATGATTTTTGATACTTTCTGTAGAATAGCATAACTACCTTTGATTTGTGTCATTTGAGCAGAGGTATCATTTTAAAATTTGATCTTTCACTGCTTATAACAACATAAAGTTATTGTTTTCATGCACAGCAGAATTATAAGCTGAGAAATATAGAGTGAGTCCTCCAGAAACTCATGAGTGGACCTGATGGGTAAACAACTTTCTCAGAATGAGGGTTTTGGATCCCAGGCCTCAGCCATCATGCCCAGGCCTCAGCCATCATCCAGTTTGGATGAAGTGCCCTCCCTTGGCTTAGCCTTGCTAACTCTGGTTTAGAAAATTCCTGGAGATTTTTGGGGTGGAGCCTGAGGAGGTATGGGGAGGGGCCTTAGTGGGGTATAATGCTATAGAGTCCGTCCTCCAAAGTAGTCATTTTCTTCAGGTGAACTGAACTCTATTGTCTAGGGATCAGTGGTGATACAGGGAGATCTCCAGAGCTCACCTGGAGGTTGGCAATCCTACCTTGGCCTCAGGGGTTGAATACTACCCCATTCTACCTCTTCTAGCTCTACTCCTGCCACAGCTGGTCTTTCTTCACTGGCCTCCCTCAAGTCTTTTGGAAGGCTCTAACTAGGCCTGGGCCTGTCCAGTGGATTCCCAGAAGCCCTAGGGGTGTGTGGCCAAGCCTGTGAAAGACCAGTCAGTTCCCTGCTCCCAGGGTGGAGCTTCCCAACAGCTGATTGTCAGACAGCAGGCTGTCAAAGGGCCAGCTGTCAGTGACTGCCTGACTCTTAAAGGGCCCACTGCCATTGATCATCTGGATGTTATGAGAATCTTTACAAGGTGCATCTGTAACCCCACTGGGCCTGGAGAATTCCAGGGTTGACCATGTGGGGGGCTGAGAAAAAGGGGGACATAGTGTTGTCTCCCCCCCAACAAAGAGTTCTTCAGTATTTTTGGTGAGCACTAACTCTGCAGTTTTACCTGTTGTATATTGCACATTGAATTGCACATGCTGATCTAGAGAATTTATAGAGATTAATTGTATTGTCTTTTGATATATTCTAATTATTTCATAAGCTATCAGCAGCTTCATTGCATATATAAGCAGTGAATGTTGAGTCAATTTTGGCATAAAGCTCTGACAATTTAGGCAATATATACCATTAACATGACTTCCAAAAACATGTAGTTCAAAGGTTGTGGAATTCAAGGTTTAAGATGTTCAGGGATCTCTCCCCGCAATTAATGAGGTGCCTGACCTGAACCTCTCTGTTCAGACATCAGAGCAGCTATTCCAGTGGTAGCTGGATGGCTGTGACAATTCTGTCAAACCCTTCTGTGAATTAAACCTGATTGACCAAAGGTGTAAAGACACCTATCAGCAAGTAAAGATATTAGAGAGGAAATTGTGAGGCTACAGAGGTCTGAGGATGAGAGGTGTGAAAAGTTTCATGAGACAAACCATCATACTTTGGTAGGTTTAATAATGTTATGGACAACACATGATTTTACTGGTTTCTACTTAACATTAAAGTTCATGACATAGATTGAAGACAGCATGTTGTGTTGCTTCAGTTACAAATTCTGTGGGTTTTCTTTCATACCAATAGGTTTTTGAAGGAGTAGATTCATAGCTTGGTGGGTGCTGCTGGATCCTGAGCTACTGTTGGAGCTCAGGTCTCTTCTTTGCCTTTTATCTTTAGCTGTTCCTCAAAAAGTGTGATATAGGTTTGGTGATCCATGCTTTAATTATCTCCAGAATAGTTTATTGTGATGTGCTTTGCACTGGGCTGTCTTTGAAAATGGTCTGGAAAATTCAGCTGCTCCAAAATGTGACAGCCAGGCAACTATCAGTGATGGGATATAGGGATCATTTTACTCCAGTGCTGAAAGATCTTCCCTGTCTGCCTGTTAAGGCTCCTTTAAGGCCCTAAATGGATTGGGCTCAAGATGCTTGAAGGACCACTTCCTCCCATACTGTCCAGCTTGTCAGCTAAGATCCTGCTGTCAAGTCCTGATCTCTGCCTTCCTTCAGAGGTGAGATGGGTGGCAACCAGAGACTGGCCTTTGTCATCAGTGGCACCTCACCTATGAAATGTCCCATCCTTTGAGGCTTGCCTGACACCTGTGCTACTATATTTTATGTCCTTTTAATGAATGAGGCTAGGGATGTGCATGAACTGGGAAAATTGTGGTTCATGGAGGTTCATGGTTCAAGGGGGTTCATGAACCATGAACACCACAAACCTTTCAGTTTGACAAACTGGTTCATGGTTCATAGGTTTCATGAGGTTTGTAACTTTGGGATGTGGGCTAGAGATGCCAAACTCACAGCAGGTCTCCAGCTGACCCTCCAAGGTTGGTGAGGATTGGATTTAGGGGGACAGAGTTACAACCCCCCAAAGCAGTTGCCCACAGGAAAGTGCTCTTTGGGGAAATCACAGCTTCAGATTCAGAGTGCATCAGGTGCCCCTGCTGCTAGCTAGAGTCATCCAATTCACAGTGGACATTCCTGGGATGCTCCTCTACCTGCCCTCCAAGTTGTGTACAGATTGGATTTGGGGGGGGAGCTTCTAGGGTCCAATGTGCAAAGGGGAGGAGGTCATGTGGCTCCCTGCAAACTACAGGTATCCAACTCACAGTGGCTCTCCCCGGGATGCCCCTCTACTTGCTCTCCAAGTTGTGTACTGATTGGCTTGGGGGAGGTTCTAGGGTCCAAACGCAAAGGGGAAGTGTGCAAGCAGCCCCTGCAAGCTAGAGGCATCCAACTTGCAGCAGACCTCCTCAGAATGCCCCTCTACTTGCTCTCCAAGTTGTATGCAGATTGCCTTGGGGGTGGAGTCTAGGGTCCAATGTGTAAAGGGGGATGTATCAATGCCCCCATGAGCTAGTGTCATTCAAGTCACAGGACCTCCCAGAATGCCCCTACCTGCCCCCAAGTTGTGTAGATTGACTTTGGGGGGAAGGATTCTGGGTCCAATGTGCAAAGGGGAGTGTGTTGAGCAGCCCCCCTGTAAGCTAGAACATCCAATCCACAGTGGACCTCCCTGGGATGCCTCTCTACCTGCTCTCCAAGTTGGGTGCAGTTTGGCTTGGGGGGGGAGTAGCAGCTCCTCAAAGCAGGTGCCCCCAGGAAAGTGCTCTCTGGGGAAATCACAGGAGTAACAGGTTCAGGTCCAACAGATCCCCTGCAGGCTAGAGGCATCAAACTTGCAGTGGTCTTCCTTGGGATGCTCATCTACAAAAAGGGCAGAGGTCTAACATAGGAGCGGTGTAGAAAATTGGAAAACCAAGTTGATGAGCAGGTACAACAAGGGCAGCTGATGATGCCAAGCCCAGTGAGCGGGTGCCCAGAGGCACAGAAGTTGAGGATTTTAGAGTCCAAAGCAGGGCCGTAGCCAGGATTTTGTAATTCGGGGGGCCTTTAAATAAGTTGGGGGGCACTGACATCACAAAATAAAAAAAAATAAAAACAATTTTTTTAAAACTCACTCTTTGCAGCGTTCACAGTCTGCTCGCCTATGCGGGGAAGCAAGCTGAGACTGGGGAAGGGGAGGTGGTGGGGAGCCCTCCAGGTGGCCCAGAGACTTGGGGGACCTGGTGGGCTGCATGGAAGTCAGGGGGCCCGGCCCCGAAATGCCCCACTGTAGCTACAGGCCTGGTCCAAAGTGTAAAGGTGGGTCTAGCAGAGGGGGTGGCAAGGTGCCCTCAAGAAGGTGTTTCCTGGGAAATCATAGCCCAGGTGACAGACTTTTGGGGGTGGCCCACCACACCCCCCTTGTGCCTGGAAGGTGGTCACCCAGTTGTGGACATGTATTCTGGGGGAGGTCACTGGCCAACACTCCCCCTCAGGCCGAGGAGGTGGTCATCTGCCCACCTCCACCTGTTGACTGGGGTTTGGGGGTGGCCCACCACACTTCACCTCAGGCCTGGGAAGTGGTCGCCTGCCTACCTCCTTGTTGAGGACATAGATTCTGGGGGTGACCAACCCTTCCCCTTGGGCATGAGAGGCAGCCAATGACGCGCCTTCTCATCTGGAACGTGGATTCTGGGGGTAGCCAACCCTTCCCCTTGGGTATGGAAGGCAGTCACCCACCTGCCTCCTCATTGTGGACATTGTTGCTGTAGATGGGGAAACAAGGTCTGTCAAACAAGGTCACTTGCATGGGTGGGTGTTTGATGAGGTAGACTTTTGCATAGGTGGATATCAGTCCGTGAGGTAGGTGTTGTGATGTGAGGTAGGTCTTGGTTTATGAAGTGGGTGTTGCTTTATGAGGTAGATGTTGGTCCACAAGGTAGGTGTTGTGCTGTGAGGTAGATCTTGGTTCATGAGGTATGTGTTGTTCTATGAGGTATATCTGGGTTAATGAGGTAGGTATGCTCTGAGGTAGATGGGGGACAGAAATTATGAGGAGGCAGACGTGGACTGGGGGAGACTTGGAGCAATGATTCTTGGGGGGACACAGCTCGTGAGGAGGAGGTGTTCACAAATACCAATGAGGGGAATGTGGTGCAGCAGCCCTCAAGTGTGAGGGGGAAAGGCCTTTTAACATGTCAACATAGCCCTGGGTAACAGGAGGAATCAAGAGGGAATTTTTTAAATACTACGCGACTCTCTTTCAAGCGAGGCAAGCGGATCCTCAAAAAATGTTGGATTACTTATCCAAAGCTAACTTGATACAACCAAACCCTGAAATGAAAACATCTTTAAATGCTGCAATAACTAAAGATGAAATTAGTAAAGCAATAGCTGAGGCAAAAATCTCTAAAGTTCCAGGCCCGGATGGCTTTTCAGCTAAATTTTATAAAAAATTTCATGAAGATTTGGTCCCGGTGTTGGAGATTCTTTTAAACGAAATTAGAAAGACAGGAAAGATTCCAGACTCCTGGAATGAAGCTGCAATCACCTTAATTCCTAAAGAAATGCAAGATTTAACAAATGTTAAAAACTACCGGCCCATTTCATTATTGAACAACGATTATAAAATATTTGCAAAAATATTGGCAGAGCGCCTTAAAATGTTTTTGAAAGACACTATTGTTGAGGATCAAGCTGGTTTTTTACCAAATAGACAAATTAAAGACAATATGAGGGTTGTTTTGGACGCAATTGAGTATTATGATAAACACCCTGAAAAAGAAGTTGCTTTTTTATTTTTGGATGCAGAGAAGGCTTTTGATAACTTGAATTGGGACTTTATGTTTAAAGTGCTTGAAAAATCTTTGATGGGCGTAGAATTTATAAGAATGATTCAATCGATATATAAAGAACAAAAAGCTTCAGTGATTGTCAATGCAGAACCAACAGATATGTTCCGGGTAAGAAAAGGTACTAGACAAGGTTGTCCCCTGTCACCATTGTTATTTATCTGGATTTTGGAGATTTTGCTACAAGCGGTTAGAGATGATGATAACATAAAAGGTTTGAATATTGGAGGTTTTTCATTTAAATTAAGAGCATTTGCGGATGATATCATGTTTATTGTTGAAGATCCTGTTAATAATATGCCTAAGGTATTTGAAAAAGTAAGAGAGTTTGGTGATCTTGCAGGGTTTTATGTCAACAAAAATAAATCTAAGATACTGTGTAAAAATATGACTGGTACAAAGCAACAAACGTTACAAAATGTGACAGAATGTGAAGTGGTTAAAAGAGTTAAGTATTTGGGAGTTGAAATTACAATGAAAAACACTAGATTTGTTTAAGAATAATTATGAAAAACTGTGGGGTTCGATAAAGAGTGATTTAGAAAAATGGGAAAAACTAAGATTATCTCTTCTTGGAAAAATTGCCGTTATTAAAATGAATGTACTGCCCAGGTTAATGTTTTTGTTTCAGACAATACCAATTGTGAAAGATGGGAAAGTGTTGGTAAAATGGCAAAGAGAAATCTTTAAGTTTATCTGGGCAGGAAAGAAGCCAAGAATTAAAATGAAGATAATGTATGATATTAAAGACAGAGGTGGCTTCCAAGTCCCGAATTTGCGTTTGTATCATGAAGCAGTATGTATGTCTTGGTTATCTGAATGGGTAAATTTGGAAAATAGAAAACTTTTAGCTCTTGAGGGACACGATTGCAGATTTGGCTGGCATGCCTATCTTTGGTATGGGAAAAACAAAGTTGATTCTATGTTTAAGCATCATTATGTAAGGAGGACATTGTTTGATGCATGGACCAGGTATAAGCATACAATTTCGGATGAGAGGCCTCTGTGGATTGTTCCAGCTGCAGTTATACATCGGTTTTCAGAGCATAAAGGTAATGACTGGTTGAAATATCAGGAATTGTTGCAAAAAGAAGGGAAAAAATATGTTTTAAAACCAAATAATGAATTAGAATTTGAGTATGGTTGGCTACAATATTGTCAAATAAGGGACATCTATAAAAAAGATTGTAAAGAGTTTGGTTTTAGAGCTATGAATGATGATTTTGAGAATATATGGTTGAAAAAAGAGCGGAAAATGATATCAAAGATGTATAAAACTTTGTTGACTGTATATACTTTGGATGAAACTGTTAAAGAACAAATGATAAAGTGGGCCATAAATATGAACAAAGAAATTTCTATGGAATCATGGGAATTTTTGTGGAAAAGATCTTTTAAAATGTCTACCTGTATCAATGTAAAAGAAAACTGTTATAAGATGATGTATAGATGGTACATGACACCAAAAAAGATTGCCAATATTAGTATGGATAAGAACTTGAGTAATAAATGTTGGAAATGTAAAAAAGTAGAGGGTTCTTTTTACCATATGTGGTGGTCATGTGATAAAGTGAAAGCATACTGGTCTAATATACGTTGTGTGATGCAGAAAATATTGAAAATCCCAATTGAGAGAAAGCCAGAACTTCTTCTCCTCTGTTTGACAATGGAAAAAATTCCACAAGAAAAAAGGACACTGTTATGGTACATGATTACGTCGGCGAGAATGGCCTTTGCTCAGCATTGGAAAATGGAGAAGGTGCCAGATATACATGACTGGTTGAGAAAATTGTTATTTTTAGCGGAAATGGACAAAATGACAAAGAAATTAAATGGACAAATGGCGGAACAGTACTTAAAAGACTGGGAAGGATTGAAATTGTATCTAGAAACTGAATATAGAATGAAGGGGAAAATATATAACTTGGATACGTATGGATATTGAATGAGAAGTGAAATGAATTTTGAACTGTATGTACTGTTATATATAATATGCTGAAATTGTAGAGGTTATATATAATTGAAATGTGTTACCTGGTTTGTCGATGTATTTAAGTCTAAGCTTGATTACCTTATAATCTTTCTGTTTGTTATTAGCAGTGTTGGAAGCCTATTAGGGGGGTGGGGGGTTGGGACGGGGATCTTCTTTTTTGAAATTGTATTGGTAACGTGATTGGAAATGTTGAATGTATCCCAATAAAATTTTGTTTCAAAAAAAACAACAACATAGCCCTGGGTAAGAGCTTGAATCTATCTCCCCAGTGTGGTGGGTGAGGGGAAGGCCTTTTATGGTGAGAGTGTCCACAGCTGGAATCCATCTCCCCAATGGAGTGGGCTTGTGATTGGCAGAGTGAACCTCAATCATGACATGAGATGGCAGCCAACCTAGAAACATAGCCTCGGATGCGAATGGTGAGTCGGTGGGCAAGTGAATTGTAGAGTAGCTCTCAAGCTGAAAGGGAACACACCAAGTCCTCCTAAACGTAGTCCTGGGATAGAACGGCTGGCAACACCCAGAATTCATCTCCCTAACAGGGTGGGTATGTGAGTGGTAGAACGGCCCTTTTGCCAAAAGGAAGCCAACGCCAAGCCCTAAACATAGCCATTGGAGAGAGTGGCAAAACCCAGAAACCATCTCCCCAATGGGGAGGGCCACTGAGTGGCAGAGGGACAGATAGGCTCTGGGACCCTAAAACAAAGGGGAGATGGTTTGAGTCTCTCGCTCTAAGCAGTGGCCCCAGAGATGAAATGCTGATCTACAGCAACAATTTCCCAAAGAGAGACAAGTGTGGATGGGGGGAGGCTGGAGAGCCAATTCTTGAGGGGACAGAACTTATGAGGAGATGGGTATAGACAAGGGAGGCCGGAGCACTGATTCTTGGGGGAACAGAACTTGAGAGGAGACAGATATAGAAGGGGGGAGGCTGGAAGTGCCAATTCTGAGGAGGAGGTGTTCAAATTCCACTTAGGTGGGGTCTGTGGAGCAGCCCTTGACCATGAGGGGGAAGGCCTTTTAACATGGAGTAGACCTGGGATGACAGCTGCCATAGCCAGAATCCATCTCGCCAATGGGGTGGGTGAGGGGAAGCTTTGGCTTGGTTGAAATTAGCCACATTGGGCTAGGTTGAAATTTGCCACAATGGGCAGGCCACATTGGGCCATAGCCAAAATCCATCTCCCCAACAGGGTGGGCGAAGGGAAGGCCTTCTAAAGTGAGAATGGCTGGCCAGAACCGGAATCCATCTCCTCAATGGAGTGGGCAGATTTTTTGGGGAAAGACATGGTGTATTATATGATCATTACAACATAACAATCTATCCAGTGTGCAAAATTACCATAGGATGAAGCTTGTGGAATATAAAGTATATGTGTGTTTGTAGTAACAATTATTAATTCTAGGTAACTCCAAAAAGGGAAAAAAGCTTGAGACAGTTTGCCTCAGAACAATATCAGAATTTTGCAGCCACCCCAAGAAATTGTTGGCAGGTACACAAGAAATATGCTGAGAGAGTAAAGGAGAAGCAGACAGAATCTTTTTACTTTCTTCCCTGTTGAATGTTACACGCTCAGAAAGAGATGTTAAACATTCATGTTGCATTATGGATATGAATTCATGCCACTGAATCAAATTGCTAGGGAGAGGGAAATATGAAACTTTAAAAACCATAAATGAAGCAAATGCCAAGTGGCATCAATAAACCACTCACCTGATATCAACCATAACCACTTATATATATTTTACTTTGTTTGTTTAAAGTAAATATTTTATCTGATGTTATCTGATAAAGAATACATTTTGTCCTGTTTGTCTCAGGCTAGACTCTTATCTTTAAACATTTAGACCCTGACAAAGGATCAAATGAATAAATGATCAATTGCTATTACCTGTGATAGCTAAATGGAACACCATACACAGAGGCAGTATACCTTTTTACATTAGGTACTGAGGCAAGCAATAGAGGGACGAATTGCCTTCATGCTTTGCTTGTGAGTACTGTGAGACATCTGACTACTTATTCTTGGATGCAGGATGTTGAACTAGATGAATTTTGGTATTATCCACTAAAGCAACTGTTTCCCCCCCCTGATTTTCAATGTGGGCTGAAGTATGGAGCCTGATTGGATGCACAATGAACTAACTAGATTTTCTTCATGGTCTCTCTGCATCACATCTATGGGGAAAAGGGTGCCTGCGCCTGACCCATCAGAAACTTTAACAAGCCTAAAGTGTCTTTTCCTCTGCTTCACTCCCAAAACACACGTGGGGTCCCACCATGTATGCCCACAGGGGCAGAGCCCGTCTCTTCTGGCCACCACGCTGAGCAGTCGCTCTTCAGCCTCGTTGGTGAACTTCCTCAAAAATGGAGAGACTAGCCTTTTTTCTCTTGCCTCATTCTTCAGTCCTCAAGAAGATTGGAAAAGGGGGAAAGAACTTTCCCAAAAAAACCCCATGGCCCATGGCAAAATGTTGGGGCTTCTTTAAGCACTGCACTAAGTGTGGGAGCAAGCTTGCCCCCAAAGACAAGCACTCACTGGGCCTACTCTGTTTGGGAGAAGCCCATCGCATGGATTCGTGTAGCCACTGTGCCAAATTCTGTTGTTCAGTCGCATAGTCGAGTCCGATTCTTCGCGACCCCATGGACCAGATTACGCCAGGCCCTCCTGTCTTCCGCTGTCCGCTGAAGTTTGCTCAATTTCATGTTCGTTGCATCAATGACACTGTCTAACCATCTCATCCTTTGCCGTCCCCTTCTTCTTTGACCTTCAATCTTTCCCAGCATCAGGGTCTTCTCCAGTGAACGCTCCCTTCTCATTTGGTGGCCAAAGTATTTGAGCTTCAGCTTCAGGATCTGGCCTTCCAAAGAACAATCAGGGTTGATTTCTTTTAGGATTGACTGATTTGATCTCCTTGCAGTCCAAGGGACTCTCAAGAGTCTTCTCCAGCACCATAGTTCAAAAGAATCTATTCTTCGGCGCTCGGCCTTCCTTATAGTCCAACTCTCGCAGCCATACATTACTACGGGGAATACCATTGCTTTGACCATGCAGACTTTTGTTGGCAAGGTGATGTCTCTGCTTTTTATCATGCTGTTTAGGTTTGCCATCGCTTTCCTCCCAAGGAGCAGGCGTCTTTTGATTTCATGGCTGCAGTCACCATCTGCAGTGATCTGGGATCCTAGGAACGTGAAGTCTGTCACTACTTCTACGACTTCCCCTTCTATTTGCCAAGGAGTGATGGGCCCAGATGCCATGATCTTAGTTTTTTTGATGTTGAGCTTCAAGCCCACTTTTACGCTCTCCTCTTTCACCCTGAGCAAGAGGCTCTTCAGGTCCTCTTCACTTTCTGCCATCAGAGTGGTATCGTCTGCATATCTGAGGTTATTGATCTTTTCCCCAGCAATCTTAACTCCAACTTGTGATTCATCCAGGCCAGCATTTCGCATGATGTACTCTGCATATAAATTAAATAAGCAAGGTGACAATATACATCCTTGTCGTACTCCTTTTCCTATGCTAAACCAATCAGTTGTTCCATATCCGGTTCTGTTGCTTCTTGACCCTTATACCAAATTCTACAGACCCCCAAAAAATCAAGTGGCAAGACTTAGAGTGGCTCTGCTAGAATCAGCCCTCTCTCCAATGCCAATGGCTACACCCGCAGAGTCGACTCTGGGGCTGTTGACCTCAATGAAATTGACCGCCTTCATGGCAGGACATATCAGCACCAACTGCTCAACACTGAAGTGCTCAGAAGCCATGCCTCAGTCGACCCCCTCAACTCCTGCTAAGAAATGCAGGGAGGGTAAAAGCAACAAAGCGGGCAAGATTCACAAAACGAAGTCTGGATCAAAGCCACGGAGTGAGAGTCCTGAGCTTGACTCTTCCACACTATCGTTCACCACTTTGACAGAATGCTCCCCACCATCTCAAGGCTCAGTATCGGGAGTACCCTCAGTCTGTCTCCTGGATTCTCCCATCCCTCAGCTAGGCCGCCAGGAACAGATGACCTCTCCTTTGCGGCTGACTCATCTTTCAGCATTGGAAGTGGAGGAAATAGATTTGACCCAGTGATCCTTCCTCAAGGGAGTTGTCAGTGGCCAGCAGTGCACATAGGCTGGTCGATACTGAAGCTCATTGAGATTGTAGCCTAATCAACCAATATTGCCAATCCTACTCTCGGGAGTGATCCTCTGCCAGATACTGCCCTCCTGCACCAATTTTTCATCCGCCTACATCGAACCAGAGGCAGTTGTGATACGTTTATGGGGCATACTCCCTACACATGGCAATGCCTTGGATGTCTTTTAATCCTCTGGAGTGGGATCAATGCACAACCCCATTCCTCCAGCTACCCATGCCTCCTGCCATAGCTATACTTCTGACAGCCAGCGCTGCCTGTTGACATCATCCCCAGGGGCCTCCTTTGCCCTTCGCCTGTCTTGAGTTTCTGGAAGCCAGCTCTGTTGGATGGCTCCCAGGCCGCTGGACTGCCTTCAGCATGGGACAGCTTTGCAGATCAGTGGTGTGGGGTTTGGTGGTTACAGATTCCTCTGCATGAGTAGGTGGGTGGGCATAGCAAGAAGCCTGAGTATCTTGCTCATTTAATTAACTGGCAATCCCTATTCCCCAAGAGTTCTGGATAACAAAACTTTTACTCTACTAAGTACTTTGTAGCACAGCGGGTTAGTGATACTATTGTTGTCCCACTAGTTTTGAGCCTGCTGTTTGGAATAGAACTGATCCTATACAAGAACCAGCATAAATCTCTGTTTGAAATATGGATGTCAGGTGTGTGTACACATACCCATTTAATAGTCAACAGCAGGCTCCAGAATGTTGATATCCATCTTCTTTTTGCCTTAGACTTCCATGCCCTCCATTTGGACCTGAGAGATGAATTTATCAATGCAGTATGAAAATCAGAAACAAAGAGGTTGGGGAAAATGAAGGAAGGTTTAAAGAGGAGGGAGCCCTTTATTCAGGATGCCAATTGATATGACAACCTTTTCTAACAGCTGAAAGATCTCGCTATATGTAAACCATCCATAAAGTATAACTTTTGACTCTTGAAAATGCCTCAGTGAAGAAGACTCCACAAATGCCATGTACAACTTGATTGATGACTTGCTGGGAAGTTTCCTCCAAGATTTATTGTAAGGATTTTGAAACCAGGGTGTTTGTGTTGAGATGGCTGACCTGTAGGGTTGCCAACTTTCAGGTGGGGCCTGAAGATCTCATCGAATTACAGCGGATCTCCAGACTACAGAGATCAAGTCTCCTGGAAGAAATGGCTGCTTTGGAGGGGGACACTATGTCAAGAGGTCCCTCCCCTCCTCAAAACCCATCTTTCCCAGGCTCCAGCCCCAGATCTCCAGGAATTTCCCCAAACCAGAGATGGCAAACCCTACATGACCTGGTTGCTACAGACTTCCACCATGTTGCCATATCTTTGAAGTGCATGCTTCATCATGATTGTATATAAAGGCCCTGGCTTACCTGCACCTCTTTTCAGTGTCTGATACTCATAAGCATGTATGTCATAAACAATGATTCCAAAATGGAATGCTCAGGAAAACTAAGAGCTTTTCACCCATGTCAAATTGCCAACAGTAGTACATTTTATTGACTTTTAAAATAATTTTTATAACAATGTAAAGCAATAAATCAATGTAACAAGTTAAAGCATTATAATATTTTAATCTTTTAATAGTCTCCTTTTCAGTGGAACAAGCTTCTTCTCTTGAAAGAAAGGAATCCTGGGGTCCTATGCAGCGTCTGTTTATAACCAGGCCTGATGGGATCTGTTTTCAGGGAGAGGCTGCACACCACGTAGGCCTGCAGAGCTTCAGCTGCTCTGATTTTGTCGGTGCAACTCTAATTTCTCCATCTGTTGAGGGGGAATTTATTTCTACCAAGATGTGCCCCTACCCCCAATCTTTTTGCCTCCATCAGCATTCTGGACATGATACTGAGGAACCTCATGGTAAGGTGTCTGTCATCTGCCTCCCTAGTTTTTTGTTGATACTGCCGCCCAAAACTGCAGCTTGAGTGTGCCCGAGGAGCTTGGTTATGTCTGTCTGGGGCTCCACAGGTGCTTTGGGAAGTGTAGCTCTTTGCCCCCAAGATCGATCTCTGGCTCTGGAACTTCCTTGCAATTGTTCAACTGGGCTTTTAAGGTCTGAGTGACTTCAGGAAGGGACTGGATGCCAGTTGCAGTTTTTTAATAATGGAAGAGAGGGTTGTTGTTGAGGCTTTAATGTATTTGGGTTCTGGATGACTGTACCGTGTTTTTAGATTGTTCACAATTTTAAAGTTTGTAAGGCTCTTTTGAGATCTTGGCAGATCTTGGAAGCGAAGCAGGGTCTGCCCTGGTTAGTACTTGGATGGGAAGACTCCTCTGGATGTCTCTTGCTTTGAAAACCTTGTGGGGTGCCTGTAAGTCAGCGGCAACTTGACAGCCCTCTCCTCCGCCAGTAAGTACCTTCTTGGCTTCTGCCAGTCTCTTCCTAAGCAAAATTATGCTCTCTCTTCGTACATTGAAGTCAGTGGGCATAGAAAGGTGTAACTCTGATTAGGATGGCACTGTATATAACACAGAAATTGCATCTACCTTAGAAGAAAATCTTCAGTGTTTTTTGCTCTTCACCAGGATTTGTTTGTTTTTAAAGATAAATGCTTCCTTGGAACCCCCTTGCAGTTGTCCCCGGTCCCCCTCGTCACTGTTCTGACAAATGTGACACCTGTGAGTCAAGTACTCCTCTGGAAAAAGGGACGCCGTGGTGTCTCATTATCTAATAGCCTTTTCTTTTTTCACTCCATTCTCTGCATTTCTAATTTGGCCAGCCTCCCTTAAATAAAGATTTCTGTAATGCAGAAATATTGCTGTGTGTTTATATCTGACATTTTATTGCCAACGGTTTCACCATTACGTTTCTCCAGGGTACAAAACCCATTAGTTTCCAATAATATTAATGCAGATGGGGGGGGGGGCATTTTTATAGGAAAGAAATCCTAAACAAGCCACGAAGAAATTCATTTATAGTCTTAGTGTCCATCACACTGACAGCGTATTTCTTTGCCGTCACAGCAGAGCACCGAAGTGGTGCACCTTTTAGTGCAGAATGGAACTAACCTAATTTCAGTCTCCCTTTTGCTGATAGTTTCAAAGTTATATAAATGTAATCTCACTTACTCTTGCAGTTCCAAAATGATATAAAACAACCGATCTGTCAAGTGTAACAAGATTGTTTTTAAATTCAGTGCCTTATTTTTTTTCCTTGCTCAGCCACCAGCAGTTTTAGTGACAGAAGAAATTTCAAAGTACCTTCCATCGTGTCTCAATGCACTAAGAGTTCCTTCTTAGCTTCATACTACTAGTGTTAACAGTCCTGAAGTTTCATTGGTTAGCTGCATATTTTCCTAATATACTGCATCTTGTATCTAAGGATGAAGGCAATGAATAGAGGTGGTAATGAAAGCATCATGATCGCCTGTGGTTGTTTTTGCCCTCATTCCACTGTTATCTTCGGCTGGGACCAGAACTTTGGAGAGGGCGGAAATGGGCACACGTGCTTGGGGATTTCAGGGCAACTCAGCCCAGGCTGCAAGCCCATTAATACAATATTTATTTCAGTTTTGTAAATAAACTACACAAGTTTCTTCTTTATAAATAACCAATACAAGTTTCTTCTTTAAGGGCTCATGTGATTAAGTGTGGTATGGAAGAGCAAGTATGGGTTTAGAATGTCAGACTAGGACCTGGAAGAACCAGGTTGAAGTCCAGACTTTCCCATGGAGGGTCACTGGGTAAAATTGGGCCCTTCACACACTTTCCAGCTTGAGCTATCATGTCGCACACTTTCCAGCCTAATCGATCTCACAGGGCTGCTGTTAAAATAGTGTGGAGGAGGGGAGGATGATGTGATAAGTCTCTGGGTCCGCTTTGGAGAGATGAGGAGGTATAAATGAAAAGAAAATGTATATGAATGGACTTACATGTTCCAAGAGTACACCAGGTGGAGAGAAATGGGGATTGAACCTTGTCTCTGGTCAACAGTGTTTTCAGGAGTTTGCACAGTTTCAAAGATCTGCAAAATTTGTTTGCAATGTGTTCACAGCATCTTGTACTTGTCGACTTAATGGTTTCAGTACCCTTACAAGAACAGTCGTTCATATTGTGCTGACCTCTTTGAAACATAATAAATAAGGAACCTTTGAGATATGAAAAATGTCTATGCAGCAACTGTGTGCTTGAGCAGGAATTCATAAAAAGTTAAATATCTCCTTTTCCCTTTTTTTTTCCAGGAGAAGGTAGCCTACAACCATTAAAGTGTGCTCCACTAACACCAATGGAACATTAAAACTGTCACAAAGAGACAGGACATTTAATGTTGTAGAGATGCATCCCAATAAAATTTCCTTTAGGACGATCTTACCCCTCTAGCAACATATGGGGAGTACCTGCGAGCAGTAATTCTAAAGGGGTAGCTGTGTTAACCTGTTACAGCAAAATAAAACAGGAGTCTGGTAGCAGCTTACAGAGAAAATGTTTATGTTTGCATAGCTCACTTCATCAGATGCATCCATAGAAGATGTATTTATACCTAAAAGCTACAGTTAACAGTAAAGAAACCCTTTTCTGTTGCTTGTCACTTTAAGTGTGCCTGCTATAGATGGATGCTTCATACATCTGATGAAGTGAGCTCTAAAGTTCCAAGAGCTTATGCTGGAGTAAGGTACCACTGAATTCCTGTTTAGTTTTGCTTGAGCTATCATGTCACATCTATTGCCATTCCTAAAACAATGGCAGAATCTATTTGGTGTGGGCATACTGTTTATTGCTAAATATATTGGAATTTTGTGTCTTTGTCATTTGACATCTCGACTCAAAAGAGATAAGGTGAGATATAGATATTTTAAATAAATGAGAGAATGTCCCTGTTTTAGCTCTAACATTTTAGGTTGATAGTCTGAGAGCTCTCCCTTCAGTAAGGAGCAAAAAAAATGGCTACAGTGAAATTTTTCTCTAATTTTACCAAACCAAGTTTTGCCAGTTTTGCTAGGCCTCTTTATGCGTCAAACTAAAAAACTGGCAACCAGTGCTCTCTTGTCCTTGCCCCAGTCTTTTATAAACACATTTTTAATTTTGACATTTTATTAGAAGACTGTCAGCCAGTCACCCTTTCAATTATTAACTAGGAATATCCAATGTGGAAAAAGTCCCACAGTCTTCCCACTCTCTCTTTTATGTTCACAGATTGAAACTGTGTGAAGCTTAGCTTGAGTTCTTTCAAATGTTTTGTTTGCTTTTTTGCTTTCAAATTGGTTGAACTCTTAAGCATTATTTTGTAGGGAACTTGGAAGCCAATGGGATCAATTTTGATGTCATTGAACTCAGTGGTAGACCTTCAATTGACTTTCATGACTCAAGACATTGGGCTCGACACATTGCTTTCTCTCTGTGCACAACAAACGGGTCAGTGTCAGGGCAACACTGAGTTCTCTGTGTCGATGCGTGCAGAAGATTTGAAGTTGTATAGGGTTTCTTAATGAGCTGACATTACTGAAATTGAAAAGTACATTGAATTCAAGATCTCAGAAGGAGTAGGTACTCTCTCCTTGCTGAGAAGTTTCTCTGTCTAAGCCCAGTTAGAAAATATGCAAGTCAAAATGCCCCCTTGTGAAATCAACTATTATGTTTCTGGCATGAATGCACAGATTCTTTTAAGCTTTGTAAATTGCTATGATGAATTTGTATTGTGATTTACAGATAGCTGTTTATGACAAGGTGGTTTAATTATTAAGCACATAATTCTTAGGTACAGAGTATATTCTCCCCATCCATGATTTGTATGTGCTGGAAAACAGGTTGCCTCGAAATGTTCCACTGAATTTTCATACATATGATAGTGTCCTCTGGTTTCTCTTCAGTGCCTATGGGGGAGTACAGTTGCCAACCTCCAAGTGGTGGCTGGAAATCTCCCACTATTGCAACTGATCTCCAGGCGACAGATCTGTTCACCCGGACAAAATGGCCACTTTGAAAGGTGGATCCTATAGCATTGAAGTCCTTCTCCTCCCCAAACCCCATCTTCCTCAGTCTCCACCCCCCAAATCTCCAGCTATTTCCCAACTTGCAGCTGGCAACCCTAGTGGAGAATGAGAGAAAAAGCAAATACATTGTTATGTGGGTTTGAAACCAACTTGAGAGTCAAATGACACATTTTGTGTTTGCCCCACAATTAAATGTGTAAGGCCAAAGGATTGGTGTTGCTTGACCCCAAGGTTGCATACAGACTTAAGAAAGGGTAGTTTGTGCAGTCCAGGCTAGGCTAGTGGTTGCTGTATCAAAACCATGGATAGTTTCCCCCCAGTCTAGGAATGTCCCTTCCTGAAGGTGCTGGAAGAGCGGGTAAAATGCAGCAGCTAGATGATCCTCTCTGTTAACCAGTTAAAAAACCGAAAGTCATTGTGATAGAACTGTTAACATGATTTATTCATTCATAGCTGTATGATCCAATATGGTTAGAATTCTATGGCAGAGTGGGCAGTTAGGCTGGGAGCAGAGAGAGAGAGATGACAGCAGACTCAGATGCTGAGGATTTTAATAGACCTCTTTTAATTGATATGGAATTGTAAAAGAAACTGCCTATGTAGTTAATGTATGTTCAGCTAGGACAGGGGTCCCTCCCCAACTTTGTTGAGCCTATAGGCAGTAGTGGAATTTTGGGAATGTATACTATTCACCATCACAAAATTGCTGCCATGAGAACAAGACCAATCACACACTGGATCCCACATGTGTGGTGCCAATCTCAAGACATAATGTGTTCATGAGGGAAGGTTTCCAAGCTGAGAGACACAAGATGTCTTGTTTTTTGAAAGCCAGAATGGTGGAGTTTTTAAGAGTGGTAGAATCTGATCTGGAGAACTGGCTTTGATTCCCCACTCCTTCATATGAAGCCTGCTGGGTGTCCTTGGGCCAGTCACAGTTCTCTCAGCCTCACCTACCTCACAAGGTGACTGTTGTGGGGAGACGAAGAGAAGGTGATGTGTAAGCCACTTTGAGAATTCTTAGGGTAGAGAAAAGCAGGGTATAAAAACCAGATCCTCCTCCTCCTCCTCCCTGTCCCATTCAAGACCATTTGTATTTTATCCCCAAGATTCAAGAAGCAAGCAGACCCCCCAAAATGCATTGACAGGGCACCGTGGCATCCCTGGCTGCCATACTGAGGATCACTGAACTAGAGGTTAGCTGGGGCATTTACATTTTTTTTTGTGTCAGTCCAGGCCAGCCTGGATAAATGGCACAGCAAATGTTGTTAAATGACAATCCCTTTCTCCAAAATTTGAGTTCTTACTGTATGTATGCATACTATATTCCAAAATATTTAACCTAGGGTGCAATCACACACACTAAATAAGCCATTTTCAATGCACTTTTGAATTGGATTTTGCCAGTTCATAGAGTAAAATCCAGTTGTAAAGTGGATTGAAAGTGGATTATTTAGTGCGTGTGATCACAGCCCTGATGCATATTTGTGTGTGTGGTGTGGGCTGTAAATCACCTCATGTTGAGGCCAGAGCCTTTTTGATCAGGTCGCAGAATAGAAATGTATTCTGTTCTAGTGAAGTGGTTGTAGTCAGGAAATTAACCCAGATGTGGTCTCAAAGCATGATACAGGTTTTCCAGGGCCCTTCTCCCCAGTACATCACAGCTAGGTCCTGATGTTTATACACATCCTGGGCTATTCTGAGATTTCATTGTGCCTGCTATTTGTGGGGGCTGAATTGCAGATTTCTGTGCCTGAGGAGGGTTTCAGGGCTTGAGCACCCACAGTCCTAGGTATCCTACTCAGTTCCAGCCTCTGCCTTATGAGGCTCATGGTTCAAGCCCGAGAATCCCTGACACCATTGTGAGATTGATGCAGCCCATCAAAATAAGCTGCGGTTATCTCTTGGTAGGGTTGTCAGCTCTGGGTTTGGAAGTACCTGGAAATTGTGAGGGTGGAGCCTGAAGAGGGCAGGGTTTGGGGAGGGACTTCAATGAGATATAGTGCCACAGAGTCTACCTTCTGCAAAGACCATATTCTCCAAGTGATCTGATCTCTGTTGCCCGGAAATCAGTTAGTGGCTGATCTCCAGCCACCACCTGGAGATTGGCAATCCTACTCTTGAGCCATATGTATCAAAAATATGAGTTGCCTACGATGCATTGTTTTTTAAAAACATTATTTTGGATATTTCCATGCCACCTTTTCAGAACTCTGCTCCAGGTAGCTTATAATTAAAACAGTGTAAGGATAGTAAAACAAGCCATTGGACTTAAATAGTATAAAAACTATCCCTAAAACAGAATCAGGTCATTTAAAAAGCTGCTAAGATTAAAAAAAACCTTATTAAAAGCCTGGGTAAAAACAGATGTTTTTGGCCTGGCACCTAAAAGGCAGTGAAATAGGTGTCAGGTGAGCCTTGGAGGGGAGGGCATTCCAAAGGCGAGGTGCCACCCAGGAAAATGCTCTGCCTGTAGTTACCATCCACTTCACCTCTGGTGGCAGGGGCTCAGAGAGCAGGGCTTGAGAGGCAGATCTTAATTGGCAGGCTGGATTGTATGGCAGGATATAGTTTTTCAGGTACCCAAGCCATTTAGGGCCTTAAAGGTAAGGATAAGCATTTTGAATTGTTTCCAGTAAAAGATGGCTAGCTCGGCAAGATCTTTCGGCACTGGGGTAAAACAATCCCGGTAACCAACCCCTGACAATAGCCTGGCTGCTGCATTTTGTACCAGTTGAAGTTATTTCATCGTGGAGGTGTAATGGTTCAGATGAAGGAGCGCTTAAAAAAATAAACTCCTTAACATAATCTTTTTTTATAAATATAGGTACACAGAGCAGGGTCCAGATCTGAGTGTACAGAGGGGGCCCACGTACAGAAGAAAGCATTTGCTATGCTGCACAGTTTGATGAAAGCATTTGTGCTAATAATTCCCTGAATGCATTGCTTTACTATTGAGCTCTAGTCTGCACTATTTTAAGGGATATATGTTGCTGCATATACTAACACTATGCTCTGACAGAAACCATTAGTCGATGATTTGTGATGCTACAGTGAACCCTGCTTGGGTTCTCTTATGCTTTTGGTAGGAGTTGGAAAACACAAACACTGAAAGCATCGGGAAGGATCCTTTCCAAAATGGGTCAATGACAGTAAGTAAAATCTGGAAGGCACCGGCCAAATTACCAGGTACAAAACGATTCTCTCAGATTTGCAAAAAGCCTTAAGCTGGAGGCATGGCAATTAATCATTGATGAGATATTATCTACTGCGATGGATTGGTTCCATCGGCCACAATAATAAAAACAATAATCCTTAGCAATTACATATCCTCTACAGTTTTCAAAGTGCTGTGCAAACATTAACTAATCTGAGAACCAGCTGATACACATTTTTAAAAAGAGAGTTTGTACCAGGTAGGCAGAGGTCGTATTAATTTTTTAAATAATTTCAGTGGGAAATATGTTGCAAGTAAGTTCACATTTTGTTTCCCACAACTCTGGCTTTGGTGAGTCATGGTACAGGAAAAAGTAATCTTTTCTGGCCTCTGTGACACTGCTGTTTGGAATAAAAGTGCAGTAAAAGTAGCACCTCCACATTGCTTTGCATTCTGTGGGATGGGTGGAGCATGTTCTCTTCTTGATCTTGCATTTCCTGCAACCAGGCAAAAATCTTTGCTCCCTCATCTATGCCAGCCTTTGGGCGTAACTACACAAGCAGCTTTTCCTTGGGACATCCCTAGGTTGTGTTAATGGATGTGTTCTGGAGGTTCTTTTGTGTGTTTTTTTAAAAAAACTGTGCAATGATCAGTTTGAACTGGAACCCTGATACATGAAGGGAGAGGGCTTAAGCTATTTCCAAACCAGAAATTGCCCCAGGGAACTGCTGCTTGAGAAACTTAATGTGTAATGATGGGTGCCTGTTAAATTTCCTCAGTGAGGCAAACAGCAAGCTCCCTTGGGCTGTTTCAGTTTAGGAAAACTCTGCAGGGGCGCAGACTGAAGCCAGGGTTTGACAAATGCAGGGCATCTTGGCAACCTGATAATGCTGTGTTGCACTTGCAGTTTCTTTCCCACTCCCAATATGCAGGCCAAGCCCCCAAAGCAAGCCGGCTCCTGCATTCTGAAGGCCCTCAGACCCACCTCCCATTCAGAGCTTCCCGGCTTGGGTAGAAGGTGGGAAAGAAAGCCTAGGATGGAGCAGAGAGACACTACAGCTCTGGATCCTGCCTGGCATTTCTCCCAACCAAAGCTAACTTGTCTGCTCCTATTCCACTGCAGGTTTTCTTTCCAATCCCTTTACTCAGTTTCTTCTCTTTTGCTGTAATTGAGCACCTTGGTCTCAGCTCCTGCTCCAGCCACCACCACCCGCTGGGCATGTCGCCGAGTGACGCTATGGTAATCGCCCTAAAAACTCTATGGTACATAGAGTTTTCAGGGCGATTGCTAGAGCGTCACCCAGTGATGTGCCCAGTGTGATGATGTCACTTCCGGGCTATGTCATCGTGCTGGGCACGTCAGTCTGATCTGACCACTTTGGGGGTGGGGTTCCCCCTGCTGGCCAGATCTGGACCAGTGGATTGGGTGCTCTTTTAGTGGGGGAATCCTTGCCCCCCGAGGGGACTTGGCAGCTTTGGGACTATATTTTAAAGAATACCTGAAAAGAAATACATAGAATTATAAATGATAATAATAGCCAAAAAAGTGAAGAATATTTTCTTATTACCTGTAAACCCTATTGCACCAGAATCAAGGCAAGTTCAAAAAGTTTGACATTGATGGATTCTCTCTCTCTCTCTCTGTAATGCAACCCTGTTGCATTAATTTTACTGCAAGCTAGTAAGTTTTGAACTGGATTTCTTGTTTTTAGGTTTGTGTTGCTATAGTTTCCCTTTCTTAGGTTTTAAAAGCTTTTGTTTTACAGCTTTTAGCTTTTGTTTGATATTCAATTAGAAAGATGACATTAAATAAAAATGTAAACGAAATTGTATTCATTTTACAAGCTTTTCACAAAGAATGTAGGCTTTCTATCAAAAAACAGATAGCTCTGTATTTTATATAATTGGATTTAGAAAGATGATTCACTTTACAACCATTAATAATGTTTACAAAAGTAAATATTTGCAGGTATTTAACTTTATTGCTTTATATGCATGCAATGAAAAGGGTGGTGCAAGTTTTTTTTTTAAAATAAGGAAATAATGAAGCAAATTCCAGAAACTAGATAAGGTCCCTCTCTAGAGACCTCTTCTAGGTGACTTACATGACAGTAACAATATTGTACTTGTTATGGGTGAGTCTGGCTTCCCAAATTTTGGGCTGGCTCCTAGAGCCAGAGAAAATGCATCAAGCCCCTTCTCTGCATAAGCCATGGTTCCAGTCCAAATTGGGCGCATGTGTGCCTCAATTCCCTGACAGAACTCCCTGATCGTATCTGTCAACCTGAACTTGGGAGCTACCTGGGAACCTGGGAAAGGTGAGTTCTGCAGTTAGCCTCTTAGCTGGAATGGTGGTGGTGGAAAGTGCTATCAAGTAACAGCTGACTTATGACAGCCCCATAGGATTGTCAAGGCAAGAGACATTCAGAGGTGGGTCGTCATTGCCTGCCTCTGCATAGTGACCCTGGTATTCTTCAGAGGTCTCCCATCCAAATACTGACCAGAGCTGACCTTGCTAAGCTTCCAAGATCTGCTGAGATAGGGCTAGCCTGGGCCATCCAGGTCAGGGTATTGTTTGGTGGAATACTGCCAACAAACAACCCTTTTCAGGCCTGAAGAAGCTGAAGAGGAATGTGCTACTTGTAACTCACCAGATCTCGCTTGTTTCATATTTTCTAGCACAATGCTGCTGCAATGCCATTGCTTATGTATTGTCATGTTTTAAGAAGTCATAAAACCCTACTGCTAGCATGGAGAACAAAATGAAGCAGGGCAAAGGCTAACAGAGTTTTGTCAAGAGAACACGCTGGTCATAGCGAACACCCTTTTCCAACAACCTAAGAGGTGTCTCTACACATGGACATCACCAGATGGGCAACACCGAAATCAGATTGACTATATAATTTGCAGTCAAAGATGGAGAAGCTCTATCCAGTCAGTAAAAACAAGACCTGGAGCTGACTGTGGCTCAGATCATGAGCTACTCATTGCAAAATTCAGACTTAAATTGAAGAAAGTTGGGAAAACCACAAGGCCATTCAGATTTGACCTAGATCGCATCCCCGATGAATATACAGTAGAGGTGAAGAATAGGTTTAAGGGACTAGATTTGATAGACAGAGTGCCTGAAGAACTATGGACAGAGGTCCGTGACATTGTAAAGGAGGCAGCAATCACCGCCATCCCAAAGAAAAAGAAATGCAAGAAAGCAAGGTGGCTGTCTGATGAGGCTTTACACATAGCAGAGGAAAGAAGGAAAGCTAAAGGCAACGGTGAAAAGGAAAGATTTGCCCAACTGAATGCAGATTTCCAGAGAACAGCAAGGAGAGATAAGGAGGCTTTCCTGAATGAACAATGCAAAGTAATAGAGGAAAACAATAGATTGGGAAGGACTAGAGATCTGTTCAAGAAAATTGGAGAAATCAAGGGAACGTTCCATGCAAAGCTGGCCATGATAAAGGACAAAAACGGTAGGGACCTAACAGAAGCAGAAGAGATTAGGAAAAGATGGCAAGAATACACAGAAGAACTATACAAGAAGGACCTTGATGTCCTTGGCAACCACGATGGTATAATCACTGACCTCGAGCCGGACATCCTGGAAAGCGAAGTTAAATGGGCCTTAGAAAGCATTACTAACAACAAAGCTAGTGGAGGTGATGGTATCCCAGCTGAGTTATTCAAAGTCTTAAAAGAAGATGCTGTTAAAGTGCTGCACTCAATTTGCCAACAAATTTGGAAAACACAACAGTGGCCACAGGATTGGAAAAGGTCAGTTTACATTCCAATCCCAAAGAAGGGCAATGTCAAGGAGTGTTCAAACTATCGCACAATTGCACTCATTTCACATGCTAGCAAGGTCATGCTCAAAATCCTACAAGCTAGGCTTCAACAGTACGTGGATAGAGAATTGCCAGAAGTTCAAGCTGGGTTTCGAAGAGGTAGAGGAACTAAAGATCAAATTGCCAACATTCGCTGGATTATGGAGAAAGCAAGAGAGTACCAGAAAAACATCTACTTCTGCTTCATTGACTATGCTAAAGCCTTTGATTGTGTGGATCACAATAAATTATGGCAGGTTCTTAAAGAGATGGGAGTACCAGACCACCTCACGTGTCTCCTGAGAAACCTGTATAAGGGTCAAGAAGCAACAGTTAGAACCGGATATGGAACAACGGATTGGTTTAGCATAGGAAAAGGAGTACGACAAGGATGTATATTGTCACCTTGCTTATTTAATTTATATGCAGAGTACATCATGCGAAATGCTGGCCTGGATGAATCACAAGCGGGAGTTAAGATTGCTGGGGAAAAGATCAATAACCTCAGATATGCAGACGATACCACTCTGATGGCAGAAAGTGAAGAGGACCTAAAGAGCCTCTTGCTCAGGGTGAAAGAGGAGAGCGCAAAAGTGGGCTTGAAGCTCAACATCAAAAAAACTAAGATCATGGCATCTGGCCCCATCACTCCTTGGCAAATAGAAGGGGAAGTCGTAGAAGTAGTGACAGACTTCACGTTCCTAGGATCCCAGATCACTGCAGATGGTGACTGCAGCCATGAAATTAAAAGACGCCTGCTCCTTGGGAGGAAAGCGATGGCAAACCTAAACAGTATGATAAAAAGCAGAGACATCACCTTGCCAACAAAAGTCCGCATGGTCAAAGCAATGGTATTCCCCATAGTAATGTATGGCTGCGAGAGTTGGACTATAAGGAAGGCCGAGCGCCGAAGAATAGATTCTTTTGAACTATGGTGCTGGAGAAGACTCTTGAGAGTCCCTTGGACTGCAAGGAGATCAAATCAGTCAATCCTAAAAGAAATCAACCCTGATTGTTCCTTGGAAGGCCAGATCCTGAAGCTGAAGCTCAAATACTTTGGCCACCAAATGAGAAGGGAGCATTCACTGGAGAAGACTCTGATGCTGGGAAAGATTGAAGGTCAAAGAAGAAGGGGACGGCAAAGGATGAGATGGTTAGACAGTGTCATTGATGCAACGAACATGAAATTGAGCAAACTTCAGCGGACAGTGGAAGACAGGAGGGCCTGGCGTAATCTGGTCCATGGGGTCGCGAAGAGTCGGACTCGACTGTGCGACTGAACAACAGCATGACATGTCCTACATCCTTAGGATGCATTAAACACTCCCCATGTCAAATTCTCCCCCTTTCCCTTGTAACGTGACATGTACTCCGTGGCTAGATGCCAACATGTTATTAGTTTCTCTACTCCCTCCAGCAGCAGTCAATGGTTTTGAGCAGTGTCAAGGGGAGCTGAAGCACTTCTTGCATCACAGGTCACATGTTTGTACGTGTTATTGGGAGATACCTACAGCAGCATCCCCTTCTTGGGTATGTAACATGGAATTCCAGCTTCAGGCTGTGGTCTGAAGGTTATACGATTGAATGAAGGAAAAAAGGCAGGATAAGAAAATAGTTCTGTAGATATATGCAGCCCCACTTTCCTGCAGAAATATCTCAGGCACTGTTTCTGGACACTTTGAATGAGACCCATTGTTAGTTACTTTATGTTTTATTTTTTTACTGTAGAGACAGTGCCGATTGGCTATGCTGCCTCAGGCATCAGTGTAACTTGGTCTGGCCTTAAGCATAAGCATAGGACGTTGTGAGTAATGCTCCCTCTACGCTGTGGAGTCCTGTGAGCAAAACTTATACTTTGTGAGCTACTGGCATTAAAGTTGTGAGCAGGCGATTTGGCTACTGCAAAGACAAAAATGTGTGAGCAAAGACAAAAATGTGTGAGCAAAGACAAAAATGTGTGAGCAAAGACAAAAATGTGTGAGCAAAGACAAAAATGTGTGAGCCAGAGGCTAAAAAACTGTGGGCTACCTCACACTAACTCATCTTAGAGGGAACACTGGCTGGGGTATAGACATGCAAGGATAAATGTGTTGGAGGGGTATAAACAATGTTGCATAGCTGATCTACTATGTCCGAGCCTTCTCCTGTATATGGAACCCATCTTGTCCTATATGTTTCTAGACTAGGAAGGAATGTTCCATGTACACTCAGTGCTTCACTATAAATATACAATACCTTATACTGAGTCTGGCCATTGATCCGTCTAGTTCAGTATTGTCTCCTCTGACAGATGGGCTTTTGGGGGTCTCAGGAAGAGAGAGGTCTTTCACAACTTCGGCCATTTGAGATCCTCTACCTAGAATCTCATGAGATCTCCTACAAAGCAGATCTTCTGCTACTGAGCTGTGACCCCTCTCTGTCATTTGGTTCTCAAATGATTTATTTTATTATCACTGATTTATTTAACTTTTTAAAAGTGATCACTTACTCAGGGATTTGGTGGAGATAGTTACTTAACATTTAACAAATGCTCGGGAACTCTAGCTCATTATTTGAATTAAAAAATTCTGATCGTACCTGTGGTAAATGGCATTATTTAATAATTTTATAATTGTCTGCCTTTTACATAATTTTGCTTTTGTAACTCACATGTTAGGTTTTATTATTGTGTAAACAGAACAACAAAGTGATTGCCTGTTCCTGCTGGACATAAAAGTTTTGTGGATCCTAAGAGCTTTCTGTAAGAGGAGCCCTTTAACACAGATGTTTAGACTAAAGCGAGTAGCCTGTACATTCTTGCTGTTTCACTAAAAATGGTCTTGGTATTTCTTTTCCCCTTGACTTGGAAGAAGCTAGGGCTGTCCTATCAAAGTTCCTGAAATGTGATTACCAACTTTGTGTTGCTAATTCCAACAGTTGGGTGAAGAGCGGAGGAAAGAAATCCAAGCATTTTCCACACACACCAGAAAAGTAGTTTCAGCTCAGGTTGCCACAGACTCAGTGTGGCAACAGCAGGAGGGGTTCCCCACACATCTGGGTGTCCTAGTCACTTTCAAGGAGGCAGGACCTTCACGGTAAGTACCAATGTGCCAGTCTGAGGCATTACATTTTTGAGATATTTATGCAACTGGAGATTTATGGTAAGCACAAGTTATGCAATAACTGTGACATGCATTTGGCATATATGAATTTGTACACATTTATAGGTGCATGCATAATTTTGTGTATCGTTTGTGCTACTGAAATATGAATCAAATGCATTAAGTCTTGTGGTCTTATTTCTTTGTACTGTACTGTATGTCCTTGACAGACAAGGTGCTTTGTGTGCTGCTGCTGTTTTGTAAATCTGTTTATCTGTATGCGTCATAGATTAGAGTCAGGGTTTACAGTAAAACCTGCTTTAAGAAAATGACATTAATGCCATTAACATCCCTCCCAACACAAAGAAGCAGCATACAAATGGTAGATTGAACAGGGCAGGGTATGTGTCTTATAAATAGCATATTTGACGTGGAATTGCTTCCGGCATTGTGTTTTATCTCGTAATATTAAACACACAACATAGCTGCCCGAAGGGGCGGGGGACACACCCAATTGGCCCAGCTTCAGGCTCTCTATTTAAAGGGGCTTCACAAGAGACCTCGAAGTTGGGCTGGCAGGGAGACTTCTCACTCCAGGCTCAGCTGCATTGGACTCCCTTGTGAAGCCTCATTTAAAGGGGCTGCACAAAAGAGCCCAAAGCTGGCCAGCAGGGAGACTTCTCTCCATGGGCTCAGTTGTATTGGACTCCCTTGTGAAGCCCCATTTAAAGGGGCTGCAAAAAAGAGCCTGAAGCTGGCCAGCAGGGAGATGGCTCTCCATGGGCTGAGCTGTTTTGGGCTCCCTTGTGCAGCCGCTTTAAATGGGGTTGAACAAAGGAGCCCAAAGGTAGCCAGCGAGGAGGCTTCTCTCTGTGGGCTCAGCTGTATTGGGCTTCCTTGTGAAACCCCTTTAAACAGGGCTGCACATGAAAGTCCAAAGCTGGATGGCAGGGAGATTTCTCCCCATGGGCTCAGCTATATTGGGCTCCTTTGTGCAGCCCCATTTAAAGGAGCTGCACAAGAGAACCTGAAGCTGGCTGGTGGGGAGATTTCTCCCCATGGGCTCAGCTGTATTGGGCTCCCTTGGGCAGGCCCTTTTAACAGGGCTGCATAGGAATGCCAAAGGCTGGGCCAACGGGGAAACTTCTCTCCTTGGGCTCAGCTATATTGGGCTGCCTTGTGCAGTCCCGTTTAAAGGAGAACCCAAGAGAAGTTAACAAGAGAACCCAAAGTTGGTCAGCAGGGAGACTTCTCCCCAGGGGCTCCACTGTATTGTGCTCTCTTGTGCAGCCCCTTTAAACAGGGCTGCCTAAGACAGCCCAAAGCTGTCCAGTGGGGAGATCTCCCTGTGGCCACAGCTGTATTGTGCTCCCTTTTGTAGCCTCATTAAACAGGGCTCCACTAGAGGGCCTGAAGCTGGGTCGGCAGAGAGATTTCTCTCCATGGGCTGAGCTGTATTGGGCTCCCTTGTGCAGCCACTTTAATCATGCCTGTCTGAAGGGACTGCACAGGTGACCCCAAAACAGGTGGTGACTGGTGGGGATACTGCTTTTGCAGGGAACAGAAAGCAGGGGTTTAAAGGGACTTGGAGTCCATTTAAACCCTTGATTTCTGCTCCATCCACAAACCACTATGAACTTCCACAAACTGCTTTAAAAGTTTGTAGCTTTGGGTGTCAGGGTTGGAATCAGGGCTTTGAGCCACCACATCTACATACATCGTTGAACCCTATGGGGATTGGGTGTCAGAGGTGGACTTAGGGCTTGGAGCCACCAGGTCTACATATGTCATTGAACTCTTTGGGGTTTGGCTGTCAGGACTGGATTAGGGGCACCATGTCTACATATGTTGTTGCACTCTTTGGAGTTTGGGTGTCAGGGGTGGACTCAGGACTTCGAGCTACCATGTTTATATACATTGTTGCACCATTTAGGATTTTGGTGTCAGGGTTAGACTCAGGGCTCTGAGCCACCGTGTCTACATATGTCGTTGCACCATTTGGGGTGTGGGTGTCAGAGTCGGAGGTGGGGTTTCGAGCCACCACATCTACATATGTCTCAGAGCTTTGAGCCATCACATCTACATGCATGCTGGGTCTTGGTCTAAGGTGGACTCAGGCCTCAAGCCACCACATCTACATACTTATTTGCATGCTGGTTTGGGTTTGGGTCTCAAGTGATCTCAGAGCACATTGGTTTGGTTCTTCTGGGCTGGGGACCCCCCCTTCAATTTCTACTGCAGAAATTCTCAGGGACTTTGATTCTCTTCTGCTGGGCTTCTATTGCCCTTGGCTTTTTTTGCAGTTTCCCCCTCATTGGAAACTTTGGGGGGGCATAACTTGGACCCTGTAAATCCAATCCTCACCAAACTTGGAAGGCAGGTAGAGGAGAGTCAACCAGAGATTTGCTGTGAGTTTGGTGTCTCTGGCACACCAGGGGGGCTGTTCTGTACCTGCAAGCTTTCATTTCCCCAGAAAGCACTTTCCACAGGGCACCTTCTTTGGAGGGCCATAATTCAGACCCTGTAAACCCAATCTTCACCAAACTTGGAGAGTAGGTAGAGGAGAGGCAGCTGGAGATTCCGTGCAAGTCTGGTGTCTCTAGTATGCTGGGGGGCATTCTACTTTATCATGAACTTCATGAACCAGTTCAGTTCATATGAAGCTGACAGTCTGTGGTTTGTTTTCTTGGGTCTGCCACAAACCAAACCAAACTGCATTTTCCCAGTTTGTACCCTACCCTCCTTCCAATCACATAAGACAGATGTCTTCTAAGGAACTGAAAAGTGCCTTCAACCTTTAAGGCTGTACGTGGAGGACGATGTGCCAGCTTGTGGTATAGCAGTCAGAATGTCAAGTTGGTAAAACCCAGGTTCACAACCGTATTAGGCCACTGGATTATCTTGGATTGACTGCTCTCTTTCTTTCTCAGCCTAATTTACCTCACAGGTTTGCTGTGAGAATAAAGTGGATTAGCAAAGAACCATGCATGCTACCCTGGACTTCTTGGAGGAAGACCTATATAAATACCCTAAAATTGCTGATTCTCACAGGCTTATCCTGGTCCAACAGTAGTGGTTAAGAGTGGCAAATGCTAATCTGGAGAACCGGGTTTGATTCTCCACTCCTTCGTATGCAGCTAGCTGGGTGATCTTGGGTCAGTCACAGTTCTCTTAGAGCTCTTCTCTCAAGACCAGGTCTCTCAGAGCTCTGTCCACCTCACCTACCTCAAAGGGTGTCTGTTGTGGGGAGAGGAAGGGAAGGAGATTGTAGGCCTTTCTGAGACTCCAAGCGAAGGGCAGGGTATAAATCCAATTCTTCTCCGTCTCCTTCTTCTCCTCCTCCTCAAGCCAGAATGTTTTCTTAAAAAACAGCACTGCTAATTTTTAACACATCCCTTAAGGTTGAAAATGTTGAGCTACATTTATTTCTGATGAAGTGATGCTGGATGGCTGCCTCTTTCCTGGGATCTGACCAAGTTCCAGAGCTCCATACTATTAAAAAAAAATTAATGAAGTACTCAGTGCAAATGCTGCTTGTGTGGCGTACTTAAGTTACTGACTATGTAATTGAGCAGGAAGGGATCCAGAGCTTAGCAGCAGCCCAGCATAATAAATGAGGTTGTTTGTCTTGCAATAATGGAACGATAATTGTGATAATTTCAGAAGTCGCTCTCAGTAGGCCCCACGGGATCTCATGCTTGCTTCCCATTATTTAAATATGTATGCCATCTCCCAGAGAATGACTTCTTGATGAGAAAATCTAAGCACAGAAATACTGGAAAAGATGATGGGAAGCTTCCTTTTTTTCCATGGCAAATCTTAGTCTAGAGGCTTAGGTTTCACTGGAGTTTCTTTGGCAGGTGTATGTATATGTATCTATTTCGGTTGTGTGTATATAGTGACTTGTAAAATGCCTGTAAAGTATCTACTAAGATCAGGGTACAGAAATATATAAGCATAGCTAATTAAAATAATCTACTCTTGATATTGATTTCCCTCTTTCTCTGCCATGAAGTATTTATTAGTTGTCTCTCTATTTAAGTTAGTTTGATAAGGTTTATTAATACCAGGTTTACCTACCTTAATGTTATTCACCCAGAGCGTTGAGGAGGTGGGGAGTGGACATGCATCGGGCTCCTGTGATAAATCTGAACAGGTGACATAGACAGAGCTGCCAGCTTCCCCGGGCAACCAGCAGGAGACTTACCTTGCTGGGGAGGGGGGCTCACTGGTGATGTAATGATGTTGCTGTGGATGCACTGATGTGCACTCAGCAGTGCACTGTTCCTCAGTGGAACAGGCTTCCTTGGGAGGTGGTGGGTTCTCCTTCTTTGGAGGTTTCCAAACAGAGGCTAGATGGCCATCTGACAACAATGCTGATTGTGTGAACTTAGGCAGATCATGAGAGGGAGGGCAGGAAGGGTTGCCTCAGTGCTTAGTTCTTGTGTCCTTTCTTACATGCCCAGGGAAATGCTGATTGCCACTTTGGGGTCAGGAAGCAAACTTTTCTCCAGGCCATTTTGGCTGGAGATCCTGGAGGTTTTTTTTGTCATCTTCTGGGCATGGAACAGCAGCCACTGGGGGTGTGGAGGGAGGTATTTGTGAATTTCCTGCATTGTGCAGGGGGTTGGACTGGATGACCCTGGAGGTCCCTTCCAACTTTATGATTCTATGAAAAACACATTTCCCCCCATTTGATTCTCAAAAGAAGTTTGTGTGGTAGGTTAGGCTAAGATATAATATGTGGCTGAGGAGTACCTAATCAGCACGGTAGGTGAGACAGTATTTGAATCTAAACCTACTTCTGGACCATGCCCAACACATTGTCTACAACACAACACTAGCTATTTGATGGTTTTGCTGAATACTTGTTAAATGTTTGAAACAAGCTTAAACAATGACACCTAATAAATGCTTTAAGCTAGAGAAAGAGAGAAAGGGATAACTAGTTCAATGGTTTATTTAATTCATCACAATGGCTCCCCATGGTCTTTGTGGAAGATGATACATTAGATTTGGCTATGATGCATGGATCCCATCCCCCAGTTTGCTTCAAAAGGTGAGCCTGTGCCAGTGTTACCTAATGTTACACACCCTGACCCTTTTCATAGTAGAACTTTGCTCTCCATTGAAGGAAGGTTCTCACTTCAGTTTCTCAACCTTCATTGAATCCAATACATATTCTCCTGAGATTTAGGCTTTAGCAGTTTCCTCTTTGAAACAAGGCAGAATTATTCTTCAGGGACATAGGAGAATGTACCATATAGAGTTGAGCTTGAAAATAGCATACTTCTGCTGCTTCTAGTAATCAATAACACAGAGGCAACTTCTGTACACTACACAAACCCAGAGAAACAATGAGGAATAGCAAATACATGGGATGGGGAGTATTAGGAGGAATGCTACCTGGAAAATGAGAGGAAAAATAATCTGATATCTTGATAAGCTTGCTTTGGATCCGTTTGTGCTAATGAAGTTAGATGCCTGTGATAAACCTTTAGCTTATTTCATGTGAAATATAATTCATCAAGTAATGACCATTTTAGTATAAGGCTGAGCTATGCTGACAAAGGCAAGAGACAAAAAGAAAACATCTAGGCAGCAATGCTGGAAACATTTCTGGTAGAGTGCTTCCCCACACCATCAACAAGACTAGCTATAGTTAGTAAGTGGCTTGAAAACTGAGCCGTTAGCAGATGTCTCCTTATCCTACAGAGCATCAGCTAATTTTACACCGAACCACTGTTAAATTACTTATTTCTGGTGCCATTATCTTTTTAAAACTCTGCCAGCTCAATGAAATTCAGCAAAGCATTGGCAGGAGTTTTGAAGCTCTTTTATGGTTATATTATCTTTACACAGCAATTTCTGAAGCAGTTATCAAGCTGAAATTGTGTGTGTGTGTATACATATCTATATATATGTATATGTATATGTGTGTGTGTGTGTGTATATATATATGTGTGTGTGTGTGTGTGTGTAATTAAAAGTAAAAAGGCCTTCACAGTCTGCAAATGACTTCATGGTAGTAGTCTGTACCCTTTAAAATTGATATTACAACTGAATCATGGAGGTAATGATGATTAAAATGGCACTTTTATTGACAAAACTTCCTTTTGAGGGGCATTCAGTTTTGGCATAAAACTTCAGGGTAGTTACAGTGCAGGCTGGTGCTGAATAAGCTCCTCTGCAGAGCTTATTGGATGTCTCTTACTCCTGGAAACAGCTGTCAATCAAGTTCTCATGTATTGTGATAATGCCATGTGATACTGTAATATGGGCAGTAGTAAGTGCTGGTGAGAACCGGGTGCTGGTTGCAGTATATGGGCCAGAAGTAGGTGGTGCAAGGGCTGGGCCGGGGAAGAAGGGTTTACTCAATATCCTAAATCTGCTTAGCCCACATCCCTCCCCTGGTGCCAGCATAACATTATGCTGCCAAAAATGGTGATGGAATTATGAACATTATTACTGAACTCATTTGGACAGAAAAATCAGGTGCATCCTCCACTTCTTAGAACCATGTCTATTCTGCTCTGGCACGCTTTAGTCGGCAGCCAGTCATAGCTCTGTTAAGTACTATATAAACTGCAGCCAGGACAGGCATAGCTCAGATGATAAAGTGGCACAGAGGAACATCTCTCTGTCCTAAAGGAGAGGTAGTGGTCCAGTGGTGAATCATCTGCTTTGCACTCAGAAGGTCCCAGGTTCAATTAAAAGAGAGTCAAATAGTAGAAGTTTCAAGCCACCCTGGGTCCCTGGAGAACTGATGCCAGACCAGTTATCTGACTCAGTTTAAGTCAACTTCATGCATGCAGAGCCTCACGTTGGGCCCTTTTAGGCCACAGGACTGAATGACTTAACCTTCTGTTGTTTCAACAGGATCTAAAGTGGGTTGCAATATTTACTTAAAAACTCAGATTAAAATGTGATAAAAACACAGCGATCACTCTAAAGCAGCACAACACATAGAGTCCTAATACAATAAAATGGATTATTGAGATGGTTGTCCATTCCCTATTCAGTTGTGCTACAGCAAGGAGGAACTTGGGCTGCGATCAGGCACATTAAATAACTTATTTTCAATCTACTTTCCATGCACTTTCCAACTGGATTTTGCCAGTTCACGCAGTAAAATCCAGTTGGAAAGTGCATGGAAAGTGGACTGAAAGTGGGTTATTTAGTATGTGTGATCGCAGCCTTAAAAGGGCCTTAGTCTAGCTAATTCTAGTTGCTTTTCCACAGCAGCTCTCAGGTGTTCAGATGGGATGGAAGGGGTACGTAGCATTGCTCAATACTGGCCCCTATGGTCTGGACTGGCAAAATCTTACATAAGATTCTGGCCTTACACCTTTGGCTGATCAACACAGCCAGCCACACCTGTTTTGTTAAGACAAAGTAGTATTGTATAATGGTTAGAGTCTCAGACTTGGATCTGGGAGTTCAAATCCCCACTCTGCCATGGAATCTTGCTGGGGGATCTTGGGCCAGTCACACAGCCTAACCTACCTCACAGGGTTGTTGGAAGGAAGAAGAGCAGCCTAAGCTTGCTTTGGGTCCCCACTGAGGAGAAAGGTGGAGAATAAATGAAGCATATAAATAAAGCCTAGAGTCTCAGATTAGTCTTGTTGCTTCTGCTTTTTTGTACTTTAGGCTCCAACTTTTCCAGCTCTAGACAATTGACTGCAGAGATGCTGAGCTAGAGAATACACCCCTGAGGTCTGGAGATGGGCAGGAGGCACACATTGCTGGCAGTTTGCTCGATCACATGGAGCTATTTTGGACTGTCAAACAGAGCTGCTTTGAACTGTGTAATATTCAATGCGGGAGAGTCACTTTCTCCTTTGACAGCCTATTATGGGTGTTGTGTAAGAAGAATGATATTTCCTCAGCATTAGGGGCTAGGTGGCATCTTGATTGTCACCAGCCCTATGGCTGATAGGGTTCAGTCAGAAGAAAGTCTGGCTCTTGTTCTATGCAGCTGTTCTTAAGTGTGATAGGTAAAGGTAAAGGTTTCCTTTGCTTGAAAGCCAGTCGAATCCGACTCTAGGGATGCAGTGCTCATCTCCGTTTCCAGGCCGAAGAGCCAGTGCTGTCCAAAGACATTTCCATGGTCATGTGGCCAGCATGACTAGACGCCAAGGCGCATGGAATGCTGTTACCTTCTCACCAAAGTGGCACCTATTTATCTGCTTGCAATTTCTTGCTTTCAAACTGCTAGGTTGGCAGGAACTGGGACCAGAGATGGGAGCTCACTCCATCATGCAGCACTCAGGTCTTGAACTGCTGAACTACTGACCTTCCAGTCTGCTGTTCAGCGTCTTAACAACTTGAGCCATCGCAGGCCAAGTGATATAGGGGGTGGCAAAAAGAAGGGAATTTGCTGCTTTGCCTCCAGCCACAGACTATAACGCGGTATACCTTTTTTTCTGTGTAAAATAACAGCTCAGTTCATCACAGTGTAATAGTGGGCAGGACTCTTCCTTGAGATGACTGATAATGAGCTTGGGGAGCAATCTGAAGCCATTCTCCCAGTAAACTGTGCTTAGGATTGCAGCCAGAGGCTGTTCAAAAATATTGTAAAGTTGGCATTATGGTACCTGTACAAAGTAAGTTTGCAACCTTGCAGGAAGTCCATCTTTTTTTACATTTAGATAGCAGTCATTTACAGTCCAGTCCTAAGCGGCATTGCACCCATTTGAGTCCACTGAAGTCAAAGGTGTAACAGCCTAGATTGCACTGTTCAGCATACAGATCGATTAAAATTGCTGGGAAGTTTTGACAGAGGATTCTTACAAGAGGGCCAGACTGGTGTCTTTTTAAAGCCTGTGTTTTCAGGAGCAGAAGTAGAACCCTTTACACACCACTGCTTCAGCTACCTAGCTTTTCTTTTCCCTCTGCTGCTGATTTTGCTATTAGATACATTTATTTTATAAACCAGGACCACAGCCAGTCTTAGTCAAATCAAAGCTCTTCCCTTGCTTCCGTGCGAGCTTTTCAAAGGCTGTCTGTTTGCTGACGGTCTTCTGGGCCCATGCCAAATAGTCTGGGAGGCGTCTTCCATCTCTGCTGCTGTCTGAAGCATCGCTGCTGCATTTCCATGAGGCCAAAGATGTTTCGATCAGACATTAATCCAGATTGGAGTATTAAATCTGAACAACCTAGGAACATGAAATGTTTTTTTGTTTTTTTTAAAGTAGAAATCAAGTTTGCACTGGGCATGTGTGTCAATTTATACTTCTTTCTAAGACTGTTGCAGAGTTCAAGAGAGAAAGAGAGGGAAGGTAGTGTTAGATCTTGAAAGGGGGAGGCAAGGGAGCAAGCACTGTGTCAAGTAGATTTGTCAGCACTTTGAAGAGGTGGAGCCCGTCTTGTCTCTCGCATTTTGGCAGACAGGCAGAGAATGGAGCTGTGATTCAAATTCAACTTAGAAACTACTGTGCTGTAGACACATTCTGGGAGGCAGATATTTGCATCTGAGGAGTCTTGAAATGTATTTGCATATGTATTTTCCAGAGCTGGATGGAGTACTTGTACTTTCTACTTTAGATAGTATTCCCCTTACTCCTCGTTGTGGTCTCATGAGCGAAGTTAGAAAATAGTCACCCATTTTTATGTGTTGCAGCCTTGGCAGGTAGCCCTGCCTTTTGGCCTCCTTTGATGAAGCTTCTTGGAAGTCAGCATGGTGCAGTCCCTTTCCTATTCCGTTTGGAGACGGCAGATAGCAAGGCCATGGCTTGGTGGCAGAGTGCATCATTCCAAGTTCAGACCCTGGCACTGCCACCGAGGGAAAGACAGCACTCTGTAGGATGAACCAGTGGACTGACTCTTGTTCATATGCTGAGTTTACTCTTTAGCACTTCTTTAGGCCCCCAAAACTGTCCATAAGCACCAAATGTAACACTGCTGCCTAAACTAAGCAAGTCTGGCTATGTCAGTGGTAGGGTTGCCAGCCTCCAGGTGGGCCCTGGGGAAATTGGTGGAACAGGTAAATGAACATTTATTTATTTATTTATTAGTTAAACTTTTATCAGGGTGGCTTACAAACAGATAAAATTCCAAAATACATATAGGTAATAAATACATCATTAAAATACTATGTTAAAACCAAATATAATA
This sequence comes from Gekko gecko, assembly GCA_029375565.1. Taxonomy (NCBI): domain Eukaryota; kingdom Metazoa; phylum Chordata; class Lepidosauria; order Squamata; family Gekkonidae; genus Gekko; species Gekko gecko. Next base: position 50,054,983 of record JAPDNY010000003.1, read on the forward strand.
ATAAAGTGCTAATCTTATGCATTTGTGCTGCTGGTCTGCATTGGATCTCATAAGAAGATGTTTCAGATGTCATAAAGGGGGGGAATCAGCTCAGGAAGTTATTAGGGGTCCAGCGGGTCAGGGCTTTTCACCATACGATGTCAGTTGGCATTCCCGGTGGCTCAGGAGGACCAGTTGATTCTTATCCCTGATCACAGTGCTCTCTGGGGTACATATGGGGAAAGGTGGTCCCTCAGGTATGTAGATCCCTGGCCATAAAGGGCTTTAAAGGTAGGAACCTTGAAGCGAATCCGGTATGCTATAGGCAGCCAGTGCAATGCCTTTAGCACAGGCTGAATGTGTTCCCGGACAGGGAGTCCCATTAACAGCCTGGCCATGGCATTTTGCACCAGCTGAAGCTTCTGGATCTGTGACAAGGGCAGCTCCAAGTAGAGGGCATTACAACAGTCTAGTCTCGAGGTGACCATTGCATGGATCACTGTCACCAAGTTGCTGCATTCAAGGAAGAGAACCAGCTGCCTAATCAGCTGAAGATGGTAAAAGGCCAACCTGGCAGTGGCTGCTACCTGGGCCTCCATTGTCAGGGAGTCATCCAGGAGCATTCCCAGACTTTGGCTCTGGCACCAATGGTTCCCCATCAAAGGTTGGAAGTGGGATCCCTACCCTCAGAATGCCATGACTCAGGCACAGGACCTCCATCTTCATTGGATTCAATTTCAGCCGGCTCAGCCTAAGCCAACCAGCTATGACTTATAATGCCCGATCTAGGTCTTCTGGTTTGGAGTCGGACCAGCCGTCCAACAACAGATAGAGTTGGGTGTCATCAGCATACTGGTGACAGCCCAGTCCATGCCTCCAGGCAATCTAGGCAAGAGGGCACATATAGATGTTAAAAATCATCAGGGACAGCACTGCCCGTTGAGGCACTCCACATACTAATGGGTGCCTTCAGGACAGCAGATCCCCTAGTGCCACTCTTTGTCCCCAATCTTGGAGAAAGGAAGCAAGCCAGTGCAATGCTAGTCCCTGAATTCCAATGTCAGTGAGGTGGCGGATCAGTAACTGGTGGTTGACCGTGGCCAGAACAACAACAGCACTGCTGTTCCGCCCCGATCCAGATGCCTCCAGAGGTCATCTGTGAGGGCTACCAGTGTTGTCTCTGTCCCGTAACCCAGACAGAAGCTGGACTGGAAGGGATCTAAAATGGAAGCGTCATTCAGAAAGCTTTGTAACTGACTTGTCACTGCCCTCTCTATTATCTTGCCCAAATAGGGCAAGTTGGAAACCGGCCGATAGTTGGCCAATTTGGTTGGGTCCAAAGACGACTTTTTCAGTAGGGGGCACCACTGCCTCCTTGAGTGCCTCTGGGAACTGCCCCTCTAAGAGGTTGACAAACTCCCGCAAGGCAACCTGGAGCCCCTCGTGGACAGCTTTAATTAGCCATGACGGACTCGGGTCAAGGGAGCATGTGGTAGGGTGTACTGTTAGGAGCAAACTGTCAACTTCCTCTAGACTGAGTGGGTTGAAATAAGCCTGTCTCCTCTTCCAAGTCCTTTCTTATCACTTTTCCCCTTGGCTATGTGCGCATGCCTCTATTGTTCTCCCTGTTTAATTCCCACTCCTAATCTTTCTTTGTGTCTTTCATTCAACAGGGGCTGCAGAGAGGTTCAAATGAAATCTCTGTATCTTGGTTTGAAAAATAAAAGCCCCTCCTGGATAGTAGAACATCAGTGCAGTGTGCCAATGGAAACTGATGCCAATTTCTGTATTTCTCAAAGCCTAGAATTCTCTCCAAGAAGCCCATTGTTAAGGCAGATAAACTTATCCATTCTGATCAGTGAAACATGCTGAGTGATACAAATACCACTTACATGATTGTGGTGGCTACAGAAGCCTAATTTTTGTGGTACAAAGTTGTGGGGGAATTGCCAGCTAAAAGTGCCTATTTATTATATGGAGTTAGGGTGGGTTTCGCATCACTTCATTGTGTCGTACTCTGCAATTACTCATTTAAAATCAGTTGTTCAATGAAAAATGCTTCTAACGTAGTAGTTATTTCCCTGTCACTTTGCATTTATTTACTTTGTCACCCAGCAGAAAACCAGGCATTTATAGTGGAGACTCTTCCAGTTCTTGATTTTTTATTTTTTTGCCCCAACAAGAAAAGAATTTGGGGGCAGGTTTAGGAATGCTATTTTTGCATTTCTCGTGTAGTAAAATATTTTAGCAACATATCGGCTGTTTAGCAAAAATGTACAATGGTAACGGTGAGCTTGCAGTATTGTTGTTGCATTTTCCTTGGCTGGGGAGATGGTTTGTACATATAATGGTCATGATCCACAGTGCTGCATTAGGCATGTCTTGTTGTGAGGACTTGGGAATGCTGAGTGGGATTTCTGACCCCCCCAACTTGTCCGGCTGAAATGCTTTGGAAGGCTCACCCCTCACAAAAGCAACTTGCCTTTGAGCACACGGTGAGGCTGCTGTTTAGGGTTGTCAGCTCTGGGTTGGAAAATACCTGGAGGATTTGGGGGTGGAGCCTGGAGATAGTGGGGCTTAGGGAGGGGAGGAGCCTCAGCATGGCACAATGCCATAGAGTCCACCCTCCAAAGCAGCCATTTTCTCCAGGAGAACTGATCTCTGTTACCTGGAGATTCCTTGTAAAAGTGGGAAATGTCCAGGCCCCACCTGGAGGCTGGCAACCCTACTGCTGTTCAAGAAGCATGAGTATGTAAGATCAGTCACGCAGGTCTTTGGAATCCAGCTGAGCTTTATCAGTGGTAGCTGATACATCACAGTTCCAAGTGATAAGTTGCCAGCAGCCATAACATCATGTGATAGTTGCAGTTCTTGTGTGAAAAGGCTGACATGTATCAATGTTTATATGGCAGGATATGGTTTTTGCATTTGATTTCACTCCCCCGAATTTAAAAAAAAAAATTGGCACAATAGGTTTAAAGATCTCACTTCAGTCGAAGCTGAGATTCTTAAATAAGGAGGCTCAGATAGGCAGCCTGATAGGAATTTTGTGATCATTGACTTCCTGTCTTGACGACCCCGGTACATTAGCTCTTATCAAAGTTGGAAGAGCTGCTACAACGTAGCCATTGTAGATATTGGATCAATAGCTGGCACTCTGCCTGAAGGTCAGATAAAGTACTTAGGCAGGCAGTTTGCCAGGCTAAAGAGATGTCAAGAAAATCAATTAGTCTCTAAAGAAAGACCAGCAAGCTAACTAAAAATCCAATCTTGAAAGGCTCTCTATATTTCAAAGGCAGCTTATTAGTGTTAGCTATATCTTTATCTCTTTAATAAAATTACATTTGCTAAGCAATTAAACCAGACTCGGGTCATATGAGGCTAACGCGGAAGGGACTGTAAACACCTGAACAACACCAGATTAGAAATAGCAGCTGGGAGCGGATTTTTAATTAGGTTACTTTCTGGTTACCTTGCTACGTGACTTTCGATTAAGTTGTCCCTCCCCCTCCTTTAACCCCCCCCCACAGATTACTCTACCTATACGCATTTGGCATACCTAAGATACTTTCTCAGCTGAGCAGTAATGGAAAGCTGTAGACATAGGATGTGTCTCGTGGAGCCGGGTAGTTGTTTAGTAAATTATAGCTGTCTGAAGTCAATGCAAGGAAGGGAAATGTGATTGTTTTTGTATGTTCTCTCCCCCTGTCCCAGTCGCCAGAGTGAAACAAATGAGCTTGATCATCATAATCAAGAGGGAAGCAATACAGGGCATGGCAGGCCACAGAAGTGCTGCCATTCTGTGTAAGCATTTCCTTGTGAAACGTTCTATTACAAGAGATTTCATTGTCATAATTAGCAGATGACGTATGGTTGCTACCGGACTATTACTATTATTTCTCCAGATATTGCAGAGGTAAGAAAGAACGGACAGGTTAGACATATGCTGTGGTTCCTTTTAATGCACTCAAAGCAGTCAATCTGGAACCACTGAGATTCCACTTTCTAAGAAACATCTGTGTAAGGAAAAACGGACACTGACTGCAGATAACATCAGCCACTGCAGTGAAGGCAAAGGGAGTGCAAAGGGTCCCCATACAAATGCCATCTATAGATACCAAAATAATTTTAAAAGAAAGCATTTTTGGCATAGTGTCAACACTTCCAGTGCTGCTGCTTTTGCAAGTGTTTACAACCTGTTGCATGGAACATTTTGCACAAATATATTTACTTACTAGGAAAAAGGCCCGTTGTGGAAATAAGTACAACGGGCTCTAGAAAGAGGCTCTGGGAGAGTGCCTCGGCTCTGGGCACTCAGTGACAATTTGCTGTGGCAATCTCAGCAGGGTATAATGACAGAGTCCACCATTTTCTCCAGAGGAATTGATCTTTGCTACCTGAAGAGCAGTAGTAATTTTGAGTGATCTCCAGCCCACCACCAAGATTGGTAACAGTGGTTCCCCAGGAAGGAGTGGCTGGTTTGGAGGGTGGAGTCTATGGCATTGTACCTGTCTGAGGTCCCACCCCTCCTCAACACTCACCCTCTCCAGGTTCGACCCCTCAAATCTCCAGGAATTTCCCAACCTGGAGTTGATAACCCTATCTCCCTCCCAGCCAACCATCAACCTACCTTTAGTTTTCCATCTCCTCTCCCCTCCCTCCTAGAGAGCAGTTGTAATTTTGAGTGATCTCCAGCCCCCACCTGGAGATTGGCAACAATGGTTCCCCATCAGGGAATGGCTGGATTGGAGGGTGGAGTCTATGGCATCGTACCTGTCTGAGGTGCCACACCTCTTCAAATCTCACCCTCTCCAGGCTCCATCCCTCAAATCTCCAGGAATTGCCCACCTGGAGTTGGCAACCTGATCAGGACTGGGCCCAATGAGTTTTCTCCCAAAGGCCAACATAGGTGTGGAAAGGGCCTTTTACTGACAGAGAAGAAAGTACAGGTGCCAACTTTGATTAGGGAAATACCTGGCGATTTGGGGGGGTGGATCCTGTGGAGGGCAGCATTTGGGGTGTGTGTGGAAGGACTCAGCAGGGTATAATGCCATAGAGTCTACCCTCCAAAGCAACCATTTTCTCCCGGGGAACTGATCTCTTTCATCTGGAGGTCAATTGTAACAGTGGGAGATCTCCAGGTCCCACCTGGAGATTGGCAGCCCTAGGGGAAAGTCAGCCGCACAGTGAGGAGTTGAAGAAAATGGTCTGATGGTCGCTGGCCCACCTCATTAGCCAGCCAGCCATGCTGAAGCTAAGCAGGAGAAAGAGCCTTTTTCCATTTATTCTGACAGGAAAGTGGCCGTTGGGGAGGGGATTATGGGTGGGGAGGGGGTTATGCTGAAAGTCCTTTGTTTTTTTACTCACAGAACCAAGCTTGGCTGCCTACCAACAGCCACTGAGAGGACAGTCCCTCACAGGAGTCAAGAGAACTGTCTTCCTCAGGAGAGAGAGCTGTTTGCCAGGGGGAGTGGGTGGGGAAGAGGAGCAGACCCAGCACCTGGCCAATGGCATGCGAGTACTCTTGAGTGGCGGCTGATGGGCCAATGGCTGAGGGAGGGCATTTTACAGCCAATGGGAGCGCATGGAGTCTTGCGAAACCAAAAGATAATTATTTATAAGGAGAGATTGATTTGATTTGTACCCCACCCTCCCCACCGAAGCAGGCTCATTACACCTGCTCCATTAATTTCAAGGTCAGGAGCAGGAATGGGATCATAGGCCTTATTCACATATACCTTTGAGATGCTGTGGGGGAGTGATTATTTGCATGGTTGCTTTGTTTGATATGAGCTAGAGTGACACCCTGCTCTTCCTGTTTGGTATTTTGGTGTTTGTTTCTTAAGGGTGTGGGTATATTTCCACAATGTGGGGATAGCAAAAGCTAGCACCGGCCCCCACCAACCTAACAGCTACATAAAGGCACTCCCGGCAATGGGGCAGGCAGATTCAGCTGCAGCCACAGTGCTGACTTTGGCGGTGGGAAGAGCTGTCAAGTCGCAGCTGACTTATGGTGATCCTATAGGGTTTTCAAAGCAAGAGATGTTCAGAGGTGGTTTGCCATTGCCTGCCTCTGCATAGCAGCCCTGGATTTCCTTGGTGGTCTCCCATCCAAGTACTAACCAGGCCCAACCCTGCTTAGCAATCACGATCTGATGAGGTCAAGCTAGCCTGGGCCATCCAGTGTTGAATTCACTATGAGTTAACAGGGTTGGCCTGCCCATTTTGGTAGCATCTGTAAAAAGAATGTAGACCCTCTGAAAGACTTAAGAAAATTGCACACACTTTTCACAGAAGTGTCATATTGCATCAGACAAAAAAAGGGGGTGCCACAATATTTTATTTTGCTTATTAGTTTGCAATTTAAGTGACAGTAAAACATCCACATCATAATATTCATTCAAGCAAACTAGATTAGAAGGCATCCCCCCTCTGTAAATGAAAACCATAAAACAAAGAATCCAGTGCAGTCATCTGTACTATAAAATGATCATATTAGATGATGAAGAAGAAGAAGAGATTGGATTTATACCCCGCCCTTCACTACCCAAAGGTGTCTCAGAGAGCGGCTTACAAACTCCTTCCCCTCCCCACAACAGACACCCTGTGAGGTAGATGATCAAGCCTTTTATAATATGTGGAGGCAGGCAATGGCAAACCACCTCTGAACATCTCTTGTCTTGAAAACTCTACGATGCTGCCATAAATCAGCCGTGATTTGACAGCACTTTCCACCACTGTTTTTTTCTTGGAACAGTATAAATTTGACCACAGTCAGACATGCCTTTCGACCCAACTCAGCTGCAAATGCCTGATGGATCTAAAGGGCACGATCAGACAGCAATATCTGGGAAAAGGTCCTGCAGCCATCAGCACCTTGTACTGGCCCGCCACGGAAGCGGAGTTAAAAGGCACCAGGAAAAGTCCAGTCCTAATGCTTGTCGATGGGCTACAGACGGACTTTCCCCTGTCTGATCACTCAAACATGTTCTCATGCTGTCAGGATGGTCTGCTCATTCCATTCCAACTCAGAGCCGTTTCCCCCCCTCACTTAGCAGTATGCTTATAACCGCATACTCCATGGGGAACCCTCAGTGCAGAGGTGCAGTTCCTTGGTTATGCACATGGGAGACAAAAGGCAACCCCCCTCCACTTGGCCGAGTGTGCCACCTGATCAGGCAGTGATAGGCGGAGCCTGCAGCTACAAAGGATGTGTGATTGTGCAATGCCGTGTCAATTTCAACCAGGGAAAATAGGCTCACTTCCCCTCTGCACCAAATGGCCCATCTGACTGTGGCCTCTGTGAGTACTCAGTGATTCACATAAATGATTTGAGAATCCTTATAATAATCATTCCCTGATTTTGATAGCCCAGACATAAGATTCCTGCAAGATAGTTCAGAGAGTGCCTTGTCTAAGACCATCTAGTGAGTTCATGGCAAAGACAGATTTTGAACTGAAAACTTGCTAACAGCCCATTTTTTTAGACTCTGTGTTTTCTTATTTATAAGCAGGCCTGGCAAACATAAATCTTCATGCCTTTCTTGAACTTGTTATGTTTTTCATTATCTTCTGAAGTTGCTCCCTCCTCCTTGGTTCCTCTCTCCTAATGATGAGTTGGTACAGGTTGGGCAAACATATTGGGGGAGAAGGACTAATCTCACTATACCTGCACACCCCATCCCCATCCAGAACTGGGCTCCCATACATCTGGGAAACATACATTTCAGAATGCATCTCTCAGCTTGACCATTGGAGGTCCCTGGGAAAATGAGTGCTCCTCCAAATAACAGATTGTTTGGACAAACAGAAAGCTCTTCTGCTTGTAAAAGTGAAGGTAATTCTGTGATTTTCACAGATTTTGTCTGCAAGCTCTTTCCCCCCTGCACTGCATCCACTTGTGATTCTTAGGATTCAGCCCATTAATGGTATCCTAAGCAAATCTACTCAGAGTCCTCCTCAAGTCTACTCAATGGGGCTTGCTCCCAGGAAAGTGTTCTTAGGATGATTGTCTTGTAATTGTAATTGTCTTGTAATTACTTTATGCTAACCCTTAAAACTTCCATAGTATTTTGGGTAAGAATTGTTTATGTGACAAAAATATGGAATCAAACCATAGATGTATTTTCATTTTTTTAGGAAAATGTATAGTTTTGAAACTAGAATCTCAACAGCTTTTTTATTCTTTATATTATAAATCTAAAGACTGCTTTCCGATGAAGATGTATCAGTACGGTAAAACAGAGAGCTTGAAATACATTACTAGTGCCAAGAAATTATTTTCTTGTGGCACCCTTATCAGTTTCTTTGGATTATCCCAAATCACTCATCTGGGTTCTGTCAAATAACCAATATGGCACAGTCTGGATAAAGCTAAGCAGGCTAAAGGCTCATTAAAACCAATGAGATTTAAGTGTTTAACTGTACACTTCCCATCCTCCTGATTTCAGTAGGACTTAAACATATACATGCTTAACTTTCTCTGCGTTGTTCCCTTTGTGTGCCTGACGCTTGGAATGTACTACTCACAACTCTCTGTTAAAGTAAGGCAAAGTATCTGCTGTTGGACTTCTTTAATCCCCACCAGGTGAAAAGATCCGTTTCAGGGTGTTGCCTCAGTACAACCCAGCAGTGACTCAATGGTCTCCCTCTCCCATCAATTTTATTGAAAGACAAAAGGATAGAGCCAACAGCATATTTGCGCAGGTGAAAACTTCCTCCTGCATTGTATGGCTTTAATGGCTCCTCCTTCCCATGGCAGCCTGAAGTACCCCCAGAAATTCTGCTCTTAGGGGAGAGGGGACCACCAGAGGGTTGGGGGTGGGATTTCAGGCTGTCATGGGAGAGGAGAACTGCAAAAGTCATTTTCCATGGGCCAAAGTCCTTGCACCCACATAAAAGAACAACTGGATGCAGCCCAGTATGATTCATCCAAGTAAATTATAAAATAAAGTAGGTTATGGGCTGAGCCTTGTCTTTATGTGTGTGTGTGTGTGTGTGTGTGTGTGTACAAACTAGCTTCTGAGCCTCATCTTCCTCATCTTTCTGAACAAGTGTAAATGTATGTATGTGTACAGGCTTCCTGGAAGGCACATCCTATCCTCCTGGTAAATGTATATTTTACCTGTCACATTTGGCAACACTGGGCCCAATGGGGCTAAACACTGGCCCTATGCATGAGGGGGGGGTGGAATCTTATTTTCCTGCAAATCCAGGTTATCAGCCCTGCCTACATATGTGTTCATGTGTTGTGTGATCTGATAGGTTCCATAGGTGAAATCACACATTCAACTTAAAGGCTTGCAGCTTCCTCCTGTTATCTACCAAATGTGGAACTAGTGTGGAACTAGTGTATCAGCAACTCATTTGTACTTGGTCCTACTGACAAACTACAAGAGATGGTAAGTCCAATGTATCTTTGCCCTCAACTTTTGTTCTTTTACAAAATACAGCCATGGAGGTTGTGATCTCAAGTAGAAGATCTGCATATAGGGAAGAGACTTTTTAAGCAGACATGGAAGCAGGTGTACCATAGTGGCCAAATGTCAAATTATGAAGATCACTGATGTCTGTGTGTAAAAAAAACCCAATTACAAACATACTTGGCCCTGTTTTACCCTTGGCCCCACTCACTCCTGAGTATTAAAACTCACTGTCCCCGTACTGTTAGTACTGTAAAAGAAAAAAGTTTTTTAAAGGACCTGTATTTTTCTTTTAAACATTAATGTCATCAACAGGGTTGGACAGTTTTGAGAAGAGAATAAACTGCACAAATGGAGATGAGAATAGGGTTGGACAGTTTTGATTACTGAAACTGAGTGGGGATTGAAGAGATAACCCCTTTTCATGATCAGGTGAATTCCAGATATTTTTCCTGACAACCCAACATTCTGAGCCAACTCCTGCTTTTAGCAGAATTTGGCAGAAACCATGGTGACGATATTGTTTTACAGTTCTACTGGCATCATGACAAGTAAGTCTAGCCAGCACGATAAACAATTGCATTGTAGAGAGACCTAAATTAGTATGATAAACCTATTGATGTTCGCAATGTGTTCTAATAATTTTTCCCCATTGTTGTCTCTGGTCAAGTTGTTTCTTTGCTTCAAAACCCACAACAACTTGGTAGAGCAGAGAAATCATTGAAACAATGGAAACGAATGTATATACCTCAGAAAACAACATCATACAGTGTTCAGCTCTACTGTGGCAACACCAATCCCTAGCTAATTTGCTCTCTAATTTATAATAAATGAAACATTTTTGATAGCAGCATTTTTTAAAAAAGGGTTTCATATTGTGTGGAGCATGAAATGTCTCTTTATGTATTGATGGGGCATTTCTTGCTTTATAGTGCCATCAACATATTGAGTAGTATCCAACCAGTCTTTCTGTTGGTGAAGACAGAAGGGTGCATCCCCTCTAACCACCAAAAAAGGCTGTGGTAGGGATCATGGGTCCCTAACTTGGATGACCCAGGCTAGCCTGATCTTGTCAGATCTTGGAAGCTAAGCAGGATTGGCCCTGGCAAGTATTTGGATGGGAGACCATCAAGGAAGTCCAAGGTTGTTGTGCAGAGGAAGGCACTGGCAAGTCTCTTCTGTTCAACTCTTGCCTTGCAAACCCTATGGGGTAGACTTAAGTCAGCTGTGAGTTGATGGCACTTTCATCACCCTGGGGCCTACTTTTACAAAAGCCATGTAGGACAAAGGGCTGACATAAGGAAGGGATCTGGGCAATATTAAGCTGGCTGGATCCAGCTTGTTGAATGCAAGAAGATGAATCTTTACTCTAAGGAGCTTAAATCTAAATTCTTTTTTTTTTTTTACATAATATATAAAATACATTTTAGAAGGAAAAACCTTCCACCTTCCATGAAACTTACAGCCTTAAGCTGTAAGAACAAAGAAGCCAAATTTGACTACCCTGGTCTGGCAACTGACCTGAAACCCTGCTGACGTGGACAGAACTTGTCCTGTAAAAATTACTTGATGTGCAGATATCAAATAGGGTGTCTACATGCCAAGCTGCTGTTGGAGAAACAAGAGCAAATGCAGGTAAAGAAGCTGGTCACATAACTTGATTGTTTTCCTAACTTGACTGTTCTGTTTCATTCATCCCTCTTTGAATACTCTCAATTAGAAGCATTATTTTTTGTCATAAATTTATCAAGTCACAAACCCAAGATTCATTTGCTTTTGAGGCATATGTGTACAACTAGGCAAGGCAGGAGTTTCTCTTTGAATGTGAGTGGTTAACTCACTTGTCCCTATGTTTCCTTCTCTTTTACATCATTTAATATAGTATGTAAACTGCCTGAAAAGTTATTATGGTGTTCACACTCTCATTGTTTCATAGGGCAAGCTGACATCCCCACTGAATTTATTGTCTTGATTTCCAGATGAATGCAGAGGTTGGTTTCTATTGTAATTCCAACTATCACCAAAGTCCCTCTGCTTAAAAATTATTGGAGTGAAACTGTTCATGTTGCGGGATTATGTTTTGACAATGATGCATGGGGAAATTATACTGCAGAAATGGAAGGGAAAAAAAATGATGCACGCAGTAAGAAAGTCAATGAACTAACTAACTTCTAAAAAAGTAAGAACAGTCCAGATGGACAAAAGCCTATGGAACTTCATCCAAGGACTTGTTATCATTAAAAAAAGAGAGAGATATCTAGCATCCTATGAGGGGTTCCTGCGGGACAGTCACACTTGGAGTAGAAGCAGATTACCCTATCATCAAATCATCAGAGTGTTGCTATTTGAATAAACACAGCTGCTGTTTTCTAAAAATATGGCAAAGAGCAGTTGGGGGTTGGGCATGGGAAGGGGAATGGGACAATTAGTGTTGCTGAAATGCCAGGAAAATTCAAGCTGACATATTTGTTATTTAAGGGAATGCCGATTTTCTGGGAAAGCTTGTATCAAGTGTTTTGACTCACTGGAATGGATGGAGCCCGTCAAGTCTGAACAAATACTATTCCATTACTATAGATAATATTATGAAAGTTGACAAGTGAAAAAGTGAATAACTTAGGAATGTTGATGCCAAGCCCTGTGCCAGTCAATCAACACATGCCCAAACTGGCACATTTCCTTGATGTTACACTGCCCTCAGCCACAAACAGGATGTGTCAAGAAACAGGGGAAACAAACCCTCCCCACTGAGTATTTACAGATTTTGGAATTCACCTGCTAGGGGAGATAGTGTAGTCATTGAACCAATACTCACCCATCCCTTGAGAATTGTATTGGAATTATTTGGTTTGCATTTTTTTTTGAGTGTGTGTGTTTCAGCTGCTCCATGAATTTGGACCCTACAAGTCAAAAGCGGTGGGGTCATGAGCATTTGGCCAGAATTGGCAACAGGTGCAAGGGATTGTAGTTATCCAGTTAAAATGCTTGTGACTTCCTGTTGGTCCCCACTTGTTGGCATAACATTGTGCCAACACTGTGATGATGTACTGTCAGCATATTTCTCTTTTCTGCACTGTGTACCCCAATGTCCACTCTTTTCCTTTTACTATTTTATTGTTTCCTTGTTATTATACAAAATAAAACAATGAGTATTTTTAAACTTCTTGTGTAAGAAGGGGCATTTACAACCTCGTATCCTAAATTATAGCAAGATGATCAGTCTGTTGTTATTTAATCAACATCCAGTAAAATGCTACAAAAACTCCATTATCCTTTGGTTATCCCAGTAATTAATGAAAGGAGTTTGTGGATCAATTTAATCAACTCAGGACGACTTGGGTTCTAGATTGAGTACTAGACTTTACCATATTTGACAAAGATACTATATTACAATACCCATTTCTTGTTTCAGAGCTTGGAAATGCCATGTAAAAAATTTAAGCTAATTGGTGTTGAAAATGAATTGATTTGTATTTCATTGAGTATTTCCCAAGCACCAGGCATTCATCCAAGGAGCCACACATAATAGCTGAATGTAGACCTAAGACCCTATGCCTGGAACCATCATCGGCAACCTGCACCTTGCTAGCACAAATTGTAACCAGCATGGGACCAAGATAATAGTCCTAAAATCACAGCTGTCTGTACCCCACTATGACTGATATGATACTGTGTATCATCGTCATTTAATGCGATATTGTATACTAGCACTTTATTAATGATTCTATTAATGCTCTGTTTTATCTATCTTAATTTTTATGTAAGCCACCCTAAGCCTGCTTTGGCAGGGAGGGAAGGGTATAAATTGAATAAATAAATAAATAAAAAACACTAGTAGCCCAGTTCTTAAAGCTCTTCAATAGATACTGTATCAGTGGAGTTCTTTGGGGATGAAAGTTGCACACCCACAAATGCATAGTCAGTGAAGTTCAGAAGCATCTTTTAAAATATGAGCTCAGCCACCTTTTTCATTAGTTATGTAGTGTTAGAATAACTGACGATAGTGTCTGTCAGGTTTTTTCAACTGTGGATCACACAGAGTGCAATATCTTTAATTGGCTTGATGTGACGGAGCTGCAGAATAATTTCTTGCTCAAGTGATTTGTTCAGCTTTGTTTCTAAATGGTCATGAGGTCTTTTACTGCATGGTGGTTCCCCCCCCCGCCCTTGCAGGTGCATATTCCCATGAAAATATAGAAATCTGGAATGCAACCATAAATATCACCAAGTCTGATTCCTGAGCCTTCTGTAGAAAAAGCAACCTGAACCACTGCCCATCTGTATAGCTGTTGTAACCCTATTTTGGAGTTCCATTAGTAACTGACCTCTATTTGTCTGGGAGGATGGCTGGCTGGCTGCTCCTAAGAGAATGCTTTCATTCACATTCTCCCGAGTTCCTATCTGGAAACCTGACTTGTTTTCCTCTGTCACTGAGTACCAGGTGCAAGATCTCTCAGTGTCCAGAATATAGTTTTGATGATGCTATTCTCGACTTGTAGACAACAATTAAGGTATAAGTAATATGTTTAGTTTTAGCCATGTACCTTGTCTTTGGTTTTGGCTGGCTTTGCGGTGTATATTCAAGGCCCAGCAGATTGAAGTTAGCCTGCTATTTCTGTAAATTGGACGCTTTATTAAAATCTCCTTGTAAGCAAACCTGGATCTTGCATATTGTTTTCTCGGGATTTCTGTGAACTTCGGAGCTTCTGGCCAGGGCTCCAAAGACCATCAAATGTCATCTTAGGCTCCATGTGTTTCAGAAGCTCCCACCCAACTCTTTGGTGAGACAGAAACAGAAGGGGTAAGCTAGCCCAGCCAGTGTGTCGTAGTGGTTAAGAGTGGTGGACTTTAATCTGGAGTGGATTCCCGACTCCTCCACATGAAGCCTGCTGGGAGAGGAAGAAAAGGCAATTGTAAACTGCTGTGAGACTCCTCGGGGTAGAGAAAAGCGGGGTATGAAAATCAACTCTTCGTCTTCACAGCAGTTCTCAAACATAATTGCCTGGGAATCTCCATTTTGATTCTGAAAATTTTATAGATCCCCAGGTTTTCTTTTTATCTCTCACTGGTGCCCATTATATACCTGACAGCTCTCTTTCGAAGTACGTGGCAAGTGGCACTGACCCACTGAGATCTCTGCCTTCAAATCCCCTCTGAAGAAGAGAACCACTTCAGCTACACTTTTAAAAACAAAGTCAAGTAAAATGTTTGAATTACCTGTACATGGTCAGGATCCCAGCACATAACTGATTCTATAGGGCTACACTTCAAAAAGCCAGGTCCCAGTTTCTAATTCATTTCCTCTCTCAACTGTCTACTCCCCCCAGTTAATTACTTGTAGATTGAGGCCAGCTAGAAAGAGGTGACAAAGAGCCTGGAACCTTTTCCAGAGCTGATCATAGAAATAAAAAGACTCATCACAAATGTGAAGTTCTAGGATTCAATTGCAGGCTACTATTGTCCATGGATGCATAGTGGCACCCTCCCCTCTTTTTTTAGACTTACAACATCTAGTAAAAGGGGAGTGCATGGATAACAGGCTCAGACTAGGGACAGCTGTGCAATTTGGTTGACTGCTCAATTCTTAAAAATACTTTTCCCACATAGGATTAGAGTCAGCTATTTGCTCATGCAAAGACTGTGAATCTTCTTTGATTTCCCCTCTCCCCAGCAGACCTTTCGAACCCTATTCAGGATACGAGACCTTTGCATAGAAATAGCAACACAGGTCAGGGGTTGCAGAGAGGATGGGAAGGGAGTGAGTTTGTTCACTCCTCCTCTTCCTCCTCCTCCTCCAATCAGTGCCTTCCATTACTAGATCATTAGATTCCAACCATTGTCCTGTTCAGCCTCTATGTGAAAACCTTTTTGTTGACAAATTCAGTATGTACCACAAAGGTGGCCCCACTGTAGCCACTTGCTGTCACATTGTCTTTGGGTGAAGGATTTTATTAACCAATAAAATAACGGGGGGGAACCAAGAATTTGGCAAACACCCAAAAGAACTAAATTACCCAGCTGCATTAGTGTTAGGGAAAGATGTCAAGCAAATTATATGTTTATGGGAAATTGAGGGTTGTTTGTTTCTTTCTGGAATGATAACATTGAAACTAATGTTTATTTTTTTAGTGTAAGTCTTTTTGTCTTACTTAATAATCAGTTTTTAAGGTGATAATCTTGTTTATAATTTAAATATTTTAATAGTTTAAATATTTTTCCTCTTGCAGAGTGTGGGCTATAAATGGTTTTTAAATGATGGATAATTTACACTATCTTCCTGCTCTTCTTGCTAAAGTTCATTTTATGTTGTCCATGTGGTTCATGTTGGCAGTTTGTGAGGCAGACATGCTGGTGCTGCTGAATTAGCTGTCTAAGCACTGGGGGGGGGGGATGGACTTCTGCAGCCCTGGAAACACCAGTAGTGGTCCTCCAAAGCTTGATAGGCAGCACTGGCTGCCGACAAGAGAGCTCCCATTCTTGTCTATGGGAGCAGAATTGATATATACCTCCAGCTCACATGCAGCTGTTTTTACTTGGCAGCAAGCAGTTAGGCAGAGAGGGAAGGGAACTGAAAGTCATTCCTCAGTACCATGAACAGTGTTGGATCTTACTCAGAGCTCTGAGGCACCTGTCCCTCTGCTAAAGCCAAGCAGAGGGGCTCAGCTTGCTGGTTCCCTCACCTGAAGACCCACACAGTGCCCCTCAGTGGGAGTTGTATTTGTATGTGTGTGTGTGTGTGCATGTGCACCTGGAAGTCATGGCTGACTTCTGGTGACCGCTACTGGGAAATGGAGGATATTCAGAGAAGTGGCTTGATACAGCCTGCCTCTCCATCCCGACCCTGGTATTTCAAGGAGGTCTCCCTTCCAAGTACTTGCCAGGGTCAGCCCTACTTAGCTTCTGAGATCTGATGAGATTGGGCTTGCCTGGGCTACCTCAGTGGGAGTTTTGAACACCTGTCCCCAGCTGGGGCAGTGTCTGGCAGGCTTGGGGCTCTGAGCCACCACCTGTCCCTCTGCTAAAGCCAGGCAGAAAAATCATTTATGCAGTAGCCAAACCACTCACTCCCAGCTTTAATGCCGGTAGCTCACAAAGTAGGATTTTTGCTCACAAGACTCCACAGCTTAGAGGGAACATTGCTCAGGAGTTATCCTTCCTGAGCTAGGACAAAAATGTGTGAGCCACAGGCTAAAAAACTGAGCTAGCTCACACTAACTCAGCTTAGAGGGAACACTGGTCACCAGCACAGACACTGAAGTCCCCCAAGACTAAAAGTCTGGGGAACTCCAGGGGCCAGCCCAACACCACCTCCAGCAGGCTCAGTAGGGTATCTGCCAGTGAGTCAGGTACACCAGCCAGGTAGCCAAACTCTCTTCTGCATCTCACGCCAGGCCTACACAATCAATGCCAGCAATTTTTGTTGCAGGGAGTAGCCTGAAGGAGAAAGACTCTCAGACTCTGTTCACACTGAGCATTTGCCCCGCTGAAGGCACGGGAACCCTGCGGACTTTCCGTGCACGATCATACGAGCACATCTGGGAGGCGTAGTGCTCCCGTGGCCAACCCATGGCTTCCCGTGGAAAACGCGGAGTAAAAAACTAGTAGGTCTGAAGTACTAGTTTCCAGAAACCCCGGGGCAAAGGCTGGCATCTGATCGCGGGAGCGCCAGTATCCCGCGGCTTCCGACGCCTGCCCATGTCCCCGGGGTTTCCGGATGTTGTAAGTTTCCATGGGATGTGCACCAACGCTGAACAGCGCATGCGCACACACAAGACACCGACAGCAGCCTGCCCCCCCAAATGGCGCATGCGCACTTCGCTGCTTTTTTGCCGCACTGCAGCAGCACGGTGTGATCGGGGCGCAGAGCTGGAGTGTGGCAACCCGGTGGCCCCTGTGATCGGGCTACCGTGCCTTATTTAGCTCCAGGGTGAACTGCCACACCTCTCCCCCATGTTTTCTGGCCCGTATGACCAGGGCCTCAGATAAGTATCACCCCCCCCCATTTGTCCAGGACTGATGGAAACTGAGGCAGCGGGCATGTACCAGCTGCTCTCCCTGCTGCTGCTACATGAGACCATCATGGCTCAGCGTTGGCCCACTTATTTCCTGGCTGTAGAAACTGGAATTAAATGTATTGCACCGCCCATTTTGAATGTTTTAAATTGGCTTTATTGTATTTTTTATTATTTATTGCTGTGAGCTGCCCTGAGCCTGTTCATAGGAAGGGCAGGATGATAACGACGATAACAACAACAGGACCAAGAAGCCCAGTCAGCAATTCTCTCAGGGTGACAGTCTTGCCCTCCTGCCCCCAGGTCTCTGTCACCCTTGCCAGGTCCACTTTCTGCATGGCAAAATGATTTTGCAGGGTTGAGGTCTTATTATTGATGGACCTGGCATTGCACAGCATCAGTGCCGAGAAGGGTATATTTTCCTAGCCATCTCCACCATGAGGAATTGGGCAGGTGACCACCTCCCAGGCCAGAGGGGGAGTGTGGTGGGCCACCCCCAAAACCCTGTCACCAGAGGTAGGTGGGCAGGTGACTGCCTCCTGGGCCCAAGGAGAAGAATTGTCCATCTGCAGCAACGATGTCTACGATGAGGAGGTGGGCAGTGCTCACCCCCCAAGCCAGTCCTCACCAAACTTGGAGGACAGGTAGAGGGGCATCCTGGGGTGGTCTGTGAGTGTGATGTCTCTAGCTTGCAGGGGGGCCATTTAACACACTCCTCTTGAACCTGTGGCTGTAATTTCCCCAGAGAGCACTTTGCTGGGGAAACCTGCCAATGCTCACTGTACTTGGAGGGCAGATAGAAGGGCATCCCAGGAAGGTCCTCTGCAAATTTGATGCCTCTAGCTTTCAGGGGATCTGTTCAACACCTGCCACTGTGATTTCCCCAGAGAGTACTTTCCTGTGGGCACCTGCTTTGGAGGGCTGTAACTCAGTTCCGCTAAACCCAGTCCTCACCAAACTTGGAGAGAAGGTAGTCAATTTGAGACATGTGTTGAGTTTGGCATTTCTGGCTCACAGGGGGGGCATTCTACTGCACCATGAACCTCAGAAAAACAAATTAGTTCCATAAATAGGAAGGTTCATGAAGGTTCGTGTTTCATGAGACCCCACAAACCATGAACTGGAACAAACTTCCATTTTCCTAGTTCATGCTCATCCCTATTCTGTACCATAGCTGCTAGAGCATATTCTATGCTGTGCTATTTCAGCTATGTCCCAGTTGGATATGTGGTTAGAGGACTGCTTCTGATTGTGTTTGGTGTGGGTTCTAATCTGGACTCTTCCTTCTCTTTTGGTGCTGGCCGAAAGTTGAGACTTGGTGCTAGTCCATCCCCCTTGGTGGGTTTTGAAGTGCAAGCAAATGGGTGTTTTCCATCAGTGAGCTATTAAGGAGATGCCTTCAGTGAATGTGCACTTGTGTATTACCCTAGTTGTTGTTCTAGTGTCTGTATCTCCTTTGCTTTTCACTTCTGAGCCCCACCTTCTGAACCCTGAACTTCTGAACCTTCCCCTCCCCAAGACCTGAATCCTTCTGAAGGGAGAGACCTTAGCCGTTCCATTGGAGGCATGTACATAAATGGCTGGTGTGGCCATGGTATCTTCCCTGTGCATGCTTGGCAATGCACTTGAGCCCTCTTCTACAGAGCTCCCTGGAGTGTGTTTGTCTCAGGGCTCCTCCTGTTCACATCACAGCCCACCCTACTGTGGGTTGAACCATGTTCTTTTTGCTCCCTAAGTAGCTTAGTTCTGCATGTGAGCAGCATTAGGATGATATCAGAGAGGCATGTCAGTAAGTGTGTGTGATGTCTACTTATTTGTTTGGTATCATTTTATTCTCCTAAGGGTAGCAATTATGGTTGTCCCTGGCTTCATTTTCT